>JABWPP010000050.1:207729826-210129826 GCA_016920855.1 Puya raimondii | reverse complement strand
GCCCCCAAAGAGTGCGAATTTGCCACGAGAGTACATGCTCACATTCGAAGGAAAGGAACGAGATCGAAGCCCAAGAGAGCATTCTCTATTACGCCCCAAGAGTGCGAATTTGCCACGAGTACATGCTCATGCTCATTCGAAGGAACGAGGATCGAAGCCCAAGAGAGCCCAAGAGAGCATTCTATTACGCCCCAAGAGTGCGAATTTGCCACGAGTACATGCTCACATTCGAAGGAACGAGGATCGAAGCCCAAGAGAGCATTCTATTACGCCCCAAGAGTGCGAATTTGCCACGAGTACATGCTCACATTCGAAGGAACGAGGATCGAAGCCCAAGAGAGCATTCTATTACGCCCCAAGAGTGCGAATTTGCCACGAGTACATGCTCACATTCGAAGGAACGAGGATCGAAGCCCCAAGAGAGCATTCTATTACGCCCCAAGAGTGCGAATTTGCCACGAGTACATGCTCACATTCGAAGGAACGAGGATCGAAGATCCCCCAAGAGAGAGCATTCTATTACGCCCCAAGAGTGCGAATTTGCCACGAGTACATGCTCACATTCGAAGGAACGAGGATCGAAGCCCAAGAGAGAGCATTCTATTACGCCCCAAGAGTGCGAATTTGCCACGAGTACATGAGTACATGCTCACATTCGAAGGAACGAGGATCGAAGCCCAAGAGAGCAGCATTCTATTACGCCCCCCAAGAGTGCGAATTTACCACGAGTACATGCTCACATTCGAAGGAACGAGGGTCGAAGCCCAAGAGAGCATTCTATTACGCCCCAAGAGTGCGAATTTGCCACGAGTACATGCTCACATTCGAAGGAACGAGGATCGAAGCCCAAGAGAGCATTCTATTACGCCCCAAGAGTGCGAATTTGCCACGAGTACATGCTCATATTCGAAGGAACGAGGATCGAAGCCCAAGAGAGCATTCTATTACGCCCCAAGAGTGCGAATTTGCCACGAGTACATGCTCACATTCGAAGGAACGAGGATCGAAAAGCCCAAGAGAGCATTCTATTAGCCCCCAAGAGTGCGAATTTGCCACGAGTACATGCTCACATTCGAAGGAACGAGGATCGAAGCCCAAGAGAGCATTCTATTACGCCCCAAGAGTGCGAAATTGCCACGAGTACATGCTCACATTCGAAGGAATGAGGATCGAAGCCCCCAAGAGAGCATTCTATTACGCCCCAAGAGTGCGAATTTGCCACGAGTACATGCTCACATTCGAAGGAACGTGGATCGAATGCCAAGAGAGCATTCTATTACGCCCCAAGAGTGCGAATTTGCCACGAGTACATGCTCCCATTCGAAGGAACGTGGATCGAACGCCAAGAGAGCATTCTATTACGCCCCAAGAGTGCGAATTTGCCACGAGTACATGCTCACATTCGAAGGAACGAGGATCGAAGCCCAAGAGAGCATTCTATTACGCCCCAAGAGTGCGTTTTTGCCACGAGTACATGCTCACATTCGAAGGAACGTGGATCAAAGCCCAAGAGAGCATTCTATTACGCCCCAAGAGTGCGAATTTGCCACGAGTACATGCTCACATTCGAAGGAACGAGGATCGAAGCCCAAGAGAGCATTCTATTACGCCCCAAGAGTGCGAATTTGCCACGAGTACATGCTCACATTCGAAGGAACGAGGATCGAAGCCCCCAAGAGAGCATTCTATTATTACCCCCCAGAGTGCGAATTTGCCACGAGTACATGCTCACATTCGAAGGAACGAGGATCGAAAGAGGATCGAAGCCCAGAGCATTCTATTACGCCCCAAGAGTGCGAATTTGCCACGAGTACATGCTCACATTCGAAGGAACGAGGATCGAAGCCCAAGCCCAGAGAGCATTCTATTATTACGCCCCAAGAGTGCGAATTTGCCACGAGTACATGCTCACATTCGAAGGAACGAGGATCGAAGCCCAAGAGAGCATTCTATTACGCCCCAAGAGTGCGAATTTGCCACGAGTACATGCTCACATTCGAAGGAACGAGGATCGAAGCCCCAAGAGAGCATTCTATTACGCCCCAAGAGTGCGAATTTGCCACGAGTACATGCTCACATTCGAAGGAACGAGGATCGAAGCCCAAGAGAGCATTCTATTACGCCCCCAAGAGTGCGAATTTGCCACGAGTACATGCCCACATTCGAAGGAACGAGGATCGAAGCCCCAGGAGAGCATTCTATTACGCCCCAAGAGTGCGAATTTGCCACGAGTACATGCTCACATTCGAAGGAACGAGGATCGAATCGAAGCCCAAGAGAGCATTCTATTACGCCCCAAGAGTGCGAATTTGCCACGAGTACATGCTCACATTCGAAGGAACGAGGATCGAAGCCCAAGAGAGCATTCTATTACGCCCCAAGAGTGCGAATTTGCCACGAGTACATGCTCACATTCGAAGGAACGAGGATCGAAGCCCAAGAGAGCATTCTATTACGCCCCCAAGAGTGCGAATTTGCCACGTGTACATGCTCACATTCGAAGGAACGAGGATCGAAGCCCAAGAGAGCATTCTATTACGCCCCAAGAGTGCGAATTTGCCACGAGTACATGCTCACATTCGAAGGAACGAGGATCGAAGCCCAAGAGAGCATTCTATTACGCCCCAAGAGTGCGAATTTGCCACGAGTACATGCTCACATTCGAAGGAACGAGGATCGAAGCCCAAGAGAGCATTCTATTACGCCCCAAGAGTGCGACTTAGCCACGAGTACATGCTCTGATTCGAAGGAACGAGGATCCCCAAGAGAGCATTCTATTACGCCCCAAGAGTGCGAATTTGCCACGAGTACATGCTCACATTCGAAGGAAGGAACGAGGATCGAAGCCCAAGAGAGCATTCTATTACGCCCCAAGAGTGCGAATTTGCCACGAGTACATGCTCACATTCGAAGGAACGAGGATCGAAGCCCAAGAGAGCATTCTATTACGCCCCAAGAGTGCGAATTTGCCACGAGTACATGCTCACATTCGAAGGAACGAGGATCGAAGCCCAAGAGAGCATTCTATTACGCCCCAAGAGTGCGAATTTGCCACGAGTACATGCTCACATTCGAAGGAACGAGGATCGAAGCCCAAGAGAGCATTCTATTACGCCCCAGAGTGCGAATTTGCCACGAGTACATGCTCACATTCGAAGGAACGAGGATCGAAGCCCAAGAGAGCATTCTATTACGCCCCAAGAGTGCGCGAATTTGCCACGAGTACATGCTCACATTCGAAGGAACGAGAAGCCCAAGAGAGCATTCTATTACGCCCCAAGAGTGCGAATTTGCCACGAGTACATGCTCACATTCGAAGGAACGAGGATCGAAGCCCAAGCGAGCATTCTATTACGCCCCAAGAGTGCGAATTTGCCACGAGTACATGCTCACATTCGAAGGAACGAGGATCGAAGCCCAAGAGAGCATTCTATTACGCCCCAAGAGTACGAATTTGCCACGAGTACATGCTCACATTCGAAGGAACGAGGATCGAAGCCCAAGAGAGCATTCTATTACGCCCCAAGAGTGCGAATTTGCCACGAGTACATGCTCACATTCGAAGGAACGAGGATCGAAGCCCAAGAGAGCATTCTATTACGCCCCAAGAGTGCGAATTTGCCACGAGTACATGCTCACATTCGAAGGAACGGGGATCGAAGCCCAAGAGAGTATTCTATTATGCCCCAAGAGTGCGAATTTGCCACGAGTACATGCTCACATTCGAAGGAACGAGGATCGAAGCCCAAGAGAGCATTCTATTACGCCCCAAGAGTGCGAATTTGCCACGAGTACATGCTCACATTCGAAGGAACGACGATCGAAGCCCAAGAGAGCATTCTATTACGCCCCAAGAGTGCGAATTTGCCACGAGTACATGCTCACATTCGAAGGAACGAGGATCGAAGCCCAAGAGAGCATTCTATTACGCCCCAAGAGTGCGAATTTGCCACGAGTACATGCTCACATTCGAAGGAACGAGGATCGAAGCCCAAGAGAGCATTCTATTACGCCCCAAGAGTGCGAATTTGCCACGAGTACATGCTCACATTCGAAGGAACGAGGATCGAAGCCCAAGAGAGCATTCTATTACGCCCCAAGAGTGCGAATTTGCCACGAGTACATGCTCACATTCGAAGGAACGAGGATCGAAGCCCAAGAGAGCATTCTATTACGCCCCAAGAGTGCGAATTTGCCACGAGTACATGCTCACATTCGAAGGAACGAGGATCGAAGCCCCAAGAGAGCATTCTATTACGCCCCAAGAGTGCGAATTTGCCACGAGTACATGCTCACATTGGAAGGAACGAGGATCGAAGCCCAAAGAGAGCAGCATTCTATTACGCCCCAAGAGTGCGAATTTGCCACGAGTACATGCTCACATTCGAAGGAACGAGGATCGAAGCCCAAGAGAGCATTCTATTACGCCCCAAGAGTGCGAATTTGCCACGAGTACATGCTCACATTCGAAGGAACGAGGATCGAAGCCCAAGAGAGCATTCTATTACGCCCCAAGAGTGCGAATTTGCCACGAGTACATGCTCACATTCGAAGGAACGAGGATCGAAGCCCCAAGAGAGCATTCTATTACGCCCCAAGAGTGCGAATTTGCCACGAGTACATGCTCACATTCGAAGGAACGAGGATCGAAGCCCAAGAGAGCATTCTATTACCCAAGAGTGCGAATTTGCCACGAGTACATGCTCACCTTCGAAGGAACGAGGATCGAAGCCCAAGAGAGCATTCTATTACGCCCCAAGAGTGCGAATTTGCCACGAGTACATGCTCACATTCGAAGGAACGAGAACGAAGGATCGAAGCCCAAGAGAGCATTCTATTACGCCCCAAGAGTGCGAATTTGCCACGAGTACATGCTCACATTCGAAGGAACGAGGATCGAAGCCCAAGAGAGCATTCTATTACGCCCCAAGAGTGCGAATTTGCCACGAGTACATGCTCACATTCGAAGGAACGAGGATCGAGGATCGAAGCCCAAGAGAGCATTCAATTACGGCCCAAGAGTGCGAATTTGCCACGAGTACATGCTCACATTCGAAGGAACGAGGATCTCGAAGCCCAAGAGAGCATTCTATTACGCCCCAAAAGTGTGAATTCGCCACGAGTACATGCTCACATTCGAAGGAACGAGGATCGAAGCCCAAGAGAGCATTCTATTACGCCCCGAGAGTGCGAATTTGCCACGAGTACATGCTCACATTCGAAGGAACGAGGATCGAAGCCCAAGAGAGCATTCTAATATTACGCCCCAAGAGTGCGAATTTGCCACGAGTACATGCTCACATTCGAAGGAACGAGGATCGAATCGAAGCCCAAGAGAGCATTCTATTACGCCCCAAGAGTGCGAATTTGCCACGAGTACATGCTCACATTCGAAGGAACGAGAGGATCGAAGCCCAAGAGAGCATTCTATTACGCCCCAAGAGTGCGAATTTGCCACGAGTACATGCTCACATTCGAAGGAACGAGGATCGAAGCCCAAGAGAGCATTCTATTAGGCCCCAAGAGTGCGAATTTGCCACGAGTACATGCTCATTCAAGGAAGAACGAGGATCGAAGCCCAAGAGAGCATTCTATTACGCCCCCCAAGAGTGCGAATTTGCCACGAGTACATGCTCACATTCGAAGGAACGAGGATCGAAGCCCAAGAGAGCATTCTATTACGCCCCAAGAGTGCGAATTTGCCACGAGTACATGCTCACATTCGAAGGAACGAGGATCGAAGCCCAAGAGCATTCTATTACGCCCCAAGAGTGCGAATTTGCCACGAGTACATGCTCACATTCGAAGGAACGAGGATCGAAGCCCAAGAGAGCATTCTATTACGCCCCAAGAGTGCGAATTTGCCACGAGTACATGCTCACATTCGAAGGAACGAGGATCGAAGCCCAAGAGAGCATTCTATTACGCCCCAAGAGTGCGAATTTGCCACGAGTACATGCTCACATTCGAAGGAACGAGGATCGAAGCCCAAGAGAGCATTCTATTACGGCCCAAGAGTGCGAATTTGCCACGAGTACATGCTCACATTCGAAGGAACGAGGATCGAAGCCCAAGAGAGCATTCTATTACGCCCCAAGAGTGCGAATTTGCCACGAGTACATGCTCACATTCGAAGGAACGAGGATCGAAGCCCAAGAGAGCATTCTATTACGCCCCAAGAGTGCGAATTTGCCACGAGTACATGCTCACATTCGAAGGAACGAGGATCGAAGCCCAAAAGAGCATTCTATTACGCCCCAAGAGTGCGAATTTGCCACGAGTACATGCTCACATTCGAAGGAAACGAGGATCGAAGCCCAAGAGAGCATTCTATTACGCCCCAAGAGTGCGAATTAGCCACGAGTACATGCTCACATTCGAAGGAACGAGGATCGAAGCCCAAGAGAGAGAGCATTCTATTACGCCCCAAGAGTGCGAATTCGCTACGAGTACATGCTCACATTCGAAGGAACGAGGATCGAAGCCCCAAGAGAGAGCATTCTATTACGCCCCCCAAGAGTGCGAATTTGCCACGAGTACATGCTCACATTCGAAGGAACGAGGATCGAAGCCCAAGAGAGCATTCTATTACGCCCCAAGAGTGCGAATTTGCCACGAGTACATGCTCACATTCGAAGGAACGAGGATCGAAGCCCAAGAGAGCATTCTATTACGCCCCAAGAGTGCGAATTTGCCACGAGTACATGCTCACATTCGAAGGAACGAGGATCGAAGCCCAAGAGAGCATTCTATTACGCCCCAAGAGTGCGAATTTGCCACGAGTACATGCTCACATTCGAAGGAACGAGGATCGAAGCCCAAGAGAGCATTCTATTACGCCCCAAGAGTGCGAATTTGCCACGAGTACATGCTCACATTCGAAGGAACGAGAATCGAAGCCCAAGAGAGCATTCTATATTACGCCCCAAGAGTGCGAATTTGCCACGAGTACGTGCTCACATTCGAAGGAACGAGGATCGAAGCCCAAGAGAGCATTCTATTACGCCCCAAGAGTGCGAATTTGCCACGAGTACATGCTCACATTCGAAGGAACGAGGATCGAAGCCCAAGAGAGCATTCTATTACGCCCCCAAGAGTGCGAATTTGCCACGAGTACATGCTCACATTCGAAGGAACGAGGATCGAAGCCCAAGAGAGCATTCTATTACGCCCCAAGAGTGCGAATTTGCCACGAGTACATGCTCACATTCGAAGGAACGAGGATCGAAGCCCAAGAGAGCATTCTATTACGCCCTAAGAGTGCGAATTTGCCACGAGTAGTACATGCTCACATTCGAAGGAACGAGGATCGAAGCCCAAGAGAGCATTCTATTACGCCCCAAGAGTGCGAATTTGCCACGAGTACATGCACACAATCGAAGGAACGAGGATCGAAGCCCAAGAGAGCATTCTATTACGCCCCAAGAGTGCGAATTTGCCACGAGTACATGCTCACATTCGAAGGAAACGAGGATCGAAGCCCAAGAGAGCATTCTATTACGCCCCAAGAGTGCGAATTAGCCACGAGTACATGCTCACATTCGAAGGAACGAGGATCGAAGCCCAAGAGAGCATTCTATTACGCCCCAAGAGTGCGAATTTGCCACGAGTACATGCTCACATTCGAAGGAACGAGGATCGAAGCCCAAGAGAGCATTCTATTACGCCCCAAGAGTGCGAATTTGCCACGAGTACATGCTCACATTAGAAGGAACGAGGATCGAAGCCCCAAGAGTGCATTCTATTACGCCCCAAGAGTGCGAATTTGCCATGAGTACATGCTCACATTCGAAGGAACGAGGATCGAAGCCCAAGAGAGCATTCTATTACACCCCAAGAGTGCGAATTTGCCACGAGTACATGCTCACATTCGAAGGAACGAGGATCGAAGCCCAAGAGAGCATTCTATTACGCCCCAAGAGTGCGAATTTGCCACGAGTACATGCTCACATTCGAAGGAACGAGGATCGAAGCCCAAGAGAGCATTCTATTACGCCCCAAGAGTGCGAATTTGCCACGAGTACATGCTCACATTCGAAGGAACGAGGATCGAAGCCCAAGAGAGCATTCTATTACGCCCCAAGAGTGCGAATTTGCCACGAGTACATGCTCACATTCGAAGGAACGAGGATCGAAGCCCAAGAGAGCATTCTATTACGCCCCAAGAGTGCGAATTTGCCACGAGTACATGCTCACATTCGAAGGAACGAGGATCGAAGCCCAAGAGAGCATTCTATTACGCCCCAAGAGTGCGAATTTGCCACGAGTACATGCTCACATTCGAAGGAACGAGGATCGAAGCCCAAGAGAGCATTCTATTACGCCCCAAGAGTGCGAATTTGCCACGAGTACATGCTCACATTCGAAGGAACGAGGATCGAAGCCCAAGAGAGCATTCTATTACGCCCCAAGAGTGCGAATTTGCCACGAGTACATGCTCACATTCGAAGGAACGAGGATCGAAGCCCAAGAGAGCATTCTATTACGCCCCAAGAGTGCGAATTTGCCACGAGTACATGCTCACATTCGAAGGAACGAGGATCGAAGCCCAAGAGAGCATTCTATTACGCCCCAAGAGTGCGAATTTGCCACGAGTACATGCTCACATTCGAAGGAACGAGGATCGAAGCCCAAGAGAGCATTCTATTACGCCCCAAGAGTGCGAATTTGCCACGAGTACATGCTCACATTCGAAGGAACGAGGATCGAAGCCCAAGAGAGCATTCTATTACGCCCCAAGAGTGCGAATTTGCCACGAGTACATGCTCACATTCGAAGGAACGAGGATCGAAGCCCAAGAGAGCATTCTATTACGCCCCAAGAGTGCGAATTTGCCACGAGTACATGCTCACATTCGAAGGAACGAGGATCGAAGCCCAAGAGAGCATTCTATTACGCCCCAAGAGTGCGAATTTGCCACGAGTACATGCTCACATTCGAAGGAACGAGGATCGAAGCCCAAGAGAGCATTCTATTAGGCCCCAAGAGTGCGAATTTGCCACGAGTACATGCTCACATTCGAAGGAAGGAGGATCGAAGCCCAAGAGAGCATTCTATTAAGCCCCAAGAGTGCGAATTTGCCACGAGTACATGCTCACATTCGAAGGAACAAGGATCGAAGCCCAAGAGAGCATTCTATTACGCCCCAAGAGTGCGAATTTGCCACGAGTACATGCTCACATTCGAAGGAACGGGGATCGAAGCCCAAGAGAGCATCTATTACGCCCCAAGAGTGCGAATTTGCCACGAGTACATGGTCACATTCGAAGGAACGTGGATCGAAGCCCAAGAGAGCATTCTATTACGCCCCAAGAGTGCGAATTTGCCACGAGTACATGCTCACATTCGAAGGAACGAGGATCGAAGCCCAAGAGAGCATTCTATTACACCCCAAGAGTGCGAATTTGCCACGAGTACATGCTCACATTCGAAGGAACGAGGATCGAAGCCCAAGAGAGCATTCTATTACGCCCCAAGAGTGCGAATTTGCCACGAGTACATGCTCACATTCGAAGGAACGAGGATCGAAGCCCAAGAGAGCATTCTATTACGCCCCAAGAGTGCGAATTTGCCACGAGTACATGCTCACATTCGAAGGAACGAGGATCGAAGCCCAAGAGAGCATTGTATTACGCCCCAAGAGTGCGAATTTGCCACGAGTACATGCTCTCATTCGAAGGAACGAGGATCGAAGCCCAAGAGAGCATTCTATTACGCCCCAAGAGTGCGAATTTGCCACGAGTACATGCTCTCATTCGAAGGAACGAGGATCGAAGCCCAAGAGAGAGCATTCTATTCGCCCCAAGAGTGCGAATTTGCCACGAGTACATGCTCAGATTCGAAGGAACGAGGATCGAAGCCCAAGAGAGCATTCTATTACGCCCCAAGAGTGCGAATTTGCCACGAGTACATGCTCACATTCGAAGGAAACGAGGATCGAAGCCCAAGAGAGCATTCTATTACGCCCCAAGAGTGCGAATTAGCCACGAGTACATGCTCACATTCGAAGGAACGAGGATCGAAGCCCAAGAGAGCATTCTATTACGCCCCAAGAGTGCGAATTTGCCACGAGTACATGCTCACATTCGAAGGAACGAGGATCGAAGCCCAAGAGAGCATTCTATTACGCCCCCAAGAGTGCGAATTTGCCACGAGTACATGCTCGCATTCGAAGGAACGAGGATCGAAGCCCAAGAGAGCATTCTATTACGCCCCAAGAGTGCGAATTTGCCACGAGTACATGCTCACATTCGAAGGAACGAGGATCGAAGCCCAAGAGAGCATTCTATTAGCCCCAAGAGTGCGAATTTGCCACGAGTACATGCTCACATTCGAAGGAACGAGGATCGAAGCCCAAGAGAGCATTCTATTACGCCCCAAGAGTGCGAATTTGCCACGAGTACATGCTCACATTCGAAGGAACGAGGATCGAAGCCCAAGAGAGCATTCTATTACGCCCCAAGAGTGCGAATTTGCCACGAGTACATGCTCACATTCGAAGGAACGAGGATCGAAGCCCAAGAGAGCATTCTATTACGCCCCAAGAGTGCGAATTTGCCACGAGTACATGCTCACATTCGAAGGAACGAGGATCGAAGCCCAAGAGAGCATTCTATTACGGCCCAAGAGTGCGAATTTGCCACGAGTACATGCTCACATTCGAAGGAACGAGGATCGAAGCCCAAGAGAGCATTCTATTACGCCCCAAGAGTGCGAATTTGCCACGACGAGTACATGCTCACATTCGAAGGAACGAGGATCGAAGCCTCAAGAGAGCATTCTATTACGCCCCAAGAGTGCGAATTTGCCACGAGTACATGCTCACATTCGAAGGAACGAGGATCGAAGCCCAAGAGAGCATTCTATTACGCCCCAAGAGTGCGAATTTGCCACGAGTACATGCTCACATTCGAAGGAACGAGGATCGAAGCCCAAGAGAGCATTCTATTACGCCCCAAGAGTGCGAATTTGCCACGAGTACATGCTCACATTCGAAGGAACGAGGATCGAAGCCCAAGAGAGAGAGCATTCTATTACGCCCCAAGAGTGCGAATTTGCCACGAGTACATGCTCACATTCGAAGGAACGAGGATCGAAGCCCAAGAGAGCATTCTATTACGCCCCAAGAGTGCGAATTTGCCACGAGTACATGCTCACATTCGAAGGAACGAGGATCGAAGCCCAAGAGAGCATTCTATTAGGCGCCCCAAGAGTGCGAATTTGCCACGAGTACATGCTCATTCATTCGAAGGAACGAGGATCGAAGCCCAAAGAGCATTCTATTAGGCCCCAAGAAGTGCGAATTTGCCACGAGTACATGCTCACATTCGAAGGAACGAGGATCGAAGCCCAAGAGAGCATTCTATTAGGCCCCAAGAGTGCGAATTTGCCACGAGTACATGCTCACATTCGAAGGAACGAGGATCGAAGCCCAAGAGAGCATTCTATTACGCCCCAAGAGTGCGAATTTGCCACGAGTACATGCTCCACATTCGAAGGAACGAGGATCGAAGCCCAAGAGAGCATTCTATTACGCCCCAAGAGTGCGAATTTGCCACGAGTACATACATGCTCAGATTCGACGGAACGAGGATCGAAGCCCAAGAGAGCATTCTATTACGCCCCAAGAGTGCGAATTTGCCACGAGTACATGCTCACATTCGAAGGAACGAGGATCGAAGCCCAAGAGAGCATTCTATTCTATTACGCCCCAAGAGTGCGAATTTGCCACGAGTACATGCTCACATTCGAAGGAACGAGGATCGAACGCCAAGAGAGCATTCTATTACGCCCCAAGAGTGCGAATTTGCCACGAGTACATGCTCACATTTGAAGGAACGAGGATCGAAGCCCAAAGAGAGCATTCTATTACGCCCCAAGAGTGCGAATTTGCCACGAGTACATGCTCACATTCGAAGGAACGAGGATCGAAGCCCCAAGAGAGCATTCTATTACGCCCCAAGAGTGCGAATTTGCCACGAGTACATGCTCACATTCGAAGGAAGGGAGGATCGAAGCCCAAGAGAGCATTCTATTACGCCCCAAGAGTGCGAATTTGCCACGAGTACATGCTCACATTCGAAGGAACGAGGATCGAAGCCCAAGAGAGCATTCTATTACGCCCCAAGAGTGCGAATTTGCCACGAGTACATGCTCACATTCGAAGGAACGAGGATCGAAGCCCAAGAGAGCATTCTATTACGCCCCAAGAGTGCGAATTTGCCACGAGTACATGCTCACATTCGAAGGAACGAGGATCGAAGCCCAAGAGAGCATTCTATTACGCCCCAAGAGTGCGAATTTGCCACGAGTACATGCTCACATTCGAAGGAACGAGGATCGAAGCCCAAGAGAGCATTCTATTACGCCCCAAGAGTGCGAATTTGCCACGAGTACATGCTCACATTCGAAGGAACGAGGATCGAAGCCCAAGAGAGCATTCTATTACGCTATTACGCCCCAAGAGTGCGAATTTGCCACGAGTACATGCTCACATTCGAAGGAACGAGGATCGAAGCCCAAGAGAGCATTCTATTACGCCCCAAGAGTGCGAATTTGCCACGAGTACATGCTCACATTCGAAGGAACGAGGATCGAAGCCCAAGAGAGCATTCTATTACGCCCCAAGAGTGCGAATTTGCCACGAGTACATGCTCACATTCGAAGGAACGAGGATCGAAGCCCAAGAGAGCATTCTATTACGCCCCAAGAGTGCGAATTTGCCACGAGTACATGCTCACATTCGAAGGAACGAGGATCGAAGCCCAAGAGAGCATTCTATTACGCCCCAAGAGTGCGAATTTGCCACGAGTACATGCTCACATTCGAAGGAACGAGGATCGAAGCCCAAGAGAGCATTCTATTACGCCCCAAGAGTGCGAATTTGCCACGAGTACATGCTCACATTCGAAGGAACGAGGATCGAAGCCCAAGAGAGCATTCTATTACGCCCCAAGAGTGCGAATTTGCCACGAGTACATGCTCACATTCGAAGGAACGAGGATCGAAGCCCAAGAGAGCATTCTATTACGCCCCAAGAGTGCGAATTTGCCACGAGTACATGCTCACATTCGAAGGAACGAGGATCGAAGCCCAAGAGAGCATTCTATTACGCCCCAAGAGTGCGAATTTGCCACGAGTACATGCTCACATTCGAAGGAACGAGGATCGAAGCCCAAGAGAGCATTCTATTACGCCCCAAGAGTGCGAATTTGCCACGAGTACATGCTCACATTCGAAGGAACGAGGATCGAAGCCCCAAGAGAGCATTCTATTACGCCCCAAGAGTGCGAATTTGCCACGAGTACATGCTCACATTCGAAGGAACGAGGATCGAAGCCCAAGAGAGCATTCTATTACCCCCAAGAGTGCGAATTTGCCACGAGTACATGCTCCCATTCGAAGGAACGAGGATCGAAGCCCAAGAGAGCATTCTATTACGCCCCAAGAGTGCGAATTTGCCACGAGTACATGCTCACATTCGAAGGAACGAGGATCGAAGCCCAAGAGAGCATTCTATTACGCCCCAAGAGTGCGAATTTGCCACGAGTACATGCTCACATTCGAAGGAACGAGGATCGAAGCCCAAGAGAGCATTCTATTAGGCCCCAAAAGTGCGAATTTGCCACGAGTACATGCTCACATTCGAAGGAACGAGGATCGAAGCCCAAGAGAGCATTCTATTACGCCCCAAGAGTGCGAATTCGCCACGAGTACATGCTCACATTCGAAGGAACGAGGATCGAAGCCCCAAGAGAGCATTCTATTACGCCCCAAGAGTGCGAATTGGCCACGAGTACATGCTCACATTCGAAGGAACGAGGATCGAAGCCCAAGAGAGCATTCTATTACGCCCCAAGAGTGCGAATACGCCACGAGTACATGCTCACATTCGAAGGAACGAGGATCGAAGCCCAAGAGAGCATTCTATTACGCCCCAAGAGTGCGAATTTTGCCACGAGTACATGCTCACATTCGAAGGAACGAGGATCGAAGCCCAAGAGAGCATTCTATTACGCCCCAAGAGTGCGAATTTGCCACGAGTACATGCTCACATTCGAAGGAACGTGGATTGAAGCCCAAGAGAGCATTCTATTACGCCCCAAGAGTGCGAATTTGCCACGAGTATATG
This sequence comes from Puya raimondii, assembly GCA_016920855.1. Lineage (NCBI taxonomy): Eukaryota > Viridiplantae > Streptophyta > Magnoliopsida > Poales > Bromeliaceae > Puya > Puya raimondii. The sequence continues at coordinate 210,115,695 of JABWPP010000050.1, read as the reverse complement.
CTCACATTCGAAGGAATGAGGATCGAAGCCCCAAGAGAGCATTCTATTAGCTCCCAAGAGTGCGAATTTGCCACGAGTACATGCTCACATTCGAAGGAACGTGGATTGAAGCCCAAGAGAGCATTCTATTACGCCGCAAGAGTGCGAATTTGCCACGAGTACATGCTCACATTCGAAGGAACGAGGATCGAAGCCCAAGAGAGCATTCTATTACGCCCCAAGAGTGCGAATTTGCCACGAGTACATGCTCACATTCGAAGGAACGAGGATCGAAGCCCAAGAGAGCATTCTATTACCCCCAAGAGTGCGAATTTGCCACGAGTACATGCTCCCATTCGAAGGAACGAGAATCGAAGCCCAAGAGAGCATTATATTTATGGCCCCAAGAGTGCGAATTTTGCCACGAGTACATGCTCACATTCGAAATTTCGAGGATCGAAGCCCAAGAGAGAGCATTCTATTAGGCCCCAAGAGTGCGAATTTGCCACGAGTACATGCTCATTCGAAGGAACGGATATCGAAGCCCAAGAGAGCATTCTATTACGCCCCAAGAGTGCGAATTTGCCACGAGTACATGCTCACATTCGAAGGAACGAGGATCCGAAGACCTCAAGAGAGCATTCTATTACGCCCCCTCCCTGCGAATTTGCAGAGGCTACGGGTTCCGGCTCATTCGAAGGAACGGGACCTCGAAGCCCCAAGAGAGCATTCTATTATTTTAAAGAGTGCGAATTTGCCACGATTACATGCTCCAAAACATTCGAAGGAACGAGGATCGAAGCCCAAGAGAGCATTCTATTACGCCCCAAGAGTGCGAATTTGCCACGAGTACATGCTCACATTTGAAGGAACGAGGATCGAAGCCCAAGAGAGCATTCTATTACCCCCAAGAGTGCGAATTTGCGCACGAGTAACATGCTCACATTTGAAGCAACGTGGACGAAAATCCAAGAGAGCATTCTATAAAACCCCAAGAGTGCGAATTTGCCTACGAGTACATGCTCATCATTCGAAGGAACGAGGATCGAAAGCCCAAGGAGAAATCAATCAAAATACAAGTTTAAAGCTTTTTCAATTTTGAAACCACTTGTGTTAAAAACGTCAAAAAATGTTAGTGCATGAGAAATATAAATTCACATTGACTTCTTTCAATCCCTATTAATTTCATAAGAATTAAGAATTTTACTATACACTCATCATAATGTAGATAAAATATTACACGATTTCTTAATTCATATACACTTCAAAATCAAGTCATCAAAAATAATCTAAAGGCTCAAAAGCTATCAAGATGTAAACAGATTATGAAGATGACTTAAGGGATTCATCAAAGAGACAGAAATTTGTTGCATAAACATTCAAATTTGAGATAAAATAAATATCGCACAGGGGGTGGCTCTTTGAGCATCTTTCATGTAGACCACCTTATAACACCGAAAAAATAAAATTTTGTGACATTTTCCTTTTGCATCCTTGTGCACTTATATATTTTTTTTTTCGGATATGCAATTCAATTCTCATGTGGTAGCTGCACACACTAACCGGACGACCGGGGTGGTAGCTCTTTCCTCCATGTGGTGGTAGTTTTCGCACTCCTTTAAGGATGTAACTCTTTCCACATCTTTCAAAGCATATGAGCATTTTATTTTATATAATAATAACTCCCCCTCGCTTATGCAATCTCTTAGTTGAAAGAACATGTGACAAATTTTAGTCCATAAGAGAATGACTATTCATCAAATTCAACACACACAACCGAGATAGGTTAAGCTCCTAGAGATTACACATGATTGCCTAAATTTGATGAATATAAGTATTAAGAATTCTCATAATAAATTATCTTCAAATATAATAAAAATAAAGTAAAACCGATAATTAATATGAGATTAATTAAGAGTGAATGAAAGTGAACCTATTGATATTCAATGCACTATTTAATGTTCTAATCATTCAAAGAATCTAAAAATCGTAACAATGAAAGCACCAAAACGTGTAATGCAATGATCAAGAGATATGCAATAAGAACCAAGCAATGCACTACATAAAGTCAAAAACAAATTAAGGTTTAAGACAAGGAAAGATATCACCTTTCCGAACCCAAACTTGTCGGATTGTTGGTTGTCTTGGTTTGTTGCGGTTGAGCACCGATTGTTTTGACTTTTGATCATCCGTTGGTCGCCACGTTGTATTTGACTTTGTAGAAACCGGTTGTTGTGGCTTCGACTTTTGGTTGATCTGGGGTACTCGACTTGGTTGTTGTTGCTTTTGAAACCGTTGGGGTTGTCGAGTGTTGGAAGATGTCGATAGATGTTTAGAAGATGCCTCTTGAGTTTTCTTATCTTTTCTAGGGCATGTCTTCTTGATGTGTCCTTTCTTTCCACATCTATGACATACTTTCTCTTTTACACTTGTTGAGACTTTAGGAATAGAATTTTTAACCTTCTCAACAAATTTTCCCTCATATCCAACACCAAGTTTATCCGTTTGACCCAATCCGAGCATGTCATCAAGTTTCTTTGATCCGGAGGAGAATTTTTGTATGTCGGACTTGAGTAGATGGACTTGTTTGGTCAAGACTTGATTAGAAACATGAATTTCCTTGTATTGTAGTTCTAGAAAGCCAACCTTTTCTTGATTCGTTTTGATCGTTATCTCCGATTGGTTGAGCTTTTCTTGGAGGATTTTGTTGTTCTTCAATATGTTTTCCCTTTGCTCCTCAAGAGCTTTATTTGAAGTACTCAATGTCTTTTTTTCATCCTCAAGCTCCAAAAGTCGCTTCCTTAACTTCTTGTTGTGCTTAGCCATCTTTTTTGATTCAAAAAGTAGTTGATTGTATGCAACGACTAAGTCTTCATCATCGGACTCCTCCTCACTCGCGCCATCATCGCTCGATGTACCATGCAAAGAGGGAGAAGTAAGCGAGTCAGCAATAATAGATGATAAACAAAAAGCAGAAGGGGAAGAAGAAACGTGTGAACATAAAGCAATAGCATCATTGTTTTCTTCTTCACTAGAACTTGAATCATTGGAACTAGAATCATCCCAAGTTCTAGCTTGTAAAGCTTTCTTATTATAGGACTTCTTAGAGGGACAATCCGTGGCGATATGGCCATAGCCTCGGCATTTGTAACACCGGATTTCTCCCTCAAACTCATCCTTTTCTTTAGAAGACTTTGCAATCTTCTTCTCTTTAGAGGATTTAGAATGTAAAGATCCGATAGAAGAAGGCTTTCGATTGGAGGATGAAGCTTGAATGCCTTGGTTCTTCCTAAACTTCCGACGAAACTTCTTAGTAAGAAGTGCCATTTGACGTTCAAAATTCGCAAGAGAAACTTCATCGTCGGATTCGGTATCCTCGTCTTCCTCCTTCGTAGATTTGAGTGCAATACCTGTACTCTTAGAAGAAGACTTGGAAGAAGATTCATTAGTAGGAAAAGTCATTTCATATGTTTGTAAAGCGCCTACTAATTCTTCTACTTTCATCTCGTCCGGATGTTTTATAGTCTCAATGGCCGCAACCTTCGGACGAAATCTTTCGGGAACAGTTCTCAAAATTTTTCTTACAACTTTAGATTCCGAGATTTTCTCTCCCAAATTTGCGCATGTATTGACTATGTCTTGAAGACGAGTATAGTACTCGGTAAAGGTCTCATGATCGTCCATAGAAATTGAATCAAATTTACTTGTAAGCATTTGAAGTTTTTGGACCTTTACCAAGCTAGTTCCCTCATGCGTAATTTGGAGAGTATCCCAAATCTCCTTAGCCGTTTCACACGCCGAGACGCGTGAAAACTCGGTTTGAGATAAAGAATTAAATAAGGCATTAATTCCCCTACCGTTGTAAGAAGATAAATCAATCTCTTCCCTACTCCATTTATTTCGAGGTTTAGGGACGCTAACATTATCGACGATTTGAGTGGGATGAGTCCATCCAAATTCTATGGATTGCCACACTCGTTCATCGATGGCTATTAGAAAAGCTCTCATGCGAACTTTCCAATAAGCATAGCTCGTGCCATCAAAGAACGGAGGTCGATTAATGTTACCACCTTCACCCATTATGAAAGATAAAGTCTAGATCCCGCTCTGATACCAATTGTAAAATAGGGGGTGCCCTAGGATCTATCTAGAGTATATCAATCACCTAGAGGGGGGTGAATAGGTGTATAAATAAAAATCACAAATCTCAATGCGATAAAGTAATGCGGAAAATAAAATCAGCACACCGAGATTTACGTGGGAAACTCCACCTTGGAGAAAAAACCCACGGGACCAACACGCGATAACAATCCACTAAGAATAAAAGATTACAAGGTGATTACCGACTCCACGGACTTAACCTCTCTTTTATCTTCTACGGATCTCGCGCACTCCACCGGGTTGTCCACGCCCCACGTTCGAATCCACGAACGCTACGCCTCGAATCCACGAAGCCTTCAACACGTCGAATCCACGACGCTCACTCGAATCCACGAGCGCACTCCATCCGGAGCAAGAACAATAACGTTGATGATGGTTTATTGCTTAGAATATCATTGAAAATCTGTGGGAATAATCTCTAAGCAATTCTCAAATTGATTCTAAAAGAATATTAGAAATTAGGGCACCATGAATTAATTTGAGAGAAGCTTGATGTAGAAGATGAGGAAAACGGTTACCTAAAAGCTTCTAGGGTTTTTAAAAGATAATTTATGCTTCACCACGTTTTAGAGACACCCCCACATCATATTTATAGGTTAGAAGCAATCCGAAATAGATTAGGATTAAAAAATAGTTTTTAGAAAGATTTTGGAAGCAAACCGATTTCGACTAGGATTGAAAAACTGATTTTAGAAAGGTTTGGAACCAAATTAGGATTGCAAAGATATTTTAAGGAATATACCATCTTATTTACATGTTTGGGAGACATTAGAATCAAAGTAGGTGTCACGCCCCGGGTTACCTCTTCCCAGGCGCATGACCAGATCCGCCGCATACACAGTATCTCTACCATGTATACGAAGCGAAACAACATCCACAATCAAACACACAGAGCTAAAGGTATCAACAGAGCTGCTATATAATATATCAAAAGATCACTGTACATACATCATCCATAACTCTCACATATAACTCTCATATACAACACTGATATCACAATCATACTGTATGTACAGACTCAACCATCTAACCAAAATGGGTATACCTCTAGCCAAATATCCGGGGAATAGCTCTACCCGACGGTCTCCTTTCCGCGCGCTCAGTATGCACGACTGGGGAAGAAGACTCTGCAAAAAGATGTCACCAATGGGTGTGAGAACTACTATCAATCAATCAAGTAGTCCTCAGTGGGTACCGCCACCAGCCTCAGCGGTCTGCCCACTAAGTCCTCAATCTCAAGAGATATGAATAGAGCAATAAAAGAGTAGGAGATATACTACCACTACTATGCACAAAGCTCAACTGTCAGTATGAATACCAATGAACTGAATATACCAAATGAGGACTATCATACACAATACAATACCTGCGAACCAGCTAGTACAGGAACCCCATCTGTACCTAGCTCTCGCCATACAATACCTCTCAATACAATACCATACCTGCGAACCAGCTAGTACAGGAACCCCATCTGTACCTAGCTCTCGCCATACAATACCTCACAACACGATACCATACCATACCTGCGGCCTGATCACGCTCAACCCTCCAGGGAGCTGCTCAACCCTCCAGGGAGCCGACTAGTACAGGAAGCCCGTCTGTAAACTAGCCCCTCGTACACCTCTCTGTACGGAACATGCCAACTCTAGAGTGGTACTCGTGGGAGCGACCCAACCGAGCAAAGTACAACCATAGTAACGCCAAGCACCCGCAGGTATATGATCGACACGACTGGGTTAACAAAGGATCATGTGCCCTCGGCACCTCAAAGAATAGTTAACAAGTAAGACCCAATCTACTGTGCCCTCGGCACCACAAAGGATAATCAACAAGTAAGACCCAATCCACTGTGCCCTCGGCACCACAAAGGATAATCAACAAGTATGACCCAATCCACTGTGCCCTCGGCACCACAAAGGATAATCAACAAATATGACCCAATCCACTGTGCCCTCGGCACCACAAAGGATAATCAACAAGTATGACCCAATCCACTGTGCCCTCGGCACCACAAAGGATAATCAACAAGTATGACCCAATCCACTGTGCCCTCGGCACCACAAAGGATAATCAACAAGTAGTATGACCCAATCCATGCTCTCACAAAGAACCCCGTGCCCTCGGCACAATCAATGCTCCAGTGCTCACAATCATCTCAACTCTACCACAAAGAGGAGGTACAACAACATAGCACGAGCCACAACATGATCACCTACACTACATGCACAACAACTGGTACAAGGAATCAACAGAATAGGTGTAGGTCCAATCATGCAACAGGGATACAAGGAAATGCATGCTCATATACATATCATTAGCACATCTAAGATCATACCATGCCCATGCGGTCTATAGATCAGTCTCAACCTAACATAGCATCTCTAACGTAATCTTAGCATGGCATACTATCATAATCCCAATATCATAATCCAATATCCACATATCATAATCCAATCATGCTAACATAATCCAAACAACATCATATCATATTATGCTAACATGAGATAAAACACGTAGGAGGAAGTCCACTGAATCTGGCAAACATCAACCCACCTGAAAAGCTAATCCAACCACGGTGGGGAAAGGACAATATCCTCAGATCCTACCCTCCAGATAACGCACTCCGGCAGCACCCCGATCTGTCAAAACCTCCAAGGAAACTGCTATCTCCAGCAGAATAACGGCTTGGCACCAGATTAGATCAGCAGAGTAGAAGAGAGCAAGCTAGGTTACAAACTAATGCCAACTCATGGCCCTTACTCTAGCTTTCTCTCTCTAGAAACGAAATCACGAAGTGGAAATAACCCCAAAAACCATCAGGGCTCACCTATTTATAGGCTGCCAAAAGTCCACATTCGGGCGCCCACTTCCCAACTTCCGGGCGTCCGAAAATCCTGCCGTACAGGTGTCGTCGTGCGGTCAAGCGGTCGGTCGATAGTCAGCAGGCGGTGGGGCGGCGTGTCTCCGGCGATCGACACGTGTCCTGCGTCACGACACGTGGCCCTCCACGTCACAACTCAAACCGGATCCTCCATCCGGGCGTCCGGATCCTACGCCCAGATCCACAACTCGTCGGCCACAACCGGATCGTCCACAAAATGCAACGGGGTCCGGAACATTCGGGCGTCCACAACAGCACTTCCGGGCGCCCGAATCCCGCCAAGTCCAGAAACCCTAAATCTCAAAAATTCCCGAGTACTACATTCTCCCCTCCTTAGAATAGTTTCGTCCTCGAAACTAAGGTAAAATACTCACCTCAAGGAGTAAACAAGTGGGGATAAGATCTCTGCATAACAGTCTCCAACTCCCATGTCGCCTCTCTATCATCATAAAAATCCCACTGTACCTTAACATAAGGTATGACTCGATTACGCAATTCCCTCGTCTCACGAGCAAGAATTCGTATCGGTCGCTCCTCGTACTGTAAATCCTCAGTAAGCTCCAGTGGAGAAAAGTCTATCACATGGGAAGGATCATGCATGTATCTCCTCAGAACAGATATATGAAAGACATCGTGCACTCCTGCAAGTCGAGGCGGAAGGGCTAACCGATAAGCCACGGGTCCAACTCTCTCAGATCTCAAAAGGACCAATAAATCGCGGACTAAGCTTTCCGCGAATCCCAAATCTCCATATGCCCTTCGATGGTGAGACCTTCAAGAAAACATGATCACCAACATGAAACTCTAGATCTCGCCTCCGAGTATCAGAATAACTCTTTTGCCTACTCTGAGCCGTCTCAATATGCCGTCGTATCAACTTAACTTTCTCTTCGGCTTCAAGCAAAAGGTCTGGTCCCAACGTCTTCCTTTCACCAACATCATCCCAATACAGAGGCGATCGACATTTACGTCCATACAATGCTTCAAACGGAGCCATCTTAATGCTCGCTTGATAGCTATTGTTGTACGCAAACTCTACTAATCTCAGATGTCGATCCCAACCTCCACCAAAATCCAAGACACAAGCTCTCAACATATCCTCGAGTGTCTGTATAGTGCGCTCGGACTGACCATCAGTCTGGGGATGAAACGCAGTGCTAAATCGAAGCTGAGTCCCCAAAGCTGTTTGTAAACTCTTCCAGAAATGAGAAACAAACCTTGGGTCTCTATCAAATACTATTGAGATTGGTACTCCATGCAATCTCAATATCTCATCCATATAGAGCTGCGCAAGTCGCTCACGTGACCAAGTAATCTGCATAGGCAGAAAATGAGCAGACTTCGTCAGCCTATCGACAATCACCCAAATAGAATCACAGCCGCTCGAAGTCCTCGGCAATCCTACGATGAAATCCATCGTAATATGATCCCACTTCCACTCAGGTATTGGAAGACTCTGTAGCTTACCAGCTGGTACACGATGTTCAGCCTTAACTTGCTGACATGTCAAACATTGAGCTACAGCTCTACCAATATCCCGCTTCATACCATTCCACCAGAAGTGAGTCTTCAGATCCTGGTACATCTTTGTCCCTCCAGGATGTACAGAATAAGGAGAATAATGTGCTTCTTTCAGTATCTCCTCTCGAATCTCCTGATCCACTGGTACACACAGACGTCCTCTAAAACGGAGAACTCCAGAATCATCACAAGAAAAACCTTCAAGATCTCCATTCTTCAGTTGATCTCGAACTTTCACCAAGTAAGGATCCACACTCTGTTTCTCTCGAATCCTATCTAACAGAGTGGGCTGTAAGATCAGAGTCATCAGTCTCGCCGTCATCCCAGAAGTAACCACTTCAAGGGACAACCTTCGCATCTCCTCTACTAGGACAGGCTGTTGAGTAATACACAAACTCAAAATTGCCACAGCCTTCCTACTCAAAGCATCGGCAACAACGTTCGCCTTACCGGGATGGTATAATATAGAGATGTCATAATCCTTCAATAATTCTAACCATCTCCGTTGCCGTAGATTCAATTCTTTCTGTGTAAACAGATACTTAAGACTCTTATGATCTGTATACACTTCACAATGTTCACCATAAAGATAGTGGCGCCATAACTTCAGAGCAAAGACTACCGCCGCCAACTCCAAATCATGAGTGGGGTAGTTCTTCTCATATTCCTTTAGTTGTCTTGAAGCATATGCAGTCACTTTGCCATGTTGCATCAGCACGCAACCCAAGCCACTATGCGAAGCATCACTATAGATGACAAATCCTTCGCCCATTACAGGTAGTGCAAGAATAGGGGCTGTCATCAATCTCTGCTTAAGTTCATCAAAGCATTCTTGGCACTCATTACTCCAAACATACTTAACTCCTTTCCTGGTTAACCGAGTAAGTGGTGTAGAGAGTTTCGCAAAGCTCTCCACGAATCGTCGATAATACCCGGCTAAACCAAGAAAACTCCGTACTTCAGATATGGTCGTCGGTCTAGGCCAATCACGAATTGCCTCAATCTTCTTAGGATCAACAGCTACTCCCGAAGCTGAAATCACATGGCCTAAAAAGGCAACCTCACTTAACCAAAACTCACACTTCTTCAGCTTTGCATACAACTTCTTCTCTCGCAAGAGTTGTAGCACTAGTCTCAGATGCTCCTCATGCTCCGCATCATCACGGGAGTAAATCAAAATGTCATCAATAAAAACTACCACGAACTTGTCCAAGAAGGACTTAAAGACTCGGTTCATCATATCCATAAATGCAGCTGGGGCATTAGTCAACCCAAACGGGTAAACTCATAATGCCCATACCGAGTTCTAAAAGCGGTCTTAGAAATATCCTCGGCCTTCACCTTCAACTGGTGGTAACCGGACTGAAGATCAATCTTAGAAAAGACACACGCTCCCTGTAATTGATCGAACAGATCATCGATACGTGGGAGGGGGTATCTATTCTTGATGGTCACTTTGTTCAATTCTCGATAATCCACACACAACCTAAGTGAACCATCCTTCTTCTTCACAAATAGTACAGGCGCTCCCCAGGGCGACACACTGGGTCTAATAAAACCTTTATCCATCAAATCTTGCAGTTGCGCCTTCAACTCTCTCAACTCCGCTGGTGCCATTCTATAGGGTGTCTTCGAGATTGGCGCGGTTCCTGGTACCACATCAATCACGAATTCAATCTCCCTATCAGGAGGCATCGAGGATAACTCAGAAGGAAATACGTCCGGAAATTCACGGACAATAGGAATATCCTCGAGTCCTGGTACAACAGTGGGCACCTCAGTCACTGTTGCGAAATAGGCCATACATCCACTATTTAACATCTGTCTGGCCTTAGAAGAAGAGATCGTCACTGCGAACAGTGAACTCTTACAACCTTCATAAACATACTCCTCATGTCCAGGCTCACGAAAGATTACCGTCTTAGATCCACAATCAATCGTAGCAAAGTATCGGGATAACCAATCCATGCCTAGGATTACATCAAAATCTTGTAATTGTCTCAATACTAATAAGTCAACAGGCATGATCCAAGGTCCAACTTGCACAGGACATCCTAAACAACCATGTGTTACTTGCAAATTATGGTCAGGTACCCGCACCTCCTGTGCCTGGGGTAATAATCCTATAGAAGCGAGCTAATCTATCCGCCATCCGCTCCTACTCCTCTTCAGAAAGCACTTGACTAGGCTGAGTACTTCCTTCTCCAGGTTGAGATGTAGTTGGAGTAGTTGCCGCCTGAGGTTCCATAGCTCAAGGCGTAGAGAAAGCATCACACATCTTCTGCAACAAGGCACTCTGCTGCCTTCCAACTGCAGCTATGTCTGCTAGCTGTTCCTGCAGAGCGGGCCGTTCACTAGGTCCCGTCTGCTCAGGCATATCCGAAGGCGTCGGATGCGCTCGCGTCGATGGTCGTCGAGGAGGCATAGTAACAATCTGCAACAGAATACCCGCTTATGACCACAAACAACTCACGACCCAATCTGGCGAAAGTCTGGAAGGACACTTCTTTTCTTCTCAGATTATTATGTCGTCTGCAGCCAACATAATTCATCCGATAAGAGAAGGCATAATCCCTCAATCACTCTTCCTACACAAGGAAGGATTCAACAACCCAATCTTTGACTTTCGCGATCAATCACGTCTCTCTCGTCATCCTTAGGTCTGTTTATCTTAGGTTTCCTAGGCCCTCATGACCTATTCCTAAGCTCTGATACCAACTTAATCTGTCACGCCCCGGGTTACCTCTTCCCAGGCGCATGACCAGATCCGCCGCATACACAGTATCTCTCTACCATGTATACGAAGCGAAACAACATCCACAATCAAACACACAGAGCTAAAGGTATCAACAGAGCTGCTATATAATATATCAAAAGATCACTGTACATACATCATCCATAACTCTCACATATAACTCTCATATACAACACTGATATCACAATCATACTGTATGTACAGACTCAACCATCTAACCAAAATGGGTATACCTCTAGCCAAATATCCGGGGAATAGCTCTACCCGACGGTCTCCTTTCCGCGCTCAGTATGCACGATTGGGGAAGAAGACTCTGCAAAAAGATGTCACCAATGGGTGTGAGAACTACTATCAATCAAGTAGTCCTCAGTGGGTACCGCCACCAGCCTCAGCGGTCTGCCCACTAAGTCCTCAATCTCAAGAGATATGAATAGAGCAATAAAAGAGTAGGAGATATACTACCACTACTATGCACAAAGCTCAACTGTCAGTATGAATACCAATGAACTGAATATACCAAATGAGGACTATCATACACAATACAATACCTGCGAACCAGCTAGTACAGGAACCCCATCTGTACCTAGCTCTCGCCATACAATACCTCTCAATACAATACCATACCTGCGAACCAGCTAGTACAGGAACCCCATCTGTACCTAGCTCTCGCCATACAATACCTCACAACACGATACCATACCATACCTGCGGCCTGATCACGCTCAACCCTCCAGGGAGCTGCTCAACCCTCCAGGGAGCCGACTAGTACAGGAAGCCCGTCTGTAAACTAGCCCCTCGTACACCTCTCTGTACGGAACATGCCAACTCTAGAGTGGTACTCGTGGGAGCGACCCAACCGAGCAAAGTACAACCATAGTAACGCCAAGCACCCGCAGGTATGATCGACACGACTGGGTTAACAAAGGATCATGTGCCCTCGGCACCTCAAAGAATAGTTAACAAGTAAGACCCAATCTACTGTGCCCTCGGCACCACAAAGGATAATCAACAAGTAAGACCCAATCCACTGTGCCCTCGGCACCACAAAGGATAATCAACAAGTATGACCCAATCCACTGTGCCCTCGGCACCACAAAGGATAATCAACAAATATGACCCAATCCACTGTGCCCTCGGCACCACAAAGGATAATCAACAAGTATGACCCAATCCACTGTGCCCTCGGCACCACAAAGGATAATCAACAAGTATGACCCAATCCACTGTGCCCTCGGCACCACAAAGGATAATCAACAAGTATGACCCAATCCATGCTCTCACAAAGAACCCCGTGCCCTCGGCACAATCAATGCTCCAGTGCTCACAATCATCTCTCAACTCTACCACAAAGAGGAGGTACAACAACATGCACGAGCCACAACATGATCACCTACACTACATGCACAACAACTGGTACAAGGAATCAACAGAATAGGTGTAGGTCCAATCATGCAACAGGGATACAAGGAAATGCATGCTCATATACATATCATTAGCACATCTAAGATCATACCATGCCCATGCGGTCTATAGATCAGTCTCAACCTAACATGGCATCTCTAACGTAATCTTAGCATGGCATACTATCATAATCCCAATATCATAATCCAATATCCACATATCATAATCCAATCATGCTAACATAATCCAAACAACATCATATCATATTATGCTAACATGAGATAAAACACGTAGGAGGAAGTCCACTGAATCTGGCAAACATCAACCCACCTGAAAAGCTAATCCAACCACGGTGGGGAAAGGACAATATCCTCAGATCCTACCCTCCAGATAACGCACTCCGGCAGCACCCCGATCTGTCAAAACCTCCAAGGAAACTGCTATCTCCAGCAGAATAACGGCTTGGCACCAGATTAGATCAGCAGAGTAGAAGAGAGCAAGCTAGGTTACAAACTAATGCCAACTCATGGCCCTTACTCTAGCTTTCTCTCTCTAGAAACGAAATCACGAAGTGGAAATAACCCCAAAAACCATCAGGGCTCACCTATTTATAGGCTGCCAAAAGTCCACATTCGGGCGCCCACTTCCCAACTTCCGGGCGTCCGAAAATCCTGCCGTACAGGTGTCGTCGTGCGGTCAAGCGGTCGGTCGATAGTCAGCAGGCGGTGGGGCGGCGTGTCTCCGGCGATCGACACGTGTCCTGCGTCACGACACGTGGCCCTCCACGTCACAACTCAAACCAGATCCTCCATCCGGGCGTCCGGATCCTACGCCCAGATCCACAACTCGTCGGCCACAACCGGATCGTCCACAAAATGCAACGGGGTCCGGAACATTCGGGCGTCCACAACAGCACTTCCGGGCGCCCGAATCCCGCCAAGTCCAGAAACTCTAAATCTCAAAAATTTCCGAGTACTACATTCTCCCCTCCTTAGAATAGTTTCGTCCTCGAAACTAAGGTAAAATACTCACCTCAAGGAGTAAACAAGTGGGGATAAGATCTCTGCATAACAGTCTCCAACTCCCATGTCGCCTCTCTATCATCATGAAAATCCCACTGTACCTTAACATAAGGTATGACTCGATTACGCAATTCCCTCGTCTCACGAGCAAGAATTCGTATCGGTCGCTCCTCGTACTGTAAATCCTCAGTAAGCTCCAGTGGAGAAAAGTCTATCACATGGGAAGGATCATGCATGTATCTCCTCAGAACAGATATATGAAAGACATCGTGCACTCCTGCAAGTCGAGGCGGAAGGGCTAACCGATAAGCCACGGGTCCAACTCTCTCTAAGATCTCAAAAGGACCAATAAATCGCGGACTAAGCTTTCCGCGAATCCCAAATCTCCATATGCCCTTCGATGGTGAGACCTTCAAGAAAACATGATCACCAACATGAAACTCTAGATCTCGCCTCCGAGTATCAGAATAACTCTTTTGCCTACTCTGAGCCGTCTCAATATGCCGTCGTATCAACTTAACTTTCTCTTCGGCTTCAAGCAAAAGGTCTGGTCCCAACGTCTTCCTTTCACCAACATCATCCCAATACAGAGGCGATCGACATTTACGTCCATACAATGCTTCAAACGGAGCCATCTTAATGCTCGCTTGATAGCTATTGTTGTACGCAAACTCTACTAATCTCAGATGTCGATCCCAACCTCCACCAAAATCCAAGACACAAGCTCTCAACATATCCTCGAGTGTCTGTATAGTGCGCTCGGACTGACCATCAGTCTGGGGATGAAACGCAGTGCTAAATCGAAGCTGAGTCCCCAAAGCTGTTTGTAAACTCTTCCAGAAATGAGAAACAAACCTTGGGTCTCTATCAAATACTATTGAGATTGGTACTCCATGCAATCTCAATATCTCATCCATATAGAGCTGCGCAAGTCGCTCACGTGACCAAGTAATCTGCATAGGCAGAAAATGAGCAGACTTCGTCAGCCTATCGACAATCACCCAAATAGAATCACAGCCGCTCGAAGTCCTCGGCAATCCTACGATGAAATCCATCGTAATATGATCCCACTTCCACTCAGGTATTGGAAGACTCTGTAGCTTACCAGCTGGTACACGATGTTCAGCCTTAACTTGCTGACATGTCAAACATTGAGCTACAGCTCTACCAATATCCCGCTTCATACCATTCCACCAGAAGTGAGTCTTCAGATCCTGGTACATCTTTGTCCCTCCAGGATGTACAGAATAAGGAGAATAATGTGCTTCTTTCAGTATCTCCTCTCGAATCTCCTGATCCACTGGTACACACAGACGTCCTCTAAAACGGAGAACTCCAGAATCATCACAAGAAAAACCTTCAAGATCTCCATTCTTCAGTTGATCTCGAACTTTCACCAAGTAAGGATCCACACTCTGTTTCTCTCGAATCCTATCTAACAGAGTGGGCTGTAAGATCAGAGTCATCAGTCTCGCCGTCATCCCAGAAGTAACCACTTCAAGGGACAACCTTCGCATCTCCTCTACTAGGACAGGCTGTTGAGTAATACACAAACTCAAAATTGCCACAGCCTTCCTACTCAAAGCATCGGCAACAACGTTCGCCTTACCGGGATGGTATAATATAGAGATGTCATAATCCTTCAATAATTCTAACCATCTCCGTTGCCGTAGATTCAATTCTTTCTGTGTAAACAGATACTTAAGACTCTTATGATCTGTATACACTTCACAATGTTCACCATAAAGATAGTGGCGCCATAACTTCAGAGCAAAGACTACCGCCGCCAACTCCAAATCATGAGTGGGGTAGTTCTTCTCATATTCCTTTAGTTGTCTTGAAGCATATGCAGTCACTTTGCCATGTTGCATCAGCACGCAACCCAAGCCACTATGCGAAGCATCACTATAGATGACAAATCCTTCGCCCATTACAGGTAGTGCAAGAATAGGGGCTGTCATCAATCTCTGCTTAAGTTCATCAAAGCATTCTTGGCACTCATTACTCCAAACATACTTAACTCCTTTCCTGGTTAACCGAGTAAGTGGTGTAGAGAGTTTCGCAAAGCTCTCCACGAATCGTCGATAATACCCGGCTAAACCAAGAAAACTCCGTACTTCAGATATGGTCGTCGGTCTAGGCCAATCACGAATTGCCTCAATCTTCTTAGGATCAACAGCTACTCCCGAAGCTGAAATCACATGGCCTAAAAAGGCAACCTCACTTAACCAAAACTCACACTTCTTCAGCTTTGCATACAACTTCTTCTCTCGCAAGAGTTGTAGCACTAGTCTCAGATGCTCCTCATGCTCCGCATCATCACGGGAGTAAATCAAAATGTCATCAATAAAAACTACCACGAACTTGTCCAAGAAGGACTTAAAGACTCGGTTCATCATATCCATAAATGCAGCTGGGGCATTAGTCAACCCAAACGGCATGACTGTAAACTCATAATGCCCATACCGAGTTCTAAAAGCGGTCTTAGAAATATCCTCGGCCTTCACCTTCAACTGGTGGTAACCGGACTGAAGATCAATCTTAGAAAAGACACACGCTCCCTGTAATTGATCGAACAGATCATCGATACGTGGGAGGGGGTATCTATTCTTGATGGTCACTTTGTTCAATTCTCGATAATCCACACACAACCTAAGTGAACCATCCTTCTTCTTCACAAATAGTACAGGCGCTCCCCAGGGCGACACACTGGGTCTAATAAAACCTTTATCCATCAAATCTTGCAGTTGCGCCTTCAACTCTCTCAACTCCGCTGGTGCCATTCTATAGGGTGTCTTCGAGATTGGCGCGGTTCCTGGTACCACATAAATCACGAATTCAATCTCCCTATCAGGAGGATCGAGGATAACTCAGAAGGAAATACGTCCGGAAATTCACGGACAATAGGAATATCCTCGAGTCCTGATACAACAGTGGGCACCTCAGTCACTGTTGCGAAATAGGCCATACATCCACTATTTAACATCTGTCTGGCCTTAGAAGAAGAGATCGTCACTGCGAACAGTGAACTCTTACAACCTTCATAAACATACTCCTCATGTCCAGGCTCACGAAAGATTACCGTCTTAGATCCACAATCAATCGTAGCAAAGTATCGGGATAACCAATCCATGCCTAGGATTACATCAAAATCTTGTAATTGTCTCAATACTAATAAGTCAACAGGCATGGTCCAAGGTCCAACTTGCACAGGACATCCTAAACAACCATGTGTTACTTGCAAATTATGGTCAGGTACCCGCACCTCCTGTGCCTGGGGTAATAATCCTATAGAAGCGAGCTAATCTATCCGCCATCCGCTCCTACTCCTCTTCAGAAAGCACTTGACTAGGCTGAGTACTTCCTTCTCCAGGTTGAGATGTAGTTGGAGTAGTTGCCGCCTGAGGTTCCATAGCTCAAGGCGTAGAGAAAGCATCACACATCTTCTGCAACAAGGCACTCACTCTGCTGCCTTCCAACTGCAGCTATGTCTGCTAGCTGTTCCTGCAGAGCGGGCCGTTCACTAGGTCCCGTCTGCTCAGGCATATCCGAAGGCGTCGGATGCGCTCGCGTCGATGGTCGTCGAGGAGGCATAGTAACAATCTGCAACAGAATACCCGCTTATGACCACAAACAACTCACGACCCAATCTGGCGAAAGTCTGGAAGGACACTTCTTTTCTTCTCAGATTATTATGTCGTCTGCAGCCAACATAATTCATCCGATAAGAGAAGGCATAATCCCTCAATCACTCTTCCTACACAAGGAAGGATTCAACAACCCAATCTTTGACTTTCGCGATCAATCACGTCTCTCTCGTCATCCTTAGGTCTGTTTATCTTAGGTTTCCTAGGCCCTCATGACCTATTCCTAAGCTCTGATACCAACTTAATCTGTCACGCCCCGGGTTACCTCTTCCCAGGCGCATGACCAGATCCGCCGCATACACAGTATCTCTACCATGTATACGAAGCGAAACAACATCCACAATCAAACACACAGAGCTAAAGGTATCAACAGAGCTGCTATATAATATATCAAAAGATCACTGTACATACATCATCCATAACTCTCACATATAACTCTCATATACAACACTGATATCACAATCATACTGTATGTACAGACTCAACCATCTAACCAAAATGGGTATACCTCTAGCCAAATATCCGGGGAATAGCTCTACCCGACGGTCTCCTTTCTGCGCTCAGTATGCACGACTGGGGAAGAAGACTCTGCAAAAAGATGTCACCAATGGGTGTGAGAACTACTATCAATCAAGTAGTCCTCAGTGGGTACCGCCACCAGCCTCAGCGGTCTGCCCACTAAGTCCTCAATCTCAAGAGATATGAATAGAGCAATAAAAGAGTAGGAGATATACTACCACTACTATGCACAAAGCTCAACTGTCAGTATGAATACCAATGAACTGAATATACCAAATGAGGACTATCATACACAATACAATACCTGCGAACCAGCTAGTACAGGAACCCCATCTGTACCTAGCTCTCGCAATACAATACCTCTCAATACAATACCATACCTGCGAACCAGCTAGTACAGGAACCCCATCTGTACCTAGCTCTCGCCATACAATACCTCACAACACGATACCATACCATACCTGCGGCCTGATCACGCTCAACCCTCCAGGGAGCTGCTCAACCCTCCAGGGAGCCGACTAGTACAGGAAGCCCGTCTGTAAACTAGCCCCTCGTACACCTCTCTGTACGGAACATGCCAACTCTAGAGTGGTACTCGTGGGAGCGACCCAACCGAGCAAAGTACAACCATAGTAACGCCAAGCACCCGCAGGTATATGATCGACACGACTGGGTTAACAAAGGATCATGTGCCCTCGGCACCTCAAAGAATAGTTAACAAGTAAGACCCAATCTACTGTGCCCTCGGCACCACAAAGGATAATCAACAAGTAAGACCCAATCCACTGTGCCCTCGGCACCACAAAGGATAATCAACAAGTATGACCCAATCCACTGTGCCCTCGGCACCACAAAGGATAATCAACAAATATGACCTAATCCACTGTGCCCTCGGCACCACAAAGGATAATCAACAAGTATGACCCAATCCACTGTGCCCTCGGCACCACAAAGGATAATCAACAAGTATGACCCAATCCACTGTGCCCTCGGCACCACAAAGGATAATCAACAAGTATGACCCAATCCATGCTCTCACAAAGAACCCCGTGCCCTCGGCACAATCAATGCTCCAGTGCTCACAATCATCTCAACTCTACCACAAAGAGGAGGTACAACAACATAGCACGAGCCACAACATGATCACCTACACTACATGCACAACAACTGGTACAAGGAATCAACAGAATAGGTGTAGGTCCAATCATGCAACAGGGATACAAGGAAATGCATGCTCATATACATATCATTAGCACATCTAAGATCATACCATGCCCATGCGGTCTATAGATCAGTCTCAACCTAACATGGCATCTCTAACGTAATCTTAGCATGGCATACTATCATAATCCCAATATCATAATACAATATCCACATATCATAATCCAATCATGCTAACATAATCCAAACAACATCATATCATATTATGCTAACATGAGATAAAACACGTAGGAGGAAGTCCACTGAATCTGGCAAACATCAACCCACCTGAAAAGCTAATCCAACCACGGTGGGGAAAGGACAATATCCTCAGATCCTACCCTCCAGATAACGCACTCCGGCAGCACCCCGATCTGTCAAAACCTCCAAGGAAACTGCTATCTCCAGCAGAATAACGGCTTGGCACCAGATTAGATCAGCAGAGTAGAAGAGAGCAAGCTAGGTTACAAACTAATGCCAACTCATGGCCCTTACTCTAGCTTTCTCTCTCTAGAAACGAAATCACGAAGTGGAAATAACCCCAAAAACCATCAGGGCTCACCTATTTATAGGCTGCCAAAAGTCCACATTCGGGCGCCCACTTCCCAACTTCCGGGCGTCCGGAAATCCTGCCGTACAGGTGTCGTCGTGCGGTCAAGCGGTCGGTCGATAGTCAGCAGGCGGTGGGGCGGCGTGTCTCCGGCGATCGACACGTGTCCTGCGTCACGACACGTGGCCCTCCACGTCACAACTCAAACCGGATCCTCCATCCGGGCGTCCGGATCCTACGCCCAGATCCACAACTCGTCGGCCACAACCGGATCGTCCACAAAATGCAACGGGGTCCGGAACATTCGGGCGTCCACAACAGCACTTCCGGGCGCCCGAATCCCGCCAAGTCCAGAAACCCTAAATCTCAAAAATTCCCGAGTACTACAGTAGGATTGAAAAATAACTTTCCAAAAATTCACGACGAGTCGAGGTCCGGACCGCGGGTATGGGGTCCGGACCTTGACACTCTCCAGGCGTTTCATTGTCCGGACCCCAGCTACCAGGATCCGGACCCGGTCTGCGAAACAGCCTGGGGTCCGGACCTCAGCCCTCAGGGTCCGGACCTCCGCCCTCAGGGTCCGGACCTCATCCTCAGGGTTCGGACCCTCCCTGCGTGACAGCCAGGGAGGCGTACGGGTTCCGAACCTCATCCTCAGGGTCCGGACCTCGGAAGTTGGAAAACTCATTTTTTATATTTTAAAACATTTTTTATCCATTCTAATGTCTTCCAAACACTTGTAAATGTTTATAAATCATCATCAAGATTATTTAAACTTTACCAAGCATCGTGAATTCAAACGGTGAGTCTTCGAGTCTTCAATCTTTGTCTTTTCTTCTTTGAACCTTCAAGACACCGACTCACTTCACGAAATATGCCAATCTAAAATCCGTAACAGAATTGACTTAGGAGAAAACTCGCGAACATACAACCGTCACTTTTCGAACTGTTATCAGATTTTGCTCTAGGAGCCGTTTCTGTTCTTGTATCACCACTGTTAGTGCGAGGTGGATACTTAGTTCGTTATAGGACGAGTTTACGCTCGTGCTGGGATGCTGAGCTTGTTTTTACAGCAGGGTTAGACTGTTCTGTATTACCGGGTGCCGTCGGGGTTGACGGTGGACCCAGACTCTTGTTTTAGCTTCTGGTTGTGCTGAGGGCACGTGAGCTTAGAGTCTTTGACCCCTTTTGACCCCTTTGTTCTTTGACTATAGCCTGCCGGAGCCTGTTTGTGCTCGACAGAGATACGCGTACTAACTCGGCTGGGTAGCTCCCCCGAGTGCCGCTCCGGAGTGAGGCCTCTTTTGCGTTGTTGTCGCTACAGATTGTGGATCTGTTTTGGACCGGCTACCCTTTTTGGTAGTGTGCGGTGTGGCTAGGCAGTTGGCTGGACGAGCCCGTTTGGGCGGTTCCGATAGATTGGGTCAGGGATGATTTCTCACTTTGGTGATGCTTACTTGAGAGTTTGACTGGGATAGTGGTAGGGTAGTGGCATTACAGCTGTTGAGTTTATTCCAGCTTATTTTGTTGTTCTTTACCTACCAGCTATACTGTTAGTCTCGTAGACTTAGTGGGTGGACCGTTGAGGTCGGTATCGGTACCCACTGAGGACTACTTCTTTTGATAGTAGTTCTCACACCCATTGTTGCCACCTTTTTTGCAGAGCCTTCTTCTGTTGCGGCTGCTGCACCTGTTTCCGCGGATCGAGGTAAGGGAGTCGCGAGCTAGATCCCTACCTGTCCCTGTTGTCCCTAGAGGAGGACCCTACTGGAGATAGTTTCTTTTTGAGTTGTGCCATGTACATATACTGTGGACTTGTTCCTATTTTGGTTGTGATGAACCCGTTGTATTTTGGATCCTATATGTACAGGTGGCTTTTGTTATTAGTATGTTTTATTTCAGCTCTATATATCTCTTGTAGTGGCTTGTATGTTTGTTACAGGTTAGCTATCGCTTCGTATACATAGAAATATCTATGTATACGGCGGATCTGTTGGCGAGCCCGGGGAAACGAGTAATCCGGGGCGTGACAAAAATTTTGGAGACACTATTTGTTACCCAGAGAGTTTATTTTATTTTCGGATCATCAAGCTCTTAGATACCTAAACTCACAAAAGAAATTAAATCTGAGGCACGCAAAATATGTTGAGTATTTGCAAGAATACACTTTTGTGTTAAAACATCGAACCAGAATAGAAAATAAAGCCGTTGACGCATTGAGTCGAGTTGTAGCAACCTTAAACAATGTTGGCGTGAATGTAATCGGGTTTGATAGTATTAAAGAAGATTATCCCTCATGTCCGGACTTTAGCGAGACCTATTCTTCAATTTTAGAAGATGTTATGGAAAGTCAAAATTGTATATATTATATTCCTATTTAGCTAGCATAGTTTTAGGCACCTTTCCTTAGACATCTTTCCTTATTAGATATCTTATTATAGAAATATTTATGTATATATATCTTTGTAATTCATCATTGAAAGAATAAGGAGTATTCATATTCTCTTCTTCATGGTATCAGAGCCAAACCCTAATTCTAGGGTATAGCGATCCAGTACTGTTTTTCTCCCTTGCCGGACTCATCGGCGTTGCTCATCCTTTTTCTTTTCTCTGCCGCTACAGTACTACTACAGTACGGCGCTACAGTACGCTACAGTACGGCGCTACAGTACCGCTACAGTACGGTGCTCCAGTACCGCTACAGTATACTGCAACAGTACTGCTACTGCTACAGTACTTGCGTGCCTAAGTGAGGTGTAGAGTGCAGCCCTGAGAGCTGCTTTGTGACATGGTGTCGTTGTTTAAGACGCCATGTCTGAAATTAAGTGTAATACTTGGTATTTTTGTTCAGCTACTATGAGTTTACTATATTTTATAAGGAGAAGCTGTTTCGGTGCGAAGTAGGCCCGAAAACAAGCTAAGTTGGATTTTGGCCATTTCGGACGCCCGAATCTTGGGAAGTGGACGCCCGAAAATTTTGGAGCCATTAGGTTGTTTCGGATGACCGGTTGTTTTTGGCGGATGAATTCGGACGTAGGTTCCGGGCGCCCGAATGTGGATCCAGTTTGTGTTTGGACTTGGACTGACACGTGTCAGGTTGCAGGACACGTGTCGACTGCCGGAGGAGCACCACCCCACCGCTTGTCGACCACCGCTCACCGCCGAACCGCCTGGCCGCCTAGCTGACACCTGGCATAAGTGATTTTCGGACGCCCGGAAGGGGGGAATTCAGGCGCCCGAAAGTGGGATTTTGGGCCTATAAATAGGTGCGCATCCTGATCATTTTAGGCCATTTCCTACTTTCGTGTTCCACCCTTTTAGAGAGAGAAAAGCTAGTGTAAGCGCCATGTGTTGGCATTAGTGTTGATCTAGCTTGCACTCTTCTACTGTGTTGTTCTGATCATTCGTTCTGTTGGAGGTGGCAGTCCATTCGGTGGTAGTTCAGATTGGAGTACTGATCGAGCCTAGTGTATACTCTGGAGGATTGGATCTGTGATTGTATTTGAATTTCCACCGTGGTTGGATTAGCATTCGAGGTGGGTTGATGTTTACCAGATTCAGTGGATTTCCTCCTAAGTGCTTATTCTCCTATTAGCATGACATGATATCGTTGGGATTATGTTAGTTACGACATGCTTTAGTTGAGATTGATTAACTGCTTGCATATGTATGATATGATCATAGATGAGGTAGTGATAATTGATAGCAAGCATGATTTCATTATATTCTTGATGCATGATTTAGCCTACACGTATCCTGTTGCATTGATATCCATTGTATCAGCTGTTGTACATACTAGTGTAGGCGATCTTATTGTGGCTCGTGCTATGTTGATTATACCTCCTCTTTGTGGTAGAGTTGAGTTGATTGTGTGCACTTGAGCATTGATCGGTTGATATGGGTCATACTTGTTTGATTATGCATTTGAGGTGCCGAGGGCACGTGAGTTTCCTGTGTGAGATCAGATTGACCCATCTTGTTGATCATATACCTGTGGGTGCTTGGCGATGATATGTGTTGTGACATTATACTCGGTTGGGTCGCTCCCACGAGTACCACTCCGGAGTTGGGTTATGTGTTGTACAGAGGGTCCATTCCTGTACTAGTTGGCTCCCTACGGGTAGAGCATGATGTCCAGGCCGCAGGTATGATATTGTGGATTCGTGATAGTTCTCGTTTGATGAGTTATAATCAGATTATTGATACTCGTGTTGACAGCTGGAGCATTGTGCATAGTAGTGGTAGTTTATCTCCTACTTTATTTACTGCTCTCTATTTATCTTGAGACAGAGGACTTAGTGGGCAGACCGCTGATGCTGGTGGCGGTACCCACTGAGGACTACTTGTTTGATAGTAGTTCTCACACCCGTTGTTGACACCTTTTTGCAGAGTCTTCTTCTCTGGCTGTGCCTTCTGATCGCGGAAAGGAGACCGTCGGGTAGATCTGCTCCCCGGACAGTTGAGTAGAGCTATACCCCATTTTGGTAGATGATCCTATGAGTCTGTACATACAATGGTTGTTGGAGATTGACAGTTATGTATTTTGGCTTGTTGGATTAGTGATGATGTATGTACAGTGAACTTGTTGATTTATATAGTACTTAACATCTCTGTTACTTTTGATGCCTTTAGCTGTTAGTTGATGTTGTTTTCGCTTCGTATGCTTAGTAGAATTACTGTGTATACGGCGGGTCTGTTAATGTGCCTGGAAAGTGGTAACCCGGGGCGTGACAGATTAAGTTGGTATCAGAGCTTAGGAGTAGGTCAAGAGGGCCTAGGGAAACCTAAGATGACAGACCTTAAGATGCTATGACGTGAGTGACGTGATTAATCGCGAAAGTCAAAGATTGAGTTTTGAATCCTTCCTTGTGTAGGAAGAGTGATTGAGGGATTAAAACTTTTTCTTATCAGATGAATTATGTTGGCTGCAGACGACATAATAATTTGAAAAGAAAAGAAGTGTCTTTCTAGACTTTCGCTAGATTGGGTCGAGTGATTGTTTGTTGTCTAAATGTGTATTCTGTTGCAAGTGATTACAATGCCTCCTCAACGTCGTGATCGACCATCGACGCGAGCACATCCGACGCCTTCGGAGATGCCAGAGCAGTCGGGACCTAGTGTATGACCCGATTTGCAGGAGCAGCTAGCTGATATAGCTGCAGTGGGTAGCAGAGTATCTTATTGCAGAAGATGTGCGATGCTTTCGCACAGCAGCAAAGTACTACGCCTCAAACTGTGGAGCCTCAGGTACCAATCGCCGTGACCATTCCAGCTGTATCCCAACCTAGGGACGAGAGTGCGCAGCCAAGTCGAGTGCTTTCTGAGGAAGAGTAAGAACGGATGGCGGAAAGATTGGCTCGCTTCTGCAGGTTTGATCCACCACGATTTGATGGTAGTAGTATAGAACCGTGGTTGGGAGAAGCTTGGATATGTGAGATGGAAAAATTGTTTGAGGATCTTTTCGTGCCAGCACGGGAGCAGGTGCATATGGCAGTCCATTGTCTAGCAGATGATGCTCATGTTTGGTGGAGGAGGACTCGTGATCATAGGTCCTTGAATCCTCTGCAGATGACTTGGAGCGAGTTTCGCGGAATTATGTATGGAGCTTATTTTCCAAGCAGTATGAAGGTGAAGATAGAGGAGGATTTGAAGAATCTGAAGCAGGAAAATCGCTCGGTACAGGAGTATGCTAGAGAGTTTACAAGATTGCTTAATTGTGTGCCTACTGCTGCAAGAGATGAAGTACAGAAGGTTTATCTCTATGAGAAGGGTTTGAGACCAGAGATTTTTTCATTTGTTCACTCTCAGAGACTTCAGACTTTGGATGCGACTATTGAGTGTAGAACACTGAACTTCAGTGTGTTGTACCGAACTTCTACAAATTGTGGAGTTTTGGTGGAAAGTGGCATGAGAGGCTATGTGAGTGGCTTCGGCCAAGTTTGGGACTTGTACAAGTGTTTTCGGCGCAAGTGAGGCGCGAAAACAGACTTCGAAAAGTCAAATATGCCAAACTGCAGAATTCTGCGGCGCATTTCGGTATGTATGTGTTGATACCGGAATGGCGTGGTTGAGCTGAAAATCCAGCTCTCGGGTTTTGCGAAATCAAGTGTTGAAACCGGAATAAACTCACTTGATTCCGGTATGGATGTGTTGATTCCAGAATGGATGTAATTAGTTCCGGTATGGATTGTGGGATACCGAAATGCAGTGGGAAATCTAGAAATCCAGCTCTCGGGCTTTGCGGAATAGCCTGTTGATACCGAAATAAACGCCCGTATTCCGGTATACCAGTGCGCATACCGGAATGCAGAGCTGCGAGATGCCAGCTTTGGCTGGCTGTGTGTAGTGATATGTGAGGGGGGTAGTTTGGTCTTTTCACATGAGTGGGGGTGTATGAAAGGCTGAGACACCTTCCCCTTCTCATCTCCTTTCCCCACTACTTCTCCTCTCCTTCTCCCTCACTTTCTCTCTCTAGAGATCTCTCCAAAGCTTGGAGAATAGGGTGGATTGAGGTTGGAAAAGGTTTCCAAAGTGGAGAAGAGGCTTCTTGGTGCAAGAAGAAGCTTGGGGAACTCGTGGTTAAGGTGAGTTCCTTATGATTTGGGTTTAAACCTTGGAATTTATCTTGTATTTTGAGATTTTTGGAGACCCTAGGCAATCTAATCCACAAAACGTGGAGATTGGCCATGAAATTTTGGGGTTCTATATGCATGCATGTGAAACCTAGGTGAAATGAGGGCTTTTGCCATGGAAGGATCTAAAAATATTTGGACCTTCAGAAATTGCAATTGAGGCATAGGAAATCATGTTAGAACAATTGATTTCAAGTATCGAGTTGATTTATGGGTTCGAAATGAGTAACGAACCGTTTTCTTGTAGAAGCTTGGGTTGAAGCAAGAACTCAAGGCTTAGTGACCTAGGAGCTCAAGGAATTCAAGACTTGGGAGCACTTGAGGTGGGTTTGTGTTTACCGAAGTGATTAGGTCACTTCCATGTCTAGGGTAAATAACCATTTGAAATTAAAATGGTGTAAAAGTATGTAACTCTAGAATTCGCATGTTTGCAAAATGAGAATCATGATGAATTGAGCCATGGGCTCATCTTGCATGTTAGTGAATTCAAGTATTTCATTATTAGTTATACTTGTTATGTGATTGCATATATTAATTAGAACCTAGTGTTGTGGGACATAGGTTGAAAAGTGCAAATGGAATCTAGTGTCATTGAACATAGGTTGGAACATGAGATTGGAACCTAGTGTCATTGAACATAGGTTGGAACGTGAGATTGGAACCTAGTGTCATTGAACATAGGTTGGAACATGAAATTGGAACCTAGTGTCATAGAACCTAGGTTGAGAATGTAAAGTAAACCTAGTGTCATTGAACATAAGTGAGACTTGGTGACTTGAACCTAGAGCTATTGAACTTATGATGGCAAGTGTGAAATGTGAACATTGGGGTATGCGGCGATTTCGCTACCCCGGGTATGCGACGATTTCGCTACCCGAGCCACGTGATGGCGGAGACGAGTTGGGGTATGCGACGATTTCGCTACCCCGGGTATGCGGCGATTTCGCTACCCGAATAAGGAGATGGCGATTTCACTCCTTGGAGGTTGGGACCATGAAGGGGATAGCGATTCCATTGCCCGGTGCCCATCACTATATTGTGTAAAGTGAACACATTGGGGTATGCGGCGATTTCGCTACCCCGAGTATGCGGCGATTTCGCTACCCGAATAAAGAGTTGGCGATTTCACTCTTTGGAAATTGGAACCATGATGGGGATGGCGATTCCCCCAATACTTGCGGCGATTCCGCTTTGGTTGAGAACCAAATTGGTGATGCGGCGATTCCGACACCATAAATAAATGAAAAGTAGTTGAACTTGGACAATGTGAGATATAGGATGAACCTAGGAGAAAATAAAAGTTGTCATTTTATTTGGTTGCATCCTTTATGTTTATTTACAAGCATGTAAATACTTGTATGCATAGTTAATTGAAATCTAACTTATGCTTATGGTGTTTCTTTGGACCTGGTGGGTCGAGCTTCTCTCTTGGGTGGCCTTACCCACTGGGAACTATGTTTATAGTTCTCACCCTACGTTCTTCAGGTCCTTCCGCGAGTGAGGCGGCGGAGCGAGGCAAGGGTTTGGCTTAGTAGATAGCGGCCCTTTCATTTTGGTGTTGTGGATAGTTGTACCCCGTGTTTTGGACGATGATAGCATAGGAGTTTTTATTAAATGTATACAACTTGTAATTCCATAGTTTTGGAACTTGATGTATGGAATAGGAATGAAGGAAAAGAAAAATTGGGTATGTATAAATGTGCAAATGTGATGTAATAGAAGTAAAACTTCTTTATGTTGATGCTTTCCTTGTGCAACTCTTGTACTCCGTTCCTAGTTGGAACATCGTGGAAATGCTTGTGTTGTGACGCCTTGGGCGGATAGGGGAGACTCTGTCCGTTCGGCGGGTCTGGGGCATGCGCCCGTGCGGTTTATCCTTTCCACCTAGTTGGTGTTAAAGGCCCGACGGGGCATGACAGCGAGGGACATTTGTGACTAAGGGGCAGCTTGTAGACCGAGCTCTGGGTCAGGAGAGGAAGCACCCAGCACCTGATGATGGAGGGCAGTCGAGTGGCAGACGGCCGCCAAAACCACCACCACGATCGCGCTTTCAGGGTCATGGAGCTTTTAGCCGGCAGCAATCTGGAGGATTTCGTCAGCAACGACAACAGCAGAAGGGATCTCCCAGGTGTGTGATTTGTGGAGGACCTCATTGGTTTAGTCTTTGTGATCGGCGTGAGGGTCGATGTTATGAGTATGGACAGCCGGGACATATGAGGAGGACTTATCCCAGATTAGTAGCAGTAACTCCATCGATGACATCCGTTCCTTTCTCCCCACCGCAGGCATCTGGAGCTTCCCCGATGTTTAGTCAGTCGGTCCGATCCTCTATGCCACGACAGCCAGATCGACGCCAGCAGCAGGCGAGCGGCCGAGTCTATGCCGCGCAGATTGAGGACGCCTCGATAGCTGATCGTGTGGTGGCAGGCATTATTTTGATTCGTGGTATTAGGTCCCATGCTTTATTTGATACCGGTGCATCGCATTCCTTTGTTAGTAGAGCATTTGTATTGCATCATGGTTTTGAGATAGGGTCGTTACCCCAGACATAGGAGGTGCGGGTACCCGACCATAGCTTGCAGGTGACGGAGGGTTGGTTGTTGGGCATGTCCTGTGCAGATAGGGCCTTGGATTATGCCTGCCGATTTATTGGTATTAAAGCAGTTGCAAGATTTCGATGTGATCCTTGGCATGGATTGGTTGTCTCGTTATTTTGCGACAATTGATTGTGGAACCAAGACGGTGATCTTTCGTGAGCCAAGACAGGAGGAGTTTACTTTTAAAGGATGCAGAAGTTCACTGTTCGCAATGACGATATCTTCATCTAAGGCCAGACAGATGATGAGTAGAGGATGCGTGGCCTATTTAGCGACAGTGACTGAGGTGCCTACTATTATACCAAGACTCGAGGATATCCCTATTGTCCGCGAGTTTCCGGATATTTTTCCTCTGAGTTATCATCAATGCCTCCTGATAGGGAGATTGAATTCGTGATTGACGTGATACCAGGAACCGCGCCAATTTCGAAGGCACCCTATAGAATGGCACCAGCTGAATTGCGTGAGTTGAAGGCGCAACTGCAGGATCTTATGGATAAAGGATTTATTCGACCCAGTGTATCGCCTTGGGGAGCACCAGTGTTGTTTGTTAAGAAGAAGGATGGTTCACTTAGGTTATGTGTGGATTATCTGGAATTGAACAAAGTGACCATCAAGAATAGATATCCCCTCCCACGGATTGATGATTTGTTTGATCAGTTGCAAGGTGCGTGTGTCTTTTCAAAGATTGATCTTAAATCCGGTTACCACCAGTTGAAGGTGAAGGCCGAGGATATCTCTAAGACAGCCTTTAGAACTCGGTATGGGCATTATGAGTTTACAGTCATGCCTTTTGGCTTGACGAATGCCTCTGCTGCATTTATGGATATGATGAACCGAGTCTTCAAATCCTTCTTGGATAAGTTTGTTGTAGTCTTTATTGATGATATCTTAATTTACTCCCGTAATGATGCGGAGCATGAAGAGCATCTGAGATTAGTGCTGTAACTCTTGTGAGAAAAGAAGTTGTATGCAAAGTTGAAGAAATGTGAGTTTTGGTTGAGAGATGTAGCCTTTTTAGGCCATGTAATTGCTGCTTCAGGAGTAGCTGTTGATCCTAAGAAAATTGAGGCAATTCGAGACTGGCCTAGGCCGACGACAATTTCTGAAGTGCGGAGTTTTCTTGGCTTAGCCGGGTATTATCGTCGATTTGTGGAGGGTTTTGTGAAACTCTCTACACCTCTTACTCGATTAACTAGAAAAGGGGTAAAATTTATTTGGAGTGATAATTGCCAGACAACTCCTATTCTTGCGTTACCAGTAATGGGCGAAGGATTTGTAATCTATAGTGATGCTTCACATAGTGGCTTGGGTTGCGTGCTGATACAGCGTGTTAGAGTAATTGCATATGCTTCGAGACAATTAAAGGAATACGAGAAAAATTACCCTACCCATGACTTAGAGCTGGCAGCGGTAGTTTTTGCTCTGAAGTTATGGCGCCACTATCTCTATGGAGAGCATTGTGAGGTTTATACTGACCACAAGAGCCTTAAGTATCTGTTTACACAGAAGGAGTTAAATTTATGACAACGGAGATGATTGGAGTTACTAAAGGATTATGACATCTCTATTCAGTATCATCCCAGCAAGGCAAATGTAGTAGCCGATGCGTTGAGTAGGAAGGCTGTGGCAACATTGAGTATGAGTATCACACAGCAGCCTGTCCTAGTGGAGGAGATGCGGAGATTGTCACTTGAAGTGGTTACTCTTGGAACAACTGCAAGACTTATGACTATGGTCTTACAACCCACTCTGTTAGATAGGATTCGTGAAAAACAGAGTGTAGATCCTCACTTGATGAAGATTAGAGATCAACTGAGAAGTGGCGATCTTGAAGATTTTAGTTGTGATGATTCAGAAGTTCTCCGTTACAGAGGTCGTTTATGTGTACCAGTAGATTCGGAGATTCGAGAGGAGATCTTGAAGGAAGCATATTATTCTCCATATTCTGTCCATCCTGGTGGAACTTGTTACGGATTTTATATTGGCATATTTCGTGAAGTGAGTCGGAGTCTTGAAGGTTCGAAGAAGAAAAGACGAAGAACAAAGACTCGAAGACTCCACGTATGAATTCACGATGCTTGGTAAGTTTAAATAATCTTGATGATGATTTAGATTATTTACAAGTGGTTGGAAGACATTAGAATGGATAAAAAATGTTTTAAAATATAAAAATGAGTTTTCCAACTACGAGGTCCGGACCCTGGAACATGAGGTCCGGAACCCGTAAGCAGGTTATGCTGGTTCGCAGACGAGGTCCGGACCCTGGAAGGTGAGGTCCGGAACCCGTACGCCTCCCTGGCTGTCACGCAGGGAGGGTCCGGACCCTGAGGGCGGAGGTCCGGACCCTGAGGGGTGAGGTCCGGACCCCAGACTGTTTCGCAGACCGGGTCCGGACCCTGATGGCTGAGGTCCGGACAATGAAACGCCTGGAGAGTGTCAAGGTCCGGACCCCGCAAGCCAAGGTCCGGACCCCGACTCGACATGAATTTTTGGAAAGTTATTTTTTCAATCCTACTCTAATTCTAATGTCTCCCAAACATGTAAATAAGATGGTATATTCCTTAAAATATCTTAGCAATCCTAATTTGGTTCCAAACCTTTCTAAAATCAGTTTTTCAATCCTAGTCGAAATCGGTTTGCTTCCAAACCTTTCTAAAAACTGTTTTTAATCCTAATCTATTTCGGATTGCTTCTAAACATATAAATATGATGTGGGGGAGTCTCTAAAATATGGTGAATCACAGATTATCTTTTAGAAACCCTAGAAGCTTGTAGGTAACCGTTTTCCTCATCTTCTACATCAAGCTTCTCTCAAATTGATTCATGGTGCCCTAATTCCTAATATTCTTTTAGAATCAATTTGAGAATTGCTTAGAGATTATTCCCACAGATCTTCAATGATATTCTAAGCAATAAACCATCATCATTGTTATTGTTCTTGCTCCGGACGGAGTGCGCTCGTGGATTCGAGTGGGCGTCGTGGATTCGACGTGTTGTTGACTTCGTGGATTCGAAGTTGGGCGTCTCGTGGATTCGGGACGTGGCGTTCGTGGATTCGAACGTGGGGCGTGGACAACCCGTGGAGTGCGCGAGATCCGCTGAAGACGAAGGAGAGGTTAAGTCCGTGGAGTCGGTAATCACCTTGTAATCTTTTATTCTTAGTGGATTGTTATCGCATGTTGGTCCCGTGGGTTTTTCTCCAAGGTGGAGTTTCCCACGTAAATCTCGGTGTGCTGATTTTATTTTCCGCATTACTTTATCGCATTGAGATTTGTGATTTTTGTTGTTACACCTATTCACCCCCCTCTAGGTGATTGATATACTCTAGATAGATACTTGGGCACCCCCTATCTTACAATTGGTATCAGAGCGGGATCTAGGCTTTATCTTTCATAATGGGTGAAGGAGGTAACATATTTAGGCCACCATTTTTTGATGGAACCAATTACGCTTATTGGAAAGTCCGGATGAGAGCCTTCCTCATCGCAACTGATGAGCGAGTATGGCAAACCATTGAAGTCGGGTGGAAACATCCAACCGAAGTGGTTGATGACGCGACTATACTTAAGCCACGGAATAAGTGGTCGAAGGATGAAATTGATTTATCGTCTTTTAATGGTAAGGGTATTAATGCGTTATTTAATGCCTTATCACAAACCGAGTTTACACGTGTTTCGGTGTGTGAAACGGCTAAAGAGATTTGGGATACTCTACAAGTTACACATGAGGGTACTAGTCTAGTTAAAATACAAAAGCTTCAAATGCTTACGAGTCAATTTGATTCTATACGCATGGAGGAGCATGAATCATTTATTGATTATTTTACTAGACTCCAAGATGTCATTAATACATATGCTAACTTGGGAGAGAAAATCCCGGAATCTAAAGTCGTTAGAAAAATCCTTCGAACACTTCCGGAGCGCTTTAGGGCTAAAGTCGCGGCTATTGAAACGATCAATCATCCGGATGATATGAAAGTAGATGAATTAGTAGGCGCTTTACAAACTTATGAAATGACTTTTCCTACTAATCAATCTTCTTCCAAGTCTTTCTCTAAAAGTACAGGTGTTGCACTTAATTCAACAAAGGAGGAAGACGACGAATCGAATTCCGATGAAGAAATTTCGCTCGCCGATTTTAAACATCATTTGGAGCGTCTCACGAAGAAATTTCGTCGGAATTTCCGGAAGAACAAGTCAAATCGATCTACATCCAAATCTTCTTCTAAAGGATCTTCAAATTCTAAATTCTCTAAAGAGAAGAAGTTTGGAAAGTCTTCTAAAGAAAAGGATGAACTTGAAGGGGAAATCCGGTGTTACAAATGCCGAGGCTATGGCCATATCGCCACGGATTGTCCCACTAAAAAGTCTTATAAAAAGAAGGCTTTACAAGCTAGAACTTGGGACGATTCGACTTCTAATGAATCGAGTTCTAGTGAAGAAGAAACCAATGATGCCATTGCCCTATCTTCACACGTTTCTTCTTCTCCTTCTACTTTTTGTTTATCATCAATTATTGCTAACCCTTTTGCTTCTTCCTCTGTGCATGGTACATCGAGCGATGATGGCACGAGTGAGGGGGAGTCGGATGATGAGGACTTAGCCGAGGCGTATAATCAACTACTTATTGAATCGAAAAAGATGGCTAAGCTTAACAAGAAGCTAAGGAGGCAAATGTTAGAGCTTGAAAGTGAAAACAATAACTTGAAGGAGTCATCTAAAGCTCTTGCGGAGGAAAAGAAAAACATATTGAAGAACAACAAAATCCTCCAAGAAAAGCTCAACCAATCGGAGATAACGATCAAATCGCATCAAGAAAAGGTTGGCTTTCTCGAACTACAATATAAGGAAATTCATGTCTCCAACCAAGTTTTGACCAAACAAGTCCATTTACTCAAGTCCGACATACTAAAATTCTCCTCCGGATCGAAAAAGCTCGATAGTATGCTCGGATTGGGTCAAACAAGTAAACTTGGACTTGGACATGAGCGACAACATGTTGAGAAGGTTAACAATTCAGCACATATAGTCTCAACAAAATTGAAGGATAAAGTATGTCATAGATGCGGAAAGAAAGGACATATCAAGAAGACATGCCCTAGAAAAGGTAAGAATACTCAATTGGCATCTTCTAAACATCTATCGGCATCTTTCAACACTCGACAAGCCTCTCGGTTTCAAAAGCAATATCAAAAAGGTCGAGTACCCGAGGTCAACCGAAAGTCAAAGCCACAACACTCAACTACTCTAAAGCGGAATGCAATGGTGAGACCCACGGTTGATCAAAAGTCAAAACAATCGGTGCCTAACGTCAACAAACCAAGACAACCAACAATCCGACAAGTTTGGGTTCGGAAAGGTGATATCTTTCCTTGTCTTAAACCTTAATTTGTTTTTGACTTAGTGTAGTGCTTTGATCGGTTTTTGTTGCATATCTTTTGGTTATTGCATTACACGTTTTGGTGCTTTCATTGTTACGATTTTTTTTTGATTCTTTGAATGATTAGAACATTAAATAGTGCATTGAATATCAATAGGTTCACTTTCATTCACTCTTAATTAATCTCATATTAATTATCGGTTTTACTTTATTTTCATTATATTTGAAGATAATTTATTATGAGAATTCTTAATACTTATATTCATCAAATTTAGGCAATCATGTGTAATCTCTAGGAGCTTAACCTATCTCGGTTGTGTGTGTTGAATTTGATGAATAGTCATTCTCTTATGGACTAAAATTTGTCACATATTCTTTCAACTAAGAGATTGCATAAGCGAGGGGGAGTTATTATATAAAATGAAATGCTCGTATGCTTTGAAAGATGTGGAAAGAGTTACATCCTTAATGGAGTGTGAAAACTACCACCACATGGAGGAAAGAGCTACCACCCCGGTCGTCCGGTTAGTGTGTGCAGCTACCACATGAGAATTGAATTGCATATCCGAAAAAAAAAATATACAAGTGCAAAAGGATGCAAAAGGAAAATGTCACAAATTTTTATTTTTTTGGTGTTATAAGGTGGTCCACATACATGAAAGATGCTCAAAGAGCCACCCCCTGTGCGATATTTGTTTTATCTCAAATTTGAATTTTTATGCAACAAATTTTCTGTCTCTTTGATGAATCCCTTAAGTCATCTTCATAATCCGTTACATCTTGATAGCTTTTGAGCCTTTAGATTATTTTTGATGACTTGATTTTGAAGTTTATATGAATTAAGAAATCGTGTAATATTTTATCTACATTATGGTGATTGTGTAGTAAAATTCTTAATTCTTATGAAATTAATAGGGATTGAAAGAAGTCAATGTGAATTTATACTCCTCGTGCACTAACAATGTTTGACGTTTTTAATACAAGTGGTTTCAAAATTGAAAAAGCTTTAAACTTGTATTTTGATTAATTTCTCTCGAACTTCTCTCTATTTTTGGTGTTTTTCTTTTGGCAATTTTTGACAAAAAGGGGGAGAGAGGTAATGATGACTTAGACGCATAAACATAGGGGGAGAGATTGCATGAACAAAGGGGGAGCAATTTTGATATTTTTTCTACTAACTTTGTTCGTGGAGAATACAAATTTTTGCAGGTCTTTCAAGACTTCAAGACTCCATGTTTGTCTAAGTCATAGAGTTTGTTTTTAGGAGTTACAAAATTGTAATTTTGGATTTTATTTGGATCTTTCACGCGAGAAGTTCATTGATTTGGTTCCAAACCTTTCTAAAATCAGTTTTTCAATCCTAGTCGAAATCGGTTTGCTTCCAAACCTTTCTAAAAACTGTTTTTAATCCTAATCTATTTCGGATTGCTTCTAAACATATAAATATGATGTGGGGGAGTCTCTAAAATATGGTGAATCACAGATTATCTTTTAGAAATCCTAGAAGCTTGTAGGTAACCGTTTTCCTCATCTTCTACATCAAGCTTCTCTCAAATTGATTCATGGTGCCCTAATTCCTAATATTCTTTTAGAATCAATTTGAGAATTGCTTAGAGATTATTCCCACAGATCTTCAATGATATTCTAAGCAATAAACCATCATCATTGTTATTGTTCTTGCTCCGGACGGAGTGCGCTCGTGGATTCGAGTGGGGGCGTCGTGGATTCGACGTGTTGTTGACTTCGTGGATTCGAAGTTGGGCGTCTCGTGGATTCGGGACGTGGCGTTCGTGGATTCGAACGTGGGGCGTGGACAACCCGTGGAGTGCGCGAGATCCGCTGAAGACGAAGGAGAGGTTAAGTCCGTGGAGTCGGTAATCACCTTGTAATCTTTTATTCTTAGTGGATTGTTATCGCATGTTGGTCCCGTGGGTTTTTCTCCAAGGTGGAGTTTCCCACGTAAATCTCGGTGTGCTGATTTTATTTTCCGCATTACTTTATCGCATTGAGATTTGTGATTTTTGTTGTTACACCTATTCACCCCCCTCTAGGTGATTGATATACTCTAGATAGATCCTTGGGCACCCCCTATCTTACAGAACTAAGATGTATCAAGATTTAAAGACTCATTTCTGGTGGAATGGTATGAAGAGAGACATTGGAAGAGCTGTAGCTCAATGTTTAACATGTCAGCAAGTGAAGGCTGAGCATCGAGTGCCGGCTGGCAAGCTACAAAGCCTTTCGGTACCTGAGTAGAAGTGGGACCACATCACGATGGATTTTGTCGTAGGATTGTCAAGGACTTCGAGCGGCTATGATGCGATATGGGTGATTGTGGATAGGTTGACGAAGTCTGCTCATTTTCTACCTATGCAGACTACCTGGTCCGGTGTGTTACGGATTTTATATTGGCATATTTCGTGAAGTGAGTCGGAGTCTTGAAGGTTCGAAGAAGAAAAGATGAAGAACAAAGACTCGAAGACTCCACGTATGAACTCACGATGCTTGGTAAGTTTAAATAATCTTGATGATGATTTATAAACATTTACAAGTGTTTGGAAGACATTAGAATGGATAAAAATTATCTTAAATTGTAAAAATGAGTTTTCCAACTTCCAGGATCCGGACCCTGAGAGCTGAGGTCCGGATCCCGTACGCCTCCCTGGCTGTCACGCAGGGAGGGTCCGGACCCTGGAAGCTGAGGTCCGGAACCCGTACACATACTTGCGGTTTTACAGTCCGGGTCCGGACCCTAGAACCGGAGGTCCGGAACCCGTAGGTCTGATGGGCAGCTTCGCAGACCGGGTCCGGACCCTGATGCTGTGGTCCGGACAATGAAACGCCTGATGAGTGTCAGGGTCCGGACCCCATACGCGCGGTTCGGACCCCGACCCGTCGCGAAGTTTTGGAAAGTTATTTCAATTCTACTCTAATTCTAATGCCCCCCCAACCTGTAAATAAGATGGTAGATTCCTTAAAATATCTTAGCAATCCTAATATGGTTCCAAACCTTTCTAAAATCAGTTTTGCAATCCTAGTCGAAATCGGTTTGCTTCCAAACCTTTCTAAAAACTGTTTTTTTAATCCTAATCTTTTTCGGATTGCTTCTAACCTATAAATATGATGTGGGGGTGTCTCTAAAACGTGGTGAAGCATAGATTATCTTTTAGAAACCCTAGAAGCTTGTAGGTAACCGTTTTCCTCATCTTCTACATCAAGCTTCTTTCAAATTGATTCATGCTGCCCTAATTTCTAATATTCATTTAGAATCAATTTGAGGATTGCTTAGAGATTATTCCCACAGATCTTCAATGATATTCTAAGCAATAAACCATCATCATTGTTATTATTCTTGCTCTGGACGGAGTGCGCTCGTGGATTCGAGTGGGCGTCATGGATTCGACGTGTTGAAGGCTTCGTGGATTCGAAGTTGGGCGTCTCGTGGATTCGGGACGTGGCGTTCGTGGATTCGGATGTGGTGCGTGGACAACCCGGTGGAGTGCGCGAGATCCGTAGAAGATAAAAGAGAGGTTAAGTCCGTGGAGTCGGTAATCACCTTGTAATCTTTTATTCTTAGTGAATTGTTATCGCGTGTTGGTCCCGTGGGTTTTTCTCTAAGGTGGAGTTTTCCCACGTAAATCTCGGTGTGCTATTTTTATTTCCGTATTATTTTATTGCATCGAGATTTGTGGTTTGGCCGTTACACCTATTCACCCCCCTCTAGGTGATTGATATACTCTAGATAGATCCTAGGGCACCCCCTATTTTACAATTGGTATCAGAGCGGAATCTAGACTTTATCTTTCATAATGGGTGAAGGTGGTAACATTAATCGACCTCCGTTCTTTGATGGCACGAGCTATGCTTATTGGAAAGTTCGCATGAGAGCTTTTCTAATAGCCATCGATGAACGAGTGTGGCAATCCATAGAATTTGGATGGACTCATCCCACTCAAATCGTCGATAATGTTAGCGTCCCTAAACCTCGAAATAAATGGAGTAGGGAAGAGATTGATTTATCTTCTTACATCGGTAGGGGAATTAATGCCTTATTTAATTCTTTAAATCAAACCGAGTTTTCACGTGTCTCGGCATGTGAGACGACAAAGGAGATTTGGGATACTCTCCAAGTTACGCATGAGGGAATTAGCTTGGTAAAGGTCCAAAAACTTCAAATGCTTACAAGTAAATTTGATTCAATTTCCATGGACGATCATGAGACCTTTACCGAGTACTATACTCGTCTTCAAGACATAGTCAATACATGCGCAAACTTGGGAGAGAAAATCTCGGAATCTAAAGTTGTAAGAAAATTTTTGAGAACTCTTCCCGAAAGATTTCGTCCGAAGGTTGCGGCCATTGAGACTATTAAGCATCCGGACGAGATGAAAGTAGAGGAATTAGTAGGCGCTTTACAAACATATGAAATGACTTTTCCTACTAATGAATCTTCTTCCAAGTCTTCTTCTAAGAGTACAGGTATTTCACTCAAATCTACGAAGGAGGAAGACGACGACTCGGATTCCGATGAAGAAATTTCGCTCGCCGATTTTGAACATCAATTGGAGCGTCTCACGAAGAAATTTCGTCGGAATTTTCGGAAGAACAAGTCAAATAGATCTACATCCAAATCTTCTTCAAAAGGATCTTCACATTCTAAATCCTCTAAAGAGAAGAAGCTTGGAAAGTCTTCTAAAGAAAATGATGAGTTTGAAGGGAAAATCCGGTGTTACAAATGCCGAGGCTATGGCCATATCGCCACGGATTGTCCCTCTAAGAAGTCCTATAACAAGAAGGCTCTACAAGCTAGAACTTGGGATGATTCTACTTCAAATGATTCAAGTTCTAGTGAAGAAGAAACCAATAATACAATTGCTTTTTCCTCACATGTTTCTCCTTCTCCTTCTACTTTTTGTTTATCATCTATTATTTCTAACCCTTTTTACTCTTCCTCTGTGCATGATACATCGAGCGACAATGGCACAAGTGAGGAGGAGTCGGATGATGATGACTTAGCCGAGGCGTACAATCAACTACAAATAGAATCGAAGAAGATGGCTAAGCACAACAAGAAGTTGAGGAACCGACTTTTGGAGCTTGAGGATGACAAAAAGACATTGAGTACTTCAAATAAAGCTCTTGAGGAGGAAAGGGAAAACATATTGAAGAACAACAAAATCCTCCAAGAAAAGCTCAACCAATCGGAGATAACGATCAAATCGCATCAAGAAAAGGTTGGCTTTCTAGAACTACAATACAAGGAAATTCATATTTCTAATCAACTCTTGACCAAACAAGTCCATCTACTCAAGTCCGACATACAAAAATTCTCCTCCGGTACAAAGAAACTTGATGATATGCTCGGATTGGGTCAAACAAGTAAACTTGGACTTGGATATGAGCGGACATTTGTTGAGAAGATAAAAAATTCTATTCCCAAAGTCTCAACAAGTGTAAAAGAGAAAGTATGTCATAGATGCGGAAAGAAAGGACATATAAAAAAGACATGCCCTAGAAAAGGAGAAAAACATCAATCGGCATCTTCTAAACATGTATTGGCATCTTCCAACACTCGACAACCTTCTCGGTTTCAAAAGCAACATCCAAAAGGTCGAGTACCCAAGGTCAACCAAAAGTCAAAGCCACAACAACCAACTACTCCAAAGCGGAATGCGATGGTGAGACCAAAGGTTGATCAAAAGTCAAAACAATCGGTGCTCAAATACAACAAAGCAAGACAACCAACAATCCGAAAAGTTTGGGTTCGGAAAGGTGATATCTTTTCTTGTCTTAAACCTTAATTTGTTTTTGACTTAGTGTAGTGCTTTGATCGGTTTCTATTGCATATCTCTTGTTTATTGCATTACACATCTTGGTGCTTTCATTGTTACGATTTTTAGATTCTTTGAATGATTAGAACATTACATAGTGCATTGAATATCAATAGGTTCACTTTCATTCACTCTTAATTAATCTCATATTAATTATCTGTTTTACTTTATTTTCATTATATTTGAAGATAATTTATTATGAGAATTCTTAATACTTATATTCATCAAATTTAGACAATCATGTGTAATCTCTAGGAGCTTAACCTATCTCGGTTGTGTGTGTTGAATTTGATGAATAGTCATTCTCTTATGGACTAAAATTTGTCACATGTTCTTTCAACTAAGAGATTGCATAAGCGAGGGGGAGTTATTATTATATAAAATAAAATGCTCATATGCTTTGAAAGATGTGGAAAGAGTTACATCCTTAATGGAGTGTGAAAACTATCACCACATGGAGGAAAGAGCTACCACCCCGGTCGTCCGGTTAGTGTGTGCAGCTACCACATGAGAATTGAATTGCATATCCGAAAAAGAAAATATATAAGTGCAAAAGCATGCAAAAGGAAAAATGTCACAAATTTTATTTTTCGGAGTTATAAGGTGGTCCACATACATGAAAGATGCTCAAAGAGCCACCCCTTGTGCTATTTGTTTTATCTCAAATTTGAATGTTTATGCAACAAATTTCTGTCTCTTTGATGAATCCCTTAAGTCATCTTCATAATCCGTTTACATCTTGATAGCTTTTGAGCCTTTAGATTATTTTTGATGACTTGATTTTGAAGTTTATTTGAGTTAAGAAATCGTGTAATATTTTATCTACATTATGATGAGTGTGTAGTAAAATTTTTAATTCTTATGAAATTAATAGGGATTGAAAGAAGTCAATGTGAATTTATATTTCTCATGCACTAACATTGTTTGACGTTTTTAATACAAGTGGTTTCAAAATTGAAAAAGCTTTAAACTTGTATTTTGATTGATTTCTCTCGAACTTCTCTCTATTTTTGGTGTTTTTCTTTTGGCAATTTTTGACAAAAAGGGGGAGAGAGGTAATGATGACTTAGACGCATAAACATAGGGGGAGAGATTGCATGAACAAAGGGGGAGCAATTTTGATATTTTTTCTACTAACTTTGTTCGTGGAGAATACAAATTTTTGCAGGTCTTTCAAGACTTCAAGACTCCATGTTTGTCTAAGTCATAGAGTTTGTTTTTAGGAGTTACAAAATTGTAATTTTGGATTTTATTTGGATCTTTCACGCGAGAAGTTCATTGTTTTGGTGATGGCAATGAATTTCATTTTTGGAGAGATGAGCATCGTGAGTGTTTTATGTAATTTTGAGTTTTGTCACGAAATTGCCAAAGGGGGAGATTGTTACGAATTTTATATTGGCATATTTCGTGAAGTGAGTCGGAATCTTGAAGGTTCGAAGAAGAAAAGACGAAGAACAAAGACTCGAAGACTCCACGTATGAACTCACGATGCTTGGTAAGTTTAAATAATCTTGATGATGATTTATAAACATTTACAAGTGTTTGGAAGACATTAGAATGGATAAAAATTATTTTAAATTGTAAAAATGAGTTTTCCAACTTCCAGGATCCGGACCCTGAGAGCTGAGGTCCGGATCCCGTACGCCTCCCTGGCTGTCACGCAGGGAGGGTCCGGACCCTGGAAGCTGAGGTCCGGAACCCGTACACATACTTGCGGGTTTACAGTCCGGGTCCGGACCCTGAAACCTGAGGTCCGGAACCCGTAGGTCTGATGGGCAGCTTCGCAGACCGGGTCCGGACCCTGATGCTGTGGTCCGGACAATGAAACGCCTGATGAGTGTCAGGGTCCGGACCCCATACGCGCGGTCC
The DNA here is from genome assembly GCA_016920855.1 of Puya raimondii. Classification (NCBI taxonomy): domain Eukaryota; kingdom Viridiplantae; phylum Streptophyta; class Magnoliopsida; order Poales; family Bromeliaceae; genus Puya; species Puya raimondii. The sequence continues at coordinate 210,073,748 of JABWPP010000050.1, read as the reverse complement.
GGACCCCGACCCGTCGTGAAGTTTTGGAAAGTTATTTTTTCAATTCTACTCTAATTCTAATGTCCCCTCAACCTGTAAATAAGATGGTAGATTCCTTAAAATATCTTAGCAATCCTAATATGGTTCCAAACCTTTCTAAAATCAGTTTTGCAATCCTAGTCGAAATCGGTTTGCTTCCAAACCTTTCTAAAAACTGTTTTTTTAATCCTAATCTTTTTCGGATTGCTTCTAACCTATAAATATGATGTGGGGGTGTCTCTAAAATGTGGTGAAGCATAGATTATCTTTTAGAAACCCTAGAAGCTTGTAGGTAACCGTTTTCCTCATCTTCTACATCAAGCTTCTCTCAAATTGATTCATGGTGCCCTAATTTCTAATATTCTTTTAGAATCAATTTGAGGATTGCTTAGAGATTATTCCCACAGATCTTCAATGATATTCTAAGCAATAAACCATCATCATTGTTATTATTCTTGCTCCGGACGGAGTGCGCTCGTGGATTCGAGTGGGCGTCGTGGATTCAACGTGTTGAAGGCTTCGTGGATTCGAAGTTGGGCGTCTCGTGGATTCGGGACGTGGCGTTCGTGGATTCGGACGTGGGGCGTGGACAACCCGGTGGAGTGCGCGAGATCCGTAGAAGATAAAAGAGAGGTTAAGTCCGTGGAGTCGGTAATCACCTTGTAATCTTTTATTCTTAGTGAATTGTTATCGCGTGTTGGTCCCGTGGGTTTTTCTCCAAGGTGGAGTTTTTCCACGTAAATCTCGGTGTGCTATTTTTATTTCCGCATTATTTTATTGCATCGAGATTTGTGGTTTGGCCGTTACACCTATTCACCCCCCTCTAGGTGATTGATATACTCTAGATAGATCCTAGGGCACCCCCTATTTTACACGGTGAGCGGCTTGCACAGCTTTATATGGATGAAATATTGAGATTGCATGGAGTACCAATCTCGATAGTGTCTGATAGAGACCCGAGGTTCGTCTCACACTTTTGGAGAAGCCTATAGGCGGCTTTGGGGACGCAGCTTCGTTTCAGTACTGCATTTCACCCACAGACGGATGGTCAGTCCGAGCGTACTATACAGACGCTTGAGGAAATGTTGAGAGCTTGTATATTGGATTTCAGTGGAGAATGTGTCACACCCCGGGCCCTAGTGAGAGCCTACCAGGCACGTGCACAGACCCGCCGTGTACCTCAAAACAACAAACAATGTACACAAGGCGTCTATAACAACAACAATCAAGCAGAATAAGGAATACATCCTAAACAAGGTGATCAGAGCGAGAACATAGTTCTATAATGAAAACAAATCACACAACTAAAATCTCGAGATATATAATAGAATTTATACATCTTATCAACTAATAGATCAATCAACCAATAAATCTATACACCTTTCACTCAAAATACAATGAAAGGACACCATGGTATGTCTATACAACATCGTAGAGGCTCTAGCTAGCTGCTAACCCCTCGCCACGATCCCAAGCCTCTCCTGCTGCGGAAGGCTCTGAAACAAAAACCCAACAACAATGGGGGTGAGAACTATTAAACAATAGTTTCCAGTGGGTAAGCCGCCGAGAGTGGCGAATTACACCGCTAGGTCAACTGAGGCAAGATAGTATAACTGAAACATAAGGCATAAAACATTAAATGTTAAACAAATAGTTCTACAACTATCATGCCTCCAATGACTAAATCATCTACATGAACATTAATATGTTCCTACTATCATATGCTCAACATCTAATCACACCAGTTTACATGCATGTTAAATTAATGGCATGGATACTAGTTAAAAGATTTTCTTTGTTATCATCATAATACCATGCCTCTATACTAATCATCATGAGTATAGAATAATGCCACTATGGATGCCCATGCAAATAATGACTAAAACGAATGTCCAACTATGATGCATGCATCCAAAAGGTGTCAAGCTAAGTAATACCACCAAATAACAACTCACTACTATGTCCATACACTACATGTATATGCATCAACCGACTGTGATGTACTAGGACCAGTTTACTCAGCTTTTACCCAATCCACGAGGGACTTACACATGGTAACGTCCCAGCTTGTGCCATGCCTAATGGCTCCGTGGTAGTCACCACCCTCAAGCTAAGGATGAGCCTTGCCCACGGCGGTTCCATTTCGGCGTCTCAATACTGTGCGGGCGAAATAACTGTCGAAAGCGAAATAACTGTCGCATAGGCTAACTCCGGAGTGCCGGCTTGTAGGGAGCGACCCTCACAAGCATGTGCGCATGAGCACAATGGCAAACAAGCATAATCAACCACATAATACCATACTCGTCATGTTTAGACATGGAATAGCCAAAGTCACGCTCGTCATGTCTAAGGAAACCCATGGTATGCCTACAACCACAACACCGTAGAGGCTCTAGCTAGCTGCTAACCCCTCGCCGCGATCCCAAGCCTCTCATGCTGTCGAAGGCTCTGAAAAATCCAACAACAATGGGGGTGAGAACTATTAATCAATAGTTCCCAGTGGGTAAGCCGCCGAGAGTGGCGAATTACACCGCTAGGTCAACTGAGGCAAGATAGTATAACTGAAACATAAAGCAGAAAGCATATAACATTTAATGCTAAACAGGTAGTTCTACAACTATCTTGCCTCCAATGACTAACTCATCTACATGAACATGAAAATGTTCTATTGTCATAAGCTCAACAATTAATTTCACGGTTTACATGCATGTCAAATTAATGCCATGATCAATTACATATGCTCTAATGTAATAAACTCACTATATGTCAAGTTTTAGTATTACACAAATGACTTGTCTCCAACTACAAGTATGTAATATACATCCAATTTTCTACTACATGTATGAACTATATGACTTGTTCCCAACAATATGGATGTTATGTTCACTAACCACTAGTGTGCCAAGTCATGTTAATATCTCACTACATGTAATGCCACAAGGTCACCACCCTATGTTATGTCCATCAGCTACACCTATATGTACTGATTAACTAGGGTGTCAAATGTCACATTCCTTACGATATTTCCTACCATAAAAGACTTTTCAAGTCTCGGCTTGTGCCGTGCCTAATGGCCCCGTGGTAGTCAACATTCTCGCTAGAATGAGCCTCCCCCACGACAATCCACTTCGGCGCCCATATAACCTGCACACAGGCGATCAACATCGCGAAAGGCCCACTCCGGAGTTGCCGGCTTGTAGGGAGCTACCCTCACAAGCATGTGCGAATGAGCACAATGGCATAACAAGCATAGTCAACAGCATAGGAAATACGTTCGTCATGTCTCTAACATGAAGTAGCCAACCGATGTCCAAGGATCTAACATTATGTCATAATGTCAACCTAATTATTCACCTAAGTGAAATACAATATGTTTAATCTCATACTATGTCAAAACTGTAAGATAGGGGGTAGCCCTAGGATCTATCTAGAGTATATCTATCACCTAGAGGGGGGTGAATAGGTGTAACAACTAAAACTCAAATCTCAATGCAATAAAAATAATGCGGAAAATAAAATCAGCACACTGAGATTTACGTGGGAAACTCCACTTTGGAGAAAAACCCACGGGACCAACACGCGAAAAACAATCCACTAAGAATAAAAGATTACAAGGTGATTACCGACTCCACGGACTTAACCTCTCCTTTATCTTCTCTGGATCTCGCGCACACCACGGCTGTCCACGCCTCACGTCTGAATCCACAGACGCCACGCCTCGAATCCACGAAGCCTTCACGATCCGAATCCACGAATCGCCTCGAACACGCCGAATCCACGACGCCTCGAACACGCCGAATCCACGACGCAAATTGGAACAGGAACTCAGGTTTACAGGTGATTCCTTGCTTAGAATTTCATTAAGAACCAGAAGAAAAAGTTCTAAGCAAGAGGTAGATCAATTTGACATATGAAATAGAAATTACAACTATCTCAAATTGATCTCGGAGGCTATTTTGTGGAAAAAGGTTTAGAACGAAAATCCTAGCCTCTAGGGTTTCTCTTTCACGAATTCTGAGTTGTTCAAAGGTTAAGAGAACCCCCATAGGTTATTTATAGGTGTTGGAATCAAATAGAGTCGGATTAAATCGAAACATACCAAAATTGGCTCTGTATATCGGTATACGTATGCAGATACCGGAATGCGATGACGGAAACAGTTTCTCACGCAAAGGCATTCCGATACTACAAGCTTCAGTACCGGTATACAATGTTTCAGTACCGGTATACCTAAGCTGATACCGGAATGCGATGACGGAACAGAAACTTACGCAGAGGCATTCCGGTACTAAAAAGTCCAGTACCGGTATACAATTCAGAAAACAGTATTTTCAACATCGGTTTTGAGGAACACCAAATTGTATTCCGGAATACACTTGCATACCGGTATCAGATTACGCATACCGGTATGTGACTCCGGAAATCCAATAAAAAAGTTTTAACAAAGAATCAAAAGTTCCTAAAAACTCATTTAATCCGATTTTAAACATACACATGATTCCAATACCATAATTAACTATGAATCACCATATAAACAATAAAACTTATCTTCACGTCGTGATTCAATATGTGAGTCGATGGTTGTCTATGCTTGAAGTCTCGGATTCTTCAACATGTTCATGAAGCACTCGACCTTCAAGACTCCGACTCAACAACTCACGAAATATGCCAATACAAAATTCGTAACAATCTCCCCCTTTGGCAATTTTGTGACAAAACCTAAAATACAAGTTCTACCCGAACCAAAATAAAAGAAATTCATTGCCATCACCACAACAATGAACTTCACGCGTGTATGATCCACAACATAAAAACAAAATTACAAATGGTTCAACCTCCTAAGACAAACTCTATGACTTAGGACTTGGAGTCTTGAAGTTTTAAAAGAAATCCTGCAAAAACAACTTCAGACACACATAGGTAGAAACATGTTGAACAAGTTAAGTTAGTAAAATGTTATGTCATCATCTTTTCCCCCTTTAGACTCAAATCTCAATGCAATAAAAATAATGCGGAAAATAAAATCAGCACACTGAGATTTACGTGGGAAACTCCACTTTGGAGAAAAACCCACGGGACCAACACGCGAAAAACAATCCACTAAGAATAAAAGATTACAAGGTGATTACCGACTCCACGGACTTAACCTCTCCTTTATCTTCTCTGGATCTCGCGCACACCACGGCTGTCCACGCCTCACGTCTGAATCCACAGACGCCACGCCTCGAATCCACGAAGCCTTCACGATCCGAATCCACGAATCGCCTCGAACACGCCGAATCCACGACGCCTCGAACACGCCGAATCCACGACGCAAATTGGAACAGGAACTCAGGTTTACAGGTGATTCCTTGCTTAGAATTTCATTAAGAACCAGAAGAAAAAGTTCTAAGCAAGAGGGAGATCAATTTGACATATGAAATAGAAATTACAACTATCTCAAATTGATCTCGGAGGCTATTTTGTGGAAAAAGGTTTAGAACGAAAATCCTAGCCTCTAGGGTTTCTCTTTCACGAATTCTGAGTTGTTCAAAGGTTAAGAGAACCCCCATAGGTTATTTATAGGTGTTGGAATCAAATAGAGTCGGATTAAATCGAAACATACCAAAATTGGCTCTGTATACCGGTATACGTATGCAGATACCGGAATGCGATGACGGAAACAGTTTCTCACGCAAAGGCATTCCGATACTACAAGCTTCAGTACCGGTATACAATGTTTCAGTACCGGTATACCTAAGCTGATACCGGAATGCGATGACGGAACAGAAACTTACGCAGAGGCATTCCGGTACTAAAAAGTCCAGTACCGGTATACAATTCAGAAAACAGTATTTTCAACATCGGTTTTGAGGAACACCAAATTGTATTCCGGAATACACTTGCATACCGGTATCAGATTACGCATACCGGTATGTGACTCCGGAATTCCAATAAAAAAGTTTTAACAAAGAATCAAAAGTTCCTAAAAACTCGATTAATCCGATTTTAAACATACACATGATTCCAATACCATAATTAACTATGAATCACCATATAAACAATAAAACTTACCTTCACGTCGTGATTCAATATGTGAGTCGATGGTTGTCTATGCTTGAAGTCTCGGATTCTTCAACATGTTCATGAAGCACTCGACCTTCAAGACTCCGACTCAACAACTCACGAAATATGCCAATACAAAATCCGTAACAATCTCCCCCTTTGGCAATTTCGTGACAAAACCTAAAATACAAGTTCTACCCGAACCAAAATAAAAGAAATTCATTGCCATCACCACAACAATGAACTTCACGCGTGTATGATCCACAACATAAAAACAAAATTACAAATGGTTCAACCTCCTAAGACAAACTCTATGACTTAGGACTTGGAGTCTTGAAGTTTTAAAAGAAATCCTGCAAAAACAACTTCAGACACACATAGGTAGAAACATGTTGAACAAGTTAAGTTAGTAAAATGTTATGTCATCATCTTTTCCCCCTTTAGACTCAAATCTCAATGCAATAAAAATAATGCGGAAAATAAAATCAGCACACTGAGATATACGTGGGAAACTCCACTTTGGAGAAAAACCCACGGGACCAACACGCGAAAAACAATCCACTAAGAATAAAAGATTACAAGGTGATTACCGACTCCACGGACTTAACCTCTCCTTTATCTTCTCTGGATCTCGCGCACACCACGGGCTGTCCACGCCTCACGTCTGAATCCACAGACGCCACGCCTCGAATCCACGAAGCCTTCACGATCCGAATCCACGAATCGCCTCGAACACGCCGAATCCACGACGCCTCGAACACGCCGAATCCACGACGCAAATTGGAACAGGAACTCAGGTTTACAGGTGATTCCTTGCTTAGAATTTCATTAAGAACCAGAAGAAAAAGTTCTAAGCAAGAGGGAGATCAATTTGACATATGAAATAGAAATTACAACTATCTCAAATTGATCTCGGAGGCTATTTTGTGGAAAAAGGTTTAGAACGAAAATCCTAGCCTCTAGGGTTTCTCTTTCACGAATTCTGAGTTGTTCAAAGGTTAAGAGAACCCCCATAGGTTATTTATAGGTGTTGGAATCAAATAGAGTCGGATTAAATCGAAACATACCAAAATTGGCTCTGTATACCGGTATACGTATGCAGATACCGGAATGCGATGACGGAAACAGTTTCTCACGCAAAGGCATTCCGATACTACAAGCTTCAGTACCGGTATACAATGTTTCAGTACCGGTATACCTAAGCTGATACCGGAATGCGATGACGGAACAGAAACTTACGCAGAGGCATTCCGGTACTAAAAAGTCCAGTACCGGTATACAATTCAGAAAACAGTATTTTCAACATCGGTTTTGAGGAACACCAAATTGTATTCCGGAATACACTTGCATACCGGTATCAGATTACGCATACCGGTATGTGACTCCGGAATTCCAATAAAAAAGTTTTAACAAAGAATCAAAAGTTCCTAAAAACTCGATTAATCCGATTTTAAACATACACATGATTCCAATACCATAATTAACTATGAATCACCATATAAACAATAAAACTTACCTTCACGTCGTGATTCAATATGTGAGTCGATGGTTGTCTATGCTTGAAGTCTCGGATTCTTCAACATGTTCATGAAGCACTCGACCTTCAAGACTCCGACTCAACAACTCACGAAATATGCCAATACAAAATCCGTAACAATCTCCCCCTTTGGCAATTTCGTGACAAAACCTAAAATACAAGTTCTACCCGAACCAAAATAAAAGAAATTCATTGCCATCACCACAAACAATGAACTTCACGCGTGTATGATCCACAACATAAAAACAAAATTACAAATGGTTCAACCTCCTAAGACAAACTCTATGACTTAGGACTTGGAGTCTTGAAGTTTTAAAAGAAATCCTGCAAAAACAACTTCAGACACACATAGGTAGAAACATGTTGAACAAGTTAAGTTAGTAAAATGTTATGTCATCATCTTTTCCCCCTTTAGACTCAAATCTCAATGCAATAAAAATAATGCGGAAAATAAAATCAGCACACTGAGATTTACGTGGGAAACTCCACTTTGGAGAAAAACCCACGGGACCAACACGCGAAAAAAAAACAATCCACTAAGAATAAAAGATTACAAGGTGATTACCGACTCCACGGACTTAACCTCTCCTTTATCTTCTCTGGATCTCGCGCACACCACGGCTGTCCACGCCTCACGTCTGAATCCACAGACGCCACGCCTCGAATCCACGAAGCCTTCACGATCCGAATCCACGAATCGCCTCGAACACGCCGAATCCACGACGCCTCGAACACGCCGAATCCACGACGCAAATTGGAACAGGAACTCAGGTTTACAGGTGATTCCTTGCTTAGAATTTCATTAAGAACCAGAAGAAAAAGTTCTAAGCAAGAGGGAGATCAATTTGACATATGAAATAGAAATTACAACTATCTCAAATTGATCTCGGAGGCTATTTTGTGGAAAAAGGTTTAGAACGAAAATCCTAGCCTCTAGGGTTTCTCTTTCACGAATTCTGAGTTGTTCAAAGGTTAAGAGAACCCCCATAGGTTATTTATAGGTGTTGGAATCAAATAGAGTCGGATTAAATCGAAACATACCAAAATTGGCTCTGTATACCGGTATACGTATGCAGATACCGGAATGCGATGACGGAAACAGTTTCTCACGCAAAGGCATTCCGATACTACAAGCTTCAGTACCGGTATACAATGTTTCAGTACCGGTATACCTAAGCTGATACCGGAATGCGATGACGGAACAGAAACTTACGCAGAGGCATTCCTGTACTAAAAAGTCCAGTACCGGTATACAATTCAGAAAACAGTATTTTCAACATCGGTTTTGAGGAACACCAAATTGTATTCCGGAATACACTTGCATACCGGTATCAGATTACGCATACCGGTATGTGACTCCGGAATTCCAATAAAAAAGTTTTAACAAAGAATCAAAAGTTCCTAAAAACTCATTTAATCCGATTTTAAACATACACATGATTCCAATACCATAATTAACTATGAATCACCATATAAACAATAAAACTTACCTTCACGTCGTGATTCAATATGTGAGTCGATGGTTGTCTATGCTTGAAGTCTCGGATTCTTCAACATGTTCATGAAGCACTCGACCTTCAAGACTCCTTCAAGACTCTGACTCAACAACTCACGAAATATGCCAATACAAAATCCGTAACAAAAACATGTCACATCATGTTTACTACATTCAATAGCCAATATGCTAAATGTCAACAATATCATGTTGTTCTCAATATGTCCGTTGGTATATCCCTACCAATATGTCCATGTCTCTAACATGTAAATGTCCATCTCTTTGTTTACTAAGTTCATAAACCATGCACTATCCCAATGCCATATCCAATGCATTATCCCAATGCCATATCCAATGCATTATACTAATGCTATAACTAATGCATTATACTAATGCTATAATCAATACCAAAACCGATGCATTCAACTAATGCTGTAGTTCATGCATTATTCCAATGCTACAATTCATGCATTCTACAATGCCAACAAGACCCTATCCATGCCATGCATAAGCTACAACAACCTCTACTACATAGAGCATAGAGCTATCATGCAAGTGTTCAATTAATCAAATGGACCCATGTCCAATTAAGTATAATTATCGAATGCAAATAGGATCCCCTTTCCTCATGTCTTAAACATGGAATCAATCCACGACCAAAAGGTCGAGTCCAAGGCCGACAACGCCCGTCATAATTGCTCACCTAGTTGAGGTGCAACAACTATACAACATACGTCATATCCAATCTTTCCTCTATACAAGCATACTCTAGTATGCAAGAGAATTCAACAACCAAGTAGTGTCTCCTATGATGCTCCTTTCTAGCATGCATAACCTAATTAGCATTTCATAATGCATCATTACACTACTAGTACAAATACACTAGCATGCATATTAATCTCATAATGCCACACTATATGTACTATGCATTTTTATACATAACATATATGTCTCTTGCAATCACAATTATCATAATGCCATAATTAACATAATTATGCATCTAATCAATCCTATAACAAGATAGGAGACATAGGGGGAGTTCACCCATTTCGGTGAGGTCAGACCCACCGGATACCCGTCGAAACCTCGCAGTACTTCGAAACGAAGTTGTCCCCCGAGCTTCTCATACCCTAAGATAATTTTCCAAGGGGTTAGGGGTATCGAACAAGCAATTTCGAAAACCACCAAAAATCAATGAGGTAAATGGGTGGAAATTACCTTGAGCAAGTAAAACTTGTTCTAAGTCCCATTGGAGGTTAGAGATCTTCCAATCTAACCTACAACAACATTCTACACCCATCAATTCCACCTCAAGGGCTCACAATCACGAAACCCTAAATCAAACCCTAATTTTCCAAGAAACTAGGTTTACATGCTAATCTTAAGCAAAATCACAAATAGAGGAGTTGTAAGATAATTACTCACCTCATAAGAGCTCCAAACCAAGCAAAAAGAGGCTAGGGTTGGAGATTCATCCACCAACCGGCTCTCCTCGTCCATCCCGAGCTCCCCACAAAGCGTAGAAGCACTCCTCCATGAAGAAAATGGAGGAAGAAGAGATCAAAACATGATCTAGAGAGGTTGGGAGCAAGAAAATCTAGAGAGAGAGAGAGAGAACACCCTACCTCATCTCCTCCGAGTCCTCAGCCAACAATGGCTGTGAAGGGGTGAAGGGGTACTTAACCCCGAAGTAACAAAATCCACTTAGGCCCCTCACAAAGCCAAAATTGCAAAACTGCACAAAAGGCAATTTCTGCACAGTATACCGGTATGCGTATGGGTATACCGGTATCCAACCAAAAATCCCGCAAACCCGAGCCTCGGCCAAGCAGTCTGCGCAACGGGATTCCGGTATGCCAACTCCAGATACCGGTACAAAACGCTCCAATACCGGTATGCGCATTGCACATACGGTACAAAACGCTCCAATACCGGTATGCGCATTGCACATACGGTACAAAACGCTCCAATACCGGTATGCGCATTGCACATACGGTACAAAACGCTCCAATACCGGTATGCGCATTGCACATACCGGAATGCCAGCGTATTCCGGTATCAACTGCTGAATTTCGCAGAACCCGAGAGCTGCGCACAACCAGTCTTCACTGGATTCCGGTATACCTAAACCAGATACCGGTATGCAAAGCAAAATCTGCACTTTTTGCAGATTTCGACTTCCGGAGTCCGTTTTCGCACTTTCTAAGTCCCGAAAACACTCCGAAGCTCACCAAACTCAACTCAAAACTCCAGAATAGTATAAGCCACTATTCTCTCACTAGAACTCCGCAATTTGCTAAAGTTCAGTGTACTACAAATACTTTCGCCAATAAGTCACAAGAGATCCCGTCTCTCACGTTCTTATTCCTTATCGTCCAACCTGCCTAAGGTTTACTAGGTCCACTAAGACTCAACCCTAGGCTCTGATACCAAAATAATCTGTCACGCCCCGGGCCCTAGTGAGAGCCTACCAGGCACGTGCACAGACCCGCCGTGTACCTCAAAACAACACACTATGTACACAAGGCATCTACAACAACAACAATCAAGCAGAATAAGGAATACATCCTAAACAAGGTGATCAGAGAGAGAACATAGTTCTATAATGAAAACAAATCAACACAACTAAGATCTCGAGATATATAATAGAATTTATACATCTTATCAACTAATAGATCAATCAACCAATAAATCTATACACCTTTCACTCAAAATACAATGAAAGGACACCATGGTATGTCTATACAACATCGTAGAGGCTCTAGCTAGCTGCTAACCCCTCGCCACGATCTCAAGCCTCTCCTGCTGCGGAAGGCTCTGAAACAAAAACCCAACAACAATGGGGGTGAGAACTATTAAACAATAGTTCCCAGTGGGTAAGCCGCCGAGAGTGGCGAATTACACTGCTAGGTCAACTGAGGCAAGATAGTATAACTGAAACATGAGGCATAAAATATTAAATGTTAAACAAATAGTTCTACAACTATCATGCCTGCAATGACTAAATCATCTACATGAACATGAATATGTTCCTACTATCATATGCTCAACATCTAATCACACCAGTTTACATGCATGTCAAATTAATGCCATGGATTCTAGTTAAAAGATTTTCTTTGTTATCATCATAATACCATGCCTCTATACTAATCATCATGAGTATAGGATAATGCCACTATGGATGCCCATGCAAATAATGACTAAAACGAATGTCCAACTATGATGCATGCATCCAAAAGGTGTCAAGCTAAGTAATACCACCAAATAACAACTCACTACTATGTCCATACACTACATGTATATGCATCAACCGATTGTGATGTACTAGGACCAGTTAACTTAGCTTTTACCCAATCCACGAGGGACTTACACATGGTAATGTCCCGGCTTGTGCCATGCCTAATGGCTCCGTGGTAGTCACTACCCTCACGCTAAGGATGAGCCTCGCCCACAAAGGTTCCATTTCGGCGTCTCAATACTGCGCGGGCGAAATAACTGTCGCAAGCGAAATAACTGTCGCATAGGCTAACTCCGGAGTGCCGGCTTGTAGGGAGCGACCCTCACAAGCATGTGCGCATGAGCACAATGGCAAACAAGCATAATCAACCACATAATACCATACTCGTCATGTCTAGACATGGAATAGCCAAAGTCACGCTCGTCATGTCTAACATGGAATAGCCAACTAATGTCCAAAGGATCTAACACTATGTCACAATGTCAACCTAGTTATTCACCTAAGTGAAATATAATATGCTTAACCTCACACTATGTCAAAACATGTCATATCATGTTTATTACATTCAGTAGCCAATATGCTAAATATCAACAATATCATGTTGTTCTCAAATCACATGTGAGTATATTTGTACCAATATGTAACATGTCTCTAACATGCAAGTGGTTACATTTCACTCTACCAATAGGAATGGACCTACGTCTCATTCATGACCCCAACGGGTTACTATCATATGCTATAACCAAAGCCATACTCAATGCATTATACTAATGCTACTTTCAATGCATTCTACAATGCTATAACAATGCATTCTACGATGCCAACAAGACCATAATCCATGACATGCATGAGCTACATAAACCTCTACTACATAGAGTATAAAAGTTATCATGCAAGTATTCATTTAACCAAGTAAATTCATATTTAGCCAATTACAATTATCAACACAAAAGAATCCCTTTCCTCATGTCTTAAACATGGAATCGTTCAACGACCAAAAGGTCGAGCTCAATGTCAACAATGCCCGTCATAGTTGTTCACCTAGATGAGGTGCAACAAACTTATTTTGCCTTGTCATATCCTCTCTTTTCTCTATACAAGCATACTTTAGTATGCGAAGAGATTTCACTAATCCAACAACCAAGTAGTGTCTCATATGACACTCCTTTCTAGCATGCATATCTTAATTAGCATTTCATAATGCATCATTACACTACGTACAAATACTCTAGCATGCATGTTATCCTCATAATGCCATATTATATGGAATATGCACTTTTCATATACAACATATATATCCCATGCAATCACAACTTCCATCATGCCATAATTATCATAATTATGCATCTAATCAGTCCTATAACAAGATAGGAGACATAGAGGGAGTTCACCCATTTCGGTGAGGTCAGACCCACCGGATAACCGTCGAAACCTCGCAGTACTTCAAAACGAAGTTGTCCCCCGAGCTTCTCATACCCTAAGATAATTTTCCAAGGGTTTACAAGTTTCGAACGAACAAATTCGAAAACCACCAAAATCTATGAGGTAAATGGGTGAAAAATACCTTGAGCAAGTAGAAGTTGTTCTAAGTCCAAATTGAGGTTAGGGATCTTCAAATCCAACCTACAACAACATTCTACACCCATCAATTCAACCTCAAGAGCTCACAATCAAGAAACCCTAAAATAAACCGTAGGTTTACCATTCTAAGGTTTCATCAACAATAATCTGAATAAACCACAAAAAGGGGTTTACAAGAGAGTTACTCACCTCTTTTGATCTCCAATCTAGGTCCAAAGAAGCTAGGGTTGGAGATAAAACCACAACAAGCTCTCCTCAACACAAGCAAGTCTTCCCCAATGCTCCACCAGCAAGCAACAAGCAAAAGGAGAAGAGAAAAGAGATCAAATCCCAAGATCTCAAGGGTTTGGGAGAGAAATCCTAGAGAGAGAGAGAGGAAGAACCCTACCTTTCCTTATCCAAGTCCTCAGCACAAGAGGCAGTGAAGGTGTGAAGGGGTAAGTTGTAATGGTTGTAACAATATCCCTATAAGCCCCTCCAAAGACCAAAATTGCAAAACAGCACAAATTGCAATCTGCTGCACTGTGTTCCGGTATGCGTATAGGCATACCGGTATACAGCACAAAATTAGCAAAACCCGAGCCTCGGCCAAAAGGCCACGAAATAGTATACTGGTATACCAAACATCAGTATCAGTATACATTGCATCTTTTCCGGTATCACATGCCGGATTCCGCAAAACCCGAGAGCTGCGCAAAATCCAGTTTTCCACTGGATTCCGGTATCCCAAAACCAGATACCGGTATGCAATTACAAAATCTGCACTTTTGCAGATTTTGACTTCCGGAGTCCGTTTTCGCACTTTCTAAGTCCCGAAAACACTCCGAAGCTCACCAACCACAACCCAAAACTCCAGAATAGCATAAGCCACTATTCTCTCACTAGAACTCTGTAATTTGCTAAAGTTCAGTGTGCTACAGAATGGGATCGACATCTGGGATTGATAGAATTTGCGTACAATAATAGCTATCAGGCGAGCATTAAAATGGCTCCGTTTGAAGCATTGTATGGACGTAAATGTCGATCACCTTTGTATTGGGATGATGTAGGTGAAAGGAAAACATTAGGACCGGACTTATTGCTTGAAGCTGAGGAGAAAGTTAAAGTAATACGACGGCATATAGAGACAGCCCAGAGCAGACAAAAGAGTTATTCTGATACTCGGAGGCGGGATTTAGAATTTCAAGTTGGAGACCATGTTTTCTTGAAAGTTTCACCATCAAAGGGCATACGAAGATTTGGAATTCGCGGAAAGCTTAGTCCACGATTTATTGGTCCTTTTGAGATTCTGGAAAGAGTTGGACCCGTGGCCTATCGGATAGCCCTTCCACCTCGGTTAGCAAGTGTGCATGATGTTTTTCATGTATCAGTTCTGAGGAAGTACATGTATAATCCTTCCCATGTGATTGATTTTACTCCACTTGAGCTGACGGAGGATTTGCGGTACGAGGAGCACCCGATACGAATTCTTGCTCGTGAGACGAGAGAATTACGTAATCGGGTCATACCTTATGTTAAAGTGAAATGGAATTATCATGATGAACGAGAAGCAACATGGGAATTGGAGATAGTGATGCAGAGGTCTTATCCCCACTTGTTTGCACTTTGAGGTGAGTTACTTACTTTAGTTTCGATGACGAAACTTTTAAAGGAGGGGAGAATGTAATACTTGGTGTTTTTGTTCAGCTACTATGAGTTTACTATATTTTATAAGGAGAAGCTGTTTTGGTGCGAAGTAGGCCCGAAAATAAGCTATGTTGGATTTTGGCCATTTCGGACGCCCGAATCTTGGGAAGTGGACGCCCGAAAGTTTTGGAGCCATTGGGTTGTTTCGGATGACCGGTTGTTTCTGGCGGATGAATTCGGACGCAGGTTCCGGGCGCCCGAATGTGGATCCGGTTTGTGTTTGGACTTGGACTGACACGTGTCGGATTGCAGGACACGTGTCGACTGCCGGAGGAGCGCCGCCCCGCCGCTCACCGCCGAACCGCCTGGCCGCCTAGCTGACACCTGGCATAAGTGATTTCCGGATGCCCGGAATGGGGGAATTCGGGCGCCCGAAAGTGGGATTTTGGGCCTATAAATAGGTGCACATCTTGATCATTTTAGGCCATTTCCTACTTTCGTGTTCCACCCTTTAGAGAGAGAAAAGCTAGTGTAAGGGCCATGTGTTGGCATTAGTGTTGATCTAGCTTGCTCTCTTCTACTGTGTTGTTCTGATCATTCGTTCTGTGGAGGTGGCAGTCCATTCGGTGGTAGATTCAGATTGGAGTACTGATCGAGCCTAGTGTATACTCTGGAGGATTGGATCTGTGATTGTATTTGAATTTCCACCGTAGTTGGATTAGCATTCGAGGTGGGTTGATGTTTACCAGATTCAGTGGATTTCCTCCTAAGTGCTTATTCTCCTATTAGCATGATATGATATCGTTGGGATTATGTTAGTTACGACATGCTTTAGTTGAGATTGATTAACTGCTTGCATATGTATGATATGATCATAGATGAGATAGTGATACTTGATAGCAAGCATGATTTCATTATATTCTTGATGCATGATTTAGCCTACACGTATCCTGTTGCATTGATATCCATTGTATCAGCTGTTGTACATACTAGTGTAGGCGATCTTATTATGGCTCGTGCTGTGTTGATTATACCTCCTCTTTGTGGTAGAGTTGAGTTGATTGTGTGCACTTGAGCATTGATCGGTTGATACAGGTCATACTTGTTTGATTATGCATTTAAGGTGTCGAGGGCACGTGAGTTTCCTGTGTGAGATCAGATTGACCCATCTTGTTGATCATATACCTGTGGGTGCTTGGCGATGATATGTGTTGTGACATTATACTCGGTTGGATCGCTCCCACAAGTACCACTCCGGAGTTGGGTTATGTGTTGTACAGAGGGTCCATTCCTGTACTAGTTGGCTCCCTACGGGTAGAGCGTGATGTCCAGGCCGCATGTATGATATTGTGAATTCGTGATAGTCCTCGTTTGATGAGTTATTATCAGATTATTGATTCTCGTGTTGACAGCTTGAGCATTGTGCATAGTAGTGGTAGTTTATCTCCTACTTTATTTACTGCTCTGTATTTATCTTGAGACAGAGGACTTAGTGGGCAGACCGCTGACGCTGGTGGCGGTACCCACTGAGGACTACTTGTTTGATAGTAGTTCTCACACCCGTTGTTGACACCTTTTTGCAGAGTCTTCTTCTCCGTATGTGCCTTCTGATCGCGGAAAGGAGACCGTCGGATAGATCTGATCTCCGGACAGTTGAGTAGAGGTATACCCCATTTTGGTAGATGATCCTATGAGTCTGTACATACAGTGGTTGTTGGAGATTGACAGTTATGTACATGTATTTTGGCTTGTTGGATTAGTGATGATGTATGTACAGTGAACTTGTTGATTTATATAGTACTTAACAGCTCTGTTACTTTTGATGTCTTTAGCTGTTAGTTGATGTTGTTTTCGCTTCGTCTGTTAATGTGCCTGGGAAGTGGTAACCCGGGGGGTGACATTAAGTCTGCTAGGAGTGAGCCCAAATCTGTGATTGCCGATGTAATCCCAGTAATGACCAAAATCACAGAACACAAACTCAATGGCTCCAATTATCTGGAATGGGGCAAGACGGTTCGTATTTATCTACGAAGCATTGATAAGGATGATCACCTAACTAGCGATCCACCGGACGATGATACGAAGCAAGCTTGGTTAAGGGAAGATGCTCGGTTGTTCTTACAACTCAGGAACTCCATTCAAAGTGAGGTAATTAGCCTAATTAATCATTGTGAGTTTGTGAAAGAATTGATGGATTATTTAGGTTTTTTATACTCTGGCAAAGGAAACCTTTCCTGCATATATGATATTTGTAAGGCATTTTATCGATCTGAGAAGCAGGATAGGTCTCTCACAGCCTACTTTATGGACTTTAAATTAGCCTAATTAATCATTGTGAGTTTGTGAAAGAATTGATGGATTATTTAGATTTTTTATACTCTGGCAAAGGGAACCTTTCCTGCATATATGATGTTTGTAAGGCATTTTATCGATCTGAGAAGCAGGATAGGTCTCTCACAGCCTACTTTATGGACTTTAAACGTGTTTATGAAGAGCTTAATGTTTTGTTACCCTACATAACCCACTACCATGTCCTGTCAACTACATCTATATGATCGAGCTTGAGAGTGTATCGAGGATGACTTTTCGTACTCGGTTTGGACATTACGAAATGTCGTGATGTCATGCGAGCTGGTAGTTACTCGTGTAGTGTGTTGTGATGTTTGGCCCTTTTGGGTGTCTTTGTCCCTGTGCGCATCGACGACATATTGGAAGTCGAGAGGCGATGAAAACCGTGAAGATTTCCTGATGTAAGTGTTGCAAGTGCTTCAAGTTGAAGAAGTGCTGTTTGGTCGTGAGGACTAGCATTATTTGACAAGTGATGTCAAAGCAGATGTGATTGAAGTTTCCAAGAAATCAAGCAGCCCATAGTTGATTGGGATAAACGGATGTAATCGAAGTTCAAACTTTTTAGTTTGATCGGATGTTGTGGATAATTGCGGAGAGATTTGTTAAGTTACCCGCTCCTTTTAATTGACTCACACATGAATGGTTAAGCCGTTTTGGAATAATTTGTGTACTACACTGAATTTTAGTGCATCGTACCGAACTTCTACAAATTGTGGAGTTCCGGTGGTAAAATAGCATGAGAGGCTATATGTGAGGCTTCGGCCAAGTTTGGAACTTGTGTGAAGTGTTTTCGGCGCAAACGAGGCGCGAAAACAGACTTCGAAAAGTTAAAACTGCTGAACTTGTGAAGTCTGTAGTGGATTCCGGTATGTGGACCTCCATACCGGTACTGAAGTGATTAGTACCGGTATGTGATGATGGATATACCGGAATGCCATGGTTGAAACCGAGAACCCAGCTCTCGGGTTCTGCGGAATCCTCCGTGGTATACCGTAACTAGCACCCGTATACCGTTATGCAAATGCACATACCGGTATACAGTGTTACGAAAATCCAGTTTTGGGCTGGTTGTTGTGTTGTTTGTGGAGAGGGGCAAAATGGTATTTTCACATGTATTGGGGGTGTATGAAGGGCTGAGACCCTCTCCCCTTCTTATTGTCTTCCTCTCTACTTCTCCTCTCAATCTCCTTCACTTTCTCTCTCTAGATCTCTCCAAAACTTGGAGAAAATGGTGGATTGATCTTGGAAAAGGCTTCCAAAGGAGAAAAGAAGCTTCTTGGTGCAAGAAGAAGCTTGGGGAACTCGTGATTAAGGTTAGTTCCTCACGTTTTGGGTTCAAACCTTGGATTTTATCCTTTGTTATAAGGTTTTTGGGAACCCTAGGCAATCTAAAACACAAAATGTGGAGATTGGCCAAGAAATTTTGAGGTTCTACATGCATGCATGTGAAACCTAGGTTAAATGAGGGTTTTTGCCTTGGAAGGTTCTAAAAATATTTGGACCTTCGGGAATTACAATTGAGGCATTGGAAATCATGTTAGAACACTTGATTTCGTGTATTGAGTAGAATTAAGGGTTCGTAACGAGTAACGAACCGTTTTCTTATAGAAGCTTGGGTTGAAAATGAACTCAAGGCTTGGAGACTTAGGAGCTTGAAGAATACAAGAATTTGGAAGCACTTGAGGTGGGTTTGTGTTTACCGAAGTGATTAGGTCACTTCCATGTCTAGGGTAAATATCCATTTAAAGATAAAATGGTATGTGTTGTGAACCCTAGAACTTGCATGTTGGCAAAGGTAAAATCATGATAGGTAGAGCAATGAGCTCCTATTGCATGATATAGAATTCAAGTATAATTCAATTATCTATACTTGTTGCATGGTTGCATGTATGATTGGAACCTAGTGTTATTGAACATAGGTTGAGACATGTGAGAATAGAACCTAGTGTTATTGAACATAGGTTGGAACATGTGAGAATGGAACCTAGTGTCATTGAACATAGGTTGGACATGAGATTGGAACCTAGAGTCATGGAACCTAGGTGGACAATGAGAAAGTAAACCTAGTGTTATTGAACATAGGTGAGACTTAGTGACTTGAACCTAAGGTCATGAGACTTAGGTTGGCAAGTGTAAAATGTGAACAACGGGATGTGCGACGATTTTGCTATCCCGGGTATGCGACGATTTCGCTACCATGCCATGAGTTGGCGGTGTTGAAACGGGATGTGCGACGATTTTGCTATTCCGGGTATGCGACGATTTCGCTACCATGCCATGAGTTGACGGTGTTGAAACGGGATGTGCGACGAGGTTGCTATCTCGGGTATGCGACGAGTTCGCTACCCATGCCATGTGATGGCGGTGTTGAAACGGGATGTGCGACGAGGTTGCTATCCCGGGTATGCGACGAGTTCGCTACCCATGCCATGTGATGGCGGTGTTGAGATGGGGTATGCGACGATTTTGCTATCCCGAGTATGCGACGAGTTCGCTACTCGAACTAGGAGGTGACGAGTTCACTCCTTGAATGTTGGAACCCTTATGGTGAGACGGTGATTCCGAAACCATAAGTAAATGACAAGTAATTGAACTTAGTCAATGTGAAATATAGGATGAACCTAGGAGAGAATGATAAGTTACATTTCATTTGGTTGCATCCTTTATGTTTATTTACAAGCATGTAAATAAGTGTTGCATAGTTATTTGTGATCTAACTTATGCATATGGTGTTTCTTTGGACCTGGTGGGTCGAGCTTCTCTCTTGGGTGGCCTTACCCATTGGGAACTATGTTTATAGTTCTCACCCCACGTTTTTCAGGTCCTTCCGCGAGTGAGGCGGCGGAGCGATGCAAGGGTTTGGCTCTCTAGATAGCGGCCCTTCCATTTTGGTGATACATAGAGTTGTACCCCTAGTCTTGGACTTTGATAGTATAGGAGATTTCCATTACATGTATGAAACTTATGTATTCCATAGTTTTGGAACATGGTGTATGGAATGAAAAGAAAGAAAAGAAAATTTTGGGCATTGTATAAATGTGCAATGTGATGTAATAGAAGTAGGACTTCTTTATGTTGATGCTTTCCTTGTGCAACTCTTGTACTACGTTCCTAGTTGGAACATTGTGGATAAGCTTGTGTTGTGACGCCTTGGGCGGGTAGAAGCGGCTCTATCCGTTCGGCGGGTCTGGGGCATGCGCCCGTGCGGTTATCCTTTCCACCTAGTTGGTGTTAAAGGCCCGACGGGGCGTGACAATTTGTGTGAGAGAAGTTTCTTGGAATTGTTGGCGTGGTTGACAACCGCCAACCTTGTCCACCCGAAGGTGGGTTATATGGTTTGTAGTTATGTCTTCTCCGTGGACTAAGTTGTGTTGCGATGCAAAATGGAAAGGTAGTATTGACCTTTCAGCAATCGAGAGAATATGAGGAGAATCGCCAACCCATGTTTTGGAATTGGCCGCCATAGCCTTTACTTGGAAACTATGGCAATGTTTTGTATAGCCAGTGGCGTGAGGTACACTCAGATCTATAAGCTTGAGATGCCTCTTCACTCAAGGAAATGAGTTGAAGCAGTGAAGACAAGTCAGAGGTTGGTGCACTGGAGATATCAATAAGGTTAGTAACAATGAATTGATATCTATCCTTTGAATCGGATCACGAAAGTTAGCCTTGATCCCGACTTGTAAATGGTGCAGTCAAAGATCAAGAATGCAGCGGCTGATGAATTCCATGTGGATGGTCGAAAGATGCCTCAGCTGTGGAACCGACAAGTTGTGCCTGTAGATAACAGGATTGAGTGGACATGCTGAGTGAAGCTCATTGAGCCCCTTATGCGGTGCATTTGGGCGACATTGATACTGCTTAGACCAGATGGGCCACCCTAGTGGCAGGAATGAAAATGACGCTGGGAAATTTGTGGTGTAATGTTGGATGTAACCACAAGTGAAGAACGAGCATCGACTTCCTAAAAGCAAGTTGCAAGGCTATCTACCCTTGTATGTATAGAGAATGATTACCGGAGATTCTGGTATGGAATTGTCTCGCTTCCAAGCTAGACATGACGTTAGTTGGGAGATTGTGAATAGGGTGCTAAGCCAGCTCATCTACCCCTGTTCACTTGGTTTGGTTTGAGGAAAGATTCGCAGAAATATTTGGATGAAAGTGCGTGACTGCGTGGAGCCTAACTCCATCGTTTTGGAATATGAGCTCAATGGATAATTCTCGAAAAGAAATAGGATTTCAAGCGTGAAATCAGATGTTCGGAATGTGATACCTAGCTAAAGGAATCCAAGAGTTATGTGTATGAGGAATCTAAGCCCTAGATTCATTGGATTATTTGAGACCCCGAGGCGAATGGGCCTAGTGGTGTATTGACTTGTTTTACCTCCGGACCTGTTAGAGGTATTTGATGTGTTTCAGCTATCGACGCTCCGAGCAAGTGTTTTGGATTCTACCCCGATGGTGGATGTCGCTTCATTAGAGCTACATGATGATCTAAACTTCAAGGGGCAGTTGTTGCGAATTGGACTCGCGGAATGTAGGAATTTGGAATTACCACTATTCCTACTGCAAATGTGCTTTGGAGCAAATATCTTGGATGCGAAGCATTGTGAGAGCTGGAGGCTACACTGCGAGGGCGATGTTCTCATCCCCTTTAGTTTTGCTGTTTGGTTGCTGATAGTTGATCCGTTGTTTCGCTGACGAATCTCCTTTTTAGGAGGGGAGAATGTAGCACACTGAACTTTAGCAAATTTCGGAGTTCTAGTGAGAGAATAGTGCTTTATACTATACTGGAGTTTTGGATTGAGTTTGGTGAGCTTGGGAGTGTTTTCGGGACTTGGAGAGTGCGAAAACGGACTCTGGAGAGTGAAATCTGCAAAAGGTGCTGATTTTGCACTGTATTCCGAAATGTGCTTTTAGATTCCGGAACAGATTTAGTTTATTCCGGAATGGATTTTGGGATTCCGGAATGATGTATAAAAATCTGTTTTGGCCGAGGCTTGGGTTTTGCGGATTTTTGAGGCTGATTCCGGAATGCCTATTCGTATATCGGAATACAGTGCTGTAGAATGTGTTTTCGAGTAGTTTTGCAATTTTGGACTTTTGAGGGGCCTTAGGGGATTTTGTGCTCTGGGTTTAAGTACCCCTTCACTTCCTCTTGTGCCATTGCTGCTGAGGCTTTGGGAGAAGGAGGTAAGCTTCCTCCCTCTCTCCCTCTTGATTTTCCCTCTCCCACCCCTTTAAAGCTTGGATTTAATCCCCTTTTCTCAATTTTCTCCTTGGAGGCTTGCTCCTAGGCTTTGGAAGGAGCTCGGGATGGATGAGATGAGCTTGTTTGGGGACTTAGCTTCAACCTTAGCATGTATGAGCTTGGTTGAGAGCTTGATTTGAGGTTAGAAAACTCTTTACATCCTCTATTTGTTGATTTTGCTAGAGATTTGGGAGAAAACCTAGTTTTTTGGAATACTAGGGTTTATGTTGGGGTTTCTCTCATGAGAGCTTTTGAGATGAAATTGATGGGTGTAGAATGATGTTGTAGGATGGAAATGAAGCTTCTTACCTTTGATTTGGACTTTGGACAAGTGTTACTTGATCAAAGGTAATTTCCACCCATTTTCCTCTTGTATTATGGTGATTTTTGAGATGTGATCGTTCGAAACTTCTTACCCCTTGGAAAATTATCTTAGGGCATGAGAAGATTAGGGGACAACTTCGTGCGAAGGAACGACGAGGTTTCGTTGGGTATCTGGTGGGTCTGACCTCACCGAAATGGGTGAACTCCCCCTATGTCTCCTATTTTACTATAGGATTGATTAGATGCATAATTGTGCTAATTATGACATGGTAGGAATTGTAAACACATGTTATATACATATTGCATGTGAAAAGTGGCATACTCCATATAGTAGAGTACTTGCACTAGTATTGTGATGACGTATTCATGAAATGCTATTTAAGATATGCATGCTAGTGAGGAGTAGTATCATGTGAGACACTACTTGGCTATTGGATGAGTGAATTTAGTTATGCATATTAAGGTATGCTTGCTATAGAGAAAAGACAGGATATGACAAAATGCAAAACAAGTATGTTGAACCTCATCTAGGTGAGCAACTATGACGGGCATTGTTGACATTGAGCCTGACCTTTTGGTCGTTGAACGATTCCATGTTTAAGACATGAGGAAAGGGGTTCTCTCTGTATTTGACAAATGTGATTGGCTAAAGCATGTGTTTACTTGGTTAAATGAGGGATCGAATATTTGCATCGTGACTTATACTCCATAAAGTGGAGGTTCATGTAGTATGACATATGTAAATCATGAATGATGATTTAGTTAGCATTGTAGAATGCATGATATATGGCATTAGGATAATGCATGGATATGGCATTTGTAGAATGCATCGATCATGGCATTAGAATAATGCATAGATATGGCATTTGTAGAATGCATTGATTATGACATTTGTAGAATGCATCGATTATGGCATTAGAATAATGCATTGATTATGGCATTTGTAGAATGCATCGAGTAAGGCTTTGGTGATAGCATATGATAATAACCCGTTTGGGTCATGAATGTGACATAAACCCATTCTTATTGGTAGAGTGAAATGTGAATATTTGCATGTTAGAGACATGTTACATATTGGTAGAGGTATACCAACAAGTAATTTGAGAACAAGTGTGACTTATGTGTTACGATTTTGACCCTCAAGTCGATGGTATGATTCCATGTTTTAGACATGATGAGTGAGACCGGTTGGCCTTGGATACGATGTTTATGATCAACGCTTGTTTGCCATTGTGCTCATTCGCACATGCCTGTGAGGGTCGCTCCCTACAAGCTGGCACTCCGGAGTTGGCCTACGCGAGACAGTATGTTCGCCCGTGCGGGATTGGGTGCCGAAGTGGATCGCCGTCGGGGAGGCTCATTCTCAGCGTGGGGATGTTGACTACCACGGGGCTATTAGGCATGGCACAAGCCGGGATGTTACCACGTATAAATTCCCTCGTTGATTGGGTAAAAGCTAAGTAATTTGGACATTGTTCATCACAGTTGGTTGATGCATATACATGTAGTGTATGGACATAGTAGTGAGTTATATTTTGTGACATTACTTAGCTTGACACCATTTGGATGCATACATCATAGTTGGACATTCATGTTAGTCACTAGTTGCATTGGCATCCATAGTGGCATTAAATCTATACTCACGATGATTAGTACAGTGACGTGATTAATGGTGATAACAGAAAATTTCCTTTCAACTAGAATTCATGGCATTAATTCGCATGCATGTAAACTAGTGAGAATAACATATTGTGCTTATGATAGTAGAAATCATATTCATGTAGATGATTTAGTCACTTGGAGGCATGATAGTAGTAGTATTATTGTTTAGCATTTACTGCTTATTGCTTTATATTTCTGCTTATACTATTTTTGCCTCAGTTGACCTAGCGGTGTATTTCGCCACTCTCGGCGGCTTACCCACTGGGAACTATTGTTTAATAGTTCTCACCCCCATTGTTGTTGGGTTTTTGTTTCAGAGTGTAGTGAACCGCAATTCGGAAGCATTTGAACTTTGGCCAAGTTGGACAAAGTTTAGTTCAGAAGTAAGTTGAACGTGTTTAGAATTGAGTTCCGAGGGTTTCAGAACGATTAGAAGTGGATTTTGTGAGTCCATGTTGTGTCCCGAGAGTATTGGAATAATTAGAGGAAAGTGGGGAGAATTTTGAGATACGATTGTATGTTGGAATATAATTATTCCATAAGGGATAAACTATAATTCTCCAACTTAGGAAGTGTTCTTATGTGTAGAAGAGTTTCGGTTGAGTTGGATTTGATTTGGAGAGAAAACGGAATGAAAAACGGAGTTTTAGAGCGAAAATGAGAAGAAAATAAAAAAGGCTGAAAACACTGTTCATAGTGTACGGGTCCTGATCCTGGAATTGGGATCCGGACCCCAGCTGCGAAAATGCTGAAATTGCTTACGGGTTCCGGACCCGGGATGCAAGGTCCAGACCCCACGGACCCAGAAACTCCAGAATGGGGGTATTTTGGTCATTTCATGTGATAGGCTTATGAGGGGAGGTTGGGGGCTTATCTTCTTCATTTCCCCCCTTCTTCCTCTACTTCTCCTCTCCCTCTCCTCTACTTTCTCTCTCTAGGGAGCTCTCCAAAGCTTGGAGAAAAGAGTGATTCAAGCTTGGAAAAGAAATCCAAGGTGGGAAAGAAGCTTCTTGGTGCAAGAAGAAGCTTGGGGAGCTCGTGGCCAAGGTGAGTTCCTTGGATCTAAGGTTAGGAGAACATGTGGGACAACTCTATTTTGAGTGATTCCAAGAGATGGGATCATTATGAGTTCGACTCGGATTAGTGAATCCTTCATGTGTGTTAGGGCAAGGAGCTTGAAGACCAAGCTTGAAGCCAAGGAAAAGAGCCCGATTGCAAGTGTCTACAAGCAATCGGAAGAGTGTGAGGTGGGTTTGTGTTTACCAAAGTGATTAGGTCACTTTCATGTCGAAAGAGTAAAGTATAATTTATTTTACTTGATGCATGTAATGGTAGGTTAATTGGTAAGTGGTAAATATGAATGTGTAGATCATATGATGTTAATACCATTAACTACCATGGATTGGAACTATAGGCATGTAGAACACATAGATACAAATGGACATGTGTATGCCTAGGTGTGGACATAGCGGTGAGCTAATTTTCTCTATAAGCTAGAGAACTTGACATGTGGTTAAATAAGGGCTAGAGGCCATGTAAAATTGGAAATCCTAGGTATGGACAACTAGGATAAGAAAGAACTGTAATGTGCATGTTGGCATTAGGTATATATCCAAGTGATTTGAGCCATGGGCTCACCTTGCATGTAAGAGAATTCGAGTATTTCATAATATATATATATATATATATACTTGAAATGTGATGTATGCATGTTAAACCTAGTGTTATTGAACATAGGTTGGAATGTGATGGTATTAAACCTAGTGTTATTAAACATAGGTTGGATCAGGTGATGAACCTAGAGTGGGTAAACCTAGGTTGTATAACATAGTGGTAGAAAGACCACTTAGTTTGTAATGTGTGTGAACCTAGAGTCGTTGAACCTAGGTTGAGAGACATAGTGATAGGAAGATCACTTAAACAGGACATTGAACCTAGTGTCATTAAACACAGGTTGGAAACATAGTGGTAGAGAGAGACCACTTGTATTGGAATGTTATTAACATAGAGTCGGGTGAATCTAGGTAGGAAAAACATATGACCTAGCGTTGTGGAACCTAGGTGATAAAATAGGTGGTAGGATGACCACTTGGACATGAGAATGTAAACCTAGAGAGGTTGATAAATAGGGTAAAAGATGAACACTTGAGACTTTCGAATGGACTCCGGAATCCCTAGACTGATACTTGCAGGTATGTGTGGTTCTCCTCGCCTGGCAAGTGATTGTGGCTGCGGGTATGTGTGGTTCTCC
This sequence comes from Puya raimondii, assembly GCA_016920855.1. Lineage (NCBI taxonomy): Eukaryota > Viridiplantae > Streptophyta > Magnoliopsida > Poales > Bromeliaceae > Puya > Puya raimondii. The sequence continues at coordinate 210,046,371 of JABWPP010000050.1, read as the reverse complement.
TCGCCCGGCAGCAGATTATACATGTGGGTATGTGTGGTCCTCCTCGCCCGGCAAGTGACTCATAACTGCCGGTATGTGTGGTTCTCCTCGCTCGGCAGTGGTTTGAGTATCGGAGGTGTATGTGGTATATCCCTCACCTGCAGAGTGGATTGATGGTTGAGGTGTATGTGGCATGTACATCTCCTCAGGCTTGGACATAGGCGGTAGTCCGCTGATGTTTGACTCTAGAGTGAGTCGGGTAAGGTTTGACTAAAGTAAGTAAATCTTAGAGGGGCGGTGGCCCAATGATGTTTGACTCTAGAGTGAGTCGGGTAAGGTTTGACTAAAGTAAGTAAAACTTAGAGGGGCGGTGGCCCAATGATGTTTGACTCTAGAGTGAGTCGTGTAAGGTTTGACTAAAGTAAGTAAACTTTAGAGGGGCGATGGCCCAATGATGTTTGACTCTTGAGTGAGTCGGGTAAGGTTTGACTAAAGTAAGTAAACCTTAGAGGGGCGGTGGTCCGATGATGTTTGACTCTAGAGTGAGTCGGGTAAGGTTTGACTTAAGTAAGTAAACCTTAGAGGAGCGATGGCCCAATGATGTTTGACTCTAGAGTGAGTCGGGTAAGGTTTGACTAAAGTAAGTAAACCTTAGAGGGGCGGTGGCCCAATGATGTTTGACTCTAGAGTGAGTCGGGTAAGGTTTGACTAAAGTAAGTAAACCTTAGAGGGGCGGTGGCCCAATGATATTTGACTCTAGAGTGAGTCGGGTAAGGTTTGACTAAAGTAAGTAAACCTTAGAGGGGCGGTGGCCCAATGATGTTTGACTCTAGAGTGAGTCGGGTAAGGTTTGACTAAAGTAAGTAAACCGTAGAGGGGCGGTGGCCCAATGATGTTTGACTCAAGAGTTAGTAGGGTAAGGTTTGGCTAAGGTAAGTAAACCTTAGGAGGGTGGTGGCCCAATGATGTTTGACTCGAGAGTGAGTCGTGTGTGGCTTAGCTAAGGTGAATGAACCTTAGGAGCAGGTTGATTATGAAATGGATAGTGGAATAGCAGTGAAAAATGTATTACATGGATTTCATTATCGCATTTGTTGAAGCATAAGCATGTTTACTGTTTTTGCATATAGTAGAGTTATATGCTCGCAAGTTATGTATATGTACTAACCATGCTTTTATGCTTCCTTTGGACCTGGTGGGTCGAGCTTCTCCCTTGGGTGGCCTTACCCACTGGGAACTATTTTAGATAGTTCTCATCCCACTATTTTTCAGGTCCATACGTGAGCGGCGCGGCGGCGCTAGGGGAGGACGTAGCCTGATAGTTAGCGTCCTACCACTGTGACCAGGATAGATGTACCCTCTACTGTGTTTCTTAAGGGTATTGGAATGAAAGGAATGTAATAACAATTTGATTGTATTTGGAAAGAGCACAAAGACACAAAAATATAATATGTGGACGTATTGTGAATGCTTGTAATAGCATAGAAATTTATGATGCTTTCCTTATGCAATCTATGTATGAATTTTGTTCCTGTTTGGAACCTCTTGAATTGTACTGGTTGTGACGCCTTGGACGTACAGGGGAAACTCTGTCCGTTCGGCGGGTCTGTGTGCGTGCCCGAACCGACCAAATTGGCGGTCTCGGGGCGTGACAGATTAAGGTGGTATCAGAGCGTAGAAACGGTCTAGGTGGACCTAAGAAATCCTAGGATGGAAAAGACCCTAGGAGTGTAAGCTCGTGAGAGACGAGGACTTGTGATGTGCGGCGAAAGTGTAATCGATTGGGTCGTGTATTGGTTATGCCTCTAATAGGATGTTAGAGGTAGATTTAAGGCGTGGTTTATTCTCAGCTAAGTGTGTTCATGTTGGCGCGCGACAACATAAACCCAGGGGATGAGAATAGGCGCCCTTATGTAACTTTCGCCTAATTTGTGTCCGTAATTCGAATCATGTTTGTACTTGGCCTAGAAGGTCGAGGATGTTGACGGAAGTTGTCGTGTTTCAGGATACTATGGAGTCACGTGGGCGATCTCTGACGAGATCAACGCGGGATGGACCTAGTGAGGTCCCTGTGCAATCTGAGGGCAAGTGCTTCAGGTGTGGGCAACCGGGCCATACGCGGGATGAGTGCCCGCAGGTGGATAGCCAGGTCCTCACACTTGCGACGGCCTCTTTTGCTCCAAGACAGCTCGCGGGTGTGCCACCTGCGGCAAGGTCTGGGGCATGCATCGATGTTGAGGCAACCTGAGGGTTCGCGTCGGGCGCCAAATGGCCATGGGTACGCGACTCAGGTGATGGAATCTACTGCTGTCGACGGCGTCGTGGCAGGTATAAAGATTGTAGGGACCAAACGTATGGATAGGCATTGGGTACCCAGGCATGCTCGTGTCATGGAAGTGTATCGCCTACCAAAACGGATAAGTGATTAGACGGTGCCGGCGAGTGGCTGGTGATGAGCCAAGAAGAGGGCTCGAGGTAGGAATGGAAATGGTGGACTAACTCTCAAGGCAATGTGTGTAGCCAATTGCGAGAGCCGAGTCATAACACTCGAGGACATCGTGGTAGTCCAAGAGTTCCGGATGTCGATCCGGTGGACCGAATGGTGAAAGTGGAACCACTGTTGCGGAAATAGTAAGACAGTCGCTAAGCTTTGACAAGTGGGCCTTGTTGTACCTCAAATTGAGGTAGGTGGTGGTACTCGCAATGCGAGCGAGCATAAGCGTGGTAGCTTAGTGCTTGTGGTTAGCACGAATGAGCAGAGTAGCGTGGGAAGCTCGGGTGTAGGTGCTCGTGGAGTATTGGTTCTGGTTAGCCGAGAGGGTTTGTTAGCAGTAACACTTGAGCATTATTAAGTGTGAAGGAGGCCATGGACCGCTCGAAGGGCTGGTGGCTCGCACTAGGTGCTTAGGAGCCGATAGAGATATGTGTCACTCGGTAGAGCGTGTTAGTCGTGTGTGACGACGGTGGCGGGTATTGCTTGGCGACGATCCGTGCCCGGATCATGTGTGGACTGAGGAACCTGGGGCCGTATGGACAGGCGCAGTTAGCTGTGTGTGACAGCAGCCCGAGACCTGAGGGTAGGGCAGAGACTTATGGTCGGGGCGGTAGTCCAAGCGATGACCCGAGAACGTGGAATGCCACATGTGAGACAGTGTGATCGATAGTACACCGAGGGTGTAGATATGACCCAACCCGAGGATTTGCTGTGGTTCGGAGTCTTGGTTGCTCCTGGTTGGAGTATGTGCGCAAAGTCCTGAGTGAGGACTCCGCCAGGTAATGATTGGATTTACGTTTGCGAGCAAGAGATGTTACGCGACGTTGAGACAGGTTTAGGCAGTAGGCCTACGTGAGAGCTTTGGTCGGTGGACCATCTGTTATAAACCGAGATAAGCGGTTTGACCGACGGCTCTGGGAGTATGAGAGCATTGGTCTTGTGCAAGAGAATTATGATAGTGACCTGAGAAGCAGAGGCTCGGTCATACCTTTCGCCTGATTGGTGAAGTCACCAATTGCCAAGTCTGGCATTGTCAGTGAAGTGAAATCGGGTTTACGAACAAAGTGTTCGAGCGGAAACATTGCGAAGATGATGGGATGTTGACCCGGTAAGGAAAAGCAATGGGACATATTCCTTATGGAATGTCGGGAAGATAAGACCCCGTGAATTATGGAGTGTACTCCTGAATGAGCAGGAACCAGAGGACGCGATGAAAGAATGATACCCTCATCTAGTTGATAAATAGATTTGAGGTGTGATCTTAGTTTCGCGGACAAAACTCCTTTTAAGGAGGGAGGAATGTAGTGAACCGCAATTCGGAAGCATTTGAACTTTGGCCAAGTTGGACAAAGTTTAGTTCAGAAGTAAGTTGAACGTGTTTAGAATTGAGTTCCGAGGGTTTCAGAACGATTAGAAGTGGATTTGGTGAGTCTATGTTGTGTCCCGAGAGTGTTGGAATAATTAGAGGAAAGTTGGGAGAATTTTGAGATACGATTGTATGTTGGAATATAATTATTCCATAAGGGATAAACTATAATTCTCCAACTTAGGAAGTGTTCTTATGTGTAGAAGAGTTTCGGTTGTGTTGGATTTGATTTGGAGAGAAAACAGAATGAAAAACGGATTTTTAGAGCGAAAATGAGAAGAAAATGAAAAAGACTGAAAATACTGTTCACAGTGTCCGGGTCCGGACCCTGGGATTGGGATCCGGAACCCAGCTGCGAAAATGCTGAAATTGCTTACGGGTTCCAGACCCGGGATGCAAGGTCCGGACCCCACGGACCCAGAAACTCCAGAATGGGGGTATTTTGGTCATTTCATGTGATAGGCTTATGAGGGGAGGTTGGGGGCTTATCTTCTTTATTTTCCCCCTTCTTCCTCTACTTCTCCTCTCCCTCTCCTCTACTTTCTCTCTCTAGAGAGCTCTCCAAAGCTTGGAGAAAAGAGTGATTCAAGCTTGGAAAAGAAATCCAAGGTGGGAAAGAAGCTTCTTGGTGCAAGAAGAAGCTTGGGGAGCTCGTGGCCAAGGTGAGTTCCTTGGATCTAAGGTTAGGATTATGTATTTAAGCCTTGTAAATGTATTGTTATCAAACCCTTGGCTAATCTAGACTACAAATTGTAGGGATTAGCTTGTGATTTTTGGGTTTGGCCGTATTTATGGAAACCCTAGGTTGAAAGAGAGATTCTCTTATGTGGGGGTTTAAAAATTGTTTGACCCCATAGAACCCTAGTTGGGGGTTAGTAGAACATGTGGGACAACTCTATTTTGAGTGATTCCAAGAGATGGGATCGTTATGAGTTCGACTCGGATTAACGAATCCTTCATGTGTGTTAGGGCAAGGAGCTTGAAGACCAAGTTTGAAGCCAAGGAAAAGAGCCCGATTGCAAGTGTCTACAAGCAATCGGAAGAGTGTGAGGTGGGTTTGTGTTTACCGAAGTGATTAGGTCACTTCCATGTCGAAAGAGTAAAGTATAATTTATTTTACTTTATGCATGTAATTGTAGGTTAATTGGTAAGTGGTAAATATGAATGTGTAGATCATATGATGTTAATACCATTAACTACCATGGATTGGAACTATAGGCATGTAGAACACATAGATACAAATGGACATGTGTATGCCTAGGTGTGGACATAGCGGTGAGCTAATTTTCTCTATACGCTAGAGAACTTGACATGTGGTTAAACAAGGGCTAGAGGCCATGTAAAATTGGAAATCCTAGGTATGGACAACTAGGATAAAAAAGAACTGTAATGTGCATGTTGGCATTGGGTGTATATCCAAGTGATTTGAGCCATGGGCTCACCTTGCATGTAAGAGAATTCGAGTATTTCATAATATATATATATACTTGAAAGGTGATGTATGCATGTTAAACCTAGTGTCATTGAACATAGGTTGGAATGTGATGGTATTAAACCTAGTGTTATTAAACATAGGTTGGATCAGGTGATGAACCTAGAGTGGGTAAACCTAGGTTGTATAACATAGTGGTAGAAAGACCACTTGGTTTGTAATGTGTGTGAATCTAGAGTCGTTGAACCTAGGTTGAGAGACATAGTGATAGGAAGATCACTTAAACAGGACATTGAACCTAGTGTCATTAAACATAGGTTGGAAACATAGTGGTAGAGAGAGACCACTTGTATTTGAATGTTATTAACCTAGAGTCGGGTGAATCTAGGTGGGAAAAACATATGACCTAGCGTTGTGGAACCTAGGTGATAAAATAGGTGGTAGGATGACCACTTGGACATGAGAATGTAAACCTAGAGAGGTTGATAATATAGGGTAAAAGATGAACCCTTGAGACTTTCGAATGGATTGCGGATGTAGTACTCGGAAATTTTCATGTTTTAGGGTTTCTGGACTTGGCGAGATTCGGGCGCCCGGAAATAGTGAAGTGGACGCCCGAAAGATGTGGACCCTATTGCACTTTGTGGACGATCCGGTTGTGGCTGACGAGTATTGGATCTGGGCGCATGATTCGGACGCCCGGATGAGGATCCGGATTGAGCTTGTGACGTGGAGAGCCACGTGTCGCGACGCAGGACACGTGTCGATCGCCGGAGACACACCGCCCCACCGCCTGCTGACCGTCGACCGACCGCTTGACCGCACGACGACACCTGGACTGCAGCATTTCCGGACACCCGGAAGTTGGGAAGTGGGCGCCCGAAAGTGGGATTTTGGGAGCCTATAAATAGGCGAGTCCCTGATGGTTTTTGGCGTAATTCCACTTCGAGATCCTATTTTCTAGAGAGAGAAAGTGGGTTTAGGGCCATGTGTTGGCATAGTTTGTAACCCTGCTTGCTCTCCTCTATCCTGCTGATCTGATCTGGTGCCAAGCTGTTACTCTGCTGGAGTTAGCAGTTTCCTTGGAGGTTTGGACAGATCGGGGTGCTGCCGGAGTTCGTTATCTTGGAGGGTTGGATCTGAGGCTTGTTGTTTCCCCACCGTAGTTGGATTAGCGTGTGAGGTGGGTTGATGTTTGCCAGATTCAGTGGACTTCCTCCTACGTGTTTTATCTCATGTTAGCATAATATGATATGATGTTGTTTGGATTATGTTAGCATGATTGGATTATGATATGTGGATATTGGATTATGATATTGGGATTATGATAGTATGCCATGCTAAGATTATGTTAGAGATGCCATGTTAGGTTGAGACTGATCTATAGACTGCATGGGCATGTTATGATCTTAGATGTGCTAATGATATGTATATGAGCATGCATTTCTTTGTATCCCTGTTGCATGATTGGACCTACACCTATTCTGTTGATTCCTTGTACCAGTTGTTGTGCATGTAGTGTAGGCGATCATGTTGTGGCTCGTGCTATGTTGTTGTACCTCCTCTTTGTGGTAGAGTTGAGAGCCTCCTCTTTGTGGTAGAGTTGAGATGATTGTGAGCACTGGAGCATTGATTGTGCCAAGGGCACGTGGTTCTTTGTGAGAGCATGGATTGGGTCATACTTGTTGATTATCCTTTGTGGTGCCGAGGGCACAATGGATTGGGTCATACTTGTTGATTATCCTTTGTGGTGCCGAGGGCACAGTGGATTGGGTCTTACTTGTTGACTATCCTTTGAGGTGCCGAGGGCACATGATCCTTTGTTGACCCAGTCGTGTCGATCATATACCTGCGGGTGCTTGGCGTTACTATGGTTGTACTTTGCTCGGTTGGGTCGCTCCCACGAGTACCACTCTAGAGTTGGCATGTTCCGTACAGAGAGGTGTACGAGGAACTAGTGACAGATGGTGTTCCTGTCCTAGTTGGGCTCCCTATTGTGTTGAGCAGCTCCCTATTGTGTTGAGCGGGATCAGGCCGCAGGTATGGTATTGTGAGGTATTATATGGCGAGAGCTAGGTACAGATGGGGTTCCTGTACTAGCTGGTTCGCAGGTATTGTATTGTGTATGATAGTCCTCATTTGGTATATTCAGTTCATTGGTATTCATACTGACAGTTGAGCTTTGTGCATAGTAGTGATAGTATATCTCCTACTCTTTTATTGCTCTATACATATCTCTTGAGATTGAGGACTTAGTGGGCAGACCGCTGAGGCTGGTGGCGGTACCCACTGAGGACTACTTGATTGATAGTAGTTCTCACACCCATTGGTGACATCTTTTTGCAGAGTCTTCTTCCCCAGTTGTGCATACTGAGCGCGGAAAGGAGACCGTCGGGTAGAGCTATTCCCCGGATACTTGGCTAGAGGTATACCCATTTTTGGATAGATGGTTGAGTCTGTACATACAGTGTGATATTGATATCAGTTTTGTATATGAGAGTTATACATGAGAGTTATGGATGATGTATGTACAGTGATCTTTTGATATATTATATAGCAGCTCTGTTGATACCTTTAGCTCTGTGTGTTTGTTGTGGATGTTGTATCGCTTCGTATACACGGTAGAAATACAGTGTATGCGGCGGATCTGGTCATGCGCCTGGGAAGAGGTAACCCGGGGCGTGACAGATTAAGGTGGTATCAGAGCTTAGGAATAGGTCAAGAGGGCCTAGGAAACCTAAGATAAACAGACCTAAGAATGACGAGAGAGACGTGATTGATCGCGAAAGTCAAAGATTGGGTTGTTGAATCCTTCCTTGTGTAGGAAGAGTGATTGAGGGATTATGCCTTCTCTTATCGGATGAATTATGTTGGCTGCATACGACATAATAATCTGAGAAGAAAAGAAGTGTCCTTCTAGACTTTCGCCAGATTGGGTCGTGAGATTGTTTGTGGTCATAAGCGGGTATTCTGTTGCAGGTTGTTACTATGCCTCCCCGACGACCATCGACGCGAGAGCATCCGACGCCTTCGGATATGCCTGAGCAGACGGGACCTAGTGAACAGCCCGCTCTGCAGGAGCAGCTAGCAGACATAGCTGCAGTTGGAAGGCAGCAGAGTGCCTTATTACAGAAGATGTGTGATGCATTCTCTACGCCTCGAGCTATGGAACCTCAGGCGCCAACGACTCCAACTACATCTCAACCTGGAGAAGGAAGTACTCAGCTTAGTCAAGTGCTTTCTGAAGAGGAGCAGGAGCGGATGGCGGATAGATTAGCTCGCTTCTGTAGGTTTGATCCACTTTGATTTAATGGTAGTAGTATTGAACCATGGGAGGTAGAAGCCTGGATTTGTGAGATGGAGAAGTTGTTTAGGATGTCCTGTGCAAGTAGGACCTTGGATCATGCCTGTCGATTTATTGGTATTGAGACAATTACAGGATTTTGATGTAATCCTAGACATGGATTGGTTATCTCGATACTTTGCTACGATTGATTGTGGATCTAAGACGGTAATCTTTCGTGAGCCTGGACATGAGGAGTATATTTATGAAGGTTGTAAGAGTTCACTGTTCGCAGTGACGATCTCTTCTTCTAAAGCTAGACAGATGTTAAATAGTGGATGTACGGCCTATTTTGCAACGGTGACTGAGGTGCCCACTGTTGTACCAGGACTCGAGGATATTCCTATTGTCCGTGAGTTTCCGGACGTATTTCCTTCTGAGTTATCCTCGATGCCTCCTGATAGGGAGATTGAATTCGTAATTGATGTGGTACCAGGAACCGCGCCAATCTCGAAGACACCCTATAGAATGGCACCAGCTGAGTTGAGAGAGTTGAAGGCGCAATTGCAAGATTTGATGGATAAAGGTTTTATTAGACCAAGTGTGTCGCCTTGGGGAGCGCCTGTACTATTTGTGAAGAAGAAGGATGGTTCACTTAGGTTGTGTGTGGATTATCGAGAATTGAACAAAGTGACCATCAAGAATAGATACCCCCTCCCACGTATCGATGATCTGTTCGATCAATTGCAGGGAGCGTGTGTCTTTTCTAAGATTGATCTTCAGTCCGGTTACCACCAGTTGAAGGTGAAGGCCGAGGATATTTCTAAGACCGCTTTTAGAACTCGGTATGGGCATTATGAGTTCACAGTCATGCCATTTGGATTGACTAATGCCCCTGCTGCATTTATGGATATGATGAACCGAGTTTTTAAGTCCTTCTTAGACAAGTTTGTGGTAGTCTTCATCGATGATATTCTGATTTACTCCCGTGATGATGCGGAGCATGAGGAGCATCTGAGATTAGTGCTACAACTCTTGCGAGAAAAGAAGTTGTATGCAAAGCTGAAGAAGTGTGAGTTTTGGTTAAGTGAGGTAGCCTTTTTAGGCCATGTGATTTCAGCTTCGGGAGTAGCTGTTGATCCTAAGAAGATTGAGGCAATTCGTGATTGGCCTAGACCGACGACCATTTCTGAAGTGCGAAGTTTTCTTGGTCTAGCCGGGTATTATCGACGATTCGTGGAGAGCTTTGCGAAACTCTCTACACCCCTTACTCGGTTAACCAGGAAAGGAGTTAGGTATGTTTGGAGTGATGAGTGCCAAGAATGCTTTGATGAGCTTAAGCAGAGATTGATGACAGCCCCTATTCTTGCACTACCTGTGATGGGCGAAGGATTTATCATCTATAGTGATGCTTCGCATAGTGGCTTGGGTTGCGTGTTGATGCAACATGGCAAAGTGATTGCATATGCTTCAAGACAACTAAAGGAATATGAGAAGAACTACCCCACTCATGATCTGGAGTTGGCGGCGGTAGTCTTTGCTCTGAAGCTATGGCGCCACTATCTTTATGGAGAGCATTGTGAAGTGTATACAGATCATAAGAGTCTCAAGTACCTGTTTACACAGAAAGAGTTGAATCTACGGCAACGGAGATGGTTAAAATTATTGAAGGATTATGACATTTCTATATTATACCATCCCGGTAAGGCGAACGTTGTTGCCGATGCTTTGAGTAGGAAGGCTGTGGCAACTTTGAGTTTGTGTATTACTCAACAGCCTGTCCTAGTGGAAGAGATGCGGAGGTTGTCCCTTGAAGTGGTTACTTCTGGGATGACGGCGAGATTGATGACCCTGATCATACAGCCCACTCTGTTAGACAGGATTCGAGAGAAACAGAGTGTTGATCCTTACTTGGTGAAAATTCGAGATCAACTGAAGAGTGGAGATCTTGAAGACTTTACTTGTGATGATGCTGAGACTCTTCGTTATAGAGGACGATTGTGTGTACCAGCAGATCTGGATATTCGAGAGGAGATATTGAAGGAAGCACATTATTCTCCTTATTCTGTATATCCTGGAGGGACTAAGATGTACCAGGATCTGAAGACTCACTTCTGGTGGAATGGTATGAAGCGGGATATTGGTAGAGCTGTAGCTCAATGTTTGACATGTCAGCAAGTTAAGGCTGAACATCGTGTACCAGCTGGTAAGCTACAGAGTCTTCCAATACCTGAGTGGAAGTGGGATCACATCACGATGGATTTCATCGTAGGATTGCCGAGGACTTCGAGCGGCTGTGATACTATTTGGGTGATTGTTGATAGGCTGACGAAGTCTGCTCATTTTCTGCCTATGCAGATTACTTGGTCACGTGAGCGACTTGCGCAGCTCTATATGGATGAGATATTGAGATTGCATGGAGTGCCAATCTCAATAGTATCTGATAGAGACCCAAGGTTTGTTTCTCATTTTTGGAAGAGTTTACAAACAGCTTTGGGGACAGCTTCGATTTAGCACTGCATTTCATCCCCAGACTGATGGTCAGTCCGAGCGCACTATACAGACACTTGAGGATATGTTAAGAGCTTGTGTCTTGGATTTTGGTGGAGGTTGGGATCAACATCTGAGATTGGTAGAGTTTGCGTACAACAATAGCTATCAAGCGAGCATTAAGATGGCTCCGTTTGAAGCATTGTATGGAGGCAAATGTCGATCACCTCTGTATTGGGATGATGTTGGTGAAAGGAAGACGTTGGGACCAGACCTTTTGCTTGAAGCCGAAGAGAAAGTTAAGTTGATACGACGGCATATTGAGACGGCACAGAGTAGGCAAAAGAGTTATTCTGATATTCGGAGGCGAGATCTAGAATTTCATGTTGGTGATCATGTATTCTTGAAGGTCTCACCATCAAAGGGCATACGGAGATTTGGAATTCGCGGAAAGCTTAGTCCGCGATTTATTGGTCCTTTTGAGGTCTTAGAGAGAGTTGGACCCGTGGCATATCGGTTAGCCCTTCCGCCTCGACTTTCAGGAGTACACGATGTCTTTCATGTATCTGTTCTGAGGAGATACATGCATGATCCTTCCCATGTGATAGATTTTTCTCCACTGGAGCTTACTGAGGATTTGCAGTACGAAGAGCGACCGATACGAATTCTTGCTCGTGAGACGAGGGAATTGCGTAATCGAGTTATACCTTATGTTAAGGTACAGTAGGATTTTCATGATGATAGAGAGGCGACATGGGAGTTGGAAACTATTATGCAGAGATCTTATCCCCACCTGTTTGCATCTTGAGGTGAGTGCTTTAGTTTCGAGGACGAAACTATTTTAAGGAGGGGAGAATGTAGTACTCGGAAATTTTCATGTTTTAGGGTTTCTGGACTTGGCGAGATTCGGGCGCCCGGAAATAGTGAAGTGGACGCCCGAAAGATGTGGACCCTATTGCACTTTGTGGACGATCCGGTTGTGGCTGACGAGTATTGGATCTGGGCGCATGATTCGGACGCCCGGATGAGGATCCGGATTGAGCTTGTGACGTGGAGAGCCACGTGTCGCGACGCAGGACACGTGTCGATCGCCGGAGACACACCGCCCCACCGCCTGCTGACCGTCGACCGACCGCTTGACCGCATGACGACACCTGGACTGCAGCATTTCCGGACGCCCGGAAGTTGGGAAGTGGGCGCCCGAAAGTGGGATTTTGGGAGCCTATAAATAGGCGAGTCCCTGATGGTTTTTGGCGTAATTCCACTTCGAGATCCTATTTTCTAGAGAGAGAAAGTGGGTTTAGGGCCATGTGTTGGCATAGTTTGTAACCCTGCTTACTCTCCTCTATCCTGCTGATCTGATCTGGTGCCAAGCTGTTACTCTGCTGGAGTTAGCAGTTTCCTTGGAGGTTTGGACAGATCGGGGTGCTGCCGGAGTTCGTTATCTTGGAGGGTTGGATCTGAGGCTTGTTGTTTCCCCACCGTAGTTGGATTAGCGTGTGAGGTGGGTTGATGTTTGCCAGATTCAGTGGACTTCCTCCTACGTGTTTTATCTCATGTTAGCATAATATGATATGATGTTGTTTGGATTATGTTAGCATGATTGGATTATGATATGTGGATATTGGATTATGATATTGGGATTATGATAGTATGCCATGCTAAGATTATGTTAGAGATGCCATGTTAGGTTGAGACTGATCTATAGACTGCATGGGCATGTTATGATCTTAGATGTGCTAATGATATGTATATGAGCATGCATTTCTTTGTATCCCTGTTGCATGATTGGACCTACACCTATTCTGTTGATTCCTTGTACCAGTTGTTGTGCATGTAGTGTAGGCGATCATGTTGTGGCTCGTGCTATGTTGTTGTACCTCCTCTTTGTGGTAGAGTTGAGAGCCTCCTCTTTGTGGTAGAGTTGAGATGATTGTGAGCACTGGAGCATTGATTGTGCCAAGGGCACGTGGTTCTTTGTGAGAGCATGGATTGGGTCATACTTGTTGATTATCCTTTGTGGTGCCGAGGGCACAATGGATTGGGTCATACTTGTTGATTATCCTTTGTGGTGCCGAGGGCACAGTGGATTGGGTCTTACTTGTTGACTATCCTTTGAGGTGCCGAGGGCACATGATCCTTTGTTGACCCAGTCGTGTCGATCATATACCTGCGGGTGCTTGGCGTTACTATGGTTGTACTTTGCTCGGTTGGGTCGCTCCCACGAGTACCACTCTAGAGTTGGCATGTTCCGTACAGAGAGGTGTACGAGGAACTAGTGACAGATGGTGTTCCTGTCCTAGTTGGGCTCCCTATTGTGTTGAGCAGCTCCCTATTGTGTTGAGCGGGATCAGGCCGCAGGTATGGTATTGTGAGGTATTATATGGCGAGAGCTAGGTACAGATGGGGTTCCTGTACTAGCTGGTTCGCAGGTATTGTATTGTGTATGATAGTCCTCATTTGGTATATTCAGTTCATTGGTATTCATACTGACAGTTGAGCTTTGTGCATAGTAGTGATAGTATATCTCCTACTCTTTTATTGCTCTATACATATCTCTTGAGATTGAGGACTTAGTGGGCAGACCGCTGAGGCTGGTGGCGGTACCCACTGAGGACTACTTGATTGATAGTAGTTCTCACACCCATTGGTGACATCTTTTTGCAGAGTCTTCTTCCCCAGTTGTGCATACTGAGCGCGGAAAGGAGACCGTCGGGTAGAGCTATTCCCCGGATACTTGGCTAGAGGTATACCCATTTTTGGATAGATGGTTGAGTCTGTACATACAGTGTGATATTGATATCAGTTTTGCATATGAGAGTTATACATGAGAGTTATGGATGATGTATGTACAGTGATCTTTTGATATATTATATAGCAGCTCTGTTGATACCTTTAGCTCTGTGTGTTTGTTGTGGATGTTGTATCGCTTCGTATACACGGTAGAAATACTGTGTATGCGGCGGATCTGGTCATGCGCCTGGGAAGAGGTAACCCGGGGCGTGACAGCGGAATCCCTAAACTGATACTTGCAGGTATGTGTGGTTCTCCTCGCTTGGCAAGTGATTGTGGCTGCGGGTATGTGTGGTTCTCCTCGCCCGGCAGTAGATTATACTTGCGGGTATGTGTGGTCCTCCTCGCCCGGCAAGTGACTCATAACTGCAGGTATGTGTGGTTCTCCTCGCTCGGCAGTGGTTTGAGTATCGGAGGTGTATGTGGTATATCCCTCACCTGCCGAGTGGATTGATGGCTGAGGTGTATGTGGCATGTACATCTCCTCAGGCCTGGACATAGGCGGTAGTCTGCTGATGTTTGACTCTAGAGTGAGTCGGGTAAGGTTTGACTAAAGTAAGTAAACCTTAGAGGGGCGGTGGCTCAATGATGTTTGACTCTAGAGTGAGTCGGGTAAGGTTTGACTAAAGTAAGTAAACCTTAGAGGGGCGGTGGCCCAATGATGTTTGACTCTAGAGTGAGTCGGGTAAGGTTTGACTAAAGTAAGTAAACCTTAGAGGGGCGATGGCCCAATGATGTTTGACTCTAGAGTGAGTCGGATAAAGTTTGACTAAAGTAAGTAAACCTTAGAGGGGCGGTGGCCCAATGATGTTTGACTCTAGAGTGAGTCGGGTAAGGTTTGACTAAAGTAAGTAAACCTTAGAGGGGCGATGGCCCAATGATGTTTGACTCTAGAGTGAGTCGGGTAAGGTTTGACTAAAGTAAGTAAACCTTAGAGGGGCGGTGGCCCAATGATATTTGACTATAGAGTGAGTCGGGTAAGGTTTGACTAAAATAAGTAAACCTTAGAGGGGCGGTGGCCCAATGATGTTTGACTCTAGAGTGAGTCGGGTAAGATTTGACTAAAGTAAGTAAACCTTAGAGGGGCGATGGCCCAATGATGTTTGACTCAAGAGTGAGTCGGGTAAGGTTTGACTAAAGTAAGTAAACCTTAGAGGGGCGGTGGCCCAATGATGTTTGACTCAAGAGTTAGTCGGACAATGATGTTTGACTCGAGAGTGAGTCGTGTGTGGCTTAGCTAAGGTGAATGAACCTTAGGAGCAGGTTGATTATGAAATGCATAGTGGAATAGCAGTGAAAAATGTATTGCATGGATTTTATTATCGCATTTGTTGAAGCATAAGCATGTTTACTGTTTTTGCATATAGTAGAGTTATATGCTTGCAAGTTATGTATATGTACTAACCATGCTTTTATGCTTCCTTTGGACCTGGTGGGTCGAGCTTCTCCCTTTGGTGGCTTTACCCACTGGAAACTATTTTAGATAGTTCTCATCCCACTATTTTTCAGGTCCACACGTGAGCGGCGCGGCGGCGCAATGGGAGGGCGTAGCCTGATAGTTAGAGTCCTACCACTGTGACCAGGATAGATGTACCCTCTACTGTGTAGCTTAAGGGTATTGGAATGAAAGGAGTGTAATAACAATTTGATTGTATTTGAAAAGAGAACAAAGACACAAAAATATAATATGTGGACGTATTGTGAATGCTTGTAATAGCATAGAAATTTATGATGCTTTCCTTATGCAATCTATGTATGAATTATGTTCCTGTTTGGAACCTTTTGAATTGTACTGGTTGTGATGCCTTGGACGTACAGTGGAAACTCTGTCCGTTCGGCGGGTCTGTGTGCGTGCCCGAACCGACCAAATTGGCGGTCTCGGGGCGTGACAGATTAAGGTGGTATCAGAGCGTAGAAACGGTCTAGGTGGACCTAAGAAATCCTAGTATGGAAAAAAACCTAGGAGTGTAAGCTCGTGAGAGACGAGGACTTGTAATGTGCGGCGAAAGTGTAATCGATTGGGTCGTGTATTGGTTATGCCTCTAATAGGATGTTAGAGGTAGATTTAAGGCGTGGTTTATTCTCAGCTAAGTGTGTTCATGTTGGAGCGCGACAACATGAACCCAGGGGATGAGAATAGGCGCCCTTATGTAACTTTCGCCTAATTTGTGTCCGTAATTTGAATCA
Organism: Puya raimondii; assembly: GCA_016920855.1. NCBI lineage: Eukaryota > Viridiplantae > Streptophyta > Magnoliopsida > Poales > Bromeliaceae > Puya > Puya raimondii. The sequence continues at coordinate 210,030,347 of JABWPP010000050.1, read as the reverse complement.
TGTTTGTACTTGGCCTAGATGAGAATAGCCTCTATGATGATGTATAGATGGACCCTTACGCCTTTCTTTTATTTTGAGTGAAAGGTGTATAGTATTTTTTGTTGGCCGACCTTGTAGCATTTAAGATGTACTTTAAGTGAATTTTATTGTATATCTTGAGATTATAGTTGTGATGATCTGGTCTCTGATTCCCTTGTGTAGGTTGTACTCTTGCTACTACTTGATTATTGTTGTTGTAGACGCCTTGTGTACATTGAGGTTTTATTTTTGGTGTACACGGCGGGTCTGTGCACGTGACTAGGGCCCGGGGCGTGACAGATAATTTTGCACTCTTGGGAGCCTAATAGGTTGCTCTCTTGGGTTCGATCCTTAGTTCCTTGGAATTGATAAGGAATGTACTCGTGGCAAATTCGCACTTTGGGGCGTAATAGAATGCTCTCTTGGGCTTCGATCCTCGTTCCTTCGAATGTGAGCATGTACTCGTGGCAAATTCGCACTCTTGGGGCGTAATAGAATGCTCTCTTGGGCTTCGATCCTCGTTCCTTCGAATGTGAGCATGTACTCGTGGCGTATTCGCACTCTTGGGGCGTAATAGAATGCTCTCTTGGGGCTTCGATCCTCGTTCCTTCGAATGTGAGCATGTACTTGTGGCAAATTCGCACTCTTGGCAAATTCGCACTCTTGGGGCGTATTAGAATGCTCTCTTGGGCTTTGATCCTCGTTCCTTCGAATGTGAGCATGTACTCGTGGCAAATTCGCACTCTTGGGGCGTAATAGAATGCTCTCTTGGGCTTCGATCCTCGTTCCTTCGAATGTGAGCATGTACTCGTGGCAAATTCGCACTCTTGGGGCGTAATAGAATGCTCTCTTGGGCTTCGATCCTCGTTCCTTCGAATGTGAGCATGTACTCGTGGCAAATTCGCACTCTTGGGGCGTAATAGAATGCTCTCTTGGGCTTCGATCCTCGTTCCTTCGAATGTGAGCATGTACTCGTGGCAAATTCGCACTCTTGGGCCGGAATAGAATGCTCTCTTGGGCTTCGATCCTCGTTCCTTCGAATGTGAGCATGTACTCGTGGCAAATTCGCACTCTTGGGGCGTATTAGAATGCTCTCTTGGGCTTCGATCCTCGTTCCTTCGAATGTGAGCATGTACTCGTGGCAAATTCGCACTCTTGGGGCGTAATAGAATGCTCTCTTGGGCTTCGATCCTCGTTCCTTCGAATGTGAGCATGTACTCGTGGCAAATTCGCACTCTTGGGGCGTAATAGAATGCTCTCTTGGGCTTCGATCCTCGTTCCTTCGAATGTGAGCATGTACTCGTGGCAAATTCGCACTCTTGGGGCGTAATAGAATGCTCTCTTGGGCTTCGATCCTCGTTCCTTCGAATGTGAGCATGTACTCGTGGCAAATTCGCACTCTTGGGGGTAATAGAATGCTCTCTTGGGCCTCTTGGGGCGTAATAGAATGCTCTCTTGGGCTTCGATCCTCGTTCCTTCGAATGTGAGCATGTACTCGTGGCAAATTCGCACTCTTGGGGCGTAATAGAATGCTCTCTTGGACTTCGATCCTCGTTCCTTCGAATGTGAGCATGTACTCGTGGCAAATTCGCACTCTTGGGGCGTAATAGAATGCTCTCTTGGGCTTCGATCCTCGTTCCTTCGAATGTGAGCATGTACTCGTGGCAAATTCGCACTCTTGGGGCGTAATAGAATGCTCTCTTGGGCTTCGATCCTCGTTCCTTCGAATGTGAGCATGTACTCGTGGCAAATTCGCACTCTTGGGGCGTAATAGAATGCTCTCTTGGGCTTCGATCCTCGTTCCTTCGAATGTGAGAGCATGTACTCGTGGCAAATTCGCACTCTTGGGGCGTAATAGAATGCTCTCTTGGGCTTCGATCCTCGTTCCTTCGAATGTGAGCATGTACTCGTGGCAAATTCGCACTCTTGGGGCGTAATAGAATGCTCTCTTGGGCTTCGATCCTCGTTCCTTCGAATGTGAGCATGTACTCGTGGCAAATTCGCACTCTTGGGGCGTAATAGAATGCTCTCTTTGGGCTTCGATCGATCCTCGTTCCTTCGAATGTGAGCATGTACTCGTGGCAAAATTCGCACTCTTGGGGCGTAATATAGAATGCTCTCTTGGGCTTCGATCCTCGTTCCTTCGAATGTGATGTACTCATTGAGCATGTACTCGTGGCAAATTCGCACTCTTGGGGCGTAATAGAATGCTCTCTTGTTCTTCGATCCTCGTTCCTTCGAATGTGAGCATGTACTCGTGGCAAATTCGCACTCTTGGGGGCGTAATAGAATGCTCTCTTGGGCTTCGATCCTCGTTCCTTCGAATGTGAGCATGTACTCGTGGCAAATTCGCACTCTTGGGGCGTAATAGAATGCTCTCTTGGGCTTCGATCCTCGTTCCTTCGAATGTGAGCATGTACTCGTGGCAAATTCGCACTCTTGGGGCGTAATAGAATGCTCTCTTGGGCTTCGATCCGCGTTCCTTCGAAAAAGAGCATGTACTCGTGGCAAATTCGCACTCCTGGGGCGTAATAGAATGCTCTCTTGGGCTTCGATCCTCGTTCCTTCGAATGTGAGCATGTACTTGTGGCAAATTCGCACTCTTGGGGCGTAATAGAATGCTCTCTTGGGCTTCGATCCTCGTTCCTTCGAATGTGAGCATGTACTCGTGGCAAATTCGCACTCTTGGGGCGTAATAGAATGCTCTCTTGGGCTTCGATCCTCGTTCCTTCGAATGTGAGCATGTACTCGTGGCAAATTCGCACTCTTGGGGCGTAATAGAATGCTCTCTTGGGCTTCGATCCTCGTTCCTTCGAATGTGAGCATGTACTCGTGGCAAATTCGCACTCTTGGGGCGTAATAGAATGCTCTCTTGGGCTTCGATCCTCGTTCCTTCGAATGTGAGCATGTACTCGTGGCAAATTCGCACTCTTGGGGCGTAATAGAATGCTCTCTTGGGGCTTCGATCCTCGTTCCTTCGAATGTGAGCATGTACTCGTGGGAAATTCGCACTCTTGGGGCGTATTAGAATGCTCTCTTGGGCTTCTATCCTCGTTCCTTCGAATGTGAGCATGTACTCGTGGCAAATTCGCACTCTTGGGGCGTAATAGAATGCTCTCTTGGGCTTCGATCCTCGTTCCTTCGAATGTGAGCATGTACTCGTGGCAAATTCGCACTCTTGGGGCGTAATAGAATGCTCTCTTGGGCTTCGATCCTCGTTCCTTCGAATGTGAGCATGTACTCGTGGCAAATTCGCACTCTTGGGGCGTAATAGAATGCTCTCTTGGGCTTTCGATCCTCGTTCCTTCGAATGTGAGCATGTACTCGGGGCAAATTCGCACTCTTGGGGCGTAATAGAATGCTCTCTTGGGCTTCGATCCTCGTTCCTTCGAATGTGAGCATGTACTCGTGGCAAATTCGCACTCTTGGGGCGTAATAGAATGCTCTCTTGGGCTTCGATCCTCGTTCCTTCGAATGTGAGCATGTACTCGTGGCAAATTCGCACTCTTGGGGCGTAATAGAATGCTCTCTTGGGCTTCGATCCTCGTTCCTTCGAATGTGAGCATGTACTCGTGGCAAATTCGCACTCTTGGGGCGTAATAGAATGCTCTCTTGGGCTTCGATCCTCGTTCCTTCGAATGTGAGCATGTACTCGTGGCAAATTCGCACTCTTGGGGCGTAATAGAATGCTCTCTTGGGCTTCGATCCTCGTTCCTTCGAATGTGAGCATGTACTCGTGGCAAATTCGCACTCTTGGGGTAATAGAATGCTCTCTTGGGCTTCGATCCTCGTTCCTTCGAATGTGAGCATGTACTCGTGGCAAATTCGCACTCTTGGGGCGTAATAGAATGCTCTCTTGGGCTTCGATCCTCGTTCCTTCGAATGGAGCATGTACTCGTGGCAAATTCGTGGCTTCGCACTTTGGGGGTAATAGAATGCTCTCTTGGGCTTCGATTCCTCGTCGTTCCTTCGAAGGTGAGCATGTACTCGTGGCAAATTCGCACTCTTGGGGCGTAATAGAATGCTCTCTTGGGCTTCGATCCTCGTTCCTTCGAATGTGAGCATGTACTCGTGGCAAATTCGCACTCTTGGGGCGTAATAGAATGCTCTCTTGGGCTTCGATCCTCGATCCTCGTTCCTTCGAATGTGAGCATGTACTCGTGGCAAATTCGCACTCTTGGGGCGTAATAGAATGCTCTCTTGGGCTTCGATCCTCGTTCCTTCGAATGTGAGCATGTACTCGTGGCAAATTCGCACTCTTGGGGCGTAATAGAATGCTCTCTTGGGCTTCGATCCTCGTTCCTTCGATTGTGAGCATGTACTCGTGGCAAATTCGCACTCTTGGGGCGTAATAGAATGCTCACTTGGGCTTCGATCCTCGTTCCTTCGAATGTGAGCATGTACTCGTGACAAATTCGCACTCTTGGGGCGTAATAGAATGCTCTCTTGGGCTTCGATCCTCGTTCCTTCGAATGTGAGCATGTACTCGTGGCAAATTCGCACTCTTGGGGCGTAATAGAATGCTCTCTTGGGGCTTCGATCCTCGTTCCTTCGAATGTGAGCATGTACTCGTGGCAAATTCGCACTCTTGGGGCGTAATAGAATGCTCTCTTGGGCTTCGATCCTCGTTCGTTCCAATATGAGCATGTACTCGTGGCAAATTCGCACTCTTGCGGCGTAATAGAATGCTCTCTTGGCTTCGATCCTCGTTCCTTCGAAGGTGAGCATGTACTCGTGGCAAATTCGCACTCTTGGGGCTTAATAGAATGCTCTCTTGGGCTTCGATCCTCGTTCCTTCGAATGGTGAGCATGTACTCGTGGCAAATTCGCACTCTTGGGGCGTAATAGAATGCTCTACTGGGCTTCGATCCTCTTTTCCTTCGAATGTGAGCATGTACTCGTGGCAAATTCGCACTCTTGGGGCGTAATAGAATGCTCTCTTGGGGCTTCGATCCTCGTTCCTTCGAATCTGAGCATGTACTCGTGGCAAATTCGCACTCTTGGGGCGTAATAGAATGCTCTCTTGGGCTTCGATCCTCGTTCCTTCGAATGTGAGCATGTACTCGTGGCAAATTCGCACTCTTGGGGCGTAATAGAATGCTCTCTTGGGCTTCGATCCTCGTTCCTTCGAATGTGAGCATGTACTCGTGGCAAATTCGCACTCTTGGGGCGTAATAGAATGCTCTCTTGGGCTTCGATCCTCGTTCCTTCGAATGTGAGCATGTACTCGTGGCAAATTCGCACTCTTGGGGCGTAATAGAATGCTCTCTTGGGCTTCGATCCTCGTTCCTTCGAATCTGAGGTTGTACTCGTGGCAAAATCGCACTCTTGGGGCGTAATAGAATGCTCTCTTGGGCTTCGATCCTCGTTCCTTCGAATCTGAGCATGTACTCGTGGCAAATTCGCACTCTTGGGGCGTAATAGAATGCTCTCTTGGGCTTCGATCCTCGTTCCTTCGAATGTGAGCATTGTACTCGTGGCTAATTCGCACTCTTGGGGCGTAATAGAATGCTCTCTTGGGCTTCGATCCTCGTTCCTTCGAATGTGAGCATGTACTCGTGGCAAATTCGCACTCTTGGGGCGTAATAGAATGCTCTCTTGGGCTTCGATCCTCGTTCCTTCGATTGTGTGCATGTACTCGAGGCAAATTCGCACTCTTTGGGCGTAATAGAATGCTCTCTTGGGCTTCGATCCTCGTTCCTTCGAATGTGAGCATGTACTCGTGGCAAATTCGCACTCTTGGGGCGTAATAGAATGCTCTCTTGGGCTTCGATCCTCGTTCCTTCGATTGTGTGCATGTACTCGTGGAAAATTCGCACTCTTGGGGCGTAATAGAATGCTCTCTTGGGCTTCGATCCTCGTTCCTTCGAATCTGAGCATGTACTCGTGGCAAATTCGCACTCTTGGTGCGTAATAGAATGCTCTCTTTGGGCTTCGATCCTCGTTCCTTCAAATGTGAGCATGTACTCGTGGCAAATTCGCACTCTTGGGGCGTAATAGAATGCTCTCTCTTGGGCTTCGATCCTCGTTCCTTCGAATGTGAGCATGTACTCGTGGCAAATTCGCACTCTTGGGGCGTAATAGAATGCTCTTTTGGGGCTTCGATCCTCGTTCCTTCGAATGTGAGCATGTACTCGTGGCAAATTCGCACTCTTGGGGCGTAATAGAATGCTCTCTTGGGGCTTTGATCCTCGTTCCTTCGAATGTGAGCATGTACTCGTGGCAAATTCGCACTCTTGGGGCGTAATAGAATGCTCTCTTGGGCTTCGATCCTCGTTCCTTCGAATGTGAGCATGTACTCGTGGCAAATTCGCACTCTTGGGGCGTAATAGAATGCTCTCTTGGGGCTTCGATCCTCGTTCCTTCGAATGTGAGCATGTACTCGTGGCAAATTCGCACTCTTGGGGCGTAATAGAATGCTCTCTTGGGCTTCGATCCTCGTTCCTTCGAATGTGAGCATGTACTCGTGGCAAATTCGCACTCTTGGGGCGTAATAGAATGCTCTCTTGGGCTTCGATCCTCGTTCCTTCGAATGTGAGCATGTACTCGTGGCAAATTCGCACTCTTGGGGGCGTAATAGAATGCTCTCTTGGGCTTCGATCCTCGTTCCTTCGAATGTGAGCATGTACTCGTGGCAAATTCGCACTCTTGGGGGCGTAATAGAATGCTCTCTTGGGCTTCGATCCTCGTTCCTTCGAATGTGAGCATGTACTCGTGACAAATTCGCACTCTTGGGGCGTAATAGAATGCTCTCTTGGGCTTCGATCCTCGTTCCTTCGAATTTGAGCATGTACTCGTGGCAAATTCGCACTCTTGGGGCGTAATATAATGCTCTCTTGGGCTTCGATCCTCGTTCCTTCGAATGGGAGCATGTACTCGTGGCAAATTCGCACTCTTGGGGCGTAATAGAATGCTCTCTTGGGCTTCGATCCTCGTTCCTTCGAATGTGAGCATGTACTCGTGGCAAATTCGCACTCTTGGGGCGTAATAGAATGCTCTCTTGGGCTTCGATCCTCGTTCCTTCGAATGTGAGCATGTACTCGTGGCAAATTCGCACTCTTGGGGCGTAATAGAATGCTCTCTTGGGCTTCGATCCTCGTTCCTTCGAATGTGAGCATGTACTCGTGGCAAATTCGCACTCTTGGGGCGTAATAGAATGCTCTCTTGGGCTTCGATCCTCGTTCCTTCGAATGTGAGCATGTACTCGTGGCAAATTCGCACTCTTGGGGCGTAATAGAATGCTCTCTTGGGCTTCGATCCTCGTTCCTTCTTCGAATGTGAGCATGTACTCGTGGCAAATTCGCACTCTTGGGGCGTAATAGAATGCTCTCTTGGGCTTCGATCCTCGTTCCTTCGAATGTGAGCATGTACTCGTGGCAAATTCGCACTCTTGGGGCGTAATAGAATGCTCTCTTGGGCTTTCGATCCTCGTTCCTTCGAATGTGAGCATGTACTCGTGGCAAATTCGCACTCTTGGGGCGTAATAGAATGCTCTCTTGGGCTTCGATCCTCGTTCCTTCGAATGTGAGCATGTACTCGTGGCAAATTCGCACTCTTGGGGCGTAATAGAATGCTCTCTTGGGGCTTCGATCCTCGTTCCTTCGAATGTGAGCATGTACTCGTGGCAAATTCGCACTCTTGGGGCGTAATAGAATGCTCTCTTGGGCTTCGATCCTCGTTCCTTCGAATGTGAGCATGTACTCGTGGCAAATTCGCACTCTTGGGGCGTAATAGAATGCTCTCTCTTGGGCTTCGATCCTCGTTCCTTCGAATGTGAGCATGTACTCTCGTGGCAAATTCGCACTCTTGGGGCGTAATAGAATGCTCTCTTGGGCTTCGATCCTCGTTCCTTCGAATGTGAGCATGTACTCGTGGCAAATTTCGCACTCTTGGGGCGTAATAGAATGCTCTCTTGGGCTTCGATCCTCGTTCCTTCGAATGTGAGCATGTACTCGTGGCAAATTCGCACTCTTGGGGCGTAATAGAATGCTCTCTTTGGGCTTCGATCCTCGTTCCTTCAAATGTGAGCATGTACTCGTGGCAAATTCGCACTCTTGGGGCGTAATAGAATGCTCTCTTGGCGTTCGATCCTCGTTCCTTCGAATGTGAGCATGTACTCGTGGCAAATTCGCACTCTTGGGGCGTAATAGAATGCTCTCTTGGGCTTCGATCCTCGTTCCTTCGAATGTGAGCATGTACTCGTGGCAAATTCGCACTCTTGGGGCGTAATAGAATGCTCTCTTGGGCTTCGATCCTCGTTCCTTCGAATGTGAGCATGTACTCGTGGCAAATTCGCACTCTTGGGGCGTAATAGAATGCTCTCTTGGGCTTCGATCCTCGTTCCTTCGAATGTGAGCATGTACTCGTGGCAAATTCGCACTCTTGGGGCGTAATAGAATGCTCTCTCTTTGGCTTCGATCCTCGTTCCTTCGAATGTGAGCATGTACTCGTGGCAAATTCGCACTCTTGGGGCGTAATAGAATGCTCTCTTGGGCTTCGATCCTCGTTCCTTCGAATGTGAGCATGTACTCGTGGCAAATTCGCACTCTTGGGGCGTAATAGAATGCTCTCTTGGGCTTCGATCCTCGTTCCTTCGAATGTGAGCATGTACTCGTGGCAAATTCGCACTCTTGGGGCGTAATAGAATGCTCTCTTGGGCTTCGATCCTTGTTCCTTCGAATGTGAGCATGTACTCGTGGCAAATTCGCACTCTTGGGGCGTAATAGAATGCTCTCTTTGGGCTTCGATCCTCGTTCCTTCGAATGTGAGCATGTACTCGTGGCAAATTCGCACTCTTGGGGCGTAATAGAATGCTCTCTTGGGGCTTCGATCCTCGTTCCTTCGAATGTGAGCATGTACTCGTGGCAAATTCGCACTCTTGGGGCGTAATAGAATGCTCTCTTTGGGCTTCGATCCTCGTTCCTTCGAATGTGAGCATGTACTCGTGGCAAATTCGCACTCTTGGGGCGTAATAGAATGCTCTCTTTGGCTTCGATCCTCGTTCCTTCGAATGTGAGCATGTACTCGTGGCAAATTCGCACTCTTGGGGCGTAATAGAATGCTCTCTTTGGGCTTCGATCCTCGTTCCTTCGAATGTGAGCATGTACTCGTGGCAAATTCGCACTCTTGGGGCGTAATAGAATGCTCTCTTGGGCTTCGATCCTCGTTCCTTCGAATGTGAGCATGTACTCGTGGCAAATTCGCACTCTTGGGGCGTAATAGAATGCTCTCTTTGGGGCTTCGATCCTCGTTCCTTCGAATGTGAGCATGAACTCGTGGCAAATTCGCACTCTTGGGGCGTAATAGAATGCTCTCTTGGGCTTCGATCCTCGTTCCTTCGAATGCGAGCATGTACTCGTGGCAAATTCGCACTCTTGGGGCCTAATAGAATACTCTCTTGGGCTTCGATCCTCGTTCCTTCGAATGTGAGCATGTACTCGTGGCAAATTTTCACACTCTTGGGGCCTAATAGAATGCCCTCTTGGGGCTTCGATCCTCGTTCCTTCGAATGCGAGCATGAACTCGTGGCAAATTCGCACTCTTGGGGCGTAATAGAATGCTCTTTTGGGCTTCGATCCTCGTTCCTTCGAATGCGAGCATGTACTCGTGGCAAATTCGCACTTTTGGGGCTAATAGAATGCTCTCTTGGGCTTCGATCCTCGTTCCTTCTCATATGAGCATGTACTCGTGGCAAATTCGCACTCTTGGGGCGTAATAGAATGCTCACTTGGGCTTCGATCCTCGTTCCTTCGAATGTGAGCATGTACTCGTGGCAAATTCGCACTCTTGGGGCGTAATAGAATGCTCTCTTGGGCTTCGATCCTCGTTCCTTCGAATGTGAGCATGTACTCGTGGCAAATTCGCACTCTTGGGGCGTAATAGAATGCTCTCTTGGGCTTCGATCCTCGTTCCTTCGAATGTGAGCATGTACTCGTGGCAAATTCGCACTCTTGGGGCGTAATAGAATGCTCTCTTGGGGCTTCGATCCTCGTTCCTTCGAATGTGAGCATGTACTGTACTCGTGGTAAATTCGCACTCTTGGGGCGTAATAGAATGCTCTCTTGGGCTTCGATCCTCGTTCCTTCGAATGTGTGCATGTACTCGTGGCGAATTCGCTCTCTTGGGGCGTAATAGAATGCTCTCTTGGGCTTCGATCCTCGTTCTTTCGAATGTGAGCATGTACTCGTGGCCAAGCGCACTCTTGGGGCGTAATAGAATGCTCTCTTGGGCTTCGATCCTCGTTCCTTCGAATGTGAGCATGTACTCGTGGCAAATTCGCACTCTTGGGGCTTAATAGAATGCTCTCTTGGGGCTTCGATCCTCCTTCCTTCGAATGTGAGCATGTACTCGTGGCAAATTCGCACTCTTGGGGCGTAATAGAATGCTCTCTTGGGCTTCGATCCTCGTTCCTTCGAATGTGAGCATGTACTCGTGGCAAATTCGCACTCTTGGGGCGTAATAGAATGCTCTCTTTGGGCTTCGATCCTCGTTCCTTCAAATGTGAGCATGTACTCGTGGCAAATTCGCACTCTTGGGGCGTAATAGAATGCTCTCTTGGGCTTCGATCCTCGTTCCTTCGAATGTGAGCATGTACTCGTGGCAAATTCGCACTCTTGGGGCGTAATAGAATGCTCTCTTGGGGCTTCGATCCTCGTTCCTTCGAATGTGAGCATGTACTCGTGGCAAATTCGCACTCTTGGGGCGTAATAGAATGCTCTCTTAAGGATTCGATCCTCGTTCCTTCGAATGGGAGCATGTACTCGTGGCAAATTCGCACTCTTGGGGCGTAATAGAATGCTCTCTTCGGGCTTCGATCCTCGTTCCTTCGAATGTGAGCATGTACTCGTGGCAAATTCGCACTCTTGGGGCGTAATAGAATGCTCTCTTGGGCTTCGATCCTCCTTCCTTCGAATGGGAGCAAAGAGTGCGTAATAGAATGCTCTCTTGGGCTTCGATCCTCGTTCCTTCGAATGTGAGCATGTACTCGTGGCAAATTCGCATTCTTGGGGCGTAATAGAATGCTCTCTTGGGCTTCGATCCTCGTTCCTTCGAATGTGAGCATGTACTCGTGGCAAATTCGCACTCTTGGGGCGTAATAGAATGCTCTCTTGGGCTTCGATCCTCGTTCCTTCGAATGTGAGCATGTACTCGTGGCAAATTCGCACTCTTGGGGCGTAATAGAATGCTCTCTCTTGGGCTTCGATCCTCGTTCCTTCGAATTTGAGCATGTACTCGTGGCAAATTCGCACTCTTGGGGCGTAATATAATGCTCTCTTGGGCTTCGATCCTCGTTCCTTCGAATGGGAGCATGTACTCGTGGCAAATTCGCACTCTTGGGGGTAATAGAATGCTCTCTTGGGCTTCGATCCTCGTTCCTTCGAATGTGAGCATGTACTCGTGCCAAATTCGCACTCTTGGGGCGTAATAGAATGCTCTCTTGGGCTTCGATCCTCGTTCCTTCGAATGTGAGCATGTACTCGTGGCAAATTCGCACTCTTGGGGCGTAATAGAATGCTCTCTTGGGCTTCGATCTTCGTTCCTTCGAAGGTGAACATGTACTCGTGGCAAATTCGCACTCTTGGGGCATAATAAAATGCTCTCTTGAGCTTCGATCTTCGTTCCTTCGAATGTGAATATGTACTCGTGGCAAATTCGCACTCTTGGGGCGTAATAGAATGCTCTCTTGGGCTTCGATTCACGACAAATTCGCACTCTTGGTGTCACGCCCCGAACCCGAGACGTAACAGACGCCGCATACCTGCTAAAATAGCAAGTACGCAAGGCTACAGAGCAAGACAGAAAACATGCAAAACGATGTTTACATAATTCTCTACTATATCCAAGGAATAATCAAGAGATGAGACTAACAACTGAATTCGACTTGAATCAAAATGAATTCTAACATAAATGAAATTAAACCTTATTACAAAAGACGAACGAAAATCCGGTTTAGCGAACACCATAACTAACAAAAATGCGGATATGGAGAAATCGACATAGAAGCAATAAACAGATGATAGTCTACGAAATTCAAAAATTCATATCTAAATAAATAGACATAAAACAAAAGAAACTAAACTAAAAGACTAGCTAAGTCTAACGTTCACTCGGTCTCAGTTCCGCCCCGCGAATCAGTCTCGATACCTGGGTAAGCAACCATACACCACATTAGTCAGATTAAGCATACAAATAGACATATATAACATACAAAAGTTAATTTGAGCGACTGGTTTATAATTTACAAGACTTTGGAAATTAAGATATTACAAAACTTGAGATTCATATCAGATTGAAACGATAAATTTACAAAGCACTTCTCGTTCAGTAATTAAACAAAATAAATATAAAGTCTCTGGCAACTAACTATATTTGTGATCCGTTGGCGAGATCCAGATACGCCCGAGGGCGCAAACGAAACAGAAACACCTGAAGGTGCATAACAGAACAGAGGCACCCGATGATGCATGTACAAAACAGATACGCTCGAAAGCGTAAACAAAACAGATGCGCGGATAGGCGCAGGCACCCGAAGGCGCAATACAAAGACGAAGCTAGCTTCTATAACAAAGTACATGTCGACATGGCCAACAAAGCATAGCAGAATACCAAGAGACATTGTAATTCAAAAATTCACCAGTCACTGCTTTACAAAACAAATTATTCAATTGCAAAGAAATTCTTTTGCTAAAACAACTTGTCAATCGCAGTTGAAATACAGTTTTCAGAAATATTTCATAATATGCTTAACCCTTAATTTTGAAATCTACAAAATATAGATTTTCACACAATCAACATATTTTCCTAAATTATTTTACGAAAAACTAACAGGTGTCCGGTCGCTTACCTCGAAAGCGGCTTCTAAGCTAAGAAACTATCCGATCGAAAATTGCACAGAAGGTCAATCGTCGGAACCTAAAATAGAGAAAAGCGATTCTCTAAAAGCTAATCAAAATGAAATTACAAAGCGGACTTATACAAGATTAACAATTTAAATGAATACTGAATTAGAATTTTCAGAATCAGATTTGAATAGTCTAGGATTCATCATCCAAAGAAGATTATCCAAATAATCATGGATGCTCTCATAATAGGCTAGAGACAAAATAAAATGATAAAAATGGACCTTCTCGAATAAGGGGACGACGACGAATGAGATGCCGTCGACGACGAATAAGATGTCGCTAGATGAGGGTTACGGCGGCAGCCGCGGATGGTGGCGATGACGACGAGGATCGAGCGACGTCGCGCGCACGGGGGAAACAAGAGGGGCCGTGTGGAAGCGGCAAGCGGAAGAAAGAGGGCCGCGCGAGGGAGAGAGAGACGGAACGGGTTGGGGGCTACGTAAAGAGACCTAATTAATTTAGGGCTTAATTAGGCCGAAAATGCTGCCGAGTCCCTCAAAGATTGCTAATTGCAAAAAGGTCCAATTTCAATGAAAAGAGGTCAAAATGAAAAAAAGAAAAGTATGGGGTGTTACATTCTCCACTCCTAAAAAGAAGTTTAGTCCTCTAAACTTAACATATCTTAGCTCTCGAGAGCTAAGAGTACGTCGTCCTTATATGCTCCTCGGGCTTCTCATGAGTGTTGAAAACCACCAGCTTTTCCCGACAGTTCAGAGTAACACCGTACAAAAGTCAATCCATCCCCAAGGGCGTAGCAACATACAAAATATAATGCAAAGGTTCGGAGGGTAACAAATACTTTCGAACAAAAACAGAAGATACACACAAGGAAAAAGTGGTAGCTCCAGAATCAAGAGAACACGAGCAATTACGGAATCAACGGGCAGAATACCTGAGACCACGGCATTAGATGCCTGGACATCCTGATAGGAGAGAGCGTGAACACGACCCTGTGTTCGAGGTCTTCCACCTCTGGGCTGATCGGATGAAGGGGCACGATCACGATCGGCTGGAGCGGTCGATTTCTGCTGAGGCTTGGATCCAGTGCCAGAGTCAGTGCTAAGGAGAGGGCAATGAGCTATCCGATGATTCAAGTCGCCGCATCTGAAGCAACCACCAGTGATGTGTCTACAGTCTGAATCTTTATGCCATCTGCCACAAACTGAACATTTTGACTTCTGATCTCGATTTGGTGGTCCACCACGAGCTGGCGTGTTACGCGACATCTCAGAGTTATTGGATCTCTCTGATTCTCTTACATCCCTATCTCTTTTTTCGAAAGATTCTCTATTCCTCTTCTTCTTGTTTGCATTACGCTCCTCCTGAGTCTGTCGCCATACTGAATCCAAGGATTTCGCCCTTGAAACAACTTTATCGTATGTCTCAAGGTGTAGAGGCGCAAGGCCAGTACGGATGTGTCCATTCAATCCTTCTTCAAACCTTTTGGCCCGCGATTCGTCATCATCCACCAATTTTGTGGCAAATTGAGAAAGTCGATCGAACTCGGCCTCATATTCTTCCACAGACATCGACCCTTGCTTTAAATCCAAAAATTGCCTCTCAAGCTGACGAAGTTTACTCCTTGGAAAGTACTTAGCATAAAATGCTGATCGAAAGTCCTTCCACGAAATAGCTGCTAAATTGTTACCACAGGTTCTCAGCTCGCTTTCCCACCAATTGTTTGCTCTACCCTGAAGCATGAACGTCCCGAATCTGACCTTCTCCTCATCAGTGCACTACATAGCAGTAAATGCTTTCTCCATTTCCTTGATCCAAGTTTCCGCTTCGTCCGGACTTGTAGCGCTTGAAAAAGGTGGAGAAGCAGATTTCTTAAATTCATTAATGCTCCTATCTCGAACTCTGGAGCTTGAATCAGCGGCACTAGGAGCAGGATTCTGCTGCCGCAGGTGCAGTATTCAGAAGTGAGGCAAGGGTGGCGTTCAGATCTGCATCTCCGGATCCGAGTGGAGGTGGGTCTCTCGGTTGCTCATTGTTGGTGTTGATACGGCGGGACTGACGCACCATCTTAGCGCGAGAAAAAGTCACAAGCATATAAATACAGGATGTTAATCGAAACCAAAAAGCAATGATGGAAACAAAATCGAATATACGGCTACTTCTACCCCTCCTCACACGTCCTAATAAGCTCTCACAGTCCTATGCCTTAAAAGTTCCTAGAGATCTTAAACCTAGGCTCTGATACCATAATTTCTGTCACGCCCCGAACCCGAGACGTAACAGACGCCGCATACCTGCTAAAATAGCAAGTACGCAAGGCTACAGAGCAAGACAGAAAACATGCAAAATGATGTTTACAGAATTCTCTACTATATCCAAGGAATAATCAAGAGATGAGACTAACAACTGAATTCGACTTGAATCAAAATGAATTCTAACATAAATGAAATTAAACCTTATTACAAATGACGAACGAAAATCCGGTTTAGCGAACACCATAACTAACAAAAATGCGGATATGGAGAAATCGACATAGAAGCAATAAATAGATGATAGTCTACGAAATTCAAAAATTCATATCTAAATAAATAGACATAAAGCAAAAGAAACTAAACTAAAAGACTAGCTAAGTCTAACGTTCACTCGGTCTCAGTCCCGCCCCGCGAATCAGTCTCGATACCTGGGTAAGCAACCATACACCACATTAGTCGGATTAAGCATACAAATAGACATATATAACATACAAAAGTTAATTTGAGCGACTGGTTTATAATTTACAAGACTTTGGAAATTAAGATATTACAAAACTTGAGATTCATATCAGATTGAAACGATAAATTTACAAAGCACTTCTCGTTCAGTAATTAAACAAAATAAATATAAAGTCTCTGGCAACTAACTATATTTGTGATCCGTTGGCGAGATCCAGATACGCCCGAGGGCGCAAACGAAACAGAAACACCCGAAGGTGCATAACAGAACAGAGGCACCCGAAGATGCATGTACAAAACAGATACGCTCGAAAGCGTAAACAAAACAGATGCGCGGATAGGCGCAGGCACCCGAAGGCGCAATACAAAGACGAAGCTAGCTTCTATAACAAAGTACATGTCGACATGGCCAACAAAGCATAGCAGAATACCAAGAGACATTGTAATTCAAAAATTCACCAGTCACTGCTTTACAAAACAAATTATTCAATTGCAAAGAAATTCTTTTGCTAAAACAACTTGTCAATCGCAGTTGAAATACAGTTTTCAGAAATATTTCATAATATGCTTAACCCTTAATTTTGAAATCTACAAAATATAGATTTTCACACAATCAACATATTTTCCTAAATTATTTTACGAAAAACTAACAGGTGTCCGGTCGCTTACCTCGAAAGCGGCTTCTAAGCTAAGAAACTATCCGATCGAAAATTGCACAGAAGGTCAATCGTCGGAACCTAAAATAGAGAAAAGCGATTCTCTAAACGCTAATCAAAACGAAATTACAAAGCGGACTTATACAAGATTAACAATTTAAATGAATACTGAATTAGAATTTTCAGAATCAGATTTGAATAGTCTAGGATTCATCATCCAAAGAAGATTATCCAAATAATCATGGATGCTCTCATAATAGGCTAGAGACAAAATAAAATCATAAAAAGGGACCTTCTCGAATATGGGGACGACGACGAATGAAATGCCGTCGACGATGAATAAGATGTCGCTAGATGAGGGTTACGGCGGCAGCCGCGGATGGTGGCGATGACGACGAGGATCGAGCGACGTCGCGCGCACGGGGGAAACAAGAGGGGCCGTGTGGAAGCGGCAAGCGGAAGAAAGCAAATTCGCACTCTTGGGGCGTAATAGAATGCTCTCTTGGGACTTCGATCCTCGTTGCTTCGAATGTGAACATGTACTCGTGGCAAATTCGCACTCTTGGGGCCTAATAGAATGCTCTCTTGGGCTTCGATCTTCGTTCCTTCGAATGTGAACATGAACTCGTGGCAAATTCGCACTCATGGGGCGTAATAGAATGCTCTCTTGGGCTTCGATCTTCGTTCCTTCGAATGTGAACATGTACTCGTGGCAAATTCGCACTCTTGGGGCGTAATAGAATGCTCTCTTGTGCTTCGATCTTCGTTCCTTCGAATGTGAACATGTACTCGAGGCAAATTCGCACTCTTAGGGCGTAATAGAATGCGCTCTTGAGGTTCGATCTTCGTTCCTTCGAATGTGAATATGTACTCGTGGCAAATTCGCACTCTTGGGGTGTAATAGAATGCTCTCTTGGGCTTCGATCTTCGTTCCTTCGAATGTGAACATGTACTCGTGGCAAATTCGCACTCTTGGGGCGTAATAGAATGCTCTCTTGGGGCTTCGATCTTCGTTCCTTCGAATGTGAACATGTACTCGAGGCAAATTCGCAATCTTGGGGCGTAATAGAATGCTCTCTTGGGGCTTCGATCTTCGTTCCTTCGAATGTGAACATGTACTCGTGGCAAATTCACACTCATGGTCGTAATAGAATGCTCTCATTGGGCTTCGATCTTCGTTCGTTCGATTGTGAACATGTTCTCGTGGCAAATCACACTCTTAGGGCGTAATAGAATGCTCTCTTGGTGCTTCGATCTTCATTTGTTCGAATGTGAACATGTACTCGTGGCAAATTCGCACTCTTGGGGCGTAATAGAATGCTCTCTTGGGGCTTCGATCTTCGTTCCTTCGAATGTGAACATGTACTCGTGGCAAATTCGCACTCTTGGGGCGTAATAGAATGCTCTCATTGGGCTTCGATCTTCGTTCGTTCGAATGTGAACATGTACTCGTGGCAAATTCGCACTCTTGGGGCGTAATAGAATGCTCTCTAGGGGCTTCGATCTTCGTTCCTTCCAATGTGAACATATACTCGTGGCAAATTCGCACTCATGGGGCGTAATAGAATGCTCTAATTGGGCTTCGATCTTCGTTCGTTCGATTGTGAACATGTTCTCGTGGCGAATCACACTCTTAGTGCGTAATAGAATGCTCTCTCGGGGCTTCGATCTTCGTTCCTTCGAATGTGAACATGTACTCGTGGCAAATTCGCACTCTTGGGGCGTAATAGAATGCTCTCTTGGGGCTTCGATCTTCGTTCCTTCCAATGTGAACATGTACTCGTGGCAAATTCTCACTCTTGGGGGGTAATAGAATGCTCTCATTGGGCTTCGATCATCGTTCGTTCGAATGTGAACATGCACTTGTGGCAAATTCGCACTCTTGGGGCGTAATAGAATGCTCTCTTGGCGCTTCGATCTTCGTTCCTTCCAATGTGAACATTTACTCGTGGCAAATTTGCACTCTTGGGGCGTAATAGAATGCTCTCATTGGGCTTCGATCTTCGTTCGTTCGAATGTGAACATGTACTCGTGGCAAATTCGCACTCTTGGGGCGTAATAGAATGCTCTCTTGGGGCTTCGATCTTCGTTCCTTCGAATGTGAACATGTACTCGAGGCAAATTCGCAATCTTGGGGCGTAATAGAATGCTCTCATTGGGCTTCGATCTTCGTTCCTTGATCATGTAACTCCGGGGCAAATTCGCACTAAAATGGGGCGTTCTTCACTTAATCGTTCCTCCCCAGTAAGTAGCAGTACTCGTGGCAAATTCGCACTCTTAGGGCGTTTGCACATTCCTGCTCTTTTGGGCTTCGATCTCGTTCCTCTCGAATGTGCTATCATGTACTCGTGGCAAACCTTCGCACGTGGGCTTTGCCTAAAATCACTCTATTAGGGGCCGCTAATAGAATAGATGTCTCCCCTGCAACACCCCATCCCTCGTGTGACCAAAATGTGGACTCATTTCAAACAATTCAACAAAACAAGACCCCCCACTCAACATTGGGCAGAGCAAAAAAAAGCCGGATAATAATGATGCAAATCCTAACCTCGGGACCCGATAATGGGATATCTCCTTTTTTCCCCATAAACTGTGGGACATGGTACAGAAATTCTTTCCAGGGGGGGGGGGGGGGGGTGGCGTTAATCTTCAAACCTCCAGGTGGGCCTTTCGATCTTTAACATCAAAGGAGAACGGATACAACAACCTCAGCTGTGTGACACATATTCTCATGGGGCAAACGTTCGACCCTTCTATTCACCTACCCCACAATAAAGAAACAGATCATCTCCCCACCTCCCCTCCCCCCCCCCCCCCCCCCCCCCCCCCCCCCCCCCCCCAACTTGTATTCTCTTGTTTTAAACTATCTTTCGATACCCCTTGTGTTTTGCATAGTTTATCACATTTTTCTTGGTTGCGTTGAAGATCGATCTCAGTTTTTAAGACTGCGCTAATTTCCCTATGAGGTGTTTAAGAGCGTTGAAATGAGGTTTAGTGTACCATGCCAAAAGTCTTTGTTCTAGTATAACTTAGAATATCCGAAGAAATGAACATCGTTGAGTTTATATTTTGGTTTATCCTATGTTCTATATAATGTTCTGTGATATATTTGTTTGAAGGGTCTTTTTATGTCCTAGAATATACATTTATCTTTGAAGAAACAAAATCTCATGAAACCTACTTGTTATTGTAATGTTTTGAGTTGCATGTCTTAATGACATTAGTAAGCTCATTAGATGGTTCCATAACAATTTGATCTTGAGAGCTTCATTTTTTTGTACTTTTGGTTGCATAGGAAATACATGGCATTTTCCATCTATCGCTTGGTTCTCAATGATGCTAATTGCTGCCGGGTGGAAGACGTGAGGACTGTGGTCGCGGGAAAGAAACGTGTCACCAAAATATGAACACGTATTGATGAAGTCAACATCGAGCACGCCGAGTCGGAGGACTGGCCGAGTAGTTCCCCGGGAGTGCAAACTGACCGGAGGCAGAAAGGAAAAGCTCCCTGAGTTCTCTGACTCGTAGGGGGAGGAGCTCATTCTCGCACCTCGGTCGGAGCCAACCGGTGGGTGCCGGTTCTTTCGCGAACCAAGTTCAGCGGAACGACGTACCAAACGAGGTGCAAGAAACTGAAGGTGTTTCCCGGTCTAAAACGGGTAAAAGGCATTCGGCTAGCAAAGGTGTGTGTCACGCGGGAGCATCCAGGTGAACTTCAGTGAACAGTCACGTGAAAGTGTCCAGACTTCGCGTCGGGGGGCCTGAGCTATCAAGGACGAGCTTCTCCCGCTCGAACCTGTTGGTGCTGCATCCCCTACTCGTGCCGGCCCTTACTGCGTTGTGAGGTGTTGAGTCGAGAATTCACTTGCACGGGCAGAGTATGTTCTCATTATGGGATCTGAGACGGTGGACTTTCAGTTTGGACAACGCTGTCCTGGAATACGAGTAGTGGTCACGTCCTCCACTACCGCGTAGAGACATGCTTTTGATTAAATGGATGAGCACCATACGTGTTTACCTTATGACGCAAGGGGAACGTACAAGCCTTCGTCACACGATTGGAGAGATCATGTACAGATCTCGTATTGCAAACCATCACATATACAAACCGTCTGTTTGTGGAATTCACAGGAATTGAAGAGCCTGGATATACATAGCTTTCCTTGATAGTCTGCTACCAGTACATGTTGTGCACATACCGTTGGCGACGAGTGATAGGACCGCATTCGGTGTGGGATAGGGAATGGTGTCATTACCGTCTTCTATTTACTACTTGCGTCATACCGCAGCAGCAGCTCACATTTGAGCCTCAACATTCAAACGATTTTCTTTTCTGATGTGTGGAGCATCGTATTATGTCTAAACGTGGAGTTTCATTGCTTACCAAGGACGGTCAGGTTGAAGGCTATCCTTCCTTCTTCCCTATCTTGATCCACACGTATTCTGATGAGGCTCAATGGAGGTAGTTAGTACGATCTTGTGGAGCAGACCAAGTTTTGACTACGGCTTGGGAAACCTATTGAGGTGGAGTTACCTTGGCTAAGTCCATAAGTACCTTGAAATACGTTTCCAGAACAGCAATGTTAAAGGTATTCTACTAAACTACTTCACACGTACATTCCTATAACCCGCCCGTCCGAGCTGATACGTTGGGAGATCATTCATCTAGCTCTAGGAGGAGCAGCTTTCCCGAGGCGATCTTCTCTACTCTCGTCATGAAGTTTTTTGAGGTCCTTCAAGAAAGTCGGGACTGATGAACGGGGCTTCAGAGCACTAGGGAGGATAGACTCAATGAATCTTAAGAGGACGGTGTGACGACTAATTTAGGTCGATACTTGGTTGCCGTCCATGATATGTTGCCGGCGGTGCAGGTCAAGTACTCAACACTATCCCACCCTGCTCTCATTCCTCTTTTGAGCACACCTTCTCGGGACCTTCCGCTTTTTCCTTAGGTCATTATTCTTGTTTGTCATTTAGTTTTCTTCTCTCGCTTCTTTAGTTCATTAGGACAATCTCTATTTAGGACTTGTAAACTTATGGACTAACTCTCTACTCTGTCTACTTGCTCCTCTAGTTGGTATCCTTTATTGTTTACACTCCATTCTAGTTCTGTTTGATATTGGGCAATTTTTGACAAATAAGGGGGAGTGGGCGAGAATCATGTACATACCGTTGATGAGTGTTCGAATTGTTTAACCGTTATTTTGAGATATAAGGGGGGCGCAGAAACCATCCTTAAACCATCCACCCAGGGGGGGTGAGCGACCCAGATGGGAGAGATTGAGAGAAGAAAATACCATTGTGTGTCCCATACAACGGGGTGAGAGGCTATGTAGAGTAAACCACATTAATAGGTAAGGAGCTGAAGAGATGAGTAATTTATAATAGTATTGATGAAAATATGTACTGTGTACATACAATAGGACGTTATCTATGTACAGAATTTGCTAGCTTTTTATTTTTAAGACATCTGATTTTACTAGACCGTCCTAACTTGCACTATGAGTATTCTTATCTTTATGTCGTCTGATGCATCAGTTGTAATTTTGCTAGATTTACTTTCTCAGACCTTCAAGACTCAAGTCCCTAAGTAATAGATAGTTTGTCACTTTAGGATGTATTCGTACCATTTGTAATTTTCGGTTTTAATGTCTTCGATCATACAAGCGTTGTAAAGTTCTCATTGTTTTGGTTGATGCGCAACAATGAATTCTTTTTTATTTGTGACTTATCGGTAGTATAACTTGAATTTTTGCGTTTGTCTCACGTAAATTGCCAAGGGGGCAGATTGTACGAGATTTTGTACTAGCGCTCTATTTCTATCTTAGTGAGTGTTGCAGTTGGTAGTCTTGAAGGTCTGAGGTCTGCTTCGTTACTCATGTATTGAAGAATCCGTCAGACTTCAAGCATTACGGGTTATTAGCATCATTGACACTCACATGTTTGAATCACGACTGCCTGTTCTGAAGGTTAAGCGCACTTTTATTGTTTATATGGGTGATTCATAGTGTTTACTAGGTATGGAATCATGTGTGATGTTTTAAAAATCTGGCCATTAGAGCGATGTGTTTTAGGAACTTTGAGATTTCTTGTTGTTAAATTACTCTTTTATTTGAATCGCCGGTATGCTAAAGGAGTTTTTGTCCGAGTTATGAAAAAACGTCAATTTTTAGCAAATGTATTCGGAATCCAACCTGATAAAAGAGTTCCTCAAAATCGAAGAATGTTGCAAAAACTAAGGTTTTTTGAAGCTTGTATATCCGGTATCCTGTGATGTACATTACGTACCGGTACTGATGTCAAAGCCCTATACCGGTACAGACAGTTAGGATCGGAAACCCCACGATTTGGAGTTAGCGGCCGTAGTATTCGCTTTGAAGCGTTGGCGTCATTACCTTTATGGCGAACGTTGTGAAGTCTACACCGACCACAAAAGCCTAAAGTATCTGTTCACACAGAAGGATTTGAATTTGAGGCAACGAAGGTGGTTGGAGTTACTTAAAGATTATGATTTGACTATTCTCTACCACCCGGGAAAAGCAAACGTGGTGGCAGATGCTCTAAGTCGCAAATCGATGGAAAATTTAGCGATGCTACTTGTTACTCAACCCCCGCTATTGGCGGAATTGCGACGATTGGATTTGGAGGTTGTAGCCCCCGACACACCCGCGAGGTTAATGGCTTTGGTAGTGCAACCTACTTTGCTCGATTTGATTAAAGAGAAGCAAGTTCTTGACCCAGAATTGCAAAGGATTCGGTCCAAAATCAGCGAAGGCCATGCTAATGGATTTCTTGTGGACGATCAAGGAATGTTACGATTCCTAAGTCGTCTATGTGTACCGGCAGAAGCGGAGATCAAGGAAAGGATTTTGACCGAAGCTCACCGAGCACCCTTGTAGTGCACTGAACTTTAGCGAATTGCAAGGTTCTAGTGTGAGATTAGTACTCTGTACTCATCTGGAGGTTTTGGTTTTGTTTCGAGGCCTTGGGAGCGTTTTCGGGACTTGAGAAGTGCGAAAACGGACTCCGGGAGTCGAAATCTGCAAAACTGCAGGTTTTGGCATTGTATACCGGTATGTGCTATCGCATACCGGTATTGGAGTAGAGATACCGGTATTGGCTTAAGCGCATACCGGAATCTCTTCGCGTGGCCGCTTGGCCGAGGCTCGGGTTTGCGGAATTTATGGCCTGATACCGGTATGCCCATACGCATACCGGTATACAGAACCAAAATTGCTGTTTTGTGCAGTTTGCAATTGTGGGCTTTTGGAGGGGTGTTAGGGCAATTGTTACAATACAACACTTAACCCCAACACTCTCCCCTCTCAGCCATATGCTGAGGACTTAGAGAAAAAAAAGGGTAAGCTTTCTTCTCTCTTTCTCTCTCTAGGATTTCTAGGGTTTGATGATTTAAACCTAGAATTGATCCCTTTTCTCCTTCTCCTTTGCATACAAGCCTTCTAGCTTGTTCTTGGTGGATTTGGTGGAGAAAGAGAAGGGCTTGGTTGCGGTTTCTCTCCAACCTAGCCTCCGGAGATCTTGTTTGGAGCTCAATAGAGGTGAGTTCTTCTCTCTTGGACCCTCTATTGGTGTTTATTTAGGTTTTTGTGGTAGAAATCCCATTGTGGGAAACCTAGGGTTTATTTTAGGGTTTCTCAATTTCGGGATTTTGAGAGGGAATTGATGGGTGTAGAATGTTGTGTTAGGTTGGATTTGAGGCCTCCTAACTTCGTTTGAGCTTTGGACAAGGATTTCTTGGTCTAAGGTATTTTCACCCATTTTCCTCTCCTATGTATGTCACTTTTCGATTTTCGTCGTTCGATGTTCTAACCCCATAGGAATTTCCTTTAGGGCACTAGAAATCGAAGGGACAACTTGGTTTTCGGAAACTGCGAGCTTCCGAAGGGTTTCGGGTGGGTTTGACCTCACCGAAATGGGTGAAATCCCTCTATGTCATCATAGTAGCTTAAGAGCTTAATTTAATGCATTTACATACATGTTATGACATGATAGAATTGTAGAATGCATGTGATCCATATTCTAATATGTGCAAATATTTATACATATCCTATGTTGTAGGAGGATGACATGTTTTGGAACATAGTACATTATGAATGACTATGGAATAGATTAATTCACTTATGTGATGGTTGGGACCTCTACTTAGATAAGTAGAGACACGTGTGACAATAGAGAACATTGAACTTGACATTACGCATGACACTCAATTTCATTAGACTAGTCATAAGGTAGATATGACATATGACATGTTGAACCATAGGACAAAGTTGAACTTATGACATTTCATCTAGAAGAACATCTAGAAGGACATTGTGACCTAGACTTGGATATTTGTTGGCATTCCATGTTTTTAGACATGACGACATATACTATGTGATTGATTGTTACTTGTTCGCCAATATGCTCGTGTACACATGCTTGTGAGGGTCGCTCCCTACAAGCCCAGCACTCCGGAGATGGCTAGCGACAGTCGTGTCGCCCCTGTGTTTGAGAGAGCGCCGAAATGGAACCGCCGTGGGCTAGGCTCACCCTTAGCGTGAGGGTGGTGACTACCACGGAGCCATTAGGCACGGCACAAGTGGACTTTCTTTCGATGTACCCCTTATGATTATATGCTTAAAGTTATATGCCAAGCAAACATTCATATTGTGAAAGATTACATGTTTATTTCATATGCATGAGTAATCTAGTTCAAGTTAATATAATTATATTTTGAGGCATTGTAGTATTGAACTTCATTATAAATCATGCTTTTATTACCTAACCCTACATTGCCTCAGTGGCCTAGTGGTGTACTCCGCTCCTCTCGGCGGCTTACCCACTGGGAACTATTGAATAATAGTTCTCATCCCCCTGGGGTTTGTTGTTTTTATTTCAGAGCCATCCACTGCGGGAGAGGCTAGGGATCGCGGCAAGGGCATAGCGAGTAGCTAGATCGCGAGGGTGCTAGCGACTAGGTGGCGCACCTTTCTTTATGTTTTTATTAGAGAGGTGTTTTTGTATCGACCACTTTTGTAGAGACTACCCCTTGTCCTTTTTGGGTTTATGTTGTACTAAACTCTTGTAGTAACTTTACTTGTTTAGTATTACATGCTTTTACCTTGAGGCCTTACTTGTGTAGTATGTATGCTCTGATTATCATGATAGGTTTACTTGCTTATTCCTTTCATTCATGTTGATTATAGACGCCTTGTGTGCATGTTGGTTGTTTGTGTACACGGCGGGTCTGTGCATGCGCCCGGTTGGGCTTCCGCTGGGGCCCCGGGGCGTGACAACCCTATACCGTGCATCCGGGTGGCACAAAGATGTACAAGGATTTGAAAGTGCACTATTGGTGGCCCGGAATGAAGAAGGACGTTGGCGAGTTTGTAGCTAGATGTTTAACTTGCCAACAAGTAAAGGCTGAACATAGACTCCCCGCGGGAAAACTTCAGAGTTTACCGATACCGGTTTGGAAGTGGGAGCGAATTACTATGGATTTTGTTTCTGGATTGCCTCGCTCTCAGGCCGGGCATGATGCAGTGTGGGTGATAGTGGACCGATTGACTAAATCGGCGCACTTTATCCCTATACATACTACTTGGGCAGGGGAGAGACTTGCTCAAGTTTATCTTGACGAAGTGGTGCGACTTCATGGAGTACCTTCATCGATTGTATCGGATAGAGACACTAGATTTGTGTCGCACTTTTGGAAGAGTTTACATGACGCTTTGGGCACTCGTCTGGATTTCAGTACGGCGTTTCACCCCCAAAGCGACGGTCAATCGGAGCGTACCATTCAGATTTTGGAGGACATGCTTCGAGCTTGTATTATGGATTATCAAGGAGGTTGGCATCAACACCTACCTATGGCAGAGTTTGCTTATAACAATAGTTATCAAGCAAGCATAAAGATGGCACCTTTCGAAGCTCTCTACGGGAGGAAGTGTCGATCACCACTTCATTGGAGTGAAGTGGGCGAGAAGCTAGTTTTGGGTCCCGACGTGCTACAGGAAGCCGAGGACAAGGTTCGCATTGCTCGACAGAGATTGATTTCAGCTCAAAGTCGCCAAAAGAATTATGCTGATAAGCGTCGGCGGGATTTGGAGTTCCAAGTAGGAGACCATGTCTTCCTAAAGGTATCGCCGACAAAGGGGATTAAGAGATTTGGTATTCGAGGAAAGCTTAGTCCTCGTTTCATTGGACCTTTTGAGGTATTGGAACGGGTAGGCCCGGTAGCGTATCGGCTCGCTCTACCGCCGAACCTATCGGGAGTACACAACGTGTTCCACGTATCTTTGCTCCGGAAGTATGTTTTCGACCCGACTCACGTGTTGGACTCCACTCCGTTGGAATTGCATGAAGATTTGAGTTTCGAGGAGTACCCGACGAAGATTCTTGCTCGTGAGGTGAAGAAGCTCCGGAATCGAGAAATCCCCTATGTGAAGGTGCTTTGGAGCAACCACGACGAGCGCGAAGCGACCTGGGAGTTGGAGAGCTCGCTGTTGGAGCGGTACCCCCATCTTTTTCAGATGGAATCCTAAGGTACTTGACTTCTAGTTTCGCGGACGAAACTCCTTTTTAGGAGGGGTGTATGTAGTGCACTGAACTTTAGCGAATTGCAAGGTTCTAGTGTGAGATTAGTACTCTGTACTCATCTGGAGGTTTTGGTTTTGTTTCGAGGCCTTGGGAGTGTTTTCGGGACTTGAGAAGTGCGAAAACGGACTCCGGGAGTCGAAATCTGCAAAACTGCAGGTTTTGGCATTGTATACCGGTATGTGCTATCGCATACCGGTATTGGAGTAGAGATACCGGTATTGGCTTAAGCGCATACCGGAATCCCTTCGCGTGACCGCTTGGCCGAGGCTCGGGTTTGCGGGATTTATGGCCTGGTACCGGTATGCCCATACGCATACCGGTATACAGACTCAAAAATTCTGTTTTTGAGCTGTTGCGAATGTTGGCTTTTGGAGGGGTGTTTGGGCAATTGTTACAACATAACACTTAACCCCAACACAGCCTCTCCTCAGCCATTTGGCTGAGGACTTGGAGGAAAAGAGGTAGGCTCCTCTCTCTTTCTCTCTCTAGATTTCTTGGGTTTTTGATGATTAAACCTAGGGTTTGATCTCCTTTTCCTTCTCTTTTGCTCTCAAGCTTGCTAGCTTGATCGTGGTGGACGTGGTGGAGGAAGAGAAGAGTTTGTTTGAGGTTTATCTCCAAACCTAGCTTCCTAGAATCTTGTTTGGAGCTATATAGAGGTGAGTTCTCCTCTCTTGGACCCTCTATTGATGTTTATTTGGGTTTTTGTTGTAGAAATTGCATTGTGGGAAACCTAGGGTTTATTTCTAGGGTTTCTCAATTTCGGGATTTTGAGAGGGAATTGATGGGTGTAGAATGTTGTGTTAGGTTGGATTTGAGGCCTCCTAACTTCAATTTGGGCTTTGGACGAGAATTTCTTAGTCTAAGGTAATTTCACCCTTTTTCCTCTTTTATGTATGTCACTTTTCGATTTGCGTCGTTCGATGTTCTAACCCCATAGGAATTTTCTTTAGGGCGCTAGAAATCGAGGGGACAACTTGGTTTTCGGAAACTGCGAGCTTCCGAAGGGTTTCGGGTGGGTTTGACCTCACCGAAATGGGTGGATTCCCTCTATGTCATCCATGTAGCTTAAGAGCTTAATTTAATGCATTTTCATACTTGTTATGACATGGTAGAATGGTAGAATGCATGGCATTCATGTATTATTATATGCAAAACATATATGCCCTATGTAGTAGGAGATTCGCATAATGTTTGAACATAGCGCATCGTGGTTGGCTATGGGAATTATATATATTCATTCAAGTATTGGTTTAAGTGCTTACTTGAAGGACTAGAGACATGTGTGATGGTCGATGGACATTGGACTAGAAAACATTCTTAAAACTTAACTTATTGGACTAGTGCAGAATATATGTGACAATAGAGAACATGAACTTAGTAATGCTCATGACACTCAATTTCATTAGACTAGTCATAAGGTAGATATGACATATGACATGTTGAACCATAGGACAAAGTGGAACTTATAACATTTCATCTAGAAGAACATCTAGAAGGACATTGTGACCTAGACTTGGATATTTGTTGGCATTCCATGTTTTTAGACATGACGACATATACTATGTGATTGATTGTTACTTGTTCGCCAATATGCTCGTGTACACATGCTTGTGAGGGTCGCTCCCTACAAGCCCAGCACTCCGGAGATGGCTAGCGACAGTCGTGTCGCCCCTGTGTTTGAGAGAGCGCCGAAATGGAACCGCCGTGGGCTAGGCTCACCCTTAGCGTGAGGGTGGTGACTACCACGGAGCCATTAGGCACGGCACAAGTGGACATTCTTTCGATATACCCCTTTGTGATTACATATTTAATGTTATATGCAAGTAAACATTCATCTTGTGAAAGGTTGCATGCTTATTCATGTGCATGAGTAGTGTAGTTCATGTTAATATAATTATATCTTGAGGCATTGTAGTATTGAAGTTTTATTATAAAACATGCTTTTATTGTCTAACCCTACTTTGCCTCAGTTGGCCTAGTGGTGTACTCCGCTCCTCTTGGCGGCTTACCCACTGGGAACTATTGAATAATAGTTCTCATCCCCCTGGGGTTTGTTGTTTTATTTCAGAGCCATCCACTGCGGGAGAGGCTAGGGATCGCGGCAAGGGCATAGCGAGTAGCTAGATCGCGAGGGTGCTAGCGACTAGGTGGCGCACCTTTCTTTATGTTTTTATTAGAGAGGTGTTTTTGTATCGACCACTTTTGTAGAGACTACCCCTTGTCCTTTTTGGGTTTATGTTGTACTAAACTCTTGTAGTAACTTTACTTGTTTAGTATGTACGCTCTGATTATCATGATAGGTTTACTTGCTTATTCCTTTCATTCATGTTGATTATTATTTGATTAAAACTATTTTAGGTGGAATTCCGGACTCCACATACCGTATGCGTAAACTGATACCTCTGCAAGTGGATTCCGGAATCTAGTGGAAGTTCCTCAAAACAGAATATGAAAATCTGGTTTTATTGTATACCGGTACAGACTTTTTAGTAACCGGAATGCCTCTTGCGGAAGTTTTTGTTCCGTCATTGCATTCCGGTTCAGATTTAGGTATACCGGTACCTGATTCAAAGTATACCGGTACTTACTGATGTTTGTATAACCGGAATGCCTCCTGCGAGAAAACTGTTTCCGTCATCCGCATCCGGATCTGCCTTCGTATACCGGTATACAGATCCAGTTTTGGTATGTTTTTGATCCTAATCCGTTTCTATTTGATTCCAACACCTTTAAAAACCTTATGAGGGGTTTATTTAACTTTGAACACTAGAATACGTGAAAGAGAAACCCTAGAGGCTAGGATTTCGTTCTAACCTTTTTCAACTAAATAGCTCCGAGCTATTTCATATGTCGAATTGATCTCCTTCTTGCTTAGAAATTTTTCTTCTGGTTCTTAATGAAATTTCTAAGGCAAGGAATCACCAGTGTAAACCTGAGTTCCTGTTCCAATTTTTCGTCGTGGATTCGTCGCGTTTAGTTCGAAGACGGTTCGTGGATTCGCGTGATTCGTGAGGCGGATGCGTGGATTTCGGAATCGTGAAGGCTTCGTGGATTCGAGGCGTGGCGCGTCTGTGGATTTCATACGTGAAGTTAGGCTTGGTCTCATTCGTGGATGTCCAGAGTGAATTCGTGAGCGTGGCAAAGCACGTGGGCGTAGTTGCGCGTAGATCCAGATGAAGACGATAAAGGAGTGGTTAACGTGGTCCGTGGTCAGTCGGTAATCACCTTGTAATCCGTTTTCATCTTTAGTGGATTGTTTTTCGCGTTTGTTGGTCCACGTGGTTTTTCTCCATAAGTGCCGAGTTTCCCACGTTAATCTATCTCAGTGTGCCTGATTTTTATTTTTCCGCATTATTTTTATTGCATTTCGAGATTTTGGTGTTTTTGTGTGTTGGACACCTATTCCACCCCCCTCCCGCTAGGTGATAGATATATCGTCTAGATAGGATCCTAGGGA
The DNA here is from genome assembly GCA_016920855.1 of Puya raimondii. Lineage (NCBI taxonomy): Eukaryota > Viridiplantae > Streptophyta > Magnoliopsida > Poales > Bromeliaceae > Puya > Puya raimondii. The sequence continues at coordinate 210,000,043 of JABWPP010000050.1, read as the reverse complement.
CACCCCCTATCTTACAATTGGTATCACGAGCGGAGTTGGATCTAGGCCTTCATTATTCTTAATACTGGGTGAAGGATCCGGTTAAGCCATTGCTTTAGGCCACCTCTTATTTGATGGAACCATACCAATTCTATTCGCCCTCCGGTTGGAAAGTCCGGATGAGAATGCCTTCCTCATCGCAATTGATGAGCGTGTATGGCAAACCATAGAAGACGAGGTGCGAAACTCGATCCAACCGAAGTGGTTGATAGAACCCGCGGTTGTTACTGTACAGCTTAAGAATGCCGGCAATAACCGTCGGTCGACTTTAAGGTTCGATAGGATGAAATTGATTTATCCTCACCTCTTTTAAATGGTAAGGGTATTAATCTGCCCCTAAATGCTTATATTTAATGCCTTTATCTCAAACCGAGTTTAGCATAGGCGGGTGTTGTTCTACAGCTCGGTGTTGAAAACGGCTAAAGATAATACTTGGGTCCCCGCTACTCTACACGATAGTTTACTCATGAGGGTTACATGCTAGTCTAGTATCAAAAGACTACAAAATGCTTACAAATGCCCTTACGAATTCTCAATTTGATTCTATACGTCATGGTAGGAGCACTATGCATGGGGAGATCGTTTGTGATTGATTATTTTACTAGACTCCAAGATGCGTCATCATTAATCAACATGTGCTAACTTCTGGGATGAAGAGATTCCCGAGGAAAATTCCGGAATCTAAAACGGTCGTTTTTAGAAAATATCCTTAGACCCCGAACAACCACTTCCGGAGCGGTGCTTTAGGGCGAACAGTCTCCGCGGCTATTGAAACGCTAGTCAATCATTCCGGCGTGGATGATATGAAAGTTGATGAATTAGTATTAGGACGTGCTTTACATAACTTATGAAATGCACTTACTTCCTACTAATCAATCTTCTTGGGCAACCGTCATTCGCTCGTAAAGTACAGGGTGCTGCACTCAATACGGACATACAGCGAGGAAGACGCGGATACCAGATCTGGGACCTTCAATGACGATGAAGTTTCTATTGAAAATTTCGGGGACCCCTCCCTATCTTACGTTTCAATGGCATTCTTACTAAGAAGTTTCGTCGGAAGTTTAGGAAGAATCACAACATTCAAGCTTCTTATCCGCGTCAAATCGAAGCCTTCGTTTATACGAATCTTTCTCATTCTAAATCTTCTAAAGAAAGAACGAAGCTTTGAAAAGTCTTCTAAAGAACCCCTCGGAATGAGCTCCTGTAGGTGAAATCCGACGTGCTACAAATGTCGAGGATATGTCATATCGCCACAGTTTGTCCCTCGAAGAAATCCTATATGATAAGAAGGCCTTACAAGCTAAAACACTTTGGGATGATTCTACCTCAAACGATTCGAGCTCTAATGAAGAAGAAAATAATGATAATATTGCTTTATGTTCACATGTTCCTTCTTCTCCCTCTGTTTTTTTCTTGTTTATCATCTGTTATTGCTAACCCCTTTGCTTCTCCTTCTGTGCATGAAACGTCGAGTGAAAATGGCACTAGCGAGGGGGAGTGAGATCGGGATGATGAAGATTTAGCGATGCCTACAACCAACTTCTAATTGAATCGAAAAAAAAAATTGGCTAAGCTAAACAAGAAGCAACGGAGGCGGTCTACTTGAGCTTGAAGGAGAGAAAAGGCAATGAATTGCAAAAGTCTACGAAAGCTCTTGCGGAGGAAAGGGAAAGAACAAATGTTATCAAGTAATAAAAGCCTCCAAGAGAAGCTAGACAAGCGGAGGTATCAAAAGGATGTATCAAAACGAATCAAGAAAAGGTTGGATTTCTCGAACTACAATACAAGGAAATTTTTGCTTCCACACTCAAGTTTTGACCAAACAAGTTCCATCAACTTAAATCCGATATTTCAAAAATTCTCCTCCGGATCAAAGAAACTTGATGACATGCTTGGACTTGGGTCAAACGGATAATAAAATTGGAGTCGGATATGAATAGAACTCATGTTAATAAGGAAAATCCGTGAAATTTCAGCATCTCTCTAAAACTCCATCCAAAGTAAAGGAGATTGTATGCCATAAATGTGGGATTCAAGGACATTATTAAAGGTTTTGTCGCACCTCAAAGTGAAAGCTGAATGGCCATCGTCTCGAGAAATGGCATCTGTCTGATCAACTAATCCGGCATCAACTCCGAGGATAACTCAAAAGAAAAATTCAAAGCGACTTCATTCTTCAACAAATGCGAAGATCAACCTACCTGTCTAAGCCCACACACAAAGGAAAAATCTCAAATCTACTCCCATGCGCAGATCAAGGGTATTGCAACAAAGCCGAACCTCTAATTGTAGCTTGGAGAGCTTATTCTAATAAAACACAAGTCAACCGGTGAATCCTACAAGTTTGGGTTCGGGAAAGGTGATATATTTCCTTGTCTTAAGCCATTAAACTATTCCCCATAATATTACGAAATATTGCATATTGATCCACATATCTTATTGCATACCTTTGCTGTTCATATTTGATCATTGCACTTTTTCGTTACTGGGATGCACAAACGTGTCTTTTGTTATTTTAATGCTTTAACCAGACTGTGTCGACTTGTGTTGGTTACTTACTTTCTACATTAATCTGTGCCTTAGATGTTAAAAATTGATTCACATTCATTCACTCTCTTTTTTAATCTCACGTCATAATTATCGATTCTGTTTTTTTCCATCCTTATGTTCCTATTATGTTTTGGATTATACTATAGCTGTAGTGATGAGATTTCATAATTTTATATTCATCAATTTTGTGTTGTAATGGTCATGTATATCTTAGAAGCTATAGTAATCTATCTCGGTTGTGAGTGTGCATTGAAATACGTGTTGATATTTGTTGGATAGTCTCCCTCTTCTTGAGATCTCAGATAATTTAATACACAAGCTTTGTCATATTTGTATTTTCAATTAAGATCAGGACTTGCTAAATAAGGGGGAAATATTATTAAAAAATAATGCTTGTTGTAAGATGTGGAAAGAGTTACATCCTTTAAAAGGAGTGTGATAAAACTACCCACCACATGGAGGAGCGAAAGAGCTACCACCCGGTCGTCCGTCGTTAGTTTAGTGTGTGCAGCTACCACATGAATTGATTGGCATATCCGAAAAAAAAAAAATTTATGATTGCAAAAGCGTGCAATGGAAATAAGTTTACATTTTTCTTGGAGTCATAAGGTGATCCTCATGCAAGTAAGATGCTCAAAGAGCCACCCCCCCGTGATTAAAGTTTATATCACCCATTTGAACGTTTGTGCGACAAATAATTGTCTTTTTGATGAATTTCTTAAGTCCTCTTCATAAACTGGTTACATCTTGATAGAATTTAAGTCTACAGACTATTAGTGATGACTTGTTTTTGATTTTATATATGATTAATGAAATTTTTAGTACACTATTGTGTTTGCATCATGATAATTTTGGATTAAAATATTTAATTTTCGTGAAATTATCAAGGGATAAATATTCTACATGTGAATTTTTCATAAAAAGGGGCATACACTGTATTTTTCTCTCTGCATACCGGTATATGTAAAAGGAATACCGGTATACCATGTTTTTCTGTTTTTAAACCGAGAACTGTTTTTCGAAAAATTTACATTGCATACCGGTATACGGTATCGCATACCGGTATGCGCCTGCGGAATCTGCTTATATTCCGGTATTTTGTTTTTTCAAAACACATTGAAACGGTTTCAAAACTCTCTCTTTCTCTCTCTAAGAGCTCCCTGACGTGAATCTCCTCCAGATCTGTGTTTTTTCACCTTGGATTTGTAAGTTTTTTGATCTTCTTGCATTCTCGAAACCCTAGTTTTTATCTATTTTTACATGTTTTTGTTGGGTTGACAATCGATCTTCGTTTTTACTGAAATTTCTTGAGGGTTTATGCTTGAAATGAGTTTAGATACATGCAAGCTTTGTTCTAATACACTTAGATCCGAGAATAACATATTATTTCTCTTTGATCTTTGTTCTAAGGCATGTTTTGGGGCATTTTTAGGGTTTTTGCTAGAAAATTTTTGTTGATGAATGAAACCTCCCGAAACTAGCATATGATGTTCTAGATGCATGTCTTGCTGATTATAACGCTCATTCGAAATTAAAAGACAATGTGATCTTGATCTTTATTTTGTGTGCTTTGTTGCATAGGAGAAATGGTATTTTTGGTTATTTTTGTGCTCGTGATGATGATGGCTGCCGGTGGTAGTCGTGGTCGTGGTCGCGGCAAGCAACATGTCACCAAGAGGACACGTGTCGAGGAGGACTCCTCGAGCACCGAGTCGGAGGGCTCCGAGTATGCTCCAGAAGAACAAATTGATCGCGGAAAGGGTAAAGCTCTTGAGGGTTCTACTCGTCGGGGAAGAGCTTCTTCTTCTCCACCTCGTCGGAGCACCGGTGGTCCGATTGTTCGCGAACCGAGTGCAAAGGAACGTCGTACCAAACGGGGAGCAGATACTGGAGCTGTTTCCTCTACTCGGCAGATGGCTTATGCAGGCAAGGCTTGTCATGCGGAGCGCAATGTGAACTTCGGCGAGCTGTCACGTGAAGTTCCAGACTTCGCTCAACTACTTCAACGAGCTCCGATCGAACCAGTCGGTCGCCTTCCTGTTCGTGCCCCCTTTTGCGTGGAATTAATTCGGGAATTTTATCTGCATGGGCATGTTACTTATGAAGACTCTGAAACCGGAAATTATCAGTTTGAGACCACGGTTCGAGGTGTACGCGTGGTGGTCACTCCTTACACTGTTGGAGAGATTTTTGGTTTAAATGTGAGCACCGCTGGGTTATCGTATACTCAAGGGCATATTCAACCGTCGTCGCATTGGGAGATCATGACAGATGCCTTATGCAAACCGGGCACATATACAAACCGTCTGTTTGTGGAATCAAGAGAATTGAAGCCCGAATATCACATTCTTTCGTTAATCGTGTGCTACAACATTGTGCCGACAATTGGCACAAAAACGCATCCGGTGGGACCGTTTAGTGCTTCTCTTTTTACTTGGTCATCCGGAGTATGCGGTGGGACTTAACATCAACATCCATTTTTCTGATGTGGCAGCGTATGGCTACTGTTATTCATGCTTCTGGACGTCGTGAGCTTCTACCATTTCCTATTCTGATCACACGTATTTTGGAAGCACATGGGGTAGATACGTCTTGCAACAAGTATGACTATGGCTTAGGACCTATTGATGGAGTTACCTTGGCTAAGTCGGTCAGCACTTTGAAGACGTTTCAACACGTTAAAGGCTACTCTACTACTACTCCTAGTACCGCGCCTCGTCCTGTTGAGCGTGGTGGGTCATCTAGCTCAGGGGGAGCAGCTACCGAGGTCTCTCTTCGTCATGAATTATGATCTTTCAAGAAGAGGGTTGAACGAGGCTTCAGAGCACTGGAGGACAGACTTAAGAATGTCGAGGATGGTGTGAAGAAAATTTTAGAGATTCTTACTTGTCGTCATGATGACGTTGCCGGTGGTGCAGGTCCTAGTACTTCACATCCACCTGCTCCTCCCTCTTTTGAGCAGCACCTTCCGGGCACTGAAGGTGAAGAAGACAACGATAGTGACGACGGAGAGTGACGTGTTCTATCTCTTATCTTGTTTTCACTTTTCCATTATTTCATGTTTGTCTTAGTTATCTGCTTGCTATTTCCTCTCTATTTTGGACTTGTCTCTCTGGCCTAACTCTACTTGCTTAGTTATTGTTATTGTTATCTCTTTCTGTTTTTGATTGGCAATTTTTGACAAAAAGGGGGAGAGAACTATACTAAGGGGGAGAGAACTATACTAAGGGGGAGAGAACTATAGTAAGGGGGAGAGAACTATACTAAGGGGGAGAGAACTATAGTAAGGGGGAGAGAACTATACTAAGGGGGAGAGAATCATACTAAGGGGGAGAGATGACTAAAAAGGAAAAAGATGATGACATAACATTTTACTAGATGACTAAAAAGGAAAAAGATGATGACATAATATTTTACTAACTGCTTGTTTCTACCTATGTGTGTCTGAAGTTGTTTTTGCAGGATTTGTTTTAAGACTTCAAGACTCCAAGTCCTAAGTCATAGAGTTTGTCTTAGGAGGTTGAACCATTTGTAATTTTGGTTTTATGTTTTGGATCATACACGCGTGAAGTTCATTGTTGTGGTGATGGCAATGAATTTCTTTTATTTTGGTTTGGGTAGAACTTGTATTTTAGGTTTTGTCACGAAATTGCCAAAGGGGGAGATTGTTACGGATTTTGTATTGGCATATTTCGTGAGTTGTTGAGGCGGAGTCTTGAAGGTCGAGTGCTTCGTGAACTTGTTGAAGATTCCGAGACTTCAAGCATTGACAACCATCGACTCATGTTTGAATCACGACGTGAAGGTAAGTTTTATTGGTTATATGGTGATTCATAGTTAATTATGGTATTGGAATCATGTGTATGTTTAAAATCGGATTAAATGAGTTTTTAGGAACTTTTGATTCTTTGATAAAACTCTTTTATTGAAATTCCGGAGTCACATACCGGTATGCCTAATCTGATACCGGTATGCAAGTGAATTCCGGAATCTAATCTGGTGTTCCTCAAAACCGTAGTTGAAAAACTGTTTCCGGAATTGTATACCGGTATGTTCATTCTAGTACCGGTACTGATTTGTAGTATACCGGTACTGAAGTTGTAGTACCGGAATGCGTCTGCGTGAGAAACTGTTTCCGTCATCGCATTCCGGTATCTGCCTACGTATACCGGTATACAGTGCCAGATTTGGTATGTTTTGATTTAATCCGAGTCTATTTGATTCCAACACCTATAAATAACCTATGGGGGTTTTCTCTAACCTTTGAACAACTCAGAATTCGTGCAAGAGAAACCCTAGAGGCTAGGATTTTCGTTCTAAACCTTTTTCCTCAAAATAGCCTCCGAGATCAATTCGAGATAGTTCTAATTTCTATTTCATATGTCGAATTGATCTCCCTCTTGCTTAGAACTTGTTCTTCTAGTTCTTAATGAAATTCTAAGCAAGGAATCACAGTGTAAACCTGAGTTTCTGTTCCAATTTGCGTCGTGGATTCGGCGTGTTCGAGGCGTCGTGGATTCGGCGTATTCGAGGCGATTCGTGGATTCGGATCGTGAAGGCTTCGTGGATTCGAGGCGTGGCGTCTGTGGATTCAGACGTGAGGCGTGGCGTTCGTGGATTCGAACGTGAGGCGTGGACTGCCGTGGTGTGCGCGAGATCCAGAGAAGATAAATGAGAGGTTAAGTCCGTGGAGTCGGTAATCACCTTGTAATCTTTTATTCTTAGTGGATTGTTTTTCGCGTGTTGGTCCCGTGGGTTTTTCTCCAAAGTGGAGTTTCCCACGTAAATCTCATTGTGCTGATTTTATTTTCCGCATTATTTTTATTGCATTGAGATTTGTGTTTTTAGTTGTTACACCTATTCACCCCTCTCTAGGTGATAGATATACTCTAGATAGATCCTAGGGCACCCCCTATCTTACATGGAAAAGGGTCACAAACCTCTCAAATACAGTGATGAAATAATCCAAAACCTCTCCAAAGCTTCTCACAAAGATCTGGATTCAAAAATCCAAGAAATCCATCAAAAGTCCAAAATTTCAGCACTTAAGCTACATACTCAAAATCTGAGCTAGAACTCACCTTTAAATCCTTAATTCAGGTGGAAAGAACCTCCAAACTAGCAAGGGATGAGGAAGGACCAATCTTCACTTCGAAAATCCAGCTCCCAAAAGATTTGGATCCATAAGATCAAAGGAAAACCCAAGTTTCAGCTCAAGAACACAAGGGGTCCAGTAAAACAGCAACTGCAGTATACATACCTGTCCAAAATGCGATTGGAAGGATCCCACGTCTTCCTCTACGAGTCCACAATCCAACAAATCAAGTGTCATGGGATTTGGACACTCCCTCACTGCACACGAGCAGAAACACCACAGGTCGACGCTGCTGTTCTGCTGGAATCCAAGGTCTTCAATGGAAAAAGATGGAATTTGGGAGGAAGTGGAGGGGTTCCATGAAAAATCCAAGGTTCACCATGAAGAAGGGGAGAAAAGAAACCTCGGGGGGGTCGTCCACATCTTTTATAAACAAAAGGTTTCGGTGCAATGGGCCTCAAGAACAGAAATACTGCTAACCTGCACCTCAGCAGAAATCCACACATTCGGGCGCCCGAAACCCAAGAAGTGGGCGCCCGGTTCTTCCAGTCTGTACAAGCCCAGTACTTCGAACTCTCCGCCTGCGGTCCGGTGCGACCTAACCTAGTCCGGCGGAACCCACCTACCACCCTACACGTGTCAAACGGATCGATACTCACGAGGTAACTTTCCGGACTCACTTTCCAGGCGTCCGAACATGGATACGAAATGACTTAGCAGTTCAGAGAATGAGCACTCAACATCTGGGCGCCCAAAACATAACTTTCGAGCGCCCTAAAGTTCCAAACGTCCAAAACTTCAGTTTTGGCTTACTTCGGTGCTCCGAGTCCGTTTTCGCGTCTATTTTGCGCCGAAACGACTCCGACTTGTCTCGACCTTCTCCAGAAGTGTCGAACAGTCTAGGATACTGCAGTCATTCTGTCAGTTAGGCTCCAGGGATACTACAATAAATCAAAAAGTTTATTAAGATCCTTCGATCAGATCGAGGAGGAGACTACGTAAGTACAGACTTTCTAAACTACCTCAAGGAAAATGGCATTATCTCACAATGGACTCCTCCGGGCACTCCGAAACTTAATGGAGTATCCGAACGGAGGAATCACACTTTATTAGATGTGGTGCGATCCATGATGAGTTTCCCCCGCAAACACCTTCCCAAAAAACCCTCTGGCAACCCGATATCGGGGGACCAATTTTTGGCACCCCAACACACCAAAAAACAAATCAACACATTCTTCCCTTTCTCTTCCACACTCGCTCTAAAGAAACCCCATACCCAGGAAGATCACCCCAAACCAGCGTCATATCCCTCCCGAAGTAAAACCATTAAAAGCACATACTCCCCCTAAGGAAGTCCCCACCGCCGGGGTCACCCCCCAACCATCAAGATGCGGCATCGGATACATCCACTAGAAACACATTGTGTAAACAAAACACCCCACCACCCCCACCCCCCACACCACATTCACCCAAACAGCCGAACTCTGCCATCCAAAGACCCCCGAACTCCCTTAAAACACTCCTACCAAAGGTCCACTTCTGTAACGCCGGGACCCGGACACCCCCTTTCCAACACCCAAACACTCACTATCACACAAACACCCCCAATCACATTGTCCCCAGGGAACGCAGGTGACTCCAGCCGTGACTAACCCGAAGTTCTCGTACCCAGAACTCCAACAGATCACGTAACATATTCCATCGCTATACCGCACCAAACCAAAACAGTCACAGCAGTATGCAGCCTTCGACCCATACCGCAACCTACATCCCCTAACGAACTCTTTGGTCTCCGTCACTCAAAAAACCAATTTCCCCCTTCACGCAAACACGTCCCGGCTCTACCAACTACCCGTTCTTTACGCCCGACTCACTACCACAATGAATAGGAGAACGAACGGCATTTATCTTCCCATACTAAGCCTCAATATAGTATGCTCCATCACCCGATGATACCATTGATAGTCTACTACATTGTATAAGACCAATCTCAGCCTTTGGTAAATGAGTCGGTAGACCACGCAACCTTTCGCAAGTACCAACCACACCCACGCTCCGCAGATTATCCTCCACAAAATAACTGAATGTCTTTCACGATTGACGTCAGTTCCGAGGATGAAATGGCACGAACTAAAATAGAGCCGTTCAGCGAACCTCACAACTGCCTTTTGCAAGCTTTTCCTCAAAATATCTACGATGTAAAATGGGGATCTCGATCTAGAAACTATCGAGGTCGGTCGAGGACCGGCCCGTCGCAACCGCATAATCAGGCGTCCAGGTAGACTTGTGCTAGTTTGTCCTCCCGAGCGCAAGTGTAGTGTGGAAAGTCAAAAGAGTGTGGCCTCACTTGGTGACGAAAGCGGATTCCCACCTACCACCCATATCGGTGTCGTGGCCACCGGGGTGTTGATTCAGAGGTATACCCACATCGGAAGTCCAATTGGCAAGTTACTTCTCCCACTTCCAAACTGGAATGGGCAACCCATGCAATTTTCCTGCTGGGAAGCGACGCTCGGCCTTCATCTGTTGGCATACTAAACATTGTGCCACGAAGCGTCCAACATCAAGCTTCATCCCTGGCCACCAATAATGTATTTTAAGATCTTTGTATATTTTGGTGCCGCCCGAGTGAATCGTATAGGGAGAAGTGTGAGCTTCTTTCAAGATCTCCCCACGAATGTCGTCGACTTTAGGCAGGCACAATCGATTTCGGAATCGAATGGCGCAACGAACGAGGATTGAAGCCACATGAGAGCGTTCTATTACGCCCAAAGAGTGCGAGCTTGCCACGAGTACATGCTCAGTTTCGAACGAACGAGGATTGAAGCCCCATGAGAGCGTTCTATTACGCCCAAAGAGTGCGAGCTTGCCACGAGTACATGCTTAGATTCGAATGAAAGAGGATTGAAGCCCATAAGAGCGTTCTATTACTCCCAAAGAGTGCGGGCTTGCCACGAGTACATGCTCAGATTCGAACGAATGAGGATTGAAACCCCAAGAGAGCGTTCCATGAGGATTGAAGCCCCATGAGAGCGTTCTATTACGCCCAAAGAGTGCGAGCTTGCCACGAGTACATGCTCAGATTCGAACGAACGAGGATTGAAGCCCCATGAGAGCGTTCTATTACGCCCAAAGAGTGCGAGCTTGCCACGAGTACATGCTCAGATTCGAACGAACGAGGATTGAAGCCCCATGAGAGCGTTCTATTACGCCCAAAGAGTGCGAGCTTGCCACGAGTACATGCTCAGATTCGAACGAACGAGGATTGAAGCCCCATGAGAGCGTTCTATTACGCCCAAAGAGTGCGAGCTTGCCACGAGTACATGCTCAGATTCGAACGAACGAGGATTGAAGCCCCATGAGAGCGTTCTATTACGCCCAAAGAGTGCGAGCTTGCCACGAGTACATGCTCAGATTCGAACGAACGAGGATTGAAGCCCCATGAGAGCGTTCTATTACGCCCAAAGAGTGCGAGCTTGCCACGAGTACATGCTCAGATTCGAACGAACGAGGATTGAAGCCCCATGAGAGCGTTCTATTACGCCCAAAGAGTGCGAGCTTGCCACGAGTACATGCTCAGATTCGAACGAACGAGGATTGAAGCCCCATGAGAGCGTTCTATTACGCCCAAAGAGTGCGAGCTTTCCACGAGTACATGCTCAGATTCGAACGAACGAGGATTGAAGCCCCATGAGAGCGTTCTATTACGCCCAAAGAGTGCGAGCTTGCCACGAGTACATGCTCAGATTCGAACGAACGAGGATTGAAGCCCCATGAGAGCGTTCTATTACGCCCAAAGAGTGCGAGCTTGCCACGAGTACATGCTCAGATTCGAACGAACGAGGATTGAAGCCCCATGAGAGCGTTCTATTACGCCCAAAGAGTGCGAGCTTGCCACGAGTACATGCTCAGATTCGAACGAACGAGGATTGAAGCCCCATGAGAGCGTTCTATTACGCCCAAAGAGTGCGAGCTTGCCACGAGTACATGCTCAGATTCGAACGAACGAGGATTGAAGCCCCATGAGAGCGTTCTATTACGCCCAAAGAGTGCGAGCTTGCCACGAGTACATGCTCAGATTCGAACGAAGGAGGATTGAAGCCCCATGAGAGCGTTCTATTACGCCCAAAGAGTGCGAGCTTGCCACGAGTACATGCTCAGATTCGAACGAACGAGGATTGAAGCCCCATGAGAGCGTTCTATTACGCCCAAAGAGTGCGAGCTTGCCACGAGTACATGCTCAGATTGAAACGAACGAGGATTGAAGCCCCATGAGAGCGTTCTATTACGCCCAAAGAGTGCGAGCTTGCCACGAGTACATGCTCACATTCGAACGAACGAGGATTGAATCCCCATGAGAGAGCATTCTATTACGCCCAAAGAGTGCGAGCTTGCCACGAGTACATGCTCAGATTCGAACGAACGAGGATTGAAGCCCCATGAGAGCGTTCTATTACGCCCAAAGAGTGCGAGCTTGCCACGAGTACATGCTCAGATTCGAACGAACGAGGATTGAAGCCCCATGAGAGCGTTCTATTACGCCCAAAGAGTGCGAGCTTGCCACGAGTACATGCTCAGATTCGAACGAACGAGGATTGAAGCCCCATGAGAGCGTTCTATTACGCCCAAAGAGTGCGAGCTTGCCACGAGTACATGCTCAGATTCGAACGAACGAGGATTGAAGCCCCATGAGAGCGTTCTATTACGCCCAAAGAGTGCGAGCTTGCCACGAGTACATGCTCAGATTCGAACGAACGAGGATTGAAGCCCCATGAGAGCGTTCTATTACGCCCAAAGAGTGCGAGCTTGCCACGAGTACATGCTCAGATTCGAACGAACGAGGATTGAAGCCCCATGAGAGAGCGTTCTATTACGCCCAAAGAGTGCGAGCTTGCCACGAGTACATGCTCAGATTCGAACGAACGAGGATTGAAGCCCCATGAGAGCGTTCTATTACGCCCAAAGAGTGCGAGCTTGCCACGAGTACATGCTCAGATTCGAACGAACGAGGATTGAAGCCCCATGAGAGCGTTCTATTACGCCCAAAGAGTGCGAGCTTGCCACGAGTACATGCTCAGATTCGAACGAACGAGGATTGAAGCCCCATGAGAGCGTTCTATTACGCCCAAAGAGTGCGAGCTTGCCACGAGTACATGCTCAGATTCGAACGAACGAGGATTGAAGCCCCATGAGAGCGTTCTATTACGCCCAAAGAGTGCGAGCTTGCCACGAGTACATGCTCAGATTCGAACGAACGAGGATTGAAGCCCCATGAGAGCGTTCTATTACGCCCAAAGAGTGCGAGCTTGCCACGAGTACATGCTCAGATTCGAACGAACGAGGATTGAAGCCCCATGAGAGCGTTCTATTACGCCCAAAGAGTGCGAGCTTGCCACGAGTACATGCTCAGTTTGAAACGAACGAGGATTGAAGCCCCATGAGAGCGTTCTATTACGCCCAAAGAGTGCGACCATGCCACGAGTACATGCTCAGATTCGAACGAACGAGGATTGAAGCCCCATGAGAGCGTTCTATTACGCCCAAAGAGTGCGAGCTTGCCACGAGTACATGCTCAGATTCGAACGAACGAACGAGGATTGAAGCCCCATGAGAGAGCGTTCTATTACGCCCAAAGAGTGCGAGCTTGCCACGAGTACATGCTCAGATTCGAACGAACGAGGATTGAAGCCCCATGAGAGCGTTCTATTACGCCCAAAGAGTGCGAGCTTGCCACGAGTACATGCTCAGATTCGAACGAACGAGGATTGAAGCCCCATGAGAGCGTTCTATTACGCCCAAAGAGTGCGAGCTTGCCACGAGTACATGCTCAGATTCGAACGAACGAGGATTGAAGCCCCATGAGAGCGTTCTATTACGCCCAAAGAGTGCGAGCTTGCCACGAGTACATGCTCAGATTCGAACGAACGAGGATTGAAGCCCCATGAGAGCGTTCTATTACGCCCAAAGAGTGCGAGCTTGCCACGAGTACATGCTCAGATTCGAACGAACGAGGATTGAAGCCCCATGAGAGCGTTCTATTACGCCCAAAGAGTGCGAGCTTGCCACGAGTACATGCTCAGATTCGAACGAACGAGGATTGAAGCCCCATGAGAGCGTTCTATTACGCCCAAAGAGTGCGCGCTTGCCACGAGTACATGCTCAGATTCGAACGAACGAGGATTGAAGCCCCATGAGAGCGTTCTATTACGCCCAAAGAGTGCGAGCTTGCCACGAGTACATGCTCAATTTCGAACGAACGAGGATTGAAGCCCCATGAGAGCGTTCTATTACGCCCAAAGAGTGCGAGCTTGCCACGAGTACATGCTCAGATTCGAACGAACGAGGATTGAAGCCCCATGAGAGCGTTCTATTACGCCCAAAGAGTGCGAGCTTGCCACGAGTACATGCTCAGATTCGAACGAACGAGGATTGAAGCCCCATGAGAGCGTTCTATTACGCCCAAAGAGTGCGAGCTTGCCACGAGTACATGCTCAGATTCGAACGAACGAGGATTGAAGCCCCATGAGAGCGTTCTATTACGCCCAAAGAGTGCGAGCTTGCCACGAGTACATGCTCAGATTCGAACGAAACGAACGAGGATTGAAGCCCCATGAGAGCGTTCTATTACGCCCAAAGAGTGCGAGCTTGCCACGAGTACATGCTCAGATTCGAACGAACGAGGATTGAAGCCCCATGAGAGCGTTCTATTACGCCCAAAGAGTGCGAGCTTGCCACGAGTACATGCTCAGATTCGAACGAACGAGGATTGAAGCCCCATGAGAGCGTTCTATTACGCCCAAAGAGTGCGAGCTTGCCACGAGTACATGCTCAGATTCGAACGAACGAGGATTGAAGCCCCATGAGAGCGTTCTATTACGCCCAAAGAGTGCGAGCTTGCCACGAGTACATGCTCAGATTCGAACGAACGAGGATTGAAGCCCCATGAGAGCGTTCTATTACGCCCAAAGAGTGCGAGCTTGCCACGAGTACATGCTCAGATTCGAACGAACGAGGTTTTGAAGCCCCACATGAGAGCGTTTGTATTCGCCCCAGAGAGAGTGCGAGGTTGGCACGGGAGTACATGCCTCAGGTTTCGTAATCTGTACGCGGATTGGAGGACCACTGGGACGTAGGGATGGCCTAGTATTAAGCCCAGGGAGTCTGCCGAGCTTGCCACGTGTACTTGTCAGATCCGAACGAACAGAGGATTGAGTGCGGGGCTTTGCCGAGCGGTTCTAGGTTACGCCCAAAGATTGGTCGAGCATGCCTCTTGATTACGAAGTTCAGATCGACGCAACGTAAGTCGACGCATCTTAAAGGCCCCCATTTGGAAGAGACGTGTTTCTGAGATTATGCCCAATAGGATGTTTGTCCGGAAGCTTGCCACGAGTTACATGCGCAGATTCGAACGACGAAGTTGCTTGAGCTGTCTAGGGTATTTGTGAGGTGTTTGTTGAGGCGCGAACAAATAGTGGGTTAATGATTAGATCCTCGACGGATGAGAGCTGCTGAGTGTGGTGAGAACGAGGATTGAAGCCCCATGAGAGCGTTCTATTACGCCCAACGAGTGCGAGCTTGCCACGAGTACATGCTCAGATTCGAACGAACGAGGATTGAAGCCCCATGAGAGCGTTCTATTACGCCCAAAGAGTGCGAGCTTGCCACGAGTACATGCTCAGATTCGAACGAACGAGGATTGAAGCCCCATGAGAGCGTTCTATTACGCCCAAAGAGTGCGAGCTTGCCACGAGTACATGCTCAGATTCGAACGAACGACGAGAGGATTGAAGCCCCATGAGAGCGTTCTATTACGCCCAAAGAGTGCGAGCTTGCCACGAGTACATGCTCAGATTCGAACGAACGAGGATTGAAGCCCCATGAGAGCGTTCTATTACGCCCAAAGAGTGCGAGCTTGCCACGAGTACATGCTCAGATTCGAACGAACGAGGATTGAAGCCCCATGAGAGCGTTCTATTACGCCCCCAAGAGTGTGCGAGCTTGCCACGAGTACATGCTCAGATTGGGCCACGGTGAGTACTTCTTCGCAGGTTTCGAGTGTATAGCGTAATGCGGGAACGAGGAGTTTGACAGCACCCTTATGAGGAGGGTTTTATTGATCGGCCCAAAGAGTTGCGATTGCTCTTGGCACGAGTAGGTACATGTGCTCAGGTAGATTCGAGCGACGGATGGGTGATTACGAACGAGGATTGAAGACGATGAGATTGTTCTAGAGAAGCCTCAACAATGTAGTGCGACGTCTTCTGTGTGTTAGTGAGGACGGGTTGCCGCTTGCTCAGATGTAAGGGAGGTTTGGGCTCCCGGCTTGCCACGTTGAGTACAGTGCTGTGCATGGATGTCGAATGTCGAGACGGGAGGGAATGAGAGGCGCGCATGAGAGTGGCATTTCGATTTACTCCTAGAAGACTGCGAGTCCCCCTGGCTTGGCACGAAAGTTCCGGATGTACATGCTGGAGGATTCGAAGAACGAAAGAGGATTGAGAGCCCCATGAGAGCGTTCTATTGACGCCCCAAAGAGTGCGAGGACGTGTGCACCGTGACGTGAGTACATGCTCAGATTCGAACGAACGAGGATTGAAGCCCCATGAGAGCGTTCTATTACGCCCAAAGAGTGCGAGCTTGCCACGAGTACATGCTCAGATTCGAACGAACGAACGAGGATTGAAGCCCCATGAGAGAGCGTTCTATTACGCCCAAAGAGTGCGAGCTTGCCACGAGTACATGCTCAGATTCGAACGAACGAGGATTGAAGCCCCATGAGAGAGCGTTCTATTACGCCCAAAGAGTGCGAGCTTGCCACGAGTACATGCTTCAGATTCGAACGAACGAGGATTGAAGCCCCATGAGAGCGTTCTATTACGCCCAAAGAGTGCGAGCTTGCCACGAGTACATGCTCAGATTCGAACGAACGAGGATTGAAGCCCCATGAGAGCGTTCTATTACGCCCAAAGAGTGCGAGCTTGCCACGAGTACATGCTCAGATTCGAACGAACGAGGTTTGAAACCCCATGAGAGCGTTCTATTACGCCCAAAGAGTGCGAGCTTGCCACGAGTACATGCTCAGATTCGAACGAACGAGATTGAAGAACGAACGAGATTGAAGCCCCATGAGAGAGCGTTCTATTACGCCCAAAGAGTGCGAGCTTGCCACGAGTACATGCTCAGATTCGAACGAACGAGGATTGAAGCCCCATGAGAGCGTTCTATTACGCCCAAAGAGTGCGAGCTTGCCACGAGTACATGCTCAGTTTCGAACGAACGAGGATTGAAGCCCCCATGAGAGCGTTCTATTACGGCCAAAGAGTGCGAGCTTGCCACGAGTACATGCTCAGATTCGAACGAACGAGGATTGAAGCCCCATGAGAGCGTTCTATTACGCCCAAAGAGTGCGAGCTTGCCACGAGTACATGCTCAGATTCGAACGAACGAGGATTGAAGCCCCATGAGAGCGTTCTATTACGCCCAAAGAGTGCGAGCTTGCCACGAGTACATGCTCAGATTCGAACGAACGAGGATTGAAGCCCCATGAGAACGTTTCTATTACGCCCAAAGAGTGCGAGCTTGCCACGAGTACATGCTCAGATTCGAACGAACGAGGATGAAGCCCCATGAGAGCGTTCTTTTACGCCTAAAGAGTGCGAGCTTGCCACGAGTACATGCTCAGATTCGAACGAACGAGGATTGAAAGCCCCATGAGAGCGTTCTATTACGCCCAAAGAGTGCGAGCTTGCCACGAGTACATGCTCAGATTCGAACGAACGAGGATTGAAGCCCCATGAGAGCGTTCTATTACGCCCCAAAGAGTGCGAGCTTGCCACGAGTACATGCTCAGATTCGAACGAACGAGGATTGAAGCCCCATGAGAGCGTTCTATTACGCCCAAAGAGTGCGAGCTTGCCACGAGTACATGCTCAGATTCGAACGAACGAGGATTGAAGCCCCATGAGAGCGTTCTATTACGCCCAAAGAGTGCGAGCTTGCCACGAGTACATGCTCAGATTCGAACGAACGAGGATTGAAGCCCCATGAGAGCGTTCTATTACGCCCAAAGAGTGCGAGCTTGCCACGAGTACATGCTCAGATTCGAACGAACGAGGATTGAAGCCCCATGAGAGCGTTCTATTACGCCCAAAGAGTGCGAGCTTGCCACGAGTACATGCTCAGATTCGAACGAACGAGGATTGAATCCCCATGAGAGCGTTTCTATTACGCCCAAAGAGTGCGAGCTTGCCACGAGTACATGCTCAGATTCGAACGAACGAGGATTGAAGCCCCATGAGAGCGTTCTATTACGCCCAAAGAGTGCGAGCTTGCCACGAGTACATGCTCAGATTTCGAACGAACGAACGAGCATTGAAACCCCATGAGAGCGTTCTATTACGCCCAAAGAGTGCGAGCTTGCCACGAGTACATGCTCAGATTCGAACGAACGAGGATTGAAGCCCCATGAGAGCGTTCTATTACGCCCAAAGAGTGCGAGCTTGCCACGAGTAGTACATGCTCAGATTCGAACGAACGAGGATTGATTGAAAACCCCATGAGAGCGTTCTATTACGCCCAAAGAGTGCGAGCTTGCCACGAGTACATGCTCAGATTCGAACGAACGAGGATTGAAAGCCCCATGAGAGCGTTCTATTACGCCCAAAGAGTGCGAGCTTTGCCACGAGTACATGCTCAGATTCGAACGAACGAGGATTGAAGCCCCATGAGAGCGTTCTATTACGCCCAAAGAGTGCGAGCTTGCCACGAGTACATGCTCAGATTCGAACGAACGAGGATTGAAGCCCCATGAGAGCGTTCTATTACGCCCAAAGAGTGCGAGCTTGCCACGAGTACATGCTCAGATTCGAACGAACGAGGATTGAAGCCCCATGAGAGCGTTCTATTACGCCCAAAGAGTGCGAGCTTGCCACGAGTACATGCTCAGATTCGAACGAACGAGGATTGAAGCCCCATGAGAGCGTTCTATTACGCCCAAAGAGTGCGAGCTTGCCACGAGAACATGCTCAGATTCGAACGAACGAGGATTGAAGCCCCATGAGAGCGTTTCTATATTACGCCCAAAGAGTGCGAGCTTGCCACGAGTACATGCTCAGATTCGAACGAACGAGGATTGAAGCCCCATGAGAGCGTTCTATTACGCCCAAAGAGTGCGAGCTTGCCACGAGTACATGCTCAGATTCGAACGAACGAGGATTGAAGCCCCATGAGAGCGTTCTATTACGCCCAAATAGTGCGAGCTTGCCACGAGTACATGCTCAATTTCGAACGAACGAGGATTGAAGCCCCATGAGAGCGTTCTATTACGCCCAAAGAGTGCGAGCTTGCCACGAGTACATGCTCAGATTCGAACGAACGAGGATTGAAGCCCCATGAGAGCGTTCTATTACGCCCAAAGAGTGTGCGCTTGCCACGAGTACATGCTCAGATTCGAACGAACGAGGATTGAAACCCCATGAGAGAGCGTTCTATTACGCCCAAAGAGTGCGAGCTTGCCACGAGTACATGCTCAGTACGAACGCTCCCCAGAGAGCGTTTCGAAAGAGTGCTCGAGTCAAATTCGAACGAACGAGGATTGAAGCCCCATGAGAGCGTTATATTACGCTCAAAGAGTGCGAGCTTGCCACGAGTACATGCTCAGATTCGAACGAACGAGGATTGAAGCCCCATGAGAGCGTTCTATTACGCCCAAAGAGTGCGAGCTTGCCACGAGTACATGCTCAGATTCGAACGAACGAGGATTGAAGCCCCATGAGAGCGTTCTATTACGCCCAAAGAGTGCGAGCTTGCCACGAGTACATGCTCAGATTCGAACGAACGAGGATTGAAGCCCCATGAGAGCGTTCTATTACGCCCAAAGAGTGCGAGCTTGCCACGAGTACATGCTCAGATTCGAACGAACGAGGATTGAAGCCCCATGAGAGCGTTCTATTACGCCCAAAGAGTGCGAGCTTGCCACGAGTACATGCTCAGATTCGAACGAACGAGGATTGAAGCCCCATGAGAGCGTTCTATTACGCCCAAAGAGTGCGAGCTTGCCACGAGTACATGCTCAGATTCGAACGAACGAGGATTGAAGCCCCATGAGAGCGTTCTATTACGCCCAAAGAGTGCGAGCTTGCCACGAGTACATGCTCAGATTCGAACGAACGAGGATTGAAGCCCCATGAGAGCGTTCTATTACGCCCAAAGAGTGCGAGCTTGCCACGAGTACATGCTCAGATTCGAACGAACGAGGATTGAAGCCCCATGAGAGCGTTCTATTACGCCCAAAGAGTGCGATCTTGCCACGAGTACATGCTCAGATTCGAACGAACGAGGATTGAAGCCCATGAGAGCGTTCTATTACGCCCAAAGAGTGCTAGCTTGCCACGAGTACATGCTCAGATTAGAACGAACGAACGAGGATTGAAGCCCCATGAGAGCGTTCTATTACGCCCAAAGAGTGCGAGCTTGCCACGAGTACATGCTCAGATTCGAACGAACGAGGATTGAAGCCCCATGAGAGCGTTCTATTACGCCCAAAAAGAGTGCGAGCTTGCCACGCCACGAGTACATGCTCAGATTCGAACGAACGAGGATTGAAGCCCCATGAGAGCGTTCTATTACGCCCAAAGAGTGAGTGCGAGCTTGCCACGAGTACATGCTCAGATTCGAACGAACGAGGATTGAAGCCCCATGAGAGCGTTCATTTACGCCCAAAGAGTGCGATCTTGCCACGAGTACATGCTCAGATTCGAAACGAACGAGGATTGAAGCCCCATGAGAGCGTTCTATTACGCCCAAAGAGTGCGAGCTTGCCACGAGTACATGCTCAGATTCGAACGAACGAGGATTGAAGCCCCATGAGAGCGTTCTATTACGCCCAAAGAGTGCGAGCGCCAAAGAGTGCGATCTTTCCACGAGTACATGCTCAGATTCGAACGAACGAGGATTGAAGCCCCATGAGAGCGTTCTATTACGCCCAAAGAGTGCGAGCTTGGCACGAGTACATGCTCAGATTCGAACGAACGAGGATTGAAGCCCATGAGAGCGTTCTATTACGCCCAAAGAGTGCGAGCTTGCCACGAGTACATGCTCAGATTCGAACGAACGAGGATTGAAGCCCCATGAGAGCGTTCTATTACGCCCAAAGAGTGCGAGCTTGCCACGAGTACATGCTCAGATTCGAACGAACGAGGATTGAAGCCCCATGAGAGCGTTCTATTACGCCCAAAGAGTGCGAGCTTGCCACGAGTACATGCTCAGATTCGAACGAACGAGGATTGAAGCCCCATGAGAGCGTTCTATTACGCCCAAAGAGTGCGAGCTTGCCACGAGTACATGCTCAGATTCGAACGAACGAGGATTGAAGCCCCATGAGAGCGTTCTATTACGCCCAAAGAGTGCGAGCTTGCCACGAGTACATGCTCAGAGATACGAATGCTCAGATTCGAACGAACCATGAGAGCGTTCTATTACGCCCCAAAGAGAGCGAGCTTGCCACGAGTACATGCTCAGATTCGAACGAACGAGGATTGAAGCCCATGAGAGCGTTCTATTACGCCCAAAGAGTGCGTGATAGCCACGAGTACATGCTCATAATTCAGTATAACGTGGAAGGAAGGTTCAGCTGAGACGAACAAGGATTTGAAAGCCTATGAGATCGTTCTATTACGCCCAAAGAGTGCGAGGCTATTGTTTGCCACGAAAGTACATGCTCAGATTCGAACTGATTGAACGAGGGACGAGGTTGATAGCCCCCATGAGAGCGTTCTATTACGGCCAAAGGAGTGCTGTGCCTTGCCACGTGTACTTGTTCAGATCAGATAGACGAGGCTCCGGGATATGAGAGTGTCCCCAATGGGAGGCTGTGTTCTATTTACGCCCAATAGATGTGTATGCTGAGCTTGCACGGTGTAGTCTGCTTGATTCGATTAAAGAGAGCTTAGAGCAACTCGGGCGTTACGAACGAGGAATTGAGAAGTCCTCACTCATGTGACGGAGGTAAACATTTTCTCTATTACGCCTCGATCGAAGAGGAACTGACAAGCTCCATGAGTGCCGCGTACGAGTACATGCCACAAAGATTGGGTAAGTGTTGCCCCAAGTTTCATTGCTCAGATTCAGTTCGGAAGGCCCACGAAAGAGGAGATTGAGCAGCGCCCGATGTGAGGCGCTTTCTATATGCGCCTAAAGAGGTGCGAAGGCTTGCCACGAGTGCATGCGTCAAATTCGACCGAACGTGAATGCGGATTGAAACCCCAAGAGAGCGTTCACATTTACGCCAAAGAGTGCGAGCTTGACCAGAAGTACATGCCTCAGATCTCGACAACTCGAGACACGGGGGATTGAAAACCCTCATGGAGTAGGCGTTCTTATTATGCCCAAAGACGTGCGAGGCTTGCCCACGAGTACATGCTGCAGTTAGTTTCTCGACCCACGCGAACGACGGATTGGATCCCCACGAGAGCTTCTCTATTGCGCCATCAAAAGGAGTGCGAGAGCTTGCCACGAGTACCTCTGCGCAGATTCGAAAGTCACGATTGATTTTGTAAACCCCTATGAGTAGCTTTCGATCTGCGCCCAAAGAGTTGCGAGATTGCCACCGCATCGTACAATGACTCATATCTATCAGACCCACGGAACGAGGGTTTCGAAAACTCATGTGAGCGTTAGATGACGCCTAAAGAAGTGCGTGCCTTGCCACGTAGTAAATGCTACAGATTACGACACCCATGAAACTCGAGGAATCGAAACCCTTTGAGAGCGCATTCTATTACTCATAAAGAGTGAGGGTTTGCCACGAGTGACATGCTCAGATTCGACGACCGGAGCGGAACAGGATTGCATCCCCATGAGTGCTTTTCTATTGCGCCCAAAGTGTGCGTGCTTGACACATGTACTTTGCTCAGATTCAGGAACGAACGAGGATTGGCAAGCCACCATATATCAAGAGGTTTTTTTTTGCCCAAAGAGTGCGAGCCCCCCCATCGGGGAGTACATGCTCAAATTTCGTACGAAACAGGATTGGAAGCCCCATGAGAGCGTTCTATTACGCCCTAAAGAGTGCGAGCTTTGCACGAGTTACCATGCTTCAGTTATTCTGATACCCCACGAACGAGGATTGAAACCCGCATGAGAGCGTTTATTACGCCCTAAAGAGTGCGAGCTATTTGCCACGAGTAAGTACCTGCTGTCAGCATTCGAAAGACCTTGGGAACGAGGGAATATTGAAGCCCCATGAGAGCGTTTGCCTATTACGCCCATAAGAGTGCGGTTTGGCCACGAGTACCATGCTCAGATATCGAACTGTACGAGGATTGAAGCCCCATGAGAGGCGTTCTATTAACGACGCAAAGAGTGCGAGCATTGACGAGGTAAGCCTTATATTCGTACTTTCCACGATTACGGGATTGCATAAGCCTCATGAGGGAGTTCTACTTGCGCTAAGAGTTGCGAGCTTTCTGCCAACGATACATTGCTCTTAGGCTTTCGAACCGACGAGGATTGATAAACCCCAAGTGAGAGCGTTCTATTACGCCCAAAGAGTGCGAAGCTTGCTCACGAGTACATGCTCAGATTCGATGGTCGGGTACGAACGAGTGATTGAATACCCCGACTGAGAGCATGGTTCTATTACGCCCAATAGAGTGAGTTAGTCGAGTTTGCCAGCGTTGAGTACATGCTCAGATTTCGAACGAACGAGGATTGAAACCCCATGAGGCGTTTCTATTGCGCGCTAGTATTGAGTGCGAGGCTTGCCACGAGTAGCCTGCTCAGTATTCGAACGCGAACGAGGATTGAAGCCCAATGAGAGCGTTTGTATCTGTTGATGCCTAATTGTGCTTTGCCAGAGTTCATGGCTCTGCATGAGTTTTCGATTGAAGAATGAACGAGGATTGGAAGAACCCCATGATGAGCGTTCGTATTTTACGCCCCAAGAAGTAGTGCGAGGTTTTGCACAAGAGTACATGCTCAGATTTCGACCCGCGATAACGAGAGAGGATTGGAAACCCAAAAGAGCGTTTCTATTGTTAGCCTTAAGCAGTGTCGAGCGAATTGCCACGAGAGTACATGCTTCGCTCAGATTCGTATTAAGAAATCGAGGATTGACGCCCCATGGAGAGCGGGTTTCTATTACGCCCAAAGAGTCGCGAGCTTGCCACGAGTACATGCTCATATTCGAAACGATCACGAGGATTGAAACCCCATGAGAGCGTTCTATTTGCGCCCAAAGAGTGCGATGCTTGCAACGAGTACATGCTCAAGATTCGAACGATACGAAACGAGGGATTGAAACCCCGATGGCGACTAGCGTTTCGTATGTACCAGCCTAAAAGAGTGTCGAGTCTTGCCACGAGTACGGTTATGCTCAGGATTCGAATCCAACGAACGAGGATTGAGAACCCCCATGAGAGCTTTCTATTACGCGCCAAAGAGTGCGAGCTTGCCACGAAGAGTACATGCTCAGATTCAAACTGAACGAGGATTGAAGCCGCCTAGGTCGCGAGCTTTGCCTCGATGTCCAGGCTGAGATTCTCTCTATGATTTTTGAAGCCCCATGAGAGCGTTCAATTACGCCCAAAGAGTGCGAGCTTTGCCACGAGTACATGCTCAGATTCGAACGAACGAGGATTGAAGCCCCATGAGAGCGTTCTATTACGCCCAAAAGTGCGAGCTTGCCACGAGTACATGCTCAGATTCGAACGAACGAGGATTGAAGCCCATGAGAGCGTTCTATTACGCCCAAAGAGTGCGAGCTTGCCACGAGTACATGCTCAGATTCGAACGAACGAGGATTGAAGCCCAATGAGAGCGTTCTATTACGCCCAAAGAGTGCGAGGTTGCCACGAGTACATGCTTTGATCAATTCGAACGAACGAGGATTGAAGCCCCATGAGAGCGTTCTATTACGCCCAAAGAGTGCGAGCTTGCCACGAGTACATGCTCAGATTCGAACGAACGAGGATTGAAACCCCATGAGAGCGTTCTATTATTGCCCAAAGAGTGCGGAGCTTGCCACGAGTACTGCTCAGATTTCGAACGAACGAGGATTGAAGCCCCATGAGAGCGTTCTATTACGCCCAAAGAGTGCGAGCTTGCCACGAGTACATGCTCAGATTCGAACGAAGATACGAGGATTGAAAACCCCATGTATGAGAAGCGTTCTATTTACGCCCAAAGAGTGCGAGCTTGCCACGAGTACATGCTCAGATTCGAAAACGAACGAGGATTGAAAGCCCCATGAGAGCGTTCTATTATAGCTACCAAAAGAGTGCGAGCTTGCCACCATGCTCAGATTTCGAACGAACGAGGATTGAAACCCCATGAGAGCGTTCTTTACGCCCAAAGAGTGCGAGCTTGCCACGAGTACATGCTCAGATGTCGAACGAACGAGGATTGAAGCCCCATGAGAGCGTTCTATTACTCGCCCAAGAGATAGAGTGCGAGCTTGCCACGAGTACATGCTCAGATTCGAACGAACGAGGATTGAAACCCCATGAGAGCGTTCTATTACGCCCAAAGAGTGCGAGCTTGCCACGAGTACATGCTCATATTCGTACGAACAAGGATTGAAGCCCCATGAGAGCGTTCTATTCGCCCAAAGAGTGCGAGCTTGCCACGAGTACATGCTCAGATTCGAACGAACGAGGATTGAAGCCCCATGAGAGCGTTCTATTACGCCCAAAGAGTGCGAGCTTGCCACGAGTACATGCTCAGATTCGAACGAACGAGATTGAGAGCGAGCCCCTCCATGAGAGCGTTCTCATTACGCCCAAAGAGTGCGAGCTTGCCACGAGTACATGCTCAGCAAATCGAACGAACGAGGATTTTTTTGAAGCCCCATGAGAGCGTTCTATTACGCCAAAGAGTGCGAGCTTGGGCCACGAGTACATGCTCAGTATTCGAACGAACCGAGGATTGAAGCCCCATGAGAGGCGTTCTCCTATTACGCCCAAAGAGTGCGAGCTTGCCACGAGTACATGCTCAGATTTTCGAACGAACGAGGATTGAAAGGAGACCCCATGAGAGAACGTTCTATTAGAGCGCCCAAAGAGTGCGAGTCTGCCACGAGTACATTGCTTCAGATTCGAACGAAACGAGGATTGAAAGCCCATATGAGAGCGTTCTATTACTCCCCAAAAAGAGTGCGAGCTTGATGCCACGAGTACACATTGCTCAGATTCGAACGAATCGAGGATTGAAACCCCAAGTAGAGCGTTCTCATTACGCCCCAATAGAGTGCGCGCTTGCCACGAGTACATGCTCAGATTCGAACGAACGCTCTGATTGAAGCCCATGAGAGCCAGTTCTCATTACGCTCCCAAAGCCGTGCGAGCTTGGGCACGAGTACATGCTCCAGATTCGAAACGAAACGAGGAATTTGAAGACCCCCATGAGAGCGTTCTATTTACGCCCAAAGAGTGCGAGCTTGCCATACATGCATTCAATCCTCGAAACGACAACGGCATTGAAAGCCACATGAGAAAGGAAACATTATTCCTATTCCGCCACAAAAGTGCGATCTTGACCATCGATTACAAGTGTAGCTGCATTCGAACAAACGAGGATTGAAGCCCCATGAGAGCGTTCTATTACGACCAAGCAAAGGAGTGCGAGCGTTCTCTTTTGCCACATGAGTACATGCTCAGAATTCGAAACAGATACGAGAGACACTTGAAACCCAACTCGAGAGAGCGTTCCTATTACGCCCAAAGAGCGAGTCTTGGGACTACGAGTACATGCATACAGTTTCGAACGAACCGAGGATTGAAAGCCCTCGATAGAGAGCAGTTCTATGCGAGCGAGCTTGCCACGAGTACATGCTCAGATTCGAACGAACGAGATTGAAGCCCCATGCAGAGCGTTCTATCTACGCCCAAAGAGTGCGAGCTTGCCACGAGTACAAGCTAAAGGATTCGAAGGCGAACGAGCAAGCCCCCATGAGGAGCTTTCTATTACTGCCCAGTAAGATCTGCGAGCTTGACCACGATTACATGCCCTCAGATTCGAGACGAATTACGAGGATTGAAACTCCCATTGCTTAGATGCGTTCTATTAGACGCCCAAAGAGTGTGCTAGTCTTAGGGCATGCCACGAGTACATGTCAGATTCGAACACGAACGGCGGATTGCAAGGCCCATGAGAGCGTTCTATTACGCGCCCAAAGAGTGCGAGCTTGGGCCACGATAGTACATGCTCAGATTCGAACGAACGAGGATAGAAGCCCCCATGAGAGCGTTCTATCTCACACGTCCCAATAGCCGTGTACTGAGCCTTGCCACGAGGAACTTGCGTTTCGAACGAACACGAGGATTGATTAGCCCAATGAGAGCATTCTATTTACGCCCAAAGAGGTAGCGAGCTTTGCCACGAGTTCCATGCTCAGATTCGATAACGAACGAGGATTGAAGCCCCATGAGAGCGTTCTATTACGCCCAAAGAGTGGCTAGCTTGCCACGAGTACATGTTCATTTCAAATCGAACGAACGCAGGATTGAAAGAAGCCCCATTAAGAGCGTTCTATTAACGCCCAAAGAGTGCGAGCTTGCCGCACGAGTACATCTCATACATTCGAACGAACACGCAGGGAACCTTTGCAAGCCCATATGAGAGCGTTCTTATTACGCCCCAAAGAGTGCGAGCTTGCCACGAGTACATGCTCAGATTCGAACGAACGAGGATTGAAGCCCCATGAGAGCGTTCTCTATTACGCCCAAAGAGTGCGAGCTTGCCACGAGTACATGCCTCAGATTTGGCGAACGAACGAGGATTGAAGCCCCATGAGAGCGTTCTATTACGGCCCAATAGAGTGCGAGCTTGCCACGAGTATTACATGCTCAGATTCGAACGAACAGCGAGGACTTGAAGCCCCCATAAAAGAGCGTTCTATTACGTCCCAAAGAGTGCGAGCTTGCCACGAGTACATGCTCAGATTCGAACGAACCGAGGAGATTGAAGCCCCATAAGAGAGCGTTCTATTTACGCCCAAAGAGTGCGAGCTTGCCACGAGTACATGCTTTAGATTCGAACGAAAAGGATTGAAGCCCCATAAGAGCGTTCTATTACACTCTCCCCACAGAGATGCGGGCTAATTGCCCACGAGTAAATGGCTCTTAGATTCGACTACTAACGAGGAATGAGAACCCCGAAGTATGACGCGTTCCAGGTATTACGCCCAACGAGGTGGCGAAAGCTTTTCTGGCCACGAGTATATGTCTCTACGTGTTTCGGAACGAATACGAGGAATGAAACCCACCATTGAGAGCTTACCATTAACGCCCCAAAGTAGTGATTCCGAGATTGACTCCACTCCAGTTACAATTGCCCTCCCAGTCCATTTCGAACGGATACGAGAGATATTGATAGACCCCATGTCTAGAAGCGTTATCCAGTTTCACAGCGCCAAAGAGTGCGAGCTTAGCCAACGAGTACTAAGATGTCTCAACATTCGAACGAACGGGATCTGGAAACCCCATGTGAGCTGTTCTATACGCCCATAGAGAGCTAGCGTCCCACGAGGTACTTGTTACATATTCTAACGGATACGAGGATTGAAAGCCTGAGAGAGCGTTCTACCTTCAAACTCCCAATTGGTAGCGCGCTTGCACCACGAGTCACAAGCTTAGAATTCGAACGAAATCAGGGATTGTCAAGGCGTCCATAGAAGCATAGCGATATCTAATTACTCCCAAAAGGAGTGCGATCCTTGCCACGAGTAAAAGACTTAGAATTCGAAACCGACCCGAGGCATTGAACATTTTTGACCCCATTGACGGAGCGTGCTATTATGCCCAAAGAGTGCTGGAAGCTTGCCTACGAGTACATGGCACCAGTATTCGACAGCACTGAACGAGGACTTAGGAATGCCCCATCACACGTACGAGCGTTTCTTATTACAAGCTCGAAGGAGTGCGCTAGATTGCTACGAGTTACATGCTCACACTTTCGATACATCACAATAGGCGCTCTTGAAGACCTCCATGAGGTGAACGTGCGTGTACGCCCAAGAGAGTGGCAGCTGTGCCACGTTACATCCTCACCACATTCACAACGCCGAGGATGTGGAAAGCCCCATGGGAGAGCTTCGAGAAGGGTGGCTGGGGAGTGCGGGGGAGAGGTGGCGGGGCGGGGGGGCGGCTTGGGGAGTACATGGGACCATATGCAGCATGATGTTGACAGAACTCGAACGGAGGTGCTTTTCAAGCTTCGTGAGAGCTTTACCATTTTTCCGGCTCCGAAGATTGAGAGCATTGCCACGAGTATCATGCTTAGATTTCGAACGTTAGAGGATTGAAGCCCATAAAAGCTTCTATTGTACTCTCCAAATGAGTGCGAGCTATTGGCCACGAGTACATGCTAGCAGATTCGAAATGAACGAGGATTGAGAAGGCCCCATCAGTTAGGCTCTTCCCACATTCTGCGCAACCATCAGAGTTGCGATCTTACCACGAGGTTGAACATGCAGTCAGTTTCGGAACAAGAACGAGGTATTGAAGCCCCACATCGGAGAGCGCAATCTCCTATCTACGCCAATAGAGAGTGAGTCGATGTCTAGTCGCCACGAATTACTATGCACAGATTCGAGAGCTAACGAGGATTCGAAGCCGAACGAGAGCGTTCTATGTGCAGACGCCCAAAGAGAGCTAGCTTGCCTACTATACTGGGTTGTGTCTCCAGATATCCAATCTCAAGCGAGATTGAGCACCTAATGAGGAGACTATCTATTACGCCCAAAGAGGCGAGCTTGCCACGTTTACATTTTCATTGACTATCAACGACCGAGTCGATTGATAGGCCCATGAGAAGCGTTCTAATTACCGCCCAAAGAGTGCCAGATTGTCCTCGAGTACGCGTGCTCACATTCGAACGAACGAGAGCTGAAGCCCCATGAGAGCGTTCTATCTCACGCCCAAAGAGTGCGAGCTTGCCACGAGTACATACTCTCAGATTCGAACGAACGAGGATTGAAGTCCTCCATGAGAGCGTTCTATTTCGCCCAAAAGTGCGAGCGCTTCATGTGGCCACGAGTACTAAGTGCTTTCAGATTCGAACAAACGAGGATGACAGAAGAACCCCATGAAGAGCGTTCTAAATTACCGCCCAAAGAGAGTGCGAGCTTGGCCACGAGTACATGCTCAAATGTATTCGAACGAACGAGGATTGAAGTGGCCCCATGAGAAGCGTTCTATTACGCCCAAGAGAGTGCGAGCTTGCCACGAGTACATGCTCAGATTCGAACGAACGAGGATTGAAACCCCATGAGCTCAGCGTTCTAATTACGCCAAAGAGGCGCGAGCTTGCCACGAGTACAATTGCTCAGGTATGATCGCCAACGATACCGAAGGATTGAAGCCCCATGAAGACTTGCGGTTCTATTACGCCCAAAAGTGCTTAGTTCTTGCCAGCGTGAGTACATGCTGCAGATTCGAACGAACGAGTATTGAAGCTCCCATGAGAGCGATCTATTAACGCCCGAATAGAGTGCGAGAACATTGCCCACGAGTACCATGCTCATGATCTCGACATTCGACGAACGAGGATTGAAACCCATGAGAGCGTTTCTAATTACGCCCAAGTGAAAGTAGTGCGACGGTCTTTTGACCACGAGTACAAGCACAGATTCGAACGAGAACGCTCAGGATTGAAGCGAGCCCATGAGAGCGTTCTATTACGCCCAACAGAGACTGACGCCCAACTTGAGTACTCAGGCTCGCAGGATTCGAACGAACGAGGTCTTGAAGCCCCATGAAGAGTGTTCAAAATTACGTTCCAACGAGAGTGCGAGCACGAGTACATGCTCAGATTCGAACGAAACGAGGATTGAACACCCCATGAGAGCGTTCTCATTATTACGCCCAAAGAGAGTGCGATCTTTGCCACGAGTACATGCTTCAGATTCGAACGAACGAGGATTGAAGCCCCATGAACGAGCGTTCTAGTTACGCCCAAAGTACATGCGAGCTTGACACGAGTACATGCTCAGATTCGAACGAACGAGGATTGAAAGGCCCCTGAGAGCGTTCTATTACGCCCAAAGAGTGCGCGAGCTTGCCACGAGTACCATGCTCAGGTTTTCGCGAGACGAACGGAGGATTGAAGGCCCCATGAGAGCAATCTATTTACCCGCTCCAAGAGAGTAGCTAGAGCTTGCCAACAGAGTACATTGCTCAGATGTCGGGAAAAACCGAACGAGGATTGAATACCCCTATGAGAATACGCGTTCCCATTACGCGCCAAAGAGTGCGAGCTCAGCTTTGCCGACACGAGTACAATGCTCCGCGATTCGAACGAACCGAGGGATTGAAGCCCCATGAGAGCGTTCTATTATGCCCAAAGAGTGGCGAGCTTGCCACGATACTACATGCTGCAGATTCGAACGGAACGAGGATTGAAAGCCACCATGAGCGCTTCTATTACGCCCAAAGAGTGCGAGCTTGCCACGAGTACTGTGCTCACAGATTCCTAAACGAACGAGGTGATTGAAGCCCCAATTGTGAGAGCGTTCCTAATTTGAGACGCCCAATTCAGTTGCGGAGCTTGGCCACGAGTAAACATCTCAGATTCGAACGAACGAGGATTGAAGCCCCATGAGAGCGTTCTATTACCCCAAAGAGTGCGAGCTTGCCCACGAGTACATGCTCAGATTCGAACGAACGAGGATTGAAGCCCCATTGAGAGAGAGCGTTCTATTACGCCAATAGAGTGCGAGCTTGCCACGAGTACATGCTCAGATTCGAACGAACGAGGATTGAAGCCCCATGAGAGCGTTCTATTACGCCCAAAGAGTGCGAGCTTGCCACGAGTACATGCTCATGATTCGAACGAACGAGGATTGAAGCCCCATGAGAGCGTTCTATTATTACGACCCAAAGAGTGCGGAGCTTGCCACGAGTACATGCTCAGATTCGAACGAAAGTCGAGGATTGAACGCCCCATGATGAGCGTTTCTATTACGCCCAAAGAGTGCGAGCTTTGCCACGAGTAGCATGCTCAGATTCGAACGAACAGGATTGAAGCCCCATGAGAGCGTTCTCTATTTACGCCCAAAGAGTGCGAGCTTGCCACGAGTACATGCTCAGATTCGAACGAACGAGGATTGAAGCCCCATGAGAGCGTTCTATTACGCCCAAAGAGTGCGAGCTTGCCTACGAAGTACTAATGAGGACTGCTCAGATTCGAACGAACGATCGAGGATTGAAGCCTATAAAGAGGCGTTCTATTACGGGGCCCAAGAGTGCGAGCTTGCCACGAGTACATGGCAGATTGAACGAACGAAAGAGGTTGAAGCCCCATGAGAGCGTTCTATTGCGTTGCCCCAAAGAGGGCGAGCAGTTGCCACGAGTACATTGCTCAATTCGAAACGAAGGCGTGGATTGAAGGCCCCATGAGAGCGGTTCTATTATTCACGCCCCCAAAGATGTGAGTGCGAGCTTTGCCACGAGTACAATGCTCAGATTCTGAACGAACGAGGATTGATAGCCCCATGAGAGCAATTCTATTACGCCCAAAGAGTGCGGGAGCTTGCCACGAGTACTGCTCAGATTCGAACGAACGAACGAGGATTGAAGCCCCATGAAGCGTTCTATTACGCCCAAAGAGAGCGAGCTTGCCACGAGTACATGCTCAAGATTCGAACGAAATACGAGGATTGAAACCCCATGAGAGACGTTCTATTGACGCCCAAAGAGTGCGTAGCTTCCCACGATACTATGCTCAGATACGTTTTTATACCGTACATGCTCAGATTCCGAACCTTGTCGAACGAGGATTGAAAGCCCCATGAGAGCGTTCTATTACGCCAAAGAGAGTGCGAGCTTAGCGCCCCTAACGGAGTACATGCTCAGATTCGAAACGAACGAAGCGAGGATTGAAGCCCGTAAGCCTGAGAGCGTTCTATTACGCCCAAAGAGTGTCGAGCTTAAAAAAGTGCCACGAGTATGCATGCTCAGAAATTCGAACGAACGAGGATTGAAGCCCCATAAGAGTCAATTCCCATCTACGCCCAAAGAGTGCGAGCTTGCCACGAGTACATGCTCAGATTCGAACGAACGAGGATTGAAACCCCCATGAGAGCGTTCTATTACGCGCCAAAGAGTGCGCAGCTGGCTTCGAGTACATGCTCAGATTCGAACGAAAGTGCAGGATTGAAAACCCCATGAGAGCGTTCTATTACGCCCAAAGAGTGCGAGCTTGCCACGAGTACATGCTCAGATTCGATACAACGAGGTTGAATGCCCCAATGAGAGCGTCGTTTCGATTACGCCCAAAGAGTGGAGCTTGCCACGAGTACTGCTCAATATTTTCGAACGAACTAGGATTAAAGCCCCATATTCTATTATGCCCAAAGATGCGAGCTTGCCACGAGTACATGGCTAGTATTCGAACTCCCCGCCGAAACTTCCCCCCCTTAAGATCGTTCTAAAACTCCCAAAGAGTATGTGCGAGCTATCGCCACGATTACATGCTCTAGTTTCGTCATACAACGAGGGATTGAAAACCCGTATTGGAGAGCGAGATTCGCAAATTTCGCCACAAAGAGTGTGCGAGCGACTTGCCACGAGTAAGTGCATGCTCAGGGCTTCGAACTGAACGAGGAATTTTCAAGACCGACGCATGAGAGCGTTTCTATACCCCAAAAAGAGACAGATCGAGCTGTTGCCACGAGTACATCGCCTCATATTCAACGAATGAGATTGAAGCCCCATTCGAGAGCGTCTATTTCGCTACCGAATAGAGTGCAGTTCTCATCGAGTACATGCGTCAGATTCGAAGCGAGACGAGGATTGAAACACCATGAGTAGCGTTCTCCTATTTTACCCATAAGTTGTGCATAGGCTCTTTGGCCACGAGTACATGTCGATTACGTGAACGACGAGATTGAAACCCCAGTAAGAGCGTTCTAATATGACGATCCAAACGAGTCTAAGCATAGCCACGAGTACTGTTAGATTCGAACGGAAAGAGGATTGAAACCCCCACTGAAGAGCGTTGATAATTACGTCGCCCAAAGAGTGCGAGATTGGCTGCTCAGAGGCGAAAAGTACATGCTCAGATTATCGATAACGAACGTCAGGTAATTTGACGACCCCCCTTAGAGAGCGTCCATTCTCAATACGCCTAATGATAGATAGGCGAGATTGAGAGCCACGATTACAGACATGGCCACATACGAGACGAAAGGAGGTATTGAATAACGCCCAAGAGAGCCGTGATCCATTTACGCCCCAATGAAGAGTGCGCATCATATGCCTAACGAGGTACATGGCAGTCATATTCGAAAGAAACCGAACTTAGAATCCGCATGAGAGGCGTTTCATAGAATACGGACCCAAAAACAGAACATAGCGGAGGCTTTGTCCACCGGAGTACAACATGGCATCAGATTCGAACGAACGAGTACTGATTGAACCATGCAGAGCAGTTTCTATTTACGCCCAAAGATGGGCTAGCGCTCAGCCCCTGCCAACAGAGAAACGTTCCATACCAGCATGCCGCGATGCCAACGATCCAACTAGGATTGAACACCCCCCCCTGACGTGGCAGTTCTATAAACGCCCAAGAACGACGTGAACGATCAGGCCCCCCACGAGTATGCTCAGTATTGAGCCGAACGAACGAGGATTGAAATGCCTCCATTAGAGGAGCGTAGTTCCTATTTACGCCAAAAGAGTTGTCGAGCTTGCCCACTATTAGATGGGGGCTAGCACTGAATATGTCGAATCGTACAAGACATCGAGGAATCTTGAAGGGGCGAAACCATAGGAAAGAGTGCGTTCTATTAGCTCTTCAAAGAGTGGCGTAGAGGCCTTGCCACGAGTATACCATTGGTCTCAGATTATAATGCCCAATATGCAGTAATTCAGAACACTACGTGGTCTTTTGAGAACATTGATAGCTTATAAATGCGCCCAAAACAGAGTGCGCGCTTGGTCTTATAGGTCCATTTGAGTACTCTGCTACAGAGATTTATCGAACTGCCAACGCGCGCGATACACGAGATGTTCATGAACCGTCGACAGTGACGCCGAACTGAGAGGAGTGCTTTCTTAACGCATCACAATAAAGCCACTACCAAAAGAGCCTGCCGAGCGCTTCTTATTACTGACGCGCACGAGACTAGCGAAGCGAGCTTGCCAACGGGGGGGAGTAATGCTCAAGATATTCGAACGAAAGAGGATTAGAAAACCACCATGAGAAGCGGATTTTAAGTGAAGCCCCAAAAGAGTGCGAGCTTTGATCACGATATACATATGCGTTCAGATTATTTGATTAGCGAAGTGTCAGGAGTGAAACCCGAAGTAGTGCGTTTCCATTCACGCCCACACAAGGAGTGCGAGATAGTTACTGACAACGAGCTAACGGAAGTTGCGCACTATTCAGATTCCGCGAGCTGAACGAGGGATTGAAGGGATCGCCGGCCATGAGAGCGTTCCTGCATTCTACGCCCAAACAGAGTGCGAATAGCTTAGTCCACCGGATAGAGGCATCTTGCAGCATTTCCCCGAATCCTGAACGAGTGTCTTGAAAGCCACCATAGAGACGGCATCTAGTTCACAACCCAACTAGAGTGCGAGACGGGCCACGAGTATCCAATGCACATTTCCGATATCGAGCGTTCTATTGATCTGCCTCATGAGAGCGTTCTATTCGCCATATGAGTGGGCAGGAGTGGTCGAAGCTTAAGGAATTTAGGGGGGGAGGGGAAATGAGTAGCATGCATCAAAGAGTGGCGAGTCTCATTGTTGGCCACGATTTACATGCTTAGATTCGCAACGAAAGAGGAGTTGAAGCCAGCTCATAGAGAGTACGTGTCTGATAACTCCCAAAAGTGATGCGAGCTTGGCCAGCGAGTACATGCATTAGATTGCGAACGTAAGGATACAATATGACCTATCTCCCGCCTCGGTTCCAGATGGATTTTATGCGCGCATTAACGATGGGCGTTCTATTTAAGCGGCGCCAAGGTATGCGGCGGCTATAGAATTGCCAGAGAAGTAACATGGCTTCAGATTTCGAACGATAACTCGAGGATCTATGAATTAGCCGCCATACTCAGATAGCTGATTCTACGCCTTAACTGCCGTGCAAAGTGTAGCCGAGAGCTTCGCCCATTGCCACGCGATGTATGTGCCATGTCTCAGATTTCGAACAAAGAAACATGAGGATTGAAACCCCTCATAGGGGGTAACTGAAGCCGCTTCTATTTGAAACGCACAAAAAGTGTAGAACCTTGGCCCACGAGGGGGGGCTCAGATCTCGAACGCCACCATGATTGAAGCCCTCTTCAGCGCGTTCTATAACGCAAGCAATTCAGATAACGTGCGACCTTTTCCGACTAGAGTACATGCTACAGATTGCAAAGACACGGAACTAGGATTGAACCCCAAGAGAGGCGTTCGGCATCACGGTGGCCCATCTAGAGTGGGCGGATGGCATTGTCGCTAGCGAGTGACTATGCTCAGAAGGTTCCGAGACAAACTCGAGAGATTGGAAGAGCCATCTTCATCGAGAGCGTTCTCTATTTAGCTCCCAATTGGGGAGAGTGGCGAGTCTATGACCAGACGAGGTAAACACGTGCTCAGATTTCGATACGGAACGAGGATTGAAGCCCCCATGTGCAGCGTTCTATTCACGCCAAAGAGTGCGGGATCATGTTGGCCACGACGTGTAGTAGTACGTACTGGACATGCTAATGGTTCGAACGAACAGAGGCTTTGATAAGACGGCCGATAACGAGCGTTCTAATTACTCGCCCAAAGAGTGCGGGCTTGCCACGAGTCCGTACTTTCAAATTCGAAGGAACAAGGATTGCAGCCCCATGAGAGCGAACTATTAGAGCCCAAAGAGTGCTAGCTTTGCCACGAGTACACTGGTTCAAGTTTCAAACGAACCGAGGATTGAAGCCCCGTGAGAGTGTTCCATTACGCCCAAAGAGAGCGAGCTTGCCACGCGTAACATGCTCAGATTCCGAAGCGTAACTAGGATTGTAACCCCATAAGAGCGTTCCATAACGCGCCAACGAGTGCTAGCTAGCCACGAGTGACTTGTTTCAATGGATTCAAACCGAACGTAGGAACTAAAGTGCCATGCTAGAGTGTTTTCTCTTAACGCCCAAAGGAGTTGCAAGCAAGCACGAGTTACTTGCTCAAATTCCGAACGAATGCGAGGATTGAAAGCCCCAGTGAGAGAGCGTTCTAATACGCCCAAAGAGTGCGAGGTTGCCACGAGTTACATGCTCAGGAGTACGAACGAACGAGAAATAGAAACCCCATGAGAGCGATCTCTTACGGTCCCCAAGAGATGCTATCTTGCCATGAGAGACTTGTTCAGATTCAAACGAACGAGGCTTGAAGCCCAATGGAGAGCGTTCTATTACGCACAAAGAGTGCAAGCCTTGCCACGTAGTACTATGCCTCATATTCGAACGAACTACGAGGATGGAAGCCCCAAGAGACGCGTTCCTTTTAACTCCCAAAGAGTGCGGGCTTGCCACGATATACCATGCCCAAATTCGAACGAACGACGCGAATGAAGGCCCATGGGAGCGTTCTAGGAGGCCCAATTAGTGTGCGAGCGGGGGGGGGGAACCTAGATCGATATTGGTACGAACAAGGAGGGGAGGGGTGGAGTGAACGTCTACAATAGGCCCTACGGGGGAATTGCGAGGTAGCCACGAAGGACAGGCTCAGAGGTTGGGTGGAAGGTGGATTGAAGGCCCATGAGTGCGTTTCTATTTCGCCCAATGGGCGAGCTTGCCTCTCTTCTGTTTTGTACATGCGCTCTGTATCGAACGACTCTTTGAGGTTTGAAGCCTCCTTGAGCTCTTCCTTTTCTTTCATTCCCATCTATTTCGAGCTTTTTACGAGAACTTCCTCTGGTTCGGAACGAACGAGTGATTGAACCCCCTTGAGACGTTCTTTAACTCTCAAAGAGTTTCTTTTGATGCTTACCGTGGAACTTGATTTTGTTTTTTTTGCTTTCTGAACTTTCTTTCTCTTTCCTCCTACTAATCCTCCCTGTTCTCTTTCTTCGTTTGCTTTCCTTGCCTTCCTGGGGGTTGCCTTACGAACGAGGATTGAAGCCCCATGAGAGCGTTCTATTACGCCCAAAGAGTGCGAGCTTGCCACGAGTACATGCTCAGATTCGAACGAACGAGGATTGAAACCCCATGAGAGCGTTCTATTACGCCCAAAGAGTGCGAGCTTGCCACGAGTACATGCTCAGATTCGAACGAACGAGGATTGAAGCCCCATGAGAGCGTTCTATTACGCCCAAAGAGTGCGAGCTTGCCACGAGTACATGCTCAGATTCGAACGAACGAGGATTGAAGCCCCATGAGAGCGTTCTATTACGCCCAAAGAGTGCGAGCTTGCCACGAGTACATGCTCAGTTTCGAACGAACGAGGATTGAAACCCCATGAGAGCGTTCTATTACGCCCAAAGAGTGCGAGCTTGCCAAGCTCAGCTTCGAACGAACGAGGATTGAAACGAACGAATTACGCCCAAAGAGTGCGAGCGCTTGACGAGTACATGCTCAGATTCGAACGAACCCCCATGAGAGCGTTCAATTACGCCCAAAGAGTGCGAGCTTGCCACCAGTACATGCTCAGATTCGAACGAACGAGGATTGAAGCCCCATGAGAGCGTTCTATTACGCCCAAGAGTGCGGGCTTGCCACGAGTACATGCTCAGGTTCGAACGAACGAGGATTGAAACCCCATGAGAGCGTTCTATTACACCCAAAGAGTGCGGGCTTGCCACGAGTACATGCTCAGATTCGAACGAATGGGGATTGAAACCCCATGAGAGCGTTCTATTACGCCCAAAGAGTGCGAGCTTGCCACGAGTACATGCTCAGATTCGAACGAACGAGGATTGAAGCCCCATGAGAGCGTTCTATTACGCCCAAAGAGTGCGAGCTTGCCACGAGTACATGCTCAGAGAACGAACGAGGATTGAAACCCTATGAGAGCGTTCTATTACGCCCAAAGAGTGCGAGCTTGCCACGAGTACATGCTCAGTTTGAAACGAACGAGGATTGAAGCCCCATGAGAGCGTTCTATTACGCCCAAAGAGTGCGAGATTGCCACGAGTACATGCTCAGATTCGAACGAACGAGAGATTGAAAACGCCCATGAGAGCGTTCTATTACGCCCAAAGAGTGCGAGCTTGCCACGAGTACATGCTCAGATTCGAACGAACGAGGATTGAAGCCCCATGAGAGAGCGTTCTATTACGCCCAAAGAGTGCGAGCTTGCCACGAGTACATGCTCAGATTCGAACGAACGAGGATTGAAGCCCCATGAGAGCGTTCTATTACGCCCAAAGAGTGCGAGCTTGCCACGAGTACATGCTCAGATTCGAACGAAAGAGGTTTGAAGCCCCATGAGAGCGTTCTATTACGCCCCAAAGAGTGCGAGCTTGCCACGAGTACATGCTCAGATTCGAACGAACGAGGATTGAAGCCCCATGAGAGCGTTTATTACGCCCAAAGAGTGCGACGATACAGGCGACGGCCTCATCATAAGCAGAGTTCTAGGTACGGCTAAAGAGTTCGACCTTAGCAATCTCGTTGCACATCCCATTTCAACACCGCCATCACATGACACAGGTAGCGAACTCGTCGCATACCTGGGATAGCAACCTCGTCGCACATCCCGTCTCAACACCGCCATCACATGGCATAGGTAGCGAACTCGTCGCATACCCGGGATAGCAATCTCGTTGCACATCCCATTTCAACACCGCCATCACATGGCACAGGTAGCGAACTCGTCGCATACCCGGGATAGCAATCTCGTCGCACATCCCATCTCAACATTTTGCACTTGCCAACCTAAGTCTCATGACCCTAGGTTCAAGTCACTAAGTCTCACCTATGATCAATGACATTAGGTTTACTTTCTCATTCTCAACCTAGGTTCCATAACGCTAGGTTCCAATCTCATGTCCAACCTATGTTCAATAACACTAGGTTCCAATCATACATGTTCCAACCTATGTTCAATAACACTAGGTTCCAATCATACATGCAACCATGCAACAAGTATAGATAATATAAATATACTTGAATTCTATAACATGCAATAGGAGCTCATGGCTCTACCTATCATGATTTTCATCTTTGCCAACATGCAAGTCCTAGGGTTCACCATACATACCATTTTATCTTTAAATGGATATTTACCCTAGACATGGAAGTGACCTAATCACTTCGGTAAACACAAACCCACCTCAAGAGCTTCCGAATTCTTGTATTCTTCAAGCCCCTAAGTGTCCAAGCCTTGAGTTCTTGCTTCAACCCAAGCTTCTACAAGAAAACGGTTCGTTACTCATTACGAACCCTATAATCAACTCAATACATGAAATCAAGTGTTCTAACATGATTTTCCTTGCCTCAATTGCAATTCCCGAAGGTCCAAATATTTTTAGAACCTCCCATGGCAAAAGCCCCAAATCTACCTAGGGTTTGCATGCATGCAAGCCAAACCCTAGATTTCATGGCCAATCTTCCACCATTTCTGGTTGAGATTGCCTAGGGTTTCCAAAAACCTCATCTTAAAGGATTAAATCCAAGGTTTAAACCCTAAATCACAAGAACTCACCTCAAAGTCCTAGCTCCCAAGCTTCTTCTTGCACAGAGAAGCTCCAAATCCACCTTAGAAGCTTTTTCCAAGGTCAAATCCTCCACTTCTCCAAACTTTGGAGAGATCTCTAGAGAGAGAAAGTGAGGGAGAGGGAGAGGGAATGAGAGGAAAGTGAAGAAGGAATGAGGGGAGAGACCTCAGGCCCCCTTCCTACATAACCCATTCACTGCGAAATTACCAAAATACCCCTCACTGGGTATTCTGCCTCAGCCGGGTCCGGACCTTGCAAATGGGGTCCGGACCCCGCACAGGTGACAGTTCACCGCGCAGGCCGGGTCCGGACCTTGGTGTCCGGGTCCGGAACCCGTACGCACCCCAACTCGGAAGCCAGCTCGGGTCCGGACCGTGACATCAGGGTCCGGACCGTAGCTGCCCGCGGACTTCATTGTCCGGACCCCAGCTTCCAGGGTCCGGACCCCGTGAGCAGTTTTGCTCCACTTGGTCCCTTTTTCATAATTTTTCGATTTTCGGGTTTCCACTCGCACCCACAATGTTCTGAAACCTTCGGAACCCAATTCCACACCAGCCATTATTGGCTTCCATCGAACTTTATCAAATTTAGCAAAGTTCGCCACGACGCACCGAAATTTTGAGTGCTACAGGACGGAGCGATTGCGCGATGGCTTCGCGTGAGGCCGACGATTCGGTGGACGCTCGTGGAGACGGAGCATTGCTGCTGCGAGGAGTCGCGGTGTGGTCGATCGAAGGAGTTCGATTGATCGGGGACCAACGAAGGGGATCTACTTCAAGTCTAGGGTAAAGGTTGAGTCGTGAATTCGGTAAATCACCTTGTACTCTATTTTACTTAGTGAATTTTCATGTGATCAGTCCCGTGGGTTTTTTACTCCTTTTGGAGTTTTCCCACGTAAATTTCTCGGTGTGTTGCTTTAATTTTTCGCACTTATATTTTTATTGCATCGAGTTGGTTGTTTTATTGTATACACCTATTCACCCCCCCTCTAGGTGTGTGTTTACCTATTAGATTCTTGGGGTATCATAACTTTCAAGTGGTATCAGAGCGGGAACAGGTAGTATATCATGGCCGAGGGCGGTAACATTAATCGACCTCCGCTTTTCGATTTCACTAATTATGCTTATTGGAAAGTTCGTATGAGAGCTTTTCTAATAGCCATCGACGAGCGTGTGTGGCAATCTATTGAATTTGGATGGACACATCCAACACATGTAGTCGAGAATGTTAGCGTCCCGAAACCTAGAAATAAATGGACGAAAGACGAAATTGATCAATCATCATATAACGGAAAGGGTATTAATGCTTTATTCAATGCGTTAACGCAAACCGAGTTCTCACGCGTTTCGGCGTGTGAAACGGCGAAGGAAATTTGGGATACTCTCCAAGTGACGCATGAGGGTACTAGTTTAGTAAAGATTCAAAAACTCCAAATGCTAACTAGCAAATTCGACTCTATTCGTATGGAGGAACATGAAACCTTTACAGAGTACTATACTCATTTACAAGATATTGTCAATACTTGTGCTATCTTGGGAGAGAAAATTTCTGAACCCAAAGTTGTTCGTAAAATATTAAGAACCCTTCTGTAGAGGTTTCGTCCAAAGGTTGCGGCCATTGAAACAGTGAAACATCCGGATGAATTAAAAGTAGAAGAATTAGTTGGTGCATTACAAACTTATGAGATGACTTTTCCTACTAATTCATCTTCTACCAAGTCTTCTTCCAAGGGTGCAGAGATAGCTCTAAGATCCACGAAGGAAGAAGACTCGAACACGTCTTCCTCAGATTCGGATTTGGACACTACTTTGGAGGAATTTGATAAACAATTGGCGCTCCTAACGAGGAAGTTCCGACGAAACTTTAGAAAGAAACAAGCGAACAAGACGACCTCTTCCTCAAAGCAATCAAAGAATAAAGGGAGTAATTTCTCTAAATCTAGGAAATCCGAGAGTTCTTCCAAGGAGAAGAAGAGCTCCGAATGACAAATCCAATGCTACAAGTGCAGGGAATTTGGCCACATAGCCTCTGATTGTCCAAATAAGAAGTCTTCGAAAAAGAAGGCTATGCAAGCAATCACATGGGATGATTCATCATCTGATGAGTCTACCTCTAGTGATGAGGACGTTAATGCTACTGCTTTACTTGCAACTAACTCTCCTTTTATGTGTTTAGCCTCTACTTCCGCTGACTCTTCTTCCTTATCTCTTTTGCATGAAAAATCTACGTCGGAGATCGACACAAGCGATGAGGAGTCAGGAGAAGACGATATTGCAGCTGCCTATCATCAATTATTCATGGAATCTAAGAAGATGGCGAAACACAACAAGAAATTGAGGAGAAGACTGCTTGAACTCGAGAAAGAAAACAAGAATTTCGCTACCATCTCTAAGTCACTTGTGGAAGAGCGAGAAAGTTTGATCAAGTAGATAAGTGTAAACTTTTGAAAACAAAAAGAAATCTCATTTAGATAAAATAAATTTCCTTTCCAAGTAGTACACTGAGTCTAGAGTATCCAACTTGGACATGACTAAGACGATTTTTCAACTCAAAAATGATCTCAATAAGTTTTCATCTAGCACTTCTAAACTAGATAACATATTGGGACTTGGTCAAACTAACAGATTCGGACTTGGATATGAACGGATTTATGTTGAACAAGTCTCAAAATCGGCCCCAAAGAACTCGACACAATCTTCTTCAAGAAACCAAGGTATGACTTCTACACAAAAGATTAAATTTGCTAACAAAGTTTGTCATCTATGTGGTGTTGTAGGTCACATCAAAGGAAATTGCAAACAAGGGATGAAGCAAGCTACAACACCGCCGCGACAAACTCAAAATTTGAAGAAGAATTTTCCTCCACCAAACCGAGAGCAACGACGTTTGAAACCGCAACAAATATCAAGGGTTGAACCGAGGAAGCAAGCATGGACACCGAAAGAGTACGTTCTAATGAAGCATGATCTCACAAAGGCCTCAAACCAACAAATGTCAAGTTCCAATAGGCCGACGCAACCCAAAACACGTAAGGTTTGGGTGCGCAAAAGTGAACTCTTTTCTTGCCTTGTCATACACACCTCACTACATGCTTATGATAATTCGTCTTGGTATCTAGATAGTGGATGTTCCCGACACATGATCGGAGATAAAAATTATTTTACTTCTTTAAACAAGATCTTCGGAGGTCTAGTTGTTTTCTGAGACGGACGGTCATCAAAAGTTGCTGGAAAGGAAACAATCACGATTCCGGATGGCCCTACTTTGAATGATGTTCTTTATGTTGAAGGGCTTAAGACAAATCTCATAAGTATTAGTCAACTGTGTGACAATGGATGCTCTGTGCAATTCTTTGCTAAAGAGTGCACTATGACTGGTTGTGATAATGCTTTCTTCTTAAAAGGTATTAGGTCACAGAATAATTGCTACATAGTTCCTTGTACTTCAACTGAACATTGTAACCTAGCGACATTAGACACTGAAATCCTATGGCATAAAAGGCTAGGTCACATCAATTTTAAGGAGCTATCTATAATTACACAAAAAAAGTAGTTAGAGGAGTTTCTAAGATCAGTTATAAAGAGAACACTGTGTGTGGGGGTTGTCAATTGGGAAAACAAACTAGAACTGCACATAAGAATTTGAATCACTTAGGGACAACAAAACCTCTAGAATTACTGCATATGGACTTAATGGGGCCAACTAGAGTACAAAGCTTGGGTGGAAAACGATACATCTTTCTTGTGGTTGATAATTTTACTCGTTTTGTATGGACTGCTTGTCTACGTGAGAAAGCCGATACTTTTGATTCCTTTTCTGAAATTTGTCACCGTCTTCTGAC
The DNA here is from genome assembly GCA_016920855.1 of Puya raimondii. Lineage (NCBI taxonomy): Eukaryota > Viridiplantae > Streptophyta > Magnoliopsida > Poales > Bromeliaceae > Puya > Puya raimondii. The sequence goes on along the minus strand of JABWPP010000050.1, from coordinate 209,955,893 downwards.
TGAACGTAATGAGAAAATTGTACGCATCAGAAGTGATCAATGGGGAGAATTCATAAATTCTAAATTCATTGACTTCTGTGTTTCAAAAGGTACAAAATATGAATTCTCTGCTCCTTATACACCACAACAGAATGGAGTGATCGATTGAGCGTAAGAACCGGGTTGTACAAGAGATGGCTCGTGTTATGCTTCATAGCAAGAAAGTTGCACTACACTTCTGGGCTGAAGTAGTAAACACAACTGTCTATATAATTAATAGAATTTACTTACGCCTGGGTACCTTGAACACTCCATATGAATTGTGGTGTAGTAGAAAGCCAAATATCAAATATTTTCGTGTCTTCGGGAGTCGGTGTTATATTCTTAGAGATCGTGAAAATCTTGGCAAATTCGATTCTCGAAGTGACGAAAGAATTTTTCTAGGCTATTCTACTACTAGCCGAGCCTATCGTGTGTACAATTTGCGCTCTAAGACGGTGGTAGAGTCGGTTAATGTAAAAGTAGATGAAGCTTCCTCAGTTGCTACTTCTTTGAATGAATCCATGTCTAATTTGCGTTTGAATGATGATGTTGAATCTCCTTTTACGATAATTGCACAAGATGATGATTCTATTCATCAAACTGTTGCATCACATGACTCTACTGCATCTCATGAATCCACTGCATCTCATAACACATCTTTACCGCACGAAGCTCCTAGCACATCGACTAATCCTCAAACATCACGAATCTCCAAAGATCATCCATTGACCAATGTGATTGGAGATCCCCATCAAGGTGTGCAGACAAGGAGACAACTTGAGTGTGAATTTGCATGCTATGTATCCTTAGTTGAACCAAAGAATATTGATGAAGCTCTTCTGGATGAATATTGGATAGATGCAATGCAAGAAGAACTTGGCCAATTTTTACGAAATGATGTGTGGGAATTAGTGCCACGCCCTACGCAACAAAATGTTATTGGTACCAAATAGATTTTTAAAAATAAGAAAAAAAAGGAAGGTACTATAATCCAAAACAAGGCACGACTTGTTGCGCAGGGCTATTCACAAATAAAGTTGATTGATTTTGATGAAACGTTTGCCCCGGTTGCCCGTCTTGAATCTATTCGTATTTTGTTCGCGATAGCTTGTCATTACAAAATCAAATTATTTCAAATGGATGTGAAAAGTGCTTTTTTAAATGGTTTTTTAAATGAAAAAGTTTATGTTGAACAACCAAAATGTTTTATTGACTCAAATCATCCAGATCATATTTATCGTTTGAAAAAGGCTCTCTATGGACTTAAACAACCACCGCGAGCATGGTACGAACGTTTGACCAAATATTTACATGATAAGGGCTATAACCGAGGGGGAGCTGATAGAACTCTATTTGTGAAACATTTGAAAGATGATTTTATTGTGGCACAAATTTACGTTGATGATATTATTTTTGGTGCAACTAAAGATAAAGATGCCGCAAAGTTCGCCGAGGTCATGAAAAGTGAATTTGAGATGTCCATGATGGGTGAACTTACATACTTTCTGGGATTACAAGTAAAACAAACTGGTGAAGGAATTCATCTCTGCCAATCCAAGTACGCAAAAGAATTAGAGAAGAAATTTGGTTTGGAGAATGCAAAGGACTTCCCTACTCCGATGGGCACGAGTAACAAGGGTCTTGGATTGGATGCCCATGGAAAAAGTATTGATGAGAAGCTTTATAGGAGTATGATTGGGAGTTTGCTGTACTTGACTGCTAGTCGACCGGACATTGCATTTAGTGTGGGAATTTGTGCTCGCTATCAAGCAAATCCCAAAGAAATTCATCTGAAAGCTGTTAAGCGCATCATCCGGTATGTGAAGGGTACGGTGAATCATGGTATCTGATATCCCATGGGAACATCTCTTGATTTGATTGGGTATTCAAATGCCGATTGGGCTGGTTCTGTGGATGATCGAAAAAGTACTAGTGGAGGTTGTTTCTATCTAGGTCATTGTCTTGTTGCGTGGCATAGTAAGAAACAAAATTGTATTGCCTTGTCCACTGCAGAGGCGGAATACATTGCCGCCGAAAGTTGCTCAACTCAATTACTTTGGATGAAAAGCTTACTGAGCGAATACCGAATCCCCTCCAGTACCGTCACTATTCTGTGTGATAACACCAGCGCCATAACTATTTCAAGAAACCCTATTTTACATTCTCGAATAAAACATATTGAACTTCGATATCATTTTTTGCGTGAACTAGTTGAATCAAATACACTTCAACTCACTTATATTTCGACCGATGATCAACAAGCTGATATTTTGACTAAGCCTTTGGATCAAAAACGTTTTCTACATTTACAAAAGGCAATTGGGATGAATCCTTCTATCTAGATAAGTTCTTCGGGCCATAGTCATGCATGTTTTTGGTTATTCATTGCATATGTTTTTAAATTTTTGCTTGATGTGTCGATTTTTGATGATGTTTTTGTTTTTCCTCGTACAACATTACAAAGCAAGCAAAACACTTGACATGACTTTAATAACTTCATGATATGCTTATTTTATTTGATTACTATTTGTATATCACTATATGTTATGTTCTTTGAGATAACTTTCTTTTCAAATTTTGTCTACTTATCTTAGTTAATTTTGACACATCTCATTTGAACTTTAGATAACATTACTATCTTATTAGAATGCATGAAGAAAATATGAATAGCGATTTCATTATTGATTGGTTACTCGATAATTCTTCGAATTGAAGGTTGCACATTTTTAGGAGGAGTTTTCATATTATATTAATTTTATGCTATTTAAGATGTGGAAAGAGTTACATCCCATTAAGGGAGTGTGAAAACTACAACCACATGGAGGAAAGGGCTACCACCCCGGTCGTCCGGGAAGTGTGTGTAGTTACCACATGTTTATGTGCTTCATGCGAATTTTTTATTTAAAAAAAGGAGAGTTGTGTTTGATAAAAAGAAAAATATATATAATTACATAGCTAATGAGAGTAATTATAGATGAAAGATGCTCATAGAGCCACTCTCCAGAAGGAATAAGGTGGTTAGATACAAAGATGCTCAAAGAGCCACTCCCCGAATTTTGTTGGTGCATAATTCAATTTGGATGTATTATCTTGAGTCTTCTGATCTTTTGAGTTTTCTATTCAACATTCCTCTGAAACATACTGTTTTGATAGTCTTCGTATGCTTTAGATCATGTTTGATATGTTAAAATTAACGAATCTAAGTTTATAGAATTTGTTTTGATTTTTCTCTCAAAAGGGGCCATAACAATTTTCGATATATCAATAAAAATTTTATAAAATTGGGGTACCATGAAATATTTTTTTGTTATGTTGACATGTTTTTCAAATAAAAAAATTGAATTTAAAAAAATGAAAAAAAAATTGAAATTTGGTACGGGGCCTGGACCTTGCTGCAGAGTCCGGACCCCGCGCTCGAACCTGCACATATAGGGCATCGATTTCTGATTTTATGGCTTTGTGTTTTGGCTTTGTTTCTTTTCTCCTGAGTTTCTCTCTTTAGAAAGAAGGTTTCCCACTTCCTTTTGCAAGGTTACGTCAAATCTCTTGTGAGTATTTCAGATTTCTTCCCTGTTCTTCATGTGTAAACCCTGCAATACCTGTTTTTGTTGTTGTTCTTGTGATTTCTCCGAAATAACTTGGTTAAACCTGAAATTTTTGCTTCGTGTTTGGTTCTATTTGTGGTTCTTAACATTTCTATATCGTTTTGCATGATTTTCGAACGTCCCATTTGCTGTTTTTCTAAAACTTCTTGTATATGCATTTTGGATAACATTGCTTATTGCAAATGAGTTTCTCATGACTTCTTATGGCCCTAGGAATCTCTAGATGTGATTTTTTCAATTTTCTGAATTTATGATCTTTATGCGATTTTTTTTTCAAATTTATCAACAGAGATTTTTCAACATGTCTTTCTCATGGCTCCTGGTGCTGGTTGTTCTCATGAGTGGTGTTGGTCGGGGCGGGCGGCGTAGGAAGACCATGGCGCATAAACGCCCTCGCTCCCCCGATGATGAGGGTAGCGAGTACCAAGCTTCCGAGGGGTCTGAAACAGAATCGGAACCATGTTCACCGGAGGTACTTACTCGGAGGAAAGGGAAGGAACCAGCAGCTGCAAAAGGGAAAAGAAAGGAAAAGTTGGTTCCGAAGCGGAGCACTAGGCGCTCAGGAGGTATCGATATTCGTGAACTGGCGTCTGAGCCACCACGACGCCGTACGTAGCACGACGCCGTACGTAGCACGACGAGCCTGTTCCCTCCAAGCGCGTCTCCATGTATTCTTCTAAGTTGTGTATCGGAGAGCGCGACGTCGCAGTACGGAAGCTTATTGAAGAAACTCCTGCTTTTTCTCAGTTGTATGATAATGGTAACCTTGCCGCCATTTGTTCCTTTCCTGAGCAGACGGGCTACTGTTTAGAGCTCATTTCGTACCAGAGCAACCCATGTATGAACAAGGGTTGATTTTATAATTCGCGAGTTCTACATGCGCGCCGGTTATCTTCAGGATGCTGAAGGTGGTCCGTATGTGTTCATGACGACAGTGCGTGGGGTCACTTTGGATGTCACTCCAGAAACGATAGCCATGGCACTTTATATGGAGGCTCGCATCGATGGTGTTGATTATCTCAAGGGCGGTATTGAATCACTTCGCGATTGGCGAAAGGTAGTTAATGGTGTGTGCCTTCCTGAGACGCAGTCGGCGGGAAATTCAGTTATGTCAAAGGAGCTGCAACCAGCGTATCAGTTTTTGAACTTCATTGTTGTCTACAACATTCTCCCTACTATGAATACAAAGGTGGTGCGTTGGGAACGGTTGTTATATATGTACCTAGTTGGACATCCCACCGAGGCAGAGGCAAGGGGAATTAATCTGAACATTCTATTCCTCATCCGGCATCGCATGGCGAAAGAGATCAAGACTTCAAATTAGGTCGACCGTCTTCCATATCCACTGATCATTATGCGGATTTTGAAACATAAAGGGGTCGATATTCATTGTGCATCGTATGAGTATAGTCTTGGTAAAATCAATGAAACGACGCTCAATAAATCGCGACCTTCTGGACGTCCTTCCATGGCTGCCGGACCTACCGGTTCCTCCCGTCCGCGTCCAAGTTCTTCTCAGCCACCTGAGCATGTTTTTGAGGAGGACGTCTCGGTGACATCTATATATCGGGAGCAGCAGCGCCTTTCTTCTGAGCAAGAACGGATTTCTACTGAGCTTCACCGTCTCTCATCTGAGCAGGAATGCCTTGGTGCTGAGAAGACCAAGATCACTAAGAAGCTCAGTAAGCTTCAGAGGATTATGAAGGCAATCTTTGACAAGTTGGGTTGTTGCCGCGCCGATATTCCTCCGCACGATGATGACTCGGAGTAGCTGGTCTCTATGGACTTCGTGACTTTCTTTGATCATGTTTCATCTTTGTTTCATGCATCTTTCTATTCCGTTTGTGCATCCTCTTTTTGTGTTTTGGCGTTTTGTGACAAAAAAGGGGAGATGTGGTTGACATAGGAAGTGGTTGACATAGGATGACATAGGACTGAATTAGATTCTTAGTGCTGAACTTCTTGCTGAATTTCTTTGCTTGTGCTGAATTTTGCTTCTATACTTCCGTGGTCTTATGGTATTAATGTTATATTTTGTCGAGACTATATTTTTGCAGGAAGTACAAGACTTCAAGACTCCTAGTCGTGTCTAAGTCATAGAGTTTGTATTAGGAGTTGCCTTAGGTGTATTTTTGAACTTCTTGGATCGGTCATGCGAGGAGTTTGTCGTTTGGTGATTGCGATAAACTCTGTTTGCTTTTAGTTTTGTAGCTAAGTGAGCTTCGGGTATGTAATTTTTGTTTTGTCACGAAATCGCCAAAGAGGGAGATTGTTACGGCATTTTTGTTGGCGGATTTCGTAGAGTCCTGTGGAGTCTTGAAGGGTCAAAGAAGACGACATCAAGTTCAAAGGTTCAAAGACTCATCTATGAAGCTCACAGCCCCTCAGGTATGTTTAATATAGTTAATGGTGATTTACACATTTAACCTAAGTGTTTGGAGACATTAGAATAGATTTTATTTGATAAATATTAATAAAATAGAAAATTTTATGCTACGTGGTCCGGACCCTGAGGCAGGGTCCGGAACCTGTAAGCCTCTCATGCTGTTTCGCAGAGAGGGTCCGGACCCTGAGAGTTGAGGTCCGGACAATGAAACGCTGGAGAGTTTCAGAGTCCGGACCCTGCATCCAAGGTCCGGACCCTGACCCGTCGTGATTTTTCAAAATCTCGTTTTTTTCAAATCTACTCTGATTCTAATGTCTCCTAAACCTATAAATATGATATAGGGGCTTCTCTAAACCATGCCTAAGAGAGATTTACCTTTGAAAACCCTAGAAACTTATCTCGGAGCTGTTCGTTCATCTTTTCGATGACAAGTTTCTTCCTCTCTTGTGTCAACTTGATTCTTAGGGTTTAATTTCTAATCTTCATCTTAGAATCAAGTTGATGAGTGCTTAGAAAGTCTTCTCTCATATTCCTTGCTTCTCTAAGCGTTGAAATCACCATCAACTATTATTTTCAGGGCTCCGGACGGAGCGATTGCGCGAGGGCTTCGCGTGAGGCCGAGGATTCGGTGGACGCTCGTGGAGACGGAGCGTTGCTGCTGCGAGGAGTCGCGGTGTGGTCGATCGGAGGAGTTCTATTGATCGGGGACCAACGAAGGGGATCTACTTCAAGTCTAGGGTAAAGGTTGAGTCGTGGATTCGGTAAATCACCTTGTACTCTATTTTACTTAGTGGATTTTCGTGTGATCGGTCCCGTGGGTTTTTTACTCCTTTTGGAGTTTTCCCACGTAAATTTTTCGGTGTGTTGCTTTAATTTTCCGCACTTATATTTTTATTGCATCAAGTTGGTTGTTTTATTGTATACACCTATTCACCCCCCTCTAGGTGTGTATTTACCTATTAGATTCTTGGGGTATCATAATTTTTAGAAACAAGTTTCTTTGGCGGCCTTCTTTTTAGGAATTACCTTGATATATTCAGTTTTTGGCTTCTTTGCAGGCTTCTTCTTTCTCCATTTAGACTTTATTTTGGAGGAAATCCGTTCAATAGTCAAAACTGACCCCTTATTGACTTTCAGCATTCCTTCAGCCGTGACCAACATATTCAGCAGCTCGGCGAGAGTGCAAGTGGTTTTATTCATTTGAAAATTTAAGGTGAACTGAGAAAATGAATCTGGTAAGGATTGTAAGATTAATACCGTTTGGAGTTCTGTGTTCATAGTCATTCCGAGCTTCTCAAGCTCCTCAATGTCTTAAATCATTGCCAAGCAATGATTATTGACTGACTGACCATTGGACATCTTAGCCCTGAGCAATCGCTTCGACACCTCGTAGTGGGCTGCTCGATTTTGCTCATCATACAACTCTTTGAGATGGAGCAGGATATCAGCATATGCTCGCGCTGGCATTGCAACTCATTGCTCATAGACGCCAACATGTAGCATTTTACCTTCATATCATTATCAATCCATTTATTTATGGCAGCTCTCTGCTGAGCTGTTGGATTTTCGGGTGCCGCTGGAGCCTCCATGTCTAACACATAGGCTAATTTCTCAGAATTGAGAATAATTCTCAAATTCCTCAGCCAATCGATGAAATTTGGTCCAGTTAAGCGATTAGTATTGAGTATTTTGGCAAGTAGGTTAGAGGCAGCCATTTTCTGCAGAAATTTAAGATTCTAATTAGTTGTATGCTTAATCATAATCTATTTGATTAGGGTCGTTAAATCTAAATGGTGCCTCCCACTAATTAGGCGAGTTTCCACACTCCCCGAGTGGTGAAAATGAAAACTTACTAAAAGTTTCTAGTGGAGATTGCGGTCCCATCTGTTTACACACCACCTCATCTAACAGATTCGTGGTAATGAGCAAATAAATGAGTGAACAACTCTTGTCCAATACTTCTCAAGCAAATTGCAATTTAATCTTTGGCCTCCATAAGATATAGGCCTTATCCTGACAGATTCTTGGCCTTATTTCCTGGTTAAGTTAGACCCATCGTTCATCGTGCAAATAAGAATGTCATTGAATCTTCATACTGACATATTCTTAGATTCAACCCCTTTCTTACCGTACAGCATCTCATGCCAATAGAATGGTTGCGGCTCCCTAATGCAGTTGACCCCCGTATCCGGGTACATCAATAAACACTAAAGAGACGCCCCCACCCTACAACGGTGGAAGGCCACTAATGGGTCCATAACACCATTAACTTAATATTTCATTTAGGAATATTAATTGTCTCATCAGTTTTTAATTTATTACTAATTTATATCTCATGCAAATCATCGCATCACATGCATACATATATCGCATACAAAAATAACTACCAGTGATGATCATGAATTTTATCTTGATTCGGGCCTAAGCCACTAGGCCGGAATCGGGTCAAAGGGTATCACACACAAGAAAACCTTTCTTATTCTGCATCTTAATCAGATTGGAGTTGATCAACTCTTGTCTTCTCTCTTGATCAGTATTTGGTCCAAACTTGATCTGCACCGCATCAACTCTTGAATGCAACGAATCCCTATGGAACCTAAACTATCCTTTTTCCTTATTAATTTTGCAACAATAACTTTACAACCCATAAAATAATGAGACACGCATGTCTCCAAATTATATAATTTAATTGGTACATATAGGCATCCAGAAAAAGAAAAAAAAAATATAACACTGGATTCTTATTAAATTACACCAATTCACATCATCACATGATACATGCACATCACAAGGTTGCTATCCATGATCATCACCTCATCATATACATCACATGCATATAATATAACATTCTCTAATTCGAATTCTAATTAATTGGGTTTTAGTTTAATTTTAAAACAAATCTTTATTTGTTTCAAAAATCACAATTTATCATAAAATTTATCGAAAAGATTTAATAATCTCATGTATTAAAAATACAAAATTTTAAACTAATTTTAAAATAAATTCGATGTTAATTAACTTTCAATGACGTGTAAAGTCTTCATGCCAATAAATTAGCATGCATGCATGTGGTCACGCGTTGACCAAAACACGTGCTTAGGGGTGTAATGTGGGCGTGCCGGGCCGGCACGGCCCACATTTTCCGGGCCGAAACGGGCTAGGGGTTGGCCCGGCCCGGCCCGGTTTCAATTTCGGGCCGGGCCGTGCCGGGCCCAAGCCGCCTAGCCTCCGGCCCGGCACGGCCCTTCGGCCCGGAAGGCACGGGCCGTGCCGGGCCGGGCCGTGCTACGGGCCGGCCCTTTAAGATATTTGTTTTTAATTTTTTTAAAAAAATATTATAAAATTTAAAAGAGAAATAATAAATTATTTTTATTTAAACTTATATTTTGATCAAATAATTAAAACATTATAAAAATAGTTATAATATAGTAAATATTTAAATTTTTTAAAAAAAATTGTATTATTAAAAAAAAAAGAAAAAGAAAAGGGATGTGTTTTGGTCCAATGGACCAAAATGCTTTGGTCCATTGGACCAAAACCACTCCTCCCAAGGTCTGCCTAGCAGACCTTGGGAGGAGAGCTCCTGGGGAGGAGGCCTCCCCAGGAGCTGAGACCCCTTGGGCCTCGGGGTGCGTGCCGTGCTGGCCCGGCTGGCACGGCCCAACCGGGCTGTGCCGTGCCGGGCGGCCCGCCTCTTCGCGGCCTGCCTCTTCCCAGGCCCGCATCGGGCCCTAGGGGCGCGGCCCAGCACGGCCCCGTAGCTCGGGCCGGGCCGGCCCGGCACGGGTGCTACAGCACCCGTGCCGTGCTGCAGCCCGGCCCGCGGCCGTGCCGGGCCGGGCAGGCCACGTGCCGCCCGGCCCGTTTTACACCCCTACACGTGCTACTCACTCCCTGCACGCAACCCACTCGTTGCACGCACAAGTGCCGCTTGCACGTCGCATGCCACAGCTTGCGCATCGGTTCAAAAAATTAGCGATTTCGGTGAATTTAATATTGTATTATTAAAATAAACGGTAACATAATATTTTATTTTTTGTGCGATCTAATTAATATTTTGAAACAATCAAATATTGTTCGAAAAATAATCTTCATCGTTTTGATTTCGATCATTCCGAAAAACCCAATTAACATCGAAAAGAGATTAAATCTAAAATAAACAACGAGGATGGCTCCGATACCATTGTAAGAAAATTATGTGTATGCGCGGAAAAAAATAATACAATTAAAATTTTTCTAAACGAAAAATCACCTCGTATTTCGTTTTAGATCTTAAACAATCGATCTAACTGATCTAATCATATAGGATTTAGTTTTTCACCTTGCGCGGGTCGAGAACGTACACCGCGAAGTCAACAATCGTTGGTAAAAATTATTCGCCCTCGTTAGCCGCGCAAGCGCCTGGCCTCTATTCGCGACCACACAAAATCACGCCCTTGATTGAACTAATCGACTGCTTCGATCCGCGATCCGATCACAAATTGATGCTTGCATACATTCGAGAAAGATGAATCAATCTTCTGGATGTGTTAGCAACCTTCTGTAGATCGAAATCGATAGATTAATTGTGGAGGACTTGAGGAAGAGAGAGAGGATTGACAGCTAGGATTTTTTATTTCTCTTGTAATACATTCATTAATATGTCATATAACATATATTTATATTGAGAAAATCCCAAGCCTAACCCTAATCCTGATCGAAATTCTTGTCCGATTAGATTATCCATTAATCCTCAAGTTGGTTTTAATTTAAATCAAATCTGAATCCTAATTCGATTTGTGTGTAATATTTACACATAAGTCCTCACATTATTTACTAACGATTAGTAAATACACCATGTAGCTTTTACAATTAAATACCTCTAATTTATAATAATTGTTAGTATTAAACTATATTATAATTGCAATTAACTCATCCGATAAACTTCTTTTATCGTCTTCTTAATATCGATCATGCGCGATTTCTTATGTGTGTGACCTAATAGTTTCAATTCTGTCTGATAGTGAGATATGATGTGATCCCCATCTACATCATCATCGAAACTGCTTTCGATGGCTCAAAATTCTTTTGATTTCACCCCTTTAGAATAATTAATTGTCGATAATTATTCTTATTGGTTCCCACAATCCACTAGTGACGCCTAGCAGTATGTAGTGGTAATCCAATCAGAAGTGAATATCGGACTGAACCTCTAGGTGCAATTACCGTATAATACAATCCTTCTATCTCATAGTCCCAACTAAGTGGAGGTCATGGAATACTCGTCAAACCCTACCACCCGTCATATGAAAAATTTAATAGGACAAAAGCTCTTATGGTTACTCTTAGAAACCTCTTTCCATGCACCATATTACCCCGGCTGAGGATTTCTGAGCTTTGCTTTACAAATAGTATAGAACTAATTATCTCTCTATCGAGAGCGATAGATCCCCTATAAACACACACCCATTCCTAATATCAACCAACTGTAGCCAACATATACTATTAAGACCCATGGCTAGGATCAGAGTTTGTTGTACAGTCAAACTACAGTAGCCTCACATTAAATGGCCGTGGTGTCGCAGGTCTAAGAATCAGTTGTACCACTGCAACATCGAACCAGTTACTGACGAATGAGTAGACATCCATGTAACTGTTCGTAGTTGGTACGCTCAGTACCTTTGTTCTCTAACAACTACCTGCATGTTCGCTCCAGTGTCCCCACACTGATGACTCGAGATTCGTCTTCCCAAAAGGGAAGCGGCACACACATCAATCTTACCGGATCAATCATCGTCCCCATGATGATCCACCGATTGAGAGCATTTAGTAATTAATCACCAATAATATGTATCTCAAATTTTCAACTCTTGAGAATACATATTATCATCTTATTAATTCAATAGACGATTCACGGACACATTAAACATGAATGGAATAAAAGACCCGAATATATAAATAATAAATATTAAGCATAAAGATATGTCCCATAGAAAAATAAAATGTGTCAGCCTGATAGGCTTCTAGGGCATACAAATAACATACAGTACATGGACCGACTGTGTGTGCCTATGAATTCAGAGATCCGAGAAGAGATTTTGAGAGAGGCTCATTGCTCACCTTATACGGTTATCCTTGTGGAACCAAGATGTATAAGGATTTGAAGGCACACTTCTGGTGGAATGAAATGAAGAGAGACATCGGGAGATTTATTGCTCAATGTCTGACTTGTCAACAGGTGAAGGCTGAGAATCAAGTATCTGCTGGCAAGCTTCAGAGTCTTCCAGTGCCATAGTGGAAGTGGGATCAGATCACCATGGACTTCGTTGTGGGATTACCGAGGATGCAGGGTGGATTTGATGCCATATGGGTGATAGTGGACAGATTGACTAAATCTGCTCACTTCTTACTAGTGTAGACTTTATGGTCTAGAGATCGACTTGCTCATACTTGGACGAGGTAGTGAGGTTACATGGAGTGCCTACCTCGATTGTATCAGATAGAGATCCACGATTCGTCTCGCATTTCGTGAGGAGCCTACAGACAGCTTTGGGTACTCAGCTTTACTTTAGTACAGTATTTCACCCACAGATTGATGGACAATTAGAGTGGACTATTCAGACTCTGGAGGACATGTTGAGAGCGTGCGTCCTAGATTTTGGAGGAGAGTCGCATCGACATTTGATATTGGTTGAGTTCGCGTACAACAACAGCTATCAAGTGAGCATTTCGATGGCTCCGTTTGAGGCGTTGTATGGATGCAAGTGTCGATCACCCCTACATTTGTCACGCCCCATCGGGCCTTTAACACCAAATAGGTGGAAAGGATAAACCGCACGGCGCATGCCCCAGACCCGCCGAACGGACAGAATCTCCCCTACCCGCCCAAGGCGTCACAACACAAGCATTTCCACGATGTTCCAACTAGGAACAGAGTACAAGAGTTGCACAAGGAAGCATCAACATAAAGAAGTTCTACTTCTATTACATCACATTTGCACATTAATACATGCCCAATTTTTTTTTCTTTTCCATCATTCCTATTCCATACATCAAGTTTCAAAAATATGAAATTACAAGTTGTATACATTTAATAAAAACTCCTATGCTACCATTGTCCAAAACTCGGGGTACAACTACAAATAACACCAAAATGGAAGGGCCGCTATCTACAGAGCTAAACCCTTGCCTCGCTCCGCCGCCTCACTCGTGGAAGGACCTGAAAAATATGGGTGAGAACTATAAATATAGTTCCCAGTGGGTAAGGCCACCCAAGAGAGAAGCTCGACCCACCAGGTCCAAAGAAACAACACAAGCATAAGTTAGATTTCAATTAACTATGCATATAAATATTTACATGCTTGTAAATAAACATAAAGGATGCAACCAAATAAAATGACAACTTTCATTTTCTCCTAGGTTCATCCTATATCTCACATTGTCCAAGTTCGACTACCTTTCATTTATTTATGGTGTCGGAATTGCCGCATCACCAATTTGGTTCTCAATCAAAGCGGAATCGCCGCAAGTATTGGACTCCGGGCAATGGAATCGCCATCCCCATCACGGTCCCAACCTCCAAAGAGTGAAATCGTCATCTCCTTATTCGGGTAGCGGAATCGCCGCATACCCGGGATAGCGAAATCGTCGCGTACCCCAATATTTTCTCTTTACACAATATAGTGTTGGGCACCGGGCAATGGAATCGCCATCCCCATCGTGGTCCCAACTTCCAAGGAGTGAAATAGTCATCTCCCTATTCGGGTAGCGGAATCGCCGCATACCCGGGATAGCGAAATAGTCGCGTACCCCAACTCGTCTCCGCCATCACGTGGCTCGGGTAGCGAAATCGTCGCATACCCCAATGTTCACATTTCACACTTGCCAACCTAAGTTCAATGGCCCTAGGTTCAAGTCGCCAAGTCTCACCTATGTTCAATGACACTAGGTTTACTTTACATTCTCAACCTAGGTTCCATGACACTAGGTTCCAATCTCATGTTCCAACCTATATTCAATGACACTAGGTTCCAATCTCATGTTCCAACCTATGTTCAATGACACTAGGTTTACCTTACATATATGCAATCACATAGCAAGTATAACTAATAATGAAATACTTGAATTCATTAACATGCACGATGAGCCCATGGCTCAATTCATCATGATTCTCATTTTGCCAAGATGAAAATTCTAGGGTTACATACTTTCACACCATTTTAATTTCAAATGGTTATTTACCCTAGACATGGAAGTGACCTAATCACTTCGGTAAACACAAACCCACCTCAAGAGCTTCCAAGTCTTGAATTCCTTGAGCTCCTAGGTCACTAAGCCTTGAGTTCTTGCTTCAACCCAAGCTTCTACAAGAAATTGGTTCGTTACTCATTACGAACCCATAAATCAACTCGATACTTGAAATCAATTGTTCTAACATGATTTCCAATGACTCAATTGCAATTTCCGAAGGTCCAAATAATTTTTAGAACCTCCCATGGCAAAAGCCCCAAATCCACCTAGGGTTTGCATGCATGCAAGCCAAACCCTAGATTTCATGGCCAATCTTTCACCATTTGTGGTCAATATTGCCTAGGGTTTCCAAAAATCTCATAACAAAAGATTAAATCCAAGATTTGAACCCAAATCATGAAGAACTCACCTTAACCACGAGTTCTCCAAGCTTTTTCTTGCACCAAGAAGCTTCTTCTCCACTTTGGAAACCTTTTCCAAGCTCAATCCACCCTTTTCTCCAAGCTTTGGAGAGATCTCTAGAGAGAGAAAGTGAGGGAGAGGGAGAGGAGAAGTAGAGGAGGAAGAAAATGAGAAGGGGAGGGTGTCTCAGCCTTTCATACATCCCCTCTCATGTGAAAAGACCAATTTACCCCCCTCACATTTCACTACACACAGCCAGCCAAAGCTGGCATTTCGCAGCTCTGTATTCCGATATCCACACTGGTATACCGGAATATGGGTGTTAGTTCCGGTATGCCACGAGAAATTTTGCAAAACCCGAGAGCTGGATTTCCGGATTCTCCCATCGCATTCCGGTATGTCACAATCCATACCGGAACTAATCACTTCCATTCTGGAATCAACACATCCATACCGGAATCAAGTGAGTTTATTCCGGTTTCAACACTCGATTCCGTAGAACCCGAGAGCTGGATTTTCAGCTCAACCACGCCATTCCAGTATCAACACATACATACCGGAATGCGCCGCAGAATTCTGCAGTTTGGCATACTTGACTTTTCGAAGCCCGTTTTCGCGCCTCACTTGCGCCGAAAACACTTGTCTAAGTCCCAAACTTGGCCAAAGCCACTCACATAGCCTCTCATGCCACTTTTCCACCGGAACTCCACAATTTGTAGAAGTTCGGTACAACACACTGAAGTTCAGTGTTCTACATTCCTCCCCCCCTTAAAGAGAGTTTCGGCCGCGAAACTAAAATCATACCTCAGCTAGAATCAGCGAAGAGGTAGGAAAATCGCTCCTTCATCGAGCATTCCAGTTCCCACGTAGCTTCGCGCTCATCATGATTCGTCCATTGCACCTTTACATAAGGTATTTCACCAATTTCTTCACCTCGCGATCCATGATACACAAGGAAAATTCCTCGTAAGTCATATCCTCATGAAGCTCCATAGGCACATACTCGAGAATGTGCGCCGGATCAAACACATGCTTGCGGAGCGTCGATACATGAAACACATTGTGTATCCCCGCAGGTTTTGGCGGTAGGGCAAGCCGATACGCCAAAGATCCCACGCGCTCTAAAACCTCATAGGGCCCAATGTAGCGGGGACTCAACTTACCCCGAACACCAAATCGCTTTACCCCTCTCATGGGTGATACTTTCAAGAATACGCGGTCGCCCACCGCGAACTCTATGTCTCGACGGCGCCTATCCGCATAGCTCTTTTGCCTTGATTGCGCTGTGGATAAGCGTTCACGTGCCAAGCGGACTTTTTCATCCGCTTCACGCAAAACATCCGGTCCTAAGATCCTTCTCTCGCCGACCTCACTCCAATGAATAGGAGAATGACATTTCCTTCCGTACAAGGCTTCAAATGGTGCCATACCGATGCTAGATTGATAGCTATTATTATAAGCGAATTCAGCCATCGGTAAATAAGTAGGCCATGCACCCTTGAAGTCCAACACACACGCTCGCAGCATATCCTCCAAAATTTGAATTGTCCTTTCTTATTGACCGTCAGTTTGAGGATGAAATGCCGAACTGAAATCGAGCCATGTACCCAAAGCTTCTTGCAAGCTTTTCCAAAAATGTGAGTGACACGGGAATCTCGATCCGAAACTATCGGGTCGGGACCCCGTGCAACCGCATAATCTCGTCCAGGTAGACTCGTGCTAGTTTGTCTCCCGACCAAGTGGTGTGGATTGGCAAAAAGCATGCCGACTTTGTCAAACGATCCACCACCACCCAAATCGCGTCGTGGCCACCCTGCGATCGAGGTAGGCCCACAACAAAGTCCATTGCTATATTCTCCCACTTCCAAATTGGAATGGGCAAACCTTGCAATTTTCCTGCTGGAAAGCGACGCTCGGCCTTCACCTGTTGGCATACCAAATATTGTGCCACGAAGCGCCCAACATCAAGCTTCATCCCCGGCCACCAATAATGCATTATAAGATCCTTATATATTTTGGTGCCGCCCGGGTGAATCGCATAGGGAGAAGTGTGAGCGTCTGTCAAGATCTCCCCACGAATGTCCTCGACTTTAGGCACGCACAATCGATTTCGAAATCGAATGGCGGCCTTCGAGTCCACGTGAAAGTCACCGGCGCGTCCGCCTCGATAGCACTCCGCACCTTTTGGAGTTCCGGATCCCCGGATTGTTTTTCCTTTATTTGCTCCAATAAGGTCGGCCAAACTTCGAGACTCATAAGTGTTGCGGGGACGTCCGGGGCCACGACTTCCAAGTCAAACCGGCCCATTTCCTTGATCAACGGTATTTGTCCCGTCATGTCAATTGCGAAGTTCTTCACGGATTTTCGACTGAGTGCATCGGCCACCACATTGGCTCTACCAGGGTGGTACAAGATGGTTAAGTCATAATCCTTTATCAACTCCAACCATCTCCGTTGCCTCAAGTTCAACTCCTTTTGAGTGAATAAGTAATTTAAGCTTTTATGATCCGTGTACACCTCACAATGTTCCCCGTACAAGTAGTGTCTCCACAACTTAAGCGTGAAGACCACCGCTGCAAGCTCTAGGTCATGGGTGGGGTAATTCTGCTCATAGCTTTTCAGCTGACGAGAGGCATAATCTATCACTTGCCCTCTTTGCATAAGCACACACCCAAGACCGCGCGGTGATGCATCACTATACACCACAAAGCTCTCCCCCGCAACCGGCAAGGCGAGAATCGGAGCCGATGTCAACCTCTCCTTTAACTCCTTAAAGCTTTGGTCGCATTCCTCACTCCAAATATATTTGGTACCCTTGCGGGTAAGACGCGTTAGTGGACCGGAGATTTTTGAAAATCCCTCCACGAACCGCCGATAGTACCCCGCAAGACCCAAAAAGCTTCGCACTTCCGTGACATTGGTCGGGCGAGGCCAATCCTTGATTGCCTCGACTTTCTTAGGGTCCACCGATACTCCGCCCTCGGAAATCACATGACCCAAGAAAGCGACCTCACGAATCCAAAATTCGCACTTCTTTAACTTGGCGAACAACTTGTTCTCTCAAAGAACTCGAAGCACAATCCTTAGATGCTCTTTATGTTCCTCGTCACTCCGAGAGTACACAAGAATGTCATCTATGAACACCACCACAAATCGATCCAGTAGTGGTTTGAATACACGGTTCATTAAGTCCATAAACGCCGCCGGGACATTCGTAAGCCCGAAAGGCATAACCGTGAACTCATAGTGTCCATACCGCGTCCTAAACGCGGTCTTATGCACATCCTCCGGTTTGATCTTCAATTGGTGATAACCGGACTGCAAATCAATCTTCGAATACACCCGAGACCCTTGCAACTGATCAAACAAGTCATCGATACGGGGTAACGGGTACTTATTCTTGACGGTCACCTTGTTCAACTCACGGTAGTCCACACACAACCGTAGTGAACCGTCCTTCTTACGCACAAATAGAACAGGGGCTCCCCAAGGTGACACACTTGGCTTTACGAAACCCTTGTCCAACAAATCTTGTAGTTGTGCTTTCAATTCTTTTAGCTCCGCCGGTGCCATCCTATACGGAGCTTTAGAAACCGGTGCTGTCCCCGGGAGTAGGTCTATCACAAACTCAACCTCCCGATCCGGTGGCATTCCGGGTAACTTCGCCAGAAACACATCCGGGAACTCTTGGACCACAGGGATGTCCTCGAGCCCCAACACTTCCTTTCGGTCATCCACAACCGTCGCTAAGTAAGCAACGCAACCGCTAGCAATGAGCTTTCTTGCTTGCGACGTGGACACCAACAATGCAAAGAGCGAACTCTTGCACCCACGGTACACAAACTCCTCGTGCCCGGGTTCTTGAAATTTTACTATACGACTCTCACAATCTATTGTAGCGTGATATTTAGAGAGCCAATCCATTCCCAGGATTAAGTCATACTCACTCATTCGATCCAGCACCAGCAAATCAGCTGGTATGATCCAGTTTTCAATCCTTACTGGACAGTTAATACACGCTTGATGTACACAAAAGGTGTGTTCTGGCAATTGCACAATTCTCGCATGTGTGGCTTCTATAATTTCTATTCCATGTGTAGTAGCAAATGATAGAGCAATGAATGAATGCGATGCTCCGGTATCAAACAAAGCTCTACATCTAATGCCATTAACCAACACAATACCTGCCACGACGTCATCCGGGACAGAAGGCTCCTCCACCTGTGAGGCGAACACACGTCCACTAGGCGCCGGCCGCTGTCCCTCAACTGGTTTCGGTGGCAGAATACGGCCTGCCGACATCGCCGCGGGTGGGATGCCCGCAAGCTGTCTCGGTGATGCGAACGCCGATGCTGACGACGGTGCCCGGTCATCACCCATCGGGCAATTAAACCGCAAATGTCCCGGCTGTCCGCACTTGTAGCACCGGCCCTCACGGTAATCACACTGATGAGGATTGTGGGGGCCGCTACAGATCGGGCACCGGCTCAAGGGTCGATTCTGCTGAGACCCTCGAGATCGGTTCCGCGACTGCGAGTGCTTCGGGGGCCGCTTGGAGCTAGACTGACCTCCCGAGCCACCCGCCGGACGCTTCTTTCCTTTCTCCTTGTCCTTCTCTTTCTCTCTCTCCCAAGATCCGTGCTCCTCGCGCGCACATGCATTACCGTGCTCCACCCAAAGAGCACGGTCAAAGACCTCCGCAAAGGTCTGCAGCTTGAAGGCATGAACCGTCCGAAAGATCTCTGGTCGAAGCCCGCGCACAAAGCAATCAACTTTGTCCAATTCTCCGCGGACCACGTGCGAAACAAATTAATGATGTACGAGAACTCCCTCTCGTACTCCCGCACGGTTCGATTTCCTTGCTTCAATTTTCGAAACTTCTCCTGAAGCTTCCTTTTCTCACTATCGGGGAAGTAGGCGGCGAACACCAAACCTCGAAACTCCTCCCAAGTAGGTGGCGGAAGGCTAGAGAGTCGATTACGCTTGACTCCCTTCCACCACACCTTCACCGATCGCTCCAAATAATGAGCGGCGAGGTGTACCTTGTCCCTCTCCAAGGTATCTATGAGAAAGTGGCACTTGAGGAGGAAAGCTAGAAAGAGAAATATCTTGATAGATGCTTTCCAGCTGAGACGCTAGGCTTTGATTTCATCAGTTTTAGGAGAAGAAGCCTAGAAAGACCACCCCTGCCCAACCACTCAAACAAACAGCCGGCAAGGTGATGAAAATCCGTTCTTAGACCTACCGGGGACCGGCTTCGCGAGACCATTTTGGTCCACACTGGAGAAGTCCTCTCTCGGGCTAGGCACTATGGTCGGTACCTGAAAGCACTGAAAAGTATGCCCTCCTCTCGCTGTACACGACGATGAGTGGGTTTCATGCTCTTTCAGTCTTTTTGGCGATCGTCCTTTCTTTCTTTTTCTAACTAGCTAGCGAGTTGGAGTGCGCTAATCCAAGGGCTTAAAGCTTAATCAATTCAATTGCAGTGACAGATACTCGAAGAGCGTCTCCAACGCATCGATCCACGTCTCCACGATCCATGGATCCGCGTTCTCCCCGTCGAATGTCGGAGGGTTGAACCGCTTGAACGTCATGAGAGCCGCAAGTGCGCGCTCCCGCTCCGCATCCCCCGCCGCGGGATCGGGCATAGGAGCACCCGACCCATCAGCCGCAATCGGTGGTGCGGGTGGCGCCACAGCCGGCGTCGCTGCTGTAATACTTGGAAATTTGAGGATTTTGAGGGTTTCTGGAGTCGACGGATTTCGGGCGCCCGGAAGTGAGGAAGTGGACGCCCGAATGTTTCCGAACCCAGAGGACTTTTCGGATGATCCGGTTGTGGCCGACGGATTTTGGATCTGGGCGCAGGATTCGGACGCCCGGATGTGAATCCGGATTGAGCTGTTGACGTGGAGAGCCACGTGTCGCGACGCAGGACACGTGTCGACCGCCGGAGACACGCCGCCCCACCGCCTGCTGACCGCCGACCGACCGTTTGGCCGCCAGCTGACACCTGGCCTGCTGAGTTTTCGGACGCCCGGAACTTCTGAAGTGGGCGCCCGAATGTGGGATTTTGGGAGCCTATAAATAGGTGAGTCCCTGATGGTTTTTAGGCTCATTTCCACTTCGTGACTTCGTTTCTAGAGAGAGAAAGTTAGGTTAAGGGCCATGTGTTGGCATTAGTTGAAAGGAAGACGTTGGGTCCAGACCTTTTGCTTGAAGCCGAGGAGAAGGTTAAAGTGATACGACGGCATATTGAGACGGCTCAGAGTAGGCAAAAGAGTTATTCTGATACTCGGAGGCGAGATCTGGAATTCCAAGTTGGTGATCATGTTTTCTTGAAGGTCTCACCATCGAAGGGCATACGGAGATTTGGGATTCGCGGGAAGCTTAGTCCGCGGTTTATTGGTCCTTTTGAGGTCTTAGAGAGAGTAGGACCCGTGGCATATCGGATAGCCCTTCCGCCTCGACTTGCAGGAGTGCATGATGTGTTTCATGTATCTGTTTTGAGAAGATACATGCACGATCCTTCCCATGTGATAGATTTCTCCCCACTGGAGCTTACTGAGGATTTGCAGTACGAGGAGCGACCGATACGAATTCTTGCTCGTGAGACGAGGGAATTGCGTAATCGGGTCATACCTTATGTCAAGGTGCAGTGGGATTTTCATGATGATAGAGAGGCGACTTGGGAATTGGAGACGGTTATGCTGAGATCTTATCCCCACTTGTTTACATCTTGAGGTGAGTACTTTGCTTTAGTTTCGAGGATGAAACTATTTTAAGGAGGGGAGAATGTAATACTTGGAAATTTGAGGATTTTGAGGGTTTCTGGAGTCGACGGATTTCGGGCGCCCGGAAGTGAGGAAGTGGACGCCCGAATGTTTCCGGACCCAGAGGACTTTTCGGATGATCCGGTTGTGGCCGACGAATTTTGGATCTGGACGCAGGATTTGGACGCCCGGATGTGAATCCAGATTAAGCTGTTGACGTGGAGAGCCACGTGTCGCGACGCAGGACACGTGTCGACCGCCGGAGACACGCCGCCCCACCGCCTGCTGACCGCCGACCGACCGTTTGGCCGCCAGCTGACACCTGGCCTGTTGAGTTTCCGGACGCCCGGAACTTGTGAAGTGGGCGCCCGAATGTGGGATTTTGGGAGCCTATAAATAGGTGAGTCCCTGATGGTTTTTAGGCTCATTTCCACTTCGTGACTTCGTTTCTAGAGAGAGAAAGTTAGGTTAAGGGCCATGTGTTGGCATTAGTTGTAACCTAGCTTGTTCTCCTCTACTCTGATTGATCTGATCTGGTGCTGAGCTGTTGTTCTGTCGGAGTTAGCAGCCTTTTGGTGATATTCAGATCGAGTGCTGCTGGAGCTTGATTAGCTTGGAGGGTTGGATCTGAGGATACTGTTTTCCCCACCGTGGTTGGATTAGCTCTTAAGGTGGGTTGATGTTTGCCAGATTCAGTGGACTTCCTCCTATGTGTTTACTCTCATGTTAGCATGATAGTGTTGGATTATGTTAGCATGATATGATGATATTAGATTATGATAGCATGATGATATTGGATTATGATAGTGTGATATTATTGGGATTATGATAGCATGACATGCTGAGATTATGTTAGATATGACCTGTTAGGTTGAGATTTGCATGTGCGTTATGTGAGCATGCATGATTTCCTTGTATCCTTGTTGCATGATTTGGCCTACACCTATCCTGTTGATATCCCTTGTACCAGTTGTTGTACATACTAGTGTAGGTGATCATGTTGAGGCTCGTGCTATATTGTTGTACCTCCTCTTGTGGTAGAGTTGAGATTGATTGTGAGCACTGGAGCATTGATTGGGTCATGTGATTGACTATCCTTGAGGTGCCGAGGGCACGTGATTCTTTGTGAGATCAGTGGATTGGGTCATACTTATTGATTATCCTTTGAGGTGCCGAGGGCACGTGATTCTTTGTGAGATCATGGATTGGGTCATACTTGTTGATTATCCTTTGAGGTGCTGAGGGCACGTGATTCTTTGTGAGATCATGGATTGGGTCATACTTGTTGATTATCATTTGAGATGCCGAGGGCATGTGATTCTTTGTTGACCCAGTCGTGTCGATCATATACCTGTGGGTGCTTGGCGCTGATATGGTTGTACTATACTCGGTTGGGTCGCTCCCACGAGTACCACTCTAGAGTTGGCATATTCCGTACAGAGTGTTGTACGAAGGGCTAGGAACAGATGGGCTTCCTGTACTAGCTGGCTCCCTGGAGGGTTGAGCATGATCAGGCCGCAGGTATCGTATGGTAATATATGGTATGGTATTATGGATTGAGCTAGGTACAGACGGGGTTTCCTGTACTAGCTGGTTCGCAGGTATTGTATTGTGTATGATAGTCCTCATTTGGTATATTCAGTTCATTGGTATTCATATTGACAGTTAAGCTTTGTGCATAGTAGTGGTAGTATATCTCCTACTTTCTTTGTTGCTCCATATATATCTCTGGAGATTGAGGACTTAGTGGGCAGACCGCTGAGGCTGGTGGCGGTACCCACTGAGGACTACTTGTTTGATAGTAGTTCTCACACCCGTTGTTGACACCTTTTTGCAGAGTCTTCTTCCCCAGTTGTGCATACTGAGCGCGGAAAGGAGACCGTCGGGTAGAGCTATTCCCCGGATACTTGGCTAGAGGTATACCCATTTTGATAGATGATTGAGTCTGTACATACAGTGTGATTGAGATATCAGTGTTGTATATGAGAGTTATATATGAGAGTTATGGATGATGTATGTACAGTGATCTTTTGATATTTTTATATAGCAGCTCTGTTGATACCTTTAGCTCTGTGTGATTGTTATTTTCGCTTCGTATACATGGTAGAAATACTGTGTATGTGGCGGATCTTGTCATGTGCCTGGGAAGAGGTAACCCCGGGCGTGACAGATTAAGTTGGTATCAGAGCTTAGGAATAGGTCATGAGGGCCTAGGAAACCTAAGATAAACAGACCTAAGAATGACGAGAGAGACGTGATTGATCGCGAAAGTCAAAGATTGGGTTTTTGAATCCTTCCTTGTGTAGGAAGAGTGATTGAGGGATTATGCCTTCTCTAATCAGAGGAATTATGTTGGCTGCAGACGACATAATAATCTGAGAAGAAAAGAAGTGTCCTTCTAGACTTTCGCTAGATTGGGTCGTGAGATTGTTTGTGGTCCTAAGCGGGTATTCTGTTGCAGGTTGTTACTATGCCTCCTCGACGACCGTCGACGCGAGCGCATCCGACGCCTTTGGATATGCCTGAGCAGACGGGACCTAGTGAACGGCCCGCTCTTCAAGAGCAGCTAGCAGACATAGCTGCAGTTGGAAGGCAGCAGAGTGCCTTGTTACAGAAGATGTGCGATGCTTTCTCTACGCCTCGAGCTATGGAACCTCAGGCGGCGACGACTCCAACTACACCTCAACCCAGAGAAGGAAGTACTCAGCCCAGTTAAGTGCTTTCTGAAGAGGAGCAGGAGCGGATGGCGGATAGATTAGCTCGCTTCTGTAGGTTCGATCCACCGCGATTTAATAGAAGTAGCATAGAACCATGGGTGGTAGAAGCTTGGATATGTGAGATGGAGAAGTTGTTCGAGGATCTGTTTGTGCCAGCGCGGGAGCAGGTGCATATGGCAGTGCATTGTTTATCTGGTGCATCGCATTCCTTTGTTAGTAGGACATTGGCATTGCATCATGGTTTAGAGATAGGGTCGTTACCCCAGGCACAGGAGGTGCGGGTACCTGACCATAGTTTGCAGGTGACACAGAGTTGTTTGGAATGTCCTGTGCAAATAGGGCCTTGGATTATGCCTGCCGATTTATTAGTATTGAGACAGTTGCAGGATTTTGATGTAATCCTAGGCATGGATTGGTTATCTCGATACTTTGCTACAATTGATTGTGGAACCAAGACGGTGATCTTTCGTGAACCTGGACATGAGTAATTCATTTATGAAGGTTGTAAGAGTTCACTGTTCGCAGTGACGATTTCTTCTTCCAAGGCCAGACAGATGTTAAATAGAGGGTGTATGGCCTATTTTGCAACAGTGACTGAGGTGCCCACTGTTGTGTCAGGACTCGAGGATATTTCTATTGTCCGTGAGTTTCCGGACGTATTTCCTTCTGAGTTATCCTCGATGCCTCCTGATAGGGAGATTGAATTCGTGATTGATGTGGTACCAGGAACCGCGCCAATCTCGAAGACACCCTATAGAATGGCACCAGCTGAGTTGAGAGAGTTGAAGGCGCAACTGCAGGATCTTATGGATAAAGGTTTTATCAGACCAAGTGTGTCGCCTTGGGGAGCGCCTGTGTTGTTTGTGAAGAAAAAGGATGGTTCACTTAGGTTGTGTGTGGATTATCGGGAATTGAACAAAGTGACCATCAAGAATAGATACCCCCTCCCACGTATCGATGATCTGTTCGATCAATTGCAGGGAGCGTGTGTCTTTTCTAAGATTGATCTTCAGTCCGGTTACCACCAGTTGAAGGTGAAGGCCGAGGATATTTCTAAGACAGCTTTTAGAACTCGGTATGGGCATTATGAGTTTACAGTCATGCCGTTTGGATTGACTAATGCCCCTGCTGCATTTATGGATATGATGAACCGAGTCTTTAAGTCTTTCTTGAACAAGTTTGTGGTAGTCTTCATTGATGATATTCTGATTTACTCCCGTGATGATGCGGAGCATGAGGAGCATCTGAGACTAGTGCTACAACTCTTGCGAGAGAAGAAGTTGTATGCAAAGCTGAAAAAGTGTGAGTTTTGGTTGAGTGAGGTAGCCTTTTTAGGCCACGTGATTTCAGCTTCGGGAGTAGCTGTTGATCCTAAGAAGATTGAGGTGATTCGTGATTGGCCTAGACCGACGACCATATCTGAAGTGCGGAGTTTTCTTGGTTTAGCCGGATATTATCGACGATTTGTGGAAAGTTTTGCGAAACTTTCTACGCCTCTTACTCGGTTAACCAGGAAAGGAGTTAAGTATGTTTGGAGTGATGAGTGCCAAGAATGCTTTGATGAACTTAAGCAGAGGTTGATGACAGCCCCTATTCTTGCATTACCAGTGATGGGGGAAAGATTTGTAATTTATAGTGATGCTTCGCATAGTGGCTTAGGTTGCGTGCTGATGCAACATGGTAAAGTAATTGCATATGCTTCAAGACAACTAAAGGAATATGAGAAGAACTACCCCACTCATGATCTGAAGTTGGCGGCGGTAGTCTTTGCTCTGAAGCTATGGCGCCACTATCTCTATGGAGAGCATTGTGAAGTGTATACAGATCACAAGAGTCTCAAGTATCTGTTTACACAGAAAGAGTTGAATCTACGGCAACCAAGTCTCACCTATGTTCAATGACACTAGGTTTACTTTACATTCTCAACCTAGGTTCCATGACACTAGGTTCTAATCTCATGTTCCAACCTATGTTCAATGACACTAGGTTCCAATCTCATGTTTCAACTATGTTCAATGACACTAGGTTTACCTTGCAATCACATAGCAAGTATAACTAATAATGAAATACTTGAATTCATTAACATGCACGATGAGCCCATGGCTCAATTCATCATGATTCTCATTTTGCCAACATGCAAATTCTAGGGTTACATACTTTCACACCATTTTAATTTCAAATGGTTATTTATCCTAGACATGGAAGTGACCTAATCACTTCGGTAAACACAAACCCACCTCAAGAGCTTCCAAGTCTTGAATTCCTTGAGCTCCTAGGTCACTAAGCCTTCAGTTCTTGCTTCAACCCAAGCTTCTACAAGAAAATGGTTCGTTACTCATTACGAACCCATAAATTAACTCGATACTTGAAATCAATTATTCTAACATGATTTTCAATGCCTCAATTGTAATTTTCGAAGGTCCAAATAATTTTTAGAACCTCCCATGGCAAAAGCCCCAAATCCACCTAGGGTTTGCATGCATGCAAGTCAAATCCTAAATTTCATGGCCAATCTTCCATCATTTGTTGTCAAGATTGCCTAGGGTTTCCAAAAACCTCATAACAAAGGATTAAATCCAAGGTTTGAACCCAAATCATGAGGAACTCACCTTAACCACGAGTTCCCCAAGCTTCTTCTTGCACCAAGAAGCTTCTTCTCCACTTTGAAAACCTTTTTCAAGCTCAATCCACCCTTTTCTCCAAGCTTTGGAGAGATCTCTAGAGAGAGAAAGTGAGGGAGAGGGAGAGGGAGAGGAGAAGTAGAGGAGGAATTAAATGAGAAGGGGAGGGTGTCTCAGCCTTTCATACACCCCCTCTCATGTGAAAAGACCAATTTACCCCCCTCACATTCACTACACACAGCTAGCCAAAGCTGGCATTTCGCAGCTCTGTATTCCGGTATCCACACTGGTATACCGAAATACGGGTGTTAGTTCCGGTATGCCACGAGAAATTTCGCAAAACCCGAGAGTTGGATTTCCGGATTCTCCCATCGCATTCCGGTATGTCACAATCCATACCGGAACTAATCACTTCCATTCCGGAATCAACACATCCATACCGGAATCAAGTGAGTTTATTCCGATTTCAACACTCGATTCCGCAGAACCCGAGAGCTGGATTTTCAGCTCAACCACGCCATTCCGGTATCAACACATACATACCGGAATGCGCCGCAGAATTCTGCAGTTTGGCATACTTGACTTTTCGAAGTCCGTTTTCGCGCCTCACTTGCGTCGAAAATACTTGTATAAGTCCCAAACTTGGCCAAAGCCGAGTACATAGCCTCTCATGCCACTTTCCCACCGAAACTCCACAATTTGTAGAAGTTCGGTACAACACACTGAAGTTCAGTGTTCTACAACATTGGAGTGACCTGAGTGAGAGGAAGAAGTTGGGGCCAGACATTCTATTGGAAGTAGAGGAAAAGGTCAGGATGGTGCGACGACATCTTGAGACCGCCTAGAGTCGACAACGAAGCTATTCTAATACTAGAAGACGAGACTTGGAGTTCCAGGTTGGAGATCATGTCTTCCTGAAAGTCTCACCGTCTAGAGGGATACGCAGATTTGTAATTCGTGGAAAGCTCAGTCCATGATTCATTGGTCCTTTCGAGGTTTTGGAGTGAGTCGGACCAGTGGCTTACTGGATTGCACTTCCACCGTGACTTGCAAGGGTTCACAACGTCTTCCACATCTCGGCTTTGAGGAGATATGTTTTTTATCCTTTACACGTAATTGACTTCACTCCGCTTGAGTTAGGCGAAAACCTAAAGCACGAGGAGGGACCAGTACGAATTCTTGCTTGGGAGACGAAAGAATTGTGCAATCGGGTCATACCGTATGTGAAGGTGCAGTGGAGCAATCAAGAGGAACGTGAAGCGACTTGGGAGCAGGAGTCTGTGATACGGGATTCCTATCCCTACCTGTTTGAGAGTTCTTCTTCAGGTATGAGTTTAAATTTCGAGGACGAAACTTTTTGTAGTAGGGGAGGATGTAGTGTCCCTGGGGTTTAGCTGTCGAAATGACTACAATATAGTGACCGGTCGACATCTATTGAGTGTCAGGACGAGTCGGAGTCATTTTGGCATGAAATGGATGCGAAAACAAACTCGGCGCACTCAAATAAGCCAAAACTAAAGTTCTGGCAGTTTAGGGCGCCCAGATTTAGAGTGTTGTTTGGTATATGTTGCTGAAGTCATTTCGGACCCAGTTTAGGAAGCCCAAAATATGAGCCCAAATTGGGTTGACAGCCTCCCTCGTGGATATCGATTGTATTGACATGTGGCATGTGGTAGGTGTGAGCCGCTATTGTAGGTTAGACGCCCCAGACCGCTGCGCAAGTGAGCCCATTTTGCAGGACTATAGTGGTGAGCTATTTTGGGCACCCGAATTCTGGGTTTACGGCACCCGAATCTGCAATTTTAGTGCTGAGGCAGGTTATATTCTATTTTTTTCTGGCTCATTGTACCCTTATATTGCTTCTATAAAATCAATGGGACGTCCCCTGAGAACTCTTTTCCATTCTCCTTCACAGCAAGCTTCAATTTCTCTACCAAATCTCCCTCAAACCTCCTCAAACCCTTCCTTACTCCCTGCGGGTGGGCATTCATTGCAGGAATTCCAACAGCAACTTCAGCAATTTGAGGAATTGTGATCCGTTGGAGCTTCGAATTGCTGTGGGAATAATTTTGTGGATTATAGACTCGATGGAGAGTTTGTGGGTCAATTCTAACATTAATTAATTCAGGTTAGTAATGTTGAATTGCTGGATTAAACTCGAATTTGAGTTCTTGAGCTGAAATTGGGATTTTTAGTGGATTTCTATGATTTTTCTTGATCTGATTCTTGTCATTGTTAGATTTTCAAATTTGGAATTGCTTCCCCATCCTTCCTCACTGGTTTTTGAGTTTCCCTTATGAAAATTTTTAGATTTGAAGGTGAGTTTAATTCAGATTTTGAGTTATTTGAGAATGGATGCAGTTTTTGGCATGTTGGTGGATTTTAATGGAATTTTTTTATCCAAATCTTTGTAGTGAGTTGATTGCTGAATTTGGATAGGTTCTTCCCTCATTTCTGGAAGTTTTAGACCCCTTTCCACTGAATTTATAGGTTAGAATTTTCAGATTTTAGCTCAATTAAATTTGAATTACATTAGTGCTGAATTCTGGATGCTGATTTGGGCCCCCCTTTTTGGATTCGAATTACAGTTTAACGGGTTTGTAGTACTGTTTTGAGCTATTTGAGCTGAGAGCTAGTGGAGCAACTTAAATTGGGATTTGTGTCACTACCAGGTGAATTTGATCAAGTTCTGAACTTTAATTCCTAATTTTTCACCCATTACTCCATCTTTAAAACCTACTGTTCTGGGCTGCAACAAGCTGATCTGGGCTGAGGTTTGGGTGCCTAGATTGTTGGATTCTTGCTGTGAAGCTGATTCGAGGTGGAGTGAGATGGTTCTTTTGCTCACAAGTGAAGTCCTTTTTCGTGGTTGGATACGCTATCAAGGTGGGTTAACGTCTACCGAATTTCGAATTCTTCGAAATTCCTCCTAAGTTTTGTAAAATTTCAGCATGTCTTATCATGTATGATTCATCATTTTAGTAGCTCAAATTATAGATTTGTATGTTAATATATAAAATCTAAATTTGGAGCATGATTTAGATATTTTAGATGATTACTACATGCTGAAATTGGGAATTGACTTAGGAGAAAACCTACACATTGAACTCGTCATTTATTTGATCAGATTTAGCTTCAGGAGCTATTTTTACCATTGTATCACCGCTATTACTGCGTCGCGGATACTCAGATTAGTGTAGATTGAGATTACGCTTGTGCTGAGATGCCGAGTGAATTTTTACAGCAGAGTTTAGGCTGCTCTGTGTTGTCGGCTGCCGGACTGACGGTGGATCCAGATCCTTATTTTTTGCATCAGATTGTGCCGAGGGCACGTGACCTTTGGTTTTTTGATCTGTTAAGCATTTGCATTGACTACAGCCAACGTGAGCTTGATTGATTTCGACAGAGATTACTCTTCTATACTCAGCAGGGTCGCGCCTCTCGAGTGCCGCTCCGGAGTCTGACTTTCTTGCGTTGATGTCGCAGCAGCCCTTTTAGGCATTCTACTTAGATCGGCCACCCCGTGGGTGGTGCGCGGAGTAGCTTAGGCACAGGCTGGAATGGCCGATTGGTGGTCCCTTTGGATTGGGTCAGTGGTAACTATTTCTCAGCTAGTGATGCATATGTACACAGAGAGCATGATTTGAGTAGTGGTAGTGTAGTGCCATATTAGCTATAGAGTTCTTCCAGCTTATCATATTGTTCTTTTACCTACCAGCTATACTATTAGTCCTATAGACTTAGTGGGTAGACCGTTGGGGTCGGTGATGGTATCCACTGAGGACTACTTTATTTTATAGTAGTTTTCACACCTATTGTTGTCACTTTTTTTTTGTAGAGCCTTCAGTTGCTGCTGCTGCTACTGATCGAGGTAAGGGAGTCGCGAGTTAGATCCCTGTCTGCCCCGATCTTTGAGCTAGAAGAGTACCATTTTGAACATTAGTTTTGTTTATAGTCATGTACATAGAGTTGTATTTCTTTTCTTTTGTCCAGAGTTGTGAGATGATGATGTTGTACTTTTGAAGTATGTTTTACACCTTGGGTTGCATGTATGTACAGGTGACTATTTATTTCTATTTTAGTAGCTCTGTTACTCTCTTGTAGTGGTTCTTGTATTGTTTACAGATGCTTCTATCACTTCATGTACATAAGACTTTCTGTGTATGCGGCGGATCTATTGGCGAGCCCTGGTAATGCTGGACCCCGAGGCATGACAGAATGACAGCATCCGAGATAGGTAAACTCAAAACTTATCTCACACCTCCGGTGGCAGTGACAACTTATAGTGATTCATGTGTCATACGACATACTTGCACCATGATTACAATAAAGGATATAAAGCACGATAAGGATATGATATCAATTGAGCCTATAAAAACAAAGTTTCAGGAATTAAAAGATGCTCCACAAGAACTTGAAGACGGGGGGGCAAGCCACCATTGATGAGCTTTTAGAACCAAATTTGGGTAGTGAAGAAGATCGAAGACCCACTTATATTAGTGCGTTACATCCAGAAAAAGATCAAGATATATTGAAGGCATTATTACTAGAATATAAAGATTGTTTTGCTTGGACATATAAAGAAATGCCCGGCCTGGATCCTAATGTGGTTGTAAATAAACTTGCCATTAGCCCAGATGTGATTCCAGTTAAACAAGCTCCTAGAAGGACAAGAGTTGATTTAGAAGAACAGATCATAAGAGAGACTAAAAAGCTCATTGAAGCAAGATTTGTTAGAGAGGAGCGCTGACTGGATCGCGAGCATAGTTCCGGTAAAGAAGAAAAATGGTCAAATTCGCATATGCGTTGACTTTCGAGATCTGAATAAAGCATGCCCAAAGGATGATTTTCTACTGCCAATCACTGAGCTAATGATTGATAACACTTCAAGTTATGAGATGTTTTCTTTCATGAATGGTTCCTCTGGGTATAGCCTGTAAGAAAATCATGTGTGCACAGCGGAAGAAAATAACACAATTAAAATTTTTCTAAACTAAAGATCACCTCGTGTTTCGTTTTAGATCTTAAACAATCGATCCAACTTATCTAATCAGATAAGATTTAGTTTTTCACCTTGTACGGGTCGAGATCACCACGAAGTCGACAATCGTTGGTAAAACTTGTTCGTCCTCGCTAGCCGCGCACGCGCCCGACCTCTACTCGCGTCCACACAAAATCACGCCTTTGATCGAACTAGTCGACTACTTCGATCCGCGATCCGATCACGAATTAACTCTTGCATCGATTTCAGAAAGATGAATCAATCTTCTAGATGTGCTAGCAACCTTTTGAAGATCGAAACCGATGGATTAATTGTGGAGGACTTGAGGAAAAGAGAGAGAGGATTGACGGCTAGGATTTTCTTTTCTTTTGTAATGCTCTATTAATTAATATGTCATATGACATATATTTATAATGAGAAAACTCTAAGCCTAACCCTAATCCTAATTGAAATCCTAGTCCGATTGGATTATCCATTAACCCTCAAGTTGGTTTTAATCAAATCCGAATCCTAATTCGATTCGTGTGCAACATTTACACATAAGTCCTCATATTATTTACTAACGATTAATAAGTACACCATGCAACTTTTACACTTAAATATCTCTAATTTACAATAATTGCAAATTAGTCCTTTTACTAATAAATTAGTAAACTTTAGTATTTAATTATATTAAATTGCAATTAACTCATTCGATAAACTTCTTTTATCGTCTCCTAAATATCGATCATGCACGATTTCTTATGTATGTTACCTACTAGGTTCAATTCTGTCCGGTAGTAAGATATGATGCGATCCCCATCTATATCATCATCGAAACTCCTTTCGATGGCTCAAAATCTTTTGATTCCACCCTTATAGAATAATTAATCATCTATAATTATTCCTATTGGTTCCCACAATCCACCAGTGACGCCTAGTAGCATGTAGTGGCAATCCAGTCAGAAGTGAATATCGGACTGAACCTCTAGGTGCAGTTACTGTACAATACAATCCTTCTGTCGCATAGTCCCAACTAAGTGGAGATCATGGAATACTCGTCAAACTCCATCACCCGTCATATGACAAATTTGATAGGACAGAAGTTCTTACGATTACTCTTGGAAACCTCTTTCCATGCACCATATTACACCGGCCAAGGATTTCTGAGTTTTGCCCTACAAACAACATAGAATTAATTTTCTCTCAACCGAGAGCGATAGATCCCCTATAAACACACACCCATTCCTGATATGAACCTACTGCAGCCAACATATACTACTAAGACCCATGACTAGGATCATAGTTTATTGCATAGTCATACTATAGTAGCCTCACATTGAATGGCCGTGGTGTCGTAGGTCAAAGGATCAGTTGTATCACTGCAATATCGAACAAGTTACTGACAAATGAGTAGACATTCATATAACTGTTCGTAGTTGGTCACACTCAGTACCCTTGTTCTCTAACAACCACCTGCATGTTCGCTCCAGCGTCCCCACACTGATGACTCGAGATTCGTCATCCCAAAAGGAAAGCGGCATACACATCAATCTTACCAGTTCAATCATCGTCCCCATGATGATCCATCGATTTAGATGTAGTACCCCTGGGGCCTAACTGACGGAATGACTGCAGTATCCTAGACTGTTCGACGCTTCTGGAGAAGGTCGAGACAAGTCGGAGTCGTTTCGGCGTCAAATAGACGCGAAAACGGACTAGGAGCACCGAAGCCAAAACTGAAGTTTTGGGCGTATGGACTTTAGGGCGCCCGGAAGCTATGTTTTGGGCTCCCAGATGTTGAGTGCTCGTTTTCTGAAAACTGCTAAGTCATTTCGGATCCAGTATCGGGCGCCCGGAAAGTGGATCCGGAAATCCTACCTCGTGAGTATCGATCCGCTTGACACGTGTTGATTGGTTGGTGAACTCCGCCGGACCAGGTTAGGGCGCACCGGACCGCGGCGGAGAGTCCGATGCTCTAGATTGTGCAGGCTGAAGAACTGGGCGCCCACTTCTTGGGTTTCGGGCGCCCAAAAGTCTGTTATCCTGCTGAGGGACAGGTTAGATGTGTTTTGTTCTTGAACGTCAGCAGCACACCGAAACCATTGGTCTATAAAAGAAGTGGACGACCTCCCCTGAGGATTTTTCTCCCCTCTTCATGGTGAACCCAGGATTTTTGCAAGGAAGCCCTCCAATCCCTACCAAATTCCACCTTTCTCCATTGAAGACCTTGGTTTCCTGCTGAAACTGCAACGTCGACCTGTGGTGTTCGTGCTCGTGTGCAGTGTGGGAGCGTCCAAATCCTACAAAACTTGGTTTGTTGGATAGAGGACTCGTAGTGGAAGACGTGGAATCCTTCCAATCGCAATTTAGACAGGTATGTAAGCTACAGTTGATGTTTTACTGGACCCCTTGTGTTCTTGAGCTGAAACTTGGGTTTTCCTTTGATCTTATGGATCCAAATCTTTTGGGAGCTGGAATTTCGATGTGAAGATTGGTCATTCCACTTTCCTTGCTGGTTTGGAGGTTCTTCCCACCTGAATTGAGGATTCAAAGGTGAGTGCTAGATCAGATTTTGAGTTATTAGCTTAAGTGCTGAATTTTTGGACCATTGATGGAATTTCTTGGATTTTTTAGTCCAGATCTTTGTGAGGATCTTTGGAGAGGTTTTGGTTTGTTCCATCACTGTATTTGGGAGGTTGGTAACCCTTTTCCATGGGCTAGATTCGTTGGAATTCCAGAATTCTTGCTTAATGTGATTTTTGCTTAGTTGCTGGAACTTCTGGATCCATGTGCAGGAGGGTCCAGTAGTGAATCCGAATTTGTTTGGGGACCTTTTGGACATCGAGTCGAACTCCGTTTTGGCTGAAATTTGGAGGGTGTGTTCTTGAGCCCCTACTGGTGAGTTGAGCCAAATTTCACTGCATTCGGACTTAGGATTTTGATTTTATCGCATGTTGAATCCATGTTGGTCATGCTGCCAGGCTGCAGTTCTGGGCTGATGTTCTGGGCGCCCAGAACTTGAGCAAGTGGGTCCGAATCTCGAGGTTGCAGATTTGAGCTCGATTTCAGCCGGTGTTGTTTGGAGGCCTTCCACTCGACTCCTAGCCGTTGTTGGATAGCTTTTGAGGTGGGTTAATGTACCGAAATCGCCGGATTTCCTCCTAAGTTGTAGAGAGTGCAGCATGCTGTTTTATTATCTGTTAAATTATGTTAGTAGCTCGAATTCATGAATTTGCATGTATTATTATGAAATCTGAATTTGGAGCATAAATTGATAATTTATAGACATGACTTTACATGCTGAACTGGGAATTGACTTAGGAGAAAACTCGCGAAACTACAACCGTCACTTTTCGAACTATTATCAGATTTAGCTCTAGGAGCCGTTTCTGTACTTGTATCACCGCTGTTAGTGCGAGATGGAAACTTAGTTTGTTGTAGGACGAGTTTACGCTCGTGCTGGGATGCCGAGCTTGTATTTACAGCAGGGTTAGGCTGTTCTGTATTACCGGGTGCCGTCGGGGTTGACGGTGGACCCAGACTCTTGTTTTAGCTTCTGTTTGTGCTGAGGGCACGTGAGCTTGGAGTCTTCGACCCATTTTGACCCCTTTCCATTTGATTATAGCCTGCCGGAGCCTGTTTGTGCTCGACAGAGATACGCTTTTAACTCGGTTGGGTAGCTCCCCCGAGTGCCGCTCCAGAGTGAGGCCTCTTTTGCGTTCCTGTCGCTACAAATTAGTTGGATCTGGTATTTGGACCGGCTACCCTTTTTGGTAGTGTGCGGTGTGGCTAGGCAATTGGCTGGACGAGCCTGTTTGTGCGGTTTCGTTAGATTGGGTCAGGGGTGACTTTTCACTTTGGTAATGCTTACTTGAGAGTTTGACTGGGATAGTGGTAGGGTAGTGGCATTACAGCTGTAGAGTTTATTCCAGCTTATTTTATTGTTCTTTACCTACCAGCTATACTGATAGTCTCGTAAACTTAGTGGGTGGACCGTTGGGGTCGGTAGTGGTACCCACTGAGGACTACTTCTTTTGATAGTAGTTCTCACACCCATTGTTGCCACTTTTTTTGCAGAGCCTTCTTCTGTTGCGACTGCTGCGCCTGTTTCTGCGGATCGAGGTAAGGGAGTCACGAGCTAGATCCCTACCTGTCCCTGTTGTTCCTAGAGGAGGACCCTACTGGTGATAGTTTATTTTTGAGTTGAGCCATGTACATATACTGTGGACTTGTTCCTATTTTGGTTCTGGAGGGACTGTTGTATTTTGGATCCTATATGTACATGTGGCTTCTGTTATTAGTATGTTTATTTCAGCTCTATATCTCTTGTAGTTGCGTGTATGTTTGTTACAGGTTAGCTATCGCTTCGTATACATAGAAACATCTATGTATACGGCGGATCTGTTGGCGAGCCCGGGGAAACGAGTATTCCGGGGCGTGACAGATTAAGTTGGTATCAGAGCTTAGGAATAGGTTGTTGGGACTTAGTAAACCCTAGGCTTTGGCAGACCCTAGGAATGCAAGACGTGAGAGACGTGACTTGCTGCGAAAGTCATCGATTTGACTGTTGAACTCATCCTTAAGTGGAGGGAGTGATCGAAGGCGTGTGTCCTTTCTTGTCGCGAACTTGCGTTGGCTGCAGACGACGTCAAGCAGCGAGGGAAAAGAGGCGACCTTCTAGACTTTCGCTTGATTGGGTCTTGAGTTATTTTGTGGTTGCTGACTGATCTGTGTGTTGCGCAGGTGAGTATGACGCCTCCTCGACACCGAGGTCGACCCCCGACGCGGGCTACCCCCGTGCCTACTGAGGTGCCTGAGCAGGCGGGGCCTAGTGCACCCCCTGATTTGAGTGAGCAGTTGACTGCGCTAGCCGAGTCAGCTAGGCAGCAGAGTGCACTATTGCGGAGGATGTGTGATACCATTACTCACACATGTAGTGCAGCACCTAGAGCGACGGAGTCGCAGGAGCCACCCCCTGCTATTCCAGCTGACGTTCCAGCTGCAGCCGTACCCCCAGCAGCGGCAGTTCCGGCCGCACCGGTTGGCGACACTTCCCGGTCAGGTGGACAGATGTCGGAGGTCGAGCAGGAGCGGATGACCGAGAGACTGGCACGTTTTTGTCAATTTTATCCGCCTCGTTTTGATGGTAGCCACACTGAGCCATGGGTGGTGGAGGCCTGGGTAGGCGAGATGGAGAAGTTATTCGAGGATCTCTTCGTACCAGAGCGGGAGCAGGTTCACTTGGCGGTTCACTACTTGACGGGTGATGCACGCATTTGGTGGACGAGGACGAGATCGAGCAGGTCGCTGGATGCGCTGCGTTTGAGTTGGGCCGAGTTCTGCGGTATGCTGTATGGGTCCTATTTCCCTAACAGCGTGAAGCAGAAACTCGAGGAGGATCTGAAGAAGTTACTTCAGGGGGATCGCACAGTGCAGGAGTATACTCGAGAGTTTACCAAACTCCTGAACTGTGTTCCTTTTGCAGCGAGAGATGAGGCTCACAGAGTTTATTTGTTCGAGCGAGGATTGAGACATGAGATATTTGTCTTAGTTCAGGCGCAGAGGTTGCAGACCTTGGACGCGTCGATCGAGCAGGTGCTATGGGTGGAGCGAGGAGCTTTGACGGCGAGTGAGCGGGCGGCCACACTAAGTCAGGGTTTGGATAGGAAGCGCCCGACTCCAGAGAACGGAGGACAGACCAGCGGCAGACGCCCGCCAAGACCTCCACGATCACGTTCTCAGGGTCGTGGGTTTTCGGGGCGACAGAGGTCTGGTGGATCCCGTCTGCAGGGACGGCAGCAGAGGGGAGCACCGAGATGTGTCATCTGCGGAGGACCACATTGGCCTAGGCAGTACGAGCAGCGAGAGGGCTGGTGTTTTGGGTGTGGTCAGTCCGGACATCTGCGGGCAGCTTGTCCCCGAGCAGCGTCGCCTGTACCATCGATTGCATCGGCACCCCCTGTTCATCAGCAGACTTATGGAGCTCCACCGACTCACAACCAGATGGATAAGACTTCTGTACCACGCCCAGGTGAGCGGCGACAGCAGGCGCAGAGCGGCAGAGTCTTTGCGGCTCAACTAGACGACTCCACGGCGGCTGATCATGTGGTGGCAGGTATCATTTTAATTTCTGGCATTAGAGCTCGTGCATTATTTGATACCGGTGCATCACATTCTTTTGTTAGTCGAGCATTTGCATCATTGCATGGGCTAGTGTTAGGGCCGTTACCCTGTGCACGAGATGTGCAGATTCCCGAGCACGTGTTGCTTGTGGAGGAGTGTTGTCGAGCTTGCCCAGTGCAGCTTGGACCTTGGGTGATGCCCGCAGACCTGTTGGTTTTGGGGCGATTGCAGGATTTTGATGTGGTGCTCGGCATGGATTGGCTGGCACGCTACTTCGCGACGATCGACTGCGGCGAGAGGACCGTGACGTTTTGCGAGCCAGGGCAGGTGGAGTACGTGTATCGAGGCTGCAGGAGCACGTTGTTTGCGACGTGGATTTCATCGGTGTCACGCCCCGCCGGGCCTTTAACACCAACTAGGTGGAAAGGATAACCGCACGGGCGCATGCCCCAGACCCGCCGGACGGATAGAACCTCTTCTACCCGCCCAAGGCGTCACAACACAAGCTTATCCACGAGGTTCCAACTAGGAACGGAGTACAAGAGTTGCACAAGGAAAGCATCAACATAAAGAAGTTCTACTTCTATTACATCACATTGCACATTTATACATGCCCAAATTTTTCTTTTCATTCCATACACCATGTTTCAAAACTATAGAATACATAAATTTCATACATGTAATGGAAATCCCCTATACTATCAAAGTCCAAGACTAGGGGTACAACTCTATGTATCACCAAAATGGAAGGGCCGCTATCTAGAGAGCTAAACCCTTGCCTCGCTCCGCCGCCTCACTCGCGGAAGGACCTGAAAAACGTGGGGTGAGAACTATAAACATAGTTCCCAGTAGGTAAGGCCACCCAAGAGAGAAGCTCGACCCACCAGGTCCAAAGAAACACCATATGCATAAGTTAGATCACAAATAACTATGCAACAATTATTTACATGCTTGTAAATAAACATAAAGGATGCAACCAAATGAAATATAACTTATCATTCTCTCCTAGGTTCATCCTATATTTCACATTGACTAAGTTCAATTACTTGTCATTTACTTATGGTTTTGGAATCGCCGTCTCACCATAAGGGTTCCAACATTCAAGGGGTGAACTCGTCACCTCCTAGTTCGAGTAGCGAACTCGTCGCATACTCGGGATAGAAAAATCGTCGCATACCCCATCTCAACACCGCCATCACATGGCATGGGTAGCGAACTCGTCGCATACCCGGGATAGCAACCTCGTCGCACATCCCATCTCGACACCGCCAACTCATGGCGTGGTAGCGAAATCGTCGCATACCCGGGATAGCAAAATCGTCGCACATCCCGTGTCGATACCGCCAACTCATGGCATGGGTAGCGAACTCGTCGCATACCCGGGATAGCAACCTCGTCGCACATCCCATCTCGACACCGCCAACTCATGGCGTGGTAGCGAAATCGTCGCATACCCAGGATAGCAAAATCGTCGCACATCCCGTGTCGACACCGCCAACTCATGGCATGGTAGCGAAATCATCGCATACCCGGGATAGCAAAATCGTCGCACATCCCGTTTCAACACCGCCAACTCATGGCATGGTAGCGAAATCATCGCATACCCGGGATAGCAAAATCGTCGCACATCCCGTTTCAACACCGCCAACTCATGGCATGGTAGCGAAATCATTGCATACCCGGGATAGCAAAATCGTCGCACATCCCATTTCAACACCGCCAACTCATGGCATGGTAGCAAAATCGTCGACTACCCAGGATAGCAAAATCGTCGCACATCCCGTTGTTCACATTTTTTTCACTTGCCAACCTAAGTCTCATGACCTTAGGTTCAAGTCACTAAGTCTCACCTATGTTCAATAACACTAGGTTTACTTTCTCTTTCTCAACCTAGGTTCCATGACTCTAGGTTCTAATCTCATGTCCAACCTATGTTCAATGACACTAGGTTCAATTCTCACATGTTTCAACCTATGTTCAATAACACTAGGTTCTATTCTCACATGTTCCAACCTATGTTCAATGACACTAGG
The DNA here is from genome assembly GCA_016920855.1 of Puya raimondii. Taxonomy (NCBI): domain Eukaryota; kingdom Viridiplantae; phylum Streptophyta; class Magnoliopsida; order Poales; family Bromeliaceae; genus Puya; species Puya raimondii. Next base: position 209,916,002 of record JABWPP010000050.1, on the reverse strand, counting down.
TTCCATTCTCACATGTTCCAACCTATGTTCAATAACACTAGGTTCTATTCTCACATGTTCAAACCTATGTTCAATGACACTAGGTTCTATTCTCACATGTTCCAACCTATGTTCAATAACACTAGGTTCTATTCTCACATGTTCCAACCTATGTTCAATAACAGTAGGTTCTATTCTCACATGTTCCAACCTATGTTCAATGACACTAGGTTCTATTCTCACATGTTCCAACCTATGTTCAATAACACTAGGTTCTATTCTCACATGTTCCAACATTTGTTCAATAACACTAGGTTCTATTCTCACATGTTCCAACCTATGTTCAATGACACTAGGTTTAATCATACATGCAACCATGCAACAAGTATAGATAATTGAATTATACTTGAATTCTATATCATGCAATAGGAGCTCATTGCTCTACCTATCATGATTTTACCTTTGCCAACATGCAAATTCTAGGGTTCACAACACATACCATTTTATCTTTAAATGGATAATTACCCTAGACATGGAAGTGACCTAATCACTTCGGTAAACACAAACCCACCTTAAGAGCTTCCAAATTTTTGTATTCTTCAAGCCCCTAAGTGTCCAAGCCTTGTGTTCTTGCTTCAACCCAAGCTTCTACAAGAAAACGGTTCGTTACTCGTTACGAACCCATAATTCAACTCAATACTTGAAATCAAGTGTTCTAACATGATTTCCTATGCCTCAATTGTAATTCCCGAAGGTCCAAATATTTTTAGAACCTCCATGGCAAAAACCCTCATTTAACCTAGGTTTCACATGCATGCATGTAACCTCAAAATTTCTTGGCCAATCTCCACATTTTGTGTTTTAGATTGCCTAGGGTTCCCAAAAACCTCATTTCAAAGGATTAAATCCAAGGTTTGAATCCAAAACGTGAGGAACTAACCTTAATCACGAGTTCCCCAAGCTTCTTCTTGCACCAAGAAGCTTCTTTTCTCCTTTGGAAGCTTTTTCCAAGATCAATCCACCATTTTCTCCAAGTTTTGGAGAGATCTCTAGAGAGAGAAAGTGAAGAAGTAGGAGAGAAGAAGTAGAGAGGAAGACAATGAGAAGGGGAGAAGGTCTCAGCCCTTCATACACCCCCAATACATGTGAAAAGACTGTTTTGCCCCTCTCCTCAAACAACACAAACAACCAGCCAAAACTAGAATTTCGTAACACTGTATACCGGTATGTGCATTGCATACCGGTATACGGGTGCTATTCCGGTATACCCCGGAGGATTCCGCAGAACCCGAGAGCTGGGTTCTCGGTTTAACCATGGCATTCCGGTATACCCTCATCACATACCGGTACTAATCACTTCAGTACCGGTATGGAGGTCCACATACCAGAATCCAGTGCAGACTTCACAAGTTTAGCAGTTTTAACTTTTCGAAGTCCGTTTTCGCGCCTCATTTGCGCCGAAAACACTTCTCACAAGTCCCAAACTTGGCTGAAGCCTCACATATAGCCTCTCTTGCTATTTTTTCATCGAAACTCCACAATTTGTAGAAGTTCGGTACGATGCACTGAAATTCAGTGTACTACAGTCGGCACGAGCGAGACAGATGATGAGTCGAGGATGTACTGCATTTCTGGCAACTGTTGTGGAGGTATCTGCGGTGGCACCGGAGCTCGAGGACATCTCTGTAGTCCGCGAGTTCCCGGACGTGTTTCTCCCGGAGTTGACTGAGATGCCACCAGACAGGGAGGTCGAGTTTGTGATTGACGTAGTCCCAGGAACTGCGCCAATCTCAAAGACACCCTACCAAATGGCACCGGCTGAGCTGAGAGAGCTTAAAGCGCAGGTTCAGGATTTGATGGATAAGGGGTTTGTGAGACCCAGTGTATCGCCTTGGGGAGCGCCGGTGTTATTCGTGAAGAAGAAAGATGGTTCACTTAGACTTTGTGTGGATTACCGAGAGTTGAATAAAGTGACCATCAAGAACAGGTATCCTTTGCCGCGCATTGATGATCTGTTTGATCAGCTGCAAGGATCTTGTGTCTTCTCAAAGATTGACTTGCAGTCAGGTTACCACCAATTGAAGGTGAAGGCCGAGGATATTCCCAAGACGGCTTTTAGGACTCGGTACGGGCATTATGAGTTTACGGTGATGCCGTTTGGATTGACTAATGCCCCTGCCGCGTTTATGGATTTGATGAATCGAGTGTTTAAGCCGTTCTTGGACCGGTTTGTGGTAGTGTTTATTGATGATATCCTGATCTACTCTCGGAGTGATGCTGAGCATGAGGAGCACTTGAGGATAGTGCTGCAACTTCTGAGGGAGAAGAAGTTGTATGCCAAGTTGAAGAAGTGCGAGTTCGGGCTCCGAGAGGTAGCTTTCTTGGGCCATGTGATTTCAGCCACTGGAGTGGCGGTGGACCCGCAGAAGATTGAGACTGTGCGGGATTGGCCCAGACCGACGACGGTTACCGAGGTGAGGAGTTTTCTCGGGTTGGCTGGCTATTACCGTCGATTTGTGGAAGGCTTTGCGAAGCTCTCCACACCCCTCACTCGCCTAACGAGGAAGGGGATTAGATTTGTTTGGAGCGCTGAGTGCCAGCGTAGCTTTGAGGAGCTGAAGGAGAGACTGATGTCTGCTCCCATCCTTACCCTTCCTGTGATGGGGGAAGGATTTGTGATTTATAGTGATGCATCACACAGTGGCTTGGGATGTGTGTTGATGCAGCATGGTAGGGTAATTGCCTATGCCTCACGGCAATTGAAGGATTATGAGAAGAATTACCCTACGCATGATTTGGAGCTGGCAGCTGTAGTGTTTGCACTGAAGCTGTGGCGGCATTACTTGTATGGTGAGCACTGTGAGATTTTCACGGATCACAAAAGTCTCAAGTATCTGTTCACTCAGAAGGAATTGAACCTGAGACAACGCCGGTGGTTAGAGTTGTTGAAGGATTATGATATTGCCATCCAGTATCACCCCGACAAGGCGAATGTAGTGGCAGATGCGTTGAGCAGGAGATCAGTGCAGAGCCTTAGTATGATGATCACTCAGCAGGCGCCATTACTTGAGGAGTTGAGGCGGCTTGAGCTTGAGGTGGTATCCCCTGGCGTTACTGCAAAACTTATGTCTTTGGTTTTGCAACCCACTCTGTTGGATAGGATCCGAGAGAAACAGAGTGTGGACCCCTACTTGATGAGGATTCGAGATCAGATTGCCAGCAGGCAAACAGGGGATTTTGGTGTTGACAGTTCGGGAGTACTGCGGTACCGGGACCGACTGTGTGTGCCTATGGATTCTGAGATCCGAGAGGAGATTTTGAGAGAGGCTCATTACTCGCCTTATACGGTTCACCCCGGTGGAACCAAAATGTATAAGGACTTGAAGGCACACTTCTGGTGGAATGAAATGAAGCGGCATATTGGGAGATTTGTGGCCTAGTGTTTGACTTGTCAACAGGTAAAGGCGGAGCACCGAGTACCTGCTGGCAAGCTTCAAAGTCTCCCAATACCCGAGTGGAAGTGAGACCAGATCGCCATGGACTTTGTCGTGGGATTACCGAGGATGCAAACTGGTTTCGACGCTATTTGGGTGATAGTGGACAGACTGACCAAGTCTGCCCACTTCTTACCAGTGCAGACTACTTGGTCCAGGGACAGACTCGCTCAGTTATATTTGGACGAGATAGTGAGGTTGCACGGAGTGCCTACCTCGATTGTGTCTGATCGAGACACCCGGTTCGTCTCGCAGTTTTGGAGGAGTCTTCAGACAGCACTGGGTACTCAGCTGCGGTTTAGCACGGCTTTTCATCCACAGACAGATGGTCAGTCTGAGCGGACCATTCAGACTCTGGAGGACATGTTGAGGGCATGTGTCCTAGACTTTGGTGGAGGGTGGCATCGACACTTAGGACTAGTTGAGTTTGCGTACAACAATAGCTATCAAGCGAGCATCCAAATGGCTCCGTTTGAGGCATTGTATGGACGCAAGTGTCGTTCGCCCTTGCATTGGAGTGATGTGGGTGAGAGGAAGACTTTGGGTCCCGATATCCTGTTGGAAGCAGAAGAGAAGGTCAAGATGGTTCGACGACGTCTTGAGACCGCCCAGAGTCGACAGAGGAGCTATGCAGATACTAGGAGACGAGACTTGGAGTTCCAGATTGGAGATCATGTGTTTCTGAAAGTCTCGCCGTCCAGAGGAATTCGCCGTTTTGGAGTTCGTGGAAAGCTCAGTCCACGGTTTGTTGGCCCGTTCGAGGTGTTAGACCGAGTGGGGCCGGTAGCGTACAGGATTGCCCTACCACCGCGACTTGCTGGAGTCCATGACATGTTTCATGTCTCGGCCCTGAGGAGATATGTGTTCGACCCCTCCCACGTGATTGACTTTACTCCACTTGAGTTGGCTGAGGACCTGCAGTACGAGGAGCGACCAGTGCGGATTCTTGCTCGCGAGACGAAAGAATTGCGCAACCGAGTCATACCGTACGTGAAAGTGCAGTGGAGTAATCACGAGGAGCGTGAGGCGACTTGGGAGCCGGAGGCCATGCGGGAATCCTACCCCTACCTTTTCGAGCTGCCTTCTTGAGGTATGAGTTTAAGTTTCGAGGACGAAACTTTCCGTAGGGGGGGAAGGATGTAGTACCCCTGGGGCCTAACTGACGGAATGACTGCAGTATCCTAGATTGTTCGACGCTTCTGGAGAAGGTCGAGACAAGTCGGAGTCGTTTCGGCGTCAAATAGACGCGTAAACGGACTCAGAGCACCGAAGTAAGCCAAAACTGAAGTTTTGGGTGTATGGACTTTAGGGTGCCCGGAAGCTATGTTTTGGGCGCCCAGATGTTGAGTGCTCGTTTTCTGAAAACTGCTAAGTCATTTCGGATCCAGTATCGGGCGCCCGGAAAGTGGATCCGGAAATCCTACCTCGTGAGTATCGATCCGCTTGACACGTGTTGATTGGTTGGTGAACTCCGCCGGACAAGGTTAGGGCGCACCGGACCGCGGCGGAGAGTCCGATGCTCTAGATTGTGCAGGCTGAAGAACTGGGCGCCCACTTCTTGGGTTTCGGGCGCCCGAAAGTCTGTTTTCCTGCTGAGGGACAGGTTAGATGTGTTTTGTTCTTGAGGCGCAGCACACCGAAACCATTGGTCTATAAAAGAAGTGGACGACCTCCCCTGAGGCTTTTTCTCCCCTCTTCAAGGTGAACCCAGGATTTTTGCAAGGAAGCCCTCCAATCCCTACCAAATTCCACCTTTCTCCATTGAAGACCTTGGTTTCCTGCTGAAACTGCAACGTCGACCTGTGGTGTTCGTGCTCGTGTGCAGTGTGGGAGCGTCCAAATCCCACGAAACTTGGTTTGTTGGATAGAGGACTCGTAGTGGAAGACGTGGAATCCTTCCAATCTCAATTTAGACAGGTATGTAAGCTACAGTTGATGTTTTACTGGACCCCTTGTGTTCTTGAGCTGAAACTTGGGTTTTCCTTTGATCTTATGGATCCAAATCTTTTGGGAGCTGGAATTTCGATGTGAAGATTGGTCATTTCACTTTCCTTGCTGGTTTGGAGGTTCTTCCCACCTGAATTGAGTATTCAAAGGTGAGTGCTAGCTCAGATTTTGAGTAATTAGCTTAAGTGCTGAATTTTTGGACCATTGATGGAATTTCTTGGATTTTTTAGTCCAGATCTTTGTGAGGATCTTTGGAGAGGTTTTGGTTTGTTCCATCACTATATTTGGGAGGTTAGTAACCCTTTTCCATGGGCTAGATTCGTTGGAATTCCAGAATTCTTGCTTAATGTGATTTTTGCTTAGTTGCTGGAACTTCTGGATCCATGTGCAGGAGGGTCCAGTAGTGAATCCGAATTTGTTTGGGGACCTTTTGGACATCGAGTCGAACTCCGTTTTGGCTGAAATTTGGAGTGTGTGTTCTTGAGCCCCTACTGGTGAGTTGAGCCAAATTTCACTGCATTCGGACTTAGGATTTTGATTTTATCGCATGTTGAATCCATGTTGGTCATGCTGCCAGGCTGCAGTTCTGGGCTGATGTTCTGGGCGCCCAGAACTTGAGCAAGTGGGTCCGAATCTCGAGGTTGCAGATTTGAGCTCGATTTCAGCCGGTGTTGTTTGGAGGCCTTCCACTCGACTCCTAGCCGTTGTTGGATAGATTTTGAGGTGAGTTAATGTATCGAAATCGCCGGATTTCCTCCTAAGTTGTAGAGAGTGCAGCATGCTGTTTTATTATCTGTTAAATCATGTTAGTAGCTCGAATTCATGAATTTGCATGTATTATTATGAAATCTGAACTTGGAGCATAAATTGATAATTTATAGACATGACTTTACATGCTGAACTGGGAATTGACTTAGGAGAAAACTCGCGAAACTACAACCGTCACTTTTCGAACTATTATCAGATTTAGCTCTAGGAGCCGTTTCTGTACTTGTATCAACGCTGTTAGTGCGAGGTGGATACTTAGTTTGTTGTAGGACTAGGGATGCAAACGGGGCGGATCTGGGGGCGGGAGCCCCGCCCCGCCTCCCGCCCCGATTAGTAAAACCCGCCCCGCCTCCCGCCCCGAATCCGTGACGGGTTAAAAATAGGTATCCCATGATCCGCCCCGCCTCATAACCCGCCTCCCGCCGGCGCCCCGAATCCGCCCCGCCAAAGAGTATTTGTTTTACAAATTTTAATATTATTAACATTTTGTAAATATAAATTAACAAAAATTTTAATATTAATTGATAATATTATCAAGTTTTATATAAATAACAGTATCAACTATAAAAATAAAAAAATATCACTCACAATTCGCAATAAAATTCAAAAAATTTAAATACATACATATGGCAAAAAAATCTACTAGAATTACAATAATTTGTCAACAACATAAAAAATGTTATACACTAATACACTATCATGCAAAAAAAGCAAAATATTCAAATAACAAAAAACACTCTCCAAAATCACAAGTTTATACAACAACAGCATAGTAAAGTGTTTTTTAAAACATAATTCACAACAATCAAGTCTAGCAAAACTATTACAACAATATTGCAAAGTCCAAATCCATCATAGCCACGATAAAGTCTAACCAGTAGATAATAACACATAAATAAAAAAAGTTTACAACAATAAAATGATTGATAATAAAATATGTAAACTCCATCACTTTGCCACTTTCCATGCGATAAAAAAACATCATTCCACGGCCGCAGTTTCCTAATGCACATACCAAATTAACAAAAGAAATGTAAAGGCACAATATTATAAGTAACATAAAAATTGAATTTAATGTAAAGAATAAAAAAATCACATACCTCATTCTCGACATCATAACTGTCATCAAGTTTGCCAAACTTAGAAGAACTTGTCTCATCCGAAGAAGATGCTTAAAAAACAAGAAAAAAAATTGATTTATAGTTAGAAAAATTATTAAACATCATATATTAAAGCTAATATTGATATATGTATGATTTACCTTCTAATTCAGCCCACAACCAATTTCTTGCACACATTAGAGCTTCTAGAGTTTCAGAAGTGAGCCTGTTCCTGTTTGGATTCACAATTCTACCACCAATACTAAATGCAGATTCTGAAGCTACTGTTGATACTGGAATGGCAAGAATATCTCTTGCAATCAATTGTAATGTAGGATACTTGAGTCCATTATTTCTCCACCATCCCAAAATATCAAAATCTTCCATTCTTGGCAATATATCTTCCTCAAAATACATGTCTAATTCTGACTTCACTAATGTATTAGTTTTTCTTTTAATGGCAGCAAGAGTATCAAATTTTTTTAAAAAATTTGAAGTGCTAGATGTATTGGATATAGAAGTTTCTGCCACAATTGAAGATGATGTTTGAAATGAATCCGATTGGCTTATCTCACTTCTACTTCGACTTTGGTACTCTCGAAGTAAACTATAACATATGTCACGAATTCTTTGAACTTCATCACTTGCATTTTCATGAATTTCATTATAAGCAACTTCTAACATTGTTAATTTATATCTAGGATCGAGTACACACGCAACTCCCATAATTCCATGAATCACTGACCAATACTTGTTAAACTTTACCAACATCTTTTCCGCCATTGATCTCACTAGATTACTTGAATCTAGTGAGTCAATCCATTCATGCAAGTTTGATAGAATACTACAAATATAAGGAAAATATTGATTCGCCGTTGGATACTTAGTCCCTGAGAAAAGCGATGTAACACTATAAAAGATCTCCAATTTGCCACATATTTCTTTGGCTCTACTCCAATCCTCCTCTGTTGGCAAACATTTATAGTTAGAATCACGTAGCCTTAACCGAGGGAAGACATCTTTATATATCAAAGCTGTCTCTAACATAATATAAGTAGAATTCCATCGAGTTTTGCAATCAAGAGCTAACTTTTTACCATTTTCAAACCCCTCTTGTTTTGCTAGCTCTTCAAATTTCTCTACTCGTTTTGGTGTTGCTGTCCAAAAAGCTACACTTTCTCGGATTTTCTCAATGCCATCACCAATAACTTCCAATCCATCTTTAACAATGAGATTAAGAATGTGAGCACAACATCTCATATGAAAAAATTTTCCTTGCATTATTAGAGAACTAGGAAGCAAAGAGTCTTTCAAAATTTCAATCAACAAATCATTACTAGTACAGTTGTCCACAGTAACAGTACTAATCTTTGTCTCAATTTTCCAAGTGATTAAACAATCTTTCAAGACATTTGAAAGTATCTCAGCAGTGTGTGGGCAAGGAACATAAGCAAACCTATAATTTGTACAAAATATATTAGTAGATTATGCTAGTTTATAAGATAAAATAGATAGAAATATAATATGCACATGAAAAATAGTAAATTGAGTGTGCAAAAGAAAATAGAATATATCCAAACAATAAATATTGTAAAAAAGCAAGTAGATTATGCAAGAAATAAAGTACTTAATTACCTTAATATTCGATTTTGAATGAGCCAAGAATCATCAATCCAATGAGCTGTGACGGCCATAAATCCTTTCTTTTGATTGCTAGCGGTCCACATATCAGTGGTTATAGCAATTCGGCTTCTATTCCTTTCTAACAACTTCATAGTTTTTTGCTTCTCAACATCATAAATCTTTAAAATGTCACTCTTTAATGTTGTTCTTGAAACCATCTTAAAAGCAGGTTGAAGACTATGACATAATTTTCTAAAGCCATGATATTCAACAAAACAAAGAGGCAACTCATGTAAAATGATCATATTGGCAACTTTCCTTCTACAAACTTCTTGGTCAAATGTATAATTAGTTATCTTGAGTTTTCCATCCCTCTCATCAATTTTCAATCTTTTTTGATTTTGCATTGCATATTGGATGTCTTGATGTTTCCTCTTCAAGCATCTACCATAATGGTCATGTAAATGTCTTGTTCCTTTTTTCCCATCACCTACAAGATATGCTTTACAATAATTGCAAACTGCTTTAATCTCTCCATTAATCTTCTTTTTCTTAAAATGTTCCCACATTTTTTATGTTAATTTTCTTGCTCCAATTACATCTTCACCAGATCGATCAGATTGACTTCCAGATTCAACTGGAGTTGGATTAGAATCTACTTGAATTGGCAACGGTGTAGAAGCCGATGTTCCTCCTTTTGAACGATTTGTTGCTGCTTCACTAGTTGTAGAATGTGTAGGAGGAACACTTGATTGTGCTTGTTGAGACATTCTTTTGAATAGCAAAAAAAAAAAAAAAAAAATTTAAAACCCTTCACAAATCCATATGTATTTTTATATTAGTGGAATGATTACAAACAAATAAAAAAGAGTAATCACTGTTTAATTTCTCACTTTTTGGATATCCAAAATTACTCATAAAACCTCAGTTTACTGAGAAAGTAAAGGCACAATTTGCGAAGGAGAAACTTGCCTTAGTTGCCTATATGTACATTCATTGATGAGAGAATATTACTTACTCCTACCCACATGACCACAACAATGATGTAATGTAGGTATAATAACCCTTGAATGTTCTGGTGAATGAGATTAATTTGCCACACTACTGTTTGTAAGGTTTAGAATACGTGTGTTGAAGTCGTTGAGGGTACGGTACTCGTAGACGGAGGTAAAGAAGAAGATGGAGGCGAGGGAAAGGGCGGCGACCGGCGGAGGCGAGGGAAAGGGCGGCGACCGGCGGAGGCGAGGGAAAGGAAAAGGACGGCGGCGGCGGGCGGGCGGAAGCGAGGGAAAGAGCGGCGGGCCGGCGACGGCGGCGGCGATTGTGTAAGGGGAGAGGGAGGAGGGTCGGTCGGTGACTCGGTGTGGACTGTAGAGGGGTTGTGAGAGTGGCTGTGGGACTCACACAGACAGAGAGAGATCAGAGATGGATTTTAGGGTTTGCAAAATGATCTATATGACTATATATATATAGTTGGGTGTTTTGTAAATTTATTATTTTTCAGGGGTATTTTTAAAAAATACAGAATTAGTTTTCGGGGCGGATTCGGGGCGGATTCGGGGCGGGGCGGATTCGGGGCGGATTCGGGGCGGATCAAAAATTTTCCCGTTTCCTGCCCCGAATCCGCCTCGGATCATAAAAACTGCCCCGTTTCCTGCCCCGAATCCGTTTATTTCCTCCCGTTTACTGCCCCATTCGGGGCGGGTCGGGGCGGAGCTCCACCAACCCGAATCCATTTGCATCCCTATGTAGGACGAGTTTACGCTCGTGCTGGGATGCCGAGCTTGTATTTACAGCAGGGTTAGGCTGTTCTGTATTACCGGGTGCCGTCGGGGTTGACGGTGGACCCAGACTCTTGTTTTAGCTTCTGTTTGTGCTGAGGGCACGTGAGCTTGGAGTATTCGACCCATTTTGACCCCTTTCCATTTGATTATAGCCTGCCGGAGCCTGTTTGTGCTCGACAGAGATACGCTTTTAACTCGGTTGGGTAGCTCCCCCGAGTGTCGCTCCGGAGTGAGGCCTCTTTTGCGTTCCTGTCGCTACAGATTAGTTGGATCTGGTATTTGGACCGGCTACCCTTTTTGGTAGTTTGCGGTGTGGCTAGGCAGTTGGCTGGACGAGCCTGTTTGGGCGGTTCCGTTAGATTGGGTTAGGGGTGACTTTTCACTTTGGTGATGCTTACTTGAGAGTTTGACTGGAATAGCGGTAGGGTAGTGGCATTACAGCTGTAGAGTTTATTCCAGCTTATTTTATTGTTCTTTACCTACCAGCTATACTGATAGTCTCGTAGACTTAGTGGGTGAACCGTTGAGGTCGGTAGTGGTACCTACTGAGGACTACTTCTTTTGATAGTAGTTCTCAGACCCATTGTTGCCACTTTTTCTTGCAGAGCCTTCTTCTGTTGCGGCTGCTGCGCCTGTTTCTGCGGATCGAGGTAAGGGAGTCGCGAGCTAGATCCCTACATGTCCCTGTTGTTCTTAGAGGAGGACCCTACTGGAGATAGTTTATTTTTGAGTTGAGCCATGTACATATACTGTGGACTTGTTCCTATTTTGGTTCTGGAGGGACTGTTGTATTTTGGATCCTATATGTACATGTGGCTTCTGTTATTAGTATGTTTATTTCAGCTCTATATCTCTTGTAGTTGTTTGTATGTTTGTTACAGGTTAGCTAACGCTTCGTATACAGAGAAACATCTATGTATACGGCGGATCTGTTGGCGAGCCCGGGGAAACGAGTAATCTGGGGCGTGACATTAGAGCATTACGAATTAATCACCAATAATATGTATCTCAAATTCTCAACTCTTGAGAATACATATTATCATCTTATTAATTCAATGGACGATTCGCAGACATATTAAACATGAATGGAGTAAAAGGGCCCAAATATATAAATAATAAAGACTAAGTACAAAGATACGTCCCATAGAAAAATAAAATGCGTAAGCCTGATAGGCTTCGAGGGCATACGACTAACAATCTTCCACTTGCACTATAGCGAATCAGCTATGTATCTAATGCCCATCTTCTCAAGATGAGTCTCTACTTTCTGCTAAGTCAAAGCCTTAGTTAGCGGGTCCGCCACATTATCCGCGGAGGCAACCTTCTGCATTTCAATATGTTTATCCTTGATGTACTCTCTGATCTTGTGATACCGCCACTCAATATGCTCGGATTTTTGATGAGACCTTGGCTCCTTAGCTAATGCTACGGTGCCATTATTATCACAGTATAGCGGCAGGGGATCCTCACTAGAAGGAACCACGCCAAGCTCAATGACAAATTTCTTGATCCAAACGGCTTTCTTGGCAGCTTCAGATACAGCGATGTACTCCGCCTCCATAGTAGAATCAGCAATCACCTCTTGCTTGGAACTTTTTCAAACTATTGACCCACCATTGCAAATAAATAAATATCCAGATGTAGACTTTCTATCATCTATATTGGACATAAAGTCTGAATCCGTATAGCCATTAACCTGAGTTCTCCTCTTCCAATAATCAAGAACGTATTCTTTGTTCTTCTCAAGCACTTAAGGATATTCTTTACCGCTACCTAGTGTTCCTCTCCTGAGTTCGACTGATATCGGCTAGTGACACTCACAGCCTGTGCTATATCAGGTCGAGTACATAGCATCACATACATCAAGCTCCCTATCGCTGAAGCATAAGGGATTCTGCTCATACGACTTCTCTCTTCAGGTGTCTTAGGAGACATAGTCTTAGAGAGGTGAACTCCATGTCTTAGAGGTACCATACCCCTTTTGAAATTCTCCATACTGAACCTTTTCAACACTTCATCTATGTACATAGTTTGCGATAAAACCAAGCAACTTCTTAGGTCTATCCCTATAGACCTTTATCCCTAGGATATAAGATACTTCTCCAAGATCTTTCATAGAAAACTCTTTAGATAACCATAACTTGACCGATGTTAGCATAGAAATGTCATTCCCAATCAGGAGTATGTCATCCACGTATAGTACGAGGAAAGTAACAGCACTCCTACTGATCTTTTTATATACACATGGCTCCTCCTCATTTCTGATGAAATCGAATGATTCGATTGCATCGTTGAAACGAGTGTTCCAACTCCGAAAAGTTTGCTTCAATCCGTAAATGGATCGTTGAAGCTTGCACACCTTATGACTCCCATCTTTGGAAATGAAACCCAAAGGCTGCTCCATATAGATATTTTTTTCAAGACATCGATTTAGGAAAGCAGTTTTCACATCCAACTACCATATCTCATAGTCATAGTGTGTAGCAATAGCAAGCAGAGTTATGATAGACTTAAGCATAGCTACAGGTGAAAAGGTATCCTGATAGTCAATGCCCTCGCGTTGACTATAACCTTTTGCTACTAGCTTAGCTTTATAGGTCTCTACCTTTCCATCAGAACCAATCTTTCTCTTGAAGATCCATTTACATCCAATGGGTACAATACCCTCCGGTGGATCAACCAAAGTCCATACTTGATTTGAGTACATTGAGTCCATTTCGGACGTCATAGCTTCCAACCATTTATCAGAGTTGATGTCTGACATCGCCTCGTTATAAGTCTTAGGATCATCTCTATGGTCCTTGTCTTCCATTAGAAACATTTCCTCCATCTCCTCCATAAATAATTCCATATATCTATCAGGAGGATGGGAGACCTTACTAGACTTGCGAGGTGGCGGTGTAACCTATGGTGTCACAGAGTTATCAGGGAGGGCTCTTGGAATACTCGATCCTAAAGAGACTTTCTCTCATCTAGTTCTATTTTCCTCCTACTGCCTCCAGCCGAAATAAATTTATCCAAGTGATGGCTTTTCTGGGAGATAAAAATAGTATCCAAGTGATTCTTTGGGATACCCAATGAATCTTTCCTTGACTGATCTGCTTTCCAACTTGTCCGTCTTTAATTTCTTAATATAAGCTGGACACCCTCAAGTCTTAATATGAATAAAACTTGGATTCCCACCATGCCATATCTCATATGGTGTGGTCGGAACAGATTTGGAAGGCACTCTGTTCAGAATATAGATAGCCGTAAGAAGTGCATAACCCCAAAGTGATGTAGGTAAATCTATAAAGCTCATCATAGATCGAACAATATCCAACAAAGTCTGATTCCTCCGTTTAGACACCCTATTCAATTATGGTGCTCCAGGAGGAGTCCATTGAGAGATAATACCATTATTCTTGAGGTAGGTTAGGAAATCTTTATTAAGGTATTCCCCTCCTCGATCTGATCGAAAAGCCTTAATTGGTTTTTTCATTTGCTTTTTCTACTTCTTGTTGAAACTCTTTAAACTTTTCAAAGGCTTCAGACTTGTGTTTAATCAAATACACGTACCCAAACCATGAGTAATCATCGGTAAAGGTAATAAAGTAGAGATAGCCACCCCAAACAGACACATCAAATGGACCACATACAATAGTATGTATCAGGGCGAGTACTTCGGTAGCTCTCTCTCCTTGTCCAACAAAGGGAGACTTAGTTATTTTTTCTTGAAGACATGATTCACAAGTTGGATATGGTTCAGAGGGTAAGGACCCTAAGATACCATCCTTAGCCAACTTGTTAATTCTATCCTCTCCAATGTGACCAAGTCTAAGATGCCACAAGTACATTTTTATTTACCTCCTCTCTTGGTCTTTTGAAATCAATAGTATTCTCATTCACGCCATTATCAACTGTATTAATACTAACATACATATGTAAGTAATAGAGATTGTCTATTAAAGAATCATAACCGATCAAATTATTTCTCAAATAAATTGAACAAATGTTTGATTCAAAAATAAACTTATAACCGTCCAATACGAAACGTGAAACAAAAATAAGATTTCTAGTCGCACTAGGAATATAAAGACAATCTCTAAGTTCTAAGACTACTTTTGTCGGCAGACATAAAGGATAAGTTCCCACGGCAGCAACAACAACTCTTGCTCCGTTTCCAACGCGTAGGGTAAGCTCTCTATCCCTAAGTCTTCTACTTTGTTTTAGCCTGCATTGAAATACATAAATGCGAGGTGCATCCAGAATCAATGGCCCATGTGAAAGTAGAACAAACCGATAAGCTAGTAGTTTCAATGACATGAATCTCGGATATACCTTCAAAAGTCTTGTCCTTTACCTTGTCTTTAGGCTAGCCAAATAGTCCGGGCAATTCCTCTTCCAGTGGTCATCCTTTTGACAGTGGAAACAAGTTCCTTTGGCAGCCTTCTTTTTAGAAATTACCTTGACAGGTTCAGTCCTTAGCTTTTTTGCAGACTTCTTCTTTCTCCATTTAGGGGGTGTTTGGCCTAGCTTCTCAGAAGTGATTCTGAGCCCAAAATCACTTTTGAGCTCAGTAGAGCATTTGTCAACGACAGTTGGAAAATCTGATTCTGCTTTTCAAAATCAGAAAACTGATTTTGAAGGCTCCAGAATCAGAAGCAGAAAAAAGCTGCTTCTCCAAAACTGATTCTGATTTTGGACTCAAACTTCAAATTTTTATTTTTATTTTAGATTCAAAGTATAAATTTAACATTAAATTTTAAATTTTAAATTTTAAATTCATATTTGAATTTTTAAATCTCAACTTTTCAAATTTAAAATTTAAAATTTAGATTTTAAATTTTAAATTTAAGTTTCAAATTTCAAATTTCAAATTTTAAAATTTTAAATTTTAAATTTTAAATTTAAGATAATTTCAAAATTTTGACATTTCAGATTTTAAAACTTAAATTTAAAAAAATTTAAATTTTAAATTTTAAAATTTAAAATTACAAGTTTTAATTTTCAAATTACAAAAAACAAATTTTAAATTTTAAAATTTTGATTTTAACTTTAATTTCAATTTTCAAATTTCAAATTTCAAATTTTCAATTTCAGATTTCAAATTTTAAATTTCAAAATTTAAATTTAAATTTTAAATTTTGAATTTCAAATTTCAAATCTTAAATTTTAAATTTTGAATTTTGAATTTCAAATTTAAAATCTTAAATTTTAAATTTTAAATTTTAAATTTAGATTATGAAATTCAAAATCTAAATTCAAATTGGAAAATTAAAAATTTAAATTTAGATTTAAAAATTCAAAATTTAAATTTAAAATTTTGCATTTTCAAATTTATTATTTGTACAAATTTGAAATTTAAAAATTATACTTTTAATTAAAATTTAAAATTTTAATTTAAATTCAAATTTTAAATTATTTTAAAATAAAATTTAGTAAAAATATTAATATATGCAAGCATCAAAAAAATTTTGCCAAACAGCTTTAGAAAATCACTTCAGAAAAATCACTTTACCTAAACTCAGCCAAACGCTCTACAGCTTTTCACCGGAATCAATTCTCCAAACCAAAATCACTTCTGTAGAAATCACTTTCTCAGAAGGTAGGCCAAACAGGCCCTTAGACTTTTTTCTAGAGAAAGTTCGTTCAATAGCCAAAACTGACCCCTTATTGACTTTCAGCATTTCTTCAACCGTGACCAACATATTCAACAGCTCGGCGAGAGTGCAAGTAATTTTATTCATTTGAAAATTTAAAATGAACTGAGAAAATGAATCAGGTAAGGATTGTAAGATCAAATCAATTTGGAGTTCTGCGTCCATAGTCATTCCGAGCTTCTCAAGCTCCTCAATGTCTTTAATCATTGCCAAGCAATTATTATTGACTGACTGACCATCAGACATCTTAGCCTTGAATAGTCGCTTCGACACCTCGTAGCGAGCTGTTCGACTTTGCTGATCATACAACTCCTTGAGATGGAGCAGGATATCAGCAGCACTCTCCATGTGCTCGTGTTGGCGTTGCAACTCATTGCTCATAGACGCAAGCATGTAGTATTTTACCTTCATATCATCATCTGTCACGCCTCGGGGCCATTTTAGAAACCAGAGCTTGTGGAAAACGCGCCATTTTTTTTTTGAAAACTGCCTGACCCACGTGACGCACAGACCCGCCACAAACACAAAGTTTTTCTGTCCACACGAACAGAATCTCTCCTGTATTTGCACGGCGTACCATCTTATACAACAAGATACATGATCACAATTACATTCCACATTCACAACAACTCACAGATAATCTTTCATATCCACGTATATGTAAAGAACAATTCCATGACAACTTATTAGTTGAAAGTGCTCCCCACTCGGAAGCTTTATTTTCAAATGCTAGGTAGACTTCAATCGAAAGCTTCAAAATCCATTTTGAAAACTGTCTCCCACATGGAAACAATGCATTTTAAAAACGACTACCACAAGGGATAGAAAACCGTACAACATGGTGCTAAGAAACCAAATGCCATAAAACTAGAAAACTTCAAGTACATGCATATACAAAAACCAAAACCACACGAGTCCAAGTTATTATTCATGCACCATCTAACTGAACCATTTATTATCGTACTACCACTAAGTAAGTAAGAGAAATTAAACAGGGTAACCACTAGAGCCACTAGCTAGCACGTCCTCCCGTCGCACTGTGACCCGTCCCTTCTTCCGCGTCACCTGGGAAAAAGAGGGTGTGAGAAACCACAAACAAGATTTTCTAGTGGGTACGACAGAGCCACGAAGGCAAGCCGTATTCACTGGAAACCAAAGAAGAACGAGTACTGCAAGTATATGTGTGTCATGGTACAAAGCAACGACAGTAACAATGATAGTAGAATAGTAAACGAGCAAGTAACAGAGACTACTACTGTGATAGGAGCACAACCGAACAGATGCCTCAAGGGTAAGTAATCCAAATTCAAACCCAATCTGGTGCCTGCCATATTGGTCTGTAGACCTCAAGCGTTGCATGTCACATTGCCTGCACCGACTTGATTCATGCGCCGACTGGACGACCTATTCGGATAGTACACCCCTAGTCGGTGGCCAAACTGATCTGGTGTCAATGAATACCTCAAGTGCTGTGACTAAGTCATGCGATATGCTCAATGCGAAAGCCGGCAAGAAGCCAGTGCCTTGGCCGAAGCCAGATGCCTAGCGTATAGACGCCGAACTTGATTTACCAGATCAATGCTCAATAACAACCAGAGCAATATTCAACAATAGCAAAAGAACTGCAATGCCTGGACCTAAAGGTCCGACAGATAGTCAACACAATGCAAGCCTGCTCTACATGTCTATAACAACTATCACAATGCAAGTAACAATTATAGATATGCGAGTAGTAATGAAAGCAATATAGACATGTAGAGACCAAGATACTGATATAGAAGAGCAAAAGAAGAGGAGAAGAGGTGAAACGATCTCACCGTCTACCAGCTCGAAGCACCCACCTGTATTACCGTGTGTCCCGCAGTTCAGGAAGCACGGAACCGTCTGCCGGACCTACGAAAGTCAAGTTCTACCCTCACATGAACTCAACTAAACCAACTATGACTCATAACATGGGACGGAACGTTTACAAAAACTGATCCCTAAACCATTGCCAGAGTTTCCGAAAACTCACCAGAACACCTTCGGAACCCTCAAACTACTCCAAAAACTCCCCAATTCCCACCGTAACTATCCGTTGCCCCTAAACGCACCAAAATAAGTGTACGAGCAGCAACAAACCTCATTAAATACTATAGGTTCAACTACGCGGGAATCAGCTGAACCGGGTTTTCCGAAATTGCCGAATTTGGCTCCGAAACTCACCCTCCACTAATCTACCACCTCCGAACTTCAAGGATGGCAGTAGAAACCAGCCAACTAGGCTTGGCGGTGGTCCTAGGGTATCCACAATCCTAGAATGCGAAAAATAGAACTTAAACCGCGTTCGATCGGTGAATTTCCACCGAACGACGCCGTGGAAACTTGTTTTGACCCCGCAACAGCTCCCGGACCTTTGACGATCAGTCAGGAGGTCGCTAACAGCAATTACACACTGTCCGAGGTAGTGCGCAGGGTCCCCGTTGCACAAAACATGCAAACTATCCAACTATTGCATCAACTACTATGCAAATAACACATAGAAAACAAGTTTTAGGCTCGTTACCCTCATTCGCACCATAACGGATCAAACCAACTAGTCGATTTGGTTTGTCTCGATGTAACGATACTCGTGCTCACTGTCTGGAGTGCAAACGACGACTGAAGAGCTTCAAAACAGCAGAAAAACCCTCCAATTGCACGATCCCGGGAGCGGCCGAGTTCGTCGCACACACCGGGGCTTTGTTGATCACAGCGAAGGTGAGCACGGGACTCCACAGGATCCCAAAAGTGTTGTGCTCATGCTTCGAAGATTCGACAAAGTCCCTGGTGGCCGAAATTCCAAGGTCGGCCCTGGACCACCCCTGGTTTGTGTCCAGGCCGAACTAGGGCTCTTCGCAGGTGACGGCCGGCGGCACGGCGGGGCGAGCTCCGGCCAGGGGGAGGTCACCGCACCTAGGGGAGGTGTTCGGGACCCCTGGCCGGCAGCGGGATGCTGCGGCGGCGCGGCGGGACGGCGGCGCAATGCTCCCAAAAGGCCCTCGGCAAGGGCAGAGCCCAAACGCCGTAGTGGCGGCTCAGGGGCGGCTGGGACGGCGCCGATGGGTCCCCCGGGACATGACGGCATCGCTTAGTGGCGGCGTGGCGCGGCGCGGAAAAGGCGGCCGGGTGGAACCCTATAGCCGCACAGGGTCAGCGGGGCTTCCCTTGGCCGCGGCGGCTACCCGGGGCACGGCGGCGCCGGGGACTGCACGGGGACGGTCGCCGGGGTCAAGGATGACGGCGGCGGTGGTCCCGGTCGGTGGTGGCGTGGGCATAAGGGGACTCAGCCCCCCCCTACCCCCCCCACCGAGCGCTATTGGAGAGAGAGAGAGAGAGAGAGAGAGAGAGAGAGAGAGAGAGAGAGAGAGAGAATAGACTTCTTCTTCTCGGGTGGCCGGCGGCAGCGATGGCGACGGCGACGGCAGAGATCTCTCAGGTGGACCAAGGAGGAGAGGGTGAAACTAGGGTTAGGGTTTAATTGGAATTACATAGCCCTAAATATCCTCTAAGGGTGCGTTTGGTTCGAGTTATGTAGTATTACAGAGTATGTCGACATATCCAGGTATCTTGGATTTCTGAATCAGATTACTACTGATGTTGCATTACTGCGTTTGGTTTAATGCAGTAATATAATGTTAGATTACTGTATATATAGAATTACTATGTTTGGTTCAATTTATAAAACTCAGTAATCTTGACAATAAAATATAGTCTATTCCAAAATTGCCCTTATAGTCATATTTGACAAACCTTGTTTTATTGTTTACAAAGAATATTCTTTTACAAAATTTTATTTTAAATAATTTATTTTTTAAAAATTTTAAATTTTAAATTTTAAATCTTAAATCTGAACAAAAATATAAAATTTAATATTTTAATTTAAAATATAAATATAAAATTTATAAATTTAAAATTTAAAATTTAAATATAAATTTTAATTTTAATTTTAAAATCTAAATTTAAAATTTAGAATTTAAAATATAAATTTTAATTTTAAATTTTAGAATTTAAAATTTAAAATTTAAAATTTAAAATTTAAAATTTAAAAAATTTAAAATTTAAATTTAAATATAAATTTTAAAAATTTATAAATTAAAATTAAAATATAAATTTTTTAATATTTAAAATTTAAAATTAAAATTAAATTTTAAATGTTAAATTTAAAATTTAAAATTTAAAATTTGAAGTTTAAAATTTGAAATTTTAAAATTTAAAATTTGAGAATTTAAACTTAAAATTTGAAAATTAAAATTAAAATTTTAAGTTTTATATTTTAAATTTTAAATTTTAAATTTTAAATTTTAAATTCAAAATTCAAAATTCAAAATTTGACAATTCAAAATTTTAAATTAAATTTTTTAAATTGATGTATTGAAATGGTTTCTGGAGTTAGAGGGGTAAACTTGTAATTTACACAATATGCAAGATTACTTATCTTCAGTAATGCAAGATACACCCTCCCACACTCGGTAATATTTTAGGTGTAATCTTACACCTTTGTAATGCTGCAATACCGAGCAGATTACATACCGGATGACCCAAACGCAGTGATCCTGGCAGGATTGCCTGTAATCCTGCCAGGATAACCCGAACCAAACGCACCCTAATACGTATACATATTATTCTTAAAGAATAATTGCCCAAAAATCCCCCAAATCTCTAATTTCGCGGCCCAGTCCCTCTCCAATATTTTTCTCTCGCAGAAAGACCCCAGCCTGTGGGTTTTCACGCAAAACGGAGCACCGGTTGCGTTTAAAAAGCAAAAGCAATGGGAAATAATTGCCCTATTTGCGATAAAAGCTACTTTTCTCGATAACCGTGCATCAAACACAAAATCCGTCAGCGCCATTGACTCTGGCATAGTCAGACCATCGAAAACGAGCTATTGGATCGGCTGAAACGGAGTCCAACTCGTGTTCGAAGCCAACTTCACTCAACGGCCGCAACCGAAAACACGAGTTACTATTCATTTAATTGAATAGTATTAATCGCGTAACAACTTTATTTTAACTCGTTTTCGGTTGAAATTTGACGATCGATTTTAAAATTAAAATACACACGATAACATTATAAAAAGTGTCAAATTTACATAGGAAAAATCTCAATCTTTACATCATCAGTCCATTTATTTATGGCAGCTCTCTGCTGAGCCATTGGATTTTCGGGCACCGCTGGAGCCTGCGTGTCCAACACATACGCTAATTTCTCTTAATTGAGAATAATTCTCAAATTTCTTAGCCAATCGGTAAAATTCGGTCAAGTTAAGCGATTAGTATCGAGTATTTTGGCAAGTAGGTTAGAGACAACCATTTTCTGCATAAGGTTAAGATTCTAATTAGTTGTGTATTTAATCGTAATCCATTTGATTAGGGCCTTTAAATCCAAATGGTGCCTCCCACTAATTTGGCGAATCTCCACACTCCCCGAGCGAAGAAAACGAAAACTTTATTTAAAAGTTTCTAGTGGGGATTGCGGTCCCATCTATTTACACAACACCTCATCCTAACAGATTTTTGGCAATGAGCAAATAAATGAGTGCACAACTCTTGTTCAATACTTCTCAAGCAAATTGTAATTTAATTTTTATCCTCCATAAGATATAGGCCTCATCCTGACAGATTCTTGGCCTTATCTTCTGGTTAAATTAGACCCACCGTTCATCATGTAAATAAGAATGTCATTGAATCCTCATCCAGACAGATTCTTGGATTCAACCCCTTTCTTACCACACAGTATTCCATGCCAATAGAATGATTGCGTCTCCCTAATGTAACTGACCCCCGTATCCGGGTGCATCAATCAACACTAAAGAGATGCCCACACCCTACAACGATGGAAGGCCACTAATGGGTTCATAATACCATTAACTTAATATTTCATTTAGGGAGATTAGTTTCTCTCATCAGTTTTAATTTATTATTAATTTACATCTCATGCAAACCATCGCATCACATGCATACATACATCGCATATAAAAATAACTACCAGTGATGATCATGAATTTTATCTTGATTCAGGCCTGAGCCACTAGGCCGGAATCAGTCATAAGGGTATTACACACAAGAAAAACTTTTCTTATTCTGCGTCTTGATCCGATTGGAGTTGATTAACTCTTGTCAGCTCCCTCGATCAGCATTTAGTCTAAACTTGATCTGCACTGCATCAACTCTTGAATGCAACAAATCCTCATGGATCCTAAACTACCATTTTCCCTTATTAATTTTGCAATAATAACTTTACAACCCATAAAATAATGAGACACGCCGGTCTCCAAATTACATAATTTAATTGCTACACGCAGGCACCAAGAAAAAGAAAAAAAATCTAACACTGGGTCCTTATTAAATTACACCAATTCAAATCATCACATGATACATGCACATCACAAAGTCGCTATCCATGATCATCACCTCATACACATCATATGTATATAATATAATATAAAATTATCTAATTCGAATTCTAATTAATTAAAATTTTATTTATTTTAATATTTAATTCGTCGTTCCACGCAGCATATTGCGCACCCGCTGCATCCTCATGGCGCACGCGTCACGTAGTGCATAAATTAATTAGCATGCCATACTCAAAGATAAATAACACATATCTATATGGCTATGCAAGCTTAATTAATATCTCATGTCATCCTACACGTCATCTATATCTATATATAATCTATAATCTATAAATCTATATTAATTCTCGTAATCTCCAGTCCACGTGGCATATTTTGCTTAATTTTAAATTATGTGGGGCCCATCGGTCATATATACATTCTTTCTAAATGTTTGTGGTGTGGAACCCAACTATTAATTTTGGATTAATAAATTTTTTTTTCTGAACCAGATATATACCTTTAAACATGTAGGACCTACACGTCAGTTCTTAATATCTCTTTTAAATGTTATATGACATGTGGGACCCACCTATTAGTTTTAGGTTTAAAACAATATGCTTTTGTGAACCAGGTCCTTATCTTTAAAAACAAGGTTGCTTTCCCATGGTGTCTTTTCAAACCCCATCCGCTCCACACCTCTCCGCCTCCTTCACCTTCCGCCTCTCTGTCTCCCACGCCTTGCGCCACTTCATCTTCTAACGACGTCTCGATAACCTAACCCTCTCTTATTTATTTCTAGAAACCGTTTCTCATTTAGGGATCAATCTCCTTCGCGATTTAAAAACGACGTATGGCGGCGGTGGCAACGACGGTGGTGGCGGAGGCGGCGGCGGCGGCGGACGTGGTGGAGGCGGCGCAGTGTTCCACCTTCTAGACAATATCTTGGTGCTAATGCCTACGGATCTGTATGAGCACCTGGAGTTGGTGAGAAAGATCTTAGGGATCAATCTCCTTTGCGATCTAAAAACGACGTATGGCGGCAGTGGCAACGACGGTGGTGGCGGAGGCGGCGGCGGCGGCGGACGTGGTGGAGGCGGCGCAGTGTTCCACCTTCCAGACCATATCTTGGTGCTAATGCCTATGGATCTGTATGAGCACCTGGAGTTGGTGAGAAAGATCTCATCCATGTTTATCGCCTGCAGGGTTTTAAAGCTCGAGATCAAGGCGTCAAGGCTGAGGCAGAGGGTGGTGGATAAGGACCTTCTCATAATCGAGCTCCAGGAGAAGCTTTCCCAGGGCCTTCAAATGTTTCGAGAAACCGACGCACAGCTTCGAACGTCTCTTGACTAGAATGTAAGCCCCGATCTCATTTTTTTCGACCCAAATTATTGATTTGCTAACTTGCCGCTGCTGCCACCTCAACTGCATCATCCATTGGTTCGACCGCATGTACGCCGCCGACATCATCCCCAAACCAAGTCCTTGGTCTAAATACTCCATCTAAGAACCCCACAATGTTGCATATTAGATAATGGCTTTTTAGATTATATATGCTAACTATTTTGTCCTCTTTCTGCAGCTATTCAAGTTCTTCTAAGGTTATCTCCAAATAGTTTGTAAAAAGTAAAGCATCACTAATATGTATTATCTTGGTATCTGTTCCTTTCATCTTCAAGAATCACTGGATACAGTTCATGTTTGATGTATATTTATCTTCTTTATATGCTATATTTTACAAGTTACAGAGTGAAAGCTTTGGCATCCAATTCATATCGAACTAATTAGAAACAAGTTATTGCCTTTATTTAGTTGTTATTAACAAGTTATTCCCTTTATTTGTTTGTTTTTCTTTTGCGGAATGAAGATATGTGACAGTAGGGTTTTCATCAAAGAGGTCTTCTTCTTACTCTTCTAATTTAAATACTTCTTTGGATTTAGTAGTGCGTTTAGATAGATCGTGCATTATTGAAGAAATTGTGCAATTACATGTCAATTATTTTTGGATTATGGTTAAAGTTTATATAGTTTAACAAATTTCTAGAAAAAATTTGTGAAGCAGAAAATCTTAGGCAAATTTCATATTTAGGGCATGTTTGGTTCGCGATTGGAATAGGAATGGGAAATGAAATTGGATTGCTTTGGAATGGGAAATGGAATGACGAATCATCCCAAGACGTTTGGTTCATTAATGGAATGGGTATCGGAATGAAAATTTAGAATTTTTTAGAGGGTGTTTTGATTAAGAGAGAGGAAAGTGATGAAGGGAGAGGAGGGGAGGTGTTGGTGGAAGAGAATTTTTAGTAGTTTACTTGGGAATGGGCCAATCCGGTATTCAAGGCCGGATTGGACCATCAATAGATTTAGTCATTCCGATTCCAAAGTGGAATGGGAGTTGGAATCCGATTCCTTTAAAACAAACAACAATTATTGGAATCAATGAATCCCATTCCGATTCCATAGTCTAAAATAGGTGAACCAAACATGCCCTTAGAGTCAGTCGATTGATTAGAAATGCTACATGTAACATTTGCTGATTGTCTTGCAAATTAATTCAAGCTATTTTTTTTTAGCCTGATCAACTTTTTTTTTTATTTTTATGGTTGTTTTATGGAATGCTCATTGTAGCGTAATTTGCAATAGATATGTAATTGTTGCTTCTATTTTATTTGCTGCTCTCTCAGCTCTTTCTGAGCCTCAAATGCAAAGGTTTTATTCCATCATATCTGATTTTTCTTATTCAAATTTATCCTTTTGTCCCCAAGTCTTTTTATCTGTTTTGTTTAGTTCATTAAAAGATCACCTTTTAAGTGATCCAATCCCCTATTTTGTTCTTCTAGAAATATAAAAATCTAAGTTTCTAATCAATTTGATCACATTTGCAAAAATTAGGTATCTAAATCTGCTGAATTAGATGGTGGTATCCTCATTTACGGTCAGTTTTAATACTTGCCTTTTGCTACTGTTTTTTATACTTCTTTGTTATCTATACATATTGTATAGTATATTTTTACCTTTAATTTTTTATCACTCATAGCTATTTATAATTGTATTTTAGTATAAGTTGAATTTATGCGGTAGTTAAACTTAAGATTCATGTATGTATTATATTTGGTGAAGTTAGTTTGGATTTAATTCCTTTGTTGTTGGTAGAAATTTTTTTTCTTTGATCGAATACAGGAGACTTTTTATGACTTTTTTTTTCATATTTGAATTAGATTAGGGTGATTCAATTTGATGTATGGTTTCACACTAAAAAAATATATCTTTTGATGACGAATAAATTGAAATTTGGGTTGGACCTTTCGATCACCATCATTTTTTATTAAGAAATTTAGATCTGTTATTTTTTCCAAATTCATAGATACTGTTTCCCATCTCACCAATTATACTATGCTTCTAATGATACTATTCTTTTTTAAATGTATCTATTTATGTTAATTTAGATTAAAAAGTGGGAACTTGATCTGAATCTATTTTTTGACCTAAATTTATAACAATCAATGACTATTATTAGCTAACAGAACTATTAATATTAATATATGATTCTATTCAGTTGAATAAAATAACTCATTCAAAATAATTAGTAGTTAAGAATGCATTAGACAAAATAATTAAAAATTGGGTGATTTATTTCCACAAAGCTTTATAACTACAAGGTTCTTAGTATACTTTTATCTATAAATTAAATAATTAAGACGAGAGAGAGCTCTTGACACTAAAGATTTTTCAGAAGATAGTCATGTATATTTTGAAATTTGCTAAAAGTTATTTTGTAATTCTTTGTTATCTATTAACTGTTAAGCAAATATTGAAAAGGTGAAGGGAGCCCAATCTAAATTTTATGCATGTGTTGAACCCTAGTAGCTTTATAGTAGACAATAGTCTTTTTTTAAGTGCATGCTTCGTATTCCTTTAAACTTTTATGTCTTTTATTTTTTGTTATTTGTAGTACATTTTGCTTTACTATCCATGAATTTATACAGTTTGATATTCTCTTGACGTGCTATAATTGTTATAGCATTCTATTTGATGATTGTATTGTGAAGGCTATTGCAATAGCAGAGTTGTGCATAATATGCGTTTTCTCTTCAATATGGATAGTTTTGAATGATTAATTTCTTCTTATCATAATATCGATTTTTTTAAA
Organism: Puya raimondii; assembly: GCA_016920855.1. Taxonomy (NCBI): domain Eukaryota; kingdom Viridiplantae; phylum Streptophyta; class Magnoliopsida; order Poales; family Bromeliaceae; genus Puya; species Puya raimondii. Next base: position 209,889,160 of record JABWPP010000050.1, on the reverse strand, counting down.
AAAGAGTAATTTATTTATACTATGTAATTTGTAATGCTATTTCTGTATTTTTCTGGCATAATATTTTTTGTAAAATATTACTTAAGTAATATCTACCCGTTGCAACGCGCGGATTACTACACTAATAAATATATTATTCCTCAATACCATCACATCAACTAATGAGCTCCTCAAAGTGCCACGTCCCTACTTACCACAAGAGCCAATGATGATGCGCCATGTATCAAAGAAAATTTTGGACGCACCGGGTGCGCCGTAAACCAACTCTAAAAATAAGTATAAAAGATAAGTTTTATAGTACAATAATTTATTTTGGACGCACCGGGTGCGCCGTAAACCAACTCTAAAAATAAGTATAAAAGATAAGTTCTGTAGTACAATAATTTATTTAGATATTTTTATATTATAAAAATTATATCATATATTATATTGCAGTACCAATCATCAGATATTGTACGAATCATTTAATATATTGTACGGTGTATAAAGTATTAGTGTGCATTAAGGGACCGTTTGGTTTGAAGTAATTATAAATACAGTGTAGTTGGAAATGTATGCAGTTGAAAATGCAGCCGTTGTAATTATATTCATTCTGTTTAGTTGAACGTAGTAGAAAGCGCTGCAACTATAAATAATTTATTTAGTTGTATACAGTTAAAAAATAATTTTTAAAAATATTATCTACCCGCAGCGAAGGACGGACCCTACACTAGTGAAGTCTTAATTAGCATTGAGAATCATGACGTGTAAAAAAGTTCATGCATGTGAAGCCATGAATGCAATGACGAGTCAAGCATATACGGCCATGACATGACCGCATGCTGCATGCGCTATGTGCACATCACACGCGATGTAAGTGCGTCAGAATTTTAGGGTAAAGCGTACCCAACAAAATTCAAGATGTTCTCAGCAAATACAGGACCCGGTACCTGAAACAAAGTTACAATAACAGATACGCGCTCCACATTTTATTCTCCAAGCTATTGTACATACATATATGTACAGACATTACAAAAAATGTTATATTTAAGGACGCTTTTTTTTATAGTTAAGAATATTTAAAAGCGTCCTAATATAATTTAGTGTCATATTTGAAAACGTCGGTCAAAGTGTCGGTAAATGAAGAGTCGTTAGGTATATACCGACGCTTATGCTAAGCGTCAGTAAAATATATTTTGACGCTTTAAAGCGTCAGGATTTTTTACAATCCTTACGCTTTGAAGCGTCAAAAAATTGAAAATAATAGTAAAATTTAATATTTAATAAATTAGTTTATTATAATATATGGTTCACATGACGACGCTTTTGGAAGCGTCGGTATTTGCTACATTATAAAGATGCTTGGGGACGCTTACCCCAAGCGTGGTCTAAAAAACGTCCTTATATTGAGATTTTCTTGTAGTGGATATTAGAAAAATTAAAACACCAAGTACGCGCAAACAAACTACAAACTCAAAAAAAGATTGATATATATATATATATAGTAGAGCTCCTGTGCTTTTAAAAGCGCAGGAGCTCTGGTGCTTGTGATTTTGTCACCACAGGATCGCCCCCGCCTCGAGATCTGCGCGTTGTTAGTGAGGCAAGCTAAACGGGTGCAAGGAGAGGGCGTTACTCTCTCTCTCTCTCTCTCTCTCTCTGCACGTGAACTCTCTTTCTCTCTCTTTCTCTCTCTCTGGCAGATCCGCCCACGCCTCGCCCTCTCTCCACGCTACCTCTTCCTCTCTCCCCCTCTCTCCATGGTTGATCCGCGCGAGGCGGCTCCGTCAATCCTATGCGCTACAGAGTTGATCCCAGGCGAAGATCTGAAGGTCTCCTTCTCCAACTCCGGCTGTGAGAATTCAGATATTGTTACTGTCTTTTTATCTGTAATTTGAATTCTGTGACCCTCACCCCTGTATACTGTGTGTTTGAGCTGTTTTGGGTATTTATTGCGTATACATTTAGTATACGGTGTTTATTTTACGTATTTGTGATTTTGGGATTTTTGGTTGCGGAGAGTGTGCGGCTTAACGGCGCGATCCGGAGTCCGATCCTGACGATCCAAAATGGTAGGTTCGATGTCTCGGCAGTGCTGAACGCGTTGGTGCAATCCGTGTCGACATGCGACGGACGGTTTGAGTGTTATTTTATCTTCTTCGCCGAGAGGTCGAAAGTCAAATTTTGTATGTTTCACGATCTGGACCCCGTTTTTCGCACCGTTTCGCGCGAATTCGAATGTGGAGGGGTGTATGGGCTTTTTACCTGCTGTGGGGGGGCAAAACCAGGGGCTGGGTGGCTGTTTTGGAGGGTAGGTGAGAGTAGGTGAGAGTAGGTGAGAGTGATTATTGAACCACTCCCACCCCCCTCTCCATCCCCCTCTCACACGCTACCTCTCCCTCTCTTTCCCTCTCTCTTTCTCAGTCCCCAACTGAGAGCCCCATCTTCCCCTGCCCCTTAGCATTTCCCGAGAGCCCTCCGGCCGCCGCCGACCACCCCTGACCGGCGCTGCCCTCCGGCCATCTCTCTCTCCCCCTTTTCTCTTTTTTCTTCTTCTTCTCCTTCCCGGAGGTGTGCACCCAGGGGAAACCCACGCAGGAGCTCCCCTGAGGTGGCACGACCCCCGCCGCCGTCCCCCTGCCGCCGGGAGTCGCCGGGAGCCGCCGCCAAGCTGCTGCGGCCACTGCTGGAGCAGCAGCTGGCCGAGCTTGGTGAGCCCCTACCGCCGCCGCCTCCCGTAGCCTGGGAGGGTGAGCGTCGCCTCCCCTGTGACCTCCGGCGCCGCCCCTGCCTCCCCGGCCGCCGCCGTGGCGCCGGAGCGTCGCCGCAGCCGCCGCAGGCCTCGGCTGGGCTGCTAGGGCAGCCGCGGCCGAGCCTGCTCGCGTCGCCGCCACCCGCCGTCCTTTTTGTCTTGGTCACCGGCAGGTCGACGTCCGGCGACCCCCTCTTGCCGGTGCTCGCGTCGCCGCCGACCGCCGTCGCCGCCCGTTACCGCGCCGCCGTGCCCTAGCCAACCCGAGGGCTACCTCCTTCCCCGCGCCGCCGTCGCCGCCGCTTCCCGCCGCAGGCTGAGGTGAGCCTCCTCCTCCTTGCCACCTCCTCTGCGGATGCTGGCCGCCGCTGGCCTTGAATGCCGGCCGGCAGCCGGCCGGAGCTGGTTGCTCCGGCCGGGGTCTTGTTTGGTCGGTTTTTGGCCGCGCAAGGCTATTTGAACTCCATGTTGCTTTCCGAAGTCCGGGAAGGTGAGCACGATGATCGCGGCGATGCGCTGATCTTCATGCTCACCTCAGATCTGGATTTGGTTGAGCCGTTTCGTCGTACGGCCTTTGTCGAGCTTTTCGCCTTGTTTGTTCACTGTTTTTATGCAATTTCCCGGCTTGCGACTTATCCTGTCGTAGTGGGGCTGTGAGCACGGTCTCCGTGACATCGTTACCTATCCGCTGGTGCTTGCGGAAGGTCGTGCGGACGAACGGTTTGCTCGAACGGCTTAAATTAGTGCTTGTATGTATGTATATGTTGCTTGTTTGTGGACTTTGGCGTTTGTGGCAGCGTAGCGACGCTGTGGGCAGCAAGGGTATGGTCTTTGGGACCCTGAGGACTGGTCGTCCAACCCTCTTGCCCTTCGTGGAGTTTCGGATTCGTTTCCGACGCGTTTTTTTGATGAAATAATCGGCGAAACGCGCGTTTCTAGTTGTGCGACTCACTCGTTGTTTTCGCGAGCGACTTGGCTTCGTCGTGTAGCCTCGTTGGCTGTTCCTCATCGCTGTCCCGAAGTTTTGAGGACAGCGGATGAGTGACGAGGGGTTCCGGTGTCAAATCGGCACTTTTCGGGAACCCGGGAAGCCTTTTCGGGTGCGTTTGGTGTTCGTGGCACCCCGAGCTTGTGCTCGCTGTCCCATCGCTTGGTTTTGTGTGTTCGGGGACAACGAGGGACTTGTTTGGCTGTTTGGTACCCCTGTAGAGCTTAGTGTGGTTCGGGATCGTCCCGGTGGGTTTCCCGGGCGATCCGTCGGTTCCGGGATGTGTGTGAGCCTTGTGTTTAGCGTCGACTTGGTGGACCTTGACCCTGTGAGTCTTTCGTAGGTCCTGTCACAGTTCCCGAGAGCCGTCGGTATTAGACTTGATCTTTCGACAGGTGGGTACTTCGACCCGGAGTCGGTTCAGTGGACTACGGTGATACCTTTCTATCCCTCCTCTTGCTTTTCAGTTATTAGTTCACTTGACTCCCGTTGACTCTACTTATATGCGTGCTTGGATAGTAAAGTAGTTGTGGTTTGCATGGTTCTTGAGACGACCCAGTTGGTCGGTAGTGATCGCTTGTTGTTCCGAGCGATCCTAGTTGTGGTTTATTGGTTGCTTCACGGTTCGTTGCCGTTCTGTGGATTGAGCATTCGCATCGATCGTCACAGCTCTCCTAGCACTTCACGTACACCGCGGTCTGATCCACCGTTTGGAGGTGTTCTTTTCCGGAAAAGGGTCGTTGAGTTTGTGCCGACCCGTGAGCCTTGACGCAGTGCGTCCAGAAGGTTTATGTGCCAAGTGTTGAGCAGGTGACAGTGCCAGGGATACGTCCCGGTGGCTATGGATTGGGTTTACCTTGTGGTTTTCTCCATTGATGCATACACTAGTTGATTACAGTAGCATAGCTGTTCAGTTATATGTTGGCTTCATATTTATTTGTGCTACTGTCTACCTTATCTAGCTTTTGTTGACCCTCGTGCCGGTGTGTACACCTCGCCTTCGTCGGCTTGCGGTACCCACTGGGAGGGGAGACATGTTTACATGTTCTCACCCCCCCCGCCCTCGTTGTTGTTTTCAGGTGAGCAGGGTGGTGAGTGTCGGGACGCTGCGAGGCACGCCTAGATAGTAGCTCCAGAGGTTTCGACTTGTGAGGCTACTTCCCCAGATTTGGTTATCACCCTACCCTTATCTGATAGATGTGATTGGTGGTTCAGCTACCCTTTTGGGATATATTCTAGCATGCTTATGTGTTGTGGACTTATTCTTTATTCTTATGTGATGATTGCATGCTTGGGCTGGTTGGTTGTATACATGTTCTAGATTTTTCATTTATCGCATACTTTGGTTTTCTACCCCTCGTGGTAGCGTTTTCAAAAGAAAGGTTCTCGTGTGGGGAACGGTTTTCAAAGGGTTTAAATGATTGGATCTAGGATTTCAAAGAAAGCTTCTGGGTAAGGAGCAGATTTCTAGAATGATTGTTGTTTGTGCATTGCATCATCCTTCGCCTAAGAATTTGCTTAGATTCATACAGGTTTAAGGATTGTTAGCTGTATGAATCTCTCGTTGAGTTGTTGTGCTGTTGTGATGAATGAATGGTGGTTGTGATCCTGTTGTAAGTTGTGGACGCCGTGCAAATACAGGGGAGGCTCTGTCCGTGTGTACAGTGGACCCTGTATTTGTGGCGGGTCTGTACGTGGCGCGGGCTAGGCTTTCAAAAAAAAAAATTGGCACGTTTTTCCGCATCTAGAACTAGCCCGGGGCGTGACACCGGCGGCCCCCATCCCTCTGCTCCCGGAAGCCCTCCTCGGGCGCGCGCCATTTTTTAGTCCATTATATTTTTATACCACGAATTTTTACTTTAAATAAAATTTAATAAAATTTTGTATTTTTATTTTTGAGAGAGATAAATAGGTTATACGACAACAGCTAGTAAGGTTATACCACAAATTTTTATTTTAAATATTTTTCATAAAATTTTGTATTTATTTTGTATTTTAATTTTGAGAGAGATACTATGTTATTCGGATTTTTTTTTTGTAAACTTTTTCCGAAATAAGGGAAAAAAAATAAATGTTAGATTTATCAGTGTCACTCATCCCTTTAGATGTTAGATTCTGTAAATAAAGAAGAATTGATTAGTGTTAATATGCCGTGGTCTTTTAGGGCCTGTTTGGCCTAGCTTCTGGAAAAGTGATTTCTGCAGAAGTGATTTTAATTTGGAGAAGTGATTTTGGTAAAAAGCTGTAGAGCGTTTGGCTGAGTTTAGATAAAAGTGATTTTTCTGAAGTAATTTTTTAAAAGCTGTTTGGCAAAAAAAATTTGGACTGGAATATATCAATATTTTTACTAAATTTTATTTTAAAATAATTTAAAAAAATTTAAATTTAAATTTAAATTTAAATTTGAATTAAAAAGTATAATTTTTAAATTTCAAATTTGTAAAAAGTAAATTTAAAATTTAAAATTTAAAATTTAAAATTTGAATTTTTAAATCTAAATTTAAATTTTGAATTTTCTAATATGAATCTAAATAAAGATCAAAATTTTATATTATAAATTTAAAATTTAAGATGTGAAATTTGATATTCAAAATTTAAAATTCAAAATTCAAAATTTAAAATTTAAAATTCAAAATTTAAAATTCAAAATTTAAAATTCAAAATTTAAAATTCAAAATTTAAAATTCAAAATTTAAAATTTAAATTTAAAATTTAAAATTTAAAATTTTAAAGTTTGAATTTTGAATTTTGAATTTTGAATTTCGAATTTTGAATTTTTAAATTTTGAATATTATATTTTGAATATTTAAATTTTGAATTTTAAATTTTAAATTTTAAATTTTAAATTTTGTATTTTGAATTTTGAAATTTGAATTTTAAATTTTAAAAATTTAAATTTTAAAATTTGTATAATTTAAATTTTAAAATTTAAAAATTCAAAATTTGAAATTTGTAATTAAAATATTAAAAATCAAAATTCAAAATTCAAAATTCAAAATTCAAAATCAAAATTTAAATTTAAATTTTGCAATTTGAAAATTAAAAATTTTAATTTTATATTTTAAAATTTTAAATTTTAAATTTAATTTTTAAAATCTAAAATGTCAAAATTTAAATTTTATCTTAAATTTAAAATTTTAAATTTTGAATTTGAAACTTAAATTTAAAATATAAAATCTAAATTTTAAATTTTAAATTTGAAAAGTTGAAATTTAAAAATTCAAATATGAATTTAAAATATTAAAATTTAAATTGAAAATTAAATTTATACTTTTAATTTGAAATTAAAATAAAAAATTGAAGTTTTGAGTCCAAAATCAGAATCAGTTTTGGAGAAGCAGCTTTTTTCTGCTTCTGATTCTCGAGCCTTGAAAATCAGTTTTCTGATTCTGAAAAGCAGAATCAGATTTTCTAAATGGCGTTGCGAAACGCTCTACTGGGCTGAAAAGTGATTTTGGGCTCAGAATCACTTTTCAGAAGCTAGGCCAAACACCCCCTTAAATTGATTTGAGATTAATTTGTTGTTTTCTATTTAATCTTAGAGAACTGACAACAGGAAAAACCTGTATGAACTTTCTTTTTGAAAATCAATTTATCTTGGTGTAAAGTTGATGTATTGATGATAATTACATGATTATAGGAGGCTTCTCGAGTAAATTAGATAACCATATATGCTTCACACGGGAAGCTCCACATGCTTCTATCTGCAGTGATCCCTAGTCTCTTTTGTTGCATCTTAAGTATTTTTGCTTATAAAGTAGTAGAGCCTTGAAAGAAGTTTGAATGATTTTGATTTTAACTTCAAAAAAAAAACTTACATGTTAATTTTAATATTTTGCACAGGTGATTGATGGTATCTACCACAAATTTTAATCTTTATTGTATTCATTGTAGTAATTCTGCGTATTAAATTTCTATTTGTCTAAATGTAATATGAACCTATTATGTTCATTTGATCGTAATATATATGTCGTAGCTGATATGGAGCTGAAAAATGTAAAAAAGTATGTTATGTGGATTTGTAAAATGACGTATAAATGTGATTGATTAGATGCTGAAGAATGTATATGCAGGATAGTATTGTGTATGCTCAAAAAATTATATAATGTGTATGCTGAAGAATGTGTTAGAAATCACGCGGTCAAATGATTCTGTAACCTAAAGAGCAAGTTCATGTAACCTGAAATATACTCTTGAAACTCTATTGATACGTCACTTTCATGTACATTGTTGTAAGTGAAGGGTTCATATTTTCAAATTTGATGTCATTTAGATTTTGTGTTTGAAATTTCGAAAGTAAACGGGTATGGTTTTTCTCGCTCTTCGATAAGAGAGCATTCTCCCTTTTCCCCTGAAGTTTTGGGGATTCTAACAAAATTTGAATTTTTTTTTTAAAAAAGAGAGAAATGGGATACCTCATTATGAATCAGAAAGCTAAGACCAAGTACTTCATGTTGAGGAGTATTCTCTGGAAAGCTGGCTTGAATATGATCATAGGATGGAAGAAATGCCGCAACTGGTTCTTTGGTCGATTTTGTGGAACCCGACACTTTATACTACAGAGCTGATGGATTGTAAAGTTTGTTTAGAAGTAGTTTCCTTCTCTTTCTTCAAAGCATCTTCGTTTCTTCTCTTCTTTTGACGTTCATCGGCATCTAACAAGTAAGCTACACCAAGTCTAAAGCTGGAATGAACACTTTTGGACCACCAACGTGCGTAATGCAAAAGATTTTCCCAACTCAATTAGCTGTAGGTATATAATAATTAGCCGAATTTCCATACTGAAGGAAATGATCCCATACCCAATCAGAGTCCTAATGCAATCAGCTATTCTAGGAACATCAATAAATTCTGGAAAGTATTGGTCGAATCTGAATTGACGTGAGAATCGATGAGGATTGTATGGTTGAGCATGCAGTTTATTTCTTAAGCGAAGTGGAATAACACTCTGTCTAATAGAAATAAGGTACTCGTGGACTTCTGATATCGGCATTCTCCTGTTGTAAGCTTCGCATCATATAACCATCCACCATCGACGAAAGAATAAGAATAAGGTAAAGGACGCCATATGAAATGAACACTAGATCTAAGATGAAGCGTTGCTCTCTTAGCATTAAATGGCGAAGCAACCGCATTCATAAATGATATTATTTGGGGAATATTTCTCAGACCAATATATTTTTAATGTCATCACCTATAGTTCTTCTAGAATAAGTTTGCTCAAAATGCAAACCGATCCAAGCATATAAAAAATTAACAGGAAATTGTGGACCAGGATGTGCAGGACCATATGGGTGATTACTCATGTATGATAGTGTTATATGAATTGCACATAAAACAGCAGGAGCCAAAGCAACTTTCTCGCCTAATGCTAGCTTAGAAGCCATAACAAATGTTTTAAGTCTAATGAAATGATCTAAACTTGACGGCATCACAAAATTGCATAACCATAAAGAAATAAAAGCAGCCCTCGTTATGTCTTCCGTGTATGAAGGTGCAAATTTTTTTATCATTGATGTCTTTCTACCTGGAGGAAAACAATCTCTTTGAATTTGGATGGAAGAAGTTCACCTACAAATCATAACGAATTCGTTTGCAAGACGATTGAGTTGTGAGCCATTGATATACATCAAAAAGTTTTCTAAAGTAATATGGATAAGCATTTTCATTATATAATTCTGAATTCATAGAAATATATTCGTCATAAAGATGACCCGCGATAGGAAGACTACTTAGCTCTTTGATCTCCCACAAGGAAATTCCAACATCTCCATTGTAAATGAAAAGTATTCGTCTCTAAATACCATAACTCTACAAGTGCTTTAATAATGTTCATGTTTTTATGATACTTCCCTCGTGAAGCAACTATACCACGAAAGATTCCTGCATGCTGTAATTGTGAGGTGTATTGTGATAAAATATAATTAGCTCAACTCTCAAAACCATTAATTTCTTCACTGTCTGTAGTAGCCTATCTCTACCCCCCCAACTTGGATGACCATTCAATATTTTGTAACTAAAGATTCCAATGTATCCCTCTCTTTGGGTAAACCTAGAGGTGGAAGAAGTATAACATCTTCCTCACCCTCAGATATATAATAGTAAGGACCAAAATAGCCTAAGGGTTGTTTCTGTTTAAATATTGCCCATTCCTTAAACACAGGTTTGTTGTATGAAATAATTGGATATGTTCTATTATTATGAATAGGAGAAGCCCGAACTAGAGAAATACCTCTTGCTACGCCTAAGGTTTTGTCATCGGGATGAATCAGAGGCTCCATCTTTTACGAGAAAACATACAAAAAAAAATCATCATCAAAACAAAAAAAAACTAATATTTGCTATAAGAAGAAAGGAAGGGATGAAACATTTACCAAATTGAGCCTAGTGTCGAAGCAAATACGATCAAAAGAAGGATGCAGCAGATTCAATAATGTGAAGTTCATATTACCAATACGAAAAATACTTTTTTTTTTTTATCTTGCATAAGGTAACAAGCTAAAAAAAGTGGGGGCATTGGTTTGAGTGTAATTAAAAAAAGGGAACGTGTTGAATTTAAATTTTCAAATTCAAATATGGCTAAGTCAAATCCAATTCAAGTCCAGTTCAAATCTGAACCTAATCCATATGAATCCAAGCTAAAGCTAAGCCCAAACATAAACCCAGCCAAATATATCTCTGTATTGGGCTTATAGAGATGTGGGCCCCCACAATATTTTTCTCTCTTACACGTGACAGAAGTGTGGGGCCCACAATTCAAAAAAGGGGGTTAGTTCAGATCCTTCAATATCTCCTTCTATATCTCTTTTTCAAAAGAGATGTGGGCCCCACCATATCTCTCCCTCACATGTGAGAGAAGTGTAGGGCCCACAATTCAAAAAAGAAAGAGAAAAAAAAAGGTTAGTTGAGATCCTTCAATATCACCACCCATATCTCCTTTTCAAAAGAGATGTGGGCCCCACCATATCTCTCTAGGGATGTCAACGGGTCGGATTCGGGGCAGATTGTAAAAAACCAGAACCCAAACCCAAAACCTGAACCCGAACCCGAATCCGACGGATTTTAAAAATCCATATCCAAACCCGAACCCGACCAAAAATTCGAAACCCGAATCTGAACCCGAAACAATTATTTCTCTTTTTAATATTTCAAAATATATTACATTAAATCTAAATTTTTAAAATACAAATTTAAATATAACATTAAATATTTATATAGATATTATATATAATATAGAATAAATTCGGGTTCGGGTCGGGGTCGGGTTCGGGACTGGTACAGTCAAAATCCATATCCGAATCCATTTCCATGGGTTTTTGTTTTTGATATCCATATCTGAAATCATATCTGTTTAGCATCGAGTAAATCCGCTCCATTCGAGTTCGGTTCGGATAAAATTTTGGGTATCCGCACCCATTGACATTGTAGCACTTTGAAATTCGGTGCGTTGTTTCAAACTTTACTAAATTTGATGAAGTTCGGAGAGAGCCGGTAATGGCTGGTGTGGAATTGGATTCCGAAGGTTTCGGAACATTATGGGTACGAGTGGAAACCCGGAAATCGAAAAATTATGAAAAAAAGGGACCAAGTGGAGCAAAAATGCTCACGGGGTCCGGACCCTGGAAGCTGGGGTCCGGACAATGAAGTCCGCGGGCAGCCACGGTCCGGACCCGGATGTCACGGTCCGGACCCGAGCTGGTCTCCGAGTTGGGGTGCGTACGGGTTCCGGACCCGGACACTAAGGTCCGGACCCGGCCTGCGCACTGGCCAGTTATCAGTGCGGGGTCCGGACCCTACTCGCAAGGTCCGGACCCGGCTGAGGCAGAATGCCCAGTGAGGGGTATTTTGGTAATTTCGTGGGGGATGGGCTATGTATAGAGGGCTGGAGTCCCTCTCCTCATTACTCCTCCATTTTTCCTCTCATTCCCCTCTCCCTCTCCCTCACTCTCACTCTCTCTCTCTAGAGATCTCTCCAAAGCTTGGAGAAGTGGTGGATTGGAGCTTGGAAAAGGATTTTCAAAGTGCAAAATAGCTTCTTGGTGCAAGAAGAAGCTTGGGAGCTAGGGCTTTGAGGTGAGTTCTTGTGATTTAGGGTTTGAACCTAGGATTTAATCCTTTGAAATGAGGTTTTTGGAAACCCTAAGCAATCTAAACCACAAATGGTGGGAGATTGGCCATGAAATCTAGGGTTTGGCTTGCATGCATGCAAACCCTAGGTATATTTGGGGCTTTTGCCATGGGAGGTTCTAAAAATATTTGGACCTTCGGGAATTGCAATTGAGGCATAGGAAATCATGTTGGAACACTTGATTTCATGTATTGAGTTGATTTAGAGGTTCGTAACGAGTAACGAACCGTTTTCTTGTAGAAGCTTGGGTTGAAACAAGAACTCAAGGCTTGGACACTTAGGAGCTTGAAGAATACAAGGATTTGAAAGCTATTGAGGTGGGTTTGTGTTTACCGAAGTGATTAGGTCACTTCCATGTCTAGGGTAAATATCCATTTAAAGATAAAATGGTATGTGTTGTGAACCCTAGAATTTGCATGTTGGCAAAGGTAAAAATCATGATAGGTTGAACAATGAGATCCTATTGCATGATGTATATTTCAAGTATAATTCAAATTTTAATACTTGTTGCATGGTTGCATGTATGGTTAAACCTAGTGTTATTGAACATAGGTTGGACATGAGGATTAAACCTAGTGTTATTGAACATAGGTTGGAACATGTGAGATTGAAACCTAGTGTCATTGAACATAGGTTCGACATGAGATTAGAACCTAGAGTCATGGAACCTAGGTTGATAATGAGAAAGTAAGCCTAGTGTTATTGAACATAGGCGAGACTTAATGACTTGAACCTAAGGTCATGAGACTTAGGTTAGCAAGTGAAAAATGTGAACAACGGGATGTGCGACGATTTTGCTATCCCAGGTAGGCGACGATTTCGCTACCATGCCATGAGTTGGCGGTGTTGAGTGGGATGTGCGACGATTTTGCTATTATAGGTAGGCGACGATTTCGCTACCATGCCACGAGTTGGCGGTATCGACACGGGATGTGCGACGAGTTTGCTATCCCGGGTAGGCGACGATTTCGCTACCACGCCTTGAGTTGGCGGTGTCGAGAGGGGATGTGCGACGAGGTTGCTATCCCGGATATGCGACGAGTTCGCTATCCATGCCATGTAATGGCGGTGTTGAGACGGGGTAGGCGACGATTTTGCTATCCCGAGTATGCGACTAGTTCGCTACTCGAACTAGGAGGTGACGAGTTCACTCCTTGGATGTTGAAATAATTATGGTGAGACGGCGATTCCGAAACCATAAGTAAATGACAAGTAAATGAACTTAGTCAATGTGAGACATAGGATGAACCTAGGAGAGAATGATAAATTATATTTCATTGGTTGCATCCTTTATGTTTATTTACAAGCATATAAATAATTGTTGCATAGTTATTTGTGATCTAACTTATGCATGTGGTGTTTCTTTGGACCTGGTGGGTCGAGCTTCTCTCTTGGGTGGCCTTACCCCCTGGGAACTATGTTTATAGTTCTCACCCCACGTTTTTCAGGTCCTTCCGCGTGTGAGGCGGCGGAGCGAGGCAAGGGTTTAGCTCTCTAGATAGCGGCCCTTCCATTTTGGTGATACTTAGAGTGTACCCCTAGTTTGGATTATGATGGCATAGGGGGATTTTCATTTTATGTATGAAAATTGTATATTCCATCGTTTTGGAACATAGTGTATGGAATTAAAGTGAAAGAAAAGAAAAAATTGGACATGTATATTGTGCCATGTGATGTAATAGAAGTAGAACTTCTTTATGTTATTGCTTTCCTTGTGCAACTCTTGTACTCCGTTCCTAGTTGGAATATTGTGGATAAGCTTGTGTTGTGACGCCTTGGGCGGATAGAAAGGACTCTATCCGTTCGGCGGGTCTGGTGCATGCGCCCGTGCGGTTATTCTTTCCACCTAGTTGGTGTTTAAGGCCCGGCGGGGCGTGACAGACATCCCTATCTCTCTCTCATATGTGAGAGAGGCGTGGGGACCACAATTCAAAAAAAATAAATACTAGCCATACCATATCTCCTTACATGGGGCCCATAATTTTATTTGTTATTTGTTATTTTTATTTTTTTTTAAAAAGGGTATATTTTGTGCGGGGGCCCACAATAAAAAATCCTCTCAGAGAGGAGGGGTGAATCCACGTACATGAAATCCCACGATCGTACCGTTTTCCCACTCACCCACCACGTACAGGAAAACCTTCCCACTCATCCACTCATCGTGTAACTAACAGAAAATCTATTTAAGGGAAAAGGTACGATAAAAAGGGAAGGGAGATAACGTCTTTAGAGACTCTTGGAGATCAACTGCTTTTGGGAGATCAAAGCAAAGTTCGTACAAAAATAGGTAAAGATACCCATCCATTAAAAGATAAATAGATATTATATCCCCTTTCTCTCCTCAAAAAAAAAAAACCTCTCGATCCCCCTTTGATCTACATCCATCACTGACGCATCGGCAATCACGGCGAAGGAGATGTGAAGCCGACGATCTCCCGCTGGGCACTTAGCTGTCGACGGAAGAGAAGAACGGCCTCCACCCATCCACGCATCGATAACAATGGCGGAGTTTGATCTATCGATGCTTAGTCGTCGGTGGAAGCGATAGCACATCGAAAATCACGGCGGAGGAGATGTGAAGCCGACGATCTTCCGCTTGGTGCTGAGCCGTCGACGAAAGAGAAGACCGGCCTCCACCCATCAACGCATCGACAATAATAGCAGAGTTTGATCTGCCGGCGCTTAGCCGTCGGCGGAAGCGATGACACATCGACAATCACGATGGAGGAGATGTGAAGCCGACGATCTTCTGCTTGGCGCTTAGCCGTCGGCGAAAGAGAAGAACGGTTTCCATCCATCCACGCATCGACAACAATGGCGGAGTTTGATCCACCGGCGCTTAGCCGTTGGCGAAAGCAATGGCGCATCGGCAATCATGGTGGAGGAGATGTGAAGGCGACGATCTTCCGCTTGGCGCTTAGTCTGTTAGGCCACGGGTTCCAACTCACCTGGGCTCGCCAACAGATCCGCCGTATACACAAAAAAAATTCGTGTACACGAAGCGATAGTTGATCCTGCAAGTAATATATGAATAGCTATACAAGAGTAACAGAGCTGCTAATGCTGAAATATATATATATATATATATATATATATATATATATATATATATATATATATATATATATATATATATATATATATATATATATATATATATATATATATATATATATAGGGCCAACTATACATACATGTAGTCCAAAACAAGTAACTGAATATAAAGGAGGTACATCCACATCTCTGCTCACATATACATAGATACAGCTGTATGTACATGGCTACTACAAAATATGACTATGTCTATAATAGGGTACTCCTCTAGCACACCAACCGGGGTAGACCAGGATCTAGCTCGCGGCTTTCTTACCTCGGTCAGAAGGAGTAGCAGCAATGAAAGGTTCCGCAAAAGAAATGGTAGCAAAAGGTGTGAGAACTACTGTAAAACAAACTAGTCCTCAGTGGGTACCGTCATTGACGTCAACGGCCTGCCCACTAAGTCCTCAACTGAAGTGTACAGGTAAGCAAAGTGCAGAAATGTAAAGCTGGAAGGAAACTACAACTACCATGCCACTACACTCTACTCATGTTAAGTCCTCTATATATATGTATATCACTAGCATAAAAACTATCACCACTGACCCAATCCAAAAGGACTGCCAACTGGCCAGTCTAGCCCGTGCCAAAACTACACTACACACCACCCTCGGGGGTGGCCGTGTTATGGTCCGATCCTGATCAACACCCTTCGATGGTTGAAATTCGGAGAATTGGTTGGCTGAAATGGGATCGGCCAAGATCGAATGCCTCAATCTCGATCCAAAGCCAATCAGAGATGCAACTTCCAATGATGAAACTTCTCTGAGGATGAAGGCGTCGATGATGATCAGATCATAGCAAATCTAGGGATCAGGTCCTGGGTTGGATCCGTGATCTGGGAATTGATGGATGAACAGCAACATAATTGGAATTGGGAGAGGATGAGGTGGTGAGTAGGGTTTGTTAGGGAAGTAGAGGAGAGTGGGGGAGAAAGAGAGAGAGAGAGAGAGAGAGAGAGAGAGAGAGAGAGAGAGAGAGAGAGAGAGAGAGAGATTGGGAAGAGAATTCAAATTATTCCAACTAATTAACTATTTCAGTTATAGGGGTGGCTATTTATAAAGATGGCCATGGGCTAAAATGCAATTATGAAAAAATTGAGGACTATGGTGAAATTATGAAACTCGGAATTGGGTTCGGGTGGGCCTTGTGACCGCTTGGACCTGGGCCAAGGTGAGAAACGTAACGGTTAAGATCCCAACTGGGTTATTGTGCTTTACTCGGATCCTCTACCATTAACCCGCATCTCAGAACCTCCTGGAACCCCCCGGTGCTCTCCCTTCTCCTTCGTATGTCGCGCCCCCTTTCCCTTGTCTCTTGGGGAAACCTCTGAGTTACGCTTCCCTCTCCAACGTCGATCTCTGCTAATTCTCTCATTCCTCACCTTGTGTTACTGCCCGGAGATCCTTCAGAAAAGCTCGATCATGCGGTGACATTAGCGGCGTACGAAACTGTTCGTCAACGGAATCCTCTTCCTTTTACAAACTAAGCCCCTCACCCTTACCCGTTTATACCGTATAGTAACTCTCTATACCTTTCAATCTGCCCTTACTGATGATTTCTTTTTTTTATTACAGGCGTTACAATCCTCTCCTCATAAGATGATTCTTGTCCTCAGGAATCAAATCCTGGAAATTTCTACTTGAGGGCCACATTATCTTCCCATGTAGCAGATTCTCGGGGAAGGTTACTCCATTTAACCAAGACCTCAGTTGCAGTTGATCTTCCTCGCTCGACCACACGCTTCACCAGTACTTCTTCGGGTTCCGCTAGAAGCCGCCCATCTGGCCCGTCAGCAGTACAGCAGGAGTAATCTTATCCCCTGGAACCGGGCTATGCTTGAGTTGCGATATATGAAACACAGGGTGTATTTGAGCCCCCTTCAGGTAAACTTAGTCTATAGGCCACTTGTCCAATCCTCTCAACTACCTTGAATGGGCCGTGGTACCTTGCAGCCAATTTAGGATTCTTCCTCGAAGCCACGGAAAGCTGCCTATAAGGTTGGAGTTTTAAGAATACCCAGTCACCTACTGAATACTCTTTTTTTCTTCCTTTGTTTGTCGGCTTGTTGTTCAGACGATTTTGTGCCATACATAATCGATCCTTCAACTCTTTAGTCAGTCTCTCTCTTTCAAGCACCCAATCCTTGACTGCTGGTACGGTAGCTGCTCCGGTAGTGGCCGGCAAAGGGTCGGATGAAATGATCCCATAGGGTGCCTGATAGGGTGTCATACCCAAAGAGGAATGATAGTTGGTATTGTATCACCACTCTGCTTGGTACAGATACCTGCACCACTTATTTGGATGTTCGAAACACATGCAACGTAAATAAGTCTCCAAACACCTATTAACTCTTTCATTTTGTCCATCTGTCTCAGGATGATAGGCAGTACTCATTTTCAATTGGGTTCCCATGAGTCTGAACAACTCTCTCCAAAATTGGCTAGTGAACACCTTGTCCCTATCAGACACTATGCTTTTCGGGCAGCCGTGTAACTTGTAAACGGTATCCATGAAAAACCTAGCCACATCTAGAGCTGAAAATGGATGTTTTAAGGGAAGGAAATGGGCATACTTTGTCAGCCTGTCCACTACTACTAGAAAATGGGTACTGCCTATCATCCTGATTAAATGTGTAATCTTCAAGGACCCCATTGTTTAGGGTTAACTTCTCAATAAGGTCTTCATAATACTTATCCCCCTTATAACTGTTCCCCACTTCTAAGGCCCACTATAGTACTACTGTTGTTGTAGCTTGTAGCAATCCTTCTTCCATACCTCTTCGAGATAGTGCATCTGCTGCTAAATTCTCTTTCCCCTTCCTGTAGGCTATGGTATAGTTGAACCCCATGAGTTTAAGCATTCCCGTTTGTTGCATTGGTGTGGTTATCTTTTGTTCCAATAGATGCTCCAAACTTTCATGGTCCGTTCTTATAATAAAGCTTCTGGAAATTAAGTAATGCCTCCATTTATGGACAGCCATCGGAATAGCTAAAAACTCCTCGTAAGTAGAGAGTCCCAGGTTCTTCTCCTTAATAGCCTTGCTTAGATAGGCTATGGGCTTGCCCCCCTACGACAGTACAGCTCCTATTCCACTACCACTTGCATCCACTTCTAGGAAAAAGGGTTTGAAAAAATCTGGCATAGCTAAAACTGGGGTTACAGTCATTGCTAATTTAAGGGCTTCGAATGCTTTCTGTGCCTCGCTGGACCAAGTAAACTGATCCTTCTTAAGAAGCTCTGTTAAGGGTCTGCTGATGGTTCCATAATTCTTCACAAATTTTCTGTAGTAACCAGTTAGCCCCAGAAACCCTCTTAAACTCTTAACTGATTTGGGAATTGGCCACTTAGTCATTCCTTCTATTTTAGCTAGATCTGTTGCTATCCCTGCCTCCAAGATGATGTGCCCTAAATACTCTACCTTTTTACTCCCAAAGGTGCATTTGCTCCTTTTTGCATACAATCTGATTTTCCTAAGCTCCTCTAACACTGCAGTTAAATGTTGGACATGCTCCTCAAGTGTCTTACTATACACTAGTATGTCATCGAAAAATACAAGAACAAACTTCCTTAGGTAGGCATCAAAAATCATATTCACAGGGGCTTGGAAGGTGGCTGGAGCATTAGTCAACCCAAAGGGCATTACCTTGAATTCATAGTGCCCGTGGTGCATCCAAAATGCAGTTTTAGGGATGTCCTCAGGATAAACTCTTACTTGATGGTAACCGGATCTGAGATCCAACTTAGAAAAGTACCTCGACCCCCCCAACTCATCTAACAAGTCATCAATGATAGGTATTGGGAATTTATCTTTGACAGTCAATTTATTGAGTTGCTGGTAGTCTATGCATGAACAAGAATATTTAGATTTAGTGGCATTTATAAATATTGCTAAATAAGAAAAAAATGTAACTAAATCTTTTAGCAACACTTAAACTTTAGTGTTCCCTATGCCCAAGTTGTTGAATCTTTTAGCAACATATAGAGAGAGTATTGCTTATGTTGAGGAATTAGCAACAAATGCAAATGTTGCTATATGAAAAGTTTAAAAGACATTTGCTAAATGATAGTGCATATTATTTAATTAATTATTGCATTAATATAGCTATTTTTAAAATTAAATTATAATATTCATCAATTATAGCTATAATTATAGCTTTTGACATTATTTATATTTAGTTATTATTAATTTTTTATTAATTATTACATCTAGCCAATAATAATCAAATATTACTAAACAATCACATATAATAGAATTTTGAATTATTGGTAAAAATATTCATTATATTAATATTAATTAATTATTACATTGAGAGTTTATTATTAATTGAGAAAAATCGAGTATATTTATATTAATTAATAATAAAATTAACTACAACGATATTAATAATTTTCTACTAGTTCTATACCACGCACTAACAATTTTTCTACCCAATTAATAGTCAAAATAGGCAATTGTAAATGCTAAAAATCTCATATATAGTATAAAATAATTAAATTTTGTAATATATTATAAATCAAATAACATATTTGGAACAAAGATAATTGAGTTTTCTCATAATTACAAATATGGTCATGACAAAATAAGAAATTAATTGCTCCATATTCGTCTTGTAAGTCTCCAAAATGCTTGAATGAACAATCTTGTAACCTTCATTTGTTTATCCTGTAAAAAAAAAAATTTAAAAATGAAATTTTCATACAATTTATCATAAGATATATGATACTATAAACACTAAAAGTGTAGTACACTGAACTTCAGTGTGTTGTACTGAACTTCTACAAATTATGGAGTTCTAGTGGAAAGTAGCGTAAAAAGGCTATTTGAATAGCTTCAGCGAGGTTTGGGGCTCATTCGAGTGTTTTCGGCGAAAATCGGGCGCAAAAACGGACTTCGAAAAGTTAAGTCTGCTAAACTTGCAGATTTTGTATTGAGTACCGGTACTCAAAACTGGGTACCAGTACGCAATACAAAATGGAGAGAAGCCAGCTCTCGGGTTTTGAGGAACTCAGGCTGAGTACCGATTCTGATTTGTTTAGTACCGGTACTGATTTACTGAGTACCGGAACGCAGTAAAAAACCTGAAAATCCAACGTTCGGATTCTGAGGAATTGAATACTGGGTACCGAAACTAAATGCCCGTGTTCCGATACGCGAATTCCAGTACCGGTATGCATGCGAAATGCCAGTTTTGGCTGGTTGCAAATAGTGGAATGTAGGGGAGTTAGTTGCAATTGTTGCAACACCATATAGGAGGGGAAACCTCAGCCACTCGTCCCGTATTTGGACACAAGAGAATAGAACACTTCTCTTCTCTCTCTCTCTCTCTCCTTCCTCCCTTCTCTCTAATAGAACCCCTCCAATATTTAGAGCTTGGAAGATCAAGCTTGGAGGAGAGATTGGAGGTGAGAGCAAGCTTCTCGGAGTAAGAAGAAGTTTGAGAAACTCGTGGCAAAGGTGAGTTCTTGATGATTTGGGTTTAAACCTTGGAATTGATCTTTGATTTTGAGGTTTTTGGAAACCCTAGGCAATCTAGACCACAAAATCTAGAGCACAAATGGTGGGGATTGGCCATGTGATGTAGGGCTCTTATATGCATGCATGTAAACCCTAGGTAGAAAGAGGGCTTTTGCCATTAGCGGGTTTAAAAATATTTTGACCTTCGGGAATTGCAATTGAGGCATAGAAAATCATATGGGAACACTTTATTTCAAGAAACGAATTGATTTTAGGGTTCGTAAATGGTAACGAACCATTTTGCTTGTGTTAGGGCAAGAAGCTTGGGTTGAACAAAGAACTCAAAGCAAGGAGGCCTAAGAGCTTAAAGAATTCAACCATTTGAAAGCTTTTGAGGTGGGTTTGTGATTCACCGAAGTGATTAGATCACTTCCATGTCTAGGGTAAAATAATCATAATAAAAATGGTAGTGTATGTTACCCGTATAAATGACTTGTGAAATAAAATTGAGCTATGTGCTCATTTTGCATGTATGTGAAATTATGTGTTTCATGTTCATACTTCATGAAAGAAGGTCGGCATGTATGAGAATCTTGAAAACCTAAGTGATAAATAGGTGCATAAACAAGTACATGCATGAATTATTCCTAAATTGATATTATGATTCTTGGAACATGATTTGCATGTGAATTCTGTAGTTAGTAAACCTAGTGTCATTGAATATAGGTTAGAAATGATGATGTGAAACTAGTGTCATTGGTCATAGGTTAGAAATGATGATGTGAACCTAGTGTCATTGGACATAGGTTAGAAATGATGATGTGAACCTAGTGCCATTGGATATAGGTTGGAAATGATGATGTGAACCTAGTGCCATTGGACATAGGTTGGAAATGATGATGTGAACCTAGTGTCATTGAACATAGATTGTGAATGTTGACATAAATGTGAAATTATAACATCGCAAACGACGTGTGTGACTAAGTGGGAGGTATGCGGCAATTCCGCTACCCACGTGCAATGATGGTGGCAATTCTGCTACTTGGAAATTGGGACCAAGATGGGGATGGCGATTCATTTGTCCGGTGCCCAACACTAAGCGGTAATTCCGCGGTTAGTGAAAGACGGGTTGGTTACACGAAAATTCCGGTACCAATGCCAATTGAAAGCGGCAATGCCGCAAGTGTTTGAGAATTGGGTTGGTGGAGCGGCGATTCCGACACCAATGCCAAGTGTTTGAGAAATGGGTTGGTGGAGCGGCGATTCCGACACCAATGCCAAGTGTTTGAGAAATGGGTTGGTGGAGCGACGATTTCGACACCAATACCAAAAGAAAGATTTAAATGGAACTTGTGGGATGAACGTAGGAGAAAATGATATGAATATCATTCATATAGGTTGCATCCATTCATGTTTAAATTCAAACATGTAATCGTAGTTGTGCATGGTTACATATGAACTAACCTATGCTTGTGTTGTTTTCTTTCGACCTGGTGGGTTGAACTTCTCCCTTGGGTGGCCTTATCCACTAGGAACTATGTTTATAGTTCTCACCCCCATGTTTTTCAGGTCCATCCGCGAGTGAGGCGGCGGAGCGAGGCAAGGGCGTGGCATAGTAGATAGCGGCCCTTCCCCATTTTGGTTATGTACTTAGATACACCCCGACTTTTGGACATTGAATTATAGGGTTCTTGTAAGCGAGTAAAGAGTAGTTAAATGTAACTACTATTTGGAACTTGGATGTAATGAATGTAAAGAAAGGAAAATTTTGGCATGTATAACTGTGTAAATGTGATGTAATAGAAGTAGATGCTTCTTTTGTTGATGCTTTTCTTGTGCAACTCATGTATTTGGTTCCTGTTTGGAACATCGTATTGATGCATGTTTTGTGACGCCTTAGACGGATAGGGGGAACTCTGTCCGTTCGGCGGGTCTGGCGCACGCGCCCGTGTGGCTGGTCCTCCCACCTAGTTGGTGTTAAGGCACGGCGGGACGTGACAGACTAAGGTGATATCAGAGCGTAGAAACAGTCTAGGTGGTCCTAGGAGACCCTAGGATGGAAAAGACCGTAAGAACATAAGCTCGTGAGTGACGAGAATCGTGAATTTATGGCGAAAGTAGAATTGATTGGGTCAAGTTGTGCATGCCTCTAATTGGATGTTAGAGGTTGATTCAAGGTGTGATCTATTCTTAGCCAAGGGTGTTCATATTGGCGGCCGACAACATGAAACCAATTGAGGGGAATAGGCGCCCTGGTGTAACTTTCGCCTAGATTGGGTTCACGTTTATTTTCTTATTGAATGTTATATATGATCGACCTTGAGGGTCATGGTGTTGACCAAGGTCGTTATGTTTTCAGGAGACAATAGTGCGTGATATGCCTCCAACAAGGGCTAGGCCTGAGGAGTCAAGTGCCGCCCTCGAGCAATCCGGGGAGGGCAAGGATGTTACGGATTTTATATTGGCATATTTCGTGAAGTGAGTCGGAGTCTTGAAGGTTCAAAGAAGAATAGACGAAGATTGAAGACTCGAAGACTCGACGTATGAATTCACGATGCTTGGTAAGTTTAAATAATCTTGATGATGATTTATAAACATTTACAAGTATTTGGAAGACATTAGAATAGGTCTTTAATGATTTATAAACAAATCGGAAAATTCATGTTACAGGGTCCGGACCCTGGAACTTGAGGTCCGGAACCCGTGAGCAGGTTATGCTGCTTCGCAGACCGAGTCCGGACCCTGGAAGCTGAGGTCCGGAACCCGTACGCATACTTGCTATTTCGCAGTCCGGGTCCGGACCCTGGAAGCTGAGGTCCGGAACCCGTGAGCGTGACTGTAGTACTTGGAAAATTTGAAGTTTTGAGGGTTTCTGAACTTGGCTGGTTTCGGGCGCCCGGAAGGGAGGTTGTGGACGCCCGGATGTTCCGGACCCAGAGGACTTTGTGGACGATCCGGATGTGGCTGACGAGTTTCGGATCTGGACGCAGGAACCGGACGCCCAGTTGTAGATCCGATTGAGCTGATGACGTGGAGAGCCACGTGTCGCGACACAGGACACGTGTCGATCGCCGGAGACACACCGCCCCACCGCCCGCGACCGCCGACCGACCGCTTGGCCAGCTGACGACACCTGGACTGTAGGATTTTCGGACGCCCGGAAGTGGTTTAGTGGGCGCCCGAATGTGTACTTTTGGGAGCCTATAAATAGGTGAGTCCCTGGTTGGTTTAGCTCATTTTCCACTTCGTGATTTCGTTTCTAGAGAGAGAAAGTTAGGTTTAGGGCCATGTGTTGGCATTAGTTGCAACCTAGCTTGCTCTCCTCTATGCTGTCGATCTGATCTGGTGCTGTGCTGTTGATCTGCTGGAGTTAGCAGTTTCTTTGGAGGTTTATTCAGATCGGTGTACTGCTCGTGCTGCTGGAGCTTGGAGGGTTGGATCTGAGGACACTACTTTCCCCACCGTGGTTGGATTAGCTTGTGAGGTGGGTTGATGTTTGCCAGATTCAGTGGACTTCCTCCTACGTGTTTTATCTCATGTTAGCATAATATGATATGTTGTTGTTTGGATTATGTTAGCATGATATGATGATTTGATTATGATATTGAGATTATGATAGAATGCCGTGCTAAGATTATGTTAGAGATGCCATATTAGGTTGAGACTGATCTATAGACTGCATGGGCATGATGTGATTTTAGACGTGCTAATGATATATATATGTGAGCATGCATTTTCTTGTATCCTTGTTGCATGATTGGACCTACACCTATTATGTTGATATCCCTTGTACCCGTTGTTGTACATATTAGTGTAGGTGATCATGTTGTGTGGCTCGTGCTATGTTGTTGTACCTCCTCTTTGTGTGTAGAGTAGAGATTGATTGTATTGCACTGAGCATCGATTGTGCCAAGGAGCATTGATTGGGTCATGTTATAGACTATTCTTTGAGGTGCCAAGGGCACGAGATTCCTTGTTGACCCAGTCGTGTCGATCATATACCTGTGGGTGCTTGGCGCTGCTGTGAGGTTACTTTGCTCGGTTGGGTCGCCCCCACGAGTACCACTCTAGAGTTGGCATATTCCGTACAGAGGGTTGTACGAGGAACTAGTTACAGATGGTGTTCCTGTACTAGTTGGGCTCCCTTTTGTGTTGAGCTTGATCAGGCCGCAGGTATCGCATTGTGAGGTATTGTATGGTATTATGGATTGAGCTAGGTACAGACGGAGTTTCCTGTACTAGCTGGTTCGCAGGTATTGTATTGTGTATGATAGTCCTCATTTGGTATATTCAGTTCATTGGTATTTATACTGACAGTTGAGCATTGTGCATAGTAGTGGTAGTATATCTCTACATTCTTTCTTGCTCTACATATATCTCTTGAGATTGAGGACTTAGTGGGCAGACCGCTGAGGCTGGTGGCGGTACCCACTGAGGACTACTTGTTTGATAGTAGTTCTCACACCCATTGGTGACATCTTTTTGCAGAGTCTTCTTCCCCAGTCGTGCATACTGAGCGCGGAAAGGAGACCGTCGGGTAGAGCATTCCCCGGATACTTGGCTAGAGGTATACCCATTTTGTTAGTGAGTTATGTGTCTGTACATACAGTGAGTTTGAGAGACTAGTGATGTGTTGTATTATGGTTATGGATGATGTATGTACAGTGATCTTTTGATATTATATATATATATAGCAGCTCTGTTGATACCTTTAGCTTTGTGTGTTGATTATTGTTGTTTTCGCTTCGTATACATGGTAGAGATACTGTGTATGCGGCGGATCTCGTCATGCGCCTGGGAAGAGGTAACCCGGGGCGTGACAGATTAAGTTGGTATCAGAGCTTAGGAATAGGTCATGAGGGCCTAGGAAACCTAAGATAAACAGACCTAAGAATGACGTGAGAGACGTAATTGATCGCGAAAGTCAAAGATTGGGTTATGAATCCTTCCTTGTGTAGGAAGAGTGATTGAGGGATTACGCCTTTTCTTATCAGATGACTTATGTTGGCTGCAGACGACATAATAATCTGAGAAGAAAAGAAGTGTCCTTCTAGACTTTCGTTGGATTGGGTCGTGAGATTGTTTGTGGTCCTAATCGGGTATTCTGTTGCAGGTTATCACTATGCCTCCTCGACGACCATCGACGCGAGCGCATCCGACGCCTTCGGATATACCTGAGCAGACGGGTCCGAGTGAACGACCCGATCTGCAGGAGCAGCTGGCAGACATAGCTGCAGTTGGAAGGCAGCAGAGTGCCTTGTTGCAAAAGATGTGTGATGCTTTTTCTACGCCTCGAGCTATGGAACCTCAGGCGGCAACGACTCCAACTACATCGCAGCCAGGAGAAGGAAGTACTCAACCTAGTCAGACACTTTCTGAGGAGGAGCAGGAGCGGATGGCGGATAGGTTGGCTCGTTTCTGTAGGTTTGATCCACCACGATTTAATGGCAGTAGTATAGAGCCATGGGTGGTAGAAGCTTGGATATGTGAAATGGAGAAGTTGTTTGAGGATTTGTTCGTGCCAGCACGGGAGCAGGTGCATATGGCAGTGCATTGTTTATCTGGTGATGCACATGTCTGGTGGAGGAGGACCCGTGATCATAGGTCTCTGAATCCTCTACAGATGTCTTGGAGCGAGTTTCGGGGGATCATGTATGGAGCGTATTTTCCGAGTAGTAGTGAAGATGAAGATAGAAGAGGATCTGAAGAATCTGAAGCAAGGGAATCGCTCGGTGCAGGAGTATGCGAGGGAGTTTACGAGACTACTCAACTGTGTTCCCTCAGCGGCGCGAGATGAGATTCAGAAGGTCTATCTTTATGAGAAGGGTTTGAGACCCGAGATCTTTCCATTTGTCCACTCGCAGAGACTTCAGACCTTGGATGCTACTATTGAGCAGTCTCTATGGGTAGAGCGAGGGGCATTTGTGACGGAGGACAGCAGGTGGACCCAGCTCAGGGTCAGGAGAGGAAGCGCCCGGCACCTGATGATGGAGGGCAGTCGAGTAGCAGGCGACCGCCCAGACCTCCCCAGCAATCGCGTTTTCAGAGACGAGGACCTTTTAGTCGCCAGCAGTCTGGAGGATATCGCCAACAGCGACCACAGCAGCAGCAGTCGAGAGGATCTCCCCGATGTGTGATTTGTGGAGGACCTCATTTTGCTTATCTTTGTGATCGACGAGAGGGACGATGTTATGAGTGTGGACAGCGAGGACATATGAGGAAGGCTTGTCCCAGATTTGTAGCAGCTCCATCTATGGCATCTGTGCCTTTTACTCCACCGCAGTATTCTGGAGCTTCCCCGGTATTTTCTCAGGAGAGATCTTCTATGCCACGACAACAGGATCGACGCCAGCCACCAGCGAGCGGACGAGTTTTATGCCGCTCAGATTGAGGACCCTTCAATAGCTGATCGAGTGGTGGCAGGTATTATTTTGATTTGTGGCATTAGATCGCGTACCTTATTTGACACTGGTGCATCGCATTCCTTTGTTAGTAGGACTTTTGCATTGCATCATGGTTTAGAGATAGGATTGTTACCCCAGGCACAGGAGGTGCGGGTACCTGACCATAGTTTGCAAGTAACGCATGGTTGTTTAGGATGTCCTGTGCAAGTTGGGCCTTGGATCATGCCTGCCGATTTATTGGTATTGAGACAATTGCAAGATTTTGATGTAATCCTAGGCATGGATTGGTTATCTCGATATTTTGCTACTATCGATTGTGGATCTAAGACGGTGACCTTTTGTGAGCCTGGACAGGAGAAGTTCATTTATGAGGGTTGTAAGAGTTCACTGTTCGCAGTGACGATTTCTTCTGCTAAGGCCAGACAGATGTTGAGTAGTGGTTGTATGGCCTATTTTGCAACGGTGACTGAGGTGCCCACTGTTGTACCAGGACTCGAGGATATTTCGATTGTCCGTGAGTTCGGATGTTTTTTCCTTCTGAGTTATCCTCGATGCCTCCTGATAGGATAGGGAGATTGAATTCGTGATTGATGTGGTACCAGGAACCGCGCCAATCTCGAAGACACCCTATAGAATGGCACCAGCAGAATTGAGAGAGTTGAAGGCGCAACTGCAGGATCTTATGGATAAAGGATTTATCAGACCAAGTGTGTCGCCCTGGGGAGCGCCTGTGTTGTTTGTAAAGAAGAAAGATGGTTCACTTAGGTTGTGTGTGGATTATAGAGAATTGAATAAAGTAACCATCAAGAATAGATACCCCCTCCCACGTATCGATGATCTGTTCGATCAATTGCAGGGAGCGTGTGTCTTTTCTAAGATTGATCTTCAGTCCGGTTACCACCAGTTGAAGGTGAAGGCCGAGGATATTTCTAAGACAGCTTTTAGAACTCGGTATGGGCATTATGAATTTACAGTCATGCCGTTTGGATTGACTAATGCCCCAGCTGCATTTATGGATATGATGAACCGAGTCTTTAAATCCTTCTTGGATAAGTTTGTAGTAGTCTTTATCGATGATATTTTGATTTACTCCCGTAGTGATGAAGAGCATGAGGAGCATTTGAGATTAGTGCTACAACTCTTGCGAGAGAAGAAGTTGTATGCAAAGCTGAAGAAGTGTGAGTTTTGGTTGAGAGAAGTTACCTTTTTAGGCCACGTGATTTCAGCTTCGGGAGTAGCTGTTGATCCTAAGAAAGTTGAGGCGATTCGTGATTGGCCTAGACCGACGACTATATCTGAGGTTCGGAGTTTTCTTGGTCTAGCCGGGTATTATCGACGATTCGTGGAGAGCTTTGCAAAACTCTCTACGCCACTTACTCGGTTAACCAGGAAAGGGGTTAAGTATGTTTGGAGTGAGGAGTGCCAAGAATGCTTTGATGAGCTTAAGCAGAGATTGATGACAGCCCCTATTCTTGCACTACCTGTGATGGGTGATGGATTTGTTATCTATAGTGATGCTTCGCATATAGTGGCTTAGGATGCGTGCTGATGCAGCATGGTAGAGTGATTGCATATGCTTCAAGACAATTAAAGGAGTATGAGAAGAACTACCCCACTCATGATCTGGAGTTGGCGGCGGTAGTCTTTGCTCTGAAGCTATGGCGTCACTATCTTTATGGTGAGCATTGTGAAGTGTATACTGATCACAAGAGTCTTAAGTATCTGTTCACGCAGAAGGAGTTGAATCTACGGCAACGGAGATGGTTAGAATTATTGAAGGATTATGACATCTCTATATTATACCATCCCGGTAAGGCGAACGTTGTTGCCGATGCTTTGAGTAGGAAGGCTGTGGCAACCTTGAGTATGTGTATCACTCAACAGCCTGTCCTAGTGGAGGAGATGCGGAGGTTATCTCTTGAGGTAGTTACTTCTGGGATGACGGCGAGGTTGATGACCCTAGTCATTCAGCCCACTCTGTTAGATAGGATTCGAGAGAAACAGAGTGAAGATCCTTATTTGTTGAAGGTTCGTGATCAACTGAAGAGTGGTGATCTTGAAGGTTTTTCTTGTGACGATTCTGGAGTTCTCCGTTTTAGAGGACGTCTGTGTGTACCAGTGGATCAGGAGATTCGAGAGGAGATATTGAAGGAAGCACATCATTCTCCCTATTCTGTACATCCTGGGGGAACTAAGATGTACCAGGATCTGAAGACTCACTTCTGGTGGAATGGTATGAAGCGGGATATTGGTAGAGCTGTAGCTCAATGTTTGACATGTCAGCAAGTTAAGGCTGAACATCGAGTACCAGCTGGTAAGCTACAGAGTCTTCCAATACCTGAGTGGAAGTGGGATCATATTACCATGGACTTCGTTGTGGGTTTGCCGAGGACCTCGAGCGGCTGTGATACCATTTGGGTGATTGTTGATAGGCTGACAAAGTCCGCTCATTTTCTACCGATGCAGATTACTTGGTCACGTGAGCGACTTGCGCAGCTTTATCTAGATGAGATATTGAGATTGCATGGAGTGCCAATCTCGATAGTATCTGATAGAGACTCGAGATTTGTTTCCCATTTCTGGAGGAGTTTACAGACAGCTTTGGGGACTCAGCTTCGATTTAGCACTGCATTTCATCCCCAGACTGATGGTCAGTCCGAGCGCACTATACAGACACTCGAGGATATGCTGAGAGCTTGTGTCTTGGATTTTGGTGGAGGATGGGATCGACATTTGAGATTGGTAGAGTTTGCGTACAACAATAGCTATCAAGCGAGCATTAAGATGGCTCCATTTGAAGCATTGTATGGGCGCAAATGTCGATCACCTCTGTTTTGGGATGATGTTGGCGAAAGGAAGACGTTGGGTCCAGATCTTTTACTCGAAGCCGAAGATAAAGTGAAAGTGATACGGCAGCATATTGAGACGGCTCAGAGCAGGCAGAAGAGTTATGCTGATACTCGGAGGCGAGATCTGGAGTTTCATGTTGGTGATCATGTTTTCTTAAAGGTCTCACCATCGAAGGGCATACGGAGATTTGGGATTCGCGGAAAGCTTAGTCCGCGATTTATTGGTCCTTTTGAGGTTTTGGAGAGAGTAGGACCCGTGGCTTATCGGATAGCCCTTCCGCCTCGACTTGCAGGAGTGCACGATGTCTTTCATGTATCTGTTCTGA
This sequence comes from Puya raimondii, assembly GCA_016920855.1. Taxonomy (NCBI): domain Eukaryota; kingdom Viridiplantae; phylum Streptophyta; class Magnoliopsida; order Poales; family Bromeliaceae; genus Puya; species Puya raimondii. The sequence continues at coordinate 209,859,180 of JABWPP010000050.1, read as the reverse complement.
GGAGATACATGCATGATCCTTCCCATGTGATTGATTTTTCTCCACTGGAGCTTACTAAGGATCTGCACTACGAGGAGAGACCGATACGGATTCTTGCTCGTGAGACGAGGGAATTGCGTAATCGGGTCATACCTTATGTTAAGGTACAGTGGGATTTTCATGATGATAGAGAGGCTACTTGGGAGTTGGAGACCATTATGCAGAGATCTTATCCCCACCTGTTTACATCTTGAGGTGAGTGTTTTTACCTCAGTTTCGAGGACGAAACTATTTTAAGGAGGGGAGAATGTAGTACTTGGAAAATTTGAAGTTTTGAGGGTTTCTGAACTTGGCAGGTTTCGGGCGCCCGGAAGGGAGGTTGTGGACGCCCGGATGTTCCGGACCCAGAGGACTTTGTGGACGATCCGGATGTGGCTGACGAGTTTCGGATCTGGACGCAGGAACCGGACGCCCAGTTGTAGATCCGATTGAGCTGATGACGTGGAGAGCCACGTGTCGCGACACAGGACACGTGTCGATCGCCGGAGACACACCGCCCCACCGCCTGCGACCGCCGACCGACCGCTTGGCCAGCTGACGACACCTGGACTGCAGGATTTCCGGACGCCCGGAAGTGGTTTAGTGGGCGCCCGAATGTGTACTTTTGGGAGCCTATAAATAGGTGAGTCCCTGGTTGGTTTAGCTCATTTTCCACTTCGTGATTTCGTTTCTAGAGAGAGAAAGTTAGGTTTAGGGCCATGTGTTGGCATTAGTTGCAACCTAGCTTGCTCTCCTCTATGCTGTCGATCTGATCTGGTGCTGTGCTGTTGATCTGCTGGAGTTAGCAGTTTCTTTGGAGGTTTATTCAGATCGGTTTACTGCTACTGCTCGTGCTGCTGGAGCTTGGAGGGTTGGATCTGAGGACACTACTTTCCCCACCGTGGTTGGATTAGCTTGTGAGGTGGGTTGATGTTTGCCAGATTCAGTGGACTTCCTCCTACGTGTTTTATCTCATGTTAGCATAATATGATATGTTGTTGTTTGGATTATGTTAGCATGATATGATGATGATTTGATTATGATATTGAGATTATGATAGAATGCCGTGCGAAGATTATGTTAGAGATGCCATATTAGGTTAAGACTGATCTATAGACTGCATGGGCATGATGTGATTTTAGACGTGCTAATGATATATATATGTGAGCATGCATTTCTTTGTATCCTTGTTGCATGATTGGACCTACACCTATTATGTTGATATCCCTTGTACCCGTTGTTGTACATATTAGTGTAGGTGATCATGTTGTGTGGCTCGTGCTATGTTGTTGTACCTCCTCTTTGTGGTAGAGTAGAGATTGATTGTGAGCACAGGAGCATTGATTGGGTCATGTTATAGATCATGGATTGGGTCACTTGTTGATTCTTTGAGGTGCCAAGGGCACGAGATTCTTTGTTGACCCAGTCGTGTCGATCATATACCTGTGGGTGCTTGGCGCTGCTGTGAGTGAGGTTACTTTGCTCGGTTGGGTCGCCCCCACGAGTACCACTCTAGAGTTGCATATTCCGTACAGAGGGTTGTACGAGGAACTAGTTACAGATGGTGTTCCTGTACTAGTTGGGCTCCCTTTTGTGTTGAGCTTGATCAGGCCGCAGGTATCGCATTGTGAGGTATTGTATGGTATTATGGATTGAGCTAGGTACAGACGGAGTTTCCTGTACTAGCTGGTTCGCAGGTATTGTATTGTGTATGATAGTCCTCATTTGGTATATTCAGTTCATTGGTATTTATACTGACAGTTGAGCATTGTGCATAGTAGTGGTAGTATATCTCCTACATTCTTTCTTGCTCTACATATATCTCTTGAGATTGAGGACTTAGTGGGCAGACCGCTGAGGCTGGTGGCGGTACCCACTGAGGACTACTTGTTTGATAGTAGTTCTCACACCCATTGGTGACATCTTTTTGCAGAGTCTTCTTCCCCAGTCGTGCATACTGAGCGCGGAAAGGAGACCGTCGGGTAGAGCATTCCCCGGATACTTGGCTAGAGGTATACCCATTTTGTTAGTGAGTTATGTGTCTGTACATACAGTGAGTTTGAGAGACTAGTGATGTGTTGTATTATGGTTATGGATGATGATGTATGTACAGTGATCTTTTGATATTATATATATATATAGCAGCTCTGTTGATACCTTTAGCTTTGTGTGTTGATTATTGTTGTTTTCGCTTCGTATACATGGTAGAGATACTTTGTATGCGGCGGATCTCGTCATGCGCCTGGGAACCATACCCGCGATCCGGACCCCGACTCGTCGTGAATTTTTTGGAAAGTTTTTTTTTAATCCTACTCTAATTCTAATGTCTCCCAAACCTGTAAATAAGATGGTAGATTCCTTAAAATATCTTTGCAGTCCTAATTTGGTTCCAAACCTTTCTAAAATCAGTTTTTCAATCCTAGTCGAAATCGGTTTGCTTCCAAACCTTTCTAAAAACTGTTTTTTAATCCTAATCTATTTCGGATTGCTTCTAACCTATAAATATGATGTGGGGGTGTCTCTAAAACGTGGTGAAGCATAGATTATCTTTTAGAAACCCTAGAAGCTTGTAGGTGACTGTTTTCCTCATCTTCTACATCAAGCTTCTCTCAAATTGATTCATGGTGCCCTAATTTCTAATATTCTTTTAGAATCAATTTGAGGATTGCTTAGAGATTATTCCCACAGATTTTCAATGATATTCTAAGCAATAAACCATCATCAACGTTATTCGTTTTGCTCCGGACGGAGTGGCGTCGTGGATTCGGCGTGATCAAGACGGTTCGTGGATTCGAATCGTTGGCGTCGTGGATTCGGCGTGATCAAGACGGTTCGTGGATTCGGATCATTGGTGCTCGTGGATTCGGGTGAGCGTCGTGGATTCGACGTGTTGAAGGCTTCGTGGATTCGAAGTTGGGCGTCTTGTGGATTCGAGACGTGGCGTTCGTGGATTCGAACGTGGGGCGTGGACAACCCGGTGGAGTGCGCGAGATCCGTAGAAGATAGAAGAGAGGTTAAGTCCGTGGAGTCGGTAATCACCTTGTAATCTTTTATTCTTAGTGGATTGTTATCGCGTGTTGGTCCCGTGGGTTTTTCTCCAAGGTGGAGTTTTCCACGTAAATCTCGGTGTGCTATTTTTATTTCCGCATTATTTTATTGCATCGAGATTTGTGGTTTGGCCGTTACACCTATTCACCCCCCTCTAGGTGATTGATATACTCTAGATAGATCCTTGGGCACCCCCTATCTTTCACAGAGGACATGAGTCTTCGCAAGCAGTTGGCCGAGTTGATGGGCATTGTTCGGCGACAGGCCGAAACAATCAAAGACAAGAGAAGCGGATCAAGCAGCTCCAGGATTCGAGGGCGCAGCAAGCGGCTGCGGCCGGTGGGGAACAACAGCGGGCACCCCCGGCCCCTGCCCCGGGTTTGGCGGAGGGGGTGGCAGCGGCGCCGGCCATGGCTCATCCCGCACCACCGACGGTTGCTGCTGAGCCCGGCGCTCCTATGCCCGATTCCTTGGCGACGGATGCGGAGAGGGAGCGAGCACTCGCGGCCCTCATGACGTTCAAGATGTTTAACCTGCCTACCTTCGACGGGGAGAGTCTGGATCCGTGGGTCGTGGAGATATGGATCGACTCGATGGAGACACTCTTCGAGGATCTTTACACCTTGGAGAGGGACAAAGTGCACCTTGCCGTGCATTACCTCGAGAAATCGACGAAGGTGTGGTGGAAAACCGACCCTCTAACGTTCCACCACTGACTTGGGATGAGTTTCAGGGGTTGGTGTTCTCCATCCATTTCCCCGATAGCGAGAAGAGAAAGTTGCAAGACCGATTCCGGAAGTTGAAGCTAGGGAACCGCACTGTGAGAGAGTATGAGCGGGAGTTCTCCTATATTATTAACTATGTCCCGCATGTCATTCGCGACTAATTGGATAAGGTCGACTGCTTCGTGCGCGGGCTTCGGCCGGAGATCTTTAGGACGGTCCACACCCTCAAGTTACAAACTTTCGCGGAGGTGTTGGACCGGGCCTTATGGGTGGAACACGGGAACACCGTTGCTCGCGAGGAGCGCGAGATGTTTGAAAAAGAGAAGGAGAAAGAGAAGGACAAAGGGAAAAAGCGCCCTTCGGGTGGCTCGGGTGGTCAATCGAGTTCAAAGCGACCCCCGAAGTACCCGCAGTCGCAAGCCCGATCCTAGGGGTCTCAGTCGAGTCGACCCTTGGGTAGGTGCCCAATTTGCAGTGGCCCCACAAGCCAAATCAATGTGAGTATCATGAGGGCCGGTGCTTCAAGTGTGGGCAGCCAGGACACATGCGATTTGACGGCCCACAGGGAGCTGACCGAGCACCGTCGATGGCGTCGACGTTTTCGTCGCCGAGACAGCTTGCAGGCATCCTACCCGCGGCGATGTTGGCAGGCCGTGCACCACCGCCGACACAAACTGAGGGACAGCGACCGGCACCGAGCGGTCGGGTGTTCGCCTCATAGGTGGCGGAGCCTACTGCCCCGGAGGACGTCGTGGCAGGTATTGTGTTGATAAATGGCATCCGAAGTAGAGCATTGTTTGATACTGGAGCATCGCACTCATTCATTAGTCGGTCATTTACTACTGCTCATGGAATAGACATAGTAAAGGCCACACATATAAGATGGGTGCAGGTGCCAGAACATGCTTTTTGCATTCATCATGCATGTTTGAATTGCCCAGTGAGAATAGGGGATTGGATTATGCGGGCTGATTTGCTGGTATTGAACCGGATGGTCAAGTATGACCTAATTTTGAGAATGGACTGGCTTTCTAAGTACTATGCTACCATCGACTGTGAGAGTCGAGTGGTGACATTTAAAGAACCCGGTCATGAAGAATTCGTGTGCCGTGGGTGTAAGAGTTCGCTCTTTGCATCAATGGTGTCCACGTCGCAAGCAAGAAAGCTAATTGCTAGTGGATGCATCGCGTACTTGGCGACGGTGGAAGATAGAATTTGTGATAGATCTACTCCCGGAAATGGCGCCGACCTCTAAGGCTCCATATAGAATGGCACCGGCTGAGTTGAAGGAATTGAAAGCTCAGTTGCAGGATCTGTTGGACAAGGGCTTTATTAAACCAAGCGTGTCGCCTTGGGGAGCCCCGGTGCTATTTGTTCGCAAGAAGGACGGTTCACTACGGTTGTGTGTGGACTACCGTGAGTTGAACAAAGTGACCGTCAAGAATAAGTACCCATTACCCCGTATTGATGACTTGTTTGATCAGTTGCAAGGGTCTCGGGTGTATTCGAAGATTGATTTGCAATTCGGTTATTATCAGTTAAAGATTAAGCCGGAAGATGTGCATAAAACTGCATTTAGGACGCGGTATGGACACTACGAGTTCACGGTTATGCCTTTTGGGCTTATGAATGCCCCGGCGGCGTTCATGGATTTGATGAACCGTGTGTTCAAACCATTGTTGGATCAATTTGTGGTAGTGTTCATCGATGATATACTTGTTTATTCTCGAAGCGACGAGGAACATAAAGAGCATTTGCGGATTGTGCTACAAGTTCTTCGGGAGAACAAGTTGTTTGCGAAGTTGAAGAAATGCGAATTTTGGATTCGCGAGGTCGCCTTCTTGGGTCATGTGATTTTCGAAGGCGGAGTATCTGTGGACCCTAAGAAAGTTGAGGCGATTAAAGACTGGCCTCGACCGACTAATGTCACCGAAGTGAGAAGCTTCCTTGGTCTTGCGGGATACTATCGACGGTTTGTGGAGGGATTATCGAAAATCTCCGGTCCACTGACCCGTCTTACCCGCAAGGGAGCCAAGTTTGTGTGGAGTGATGAATGTGATCAAAGCTTCAAGGAGCTAAAGGAAAGGTTGACTACGGCTCCCGTTCTCGCCTTGCCAATTGTAGGGGAGAGTTTCGTGGTGTATAGTGATGCATCGCGGCAGGGTCTTGGGTGTGTACTCATGCAACGTGGGCAAGTAATTGCTTATGCTTCCTGTCAGTTGAAGAGCTACGAGCAAAACTATCCCACCCATGACTTAGAACTTGCAGCGGTGGTTTTCGCACTTAAATTATGGAGACACTACTTGTATGGAGAACATTGTGAGGTGTACACGGATCATAAAAGTTTGAAATACCTATTCACTCAAAAGGAGTTGAACTTGAGGCAGCGGATATGGTTGGAGTTGCTAAAAGATTATGATCTAACCATTTTGTACCACCCAGGAAAAGCTAATGTGGTGGCCGATGCGCTCAGTCGAAAATCCGTGGAAAACCTCGCAATGATGATGATGGCGCAACCGCAACAGATTAAGGAAATGTGACGGTTTAACTTGGAGGTTGTGGCTCCGGACGTCCCTGCTACACTTATGAGCCTCGAGATTCGGCTGGCCTTGTTGGAGCGGATTAAGTAAAAGCAATCCTTAGATTCGGAACTCCAAAAGGTGCGGAGTAACCTCGAGAGCGGGCGTGCCAGTGACTTCCATTTGGACTCGGAGGGCACAATTCGATTTTGAAATCGTTTGTGTGTGCCTAAGGACGAGGAGATTCGTGGGGTAATTTTGAGGGAAGCTCATACATCCCTGTATGCAGTTCATCCGGGCGGCACCAAAATGTACAAAAATCTTAAAATATATTATTGGTGGCCGGGGATGAAGCAAGATGTTGAACGTTTTGTGGCACAATGTTTGGTGTGCCAACAAGTGAAGGCCGAACGTCGCTTCCCGGTGGGAAAATTGCAAAGTCTACCCATTCTGGTTTGGAAGTGGGAGAATATAGCGATGGACTTCATTGTGAGTTTGCCTCGATGACAAGGAGGCCATGATACAATTTGGGTGGTGGTGGACCGCTTGACGAAGTCGGCTCACTTTTTGTCGATCCACATCACTTGGTCGGGAGACAAGCTAGCACAAGTCTACTTGGATGAGATTGTGCGATTGCACGGGGTTCCAACATCGATAGTTTCAGATCGAGATCCTCGATTTGCATCTCACTTTTAGAAAAGCTTACATGAAGCTTTGGGCACACGGCTCGATTTTAGCACCGCATTTCATTTTCAAACAGACGGTCAGTCGGAAAGGACAATCCAAATCCTTGAGGATATGTTGCGAGCGTGTGTTTTGGACTTCAAGGGTGCTTGGCCTACTTATTTACCGATGGCTGATTTCGCTTATAATAATAGCTATCAATCTAGCATCGGTATGGCACCATTTGAAGCCCTGTATGGAAGAAAGTGCCGGTCTCCTATTCATTGGGGTGAAGTCGGCGAGAGAAGGGTCTTAGGACCTGATGTGTTGAGTGAAGCGGAGGAAAAGGTCCGGTTGGCACGTCAACGGTTGCTAACAGCACAGTCAAGGCAAAAGAGTTATGCGGACAAGCGCCGACGAGATTTAGAGTTCGCGGTAGGTGACCGCGTCTTCTTGAAAGTATCGCCCATGAGAGGGGTAAAACGTTTTGGTGTTCGAGGAAAGTTGAGTCCCCGATACATTGGACCATATGAGATTTTGGAGCGTGTGGGATCTTTGGCGTACCGGCTCGCCCTACCGCCAAAGCTTGCGGGGATACATAACGTATTTCATGTATCGGTACTCCGCAAGTATGTGCATGATCTGGCACATGTTCTCGAGTATGTACCGATTGAGCTTCAAGAGAATATGACTTATGAAGAATTTTTTTTGTGTATCTTGGATCACGAGGTGAAGAAATTGCGTAACCGTGCGATTCCATATGTCAAAGAACAGTGGGCGAATCACAATGAGCGTGAAGCCACTTGGAAACTTGAGAGCTCGATGAAGGAGCGTTTTCTCCACCTCTTCGTTGATTCCAGTCGAGGTATGATTTTAGTTTCGCGGCAGAAACCCTTTTTATTGGGGGAGGAATGTAGTAAACTGAACTTCAGTGTGTTGTACTGAACTTCTACAAATTGTGGAGTTCTAGTGGAAAGTAGCGTAAAAAGGCTATTTGAATAGCTTCGGCGAGATTTGGGGCTCATTCGAGTGTTTTCGGCGCAAATCGGGCGCGAAAACGGACTTCGAAAAGTTAAGTCTGCTAAACTTGCAGATTTTGTATTGAGTACCGGTACTGAAAACTGGGTACTGGTACGTAATACAAAATGGAGATAAGCCAGCTCTCGGGTTTTGAGGAACTCAGGCTTAGTACTAGTACTGATTTGTTTAGTACCGGTACTGATTTACTGAGTATCCGAACGCAGTAGAAAACCTGAAAATCCAACGTTCGGGTTCTGGGGAACTGAATACTGGGTACCGAAAATAAATGCCTGTGTTTCGGAACGCGAATTCGAGTACCGGTACGCAGTGCTGCGAAATGCCAGTTTTGGCTGGTTGCAAATAGTGGAATGTGGGAGAGTTAGTTGCAATTGTTGCAACACCATATAGGAGGGGAAACCTCAGCCACTCGTCCCCTATTTGGACACAAGAGAAAAGAACACTCCTCTTCTCTCTCTCTCTTTCCTCCCCTCTCTCTAGTAGAACCCCTCCAATATTTAGAGCTTGGAAGATCAAGCTTGGAGGAGAGATTGGAGGTGAGAGCAAGCTTCTTAGAGTAAGAAGAAGTTTGAGGAACTCGTGGCAAAGGTGAGTTCTTGATGATTTGGGTTTAAACCTTGGAATTGATCTTTGATTTTGAGGTTTTTGGAAACCCTAGGCAATCTAGACCACAAATGGTGGGGATTGGCCATATGATGTAGGGCTCTTACATGCATGCATGTAAACCCTAGGTAGAAAGATGGCTTTTGCCATGAGAGGGTCTAAAAATATTTTGACCTTCGGGAATTGCAATTGAGGCATAAAAAATCATGTGGGAACACTTGATTCCAAAAAACGAATTGATTTTAGGGTTCGTAAATGGTAACGAACCATTTTGCTTGTGTTAGGGCAAGAAGCTTGGGTTGAACAAAGAACTCAAAGCAAGGAGGCCTAAGAGCTTAAAGAATTCAACTATTTAAAAGCTTTTGAGGTGGGTTTGTGATTCACCGAAGTGATTAGATCACTTCCATGTCTAGGGTAAAATAATCATAATAAAAATGGTAGTGTATGTTACCCGTATAAAGGACTTGTGAAATAAAATTGAGCTATGTGCTCATTTTGCATGTATGTGAAATTATGTGTTTCATGTTCATACTTCATGAAAGAAGGTCGGCATGTATGAGAATCTTGAAAACGTAAGTGATAAATAGGTGGATAAACAAGTACATGCATGAATTATTCCTAAATTGATATCATGATTCTTGGAACATGATTTGCATGTGAATTGTGTACTTAGCAAACCTAGTGTCATTGAACATAGGTTAGAAATGATGATGTGAACCTAGTGTCATTGGACATAGGTTAGAAATGATGATGTGAACCTAGTGTTATTGGACATAGGTTGAAAATGATGATGTGAACCTAGTGTCATTGGATATAGGTTCGAAATGATGATATGAACCTAGTGTCATTGGACATAGGTTAGAAATGATGATGTGAACCTAGTACCATTGGACATAGGTTGGAAATGATGATGTGAACCTAGTGTCATTGAACATAGATTTATAACATCGCAAATGACGTGTGTGACTAAGTCGGAGGTATGCGGCGATTCCGCTACCCACGTGCAATGATGGCGGCGATTCCGCTACTTGGAAATTGGGACCAAGATGGGATGGCGATTCCATTGCCCGGTGCCCAACACTAAGCGGTAATTCCGCGGTTAGTGAAAGACGGTTTGGTTACACGGCGATTCCGGTACCAATGCCAATTGAAAGCGGCAATGCCGCAAGTGTTTGAGAATTGGGTTGGTGGAGTGGCTATTCCGACACCAATGCCAAGTGTTTGAGAAATGGGTTGGTGGAACGGCGATTCCGACACCAATGCCAAGTGTTTGAGAAATGGGTTGGTGGAGTGGCGATTCCGACATCAATGCCAAGTGTTTGAGAAATGGGTTGGTGGAGCGGCGATTCCGACACCAATGCCAAGTGTTTGAGAAATTGGTTGGTGGAGCGGCGATTCCGACACCAATGCCAAAAGAAAGACTTAAATGGAACTTGTGGGATGAACCTAGGAGAAAATGATGAGAATATCATTCATATAGGTTGTATCCATTCATGTTTAAATTCAAACATGTAATCGTAGTTGTGCATGGTTAATTATGAACTAACCTATGCTTGTGTTGTTTTCTTTGGTGGGTTGAGCTTCTCCCTTGGGTGGCCTTACCCACTAGGAACTATGTTTATAGTTCTCACCCCCATATTTTTCAGGTCCAACCGCGAGTGAGGCGGCGGAGCGAGGCAAGGGTATGGCATAGTAGATAGCGGCCCTTCCCCATTTTGGTTATGTACTTAGATACATCCCGACTTTTGGACATTGAATTATAGGGGTCTTGTAAGCGAGTAAAGAGTAGTTAAATGTGACTACTATTTGGAACTTGGATGTAATGAATGTAAAGAAAGAAAATTTTTGGCATGTATAAATGTGTAAATGTGATGTAATAGAAGTAGATGCTTCTTTTGTTGATGCTTTCCTTGTGCAACTCATGTATTCAGTTCCTGTTTGTAACATCGTATTGATGCATGTTTAGTGACGCCTTGGGCGGATAGGGAAAACTCTGTCTGTTCGGCGGGTCTGGTGCACGGGCCCGTGCGGCTGGTCCTCCCACCTAGTTGGTGTTAAGGCACGGCGGGGCGTGACAAAAAGAGAAAATATATTGCCCTTACCAAATCATATGAGATCATTATATTTGTTCTAACATCTTCAATATTAACTATATTTTCTAAAAAAATAAAAAAGTATCAAATTAAAATAACATCAATGTGATAACCACAAACTTAAGATTTAAAAGTAAAATATAAAAAAATGATAAAAAGTTAAGAAACAAAAAACCTCATATCATACCATATAACGCAATAAATTAACGGACGACAAATCAAAAGATCTAAGGGCAATTCTATTCTGGTCATACTAAACTTTATTATTAGTTAAGAAAAAAAAGAGAAAAGAATCTTGAATCTATGATTTTTATGGAAATAATTATAAAATTGCTTTATACTTACTCATTTTTTAGAGCCAAAATTGATATCCCGAATGAATATATTTTCTTCAATCTTAAAATTTAGAAAAATTAGTAAAGAAGATTTTGTAGAATTAGGAAGTAGAAGAAAAAGCCATGGGAGTGAAAAATCTCTTAAAGTAAAAAGAAATAAAAAAGGGAGGGAAAAATAGAGGGAAAAATTAGTAAAAGGAGGGAAAAGATAAAAATTTGAAAATTAAGTGGGCTTTTCAAAATTTAAAAACTTCATTGTCAATTATCACCAAAATGTTGCAAAATATTGCAACATTTAATAACAAGTGTTGGTGTTGTTTGTATTTAGCAATATTTGTGTTTAAATGTTGGCAAAGGAATACATTTAGCAACATGAATAAAAAAATGTTACTAAATTTCATAATCAATGTCACTAATTTAAATATTACTAATTAAGTGTTGCTAAAACTTAAACTTCTTGTAGTGACACATCCTCCAACTTCCATCTTTTTTTTTTTTTACTAATAACAATGGAGATGCAAAGGGGCTATTACTGGGTTGTATTATTGATGTTTCTAGCATCTCTTGAACCTGTGTCACGCCCCGGGCCCTCGTGGGAGCCTACCAGGCACGTGCACAGATCCGCCGTGTACCTCAAACAACACAATGTACACAAGGCGTCTATGCTGACAACCATCAAGAAGGATAAAGAATACATCCTAACAAGGTAATCAGAGCGAGAACATAGTTCTACATCTAAAATAAAATTCACATAACTAAAATCTCAAGATATACAAGAATTTATACATCTTAACAACAATAGATCAACCAAACATCTAAATGAGGTGCGATCCGCATTCTCATAACACTTCTTGAGGTCGACTGCCAACTGGATTGACAAATCCTCCAGTTGCTTAATCCTCTCGTCAGCCGGCGCAAAGCCTCAGCTTGGAGTAACATCATAATTGATCGCCGCTCCATCACACTCGCTGAAATTACTAGTTGTTCTCTCAACTTCAGGGTCTCACCAAACCCGGAGGATGCAGAAGTCCCGCCTCGGCTGCCTCGGCCGCCATTGAGTGCGTCGATCACCACTCAAGCTGCAACAAGCAAAACATGCGCGGGTGAAACACCGCACGCCAACGCATCCCCACACAAGACTATAACCCCAATCATGCGAAAGTAATGAAGTGGACTCCCACTATTCCCCGATGTCACGTTGTCGGCCGCCAACGTGACCCTCCAAGGGTATAGAAGTGGTTCACTCCGATCTAACTCCAACAAGTTTGGAGCTTTTAGAAATGACCCAATCATAATACTTTCGCCAATATGTCACAAGAGATCCCGTCTCTCACGTTCCTATTCCTTATCGTCCAACCTGCCTAAGGTTTGCTAGGTCCACTAAGACTCAAACCTGGCTCTGATACCACTATAATCTGTCACGCCCCGGGCCCTCGTGGGAGCCTACCAGGCACGTGCACAGACCCGCCGTGTACCTCAAACAACATAATGTACACAAGGCGTCTATGCTGACAACCATCAAGAAGGATAAAGAATACATCCTAACAAGGTAATCAGAGCGAGAACATAGTTCTACATCTAAAACCAAAATCCACATAACTAAAATCTCAAGATATACAAGAATTTATACATCTTAACAACAATAGATCAACCAAACATCTATACACCTTTCATATAAAATACAATGAAAGGACAACATGGTATGCCTACAACGACAACACCGTAGAGGCTCTAGCTAGCTGCTAACCCCTCGCCGCGATCCCAAGCCTCTCCTGCTGCGGAAGGCTCTGAAATAAAAACAACAAACCCCAGGGGGATGAGAACTATTATTCAATAGTTCCCAGTGGGTAAGCCGCCGAGAGTGGCGAATTACACCGCTAGGTCAACTGAGGCAAGATAGTTTTAAACTAAAACATAAAGCATAAAAATATTAAATGCTAACAGATAGTTCTACAACTATCATGCCTCCAATGACTAAACCATCTACATGAACATGAACATGCTCTATTGTCATATGCTCGACAATTAATTTCATGGTTTACATGCATGTCAAATTAATGCCATGATCAATTACATATGTCCTAATGTCATAAACTCGCTATATGTCAAGTTTAACTATTTCATGTATGACTTGTCTCCAAACTATAAACACGTTATGTTCACTAATCACTAGTGTGCCAAGTCATGTCAATACCTCGCTACATGTAATGCCACAATGTCACCACCCTATACTATGTCCATACACTACATGTAATGCATTAATTGATTAGGGTGTCAAATGTCACATTTACGGTTAAAATAACCTTTTACCATATGAATATTCACCTTGCATACACCATAACTGTGTAGTCATAAAATAATACAATAGCGGGATGTTCATCTTGTGCCGAGCCTAATGGCTCCGTGGTAGTCAACACCTCACGCTTCGGTGAGCCTTACCCACGGCGGTTCCATTTCGGCGCTCTCTCTAACACACGGGCGAAACAACTGTCTCGAGGCCAACTCCGGAGTGCCGGCTTGTAGGGAGCGACCCTCACAAGCATGTGTGAATAAGCATAGTGGCCACAAGCAACAATCAACCATAGTAATATCATCAGCTTAATTTCACGTTATGTCAAAACATGTCACTTTATGTTTACTACATTCAATAGCCAATATGCTAAATGTCAACAATATCATGTTGTTCTCAATGTTCGATGGTATGTCCCTACCAATATGTCCATGTCTCTAACATGTAACTGTTCATCTCTTTGTTTACTAAGTTCATAAACCATGCATTATTCTAATGTCATGTACTATGCATTCCACTAATGCCAAAACAATGCATTCTACAAATGCCCAAAATCATGCATTCTACGATGCCATATGTCATGCATTCTCTAATGCTATAATCCATGCATTCTACAATGCCAACGAGTCCATATTCATGCCATGCATAAGCTACAACAACCTCTACTTCATAGAGTATAAAACTATCATGCAAGTGTTTAAATAACCCAATGGACTCACGTTCAACCATTTACAATTATCAATGCAAATAGAATTCCATTCCTCATGTCTTAAACATGGAATCAATCCACGACCAAAAGGTCGAGCCAAAGCCAATGATGCCCGTCAAAGTTGCCCACCTAAATGAGGTGCAACAACTTATCCTGCATATATCAAATCCTCTCTTTTCCCTATACAAACATACATATATTGCATTTGCCATAATTCCTCTTTTCTCTATACAAGCATACTTTGGTATGCAAGAGAGTTCACTAGTCCACCACTCAAGTGGTGTCTCAAATGATGCTCATCCCTAGCATGCATAGTATACTTAGCATTTCCTAATGCGTCATTACACTAATAGTGCCAATACCCTAGCATGCATAATATTCTCATAATGCCACACTATATGAAATATGCATTTTTCATAAACAACTTGCATGTCTCATGCAATCACAATTATCACCATGCCATAATTAACATAATTATGCATCTAATTAATCCTATAACAAGATAGGAGACATAGGGGGAGTTCACCCATTTCGGTGAGGTCAAACCCACCGGATACCCGTCGAAATCTCGCAGTACTTCGAAACGAAGTTGTCCCTCGAGCTTCTCATACCCTAAGATAATTTTCCAAGGGTTAAAAGTTTCGAACGAACAATTTCGAAAACCACAAAAAACAATGAGGTAAAAGGGTGAAAAATTACCTTGAGCAAGTAAAACTTGTTCTAGGTCCAAATTGAGGTTAGAGATCATCAAATCCAACCTACAACAACGTTCTACACCCATCAATTCCACCTCAAGAGCTCTCATTCAAGAAACCCCAAAATAAACCCTAATTCTCAAGAACTAGGTTTTCATGCCAAAATCCATGCAAAAACACAAATAGAGGTTGTAAGAAAGCTTACTAACCTCGAAACAAGCTTCTACTCAAGCTCACATAAGCTAGGGTTGAAGATCCATCCACCAACACGCTCTTTTCCTCAGCCCCGAGCTCCCTCCAAGCCTAGGAGCACTCCTCCATGAAGAAAATGGAGAGAAAAGAGATCAAAACCATGATCTAAGGGGTTGGGAGCAAGAAAATCTAGAGAGAGAGAGAGGGAAACCTACCTCAACTCCTTCTCCTCCATCCTCAGCCAAAACAGCAAAGAGGGGTGAAGGGGTAAGTTATAAAAGATGTAACAATATCCCCAAAAGCCCTTCACAAAGCCAAAATTGCAAAACTGCACAAAAATGCATTCTGCAGCACTGTATACCGGTATGCGCATGTGTATACCGGTATACTGTGCAAAATTTGCAAAATCCGAGCCTCGGCCAGCAAACTGCGCAATCACATTTCGGTATGCGAAATCCAGTACCGGTATGCAGTGCATTCCGGTATGCCAATTCCAGTACCCGAATGCAGTGCATTCCGGTATGCCAATTCCAGTACCCGAATGCAGTACAAATTCTGCACTTTATGCAGAATTTGATCTCCGGAGTCCGTTTTCGCCCTTTTTAAGCCACGAAAACACCTCAAAGCTCACCAAACTCAACCCAAAACTCCAGAATAGTACAAACCACTATTCTCACACTAGAACTCCGCAATTTGCAAAAGTTCAGTGTACTACATACTCCCCTCCTAAAAAGGAGTTTCGTCCGCGAAACTACGGATCAACAACAACAAAGAAACAACAAACTCAGAGGAGATAAGAACATCGTCCTCGTAGTGGAGCCTCCAGCTCTCACACCATGCATCGCGTCCAAGATGTTGCTCCACAGCATCTTGTAGTAGGAATAGTGATAATCCCGAATTCCTACATTCCACGAGTCCAATCCGCAACCACTGCTCCTAGAAGTTAAATCTTCATGCAGCTCTGAAGAAACGTCATCCACCATCGGGGAAGAATTCAAATAACTCGCTCGGAGCGTCCGCACACTTCATATACTTCAACAGATTTGAAGTAAAACAGCTCGACATGCCACTAGGCCCATTTGCCTCAGGGTCTCAAATAATCCTAAGAATCTGAAACTTAGATTCTTCAAACACAAAT
The DNA here is from genome assembly GCA_016920855.1 of Puya raimondii. Lineage (NCBI taxonomy): Eukaryota > Viridiplantae > Streptophyta > Magnoliopsida > Poales > Bromeliaceae > Puya > Puya raimondii. Next base: position 209,843,114 of record JABWPP010000050.1, on the reverse strand, counting down.
CTCTTGGATTCCCTTAGCCAAATATCACAAATCAGATTATCCGATCCAGATATTCAAACCTCTATCTCACACCGAGGATCATCCAATGGTCCAAATTCCAAAATGATAGCGCTAGACTCTCTACACACTTGCACAAAATCCAAGGTATACTTGTGCGAAGATTTTCTCAATCCAAATCAAGTGAATAGTTACTCCTATTCACAACCTCTCAACAACATCACGTCTAGCTTAAAAGCGAGACAATCCAATTCCGGAGACTCCGGCAATCATCCTCTATCCATACTATGTAATACTTGAGATTTTAGGGTTTCTAGACTTGGCAGGATTCGGGCACCCGGAAGTGAGGTTGTGGACGCCCGAATGTTCCGGACCCCGTTGCACTTTGCGGATGATCCGGTTGTGGCCGACGGAGATCGGATCTGGATGCATGATTCGGACGCCCGGATTGAGGATCCGGTTTGAGCTGTTGACGTGGAGGGCCACGTGTCGCGACGCAGGACACGTGTCGATCGCCGGAGACACGCCGCCCCACCGCCTGATGACTATCGACCGGCCGCTTGACCGCGCGACGACACCTGTACGGCAGGGTTTCCGGACGCCCGGAAGTTGGGAAGTGGGCGCCCGAAAGTAGGATTTTGGGAGCCTATAAATAGGTGAGCCCTGTTGGTTTTTGGTGCATTTCCACTCCGAGATCCTCGTTTCTAGAGAGAGAAAGCTAGTGTAAGGGCCATGTGTTGGCATTAGTTTGTGATCTAGCTTGTTCTCCTCTATCTTGCTGATCTGATCTGGTGCCAAGCCGTTATTCTGCTGGAGATAGCAGTTCCTTGGAGGTTTACTCAGATCAGAGTGCTGCCGGAGTTCCTTATCTTGGAGGGTTGGATCTGAGGCTTGTTCTTTCCCCACCGTGGTTGGATTAGCATTTGAGGTGGGTTGATGTTTGCCAGATTCAGTGGACTTCCTCCTACGTGTTTTATCTCATGTTAGCATAATATGATATGATGTGGTTTTATGGATTATGTTAGCATGATTGATTGGATTATGATATGTGGATATTGGATTATGATATTGGGATTATGATAGTATGCCATGCTAAGATTATGTAGAGATGCCATGTTAGGGTGAGACTGATCTATAGACCGCATGGGCATGTTATGATCTTAGATGTGTTAATGATATGTATATATAGCATGCATTTCTTTGTATCATATTGTTGCATGATTGGACCTACACCTATTCTGTTGATTCCTTGTACCAGTTGTTGTGCATGTAGTGTAGGTGATCATGTTGTGGCTCGTGCTATGTTGTTGTACCTTCTCTTGGTGGTAGAGTTGAGAGCCTCCTCTTTGTGATAGAGTTGAGATGATTGTGAGCACTGGAGCATTGATTGTGCCGAGGGCACGGGGTTCTTTGTGAGAGTATGGATTGGGTCATACTTGGTGATTATCCTTTGTGGTGCCGAGGGCACAGTGGATTGGGTCTTACTTGATGACTATTCTTTGAGGTGCCAAGGGCACATGATCCTTTGTTGACCCAGTCGTGTCGATCATATACCTGCGGGTGCTTGGCGGTTACTATGGTTGTACTTTGCTCGGTTGGGTCGCTCCCACGAGTACCACTCTAGAGTTGGCATGTTCCATACAGAGAGGTGTACGAGGGGCTAGTTACAGACGGGCTTCCTGTACTAGTCGGCTCCCTGGAGGGTTGAGCAACTCCCTGTAGGGTTGAGCGTGATCAGGCCGCATGGTATGGTATTTGTATTGTATTGATGAGGTATTGTATGGCGAGAGCTAGGTACAGATGGGGTTCCTGTACTAGCTGGTTCGCAGGTATTGTATTGTGTATGTGTATGATAGTCCTCATTTGGTATATTCAGTTCATTGGTATTCATACTGACAGTTGAGCTTTGTGCATAGTAGTGGTAGTATATCTCCTACTCTTTTATTGCTCTATTCATATCTCTTGAGATTGAGGAGGACTTAGTGGGCAGACCGCTGAGGCTGGTGGGTGGCTGGTGGGGTACCCACTGAGGACTACTTGATTGATAGTAGTTCTCACACCCATTGGTGACATCTTTTTGCAGAGTCTTCTTCCCCCCAGTCGTGCATACTGAGCGCGCGGAAAGGAGGAGACCGTCGGGTAGGTAGAGCTATTCCCGGATATTTGGCTAGAGGTTTCATTTTTTGGATTTGGTAGATGGTAGTCTTGTACATTTTGAGTTTGAGCATAGTATATGAGAGTATATGGAGATATATCTGTCTTATGGATGTGATGTATGAGGGAATTGTAGATATCAGTCTGTATAGATATTAGCTCTTGTGATTGTTGTGGATGATTTGTATCGTGATACATGAGTAGAGATACTTTATGCACTATTGTGATAGTTTTGTAATCTATGTTGATACAGTTTCTATACTTGATTTTGGATGTTGGTGAGTTAGGTTGATATGTTAAGGGATCGAGAGTGATACTATGGTGATATGATGTTAGATATCTGTCTGTTTATATGAGTGTATAAGGTATGGATGATTGGTGATTTTTGGCAGTGGATGTATCCCATGAGTTGGGAAGTGAGATGATGTGGCTGATAGGAAGATTTGCTATGTAGAGATTATATAGGATAGATAGTGTACATGTGATTTTATATCTTGTGATGATAAGTTATTATGTGATAGTATGATATGTACAGATCTTTTGATATATTTATATAGCAGCTCTGTTGATACCTTTAGCTCTGTGTGTTTGATTGTGGATGTTGTTTCGCTTCGTATACATGGTAGAGATACTGTGTATGCGGCGGATCTGGTCATGCGCCTGGGAAGAGGTAACCCGGGGCGTGACAGATTAAGTTGGTATCAGAGCTTAGGAATAGGTCATGAGGGCCTAGGAAACCTAAGATAAACAGACCTAAGGATGACGAGAGAGACGTGATTAATCGCGAAAGTCAAAGATTGGATTTTTGAATCCTTCCTTGTGTAGGAAGAGTGATTGAGGGATTATGCCTTCTCTTATCGGATGAATTATGTTGGCTGCAGACGACATAATAATCTGAGAAGAAAAGAAGTGTCCTTCTAGACTTTCGTTGGATTGGGTCGTGAGTTGTTTGTGGTCCTAATCGGGTATTCTGTTGCAGGATTATTACTATGCCTCCTCGACGACCGTCGACGCGAGCGCATCCGACGCCTTCGGATATGCCTGAGCAGACGGGACCTAGTGAACGGCCCGCTCTGCAGGAGCAGCTAGCAGACATAGCTGCGACATAGCTGCAGTTGGAAGGCAGCAGAGTGCCTTGTTGCAAAAGATGTGTGATGCTTTCTCTACGCCTCGAGCCATGGAACCTCAGGCGGCGACAACTCCAACTACATCTCAACCTGGAGAAGGAAGTACTCAGCCTAGTCAAGTGCTTTCTGAAGAGGAGCAGGAGCGGATGGCGGATAGGTTGGCTCGCTTCTGTAGGTTTGATCCACCGCGATTCAATGGAAGTAGCATAGAACCGTGGGTGGTAGAAGCCTGGATTTGTGAAATGGAGAAATTGTTCGAGGATCTTTTTGTGCCAGCACGAGAGCAGGTGCATATGGCAGTGCATTGTTTATCTGGTGATGCACATGTCTGGTGGAGGAGGACCCGTGATCATAGGTCCTTGAATCCTCTACAGATGACTTGGAGTGAATTTCGGGGAATCATGTATGGAGTGTATTTTCCGAGTAGTGTGAAGATGAAGATAGAAGAGGATCTGAAGAACCTGAAGCAAGGGAATCGCTCGGTGCAGGAGTATGCGAGGGAATTTACTAGATTGCTTAACTTTGTTCCCTCAGCGGCGAGAGATGAGATACAGAAGGTTTATCTGTATGAGAAGGGTTTGAGACCCGAGATCTTTCCATTTGTCCACTCGCAGAGACTTCAGACTTTGGATGCTACTATCGAGCAATCTCTGTGGGTAGAGCGTGGGGCATTTGTGACGAGAGGGCAGCATGTGGACCCGGCTCAAGGTCAGGAAAGGAAGCGCCCGGCGCCTGACGATGGAGGACAATCAAGTAGCAGACGGCCACCTAAACCTCCTCAGCAATCGCGTTTCCAGGGACGTGGATCTTTTAGTCGCCAGCAGTCTGGAGGATTTCGCCAGCAGTCTGGAGGATATCGTCAGCAGCGACCGCAGCAGCAGCAGTCGAGGGGATCTCCCCGATGCGTGATTTGTGGAGGACCTCATTTTGCTTATCTCTGTAATAGAAGAGAAGGCCGATGTTATGAGTGTGGACAGCCAGGACACATCAGGAGGGCTTGTCCCAGACTTGTAGCAACTCCTTCTATGGCATCCGTACCTTTTTCTCCACCGCAGTATTCTGGAGCTTCCCCGGTATTTTCTCAGGAGCGATCTTCTATGCCACGACAGCAGGATCGACGCCAGCCACCGGCAAGCGGGCGAGTTTATGCCGCTCAGATTGAGGATCCTGCGATAGCTAATCGAGTGGTGGCAGGTATAGTTTTGATTTGTGGCATTAGATCGCGTACTTTATTCGATACTGGTGCATCGCATTCCTTTGTTAGTAGGACATTTGCATTGCATCATGGTCTAGAGATAGGATTGTTACCCCAGGCACAGGAGGTCCGGGTACCTGACCATAATTTACAGGTGATTGAGGGTTGTGTAGGATATCCTGTGCAAGTAGGACCTTGGATCATGCCTGTGGATTTATTAGTATTGAGACAGTTGCAGGATTTTGATGTAATCCTAGTCATGGATTGGTTATCTCGATATTTTGCTACGATCGATTGTGGATCTAAGACAGTAATCTTTCGTGAGCCTGGACATGAGGAGTATATTAACGAAGGTTGTAAGAGTTCACTGTTCGCAGTGACGATCTCTTCTTCTAAGGCCAGACAGATGTTAAATAGTGGATGTATGGCCTATTTAGCAACAGTGACTGAGGTGCCCACTGTTGTACCGGGACTCGAGGATATTTCTATTGTCCGTGAATTTCCGGACGTATTTCCTTCTGAGTTATCCTCGATGCCTCCTGATAGGGAGATTGAATTCGTGATTGATGTGGTACCAGGAGGAACCGCGCCAATCTCGAAGACACCCTATAGAATGGCACCAGCTGAGTTGAGAGAGTTGAAGGCGCAATTGCAAGATTTGATGGATAAAGGTTTTATTAGACCCAGTGTGTCGCCCTGGGGAGCGCCTGTTTTGTTTGTGAAGAAGAAGGATGGTTCACTTAGGTTGTGTGTGGATTATCGAGAATTGAACAAAGTGACCATCAAGAATAGATACCCCCTCCCACGTATCGATGACCTGTTCGATCAATTGCAGGGAGCGTGTGTCTTTTCTAAGATTGATCTTCAGTCCGGTTACCACCAGTTGAAGGTGAAGACCGAAGATATTTCTAAGACTGCCTTTAGAACTCGGTACGGGCATTATGAGTTCACAGTTATGCCGTTTGGGTTGACTAATGCCCCTGCTGCATTTATGGATATGATGAACCGAGTCTTTAAGTCCTTCTTGGACAAGTTTGTGGTAGTCTTTATTGATGACATTTTGATATACTCCCGTGATGATGCGGAGCATGAGGAGCATCTGAGATTAGTGCTACAACTCTTGCGAGAGAAGAAGTTGTATGCAAAGCTGAAGAAGTGTGAGTTTTGGTTGAGAGAGGTTGCCTTTTTAGGCCATGTGATTTCAGCTTCAGGAGTAGCTGTTGATCCTAAGAAGATTGAGGCAATTCGTGATTGGCCTAGACCAACAACTATATCTGAGGTTCGGAGTTTTCTTGGTCTAGCCGGGTATTATCGACGATTCGTGGAGAGCTTTGCGAAACTCTCTACGCCACTTACTCGACTAACCAGGAAGGGAATTAAGTATGTTTGGAGTGATGAGTGCCAAGAATGCTTTGATGAGCTTAAGCAGAGATTGATGACAGCCCCTATTCTTGCACTACCTGTGATGGGCGAAGGATTTGTCATTTATAGTGATGCTTCGCATAGTGGCTTGGGTTGCGTGCTGATGCAACATGGCAAAGTGATTGCATATGCTTCAAGACAACTAAAGGAATATGAGAAGAACTACCCCACTCATGATCTGGAGTTGGCGGCGGTAGTCTTTGCTCTGAAGCTATGGCGTCACTATCTTTATGGTGAGCATTGTGAGGTGTATACAGATCATAAGAGTCTTAAGTATCTGTTTACACAGAAAGAGTTGAATCTACGGCAACGGAGATGGTTAGAATTATTGAAGGATTATGACATTTCTATATTATACCATCCCGGTAAGGCGAACGTTGTTGCCGATGCTTTGAGTAGGAAGGCTGTGGCAACTTTGAGTTTGTGTATTACTCAACAGCCTGTCCTAGTGGAGGAGATGCGGAGGTTATCCCTTGAAGTGGTTACTTCTGGGATGACAGCAAGACTGATGACTCTGATTTTGCAGCCCACTCTGTTAGATAGGATTCGAGAGAAACAGAGTGAAGATCTTTACTTGGTGAAAATTCGAGATCAACTGAGGAGTAGAGATCTTGAAGGTTTTTCTTGTGATGATTCTGGAATTCTCCGTTTTAGAGGACGTCTATGTGTACCAGCAGATCAGGAGATTCGAGAGGAGATATTGAAGGAAGCGCATTATTCTCCTTATTCTGTACATCCTGGAGGGACAAAGATGTACCAGGATCTGAAGACTCACTTCTGGTGGAATGGTATGAAGCGGGATGTTGGTAGAGCTGTAGCTCAATGTTTGACATGTCAGCAAGTTAAGGCTGAACATCGAGTACCAGCTGGTAAGCTACAGAGTCTTCCAATACCTGAGTGGAAGTGGGATCATATTACGATGGATTTCATCGTAGGATTGCCGAGGACTTCTAGCGGCTGTGATTCCATTTGGGTGATCGTTGATAGGCTGACGAAGTCTGCTCATTTTCTGCCTATGCAGATTACTTGGTCACGTGAGCGACTTGCGCAGCTCTATATGGATGAGATATTGAGATTGCATGGAGTGCCAATCTCAATAGTATCTGATAGAGACCCAAGGTTTGTTTCTCATTTCTGGAAGAGTTTACAAACAGCTTTGGGGACTCAGCTTCGATTTAGTACTGCGTTTCATCCCCAGACTGATGGTCAGTCCGAGCGCACTATACAGACACTCGAGGATATGTTGAGAGCTTGTGTCTTGGATTTTGGTGGAGGTTGGGATCGACATCTGAGATTGGTAGAGTTTGCGTACAACAATAGCTATCAAGCAAGCATTAAGATGGCTCCGTTTGAAGCATTGTATGGACGCAAATGTCGATCACCTCTGTATTGGGATGATGTTGGTGAAAGGAAGACGTTGGGACCAGACCTTTTGCTCGAAGCCGAAGAAAAAGTTAAGTTGATACGACGGCATATTGAGACGGCTCAGAGTAGACAAAAGAGTTATTCTGATACTCGGAGGCGAGATCTAGAGTTTCATGTTGGTGATCATGTATTCTTGAAGGTCTCACCATCGAAGGGCATACGGAGATTTGGGATTCGCGGAAAGCTTAGTCCGCGATTTATTGGTCCTTTTGAGGTCTTAGAGAGAGTTGGACCCGTGGCTTATCGGTTAGCCCTTCCGCCTCGACTTGCTGGAGTGCATGATGTCTTCCATGTATCTGTTCTGAGGAGATACATGCATGATCCTTCCCATGTGATAGATTTTTCCCCACTGGAGCTTACCGAGGATTTGCAGTACGAGGAGCGACCGATACGAATTCTTGCTCGTGAGACGAGGGAATTGCGTAATCGGGTCATACCTTATGTTAAGGTACAATGGGATTTTCATGATGATAGAGAGGCTACTTGGGAGTTAGAGACCGTTATGCAGAGATCTTATCCCCACCTGTTTACATCTTGAGGTGAGTACTTTAGTTTCGAGGACGAAACTATTTTAAGGAGGGGAGAATGTAATACTTGAGATTTTAGGGTTTCTAGACTTGGCAGGATTCGGGCGCTCGGAAGTGAGGTTGTGGACGCCCGAATGTTCCGGACCCCGTTGCACTTTGCGGATGATCCGGTTGTGGCCGACGGAGATCGGATCTGGATGCATGATTCGGACGCCCGGATTGAGGATCCGGTTTGAGCTGTTGACGTGGAGGGCCACGTGTCGCGACGCAGGACACGTGTCGATCGCCGGAGACACGCCGCCCCACCGCCTGATGACTATCGACCGGCCGCTTGACCGCGCGACGACACCTGCACGGCAGGGTTTCCGGACGCCCGGAAGTTGGGAAGTGGGCGCCCGAAAGTGGGATTTTGGGAGCCTATAAATAGGTGAGCCCTGTTGGTTTTTGGTGCATTTCCACTCCGAGATCCTCGTTTCTAGAGAGAGAAAGCTAGTGTAAGGGCCATGTGTTGGCATTAGTTTGTGATCTAGCTTGTTCTCCTCTATCTTGCTGATCTGATCTGGTGCCAAGCCGTTATTTTGCTGGAGATAGCAGTTCCTTGGAGGTTTACCCAGATCGGAGTGCTGCCGGAGTTCCTTATCTTGGAGGGTTGGATCTGAGGCTTGTTCTTTCCCCACCGTGGTTGGATTAGCATTTGAGGTGGGTTGATGTTTGTCAGATTCAGTGGACTTCCTCCTACGTGTTTTATCTCATGTTAGCATAATATGATATGATGTGGTTTGGATTATGTTAGCATGATTGGATTATGATATGTGGATATTGGATTATGATATTGGGATTATGATAGTATGCCATGCTAAGATTATGTAGAGATGCCATGTTAGGGTGAGACTGATCTATAGACCGCATGGGCATGTTATGATCTTAGATGTGTTAATGATATGTATATGAGCATGCATTTCTTTGTATCATATTGTTGCATGATTGGACCTACACCTATTCTGTTGATTCCTTGTACCAGTTGTTGTGCATGTAGTGTAGGTGATCATGTTGTGGCTCGTGCTATGTTGTTGTACCTCCTCTTTGTGGTAGAGTTGAGAGCCTCCTCTTTGTGGTAGAGTTGAGATGATTGTGAGCACTGGAGCATTGATTGTGCCGAGGGTACGGGGTTCTTTGTGAGAGTATGGATTGGGTCATACTTGGTGATTATCCTTTGTGGTGCCGAGGGCACAGTGGATTGGGTCTTACTTGTTGACTATTCTTTGAGGTGCCAAGGGCACATGATCCTTTGTTGACCCAGTCGTGTCGATCATATACCTGCGGGTGCTTGGCGGTTACTATGGTTGTACTTTGCTCGGTTGGGTCGCTCCCACGAGTACCACTCTAGAGTTGGCATGTTCCGTACAGAGAGGTGTACGAGGGGCTAGTTACAGACGGGCTTCCTGTACTAGTCGGCTCCTTGGAGGGTTGAGCAGCTCCCTGTAGGGTTGAGCGTGATCAGGCCGCATGGTATGGTATTATATTGAGAGGTATTGTATGGCGAGAGCTAGGTACAGATGGGGTTCCTGTACTAGCTGGTTCGCAGGTATTGTATTGTGTATGATAGTCCTCATTTGGTATATTCAGTTCATTGGTATTCATACTGACAGTTGAGCTTTGTGCATAGTAGTGGTAGTATATCTCCTACTCTTTTATTGCTCTATTCATATCTCTTGAGATTGAGGACTTAGTGGGCAGACCGCTGAGGCTGGTGGCGGTACCCACTGAGGACTACTTGATTGATAGTAGTTCTCACACCCATTGGTGACATCTTTTTGCAGAGTCTTCTTCCCCAGTCGTGCATACTGAGCGCGGAAAGGAGACCGTCGGGTAGAGCTATTCCCCGGATATTTGGCTAGAGGTATACCCATTTTGGATAGATGGTTGAGTCTGTACATACTATGTGATGTTGATATCAGTCTGTATATGAGAGTTATATGTGAGAGTTATGGATGATGTATGTACAGTGATCTTTTGATATATTTATATAGCAGCTCTGTTGATACCTTTAGCTCTGTGTGTTTGATTGTGGATGTTGTTTCGCTTCGTATACATGGTAGAGATACTGTGTATGCGGCGGATCTGGTCATGCGCCTGGGAAGAGGTAACCCGGGGCGTGACATACTAAGTGGATAGCCTTCACTTAGCATATCACATAAATCCTGCTATCACCGGTGCAACTTGTCAATTCCATCATCAAGACACTTTTTGACAATCCACCAGGAATTCATCCGCGCAACACTCATGATCTCGGTTGCACCATTTACCAGTTGGGATCAAGGCTAACTCCTATGATCCGATCCAAGGGATAGATATCACATCAATTATCTCATCTCATCGATAATCCTAGTACATCGGCCTCTAACCTGTTTTCACAGCTTCAACTCATTTCCTTGAGTATAGAGATATTTCCAAACATTAAGATCTGGGTGCACTTCACACCACTATCAATGCATACAATTGCCACATTTTCCAAGCAAATGTCATGGCAATCTTTTCCATATCACGATTTGGCAAATCCTCTTGTATTCTCTCACTTGCTGAAAGGTTAACCCTACCTTTCTATTTTACACCAAAGTGCAACTCAATCCGTAGAGAGAAACACAACTACAAAACAAAAAGCCCACCTTCGGGGTAACCAAGGTTGGCGGTCATCGACCACACCAACGGTTCCAAAAAACTCCTCTCACACATATCTTCCCAAAAGGTTTAATCCCTTAATGTGTGAGTCCAGAAAAGGGAGTAGATAACTAGGTAATCTCTCCACCAATATCCATAACATCCAATCAAACTAGAAAGTTTGAACTTCGATCACATCCGCTTGTCTCAATCCACTATGGATGGTTGATTTCCTTGAGATCTCCAATCATAACCACTTTGGCATCAACTGCCAAGGGACGCTAGTCCTCACAACCAGATCAGCACGCCTTCCATCTGAAGCACTTACAAACCTCATTCAAGGAATCTTCATGGTCTTCATCGCCTCTCGATTTCCCACTCATCGTCGATGCGCACAGGGACCAAGATACCCAAAAGAGCCAAACATCGCAACACACAAGAGCATCAACAGCTCGAACGACATCATAACAATTTCGTGATGTCTACACCGAGTAAACAAGTTACCCTCGGTTCAAACTCAAACTCAACTCAACGAGAGTAGTACTCAGATTGCCACTACCCTCGAATAAAACCAGAATTTGTGGAGCTTGATCAAACAGATCAACCGATCCCAACTACGGGTGCATATCCGGATCGTAACCCTACCGAGTTCACGATAGTCGACTCACAGTCGAAATGACCCATCCACATAAAACAAATGAGATCGATGTTCCACAAGAGAAAACACTAGGCAAAAGAGGTCTCCAGACCAAGCCTTCAACTCTCGCAACACAACCGGGATTGCACAAGCAACTCCCTCACTTTTGAGGATTCTCAACACTCACCAAAGGTGCTGGCCTAAAGGCCACCCACTCACTCAGCCAACAACCAGGCTTGGGCAGGTGAAACAAGCATCGCAATTAACGAATTTCCACGCCCTCTAAAAACACTATTTCGTGTCCAAGATCCCAAAGCACTACTGCTCGGCTCACACACTCATCGGCAATCAAATAGCCGAAGAGCCAGCCCAAATTCAAATTAGAACTATACGCTCTCAGCCAAATAAAGCCAATTGCTTCGTTGGCGAACAAAACATCCAAAACCAACGGAGTACAAGAACAGTACTCTCAAGTCCAAACACTCAGGACCACTCGATATGCAAGCATCAAGGGAAACAAGTTCCCTACCAAGCATTCGGCAAACAGCCGATCCAAAACCACAATCATACCGAACAACAAACAACTCCAATACTACGAGCTGCGACAACCTCCATCGTCGCTGCATCATCATCCGCCCGTCAAACAGACACGCATTCATCCAGTGCAAACCGCACGAAGTCGATCCCAATATTGTCGACACTAATCTCCTCAACACTCCAATTGGGAATGGCCCACCTGGCCACGAAGAGGGTACCTGCCCCAACTCCAAGAATATCATCGGGCACTCGCGGCTCCACCGCTCACACGTCACAATAGTCGATGACGATTTGACGTCCCATTAACATCCTACTAAGGGTCCACCTTCTCGAGATCAAATTTCTCTTTGAACACCTTGATTGTCCTCTTACAATAAACTTGCCACTCATAGTAGCTTCTTTTGCCGTCCCAACGGTCTCCACGTCTCTCGTCCTTATCAAGGTGCGATCCGCATTCTCATAACACTTCTTGAGGTCGACTGCCAACTGGATTGACAAATCCTCCAGTTGCTTAATCCTCTCGTCAGCCGGCGCAAAGCCTCAGCTTGGAGTAACATCATAATTGATCGCCGCTCCATCACACTCGCTGAAATTACTAGTTGTTCTCTCAACTTCAGGGTCTCACCAAACCCGGAGGATGCAGAAGTCCCGCCTCGGCTGCCTCGGCCGCCATTGAGTGCGTCGATCACCACTCAAGCTGCAACAAGCAAAACATGCGCGGGTGAAACACCCCACGCCAACGCATCCCCACACAAGACTATAACCCCAATCATGCGAAAGTAATGAAGTGGACTCCCACTATTCCCCGATGTCACGTTGTCGGCCGCCAACGTGACCCTCCAAGGGTATAGAAGTGGTTCACTCCGATCTAACTCCAACAAGTTTGGAGCTTTTAGAAATGACCCAATCATAATACTTTCGCCAATATATCACAAGAGATCCCGTCTCTCACGTTCCTATTCCTTATCGTCCAACCTGCCTAAGGTTTGCTAGGTCCACTAAGACTCAAACCTGGCTCTGATACCACTATAATCTGTCACGCCCCGGGCCCTCGTGGGAGCCTACCAGGCACGTGCACAGACCCGCCGTGTACCTCAAACAACATAATGTACACAAGGCGTCTATGCTGACAACCATCAAGAAGGATAAAGAATACATCCTAACAAGGTAATCAGAGCGAGAACATAGTTCTACATCTAAAACAAAATCCACATAACTAAAATCTCAAGATATACAAGAATTTATACATCTTAACAACAATAGATCAACCAAACATCTATACACCTTTCATATAAAATACAATGAAAGGACAACATGGTATGCCTACAACGACAACACCGTAGAGGCTCTAGCTAGCTGCTAACCCCTCGCCGCGATCCCAAGCCTCTCCTGCTGCGGAAGGCTCTGAAATAAAAACAACAAACCCCAGGGGGATGAGAACTATTATTCAATAGTTCCCAGTGGGTAAGCCGCCGAGAGTGGCGAATTACACCGCTAGGTCAACTGAGGCAAGATAGTTTAAACTGAAACATAAAGCATAAAAATATTAAATGCTAACAGATAGTTCTACAACTATCATGCCTCCAATGACTAAACCATCTACATGAACATGAACATGCTCTATTGTCATATGCTCGACAATTAATTTCATGGTTTACATGCATGTCAAATTAATGCCATGATCAATTACATATGTCCTAATGTCATAAACTCGCTATATGTCAAGTTTAACTATTTCATGTATGACTTGTCTCCAAACTATAAACACGTTATGTTCACTAATCACTAGTGTGCCAAGTCATGTCAATACCTCGCTACATGTAATGCCACAATGTCACCACCCTATACTATGTCCATACACTACATGTAATGCATTAATTGATTAGGGTGTCAAATGTCACATTTACGGTTAAAATAACCTTTTACCATATGAATATTCACCTTGCATACACCATAACTGTGTAGTCATAAAATAATACAATAGCGGGATGTTCATCTTGTGCCGAGCCTAATGGCTCCGTGGTAGTCAACACCTCATGCTTCGGTGAGCCTTACCCACGGCGGTTCCATTTCGGCGCTCTCTCTAACACACGGGCGAAACAACTGTCTCGAGGCCAACTCCGGAGTGCCGGCTTGTAGGGAGCGACCCTCACAAGCATGTGTGAATAAGCATAGTGGCCACAAGCAACAATCAACCATAGTAATATCATAAGCTTAATTTCACGTTATGTCAAAACATGTCACTTTATGTTTACTACATTCAATAGCCAATATGCTAAATGTCAACAATATCATGTTGTTCTCAATGTTCGATGGTATGTCCCTACCAATATGTCCATGTCTCTAACATGTAACTGTTCATCTCTTTGTTTACTAAGTTCATAAACCATGCATTATTCTAATGTCATGTACTATGCATTCCACTAATGCCAAAACAATGCATTCTACAAATGCCCAAAATCATGCATTCTACGATGCCATATGTCATGCATTCTCTAATGCTATAATCCATGCATTCTACAATGCCAACGAGTCCATATTCATGCCATGCATAAGCTACAACAACCTCTACTTCATAGAGTATAAAACTATCATGCAAGTGTTTAAATAACCCAATGGACTCACGTTCAACCATTTACAATTATCAATGCAAATAGAATTCCATTCCTCATGTCTTAAACATGGAATCAATCCACGACCAAAAGGTCGAGCCAAAGCCAATGATGCCCGTCAAAGTTGCCCACCTAAATGAGGTGCAACAACTTATCCTGCATATATCAAATCCTCTCTTTTCCCTATACAAACATACATATATTGCATTTGCCATAATTCCTCTTTTCTCTATACAAGCATACTTTGGTATGCAAGAGAGTTCACTAGTCCACCACTCAAGTGGTGTCTCAAATGATGCTCATCCCTAGCATGCATAGTATACTTAGCATTTCCTAATGCGTCATTACACTAATAGTGCCAATACCCTAGCATGCATAATATTCTCATAATGCCACACTATATGAAATATGCATTTTTCATAAACAACTTGCATGTCTCATGCAATCACAATTATCACCATGCCATAATTAACATAATTATGCATCTAATTAATCCTATAACAAGATAGGAGACATAGGGGGAGTTCACCCATTTCGGTGAGGTCAAACCCACCGGATACCCGTCGAAATCTCGCAGTACTTCGAAACGAAGTTGTCCCTCGAGCTTCTCATACCTTAAGATAATTTTCCAAGGGGTTAAAAGTTTCGAACGAACAATTTCGAAAACCACCAAAAACAATGAGGTAAAAGGGTGAAAAATTACCTTGAGCAAGTAAAACTTGTTCTAGGTCCAAATTGAGGTTAGAGATCACCAAATCCAACCTACAACAACGTTCTACACCCATCAATTCCACCTCAAGAGCTCTCATTCAAGAAACCCCAAAATAAACCCTAATTCTCAAGAACTAGGTTTTCATGCCAAAATCAATGCAAAAACACAAATAGAGGTTGTAAGAAAGCTTACTAACCTCGAAACAAGCTTCTACTCAAGCTCACATAAGCTAGGGTTGAAGATCCATCCACCAACACGCTCCTTTCCTCAGCCCCGAGCTCCCTCCAAGCCTAGGAGCACTCCTCCATGAAGAAAATGGAGAGAAAAGAGATCAAAACCATGATCTAAGGGGTTGGGAGCAAGAAAATCTAGAGAGAGAGAGAGGGAAACCTACCTCAACTCCTTCTCCTCCATCCTCAGCCAAAACAGCAAAGAGGGGTGAAGGGGTAAGTTATAATAGATGTAACAATATCCCCAAAAGCCCTTCACAAAGCCAAAATTGCAAAACTGCACAAAAATGCATTCTGCAGCACTGTATACCGGTATGCGCATGTGTATACCGGTATACTGTGCAAAATTTGCAAAATCCGAGCCTCGGCCAGCAAACTGCGCAATCACATTCCGGTATGCGAAATCCAGTACCGGTATGCAGTGCATTCCGGTATGCCAATTCCAGTACCCGAATGCAGTGCATTCCGGTATGCCAATTCCAGTACCCGAATGCAGTACAAATTCTGCACTTTATGCAGAATTTGATCTCCGGAGTCCGTTTTCGCCCTTTTTAAGCCACGAAAACACCTCAAAGCTCACCAAACTCAACCCAAAACTCCAGAATAGTACAAGCCACTATTCTCACACTAGAACTCCGCAATTTGCAAAAGTTCAGTGTACTACAACCTGTTTTTGTATCTCCCCCTTCTGATCATAGGAGTGCCTATAAGGCCTCAGGTTGACATGAGCAGCTCCTAGTTGTAGTGGAATCCGATGGTCCAAGGGCCTTTAGGGTGGCAACTCTTTACGCTCCTCAAACACATCCTGGAAATGACCCAATAGTTGCAGCAGTGCAGTGGGTACTTCCTCATCTGCTTCAGTCCCACTCTCTGTAGGGCATTGATTCAAGACACAGCACTCCCCAGTTTGCAATTCTTGATATAACTGTTTAGCCGAGATTAGCCTGAGTTTGGCCCCCTCACTAATGCCCTTCAGTACCAAAGGCTGGCCTTCCTTATTGATGGTTATAGAATTCTGTTGGAAATAAAAAAGGATCTTACCATATGATTTTAACCAGTCGATCCCCAAAACTATACTGGACCCCTCCAATCTTATAACCCTTAGGTCAGCCTTAAATCTTTGACCCTGCATAAGCCATAAGAATTCCGGGCATTGTAGCTTACTAAGGACCTTTTGTCCATTGGCTACTGTAACCACTAGGGTTGTGGCAGCCACCATGTGAGCCTTGATTTCTTTAGCTGTTTGAAAGTCTATAAAACTATGTGTGCTCCCAGTGTCTATCAATATGGTTATTGTTCTTTTTTTGCTTCTCCTTGCACCTTAATGGTGTCTTGTGGTTTCTCTCCACTCAAGGCATGCACAGAAACCGCAATCTCTAAGTTTTCTTCCCCCACATTACCTCCTTCTTCCTCTTCAACTTCCTCTCTTCTACCAGGCAACTTTCATCATAGATCTCCAATTGTTCCCCCATGCCTTGAATAAAATTGAGGGATCTACTTTGACAGGTATGGCCTGGATGGTACTTCTCTCCACACCCGAAACACTGTCCTGCTGCCCTTCTCTATTCCATTAGTTGTTTGTTGTTTAGTTGTTGACTATCAATGCCCTTATGCTGGGCCCTAGCTATCTCTGTGTTCTTGCTGCCAAAAACTCTTGATCCTGTCTTGAGGTTGTGGGAACCCGGGTACTGTCCACATGCAGTCCTGGGGACCCCTCTGATTTTCTTACTCATCACTGACAAGGTCCTCTCATGCAATTTTGCTTGTTCATATGTCTCCTCCAAGGTCTCATTATGAGCAATGTCCATAAATGGCACTAGTTCTTCCTTCAATCCATTGATATAACAAGAAATGAAGTGTTCTTATGAAATGTGAGGATTATAGTATAAGAGTTGGGTCCTTAACTCTTCAAATTTGTCCGGATACATCCCTACTGTCCCAAATTGCCATAAATTACAGAATTCTCTTACCAGGTACCTCTCCCCTATATGTGGAAATCTCCTGCAAATAGCATCTGCAAAGTCATCCAAGGTAATTCCTTGCCTATTGATGAAATAACTCTATTTCCAAGTTTTTGCTCGGCCACTTAAGTGCATGGCGGATATGCCCACCCATTGCTGCTGGGGCACTTGAAAGATATCGAAATACTGCTCGCAATTTCAATCCAGGAACGAGGGTCTTCGCCATTGAAAACTGGGAATTCCAGTTTGGGGTAAGGGGTATGCTGGTGTTGACTGGTTCTGCTATTCTCATAGTGCTTCCTCCAACTATCATCTGCCTTTGTTACCTTCGTTGGTGCTGGCAGTAACCCTTTCCCTCGGTTCTCTCTAATCTCCAACGGTGGCATGCTGCTTCCTGGAACGCAACCTGGAGCTTTATGTGTTGCCGGTTTGGGTGGAGAAGGCTGGTTCACCAACGCTTTCAGCAACTCCTCATGCCTCATTGTCGCTTCAGCTTGAATCGCTTCATAGTGTCTTTGTTCTACTTCACTCACAGCGATTATCTGATGTGCTAATTCCTTCACCTTCTCCTGATATTCAGTGGTAAGCTTCTGCATCTTAACTTCCAATACTGCAATATGCTCATTCATATCCTTAAGTCGAGTTCCCTCGGCCATTTTCTTTATAAACATGAATCAATTCTGTTCCTTTCTCCCTATTCTCACTGTACTAATTATCCGATACTCCGATGCTACTGTGATTCTACTATCAGTTTGCTCTTAAGTAGCATTGATCAAAGATCGTAGGGATTACTTGGAAATGAATCTTATGTAACTAATTTTGCATCAATCCACCAATGATTCAAGGAATTGTAGAATCCTACAGTACCTATGATCGAAAGAGTAGATCAGCTCCTGAACTTATATGATGATCAGTTCCTTCCCTGCCCTGGGATCGGAACGTCTCTGATACCAATTGTTATGGTTCGATCCTGATCAGCACCCTTCGATGGTTGAAATCCGGAGAATTGGTTGGCTGAAATGGGATCGGCCAAGATCGAATGCCTCAATCTCGGTCCAAAGCCGATCGGAGACGCAACTTCCGATGATGAAACTTCTCTGAGGATGAAGGCGTCGATGATGATCGGATCACAGCAAATCTAGGGATCAGGTCCTGGGTTGGATCCGTGATCTGGGAATCGATGGATGAACATCAACATAATTGGAATTGGGAGAGGAGGAGGTGGTGAGTAGGGTTTGTTAGGAAAGTAGAGGTAGTGTGGGGGGGGGAGAGAGAGAGAGAGAGAGAGAGAGAGAGAGAGAGAAAGATTGGGAGGAGAATTCAAATTATTCCAACCGATTAACTATTTCAGTTACAGGGTGGCTATTTATAGAGATGGCCATGGCTAAAATGCAATTATGAAAAAATTGAGGACTACGGTAAAATTGTGAAACTCGGAATTGGGTTCGGATTGGCCTTGTGACTGCTTGGACCTGGGCCAAGGTGAGAAACGTAACGGGTAAGATCCCAACCGGATTATTGTGCTTTACTCGGATCTGCTACCATTAACCCGCATCTCAGAACCTCCTGGAACCCCCCGGCGCTCTCCCTTCTCCTTCGTATGTCGCGCCCCCTTTCCCTTGTCTCTTGGGGAAACCTCCAAGTTACGCTTCCCTCTCCAACGTCAATCTCTGCTAATTCTCTCCTTCCTCACCTTGTGTTATTGCCTGGAGATCCTTCAGAAAAGCTCGATCATGCGGTGATACTAGCGGCGTACGAAGCTGTTCGTCGACGGAATCCTCTTCCTTTTACAAACTAAGCCCCTCACCCTTACCCGTTTATACCGCATAGTAACTCTCTACACCTTTCAATCTGCTCTTACTGATGATTTTTTTTCTTTTTTTTTTATTACAGGCGTTACAAGCCGGTCTAGATAAAATGCCCAAACGGGGCTGCTACGACATCAACGCCAAAAAGCAAAACTTCCGAGCGGCACTCGGGGAGCGCGACCTCTACCGAGTGTAAAAGGCTCACGTGCCCTCGGCACAATCTGATGCGAAAAGTAAAGATCTGGGTCCACCGTCAATCCGGTCGGCACCCGTCGACGCGAAACAGTCTCAACCCTGCTGTAGAAGTGGGCTTGGCATCACAGCACGTGTGTAATCTCAACCTACACTAATCTAAGTATCCACGACGCACTAACAGCGGTGATACAAAGGTGAAACCAGCTTCCGAAGCTAAATCTGTTAACTTTTCAAAAAATACAATGTGTAGATTTTATATGTTTTTTCCTAAGTCAAGTCCCAATTCAGTATGTAAAATTTATCTAAACTCATGAATTTAAGCTCCAAATTCAGATTTCATCTAAGGGCATGCAAATTTACAAATTTGAGCTGCTAACATGATGATTAAAGAATAATAAAGCATGCTGGAAATCACATATCACTTAGGAGGAATTTCGGTGAATTCAGTAACTTCAACCCACCTTATTCGCTAATCCAACCACTAGTTGACTTACGCTCCGCAAGTACCTTCCCCTAACTCTAAGTAAAAGGGAAGTGATGCCAAAATCCAAAAATCCCTACCGAAGGTGATGAAATTAAAACTCGAATAGAGTTTCCAACAAAAATCAACATTTTGAACGAATTCGACTTTAGAATCCAATTAGTCCAATTGAAAAATAATGTACCTTCAAATTCAGCTGAGATTAAATTTCAATCAGCTAGAATTCATGTGTGGCTCTGCTAGAATCCCCTATTAGAGTCGTACGGAGAAATTGAAGTTTCGGTTGACGAATAAAATCAATCCCCAAAAAAAATTCAGCATAGCACAATAGATGTAAATCAGTGGTATTAACCTTAAATCCAATTCCAAATAGGGACAAGTTGATCCTTGACATCTTCCTAACTTGCAAAGGACTCTCGAATAGGAATTTGAAGTTTCGAGTAGCCACTAAGCTGTTTCCCCCATTGGATTCCTGTTACAGCTGCTGCTACCTCAATGCTGCTGCTGGCTTCTAAGCTGCCAGCAGTGAGCTGCGCTTCTTTCTTGCTCCACCAACCAATCCATAGTGAAATTGGGAATTGGAACTATTCACGACTGATCTTAAGCCTTTCCACTACAAGAAAAATCTAAATTTTTCCATGAAATTCCATCAGGAATAAAACATAAAGGTCCAACTTTGAGCATCGACGAAAAATAGTTTTTCGATCTTTGACCTTAAAAAAAAATGAATTTCTCATTCATTTTACCTCCAAACTGATCCAAACAAAATTCTTCGCAGTAGAGGATAAAGTTAAGATCACTCCCAACCTTTTCGAAGCTTAGCCCCTATAGAAATTTTATATGAACATTAACGAATTCTGACAGTGGACGAAATCGGCCTGAAATTCCAGCATTGACCCAACTTTGATCAACTTTAAAATTTAGGCCACTAACCTTCAATTCCAGCTCAAGGAAGATATGGGCTGACTCCCAACTTCTCTCCACACAAGTGCAAGCCTTTAATTTCGAAAATGGAGCATTACATGATATCCAAATAGCTCCCAAAATTCTTAACTCAATACTGCCAGCCTGCAGCAAGCTGCTGGCAGCTTGGTTGTTGGTGGCTGCAACTGAGTTACATGCCTCCAACTGCAACTCCACTTCAAGTGGCTGCCATCAAAAGCAAAGAAGAGGTGAAGGACGAGCAAGAGAAGGTTAGAAACTCCATCACAATGCCCAATTCCTTGCTTCAGCTGCCAACACCAACTTTCTATTACCTGTTGCTGTTGCTCCAAAGTTGTTGCTGGCTGCAACTTGAGTCCTGCGCAGGGGCTGGCAGCAGGGAGAGGAGAGAAGAGGAAGTGAATAGAGGAGGAAGGAATAGAGAGGAAGAAGGAGAAGTCCACTTCAGCCACCCACTAGACTCCTCAACCTGAGTTTAGGGTGGTTGGGGTTGGTGCAATGTGCCGTAGGCACAAGATAAAAAAACTGCACTAAGCTGAAATTAAGTGAGGTTTCAGAGTTTAATGGTGACATCAATTTTGCGTCCCAATTAAATCCAACTTGCTCCAACACTTTTCCGACGTGTTGGTTAATTCACGGACTATAATCATTTCGATTTTTTTTCGGAACACTACAGTCTCCCCACTATAAAAAGTTTCGTTAATCTCTTACCTCAAGAAGAAGGCTCAGAAAAAGAAGGGTAGATCTCCTGCATCACAGTCTCCTACTCTCAAGTCGCCTCACGCTCCTCGTGATTGGTCCACTGCACTTTCACATACGGTATGATCCAGTTAGGCAATTCCTTTACCTCGCGAGCTAGAATTCGCACCGGTCGCTCCTCGTACTTCAAATCCTCGCTCACTCAAGGAGAGTGAAGTCAATCACGTGTGAAGGATCAAATACATATTTTCACAAAGTCGAGACATGGAAAATGTCGTGAATCCCTACAAGTCTCGGAGGAAAGGCAATCCTATATGCTACGGCCCCGACTCGCTCCAACACCTCAAAGGGGCCAATGAATCTTGGACTGAGCTTTCCACGAACTCCAAATCTGCGAATCCCCTTGGACAGCGAGACTTTCAAGAAAACATGATCTCCAACCTGAAAATCCAAGTCTCGTCTCCTGGTATCATAATAGCTTTTCTGTCGACTCTGGGCGGTCTCAAGATGTCTTCATACAATCCTGACCTTTTTTTCTGCCTCTAACAAGATATCAGGTCCCAAAGTCTTCCTTTCACCCACTTCACTCCAATGCAAGGGTGATCGACACTTGCGTCCATACAATGCTTCAAAGGGAGCTATCTGGATGCTCGCTTGATAGCTATTGTTATAGAAAAACTAAATCAACCTCAAGTGTCGATGCCACCCACCTCCAAAATCCAGAACACAAGCTCTCAACATGTCCTCAAGAGTCTGGATAGTCTGCTCTGACTGACCATCGGTCTGTGGGTGAAACGCTGTGCTAAAGTAAAGCAGTGTACCCAAGGTAGTTAGTAGGCTCCTCTAAAAATGCAAGACGAACCTTGGGTCTCTATCGGATACTATCAAGGTAGGCACTCCATGTAACCTCACTACCTCATCCAAGTAAAGTTGAGCTAGTCGATCCTTGGACCAGGAAGTATGCACCGGTAGAAAGTGAGCAGAGTTAGTCAGTCTGTCCACTATCACCCATATTGCATCGAATCCACTCTACGTCCTCGGCAATCCTACAACGAAATCCATAGTGATCTGATCCCACTTCCACTATGGCACTGGAAGATTCTGAAGCTTGCCAGCAGGTACGCGATGCTCGGCCTTTACTTGCTGACAAGTTAGACATTGAGCCACAAATCTCCCAATGTCTCTCTTCATTCCATTCCACCAGAAGTGTGCCTTAAAGTCCTTATACATTTTAGTTCCTCCAGGATGAACTGTATAAGGTGTACAGTGAGTTTCTCTCAAAATCTCCTCTCAGATCTCTGAATCCATAAGCACACATAGTCGGTCCCTGTACCGTAGTACTCCCGAACTGTCGACTCTGAAGTCTCCTATCTGACCACTCTCAATCTGATCTCGAATTCTCATCAAGTGGGGGTCCATACTCTATTTCTCTCGAATCCTATTTAACAGAGTGGGTTGCAAGACCATAAACATAAGTCTTGCAGTAACCCTAGAGGATACCACCTCGAGCCTAAGTCTCTTCATCTCCTCCAGTAATGGTGCTTGCTGTGTGACCATCATGCTGAAGCTCTGCACTGACTTCCTACTCAACGCATCTGCGACCACATTCGCCTTGTCGGGATGATACTGAATAGTGATATCATAATCCTTCAACAACTCCAACCACCGGCGTTGTCTTAGATTTAATTCATTCTGGGTGAACAGATACTTGAGACTTTTATGATCGGTATAAATCTCGCAGTTGTAACGACCCAACCCGCTAGCAATAATAACTCGTTGGGCCAAAACCACCGGCCCAAAATACTTAAGCTCAGTTATTATTACTAGGGTGGAGTCTTCTTATATACCCAATGACAACCCCATTCCCATCCGATGTGGGACTATTGGAGTGTCAAAGACTCCCCCGTTTAGGCTCTGACATCCTCGTCAGCCCTAAACACACACACAGCCCAACATCACCAGGCGATGTGAAACTTGTCTTGCTAGCTTTTATCATTCCGACCCTGACTTAGCCTGTCATTCACCGACCCTGGCTCAGCCAAGACTCATCTCACACTTCCGGCTAGTGAACCGGCTCTGATATCAAATGTAACGACCCAACCCGCTAGCAATAATAACGAGTTGGGCCAAAAACACCGGCCCAAAATGCTTAAGTCCAGTTATTATTACTAGGATAGAGTTCTCTTATATACCCAATGATAACCCAATTCCTATCCGATGTGGAACTATTAGGGTGTCACAGTTCGCAGTGCTCCCCATATAAGTAGTGACGCCATAACTTCAGTGCAAACACCACAGCGACAAGCTCTAAATCATGCGTAGGGTAATTCTTCTCATAATTCTTTAATTGTTGTGAAGCATACGCAATTATCCTACCATGTTGCATCAACACACATCCCAAGCCACTGTGTGATGTATCACTGTATATCACAAATTCTTCCCCCATAGTTGGAAGGGCGAGGATAGGAGTTGTCATCAATCTCTACTTCAGTTCCTCAAAGCTCCTTTGGCAGTCATCATTCCAAGTAAACTTGACCCCTTTTCTAGTCAGTTGAGTGAGGGGTGTGGAAAGCTTTGCAAAACCTTCTAGAAACCGACGATAGTATCCTGTTAGCCCAAGAAAACTCATCACCTTGGTAATCGTCATTGGTCTAGGCCAGTCCTGAATCGCATAAATTTTCTTCGGGACAACTGCTACTCCAGAAGCGAAAATCACCTGGCCCAAGAATGCTACCTCCCGAAGCCAAAACTCACACTTCTTAAACAGCTTCTTCTCTCGCAGAAGTTGTAGCACTATCCTCAAGTGCTCCTCGTGCTCTGAATCACTTCGAGAGTAGATCAAGATATTATCAATGAACACCACCACAAATCTGTCCAAGAATGGCTTAAATACCCGATTCATCAAATCCATGAATACAGCAGGAGCATTAGTTAGTCTAAAAGACATCACTGTAAACTCATAATGCCCGTACCGTGTCCTGAAAGCCGTCTTGGAAATTTCCTCGGCCTTCACCTTTAATTGGTGGTAACCAGATTGGAGATCAATCTTCGAAAAGACACAAGATCCTTGCAGTTGATCGAACAGATTATCAATGCGCGGCAAAGGATACTTATTCTTGATGGTCATTTTATTCAACTCTCGATAGTCCACAAAGTCTAAGTGACCCATCCTTTTTCTCCACGAATAATGCTGGCGCTCCCCACGGCGATACACTGGATCTTATAAACCCCTTATCCAGAAGATCTTGAAGCTGCAGCTTCAACGCTCTCAGCTCAGCTGGTGCCATTCTATAGGGTGCCTTCGAGATTGGCCCGGTTCCAGGGACCACGTCAATCACAAACTCAACCTTCCTATCTGGCGGCATCGTCGTCAGCTCAGGGAGAAACACATCCGAAAACTCGCGGACAATAGGGATATCCTCGAGTTCCGGCACTACTGTAGGCACCTCTACCACCGTCGCCAAAAAGGCAGTGCACCCTCTGCTTATTAATTGACGGGCTCTCAGCGAAGAAATCATGGTCGCAAATAGCAAGCTCCTGCAGCCTCTATAAACAAACTCCTCCTGACCCGGCTCGCGAAACGTCACCATCCTAGCGGAGCAATCGATCATCGCGAAATAGCATGCCAGCCAATCCATGCCGAGCACTACATCAAAATCCTGCAACTGCCCCAAGACTAGCAAGTTTGCAGGCATGATCCAAGGTCCCAACTGTACTGCACATGACCAACAACACTCCGCCACATGCAATATATGATCAGGAATCTGCACCTCTCATGCATGTAGTAACGGTTCTACCTCTAGTCCATGCAGTAATGCAAATGCTCAATTAATGAATGAGTGTGATGCATCAATATCAAATAATGCACAAGCTCTAATACCAGAAATCAAAATGATACCTGCCACCACACGATCGGCTACTGCGGAGTCCTCGATCTGAGCTGCATAGACTCTGCCACTCGCCGTCTGCTGTAGCCGCTCTGTCTGACATGGCGCTGAAGCTCGGTTTGCCTGGCTGGACATCGGTGGAGCTCCCGACATCTGCTGCGGTGAAAAAGGGGTGGACGCTGTCAATGGCTCTGGTGATGTTGCCTGGGGACAAGCTGCCCGTAAATGTCCGGGCTGACCGCATCTAAAGCACCGGCCCTCTCGCTGCTCACATTGTCGAGGCCAGTGCGGTCCTCCACAAATGAAACACTTCAAGGGCTCCCTCTGCTGTTGTCTCTGCTGGCGGGATCCACCAGACCGCTATTGCCCCGAGGGCCCACGACCCTGAGAGCGTGATCATGGAGGCCTCGGTGGACGCCTGCCACTGCTCTGTCCCCCGTCCTCTGGAGCTAGGCGCTTCCTATCCTGACCCTAAGCCAATACTACCGTCTGTTCCCTGGTCACCATTGCTCCTCACTCAACCCAAAGCGCCTGCTCAATCGACGCATCCAAGGTCTGTAATCTCTGTGCCTGGACCAACGAAAAAATATCCGGTTGCAAACCTCGCTCGTACAAGTAAACTTTATGCGCCTCATCCCTCGCTGCAAAAGGCACACAGTTCAACAGCCTAGTAAACTCTCTGATGTACTCCTGTACTGATCGGTCCCCCTGTCTTAGCTTCTTTAGATCCTCTTCGAGTTTCCGCTTTACGCTGTTTGGGAAATAGGCCCTGTACAGCATCCCTCAAAACTCGCTCGAGGTCATCTGCAACCCTAGATAGTCCTATATATAGATATAATAGGGCTAAAAACTCTTAACCCGGCTTAAGCATTTTGGGTGGTGGCTAGGCCCAAGAGGTTAAGAGAGTTAAGCGTGCTAGGACGAGAGTAGTCCTAGGATGGGTGACCCCTTGGAAAGTTGGGGCGTCATAGTTGTTATCAGAGCCAATTACCAGCCGGAAGTGTGAGATGATTCTCGGCTGAGCCAGGATTATACAGTGGAGAGAGCGAGGCTCTCATACTGTTGACTGTTGTGGGTGGAGCGCAGCTCACCACAAGGTCGGTTTAGGCTAGCGAGATGAGTCTCACATCGCCTGGTACTGAGCCTGACGAGGAGGTCAGGGCTTAAAGGGTGTGAGACCCTAGATAGTCCTATAGATATAATAGGGCTAAAAACTCTTAACTCGGCTTAAGCATTTGGGTGGTGGCTAGGCCCAAGAGGTTAAGAGAGTTAAGCGTGCTAGATGGGAGTAGTCCTAGGATGGGTGACCGCCTGGGAAGTTGGGGCGTCACAGTCGGTGAATCCAAGGATCTATCATTTTGCATCCTCCTCTAACATGTGTGCATCCCCTGCCAAGCAGTGAACAGCCAGGTGGACCTGCTTACGCTCTGGCACAAAAAGATTCTCGAACAGCTTCTCCATTTCGCATGCC
Source organism: Puya raimondii (assembly GCA_016920855.1). NCBI lineage: Eukaryota > Viridiplantae > Streptophyta > Magnoliopsida > Poales > Bromeliaceae > Puya > Puya raimondii. The sequence continues at coordinate 209,816,437 of JABWPP010000050.1, read as the reverse complement.
CAAGCCTCCACCACCCACATCTCTGTGCTGCTATCGTCGAATCGGGGCGGGTCAAATCTGCAGAAGCAAGCCAACCTCTCTGTCATGCGCTCCTGCTCGGCCTCAGACAACTATCGGCCCGAATGCGAACTCTCTCCACTAGGTCTGGGTGCGGGTGGTGCTGTCACGGCGGGGGTGTAACTGCGGCAGGACATCTGCTGGAGTGGTCGTCGGAGGTGGCACTTGAGGCTCCGCCACTTTGGGTACTATACTAGGCTGCTGGGTAAGGGCATCACACATCCTCTGCAGCAGTGCACCCTGCTGTCGTGTCGCCTCTGTCAAGGCGGCCAACTGCTCATGCAAATCTGGCTGCGCACTGGGCCCTGCCTGCTCTGGCATCTCGGGAGGTGCAAAGGTAGACTGCGTCGGAGGTCGACCTCGGCGTCGGGGAGGCATGTCGACCACCTGTAGCAAGACACACATTAGCAACCAAAACATACAAGGCAACTCTCAGCCCAATCAAGCGAAAGTCTAGAAGGACATTTTTTTTTCCCCCATAATGAAATGTCGTCTACAGCCGACATACTTCAGCTGGCAGGAAAGGACACACATCCTTCGATCACTCCCTCCACCTTTGAAGGAGTTTCGCAATTCAATCACCGACTTTTGCAGCAAGTCACGCCTCTCACGTCTGGCCCTCCTAGGGTTTACCAAAAGCCTAGAGTTTCCAAAGTCCCAATGTGAAGACCTAAATTTTTTTTACTTGTGTAAACTTGACTTTTTAATGTTATCGTTTGCATTTTAATTTTAAATTTGTCCGTCAAATTTCAGCGGAAAACGACGTAGAATAAAAATTCTACGCGATTTCCAAAATTCACTTAAAGTGAATAGTAACCCTTGTTTCTGGAAGATGCCGAAGATAGAGAAAGGCTTCTGGTGTGTATCGGACTCCGATATAGGCGATCCAATAGCTCATTTTCGATGTCTCATTTATTTTGGAATCAACGGCGCTAACAGATTTTGATTTTGAAGCACGGTTTTTGAGAAAAGTGGAAAATACTACTGTCAGGACATTTATTCCACGGTGTTTTTGCTCTTTAGGAGCAAATAATGTTCCATTTTCTGTGAAAGTCCCTAGGCAGGGACCTCTCTGTGAGGGAAACCTTTTGGGGAAGGACCAAATCGCGTTTATCACAGATTTGGAGAGAATAATGCGATTATTCTCTAGATTTCAGGAATAGGATTAGGATTAGGGTTGAATCATATATATATATATTAACCCTAAAACCCATCCTAAACCCTAAATCCCTCCTCCCCAGAGTTCGTGAGAGAGTCGAGGCCACCGCCGTCGCTGTCGCCGGTCGCTGGAGAAGCTTGAGTAAGAACTCTCCCTCTCTCTCTGTGTTCTTGTTTTGGTATAGGGGTGGGGGACCCGAGCTTGCTCGAGTCTGGCCGCTGCCGACCGGGGGACCACAGCCGGCGTCTCTCTCCGACCCAGGCGACCCCGCCGGTGAGACCCCGGCGACGGCCACACCTTGCTTGAGGCGCCGCGGTCAGGAGGAGGCTCCCAGACCCGTGCGGCCTTGGGAGTCCACCCGGCCGTCGCCGCCGCACGCAGCCGCCCCCGACCACCACCGGCGGACCCATAGGGGTCACCGCGTCCACCTCCGACCGTCCTTGAGCGGCCGACGCGCCGCCCTGCTTTGCCCTAGCCGCGGGCAAGAAAAAGGGGCCCGACGCTGCCGCCACGATGCCGCCACTTCCCACCGCCGGCCAAGGGTTTCGTGTCACGCCCCGGGTTACCTCTTCCCAGGCACATGACAAGATCCGCCGCATACACAGTATTTCTACCGTGTATACGAAGCGAAAACAACAACATCCACAAAGAAGCTAAAGGTATCAACAGAGCTGCTTTATATATAATCAAAAGGTCACTGTACATACATCATCCAAAACCATAATATAATACAACACTGATAATCTCTATCTCACTGTATGTACAAACTCATAACCATCTACCAAAATGGGGTATACCTCTAGCCAAGTATCCGGGGATCAACTCTACCCGACGGTCTCCTTTCCGCGCTCAGTATGCACAACTGGGGAAGAAGACTTTGCAAAAAGGTGTCAACAACGGGTGTGAGAACTACTATCAAACAAGTAGTCCTCAGTGGGTACCGCCACCAGCTTCAGCGGTCTGCCCACTAAGTCCTCAATCTCAAGAGATATATATGGAGCAATAAAGAAAGTAGGAGATATACTACCACTACTATGCACAAAGCTCAACTGTCAGTATGAATACCAATGAACTGAATATATCAAATGAGGACTATCACGAATCCATAATGCCATACAACATAATACAATACGATACCTGCGGCCTGATCATGCTCTACCCGTAGGGAGCCTGCTAGAACAGGAACACCATCTGTCACTAGCCCCTCGTACAACCCTCTGTACGGAACATGCCAACTCCGGAGCGGTACTCGTGGGAGCGACCCAACCGAGTATAGTACAACCATATCAGCGCCAAGCACCCACAGGTATATGATCGACACGACTGGGTCAACAAAGAATCACATGCCCTCGGCATCTCAAAGGATAATCAACAAGTATGACCCAATCCACTGATCTCACAAAGAATCACGTGCCCTCGGCACCTCAAAGGATAGTCAATAACATGACCCAATCAATGCTCCAGTGCTCACAATCAATCTCAACTCTACCACAAAGAGGAGGTACAACAACATAGCACGAGCCTCAACATGATCACCTACACTAGTATGTACAACAACTGGTTCAAGGGGTATCAACATGGTAGGTGTAGGTCAAATCATGCAACAAGGATACAATGAAATCATGCATGCTCATATATATATCATTAGCATATCATGCACATGCAAATCTCAACCTAACAGGTCATATCTAACATAATCTCAGCATGTCATGCTATCATAATCCCAATAATATCACACTATCATAATCCAATATCATCATATCATGCTAACATAATCCAACACTATCATGCTAACATGAGAGTAAACACATAGGAGGAAGTCCACTGAATCTGGCAAACATCAACCCACCTCAAGAGCTAATCCAACCACGTGGGGAAAACAGTATCCTCAGATCCAACCCTCCAAGATAATCAAGCTCCAGCAGCACTCCGATCTGAATATCACCAAAAGGCTGCTAACTCCGACAGAACAACAGCTCAGCACCAGATCAGATCAACAGAATAGAGGAGAGCAAGCTAGGTTACAACTAATGCCAACACATGGCCCTAAACCCAACTTTCTCTCTCTAGAAACGAAGTCACGAAGTGGAAAAATGAGCTCAATACCACAGGGACTCACCTATTTATAGGCTCCCAAAAGTCCCACATTCGGGCGCCCGAATCCAACTTCCTGGCGTCCGTAAACCCTGCAATCCAGGTGTCAGCTGGCGGCCAAGCGGTCGGTCATTGGTCGGCAGGCGGTGGGGCGGCGTGTCTCCGGCGGTCGACACGTGTCCTGCGTCGCGACACGTGGCTCTCCACGTCATAAGCAATCCGGATCCTCATCGGGCGTCCGGTTCCCTGCATCCAGATCCGAAACTCATCAGCCTCTTCCGGACCGTCCAGAATGTCCACTGGATCCAGATCTTTCGGGCGTCCACATCCTCACTTCCGGGCGCCCGAAATCCGCCAAGTCCAGAAACCCTCAAAGTCCACAAAAATCCGAGTACTACATTCTCCCCTCCTTAAAATAGTTTCGTCCTCGAAACTAAAGTAAAGCACTCACCTCAAGATGCAAACAGGTGGGGATAAGATCTCTGCATAACAGTCTCCAACTCCCATGTCGCCTCTCTATCATCATGAAAATCCCACTGTACCTTGACATAAGGTATGACCCGATTACGCAATTCCCTCGTCTCACGAGCAAGAATTCGTATCGGTCGCTCCTCGTACTGCAAATCCTCAGTAAGCTCCAGTGGGGAAAAATCTATCACATGGGAAGGATCATGCATGTATCTCCTCAAAACAGATACATGAAACACATCATGCACTCCTGCTAATCGAGGCGGAAGAGCTATCCGATATGCCACGGGTCCTACTCTCTCCAAGATCTCAAAAGGACCAATAAATCGCGGACTAAGCTTTCCGCGAATCCCAAATCTCCGTATGCCCTTCGATGGTGAGACCTTCAAGAAAACATGATCACCAACTTGAAATTCCAGATCTCGCCTCCGAGTATCAGAATAACTCTTTTGCCTGCTCTGAGCCGTCTCAATATGCCGTCGTATTACTTTAACCTTCTCTTCGGCTTCAAGCAAAAGGTCTGGACCCAACGTCTTCCTTTCACCAACATCATCCCAATACAGAGGTGATCGACATTTGCGTCCATACAATGCTTCAAACGGAGCCATCTTAATGCTCGCTTGATAGCTATTGTTATACGCAAACTCTACCAATCTCAGATGTCGATCCCATCCTCCACCAAAATCCAAGACACAAGCTCTCAGCATATCCTCGAGTGTCTGTATAGTGCGCTCGGACTGACCATCAGTCTGGGGATGAAATGCAGTGCTAAATCGAAGCTGAGTCCCCAAAGCTGTCTGTAAACTCTTCCAGAAATGAGAAACAAACCTTGGGTCTCTATCAGATACTATTGAGATTGGCACTCCATGCAATCTCAATATCTCATCCAAATAAAGCTGCGCAAGTCGCTCACGTGACCAAGTAATCTGCATAGGCAGGAAATGAGCAGACTTCGTCAGCCTATCAACAATCACCCAAATAGCATCATAGCCGCTCGAAGTCCTCGGCAATCCTACGACGAAATCCATCGTGATGTGATCCCACTTCCACTCAGGTATTGGAAGACTCTGTAGCTTACCAGCTGGTACTCGATGTTCAGCCTTAACTTGCTGACATGTTAAACATTGAGCTACAGCCCTACCAATATCCCGCTTCATACCATTCCACCAGAAGTGAGTCTTCAGATCCTGGTACATCTTAGTCCCTCCAGGATGTACAGAATAAGGAGAATAATGTGCTTCCTTCAATATCTCCTCTCGAATCTCCAGATCCGCTGGTACACATAGACGTCCTCTATAACGAAGAACTCCAGAATCATCACAAGAAAAACCTTCAAGATCACCACTCCTCAGTTGATCTTGAACTTTCATCAGATAAGGATCTACACTCTGTTTCTCTCGAATCCTTTCCAACAGAGTGGGCTGTATGACCAAGGTCATCAGTCTCGCTGTCATCCCGTGAGTAACCACCTCAAGGGACAACCTCCGCATCTCTTCCACTAGGACAGGCTGTTGAGTAATACACAAACTCAAAGTTGCCACAGCCTTCCTACTCAAAGCATCGGCAACAACATTCGCCTTGCCGGGATGGTATAAAATAGAGATGTCATAATCCTTCAATAATTCCAACCATCTCCGTTGCCGTAGATTCAACTCTTTCTGTGTAAACAGATACTTGAGGCTCTTGTGATCAGTATACACTTCACAATGCTCTCCATAGAGATAGTGGCGCCATAGCTTCAGAGCAAAGACTACCGCCGCCAACTCCAGATCATGAGTGGGGTAGTTCTTCTCATATTCCTTTAGTTGTCTTGAAGCATATGCAATCACTTTACCATGTTGCATCAGCACGCAACCCAAGCCACTATGCGAAGCATCACTATAGATAACAAAACCTTCACCCATCACTGGTAGTGCAAGAATAGGGGCTGTCATCAACCTCTGCTTAAGCTCATCAAAACATTCTTGGCACTCATTACTCCAAACATACTTAACCCCTTTCCTGGTTAACCGAGTAAGAGGCGTAGAGAGTTTCGCAAAACTCTCCACAAATCGTCGATAATACCCGGCTAAGCCAAGAAAACTCCGCACTTCAGAAATGGTCGTCGGTCTAGGCCAATCACGAATCGCCTCAATCTTCTTAGGATCAACAGCTACTCCCGAAGCTGAAATCACATGGCCTAAAAAGGCTACCTCTCTTAACCAGAACTCACATTTCTTCAGCTTTGCATACAACTTCTTTTCTTGCAAGAGTTGCAGCACTAATCTCAGATGCTCCTCATGCTCCGCATCACTACGGGAGTAAATCAGAATATCATCGATAAAGACTACCACAAACTTGTCCAAGAAAGACTTAAAGACTCGGTTCATCATATCCATAAATGCAGCAGGGGCATTAGTCAATCCAAACGGCATGACTGTAAACTCATAATGCCCATACCGAGTTCTAAAAGCTGTCTTAGAAATATCCTCGGCCTTCACCTTCAACTGGTGGTAACCGGACTGAAGATCAATCTTAGAAAAGACACACGCTCCCTGTAATTGATCGAACAGATCATCGATACGTGGGAGGGGGTATCTATTCTTGATGGTCACTTTATTCAATTCCCGATAATCCACACACAACCTAAGTGAACCATCCTTCTTCTTCACAAATAGCACAGGCGCTCCCCAAGGCGACACACTAGGTCTGATAAAACCTTTATCCATAAGATCCTGCAGTTGCGCCTTCAACTCTCTCAATTCAGCTGGTGCCATTCTATAGGGTGTCTTCGAGATTGGCGCGGTTCCTGGTACCACATCAATCACGAATTCAATCTCCCTATCAGGAGGCATCGAGGATAACTCAGAAGGAAAGACATCCGGAAACTCACGGACAATAGGAATATCCTCGAGTCCTGGTACAACAGTGGGCACCTCAGTCACTGTTGCAAAATAGGCCATACACCCTCTACTCAACATCTGTCTGGCCTTAGAAGAAGAAATCGTCACTGCGAACAGTGAACTCCTACAACCTTCATAAATGAACTCCTCATGTCCAGGCTCACGAAAAATCACCGTCTTGGTTCCACAATCAATTGTAGCAAAGTATCGAGATAACCAATCCATGCCTAGGATTACATCAAAATCCTGCAACTGTCTCAATACTAATAAATCGGCAGGCATGATCCAAGGCCCTACTTGCACAGGACATCCCAAACAACCCTGCGTCACCTGCAAACTATGGTCGGGTACCCGCACCTCCTGTGTCTGGGGTAACGACCCTATCTCAAAACCATGATGCAATGCAAATGCTCTACTAACAAAGGAATGCGATGCACCAGTATCGAATAAAGTACGCGATCTAATGCCACAAATCAAAACAATATCTGCCACCACTCGATCAGCTATCGAGGCATCCTCAATCTGAGCGGCGTAAACTCGCCCGCTCGTCGGTGGCTGGCGTCGATCCGGCTGTCGTGGCATAGAAGATCGCTCCTGAGAAAATACCGGGGAGGCTCCAGAATACTGCGGTGGGGAGAAAGGCACAGACGCCATAGAAGGAGCTGCTACACGTCTGGGACAAGTCTTCCTCATATGTCCTAGCTGCCCACACTCAAAACATCGACCCTCTCGTCTATCACAGAGATAAACAAAATGAGGTCCTCCACACATCGGGGAGATCCCCTCGACTGCTGCTGTCGCTGCTGACGATATCCTCCAGACTGCTGGCGACTAGAAGATCCACGTCCCTGGAAACGCGATCGCTGGGGAGGTCTAGGCGGTCGCCTGCTACTCGACTGCCCTCCATCATCAGGTACCGGGCGCTTCCTCTCCTGACCCTGAGCTGGGTCCACAAGCTGCCCTCTCGTCACAAATGCCCCTCGCTCTACCCACAGAGACTGCTCGATAGTAGCATCCAAAGTCTGAAGTCTCTGCGAGTGGACAAATGGAAAGATCTCGGGTCTCAAACCCTTCTCATACAGATAGACCTTCTGTATCTCATCTCTCGCCGCTGAGGGAACACAGTTGAGTAATCTAGTAAACTCCCTCGCATACTCCTGTACCGGACGATTCCCTTGCTTCAGGTTCTTCAAATCTTCCTCTATCTTCATCTTCACGCTACTGGGAAAATATGCTCCATACATAATCCCCCGAAACTCGCTCCAAGACATCTGTAGAGGATTCAGGGACCTATGATCACGGGTCCTCCTCCACCAAACATGAGCATCACCAGATAAACAATGAACCGCCATATGCACCTGCTCCCGTGCTGGCACAAAGAGATCCTCAAATAACTTTTCCATCTCACATATCCAAGCTTCCACCACCCACGGTTCTATGCTACTTCCATTAAATCGGGGTGGATCAAACCTACAGAAGCGAGCCAATCTATCCGCCATCCGCTCCTGCTCCTCTTCAGAAAGCACTTGACTAGGCTGAGTACTTCCTTCTCTGGGTTGAGATGTAGTTGGAGTCGTTGCCGCCTGAGGTTCCATAGCTCGAGGCGTAGAGAAAGCATCGCACATCTTCTGCAATAAAACACTTTGCTGCCTTCCAACTGCAGCTATGTCTGCTAGCTGCTCCTGCAGAGCGGGCCGTTCACTAGGTCCCGTCTGCTCAGGCATATCCGAAGGCGTCGGATGTGCTCGCGTCGACGGTCGTCGAGGAGGCATAGTAACAACCTGCAACAGAATACCCGATTAGGACCACAAACAATCTCACGACCCAATCTAGCGAAAGTCTAGAAGGACACTTCTTTTCTTCTCAGATTATTATGTCGTCTGCAGCCAACATAATTCATCTGATAAGAGAAGGCATAATCCCTCAATCACTCTTCCTACACAAGGAAGGATTCAAAACCCAATCTTTGACTTTCGCGATCAATCACGTCTCTCTCGTCATTCTTAGGTCTGTTTATCTTAGGTTTCCTAGGCCCTCATGACCTATTCCTAAGCTCTGATACCAACTTAATCTGTCACGCCCCGGGTTACCTCTTCCCAGGCGCATGACAAGATCCGCCGCATACACAGTATTTCTACCGTGTATACGAAGCGAAAACAACAACATCCACAAAGAAGCTAAAGGTATCAACAGAGCTGCTATATATATAATCAAAAGGTCACTGTACATACATCATCCAAAACCATAATATAATACAACACTGATAATCTCTATCTCACTGTATGTACAGACTCATAACCATCTACCAAAATGGGGTATACCTCTAGCCAAGTATCCGGGGATCAACTCTACCCGACGGTCTCCTTTCCGCGCTCAGTATGCACAACTGGGGAAGAAGACTCTGCAAAAAGGTGTCAACAACGGGTGTGAGAACTACTATCAAACAAGTAGTCCTCAGTGGGTACCGCCACCAGCCTCAGCGGTCTGCCCACTAAGTCCTCAATCTCAAGAGATATATATGGAGCAATAAAGAAAGTAGGAGATATACTACCACTACTATGCACAAAGCTCAACTGTCAGTATGAATACCAATGAACTGAATATATCAAATGAGGACTATCACGAATCCATAATGCCATACAACATAATACAATACGATACCTGCGGCCTGATCATGCTCTACCCGTAGGGAGCCTGCTAGAACAGGAACACCATCTGTCACTAGCCCCTCGTACAACCCTCTATACGGAACATGCCAACTCCGGAGCGGTACTCGTGGGAGCGACCCAACCGAGTATAGTACAACCATATCAGCGCCAAGCACCCACAGGTATATGATCGACACGACTGGGTCAACAAAGAATCACATGCCCTCGGCATCTCAAAGGATAATCAACAAGTATGACCCAATCCACTGATCTCACAAAGAATCACGTGCCCTCGACACCTCAAAGGATAGTCAATAACATGACCCAATCAATGCTCCAGTGCTCACAATCAATCTCAACTCTACCACAAAGAGGAGGTACAACAACATAGCACGAGCCTCAACATGATCACCTACACTAGTATGTACAACAACTGGTACAAGAGATATCAACAGGGTAGGTGTAGGTCAAATCATGCAAAAAGGATACAAGGAAATCATGCATGCTCATATATATATCATTAGCATATCATGCACATGCAAATCTCAACCTAACAGGTCATATCTAACATAATCTCAGCATGTCATGCTATCATAATCCCAATAATATCACACTATCATAATCCAATATCATCATATCATGCTAACATAATCCAACACTATCATGCTAACATGAGAGTAAACACATAGGAGGAAGTCCACTGAATCTGGCAAACATCAACCCACCTCAAGAGCTAATCCAACCACGTGGGGAAAACAGTATCCTCAGATCCAACCCTCCAAGATAATCAAGCTCCAGCAGCACTCCGATCTGAATATCACCAAAAGGCTGCTAATTCCGACAGAACAACAGCTCAGCACCAGATCAGATCAACAGAATAGAGGAGAGCAAGCTAGGTTACAACTAAAGCCAACACATGGCCCTAAACCCTACTTTCTCTCTCTAGAAACGAAGTCACGAAGTGGAAAAATGAGCTCAATACCATAGGGACTCACCTATTTATAGGCTCCTAAAAGTCCCACATTCGAGCGCCCGAATCCAACTTCCGGGCGTCCGGAAACCCTGCAATCCAGGTGTCAGCTGGCGGCCAAGCGGTCGGTCGTCGGTCGGCAGGCGGTGGGGCGGCGTGTCTGCGGCGATCGACACGTGTCCTGCGTCGTGACACGTGGCTCTCCACGTCATAAGCCAATCCGGATCCTCATCCGGGCGTCCGGTTTCCTACATCCAGATCCGAAACTCATCAGCCTCTTCCGGATCGTCCAGAATGTCCACTGGATCCAGATCTTTCGGGCGTCCACTTCCTTACTTCCGGGCGCCCGAAATCCGCCAAGTCCAGAAACCCTCAAAGTCCACAAAAATCCGAGTACTACATTCTCCCCTCCTTAAAATAGTTTCGTCCTCGAAACTAAAGTAAAGCACTCACCTCAAGATGCAAACAAGTGGGGATAAGATCTCTGCATAACAATCTCCAACTCCCATGTCGCCTCTCTATCATCATGAAAATCCCACTGTACCTTGACATAAGGTATGACCCGATTACGCAATTCCCTCGTCTCACGAGCAAGAATTCGTATCGGTCGCTCCTCGTACAGCAAATCCTCAGTAAGCTCCAGTAGGGAAAAATCTATCACATGGGAAGGATCATGCATGTATCTCCTCAAAACAGATACATGAAACACATCATGCACTCCTGCTAATCGAGGCGGAAGGGCTATCCGATATGCCACGGGTCCTACTCTCTCCAAGACATCGAAAGGACCAATAAACCGCGGACTAAGCTTTCCGCGAATCCCAAATCTCTGTATGCCCTTCGATGGTGAGACCTTCAAGAAAACATGATCACCAACTTAAAATTTCAGATCTCGCCTCTGAGTATCAGAATAACTCTTTTGCCTGCTCTGAGCCGTCTCAATATGCCGTCGTATTACTTTAACCTTCTCTTCGGCTTCAAGCAAAAGGTCTGGACCCAACGTCTTCCTTTCACCAACATCATCCCAATACAGAGGTGATCGACATTTGCGTCCATACAATGCTTCAAACGGAGCCATCTTAATGCTCGCTTGATAGCTATTATTATACGCAAACTCTACCAATCTCAGATGTCGATCCCATCCTCCACCAAAATCCAAGACACAAGCTCTCAGCATATCCTCGAGTGTCTGTATAGTGCGCTCGGACTGACCATCAGTCTGGGGATGAAATGCAGTGCTAAATCGAAGCTGAGTCCCCAAAGTTGTCTGTAAACTCTTCCAGAAATGAGAAACAAACCTTGGGTCTCTATCAGATACTATTGAGATTGGCACTCCATGCAATCTCAATATCTCATCAAATAAAGCTGCGCAAGTCGCTCACGTGACCAAGTAATCTGCATAGGCAGGAAATGAGCAGACTTCGTCAGCCTATCGATAATCACCCATATAGCATCATAGCCGCTCGAAGTCCTCGGCAATCCTACGACGAAATCCATCGTGATGTGATCCCACTTCCATTCAGGTATTGGAAGACTCTGTAGCTTACCAGCTGGTACTCGATATTCAGCCTTAACTTGCTGACATGTTAAACATTGAGCTGCAGCCCTACCAATATCCCGCTTCATACCATTCCACCAGAAGTGAGTCTTCAGATCCTGGTACATCTTAGTCCCTCCAGGATGTACAGAATAAGGAGAATAATGTGCTTCCTTCAATATCTCCTCTCGAATCTCCAGATTCGCTGGTACACATAGACGTCCTCTATAACGAAGAACTCCAGAATCATCACAAGAAAAACCTTCAAGATCACCACTTCTCAGTTGATCTTGAACTTTCATCAGATAAGGATCTACACTATGTTTCTCTCGAATCCTTTCCATCAGAGTGGGCTGTATGACCAAGGTCATCAGTCTCGCCGTCATCCCGGGAGTAACCACCTCAAGGGACAACCTCCGCATCTCTTCCAACCCTCCAAGATAATCAAGCTCCAGCAACACTCTGATCTGAATATCACCAAAAGACTGCTAACTCCGACAGAACAACAACTCAGCACCAGATCAGATCAACAGAATAGAGGAGAGGAAGCTAGGTTACAACTAATGCCAACACATGGCCCTAAACCCAACTTTCTCTCTCTAGAAACGAAGTCACGAAGTGGGAAAATGAGCTCAATACCACAAGGACTCACCTATTTATAGGCTCCCAAAAGTCCCACATTCGGGCGCCCGAATCCAACTTCCGGGCGTCCGGAAACCCTGCAATCTAGGTGTCAGCTGGCGGCCAAGCGGTCGGTCGTCGGTCGGCAGACGGTGGGGCGGCGTGTCTGCGGCGGTCGACACGTGTCCTGCGTCGCGACACGTGGCTCTCCACGTCATAAGCCAATCCGGATCCTCATCCGGGCGTCCGGTTTCCTGCATCCAGATCCGAAACTCATCAGCCTCTTCCGGATCGTCCAGAATGTCCACTGGATCCAGATCTTTCGGGCGTCCACTTCCGCACTTCCGGGCGCCCGAAATCCGCCAAGTCCAGAAACCCTCAAAGTCCACAAAAATTCGAGTACTACATTTCGGCCGCTTTCTCTGGGTGCGGGGACCTCACCCTGGCCCGGGCTCCAGCCGCCGTGCCGCCGGTTGCGCGGTGGCTGATGCCCTAGCTCTGCCAGCCCGCGTGCCCTAGGGCTGTGTTGGGCGTGTTTCATTTTTCGGCCGTCGCGAGCATTGGTATTTGAGTGGAGCGTGAGCACGGCGTTTCTAGGACTCCTTAGGGTCCTCTGCTCACACTCCGTGAGGCTTCCGTAGGTGCGACGACCGCGGCCTCTCTTGGAACCAAGTGTTGGGGGGCTTTTTTTGCTGTTTCGTGAGTTGCTGACCGACATTTTCTCTCCAGACAGCGAGCACGAGATTCCTCACATTGAGACAGTCCAGATCGACCAAACCTGTTGCTGCATTGGTTGAGGTATCGAGCGTGAAGTCTTGATTTATGTTATAATTGTATAGTAGTGTAGTATGTGATTTATTATTTGCGCGTTTTACGCGATGGGGACCATGTGCACTACCCCGGGCAGCGTGTTTATGTTGCTAGAAACCCGTAGACTGGTTGTCGAAGGTTTGGGAGCGGTTGCGGAGCAAGAATAGGGTTCTACGTTGTCGTTCGGCAAAAATACGCCGATCGGAAGTGATTCGAGTTACGGTTTTCATATGCTAGTGGTTTGTTTACCGTCGGATCATCGTTGAGCTTGGTTGTTGGTCCCTACTGCCGTTATTGAGGTTCGGCGGCAATGGTTGAGTAGAGGAAGGGTTCCGGAGCCAAATTCGGCAATCGCGAAACCCGATTCGGCGGATCCTCGCGTATACAAGTCTCTAGCGCGTGTGAGTGTGTTTGCTGCCTGTGCATGTGTTTTGGTGCACTTGGGGGATAGCGGCGAGTCACTTTAGCAATCCGGGAGTTTTCAGAGGTGTTTGGATGTTTCGGAGGCTATCTAGTGAACTTTCGGAAATCTCCGGTGATTATTAAGTGACCGGCGTGTGAGAATAGGACTTGACTTAGTGGATCTTTCGTAGGTCCGACTGAAGGTTCCATACGTTCGGGATTGTGAAAATTTGCGTTAGACAGGTGGATGAGCTGGTAGTCTGTAAGATCGTTTCACTTTTCCCCTTCTTTTGCACTTGCATATCAGTATCTTAGTCTCTACATGTCGTTGCCATTGTTTACTATCGCATACCCTTGTTACTCGCATTGAGTAGTTGTTGTAGACATGTAGAGCGGGCTTATATTGTGTTGATATCTATCGGACCTTTGGGTCCAGGCACTTGCAATTCCATTGTTTCTATTGAATATGGCATATTGCTCTGGTTGATCAATTCGGCGTGTTACGCCAAGCATCTGGCTTCGGCCATGGCACCGGTTGTAGGCCGACTTTCGTGTTGAGCATACCGCATGACTTAGTCACAGCACTTTGAGTGCATTCATGACACCGTATCGGTTTGGCCACCGACCAGGATGGTGTACTATCCAGATAGGTCGTCTGCAGGACGCATGGGTCAGGTGAATGCAAGGTTTGTGACGGCAACGCTTGAGGTCTGAGGACCAATAGAGCAGGCACCAGATTGGGTTCAAGTTTGGTTTACTTACCCTTTGAGGCATCTATCCGTTTGGGTTGTATTACAGTAGTAGTTTCAGTACTTGCTTCTTTACTGTTCCGCATCCTTTACTACTGTAGCATGTTTTCATATTGCAGACATATACTCGTTAATGTTCTCCTTTGTTTTCCGGTGAATGCGGCTTGCCTTCGTGGCTCTGTCGTACCCACTGGGAAACCTCGTTTGTGGTTTCTCACACCCTCTTTTTCCCAAGTGGCGTGGAAGAGGGGTCGGGTCCGGGCGCGACGGGAGGACATCGTAGCTAGCGACCTAGCTGTTACCCTGGTTTTTTTTTTGAGAAAAGGTAGCATGCTACCGCTTCATTCATTTAGAAGATGAACTTGGCTACAAGGTGAGGCAGCCGGGGCCTCATAGAAAGAAAAGAAAAGAAAAGAAATAAAAAAAATAAAAATAAAAATAAAAATAAAAATGAAAATAAAAATCAGCCCATAGTATTACGAAGGCAGAAGCGAAACCATAAGTCCTTAAAAGATCGTATCTCTGCCAGCAAGTACCCCGACGAGAGTTTAACATTCACGAAGATTCTTCTGTTTCTTTCCAGCCAGAGAACCCACCACGCAGCGGCGATAGTCACTAACTCTCTACCCCCCTGTACACCTCTTTTGCTACAGCTCATCTCCCAGATCCCCTTAGCAGATGAACAATTACAAAGAAAGCGTTTGTTTGGTAAAAGCCTTTCCAACAAAGCTGTAACACAAGCGCACCCTGCAAATAGATGATCCACCGTCTCCAGTTCCTCAAGACAAAATACGCACCGGTCTTCTCCACTCCAACCCCTTTTCAGGAGATTCTCTATTGTTAGCACTTTATTTTTCAGTACTAACCATATAAAAATTTTGACTTTAAGAGGAGACCGAATCATCCATAGCCGGTTGAAACTTTTAACAATAACACCGCCGTCACCTAAAAAATTGTATACAGATTTGGCCGAAAAAATTTCGGAACTAGTCCATCTCCATCTTATGCCATCCTGTCTGGCATCGAGAGACCACCCTGAGATCAGCTCCTTAAATTCCACTATCTGTACGCAATCGAATTGGGAGATTGGAATGAACCCTGACAGTATCTTATTCCACCTCCACCTGTTGTCGCCCCAACACTCCTTTGCTCTGAGGTTTTTGCCAGTAATTCTATCAAAGATGCACGGAAAAGTTGTACGTAAAGAAGCATTGGCGCACCAGATGTCCGTCCAGAAGCTTACCTTTTGCCCATCCCCAATTGAAAAAGACACCCCGCACTTAAAAATATTCTTTGTGGCTAGAACACTCCTCCACCAGAAAGAATAAGGTCTGAAGGACAGTCCTTCCATAAGCGGTTTCCTACGGAGGTAATAGAGATCATTAATTAGTGCGCCCCACAGATGATTCCGATCTGCGAAGAACCTCCACCACCATTTTATCAATAATGCTGTATTCATGGTTTCTAAATCCTTAACTCCTATACCACCCTCTGTTTTGCTTCTACACACAACTTTCCACTGTACGAGGCAAAGCCCCCCCGCAACGGTTGAACCCCCTCGCCAGAAAAAAGCTCTCCGCAAAGCTTCTAATCGACGTAACACCCACTTGGGAGCTTTAAAAACTGAGAAATAATACAAAGGCAGATTCGATAGTACTGAGTTCACGAGAACAAGTCTACCTCCTTGAGAAAGGAGTTTAGCTTGCCACCCTTCAATCCGTTTCTCCACTTTACCAATAATGGCCCACCAGTCCTCTTTTCTCAGGCGACCAATTGTTAAAGGTAATCCCAAGTAGCGTAAAGGCAGAGACCCGAGTTTACATCCCAGGGCATTCGCTAGCCTACTACCGAGCTGAGCATTTTCTCCCATATAAAATAACTCAGATTTATTTCGATTAATCTTCAAGCCAGACGCCCACTCGAAAATTTGCCACAAGAAGAGAAGGCTTCTCACGTAACTACTTTTAGCTTCACAGAAAAAGATAGTATCGTCTGCATACTGTAAAATAGCTATTTTGGTATTGTCGGTTGGCCCAACGCCTCTCAGTAGTCCATTTCCTACGGCTTGTTCAGTCAATCTGGTTAAACCCTCTGCCACCAACAAAAAAAGGAAAGGAGATAGTGGATCGCCTTGTCGCAATCCCCTTTTGGTTTTAATCCACTTAGTTGGTACCCCATTAACCAATACTGCTATTTTGGCGTTGGAAATGCAAAGGTCAATCCAGTCGCACCACTTTTCACTTGCACCGAGCCAAAGTAGTACTTTTCTTAGAAACTTCCAACTCACTTTGTCGTAAGCTTTTTCAAAGTCAGCTTTAATCCCAACACTTTCCACACTAGTTTTCGAGCACCAGCTGGCAATTTCGTTGGCAGTAACGAAAGAGTCCAAAATATACCGACCTTTGATAAAAGCTGACTGTGTTGGAGAAATAATATCATTCATTACCATTTCTAGTCGATTAGCGAGTACCTTAGAGATAATTTTTTGGACACTGTTCAAGAGACTAATAGGTCTAAAATCATTTGCAGACTTCGCACCTTCTTTCTTGGGAATAAGGCAGATATAAGAATAATCCAAAGGCCCATTGTTTAAATTTCCATTGAAAAGTTCACCGAAAACTTTGTACAGATCATCCTTAACCACGTCCCAGAATCTTTGAAAAAATCTTAAGTTGAACCCATCCGGTCCCGGGGCTTTGTCACCGCCAAGTTGGAATGTAGCTTTCTTTATCTCTTCCAGTGAGAACGGTAAAGTAAGTTGCTCCGGGTTAGGAATAGACCTATTTCTGAATAAGCTACTCCAATCCCCCGTAAGTCCGCTGCCTGCGATCTCCGGGGCGAACACATCTTTAAACTTATTAAAGAAATACTCCCTTTTGTTCTCTTCCCTATATATCGTATGTCCTGCGTCTTCCACAGCGAAAATGGCATTTTCGCGCCTTCTACCGTTTGCGGATGCGTGGAAAAATTTTGTGTTACCGTCACCTTCCTGCAACCAATGTTGTCTGGCTCGGGTTTTCCATAAAAGCTCCTCATCTGCGATTACACGCTGAAGTTGCGTCTTAAGCGATTTTCGTAACTCATATTGGTTAAAAGTTAGGGTTTGCCGTTCCTCCAAAATATCTAGCTGTTGTATCTTTTCAGAGATAGCTGTCTTAGTCCTAGAGATGCTATAAAAACTCCTGCAACACCATTCTTTAATTCTCTTACGGCAGTGTCTAAGTTTAGCGACAATAGTAAGCACACTAGAACCTTTGTTCGGCACCTCCGTCCACCAATTCAGTATAGAGTTGCAGAAATCGTCTCTTGATAACCAAACATTTTCGAACCTGAACAAACGCCTAACCAGTTTGTCACTAGTGGATAGAAGGATAGGGGAATGGTCGGATGTAATCTTTGGAACTGCCACCACTTTAGTCAACGGGAAGACTTGATCCCATTCTGTGGAGATTAGGAAACGATCGAGCTTGGCGAGAGTAGGGATGCTTTGCATGTTTGACCACGTAAAATTTTGATTTTCCATAGGTAAGTCAATCATTCCCAGATCATTCAACAAATCAGTAAATAGGGTCATAAGACGTCCACACCATGATCTACCCCTTCGTTCATGCAGATTTTTGGTTAGATTAAAGTCCCCGCACATCACCCACAGACCACCGCACACCCCTTTAAGTGCCGCCAATTCATTGCAAAACTCTTCTTTTCCATCCCACGACGGTGGCCCATATACGTTCGTAACGTAAAACATCAAACCGCTGGTCAAATGTTTCATCCGAGTAGTGAGCGAAAATTTACGCACAAGAACCTCACTACAAGAAAAGTCCTTAGAATTCCAACATGTAATAATACCCCCAGCAGTTCTAACTGAAGGGATAAAATGACATTTGTCGAAAAAAGAGCCAGCAAACGATCGGAGAAAAGAGCGAGATACATCATCCACCTTTGATTCTTGAAAGCAAAGAACGGCCCTCCTAAACTTAGACACAACAAATTTAACTTGGCTCCGTTTACCCAAGTCGTTTAGCCCACGAACATTCCAACTACATAACTGAAACATATTTTAAACAAAACCAACATCAAGTGACAGACCCAGCACATCAAAGAGGCCTAAGAGGAGGCGCTCAGGAACGCCTTGAAGCAGCGGACCTCCTCGTCATCTAGAGAAATCCCGCACTTAGCGCCTTTCTTCTTAATCTTATAGTGCGACGTAGCTCTAGGGCCAGAGTGCTTAGCAGAGCTCGTCGACCTCGAAGGAGTCTTAAGCGTTGGGATTTGGATTTCCACAAGCACTCACTCTCTCTGATGAGCTTTGAGCAGTTTCGCCCGATCCATCATTAAAGCGTTACAGCAGTGTGCCAATCGAGCACTCTTTCTATGGCCAGAAAAAGTAATAACAGCCGCCGAGTCGCCAGTGTCCGAGTCCATCACATCATTAACAATATGCACTGCACGCTTAGGGACATTGCACTGTAGTGAACCATTGCCGTCAACAGGGCTCGTAAGGCGGAAAAATTGAGCACCGCCCAACGCCAAACCACTCCCTGCTTGCTCAGCTTGAGTGCTAAAATCAACAAGATTGGCCGAATAAAAAAGACGGGATCCAGCTCCAAGTGTCGGAGTAGCCAACGAGACTTCCATCCCAAAAGGAATAAATCTGGGGGGTATTTTCTCTTCTAAAAGGATTTTAAACATCCAGGCCCCCAAGTAGTAAGCACACAAGGAGTCCATCAAGTCCAGGTAGGCCCAATCCAGTCTTATGTGCTCCAGAGGCCCGGCCAGTCCAAGAGCCGGACATGATTCATTCCAGGCCAACATAGATGGGTCGGCCCACCGACCAAATCCCGCTCTGCACGATGGATCTAACCCAACTAGACATCCATTAAACCTCCCCAAATCTCTAGATCCCACCGATTCTTCCCCACATGTACGCCTCGGAGCTACAACACGCGAAGAGGGGCTCTCTGCGCGAGTTCCGCCACCTACCAACTCCTCGCAAACATCGGGGATCCCATCCGCAATCGCACCAACTGGTAACCCTATCTCCTCTGATAGTCCCTTCTCCGATGTAGCAGAGCTAGTTTTCTCTTTTATCACCATCCTCGAATCCAACACACCTGGCAAAAAATTTGAATCTTTTCCGAAATGGTCGTTCGGACATCTTCCGATGTTTCCGACCGACCGCTGTGTAATTTCCTGAACTGTCGGAGGTTTGACCGGAGTCGCCCGCTCCGCGGCGGCCCTGGACCGTACCGATAAATCGCCGGATCTTTGACGGTGATGCCGGATATCGTGGTACCACTCTGAGCTATTGCGCCACCTGTCACGGAGTTCCGACGAATTCCAAGTATCGCTGTGGCCGATAGCGTCGCCTTCGATGGAATTGTTATCCATTAAGTCCCCGCCTTGAGGATTCACTCGCCTTGCCGGTCGCCGGCCGAGGGGTTCGGTTAGGTCGCCCCCTTCTTTCTGGTCACCTCCAACGAAGGGAATGCTGCGATCAACTCCTCCAAAAGGAGCAGTCCCCTCCAAAAGAACCGTAACAGTGATAGTAATGTCTCCCATGGTTATCGCGAGGCTTTCCGGGATATCCGCAAGATCGTCGACGGCGATCTGGCAGCGAAAACCTATGAGGTCCATCATATTCAGGCTATCAGTGTCACCCCGGAGATATCTTCCAAACCCGTTAACAATAGCAGCGACTCTAAATTCGGACCAACACTCAAACGGTAAGTTGACCAATTTCACCCAAGCCTTGTGGGTAAGCTGTGATCGCCGCGCGTTGCTGTGCGGGTTCCACTCATAACATCTATGCTGGCAGTGGCGAAATCTCACGACCTCACTACTTGTGAGCACTTCCGGGCGAACCCGTTGAGGTAAAAAAATCACGAAACCCCTCTCACGATAGCGAGCAACGTGAAAATCGTCAGAGAGCCCGCCAAACCTCAAGGCTAAATCGTTCGCGAGCATTTCCTGGGGACAATGACCCAAGTTTACCGGCCAAATTACATTAGCAAGCACGGCGTTCCGGCAGATTTGCTGACGAGTATGAAACCCCTCTGTCATCGGCACGAAGGTTTTCATTGAGATGGGGCGAAATCTCATAGCCCTCTGCATCGTCGCTGAACCCGAAAGTCGCCGGAGACGACAGATACGAGCGGGATGACCAAACCGGAAGCAGAGAGTGCACCGCAGGGGTTCTCGACACTCTCGTACCCTGTGATCCCTGGCAAGACACCGAAAACACCGACCCACAAAGGAAGAGTAGGAAGGGTGAGTGGCCCGGGGAGGTAAAGATCTCAGTGTCTGCTCTCTGGTTGTGGGGACCGAATGAGCACTGAAATCAGGTTGGCTAAGCAGTGCCTCTTTATAAGTCGGCTTAGCGGGTATCTCAATCACATTTGAGGCCTCCTTCTTTCTCCACAGGTTACAAGAGACATCCCTATATTTTCCTTCTCTGGGCGAGCGAGAGAGGGAGGCAGAGGTGGAATCTCCAACTGCTGCAGACGAGGAGTCGCCGTCGAATGGACAACACCAAGTCAGAGAGCCTCCTTTTTGATCGGCCCACGAAACCCTGGGATTTGACTTCTTGCAATTGTTCTGGACTGTTGCAATGCTCCCCTCAGATTCCTTAAGAGCAGTGAGGGAACCACCAAAAGCCTTCACCTTTTCCTTAAGTCTAAAGAATCTTTGCTCTAGTTTCCAGTCAAGAATGGCAGGTGAAGAGGAGGTGTCAAGGTGCTGTCTAGTCCCTTCCCTGTATCTGGTTTTTAGTCTGTCCCTGCCCAGCTTTTCCGGGTTGGAGGAGATCCGCAGAGGTTCGCAAACTTCTCTCCAACGAGTAATTCTCTCCAACGAGTGATTCTTTCCCTTCTATTGTCACCAAGCTTACCTCGAGCTATTTCATCACCAAGCAGACCTCGAGCTCTTCCATCACCTTGTTTACCTTTATCTCTTCTTTGTGGAAGCTCTTCTCTCCCCATTCCGAATCTTCCTTTCATGAATCTTGGATTCTATTCAAAATATATTAATTTGAACTTGGAAAATGTTTTCTCTTAATATCCTATTGGATGCCTTCTTTTCATCTCTTGCGGCAATCAAAGCATTTTGTTTATCTTTTTCTTTTTGCAGGGATGTCATGGGCCAGCATGAGTCTGAATCAAATCTCGAAAGTAGAAAAGAAGTTGTCAGCTCTGATGCTCTCCCTGTTACCCTGGTTTTGTTCTTTACTTGCTTAGAAGTAGAAGTAGTAAATGGTTCAGTTAGATGTTAGTTAAATCGTGACTTGGATTACTTGGTTTTGGATTTGATATCTTTGACTTGTCATCACTTGTGGATTTTGGATTCTCCGCGTTGCTCATGGTTTTCTACCCCTCGTGGTGGCAGGTTTTAAAATGTATCGTTTCCATATGAGAAACCGTTTTCAAAGTGGATTCGTGGTTTCAAATGATGATGTTAGAGTTTTCAAAATGAAGCTTACGGGTGGGGAGCGTTTGTAACTAATAGGCCTTGTGGACTTATCCTTTATGATTATCTCTGTGTGAATGTGAATGTGCAATGTAATTGTGATTCTGAACAATTGTTGTACTTGTGCTACGCCGTGTAAATACAGGGGAGACTCTGCCCGTATGGACCGAAAAACTTTGTATTTGTGGTGGGTCTGTGCGTCACGTGGACCAGGTAGATTTCAAAAGAAAAAAAATGGCACGTTTTTCGCAATGCTCTGATTTTCTACTTGGCAAATATTGTATAAGCTGGTCTCGGGGCGTGACACCCAACGACCTATTCCTAAAACTCTGTTACCAACTTAATCTGTTACGCCCCGGGTTCCAGTTCACCTAGGCTCGCCAACAGATCCGCCGTATACACAGGAATTTTTCTTGTACACGAAGCGACAGCTGATCCTGCAAGTAATATATGAATAACTACACAAGATTAATAGAGATGCTAATATGAAAATATATATACATATATATATATATAGGGCCAACTGTACATACATGTGGTCCAAAACAAGTAACTGAATAAAAAGGAGGTACATCCACATCTCTGCTCACATATACACAGATACAGCTGCATGTACATGGCTACTACAAAATGTGACTATGTCTATAATAGGGTACTCCTCTAGCAAGCCAACCGGTAGATCAGGATCTAGCTCGCGGCTTTCTTACCTCGGTCAGAAGGAGTAGCAGCAACGGAAAGCTCTGCAAAAAAAAATGGTAACAAAGCGTGTAAGAACTATTGTAAAACAAAGTAGTCCTCAGTGGGTAGTCACCAACATCAACGGCCTGCCCACTAAGTCCTCAACTGAAGTGTACAGGTAAGCAAAGTGCAGAAATGTAAAGCTGGAAGGAAACTACAGCTACAATGCCACTGCACTCTACTCATGTCAAGTCCTCTGTATATATGTATATCACTAGCATAAAAACTATCACCACTAACCCAATCCAAAAGGACTGCCAACTGGCCCGTCCAGCCCATGCCAAAACCACACTACACACCACCCTCGGGGGTGGCCGGTCCAGGTAAAATGCCCAAACGGGGCTGCTACGACATCAATCCCAGAAAGCCAAACTCCGGAGCGGCACTCGGGCGGCGCGACCCCTACCGAGTATAAAAGCATGTCTCTGTCGAGTTCAATCAGGCTCACGCAGGCTATGATCAATGCAAGTGGGTCAAAACGAATCCAAGAATTAAGGCTCACGTGCCCTCAGCACAATCTGATGCGAAAAGTAAAGATTTGGGCCACCGTCAATCCGGAAGGCACCCGTCAATGCGAAACAGTCTCAACCCTGCTGTAGAAGTGGGCTCGGCATCACAATACAAGCGTAATCTCAACCTACACTAATTTAAGTATCCACAACGCACTAACAGCGGTGATTCAAAGGTGAAACTAGCTCCTAAAGCTAAATCTGTTAACTTTTCGAAAAATGCAATGTGTAGATTCTATAGGTTTTCTCCTAAGTCAAGTTCCAATTTAGCATGTAAAATTTATCTAAACTCATGAATTTAAGCTCCAAGTTCAGATTTCATCTAAGGACATGCAAATTTACAAATTTGGGCTACTAACATGATGATTAAAGGATAATAAAGCATGCTGAAAATCACATAGCACTTAGGAGGAATTCCGGTGAATTTGGTAAGTTTAACCCACCTTATTTGCTAATCCAACCATTGGTTGACTTAGGCTCCGCAAGCATCTTCCTCTAACTCCAAGTAAAAGGGAAGTGATGCCAAAATCCAAAAATTCCTGTCGAAGGTGATGAAATTAAAACTCGAATAGAGTTTCCAACAAAAGTCAACATTTCGAACGAATTCGACTTTAGAATCCAATTAGTCCAATTGAAAAATAATGTACCTTCAAATTCAGCTGGGAGCAAATTTCAATCAGCTAGAATTCATGTGTGGCTCTGCTAGAATCCCCTATTAGAGTCATACGGAGAAATTGAAGTTTCAGTTGACGAATAAAATCAATCCCCGAAAAAAATTCAGCATAGTACAATAGATGTAAATCAGTGGTATTAACCTTAAATCCAATTCCAAATAGGGACAAGTTGAGCCTTGACATCTTCCTCACTTGCGAAGGACTCTCGAATTAGAATTTGAAATTTGGAGTAGCCACTAAGCTGTTCCCCCCACTGGATTCCTGTTGCAGCTGCTGCTACCTCAATGTTGCTGCTGGCTTCTAAGCTGCCAGCAGTGAGCTGCGCTTCTTTCTTGCTCCACCAACCAATCCATAGTGAAATTGGGAATTGGAACTCATTCACAACTGATCTTAGGCCTTTGCACTACAAGAAAAATCCAAAATTTTCCATGAAATTCCATCACAAATAAAAGATAAAGGTCCAAATTTCAGCATCGACGAATAACAGTTTTACGGTCTTCGACCTTAACGAAACAATGAATTTCTCATTCATTTTACATCCAAATTGATCCAAACAAGATTCTACGCAGTAGAGGATGAAGTCAAGATCACTCCCAACCTTTTCAAAGCTTAGTCCCTATAGAAATTTTACATAAACATTAATGAATTCTGGCAGTGGATGAAATCAGCCTGAAATTCTAGCATTGACCCAACTTTGATCAACTTTAAAATTTAGGCCACTAACCTTCAATTCCAGCTCAAGGAAGATATGGGCTGACTCCCAACTTCTCCCCACACAAGTGCAAGCCTTTAATTTCGAAAATGGAGCATTACATGATATCCAAATAGCTCTCAAAATTCTTAACTCAATACTGCCAGCCTGCAGCAAGCTGCTTGCAGCTTGGTTGTTGGTGGCTGCAACTGAGTTACATGCCTCCAACTGCAACTCCACTTCAAGTGGCTGCCAGCAAAAGCAAAGAAGAGGTGAAGGACAAGCAAAAGAAGGTTAGAAACTCCATCACAATGCCTAATTCCTTGCTGCAGCTGCCAACACCAACTTTCTATTACCTGTTGTTGTTGCTCTAACGTTGTTGCTGGCTGCAACTTGAGTCCTGCGCAAGGGCTGGCAGGAGGGAGAGGAGAGGAGAGGAAGTGAATAGAGGAGGAAGGAATAGAGAGGAAGAAGGAGAAGTCCACTTCAGCCACCCACTAGACTCCAACAACCTGAGTTTGGGGTGGTTGGGGTTGGTGTAATGTGCCTTAGGCACAAGATAAGAAAACTGCACCAAGCTAGAATTAAGTGAGGTTTCGAAGTTTAATGGTGACATCAATTTTGCATCCAAATTAAATCTAACTTGCTCCAACACTTTTCTGACGTGTTGGTTAATTCATGGACTGTAATCATTCCGATTTTTTTTTTCGGAACACTACAACTTAGCTATTGGCGGAAAAGAAGAACGGTTTTCATCCATCCACGCAACGACAACAATTGCGGAGTTTGATCCACCAGCGCTTAGCTGTCGGCGGAAGCAATGGCGCATCGGCAATCATGGCGGAAGAGATGTGAAGCCCACAATATTTTGCTTGGCGCTTAGCCGTCGGCGGAAGAGAAGAACGGTTTTCACCTATCCATGCATCAACAATAATGGCGGAGTTTTATCCGCCGGCACTTAGCCTTTGGCGGAAGCAAAGAACGTCAACCATTCCCGAATATATCATCAGCAACAACTGAGAAATATCGAATACGAGAGACATTTACTGGGCACTACCATTGTATTTTTAAATGGTATCTAATGCTTACATTGGGGAGGTGAACGTCACCTTCATACAAGCTATTTCCACATTCATTCCGTGTAAGCTCATTCGTTCTATTTAATTATGATGAATAGAGAGGATGCTCACGTACATCTCCATGGTGAGCATGTAAATTAATTACATGCAAATTAATTATGATGAATAGAGAAAACGTGGCCGCAACCTTTGCCAACGAAGCTAGTGTGTTTTCCCAGTCCTGTCTTTGTTGCGGCTCCGCGTCAACTTCGAAACTCTATTGGCTTCGAACTCCAATGCTACTTCGCAAATTTTCCGATCGCCGGTGCTTATCGTGGTCCAAAAAAAAAAAAGTCTGCCTACTCGAATTGGTAGTCGCTCGCCAACATATTGTCGCTGACTGTATTAATCAGTACGGGAAGACGAGAAATTATTATTATATGGGAGGCGGAAGAAAGGAAATATTAATTTGCATTTATCTAATTTCATTAAATTTTGAATTAAGAGTTTAAAATTTGAAATTATTTTGAACTCTCTTTAAAAAAAGTGTATATAGACTTATTAATTCCAGATAAGAAGGGCATGATTTGGCTATTTTTAATAATAAAACGAGAATTTTTTTATTATTTATTTCTGTTGGAAACTCAAATTTAAAAATATAATTTTAGGACATCAAAACATAAATTTGAAGTCTTCAATTTGAATCTCAAGTTTGAACGTAGATCGAAATAAGTGTCAATTCCGTAGAGGCCTAATCTTAACCTTATGAATCCGAACCTAATTCAGGGCCACATGAACCCAAACCTAAATTGAAGCATGCCCAAATCCAATAATATAAGCCCAAATATTAGCCATATGAACTCAATTCAAAGCCTTAGCTACACCATATGGGCGTAAACCGAGCCTGCACCCACATCCGAAACTAAATCCAACCTACATGGGCCTAAATTCAGCCCAAGCTCAGATCCACAGCCAATCTGAATCTGAACAATTCTAGCCCACATTGAGCTTGAGCCCAAATATAGCTTAAATCTAACCCAGGCTTGATTCTAAACCCAAACTATATGGGCCTGAATTCAGCCCAAGCCTAAATCTATAGCCAATCTACAGTATCTGTTATGAAGCCACATCATCTTCCCGTCATTCAGGCACCATTTTTGTGAACATACTATATTTTTCCAACATCACCTCGAATAGGCCCATGCTAGAGTTCATCCTAAGGCATTGGAGGGAGGATGTGGAGTTCGCAATTGGCACACAAAGAATACGCTTCACGCCCTAGGAGGTCGCAGTTCAGCTGGTATTACTCCTAAACGGCGAGGTAATAAACCTTGACGTGAAGGCCGATTCCGATATTCAGAAGAGATACCTTGAGCGGAAGAAGGTTGACCGCAAGAACCTCAATGTCGTGTTGAAGGACATGTCCCCAAATAAGGATGAAGACAACAATGGCAACTTTGTCAAATTACTTATTCTTTACTTTTTTATGTTGCATTCTTTTTACCAATACCAGTAATGTTTGCCCCAAAGGTCTTCTAGCTCTTGTTGATAATATCTCCCGTCTGGGACGCTACAATTGGCCGGATGCAGTTCATCGACTTATCATCGACAACCTATGTTCAGCCGCCATAAGATTATAGAATAATGTGAAGAGGGTGGAATACATTTTTAGGTGCACCCCTCTTCTCCCTGTAAGTATCAATTGTGCAAAAGTCTCTTCATAATTTTTAGCTTATCGTTGTTATACCCTTTAACTACTTATTAAGTGGACAAATTTAAACAGAAATGTAGCAAGAAATTATAAAATAGTGCAATTCCTGTATGAATAGTGCAACTTTTACTCACTAATCATACAATCAATATATGAGTTGCGATATTTTGGTTAGTAGTTCAACGTATTGCGATATATATTGTAATACTCTGCTATTTAATGCAACATTTTGGTTAATATTGCAATTTCTAATGTTGAATTTATTATGTTAGGGCGTGGATATACGAGCATATAGGGTACAGTATCGTAACCTTCCCAGCGTGTAATATTCCCATGTGTTTAGAGGTGGGACACTATTAGATGGACTAGGCATTCACAGGGCTTAGCTAAAGTGAAGGAGGACTTTAAATTTACGATGTGCCGGCACAGACTTGAATGCTCTCCGGAGGAGCAACGGCTAATAGGGATCCGAGCTGTTGTTCCAGGACGTCACGACATAAAATATGAGGAAGAGGAGGGGCTATAAACAGGTCATGGATGTAATTAGACATTTGGAGAGCGTCGTCTATGGTTGGTCCGCTCCGTGGCCATAATGTTGTGCCTCCTCCTGTACCATCACCAAAGTCCTCACCACTGCGTACTATAAAAAAAAGGACCCCTCCTCACAACCTTTGAAAATACAAAAGTTATCAAAACAAGTCTTGACGATACCAACACCAATCTTTGCTGTCAAGATGAAGCACGAAAGTGTGCAAGTTCCAACTCTGCGATCGTCTGTCTCTAATAAGGATCGGTCGTGTTTGAAACAATCATACTTCCCTCGAGTTCCCAGTGAGGCCCAGAAGAAGCACAAGCCTGGGAAGAGAACGAAGTATAGAAGCCCATACCTCCTCCGACCGCGCGAAGCTCGAAAAGGCAGAGGGGACGACAGGATTGCCGACATGTGTAACGTGCTTATTCTCTTAAATTCGCAATAATTTTTTATATAAAATTATGTAATTTTTTATATAAAATTATGTAATTTTTTATTGTACCGTTATTAGATTAATAACAGTATGTTTTCATTTACTACCATATATCAATCATGCAAATATAACCGTAATAGTGCAAGATTATATAAAGTAGTGTAACTTCTTCCGCCATCGTGCAAGCAGGATGCGGCAGCCAAGAGAGATCGCAGCATCAGGAGCGCAAAGAGAACCTCATGCGCAGTCCCAAAGAGAAGTTCATGAGAAAAGTGAAGACAACGATGGTGCAGCAGGAGAGCTGTTCGCCGACGCCGATGCAATGGAAGGGAAAAATGTATGTAATCGTGTAATTTTAGCATAATCAGTGTAGCATACCTACAAATAGATTAATGACCCTCACTATTTTACATTAGACAGCTACACAACATTATCGTCCAGCTCTGTGAGGAGGACATCCAACCAATAAGTTCGCTACCTACAGCGGAGATTGTACATAGGCCGCCGAGCATGTACCAAAGGCCGCTGACCATGTACATACGGCCGCTGAGCCTAAACCGTCAGCATCAAGCCTAAACCGTCAGTTGCTGAGCCATAATCGAAAACTGTCGAACATGTACCGAAGGCCGCCGACCATATACATATAGCCGCCGACCTGAACCGAAGACCGCCGAGGCGGAATTGAAGGCCGCCGAGCCGGTCCCACCCGTCGAGCATGTACATACACCCGAGATAACAAGTGCTGTGAATGATATAGTTGGTGTGGGTAAGGTATGTACTTGTTGCAACAATACATGTAAATAGTGTAAAATTTTGTCTACTCGTGTCAAATTCTTCGCAATATTGCCTTCTTATGAAAAATGTTATACTATTTTATAAATCTTAGTGTAGGCCCCAATATTGATCGATATATCCCCCTCGAAAGAAGTGAATAAAACAACGAAACTTTCGATCGCAAAAAGAGCAGAAGAAAGGAATTTAAATATTATGGCAAGGGTGTGCTGCTGAGGGAAGACCAAGATTTAATAGAGAAATTCCTTACAGCCTTACAGGTGACACAAATTTAATCAAAGTTCCCTCGAAGAAGAGCGATATTTCTCGGAAGGACTTCATTGACATGCTCATCCATATGGCCTTCATGAGCTGCGATATTATTGACTCCTACCAGCATCTCTTGGAGAAGGCCAAAGGTCAACATTGCATATAGTCCAATATCGTTAACGAGGGGGCGCTAAAAGGAGCAAAGTTTTGGTTCATCCCTCTCTTCGACTACGATCATTGGCAATTATTGCTAGTCAATCTAAAAAGATCGAAATACCTACACTATAAATCCATACGGAACGATAAATACAACAAAGGATTAGAAAAGTGGTACGTAATCCTTTATTTGTTCGAGAGATTGGTCTCATTAAGCACATCTTTCCTAAATAGTGCAACATCTATTTTTTGCAATGTAAGTTCGTTGGTAATTTTTTATCGACCAACATTTCGAACTTATTCAGCGGCAGTGCAAAGCGTCCAATAGAGTGTACCAAAGGAATCCCTATTCATGATTAATCCAACGACTGTGCCATTTTTCTTTTGACATACAAGAAAAATTTATAGAAAAGATATGGACTTAATTTCACCCAGAAGGACATTATGAACATCCGTGCCGAAGTTGCTGCAACATTCTTGCCGAAATTTTACAGAAGCTGATTCAAGGAATTGTGAATTTTTTTGTGTACTTTTTTTTGTTATACATTACAGTGTAAACACATTTGTTGAAAATATAAATAATACAATTTACAGTGCAAACACATATATTGAAAGTATAAATAATACAATTTATAGTATAAACACATACGTTTTAAAGTGTAAGTTCTGCAATTCATCAAAGTAATGGGTCACTGTTTTGCAAAATAATGTAAGATTCTTTGTACAGATTGCTTTAGTGGTGTAATGTTTTGTCCGTTTAGTACGTATTCAAAATAAATAGCATAAGCTTGCTATAGTTGTTCAAAGCCTTAGTAGAATAGACCTATGTTATGGACGGACGATTTGTTTGGCTTTCCTGCGTGGCTCCTATAGCTGATATTGTGCGGTTTGGGGCTTCTATCGCCTGCTTGCCTTTTGGCTGAGGAGGGATCTTGTATGATCGTTTATTGTGACCCCACCTTTGGCAATTTTCACATCGCTTCCTGAGGAGACCATTAGCAACTGACTCTCTCCACACTATCTTCCTTCTTCCCGGTTATATGCGCATGTTAGGCGGCCACGGCTACACGATCCTACTGGGCAGAGATGGCCGGTACTTTTTTCCTCTTATGGGGGGCACATAGTTGTTATATGTTTCACCAAATATTGTGGTCTTAAACCAGTCCTCGACAAAAGCGTAGGGATCACAGCGCCTCATCGAAATTGCACCTATTGCGTGATTATATAGTATGTCGTTAATATCCCAACGCTTGGAAGAACATATCCTCTTAGATAAATCTACAACCTTGGTGGTCGTCGGCGTGATTATCTAAAACAAAAGAATAGAGGTCAAAGGCAAACAACTTAAGTGATTGTGCATGATAGATAATAAATAGTGCAATATACTTAAAAAGTATGCAAGGTAGTAAAAAAAAAATGCAAGACAAGTAACAAATAATGCAATATACTTAAGAAATGGTGCAAAATATATGATACCATCTAGAACAAGACATCCGTCGAAGGGTTCATAGTGTAGAAACGAGAAGCTTCCCTTGAGCTATCTATGATTTTCTCAGCATAAGTTGTTAAAACCAATGTCATCTTTTTGCCTACCTGTTTTCTCCAATAGAAATATGAGGCCATTTTCTTTCTAGTCTCCTCTACAAGGTACGTAATTGGTATGCCCTTAGAGGTCGAATCACGCTATTTATCATCTCGGCACAGTTGGAGGTAAGCATCGAATAACGTGGTTTAGTGAAACAATGCGTAGCCCATCTATGCCGAGGAAGCTTAGTCACATATTTGAACTGTTCCGAATTCAAATCCTTCATCTTCTCCATTATCTTATTGATTTCTGTAGCTGTGTAATTTTGTGCCATAGTGTGAGGACTGAAATTTTCGGTGTAATAAAATACTCCATTAATGATGTTTTTATGTGTGCTGCGAGCTGAATTCTCTGACCGCTGACTCGGTCGAAACCCTCCTTCTTGAAGCGTGCGAGGAGGCAGAGCGGCTATGATTAGTGACCCTCAAAACTTGCCCCCACCGTCGGGTCAAGCGATTTGGTTGATGAGGGATCAAATCAACCGGGTTCGATATCCTACAATAGTTTTCGGTTCTACTGGATCAGCCGAGTCTAACAGATGTACAGTACCTTTAGATTCGGCTGAAGAGCTGAAATGTTTATATATTGCTCAAAGTTTGAAAAAATGATTATAGGAGAAGGTGCACCGGTACGGCGTACACTCTTAAGGAAAATTCTAACTTAACCACTGCTCCTAGGAAAGACAGTAAATGTGGGAAAGGAAAGATTACAATTAGACTACTCCTAGAAAGCAAGAGAAAATGCGTGGAATTGAAACTGGTCTTTCTGTTCGTAGGGAAAAAGACCCCTTTGTCAGGCGTTTCTTATCTATGTATAATTCCTCCTAACGTTTATTCAATTAATCTCATGATCGGCCATTGCTCTGATTTTGCGGGCCATTACTAACCGATCCTAACCACATAAAGCTTAACTGCTTTTCGGTTTCAAATGCATTTCTTTGTGCTCCTGGTGCACCACATGTCGTTTTTTGCTGGCTTTACGGCCCAGTCACGCGGTGTATCGGGGTTTACCACATGGCACCACTTTTATGATATCAACAATTGCCCCCCCGACAGCTTCCGAACGAACGTTCGGTGGCTGGTGTCATCTTTTCAAGGGTTCGAATTTCGAGGTCATTATTTTGAATTGCCTCATGTCGCTTCTTAGCCGTCTCTTCTTCTTTTGATGGCCCTGATCTCAACATTCTTTTTGTCTCATCTGACGCATTAATTAGGTCATTTATTGCTGCCGTTTTTTTATCATCAAACTCTTTTTCAAAATTCCCCCAACGCGCTAGCACGCTTCGTCTTCTTTCTTTTCTCCTTCTTCCCAATCGAAAACTTCATTCTCCTACGCCTCTTCGTCTCCTTCATTTCCTTATTCCCCTAATCCTCTACTCTTCCTTTCAATGGTTCTGATCCCCTCTCTGCCCTCATCTCCCTCTCTTGACTATAACTTCTTTTGTCAATACGTCGAATCAGACCCTTCTCGATTTGTGCCCGGTCCTTCATTTGTAGATTTTCTTGTTTCTGAAGATCTCCCCTTCTCCGCTGACGGTCTCCCTTTGCTGGCCGATACCATTCACCTGCAATCTTGGTACGCCTCAAAATCGTCGGGGAAAAGTGTCTGGACTTGGTCTAGCATTTCGGACGCTTACTTGAACTGGCTGAACCGATTGAAGCATCCTACGCTAACATCTGGCATGAAGTTGGAATTTATGAAGCTATCCAACTTTCAAGATTTCCTCCTCAAGCCGACAATCTCCTTCTGGCTGCGGCTTTATGTTTCTGGTCCCCTGCCTCCAACGCCTTTCTCTTTAGACTGGGACCCTTCACACCAACTCTTCTTGATGTGGCGGCGATAGTTGGTCTTCGCCCTCACGGTGTCACTCTTTCGATGGCCTATAATCCTGATGGGGTAGAAGATTTCGAGGCTCATCTTGACCCGAAAGCGGATCTTGCCTACACCAAGTTTATCCGCCGGTTCGCAGGTCAATCTCCTAATTCAGTTACTAAAAAAGAGCACACCGCCTTGTTAGAGTATGCCCTAGAAGCCAATCAGGCCGACACATGTATTTTTTTTAGGACATAAATTGTATTTGACTTTAAATATTATGAATAAATATGAATTCTTATTTCCATTCATGTTGTGTATGTGTCCATGAATCGTCCAAGGAATTAATAAGATGATGACATGTATTCTCAAGAGTTGAGAATTTGAGACATGTGTCGTTGGTGGTTAATTCCTAAATGCTCCCGATCGATGGATCATCACGGGGACGGTGATTGATCCGATGAGATTGGTACACAGGTCACTTTCCTTTGGGGTAAATGAGTCTCGAATCAACAGTGTGGAGACACTGGAGCAAATGTGCAGGTGGTTGTTAGAGAACAAAGGTACCGAGCGTGACCAATGCGAGAAGTCACTTGGATGTCTACTCACTCGTTAGTGACTTACTCAATGTTGCAGTAGTGTGACTGGTCTTTTGACCAGCGATGCCTCGGCTATTCACAATGAGGTTACTGTAGTTTGACTGTACATACACTTGGTTCCTAGCCATTCAGGTCCTTGCAGTGCATGTTGGCTGCAGTAGGTTCGTTGTAGGAAAAGGGTGTGCACCTACATGAAATATATCTCCCTTGGTAGATAGGGGCATTAGTCCTATGTGATTTATGAGACCGAGTTTAGAAGACCTTGGCCAAGGCAGAATAAATAGCGGAAAGAATTTCCGATATTAGAAACTCGAGTCGAATAAATTTGACATATGACAGATGATGGGGTTTGACGAGTTGTTCCATGACCTCCGTTTAGTCGGGACTCATGATAGAAGGACTGTATCACACGATAACTGCACCAAGAGGTTCAGTATTCCATTCTACTGGAATGCCACTACATGCTGCTAGGCGTCACTGGTGGATTGTGAGACTCATGAGAATTATCTGGATGATCGATAATACTCATTGGGCTGAGTTAGAATTGTTCCGACCCACTGAAAGGAGTTTCAGTGATATTGTTGATAGTGATCAGAATATATATCTCACTACTAGATACAATAGAACCTATGGGGTCACACACATAAGAGGTTGTGACTGATCGGATAGCTAGATCGCAATTTTTGAATCGCCGGAGGACCTAATTGTCAATGTGTTGATAATTGGACTAATGTGTAATTGTTACAAATTAGTGGTATTAAAGTGTAAATATTACAAGAGATGACTTATTAACAGTTAGTAAATTATGAGAGGGCTTATGTGCAAATGTTGCATTATTAATTTGATATGATCAAATTAGGATAAAGTTCAAGTCGAATCAAATTAGGATTTGATCGATCTAACCAATTAAGGAAAGGATAAATTTAAACCTAGATTTATTCTTACCCTTAATGGTTATTATATTATTAAAAAGGAGGATTATATCCCTATATATAATATACTGAAGTTTTTAGAAAACCCTAGCCGTCATCTCTCTCCTCTTCTCTCTTCTTCTTCTAGCAAGAAAGACGTCCTTTGCAAGGGAGCTAGCACCCCGGTGAGGACATCGATCAGACCACCAATCTCGTGTGGATACCTATAGAGGCCGGACGTGTGTGCGGTTTCAAGAGAACCTAATTCCACGATCATCAAATTACGGTGCAGAACTACCCGCGCAAAGGTGAAAATTAGATCTTCTTATATCTTTAATCTTGAATAACATGAGGGATCCTAATTGCGTGTTTTTGAGATCGAATCTCGAAGTTTTTAAAATCAAATTTTTTTGATTTTCTTTCCGCTGCGTTTTTTCGTATGCAATTTTCTAACAGTGGTATCAGAGCCATCATCATAGTTTTCAAGATTAAAATGATAAATTTGGGTATTTTAAACCGTTCTTCGCCGGTTGAATGATTTATAGATCATTTTAACTTTATTCGAAAAATCGTAATTTGATCAAATCATTTAATCCGCAGTTTCTACACACACACACACACACACGCACACACACACAAAAATACTGTAGCAACCGTACGGATGCTACTGTAGCAGCCCCATACGGACACTACGGTAGCAGTCCGTACAGACGCTACTATAGCAGTCCGTACGGATATGGATAATTTTTTTTTAAATTTTTATTTTTATTTTGATTAGATCAATTTAAAAATAAAAAGGCTAATTTGATGAGATCAAATTTAGATCTTGATGAGATCAAGTTGTTATGTTTGCGGATTAAGTTTTTGATCAAAATAATAAACAATCAATAAGATTGATTGATTTTAGTGATTTGATCATTGTTATTTTTCGAATCATTGGTAAACGGTTAATTAGAATCCCAAAATTAATTGTTATATATGTGATGTATAAGATACATATCGGTGTTGATCATGGATAGCGACCTATTTATTTTATTTCGACATGTGATGTATTATGTGTATACAAAATCCTGTAATTTTAAATTTGTTTAAATTAAGTACTCTATATTAGAGATGGCTTTTTTTGGGTGCCTGCGTGCACAAGCCGATTTATTTGGAGACATACGTGTCTCAATAGATTAGAGATAAATGTTATCAAATATAATTAATTTTATTTTATCATTATTGTTGGGTTGTATGTTGTATGGTTGCACGTCATTGGTTGATCGGTTGCAAGCCGAGAAGCACGCAAAGACCAGATCGAGATGAGCACTTGATGGCGGTCGGATCAAGATGTTGATAGGGATCGGATCAAGTTGTAGCTCCGGATCGGATCAAGTAGTTGAAAACGATCAAACCAATGACGTGTATGTGCTTGTAATTTATGACCCTAAGACCTCAATTCCGGCCCAGTGGCTCAAGCCCGAATCCACTTTTTAGATCCATGATCATCACCAGTTACATTATATTTTTATGTGCGGATTATTTTATCTGCATTAGATGTAAATAAAGAAAATAAAATATGAGACCTAAATTTTAATCTTCTCACAAATATTAAGTCGAGCGGTCTTCCGCCGTTGTAGAAGTGCGGGCGTTTTTCTAGTGTTGATTGGCATGGCTGGTTACAATGGTCAGTTGCATCGGGAAGGCGCAACCACTCTATTAGCATGAGATGCTGCGGAGTAAAGATGGAGTTGGGCCCAATATCTGTCAGGTGAGGGACCCAATGACGACTTTGCTTACACGTTTGAACGGTGGGTCTGACTTAACTAAGAAATGAGGCCAATATCTGTCAAGTGATGCCTACAGGACTTAGAGACTGATCACTGTAATTTGTTTGAGAAGCATTGGACAAGAGTTGTCCACTCATCGATTTATGTATCGCCAATATCTGTCAGGTGAGGTAGTATGTTAAACTGGTGGGACCGCAGTACCCACTTGAAACCTTTGTCGCGTTGGGTTTCCATTTCTCTACCCGAGGAGTGTAAGAGACTCGAGAAAATAGTGGGAGGCTAAAATTTATTTTTAAAATCCCTAAAACAAAAATTTCAAAATAAATACAAATATCTAATTTGAATCTTTACTCTCTGCAGAACAAAATGTCCGCTTCCAATCCTCTCTCTCTCGTATTCTCGAAACAAACCGCTTAACTGGAACTAACTATAAAGACTGGCTAAGGAACTTAAAAAATATTTTGAGTTCCGAAAAGCTCACTTATGTTCTCGACCAGGACCCTCCCACGTTGCCAAATCGTCCTACAGCTGACCAAAGGGCAGCTCAAGAAAAATGGACGGATGACGATAACAAAGAAAGGTGCTACATTTTGGCGTCGATATCAGATGAACTTCAACGCCAACATGAGGATATGAAGACTGCTAAAGAAATGCTAGCCCACCTCAAGGAGTTGTATGGTGAGCAAAGCCGATCAGCTCGTTTTGAAGTGTCCAGAAGACTCTTCAAAGCTAAGATGCAAGAAGGGCAGTCTGTTCATGATCATTGTTTGACAATGATCAAAGACCTCGAGGAGCTTGAGAAGCTCGGCATGAAAATGGATAAGGAATTGCAAGTTGATCTAATCCTGCAATCCCTTATTGTATCATATGGACAGTTTATTGTAAACTACCATATGAATAAAATTGACTGCACCAATGCGGAGTTATTAAACATGTTGGTAACAACAGAGGGGACTTTGAAAAGTTCAAAGGGCTCGGTTCTCGCTGTGGAGCGGGCTTTCTCTTCCAAAAGAAAGTCTAATTGGAAGAAGAAACCTGCGAAGAAACAAAAGACGAAAAACAAGCCCAAGAGGGAAGCTCCTAAGATAAAGACCGCTGACAAAGGAAAATATTTCCACTGCAATGTTGATGGTCATTGGAAAAGGAACTGTCATGTCTACCTGGAGAGCCTGAAGAATAAAAAGAAAGACACACCTTCGGAAGGTATGTCAGACTTGCTTATAATAGAAACTAACCTTACGGTTTCCTCTACTTCTAGTTGGGTCATAGACTCTGATTCTAGTTCTCATTTGTGTACTTCAATGCAGGGTCTAAAGGAAAGTAGAGGGCTCAGGGAAGGTGAAGTGACCTTACGGGTAGGCAACGGGGCAAGAGTTGCTGCTGTGGCTGCTGGCACCTATCCTTTGCGACTACCGTCAGGACATGTTTTATTACTTAAAGACTGTTATTATGTGCCTGCTGCTAGCAGGAATTTGATTTATGTTTCTTTATTAGCACATGATGGTTATATTTTTAATTTTGATAAAGACTACTGCATAATTTATTTTAGAAATAAAACTATTGGCCGTGATTTTATGATTGACAGTCTAAATTATTTACATATGGATGTATCTATGAATATTTTTGAGCAAGTAGTGAGTGCCATTGGGTCTAAAAGACCTAGAGATGAGATGAATTTAAAGTATATGTGGCATCTTAGGCTTGGTCATATTGGAGAAGAAATGATTAACAAATTGGATAAAGATGGGCTCCTTGGCTCATTGACTTCAGAGTCTTATCCGGTTTGTGAATCTTGTCTTCAAGAAAAAATGATCAAATAACCCTTTGTAGGACAAGGGGAAAGAGCCACTGAGATACTTGCCCTGATACATACTGATATGTGTGGCCCATTTGATGTGCAAGCCAGGGGTTGTTATCTCTACTTCATAATCTTTACTGATGATTATTCACGGTATGGTTATGTGTATCTTATGAGACACAAATCTGAAGCTTTTGAAAAGTTCAAAAAATTCAGATATGAAGTAGAAAAGCAAACTGGAAAATCCATCAAGGTTCTTCGATCAGATCGAGGAGGAGAATACCTTAGTGGAGAGTTTCTAAACTATCTCAAACAAAACGGTATAGTCTCACAATGGACTCCTCCGGGAACACCTCAACTCAACGGGGTGTTAGAACGGAGAAAACCGAACCTTATTGGATATGGTTCGATCCATGATGAGCTTCACTGATCTTCCTTTATTTCTTTGGGGACATGCTTTGCTTACTGCAACTTACTTGTTAAATAGGGTACCTTCTAAATCCGTTCCTACTACGCCGTATGAGATGTGGCATGGTAAGAAACCAAATTTTAGTCATATCAGGATTTGGAGATGTCCTGCCCATGTAAAGCGATTACAGGCAGACAAGTTAGAGGTTAGGTTTGAGAGGGCTCGTTTTATTGGATATCCTAAAAAAACTTTGGGTTACTATTTTTATATCCCAGAGAATCACAATGTAGTTGTGAGCCGACATGCTACTTTCTTGGAAAAATAGTTTATTCAAGAAGCAGCTAATGGGAGAAAAATTGAGCTAGAAGAGAGAGTCTCTGAAGAGCAATGAGTCGTCGAACCTATAGAATCCATTCAAGCTGAGCCAGTACATGTAGTACCTCATCCACCTCGTAGATCAAGTAGAATCTTCCATCCTCCCAAAAGATACTTAGGTATTCTTACAGAGGATGTAAAGGAAATGTTCCTCATGGGAGATAGGGAACCTGGAGATGATCCCAAAACATACAATGAGGCGATGTCTGACATCGATTCTGAGAAATGGTTGGAAGCCATGAAGTCAAAAATTGACTCAATGTACTCCAACCAAGTCTGGATTTTGGTAGATCCACCAGAAGGTATAGTACATATTGGATATAAATGGATCTACAAAAGGAAGATAGGTTCGGATAGAAAGGTGGAGACCTATAAAGCGAGGCTGGTGGCGAAAGGCTATAGTCAACGTGAAGGCATTGACTATCAGGAGACCTTTTCGCCTGTGGCCATGCTTAAATCTATTCGAACACTGCCTGCCCTTGCAGCATACCATGATTATGAGATCTGGCAAATGGATGTCAAAAATGCTTTCTTAAATGGATATCTTGAGGAAGAAATCTATATGGAGCAGCCTCTGGGTTTCACTTCCGATGACGAATGTCACAAAGTATGCAAGCTGCAATGGTCCATATATGGACTTAAGCAAGCATCTCGGAGTTGGAATGCTCGTTTCAATGATGTGATCAAATCATTTGATTTCATTAAAAACGAGGAGGAACCATGTGTTTATAATAAGGTCAGTGGAAGTGCTGTCACATTTCTCGTATTGTACGTGGACGATATTCTCCTAATTGGAAACGATGTTCTAATGCTGACTTCGGTTAAAGTGTGGTTGTCTAAAAAATTCTCCAGGAAAGATCTAAGGGAAGCATCCTATATTTTGGGGATTAAGGTCTATAGAGATAGATCTAAGAGGATGCTAGGCCTTTCATAGAAAATGTACATAGAGGAGGTGCTGAAAATGTTCGGCATGGAAAACTCAAAAAGGGGACTTTTACCCCTTAGGCATGGAATATATCTCTCCAAGAAAATGTGCCCCAATACACTTGAAGAGATTCAACGTATGAGTCAGATCCCTTATGCCTCAGCTGTAGGGACTGTAGCACACTGAACTTTAGCAAATTGCGGAGTTCTAGTGAGGGAATAGTGCCTTATGCTATTCTGGAGATTTGGGTTGAGTTGGGTGAGCTTGGGAGTGTTATCGGGACTTGGGAAGTGCGAAAACGGACTCCGGAGAGCGAAATCTGTAAAAGGTGTAGATTTTGTATGGGCTTAAGATACCGGAACAGATGCGATTTATTCCGGTACTAAAGTTGAGATACCGGAATACTGTGTAATGGTCAATTTGGCCGAGGCTCGGGTTTTGCAATTTTTGTGCAGTATACCGGTACGCCTGTTCGTATACCGGTACGCAGTGCTGCAGATTGCAATTCGTGCAGTTTTGCAATTTTGGTCTTTGGAGAGGCTTTTGGGGATATTGTTACATCTATTATAGCTTACCCCTTCACCCCTTCACTGCCTCTTGTTGGCTGAGGGTGAAGAAGAT
The DNA here is from genome assembly GCA_016920855.1 of Puya raimondii. Lineage (NCBI taxonomy): Eukaryota > Viridiplantae > Streptophyta > Magnoliopsida > Poales > Bromeliaceae > Puya > Puya raimondii. The sequence continues at coordinate 209,776,226 of JABWPP010000050.1, read as the reverse complement.
GATGAGGTAGGCTTCCCTCTCTCTCTCTCTCTAGATTATCTCCTCTCCAACCCTCTTGATCAGGGATTTGATCTCTTCTTTCTCCATTTTCTTCATAGAGGAGTGCTTCTAGGCTTTGTGGGGAGCTCGGGATGGATGAGATGAGCTTGTTTGTGGATCAAACTTCAACCTAGCACTTGCTAGCTTGGATTGGGGCTCTTGAGATGGTGAGTGACTCTCTAGCAACCTCTTTTCATGAGTATTGCATGATATTTTGGATGTAAACCTAGTTTAGTAAAAACTAGGGTTTGATTTAGGGTTTCTTAATTTTGAGCTCTTGATGTGGAATTGATGAGTGTAGAACACTCTTGTAGGTTGGATTCGAAACTCCAATGTGTTGATCTGGAGTTTACACAAGCTTTTCTTGGATTAAGGTATTATTCACCTATTTTCTTCATAAATTTTGGTGAATTTCGTGGTGAGCTTGTTCGAAGCCCCTAACCCCTTGGAAAATTATCTTAGGGTATGTGAAGCTCGGGGGACAACTTCGTTTTGAAGTACTGCGAGGTTTCGATGGTTATCCGGTGGGTCTGACCTCACCGAAATGGGTGAACTCCCCCTATGTCTCCTATTTTATTATAGGATTGATTAGATGCATAATTGTGCTAATTATGACATGGTAGAAATTATAAACACATGATATATACTTGTTGCATGTGAAAAGTGGCATACTCCATATAGTAGAGTATTATGAGAATGATAAGCATGCTAGAGTACTTACACTAGTATTGTGATGACGCATTCATGAAATGCTATTTAAGATATGCATGCTAGTGAGGAGTGTCATATGAGACACTACTTGGTTGATGGATTAGTGAATTTACTTACGCATACTAAAGTATGCTTGCTATAGAGAAAAGAAAGGATATGACAAAATGCAAAACAAGTATGTTGTACCTCATCTAGGTGAGCAACTATGACGGGCATTGTTGACATTGAGCTCGACCTTTTGGTTGTTGAACGATTCCATATTTAAGACATGAGGAAAGGGGTTCTCTTTGTATTTGATAATTGTGATTGGCTAAGCATGTGTTTACTCGGTTAAATGAGGGATCGAATATTGGCATGGTGACCTATACTCCATAAAGTGGAGGTTCATGTAGTATGACATATGTAAATCATGAATGGTGATTTAGTTAGTATTTGTAGAATGCATAAATTATGACATTAGAATAATGCATGGGTTATAGCATTGTAGAATAAATGATATATGGCATTGGAATAATGCATGGGTTATAGCATTGTAGAATGCATGAATTATGGCATTTGTAGAATGCATCGAAAATAGTATTAGTACAATGCATTGAGTATGTCTTTGGTTATAGCACATGATAGTAACCCGTTGGGGTCATGAATGAGATGTAGGTCCATTCTTATTGGTAGAGTGAGATGTAACCACTTGCATGTTAGAGACATGTTACATATTGGTAGAAATATACCCACAAGTGAATTGAGAACAAGTATGACTTATGTGTCATGATTCCGACCTTCGAGTCGATGTTGTGATTCCATGTTTTTAGACATGATGATTGAGATGTGTTGGCCTTGGATATGATGCTTATGATCAGCGCTTGTTTGCCCTTGTGCTCATTCGCACATGCTTGTGAGGGTCGCTCCCTACAAGCCGGCACTCCGGAGTTAGCCTTTGCGATGTTTGATCGCTCGTGCATGATTGGGCGCCGAAGTGGATCGCCGTGGGGGAGTGTCTCATTGTCTACGGGGCAATGTTGACTACCACGGGACCATTAGGCATGGCACAAACCGGGATGTTACCTTGTGTAAGTCCCCTCGTGGATTGGGTAAAAGCTAAGTAAACCGGACATAGTACATCACGGTTGTTTGATGCATATACATGTAGTGTATGGACATAGTAGTGGGTCGTTTATTGTGGCATTACTTAGCTTGACACCATTGGGATGCATTCATTGTAGTTGGACATATTAGTTAGTCACTACATACATTGGCATCCATAGTAGCATTAGGCCTATACTCACATTGGTTTAGTATAGTGGCATGAATGTATGATGTTAATGAAAAAGAGGTTTTCCTTAACTAATGTTTATAGCATAAATGGACATGCATGTAGGTTATGGTGGAAGACATAATTGTGCATATGATTGTAAGGAATCAAGTACATGTAAATTTTGGCAATGCACCTACCTATGCATGTAGTGGTAGAAATCATATTTTTGTTGAAATGATATAATCATTTGGAGGTATGATAGTAGTAGAATTACTTGCTTAGCATTTTTTGCTTTATGCCTTATGTTTCAACTTATACTATCTTTGCCTCAGTTGACCTAGCGGTGTATTTCGCCACTCTCGGCGGCTTACCCACTGGGAACTATTGTTTAATAGTTCTCACCCCCATGGTTGTTGGGTTTTTGTTTCAGAGCCTTACGTAGCGGGAGAGGCTTGGGATCGAGGTGAGGGGTTAGCAGCTAGCTAGAGCCTCTACGATGATATTACAGATGGACCCTGACACCTTTCTTGTATATTTTGAGCGAAAGGTGTATAGTTGTTTCTAGAGAGTGATTTTCTAGTGTTGTTAAGATTGTGATCTCCTAGTGTTGTTAAGATGTACATTAAGTAAAATTTTATTGTATATCTTGAGATTTTTGTTGTGTTGATCATTATTTTAGTTGTAGAATTATGTTCTTGCTCTGATCACCTTGTGTAGGATGTATTCCTTCTTCTACTTGATTGTTGTTGTTGTAGACGCCTTGTGTACATTGTGTGTTATTTTGGTGTACACGGCGGGTCTGTGCACGTGCCTGGTAGGCTCCCACTAGGGCCCGGGGCGTGACAGATTATTTTGGTATCAGAGCCTAGGGTTGAGTCTTAGTGGACCTAGTGAACCTTAGGCCGGTTGGACGATAAGGAATAGGAACGTGAGAGACGGGATCTCTTGTGACATATTGGCGAAAGTATTATGATTGGGTCTTTTCCAAGCTCCAAAAGTGTTGGAGTTAGATCGAAGTGAACCACTTCTATACCCTTGGAAGGTCACGTTGGCGGCGGACAACGTGACATCGGGGAATAGTGGGAGTCCACTTCATTACTTTCGCATGATTGGGGTTGTAGTTTCGTGTGGGGATGCGTTGGCGTGGGGTGTTTTACCTGCGCATGTTATATTTGTTGCAGCTTGAGTTGTGGACGATGCACTCGATAGTGGCCTAGGCAGCCGAGACGGGAACCCTGCATCCTCCGGATTTGGTGAGATCCTGAAGTTGAGAGAACAGCTAGCGATTACAGCGAGCATGGTGGAGCGGTAAACATTTTCAAATGTTACTCCAAGTTGAGGCTTTGCGCCGGCAGACGGGAGGATTTAGCGACTGGAGGATTTGTCGATCTAGTTGGCAGCCGACCTCAAGAAAACTCTATGAGAATGTGGATCGCACCTTGATAAGGGTGAGAGACGTGGAGACCGTTGGGACGACAAAAGAAGCTACTAAGAGTGGCAAGTCTAATGTAAGAGGACAATCAAGGTGTTCAAAGAAAAATTGATCTCGAGAATGTGGATCTTTAGCAGGATGAAAGAGGGACGTCAAATCGTCATCAACTATTATGATGTGTGAGCGGTGGAGTCCGCATGTACCCGATGATGCCCTTGGTGTGGAGGCGGGTGCTCTCTTCGTGGCCAGGTGGGCCATTCCTAGTTGGAGTGTCTGAGGAGAACAGTGTCGACAATATTGGTATCGATTTCGCGCGGCTGGCACCGGGTGAATGCATGCCTGTTTGACAGGCGGAGGTTGATGCAGCGACGATGGAGGTTGTCGCAGCTCGTAGTATTGGAGCTAGTTTGTTGTTTTTTGTTTGTTATGATTGTAGTTTTGGATCGACTGTTTGCCGAATGCATGGCAGGGAACTCATTCCTTATTGCTTGCAGAACGAGTTGGTCCTGATTGCTTTGACTTGGGAGTACTGTTCTTGTACTCCATTAGGATTGGATGTTTCTGGGTGCCAACGAAGCGATTGGCTTTGTTAGCTGAGAGCGTATGGTTCTGATTTGGACTTGGACTGACTCTTTGGATACCGGGTTACCGATGATTGAGTGAGCCAAGCTGTAGTGTCTTGGGAACCTGGACCCAAAATAGTGTTTTCAGAGGGCATGGAAGTTCGCTATTTGCGATGATTATTTCACCCGCCCAAGCCTAGTTGTTGGCTGAGTGGGCGCGTGGGCTTTAGGCCAGCATCCTTGGTGAGAGTTGAGAATCGTCAAAAGTGAGGATGTCCCTCGTGAGGGAGTTGCTTGTGCAATTCCGGTTGCATTGTGAGAATCGAAGGCTTGGTCTTGAGACCTTCTTCTGCCTGGTATTTCTTTTATGGAGCATCGGTCTCATTGTTTTGGGTGGTTGGGCTACTTCGACTATATGTCGACTATCGTAAACTCAGCAAGGTCACGATCATGAGTGAGTAACCGCAGTCGAGATCTGTTGATCTATTTGATCAGCTCCATGGATTCTGGTTTTACTCGAGATTGGTTTGCAGCCTGTGTACCACTCTTGCTTGATCGAGCTTGAGAGTGTACCGAGGATGACTTTTCGTACTCGGTTTGGACATTACGAAATTGTCGTGGTGTCATTCGAGCTGGTTGATGCTCTTGCGTGTTGTGATGTTTGGCCCTTTTGGGTGTCTTTGTCCCTGTGCGCATCGATGACATGTTGGAAGTCGAGAGGCGATGAAGACCGTGAAGATTTCCAGAAGTAAGTGTTGCTAGTACTTCAAGTTGAAGAAGTGCCGAATTAGTTGTGAGAGCTTGCATTCTTTGACAAGTGATGTCGAAGTGGATATGACTGAAGATCTCAAGAACTTAAGCAGCCCATAGATGATTGGGAATTGGCCGCCATAACGTTTACTTGGAAACTGTGGAAATATTATGTATTGTCAGTGGTGTGAAGTGCACCCAGATCTGAATGTTTGAGATGTCTCTTCACTCAGGAAAATGAGTTGAAGCAGTGAAGACAGGTTAGAGGTTGGTGTACTAGAGATATCAATGAGATGGGTAACATGAATTGATATCTATCCTTTGGATCGGATCATGGAAGTTAGCCTTGATCCCGACTTGTAAATGGTGCAATCAAAGATCAAGAATGCAGCGGCTGATGAATTCCTAGTGGACAGTCAGAAAGTGCCTTGGCGGTGGAACTGACAAGTTGTACCTGTGATAATAGGATTTATGAGATATGCTAAGTGAAGCTCTTTGGGGCAACGCATGTGATGCGTATGAGCGGCATTGAAGATGGTGTATAGACCAGATGTGTCACACTTGTGGCAGGATTGAAGTCATCGCTAGAAAGTTGTAGTATAATGTTGGATGTAACAACAAGCGAGGACCGAATGTTTTCTTCCCGAGGGCAAGTAGTGAAGGCTATCTACCCTCGTATGGATAGAGTATGATTACCGGAGATTCTGGTATGGGATTGTCTCGCTTCCAAGCTAGACATGGTGTTAGTTGGGGAGATTGTGAATAAGGTGCTAAGCCAGCTCAATCACCGTTATTCACATGATTTGGGTTGAGGAAAAGTTCATGCAAGTATACCTTGGTGAATTGTGCGACTTTGAAGATCGCTTAACTCTACTGTTTTGGAATTTGAGCTCAATGGATAATTCTCGGTAAGAAATAAGATTTCAAGCGTGAAATCAGATGTTCGGAATGTGATACCTAGCTAATGGAATCCAAGAGCTATGTGTATGAGGAATCTAAGCTCCAGATTCATTGGACTATTTGAGACCCTGAGGCAATTGGGCCTAGGGGCGTATCAAGTTGTCTTACCTCCAGATCTGTTGAAGGTATATGATGTATTTCAGTTATTGACTGTAGTACACTGAATTTCAGTGCGTCGTACCGAACTTCTACAAATTGTGGAGTTCCGGTGGAAAAGTAGCATGAGAGGCTATGTGTGAGGATTCAGCCAAGTTTGGGGCTTGTGCGAAGTGTTTTCGGCGCAAATGAGGCGCGAAAACGGACTTCGAAAAGTCAAAACTGCTGAACTTGCGAAGTCTGCAGTGGATTCCGGTATGGATGTGTCCATACCGGTACTGAAGCGATTAGTACTGGTATGGAGTGTGGCATATCGGAATGTGAGGGCTGAATCCGAAAACCCAGCTCTCGGGTTTTGCGGAATTTCCTGTGGCATACCGGAACTAACACCCGTATACCGGTATGCCAGTGCGAATGCCGGTACGCAATGTGCGAAATGCCAGCTTTGGCTGGTTGTTAGTGTTGATTGTTGAGAGAGGCAAAAGGGTCTTTTCACACTCGAAGGGGTGTTAGAAAGGCAGGGACACCCTTCCCTTCTCAGTCATCTTCCTCCTCTACTTCTCCTCTCCATCTCTCTCACTTTCTCTCTCTAGAGAACTCTCCAAAGCTTGGAGAAAAGGGTGGATTGAGCTTGGAAAAGGCTTCCAAAGGGGAGAAGAGGCTTCTTGGTGCAAGTAGAAGCTTGGGGAACTCGTGGCTAAGGTGAGTTCCTCATGTTTTGGGTTCAAACCTTGGAATTGATCTAGTATTTTGAGGTTTTTGGAAACCCTAGGCAATCTAAACCACAAAACGTGCAGATTGGCCAAGAGATTTTGAGGTTCTACATGCATGCATGTGAAACCTAGGTGAAATGAGGGTTTTTGCCATGGGAGGTTCTAAAAATATTTGAACCTTCGGGAATTGCAATTGAGGCATAGGAAATCATGTTAGAACAAATGATTTCAAGTATTGAGTTGGTTTAAGGGTTCGTAACGAGTAACGAACCATTTTCTTGTAGAAGCTTGGGTTGAAGCAAGAACTCAAGGCTTGGAGACTTAGGAGCTCAAAGAATTCAAGAATTTGGAAGCTCTTGAGGTGGGTTTGTGTTTACCGAAGTGATTAGGTCACTTCCATGTCTAGGGTAAATAACCATTTAAAGATAAAATGGTGTGTAATGTGAAACCCTAGAACTTGCATGTTGGCAAAATGAGAATCATGATAGATAGAGCCATGAGCTCCTCTTGCATGTTAAAGAATTCAAGTATATTTCTATTATCTATACTTGTTATGTGATTGCATGTACGAAATGGAACCTAGTGTCATTGAACATAGGTTGGAACATAAGAATGGAACCTAGTGTCATGGAATATAGGTTGGAACATGAGATTGGAACCTAGTGTCATTGAACATAGGTTAGAACATGAAAATTGGAACCTAGTGTCATGGAACCTAGGTGGAGGATGTAAAGTGAACCTAGTGTCATTGAACATAGGTGAGACTTAGTGACTTGAACCTAGGGCCATAGAACTTGGGTTGGCAAGTGTAAAATGTGAACATTGGGATATGCGACGATTTCGCTATCCCGGGTATGCGACGATTTTGCTACCCGTGCCATGAGTTGGCGGTGACGGATTGGGATGTGCGACGATTTCGCTATCCCGGGTATGCGACGATTTCGCTAGCCGTGCCATGAGTTGGCGGTGACGGATTGGGATGTGCGACGATTTCGCTATCCCGGGTATGCGACGATTTCGCTACCCGTGCCATGAGTTGGCGGTGATGAATTGGGATATGCGACGATTTCGCTATCCCGGGAATGCGATGATTTCGCTACCCGTGCCACGTGATGACGGTGTTGAAATGGGGTATGCGACGATTTCGCTATCCCGGGTATGCGACGATTTCGCTACCCGAACACGGAGGTGACGATTTCACTCCTTGGACGTTGGAACTATTATGGTGATGCGGCGATTCCGAAACCATAAGTTTATGACAAGTAGTTGAACTTGGTCAATTTGAGATATATGATGAACCTAGGAGAGAATGAAAATTAACATTTTATTTGGTTGCATCATTTATATTTATTTACAAGCATGTAAATTTTGTTGCATAGTTATTTGTGATCTAACTTATGCTTATGGTGTTTCTTTGGACCTGGTGGGTCGAGCTTCTCTCTTGGGTGGCCTTACCCACTGGAAAATATGTTTATAGTTCTCACCCCACATTTTTCAGGTCCTTCCGCGAGTGAGGCGGCGGAGCGAGGCAAGGGTTTGGCTCTCTAGATAGCGGCCCTTCTATTTTGGTAATCCATAGAGTTGTACCCCTAGTCTTGGACATTGATAGTATAGGGGTTTTCATTAAATGTATGCAACTTGTATATTCCATAATTTTGGAACATGATGTATGGAATGGAAATGAAAGAAAAGACAAATTGGGCATGTATAAATGTGCAATTTTGTTGTAATTGAAGTAGAACATTTTTATGTTGATGCTTTTCTTGTGCAACTCTTGTACTCCGTTCCTAGTTGGAACCTTGTGGATATGCTTGTGTTGTGACGCCTTGGGCGGGTAGAAGAGACTCAATCCGTTCGGCGGGTCTGGGGCATGCGCCCGTGCGGTTATCCTTTCCACCTAGTTGGTGTTAAAGGCCCGACGGGGCGTGACAGACTAAGGTGGTATCAGAGCGTAGAAACGGTCTAGGTGGACCTAAGAAACCCTAGGATGGAAAAGACTCTAGGAGTGTAGGCTCGTGAGTGACGAGATCTTTGATTGTGGCGAAAGATAAGTGATTGGGTTATGTCCTTATACCTCTAGTTGGAAATAGAGGTAGATTCGAGGTGTGTCTTATTCTTCACCAAGAGAGTTCGTGTTGGCGGCCGACAACATGAAACCAAGTGAGGGGAATAAGAACCCTTGTGTGACTTTCGCCTAGATTGGGTTCACGTTTATTTTCGTGAAATGTTATGTTGCAAATGACTTTGAATGTCACGAAATGACCAAAGTCATTGTGTTTTCAGGAGGTAATGGTACGTGGACGGCCTCCTACGAGGGCTGGGCTCGGAGGATCGAGCGCGGCTCCCGAACAACTCGGGGAGGGCGAGAACTCGGGTCTTCATGATCAGTTGACCGAGTTGATGGGCGTGGTTCGGCGGCAGGCCGAAGCCATGCAGCGACTGGAAGAGCAGATTAAGAAGCTCCAAAACGAGATGGCGCAGCAAGCGGTTGCGATTAGGGAGGAGAGATTGGGAGCACCTCCGACCTCTGCTTCGGCACCGGCCGAGGAGGTGACACCGGCGCCGGCTGTGGCGCCACCGGCACCACCAACTGTGCCCGATGGGTCGGGTGCTCCTATGCCCGACTCCACGGCGGAGGATGCGGAGCGATAGCGCGCACTTGCGGCTCTCATGACGTTCAAGAAGTTCAACCCGCCTATCTTCAACGGGGAGAACGTGGATCCATGGGATGTGGAGATGTGGATCAATGCAATGGAGATGCTCTTCGAGGATCTATATACCTTGGAGAGGGACAAAGTGCACCTCGCCGCTCATTGTTTAGAGCGATCGGCAAAGGTGTGGTGGAAGGGAGTCAGGCGTGGTCGACTCTCTAGCCTTCCGCCACCGACATGGGATGAGTTTCGGGGTATGGTGTTCGCCGCCTACTTCCCCGATAGTGAGAAAAGGAAACTCCAAGAAAGGTTCCGAAAGTTGAAGCAAGGGAACCGCACAGTGCGTGAGTACGAGAGGGAGTTCTCGTACATCATTAATTGTGTACCGCACGTTGTCCGCGAAGAGTTGGACAAGGTCGATTGCTTCGTGCGTGGGCTTCGACCGGAGATCTTTCGGGCGGTGCACGCCTTCATGCTACAGACCTTTGCGGAGGTCTTGAACCGTGCTCTTTGGGTGGAGCACGGGAATGCATGTGCGCGCGAAGAGCGCGAGTCTTGGGGGAGAGAGAAGGAAAAGAATAAGGAAAAAAAGGAAAGAAACGACCGGCGGGTGGCTCTGGTGGTCAATCTAGCTCTAAGCGACCCCCGAAGCACTCGCAGTCGCAGAATCAGTCTCGTGGGTCTCAGCGGAATCGACCCTCGAGCCGGTGCCCGATTTGTAGCGGCCCCCACAACCCTCAACAGTGTGACTACGGTGCTACAAATGCGGACAGCCGGGACATATGCGGTTCAATTGCCCGATGGATGATGGCCAGGCGCCGTCGTCGGCATCGGCATTTGCATCGCCGAGGCAGCTTGCGGGCATCCCACCCGCGGCGATGTCGGCAGGCCGTACACCACCGCCGAGACCAGTTGAGGGCCAGCGGCCGGCGCCCAGTGGACGGGTGTTCGCCTCACAGGTGGAGGAGCCTTCTGCCCAGGAGGATGTCGTGGCAGGTATCGTGTTAATTAAAAGCATTCGATGTAGAGCTTTGTTTGATACTGGAGCATCGCATTCATTCATTGCTCGATCATTTGCTATTGCACATGGAATAGAAATTGTAGAAGCCACGCATGCAAGAACTGTGCAAGTACCTGAACACACCTTTTGTATACATCACGCGTGTGTAGATTGTCCAGTGAGGGTTGAAAACTGGATCATGCCAGCTGATTTGCTGGTGTTAAATCGAATGAACGAGTATGATTTGATCCTAGGAATGGATTGGCTCTCAAGATATCACACTACTATTGATTGTGAGAGCCGGATAGTGAGGTTTAAAGAACCCGGGCACAAGGAGTTTGTGTACCGTGGGTGCAAGAGTTCGCTCTTTGCGTCAATGGTGTCCACGTCGCAAGCAAGAAAGCTTATTGCTAGTGGTTGCATTGCCTACTTAGCGACGGTAGTGGATGACCGAAAAGAGGTGTTGGGACTCGAGGACATTCCTGTAGTCCAAGAGTTCCCGGATGTATTTCCGGCGGAGTTACCCGGAATGCCACCGGATCGGGAAATAGAATTCGTGATCGATTTGCTCCCGGGTACGGCGCCGATTTGTAAGGCCCCGTACAGGATGGCACCCGCGGAGCTAAAGGAATTGAAAGCACAATTGCAGGACTTGATGGACAAGGGTTTCGTAAAGCCAAGTGTGTCACCATGGGGAGCCCCTGTTCTATTTGTGCGGAAGAAGGAAGGTTCACTGCGGTTATGTGTGGATTACCGTGAGTTGAACAAAGTGACCGTCAAGAATAAGTACCCGTTACCCCGAATTGATGACTTATTCTATCAGTTGCAAGGGTCTCGGGTGTATTCAAAGATTGATTTGCAATCCGGTTATCACCAATTGAAGATCAAACCGGAGGATGTGAATAAGACCGCGTTTAGGACGCGGTATGGACACTATGAATTCACGGTTATGCCTTTCGGGCTTACCAATGCCCCGGCGGCATTCATGGATTTAATGAACCGTGTGTTCATGTAAGAAAATTAAGCATGTAGGCGCAGCGGAAGAAAATAACACAATTAAAATTTTCTAAACCAAAGATCACCTCGTGTTTCGTTTTAGATTGTTAACAAATAATCTAATTGATCTTATCAATTAGGATTTACTTTTACCTTGCGCGGGTCGAGATCACCGCGAAGTCGACGATCGCTGGTAAAAGTTGTTCATCCTCGCTAGCCGTGCACGCGCCCGGCCTCTACTCGCGTCCACACGAAATCACGCCTTTGATCGAAGTAGTCGACCGCTTCGATCCGCGATCCGATCACGAATTAATTCTTGCGTCGATTTGAGGAAGATAATTCAATCTTCTAATTGTGCTAGCAATCTTCCGAAGATCGAAAACGATAGATTAATTGTGGAGGACTTGAGGAAGAGGGAGAGGGTTGACGGCTAGGGGTTTTCTTGTATTGCTCTTTTTTTTTTTTTAATATGTCATATGACATATATTTATAATGAGAAAACCCTAATCCTAAACCTAATCCTCATCGAATCCTAATCCGATTGGATTATCCATTAACCCTCAAGTTGGTTTTAATTTGAACCGAATCCGAATCCTAATCCTAATTCGGTTCGTGTGTAACATTTACACATAAGTCCTCATATTATTTACTAACAATTAGTAAATACACCATGCAACTTTTGCACTTAAATACATCTAATTTACAACAATTGCAAATTAGTCCTTTTACTAATAAATTAGTAAACTTTAGTATTTAACTATATTGCAATTAACCCATCCGATAAACTTCTTTTATCGTCACCTTAATATCGATCATGCGCGATTTCTTATGTGTGTGACCTAATAGGTCCAATTCTGTCTGGTAGTGAGATATGATGCGATCCCCATCGACATCATCATCAAAACTCTTTTCGATGGATCAAACACTTTTGATTCTACCCTAGTAGAATAATTATTCGCCTATAATTATTCTTATTGGTTCCCACAATCCACCAGTGACGCCTAGCAGCATATAGTGGCAATCCAGTCAGAAGTGAATATCGGACTGAACCTCTAGGTGCAGTTACCGTACAATACAATCCTTCTATCGCATAGTCCCAACTGAGTGGAGGTCATGGAATACTCGTCAAACCCCATCACCCGTCATATGACAAATTTGATAGGACAGAAGCTCTTATGGTTACTCTTGGAAACATCTTTCCATACACCATACTACCCCGGCCGAGGATTTCTAAGCTTTGTCTTACAAATAGCATAGGACTAATTATCTCTCTACCGAGAGCGGTAGATCCCCTATAAACACACACCCATTCCTAATATGAATCTACTGCAGCCAACATATACTACTAAGACCCGTGGCTAGGATCAGAGTTTGTTGCATAGTCAAACTACAGTAGCTTCACATTGAATGGCCGTGGTGTCGCAGGTCTAAGGATCAGTTGTACCACTGCAACATCGAACCAGTTACTGACGAATAAGTAGACATCCATGTAACCGTTCGTAGTTGGTCACGCTCAGTACCCTTGTTCTCTAACAACCACCTGCATGTTCGCTCCAGTGTCCCCACACTGATGACTCGAGACTCGTCATCCCATAAGGAAGCGGCACATACATCAATCTTACCGGATCAATCATCGTCCCCATGATGATCCACCGATTGAGAGCATTTATGAATTAATCACCAATAATATGTATCTCAAATTCTCAACTCTTGAGAATACATATTATCATTTTATTAATTCAAAGGACGATTCACGGACACATTAAACATGAATGGCATAAAAAGGCCCAAATTTATAAATTATAAAGATTAAGTACAAAGATATGTCCCATAGAAAATAAAATGCGTCAGCCTGATAGGCTTCTAGGGCATACAACTAACAATCTTCCACTTGCACTAAAGCCAATCAGTCATGTATCTAATGCCCATCTTCTCAAGATGAGTCTCTAGTTTCTGCTGAGTCAAAGCCTTAGTTAACGGGTCCGCCACGTTATCCGTGGAGGCAACCTTCTGCACTTCAATATGTCTATCCTTGATGTACTCTTTGATCTTGTGATACCGCCGCTCAATATGCTTGGATTTCTGATGAGATCTTGGCTCCTTAGCTAATGCTACGGCGCCATTATTATCACAATATAGCGGTAGGGGATCCTTACTAGAAGGAACCACGCCAAGCTCAGTGACAAATTTTTTGATCCAAACAGCTTCCTTGGCAGCTTCAGATGCAGCAATGTACTCCGCCTCCATTGTAGAATCAGCAATCGTCTCCTGTTTGGAACTTTTCCAAACTATTGACCCACCATTGCAAATAAATAGATATCCAGACGTAGACTTTCTATCGTCTATATCAGACATAAAGTCTGAATCTGTATAGCCATTAACTCTGAGTTCTCCTCCTCCAAAAATCAAGAACATATCCTTTGTTCTTCTCAAGTACTTAAGGATATTCTTTACCGCTACCCAGTGTTCTTCGCCTGGGTTCGACTGATATTGACTAGTGACACTCACAGCCTGTGCTATATCAGGTCGAGTACATAACATCGCATACATCAAACTCCCTATTGCTGAAGCATAAGGGATTCTGCTCATGCGACTCCTCTCTTCAGGTGTCTTAGGAGACATAGTCTTAGAGAGGTGAATTCCATGTCTTAGAGGTACCATACCTCTTTTGGAATTCTCCATGCTGAACCTTTTCAACACTTCATCTATGTACATAGCTTGCGATAAACCAAGCAACTTATTAGGTCTATCCCTATAGACCTTTATCCCAAGGATATAAGATGCTTCTCCAAGATCTTTCATAGAAAACTCTTTTGATAGCCATAACTTGACCGATGTTAGCATAGGAATGTCATTCCCAATCAGGAGTATGTCATCCACGTACAATACGAGAAAAGTAACAGCACTCCCACTAATCTTTTTATATACACACGGCTCCTCCTCATTTCTGATGAAATCAAACGATTCGATTGCATCGTTGAAACGAGTGTTCCAACTCCGAGAAGCTTGCTTCAATCCATAAATGGATCGTTGAAGCTTACACACCTTATGACTTCCATCTTTGGAAGTGAAACCCAAAGGCTGCTCCATATAGATATCTTCTTCAAGATATCCATTTAGGAAAGCAGTTTTCACATCCATTTGCCAGATCTCATAGTCATAGTGTGCAGCAATAGCAAGCAGAGTTCTGATAGACTTAAGCATGGCTACAGGTGAAAAGGTGTCCTGATAGTCAATGCCTTCGCGTTGACTATAACCTTTTGCTACTAGCCTAGCTTTGTAGGTCTCTACCTTTCCATCAGATCCAATCTTTCTTTTGAAGATCCATTTGCATCCAATGGGTACAATACCCTCTGGCGGATCAACCAAAGTCCAAACTTGATTGGAGTGCATGGAGTCCATTTCGGACTTCATAGCTTCCAACCATTTATCGGAGTCGATGTCTGACATCGCCTCGCTATAAGTCTTAGGATCATCTCTATGATCCTTATCTCCCATTAGGAACATTTCCTCCATCTCCTCTATAAATAATCCTATATATCTATCCGGAGGTCGGGAAACTCTAATAGACTTGCGAGGTGGCAGAGTAATCTCTTGTGTCTCAGAGTTATCAGGAAGGGCTCTTGGAATACTCAACCCTGAAGAGACTTTCTCCTCTAGTTCTATTTTCCTCCTACTGCCTCCATCTAAAATAAATTCATTTTCAAGAAAGAAGGCATGACGGCTCACAATCACATTATGGCTTTCTGGGAGATAGAAATAGTATCCAAGTGATTCTTTGGGGTACCCAATGAATCTTCCCTTGACTGATCTGCTTTCCAATTTGTCCGTCTTTAATTTCTTAATATAAGCTGGACATCCCCAAGTCTTAATATGAGTAAAACTTGGCTTCCTACCATGCCACATCTCATATGGTGTGGTCGGAACATATTTGGAAGGCACTCTTGTTCAAAATATAAATAGCCGTAAGAAGTGCATAACCCCAAAGTGACGTAGGTAAATCTGTAAAGCTCATCATAGATCGAACCATATCTAATAAAGTTCGATTCATCCTTTCAGACACCCCATTCAATTCTGGTGTTCCAGGAGGAGTCCACTGAGAGACAATACCATTATTCTTGAGGTAGGTTAAGAAATCCGTGCTAAGGTATTCCCCTCCTCGATCTGATCGAAGAGCCTTAATCGGTTTTTCCATTTGCTTTTCTACTTCTTGTCTAAACTCTTTAAACTTTTCAAAGACTTCAGACTTGTGTTTAATTAAATACACGTACCCATACCGTGAATAATCATCAGTAAAAGTAATAAAGTAGAGATAGCCGCCCCAAGCAGACACATCGAATGGTCCACATACATCAGTATGTATCAGGGCGAGTACTTCGATAGCTCTCTGTCCTTGTCCAACAAAGGGAGACTTAGTCATTTTTCCTTGAAGACATGATTCACAAGCTGGGTATGGTTCAGAGAGTAAGGACCCTAAGATACCATCCTTAGCCAACTTGTTAATTCTGTCCTCTCCAATGTGACCAAGTCTAAGATGCCATAAGTACGTTTTATTTACCTCCTCTCTTGGTCTTTTGAAACCAATAGTATTCTCATTCATGCCATTGTCAACTGTATTAATACTAACATCCATATGTAAGTAATAGAGATTGTCTATTAGGGAACCATAACCGATCAAATTATTTCTCAAATAAATTGAACAAATGTTTGATTCAAAAATAAACTTATAACCGTCCAACACCAAACGTGAAACAGAAATAAGGTTTCTAGTCGCACTAGGAACATAAAGACAATCTCTAAGTTCTAAAACTACTCCTGTCGGTAGACATAAAGGATAAGTCCCCACAGCAACAGCAGCAACAGCAGCAACTCTTGCTCCGTTTCCAACGCGTAGGGTAAGCTCTCCATCTCTAAGTCTTCTACTTTTCTTTAGCCCCTGCATTGAAATACATAAATGCGAGGTGCATCCCGAGTCAATGACCCATGTGAAAGTAGAACAAACCGATAAGCTAGTAGATTCAATAACATGAATCTCGGACATACCTTCAAAAGTCTTGTCCTTTACCTTGTCCTTTAGGCTAGCCAAATAGTCCGGGCAATTCCTCTTCCAGTGGCCATCCTTTTGACAGTGGAAGCAAGTTCCTTTGGCGGCCTTCTTTTTAGGAATTACCTTG
Organism: Puya raimondii; assembly: GCA_016920855.1. NCBI lineage: Eukaryota > Viridiplantae > Streptophyta > Magnoliopsida > Poales > Bromeliaceae > Puya > Puya raimondii. Next base: position 209,759,889 of record JABWPP010000050.1, on the reverse strand, counting down.
ACAGGTTCAGTCTTTGGCTTCTTTGCAGGCTTCTTCTTTCTCCATTTAGACTTTCTTTTGGAGGAAGCCCGTTCAATAGCCAAAACTGACCCCTTATTGACTTTCAGCATTCCTTCAGCAGTGACCAACATATTCAATAGCTCAGCGAGAGTGCAAGTAATTTTATTCATTTGAAAATTTAAAATGAACTGAGAAAATGAATCAGGTAGGGATTGTAAGATCAAATCAATTTGGAGTTCTGCGTCCATAGTCATTCCGAGCTTCTCAAGCTCCTCAATGTCTTTAATCATCGCCAAGCAATGATTATTGACTGAGTGACCATCTGACATCTTAGTCCTGAATAATCGCTTCGACACCTCGTAGCGAGCTGTTCGACTTTGCTCATCATACAACTCTTTGAGATAAAGCAAGATGTTAGCAGCACTTTCCATGTGCTCATGCTGGCGTTGCAACTCATTGCTCATAGACGCAAGCATGTAGCACTTTACCTTCATATCATCATCAGTCCATTTATTTCTAGCAGCTCTCTGTTGAGCTGTTGGATTTTCGGGCACTGCTGGAGCCTCCGTGTCCAACACATAGGCTAATTTCTCAGAATTGAGAACAATTCTCAAATTCTTCAGCCAGTCGGTAAAATTCGGTCCAGTTAAGCGATTAGTATCGAGTATTTTGGCAAGTGGGTTAGAGGCAGCCATTTTTTGCAGAAGGTTAAGATTCTAATTAGTTGTGTACTTAATCGTAATCCATTTTGATTAGGGTCTTTAAATCTAAATGGTGCCTCCCACTAATTTAGCGAATCTCCACACTCCCCGAGTGGAGAAACAGAAACTTTACTAAAAGTTTCTAGTGGGAATTGCGGTCCCATCTGTTTACACACCGCCTCATCCTAACAGATTCTTGGCAATGAGCAAACAAATGAGTGAACAACTCTTATTCAATGCTTCTCAAGCAAATAGCAATTTAATCTTTGGCCTCCAAAGATACAGGCCTCATCCTGACAGATTCTTGGCCTTATCTTTTGGTTAAGTTAGACCCACCGTTCATTATGCAAATAAGAATGTCATTGAATCCTCATCCTGACAGATTCTTGGATTCAACCCCTTTCTTACCACACAGCATCTCATGCCAATAGAATGGTTGCGACTCCCTAATGCAACTGACCCCCGTGTCCGAGTGCATCAATCAACACTAAAGAGACGCCCACACCCTACAACGGTGGAAGGCCACTAATGGGTTCATAACACCATTAACTTAATATTTTATTTAGGGAGATTAGTTATCTCATCAGTTTTAATTTTTTTGTTAATTTACATCTCATGCAAACCATCGCATCACATGCATACATATATCGCATATAAAAATAACTACCGGTGATGATCATGGATTTTATTTTGATTCGGGCCTGAGCCACTAGGCCGGAATCGGGTCATAGGGTATTACACACAAGAAAAACTTTCTTATCCTGCATCTTGATCGGATTGGAGTTGATCAACTCTTGTCGGCTCCCTCGATCAGCATCTGGTTCAAACTTGATCTGCACCGCATCAACTCTTGAATGCAACAAATCGTCATGAAACCTAAACTACCCTTTTCCCTTTTAATTTTGCAACAATTACATTTCATCCCATAAAATAATGAGACACGCAGGTCTCCAAATTACATAATTAATTAGTACACGCAGGTACCCAGAAAAAATAAAATAAATCTAACACTGGGTCCTTATTAAATTACATCAATTTACATCATCACATGATACATCCACATCATAAGGTTGCTATCCATGATCATCACCTCATACACATCACATGCATATAATATTAAAATTCTCTAATTCAAATTCTAATTAATTGGATTTCGGATTAATTTAAAAATAAATCTTTATTTGTTTCAAAAATCGCAATTATTAAAACGATTTAATACATCTCATGTATTAAAAAAATTTAAAATTTAAAATTAATTTAAACTGCAATTCTGCACGATGCAACCGCATGACATAGCCGCATCCCAGCCACGTTGCACACAAGCACCACATGAACTGCATGCGTGCTCGCATGGCGAGCGTGGAGTTTGCAACATGTGCGTGTCGTCCATGCACTATGGCTCATATCACATGCAATCAAATGCCCAACTAATTAATTAGTGTTGCTATACACCAATTTGTCATGCATGGCCACCCTAATTAATTAGATGACTTATATAAGGCATTAAATTGACATGTGCATGCATGTCATCGGGATGACCAAATTAAACACATGCTATTCCCTGCACGCAACCCACTTGTTGCACGCACGAGTACTGCAGCCTCGTCAATAGTGCATCGCGCGTCGGTTTTAATTAATGTTTCAAAACAATCAAAATAATATTCGCAAAACAATCTTCATTGTTTTGATTTCGATCGCTCCGATAAACCGAATCAACATCGAAAAAGAGATTAGATCTAAAACAAACAACGAGGGTGGCTCTGATACCACTGTAAGAAAATTAAGCATGTAGGCGCAGCGGAAGAAAATAACACAATTAAAATTTTCTAAACCAAAGATCACCTCGTGTTTCGTTTTAGATTGTTAACAAATAATCTAATTGATCTTATCAATTAGGATTTACTTTTACCTTGCGCGGGTCGAGATCACCGCGAAGTCGACGATCGCTGGTAAAAGTTGTTCGTCCTCGCTAGCCGTGCACGCGCCCGGCCTCTACTCGCGTCCACACGAAATCACGCCTTTGATCGAAGTAGTCGACCGCTTCGATCCGCGATCCGATCACGAATTAATTCTTGCGTCGATTTGAGGAAGATAATTCAATCTTCTAATTGTGCTAGCAATCTTCCGAAGATCGAAAACGATAGATTAATTGTGGAGGACTTGAGGAAGAGGGAGAGGGTTGACGGCTAGGGGTTTTCTTGTATTGCTCTTCTTTTTTTTTTAATATGTCATATGACATATATTTATAATGAGAAAACCCTAATCCTAAACCTAATCCTTATCGAATCCTAATCCGATTGGATTATCCATTAACCCTCAAGTTGGTTTTAATTTGAACCGAATCCGAATCCTAATCCTAATTCGGTTCGTGTGTAACATTTACACATAAGTCCTCATATTATTTACTAACAATTAGTAAATACACCATGCAACTTTTGCACTTAAATACATCTAATTTACAATAATTGCAAATTAGTCCTTTTACTAATAAATTAGTAAACTTTAGTATTTAACTATATTGCAATTAACCCATCCGATAAACTTCTTTTATCGTCACCTTAATATCGATCATGCGCGATTTCTTATGTGTGTGACCTAATAGGTCCAATTCTGTCTGGTAGTGAGATATGATGCGATCCCCATCGACATCATCATCAAAACTCTTTTCGATGGATCAAACACTTTTGATTCTACCCTAGTAGAATAATTATTCGCCTATAATTATTCTTATTGGTTCCCACAATCCACCAGTGACGCCTAGCAGCATATAGTGGCAATCCAGTCAGAAGTGAATATCGGACTGAACCTCTAGGTGCAGTTACCGTACAATACAATCCTTCTATCGCATAGTCCCAACTGAGTGGAGGTCATGGAATACTCGTCAAACCCCATCACCCGTCATATGACAAATTTGATAGGACAGAAGCTCTTATGGTTACTCTTGGAAACATCTTTCCATACACCATACTACCCCGGCCGAGGATTTCTAAGCTTTGTCTTACAAATAGCATAGGACTAATTATCTCTCTACCGAGAGCGGTAGATCCCCTATAAACACACACCCATTCCTAATATGAATCTACTGCAGCCAACATATACTACTAAGACCCGTGGCTAGGATCAGAGTTTGTTGCATAGTCAAACTACAGTAGCTTCACATTGAATGGCCGTGGTGTCGCAGGTCTAAGGATCAGTTGTACCACTGCAACATCGAACCAGTTACTGACGAATAAGTAGACATCTATGTAACCGTTCGTAGTTGGTCACGCTCAGTACCCTTGTTCTCTAACAACCACCTGCATGTTCGCTCCAGTGTCCCCACACTGATGACTCGAGACTCGTCATCCCATAAGGAAGCGGCACATACATCAATCTTACCGGATCAATCATCGTCCCCATGATGATCCACCGATTGAGAGCATTTATGAATTAATCACCAATAATATGTATCTCAAATTCTCAACTCTTGAGAATACATATTATCATCTTATTAATTCAAAGGACGATTCACGGACACATTAAACATGAATGGCATAAAAAGGCCCAAATTTATAAATTATAAAGATTAAGTACAAAGATATGTCCCATAGAAAATAAAATGCGTCAGCCTGATAGGCTTCTAGGGCATACAACTAACAGTTCAAACCACTATTGGATCGATTTGTGGTGGTGTTCATAGATGATATTCTTGTCTACTCTCGGAGTGAAGAGGAACATAAAGAGCACTTAAGGATTGTGCTTCAAGTTCTTCGAGAGAACAAGTTGTTCGCCAAATTAAAGAAGTGCGAATTCTGGATTCGTGAGGTCGCTTTCTTGGGTCATGTGATTTCCGCGGAAGGAGTATCGGTGGACCCTATGAAAGTTGAGGCAATCAAGGATTGGCCTCGCCCGACCAATGTACGGAAGTACGAAGCTTTTTTGGGTCTTGCGGGGTACTATCGGCGGTTCGTGGAGGGATTTTCAAAAATCTCCGGTCCACTATGTAAGATAGGGGGGGGTGCCCAAGGATCTATCTAGAGTATATCAATCACCTAGAGGGGGGTGAATAGGTGTAACGGCCAAACCACAAATCTCGATGCAATAAAATAATGCGGAAATAAAAATCCACACCGAGATTTACGTGGGAAACTCCACCTTGGAGAAAAACCCACGGGACCAACACGCGATAACAATCCACTAAGAATAAAAGATTACAAGGTGATTACCGACTCCACGGACTTAACCTCTCTTCTATCTTCTACGGATCTCGCGCACTCCACCGGGTTGTCCACGCCCCACGTTCGAATCCACGAACGCCACGTCTCGAATTCACAAGACGCCTAACTTCGAATCCACGAAGCCTTCAACACGTCGAATCCACGACGCTCACCCGAATCCACGAGCACCAACGATCCGAATCCACGAACCGTCTTGATCACGCCGAATCCACGACGCCAACGATTCGAATCCACGAACCGTCTTGATCACGCCGAATCCACGACGCCACTCCGTCCGGAGCAAAACGAATAACGTTGATGATGGTTTATTGCTTAGAATATCATTAAAGATCTGTGGGAATAGTCTCTAAGCAATTCTCAAATTGATTCTAAAAGAATATTAGGAATTAGGGCACCATGAATCAATTTGAGAGAAGCTTGATGTAGAAGATGAGGAAAACGGTTACCTACAAGCTTCTAGGGTTTCTAAAAAATAATCTATGCTTAACCACGTTTTAGAGACACCCCCACATCATATTTATAGGTTAGAAGCAATCCGAAATAGATTAGGATTAAAAAACAGTTTTTAGAAAGGTTTGGAAGCAAACCGATTTCGACTAGGATTGAAAAACTGATTTTAGAAAGGTTTGGAACCAAATTAGGACTGCAAAGATATTTTAAGGAATCTACCATCTTATTTACAGGTTTGGGAGACATTAGAATTAGAGTAGGATTAAAAAAAAACTTTCCAAAAATTCACGACGAGTCGGGGTCCGGATCGCGGGTATGGGGTCCGGACCTTGAAACTCTTCAGGCGTTTCATTGTCCGGACCTCAGCCATCAGGATCCGGACCCGGTCTGCGAAACTGTGTCACGCTCACGGGTTCCGGACCTCAGCTTCCAGGGTCCGGACCCGGACTGCGAAATAGCAAGTATGCGTACGGGTTCCGGACCTCAGCTTCCAGGGTCCGGACTCGGTCTGCGAAGCAGCATAACCTGCTCACGGGTTCCGGACCTCAAGTTCCAGGGTCCGGACCCCGTAACATGAATTTTCCGATTTGTTTATAAATCATTAAAAACCTATTCTAATGTCTTCCAAATACTTGTAAATGTTTATAAATCATCATCAAGATTATTTAAACTTACCAAGCATCGTGAATTCATACGTTGAGTCTTCGAGTCTTCAATCTTTGTCTATTCTTCTTTGAACCTTCAAGACTCCGACTCACTTCACGAAATATGCCAATATAAAATCCGTAACACACTAACGCGTCTTACCCGCAAGGGGGGCCAAATATGTTTGGAACGAGGAATGCGACCAAAACTTTAAGGAGCTAAAGAAAAGGTTGACTTCGGCTCCGGTTCTCGCGTTGCCGATTGCGGGGGAGGGCTTTGTGGTGTATAGTGATGCATCACGGCGCGGTCTTGGGTGTGTGCTTATGCAAAGAGGACAAGTGATAGCATATGCCTCTCGACAGCTGAAGATCTATGAGCAGAATTACCCCACCCACGACCTAGAGCTTGCAGCGGTAGTCTTCGCGCTTAAGTTGTGGAGACACTATTTGTACGGGGAACATTGTGAGGTGTACACGGATCATAAAAGCTTAAAGTATTTATTCACTCAAAAGGAGTTAAACTTGAGGCAGCGGAGGTGGTTGGAGTTGATAAAAGATTACGACTTAACCATCTTGTACCACCCCGGTAGAGCCAATGTGGTGGCCGATGCGCTCAGTCGGAAATCCGTGGAAAACTTCGCAATTGAGATGACGGAACAAATACCGTTGATCAAGGAAATGGGCCGATTTGACTTGGAAGTTGTGGCCCCGGGCATCCCCGCTAAACTCATGAATCTCGAAGTGTGGCAGACCTTGTTGGAGCAAATAAAAGAAAGCAATCCGGTGATCCGGAGATCCAAAAGGTGCGGAGTGCTATCGAGAGTGGGCGCGCCGGTGATTTTCATGTGGACTCGAAGGGCGCCATTCGATTTCGAAATCGATTGTGCGTGCCTAAAGTCGAGGACATTCGTGGGGAGATCTTGAAAGAAGCTCACACGTCTCCCTATGCGATTCACCCGGGCGGCACCAAAATGTATAAGGACCTTAAATTGCATTATTGGTGGCCGGGGATGAAACTTGATGTTGGACGCTTTGTGGCACAATGTTTAGTATGCCAACAGGTGAAGGCCGAGCGTCGCTTTCCAGCAGGGAAATTGCAAGGGCTGCCCATTCCAGTTTGGAAGTGGGAGAATATCGCGATGGACTTTATTGTGGGCCTACCTCGGTCGCAAGGTGGCCACGACGCGATTTGGGTGGTGGTGGATCGTTTGACAAAGTCGGCACACTTTTTGCCAATCCACACCACTTGGTCGGGAGACAAGTTAGCACAAGTCTACATGGACGAGATTATGCGGTTGCACGGGGTCCCGACCTCGATAGTTTCATATCGAGATCCCCATTTTACATCGCATTTTTGGAAAAGCTTGCAAGAAGCTTTGGGTACACGGCTCGATTTCAGTTCAGCATTTCATCCTCAAACTGACGGTCAATCGGAAAGGACAATTCAGATTTTGGAGGATATGCTACGAGCGTGCGTGTTGGACTTCAAGGGTGCATGGCCTACTCATTTGCCGATGGCTGAATTCGCTTATAATAATAGCTATCAATCTAGCATCGGTATGGCACCGTTTGAGGCCTTGTATGGAAGAAAATGCCGTTCTCCTATTCATTGGAGCGAGGTCGGCGAAAGAAGGGTCTTAGGACCGAATGTGTTGCGTGAAGCGGAGGAAAAGGTCTGCTTGGCACGCGAACGCTTATCGACGGCGCAATCCAGGCAAAAGAGCTATGCGGATAGACGTCGACGAGATTTGGAATTCGCGGTAGGAGACCGCGTCTTCTTGAAAGTATCGCCCATGAGAGGGGTAAAGCGATTTGGTGTTCGGGGTAAGTTGAGTCCCCGTTATATTGGACCTTATGAGGTTTTGGAGCGTGTGGGATCTTTGGCTTATCGGCTAGCCTTGCCGCCAAAGCTTGCAGGGATACACAACGTGTTCCATGTATCAACGCTCCGTAAGTACGTGTATGATCCGGCACACGTCCTCGAGTATGTGCCTATGGAGCTTCATGAGGATATGACTTATGAGGAATTTACCTTGTGTATCATGGATCGCGAGGTGAAAAATTTGAGGAACCGTGAAATTCCTTATGTAAAGGTACAATGGACGAATCACGGTGAGCGCGAAGCTACGTGGGAATTGGAAAGCTCAATGAATGAGTGTTTTTCTTACCTCTTCGCTGAGTCCAACTGAGGTATGATTTAGTTTCGCGGCCGAAAGTCTCTTTAAGGGGGGAGGAATGTAGTACACTGAATTTCAGTGCGTCGTACCGAACTTCTACAAATTGTGGAGTTTCGGTGGAAAAGTAGCATGAGAGGCTATGTGTGAGGCTTCGGCCAAGTTTGGGGCTTGTGCGAAGTATTTTCGGCGCAAATGAGGTGCGAAAACGGACTTCGAAAAGTCAAAACTGCTGAACTTGCGAAGTTTGCAGTGAATTCCGGTATGGATGTGTCCATACCGGTACTGAAGCGATTAGTACCGGTATGGAGTGTGGCATACCGGAACTAACACCCGTATACCGGTATGCCAGTGCGAATGCCGGTACGTAATGTACGAAATGCCAGCTTTGGCTGGTTGTTAGTGTTGATTGTTGAGAGGGGCAAAAGGGTCCTTTCACACTCGAAGGGGTGTTAAAAAGGCAGGGACACCCTTCCCTTCTCAGTCATCTTCCTCCTCTACTTCTCCTCTCCATCTCTCTCACTTTCTCTCTATAGAGAACTCTCCAAAGCTTGGAGAAAAGGGTGGATTGAGCTTGGAAAAGGTTTCCAAGGGGGAGAAGAGGCTTCTTGGTGCAAGTAGAAGCTTGGGGAACTCGTGGCTAAGGTGAGTTCCTCATGTTTTGGGTTCAAACCTTGGAATTGATCTAGTATTTTGAGGTTTTTGGAAACCCTAGGCAATCTAAACCACAAAACGTGGAGATTGGCCAAGAGATTTTGAGGTTCTACATGCATGCATGTGAAACCTAGGTGAAATGAGGGTTTTTGCTATGGGAGGTTCTAAAAATATTTGAACCTTCGGGAATTGAAATTGAGGCATAGGAAATCATGTGAGAACAAATGATTTCAAGTATTGAGTTGGTTTAAGGGTTCGTAACAAGTAACGAACCATTTTCTTGTAGAAGCTTGGGTTGAAACAAGAACTCAAGGCTTGGAGACTTAGGAGCTCAAAGAATTCAAGAATTTGAAAGCTCTTGAGGTACGTTTGTGTTTACCGAAGTGATTAGGTCACTTCCATGTCTAGGGTAAATAACTATTTAAAGATAAAATGGTGTGTAATGTGAAACCCTAGAACTTGCATGTTGGCAAAATGAGAATCATGATAGATAGAGCCATGAGCTCCTCTTGCATGTTAAAGAATTCAAGTATATTTCTATTATCTATACTTGTTATGTGATTGAATGTATGAAATGGAACCTAGTGACTTTGAACATAGGTTGGAACATGAGAATTGAACCTAGTGTCATGGAACATAGGTTGGAACATGAGATTGGAATCTAGTGTCATTGAACATAGGTTGGAACATGAAAATTGGAACCTAGTGTCATGGAACCTAGGTGGAGGATGTAAAGTGAACCTAGTGTCATTGAACATAGGTGAGACTTAGTGACTTGAACCTAGGGCCATAGAACTTGGGTTGGCAAGTGTAAAATGTGAACATTGGGATATGCGACGATTTCGCTATCCCGGGTATGCGACGATTTCGCTATCCCGGGTATGCGACGATTTCGCTAGCCGTGCCATGAGTTGGCGGTGACGGATTGGGATGTGCGACGATTTCGCTATCCCGGGTATGCGACGATTTCACTACCCGTGCCATGAGTTGGCGGTGATGAATTGGGATATGCGACGATGTAGTACCCCTGGGGCCTAACTGACGGAATAACTGCAGTATCCTAGACTGTTCGACGCTTCTGGAGAAGGTCGAGACAAGTCGGAGTCGTTTCGGCGTCAAATAGACGCGAAAACGGACTCAGAGCACCGAAGCAAGCCAAAACTGAAGTTTTGGGCTTTTGGACTTTAGGGCGCCCGGAAGTATTGTTTTGGGCGCCCAGATGTTGAGTGCTCGTTTTCTGAAAATTTCGAAGTCATTTCGGATCCAGTATCGGGCGCCCGGAAAGTGGGTCCGGAAATCTTACCTCGTGAGTATCGATCCGTTTGACACGTGTTGGTTGGTAGGTGAGTTCCGCCGGACCAGGTTAGGGCGCACCGGACCGCGGGCGGAGGGTCCGATGTTCTGGACTTGTGCAGGCTGAAGAACCGGGCGCCCACTTCTTGGGTTTCGGGCGCCCGATTGTGAGGATTTCCTGCTGAGAAACAGGTTAGGGCATTTCTGTTCTTGAGGCTTATTGCACCGAAATCATTTGTCTATAAAAGAAGTGGATGACCTCCCCTGAGGCTTTTTCTCCCCTCTTCATGGTGAACCCAGGATTTTGCAAGGAAGCCCTCCAATCCCTACAAAATTCCACCTTTCTCCATTGAAGACCTTGGTTTCCTGCTGAAACTGCAACGTCGACCGGTGGTGTTCTTGCTCGTGTGCAGTGTGGAAGTATTCAAATCCAACGTCGACCGTTGGATAGAGGACTCATAGAGGAAGACGTGGAACCCTTCCAATCGCAATTTGGACAGGTATGTAAGCTACAGTTGATGTTTCACTGGACCCCTTATGTTCTTGAGCTGAAACTTGGGTTTTCCTTTGATCTTATGGATCCAAATCTTTTGGGAGCTGGAATTTCGAAGTGAAGATTGGTCCTTCCACTTTCCTTGCTGGTTTGGAGGTTCTTCCCACCTGAATTGAGGATTCAAAGGTGAGTGCTAGCTCAGGTTTTGAGTATATTGCTTAAGTGCTGAATTTTGGGTCATTTGATGGATTTCTTGGATTTTTGAATCCAGATCTTTGTGAGAATCTTTGGAGAGGTTTTGGATTGCTCCATCACTGTATTTGTGAGGTTTGTGACCCTTTTCCATGGGCTAGATTCGTTGGAATTCCAAAATTCTTGCTTACTGTGATTTTTGCTTAGTTGCTGGAACTTCTGGATCCATGTGCAGGAGGGTCCAGTAGTGAATCCGAATCTGTGTGGGGACCTTTTGAACATCGAGTCGAACTCCGTTTTGGCTAAAATTTGGAGGGTGGGTTCTTGAGCCCCTACTACTGCGTTGAACCAAATTTCACTGCATTTGGACTTAGAATTTGGATTTTATCGCATGTTGAATCCATGTTGGTCATGCTGCCAGGCTGCAGTTCTGGGCTGATGTTCTGGGCGCCCAGAACATTGAACAGGTGGGTCCGAATCTCGAGGTTTCAGATTTGAGCTCGATTTCACCCGGTGTTGTTTGGAGGCCTTCCACTCGACTCCTAACCGTTGTTGGATAGCTTTTGAGGTGGGTTAATGTTACCGAAATCGCCGGATTTCCTCCTAAGTTGTAGAGAGTGCAGCATGCTGTTTTATCATCTGTTAAATCATGTTAGTAGCTCGAATTCATGAATTTGCATGTATTATTATGAAATCTGAATTTGGAGCATAAATTGATAATTTATAGACATGACTTCACATGCTGAACTGGGAATTGACTTAGGAGAAAACTCGCGAACATACAACCGTCACTTTTCGAACTCTTATCAGATTTAGCTCTAGGAGCCGTTTCTGTTCTTGTATCACCGCTGTTAGTGCGAGGTGGATACTTAGTTCGTTGTAGGACGAGTTTACGCTTGTGCTGGGATGCCGAGCTTGTATTTACAACAGGGTTAGGCTGTTTTGTGTTTTCGGGTGCCGTCGGGGTTGACGGTGGACCCAGACTCTTGTTTTAGCTTTTGTTTGTGCTGAGGGCACGTGAGCTTGGAGTCTTGACCCATTTTGACCCCTTTCCATTTGATTATAGCCTGCCGGAGCCTGTTTGTGCTCGACAGAGATACGCTTTTAACTCGGTTGGGTAGCTCCCCCGAGTGCCGCTCCGGAGTGAGGCCTCTTTTGCGTTGATGTCGCTACAGATTAGTTAGATCTGGTATTTGGACCGGCTACCCCTTTTGGTAGTGTGCGGTGTGGCTAGGCAGTTGGCTGGACGAGCCCGTTTGGGTGGTTCCGTTAGATTGGGTCAGGGGTGACCTTTCACTTTGGTGATGCTTACTTGAGAGTTTGACTTGGATAGTGGTAGGGTAGTGGCATTACAGCTGTAGAGTTTATTCCAGCTTACTTTGTTGTTGTTTACCTACCAGCTATACTGTTAGTCTCGTAGACTTAGTGGGTGGACCGTTGAGGTCGGTATTGGTACCCACTAAGGACTACTTCTTTTGATAGTAGTTCTCACACCCATTGTTGCTACTTTTTCTTGCAGAGCCTTCTTCTGTTGCGGCTGCTGCGCCTGTTTCTGCGTATCGAGGTAAGGGAGTCGCGAGCTAGATCCCTACCTGTCCCTGTTGTTCCTAGAGGAGGACCCTACTGGAGATAGTTTATTTTTTGAGTTGAGCCATGTACATATACTGTGGACTTGTTCCTATTTTGGTTCTTGAGGGACTGTTGTATTTTGGATCCTATATGTACATGTGACTTCTGTTATTAGTATGTTTTACTTCAGCTCTATATCTCTTATAGTTGCTTGTATGTTTGTTTACAGGTTAGCTATCGCTTCGTATACATAGAAATGTCTATGTATACGGCGGATCTGTTGGCGAGCCCGGGGAACGAGTAATCCGGGGCGTGACAGATTAAGTTGGTATCAGAGCTTAGGAATAGGTCGTTGGGACTTAGTAAACCCTAGGCTTTGGCAGACCCTAGGAATGCAAGACGTGAGAGACGTGACTTGCTGCGAAAGTCATCGATTTGACTATTGAACTCATCCTTAAGTGGAGGGAGTGATCGAAGGCGTGTGTCCTTTCCTGTCGTGAACTTGCGTTGGCTGCAGACGACGTCAAGCAACGAGGGAAAAGTGGTGACCTTCTAGACTTTCGCTTGATTGGGTCTTGAGTTGTTTTTGTTTGTTGACTGATATGTGTGTTGCGCAGGTGAGCATGACGCCTCCCCGACACCGAGGTCGACCCCCGATGCGGGCTACCCCCGTGCCTTCTGTGGTGCCTGAGCAGGCGGGGCCTAGTGCACCCCCTGATGTGTGTGAGCAGTTGACTGCGCTAGCCGAGTCAGCTAGGCAGCAGAGTGCACTTTTGCGGAGGATGTGTGATACCATTACTCACACGTGGAGTGCAGCACCTAGAGCGACGGAGTCGCAGGAGCCACCTCCTGCTATTCCAGCTGACGTTCCAGCTGCAGCCGTGCCCCCAGCAGCGGCAGTTCCGGCCGCACCGGTTGGCGACACTTCCCGGTCAGGTGGACAGATGTCGGAGGCCGAGCAAGAGCGGATGACTGAGAGACTGGCTCGTTTTTGCCGATTTGATCCACCCCGTTTTGATGGTAGCCACACCGAGCCATGGGAGGTGGAGGCCTGGGTAGGCGAGATGGAGAAGTTATTCAAGGATCTCTTCGTGCCAGAGCGGGAGCGGGTTCACTTGGCAGTTCACTGCTTGACGGGTGATGCACGCATCTGGTGGACGAGGACGAGATCGAGCAGGTCGTTGGATGCGCTGCGATTGAGTTGGGCCGAGTTCTGCGGGATGCTGTATGGGTCCTATTTTCCTAACAGCGTGAAGCAGAAACTCGAGGAGGATCTGAAGAAGTTACTGCAGGGAGATCGCACAGTGCAGGAGTATACCCGGGAGTTTACCAGACTCCTGAACTGTGTTCCTTTTGCTGCGAGAGATGAGGCTCACAGAGTTTATTTGTTCGAGCGAGGATTGAGACAGGAGATATTTGTCTTAGTTCAGGCGCAGAGGTTGCAGACCTTGGACGAGTCGATCGAGTAGGCGCTATGGGTGGAGCGTGGAGCCTTGACGGCGAGCGGGCGGCCACTCTGAGTCAGGGTTTGGATAGGAAGTGCCCGATTCCAGACGACGGAGGACAGACCAGCGGCGGACGCCCGCCGAGACCTCCACGATCACGTTCTCAGGGTCGTGGGTTTTCGGGGCGACAGAGGTCTGGTGGATCCCTTCAGCAGGGACGGCAGCAGAGGGGAGCACCGAGATGTGTCATCTGCGGAGGACCACACTGGCCTAGGCAGTGCGAGCAGCGAGAGGGCCGGTGTTTTGGGTGTGGTCAGTCCGGACATCTGCGGGCAGCTTGTCCCCGAGCAGCGTCGCCTGTACCATCGATCGCATCGGCACCCCCTGTTCATCAGCAGACCTATGGAGCTTCACCGACCTATAGCCAGATGGATCGGGCTTCTATACCCCGTCCAGGTGAGCGGCGACAGCAGGCACAGAGCGGCAGAGTCTTCGCGGCTCTACTGGAGGACTCCACGGCGGCTGATCATGTGGTGGCAGGTATCATTTTAATTTCTGGCATTAGAGCTCGTGCATTATTTGATACCGGTGCATCACATTCTTTTGTTAGTCGAGCATTTGCATCTTTGCATGGGCTAGTGTTAGGGCCGTTACCTTGTGCACGAGAGTTGCAGATTCCCGAGCACGTGTTGCTTGTGGAGGAGTGTTGTCGAGCTTGCCCCGTGCAGCTCGGACCTTGGGTGATGCCCGCAGACCTGTTGGTCTTGGGGCGATTGCAAGATTTTGATGTGGTGCTCGGCATGGATTGGCTGGCCCGCTACTTCGCGACGATCGACTGCGGCGAGAGGACCGTGACGTTTCGTGAGCCAGGCCAGGAGGAGTACGTGTATCGAGGCTGCAGGAGCACGTTGTTTGCGACGTGGATTTCGTCGGCACGAGCGAGACAGATGATGAGTCGAGGATGTACCGTATTTCTTGCGACTGTTGTTGAGGTATCTGCGGTGGCACCGGAGCTCGAGGACATCTCTGTAGTCCGCGAGTTCCCGGACGTGTTTCCCCCGGAGTTGACCGAGATGCCACCAGACAGGGAGGTCGAGTTTGTGATTGACGTAGTCCCAGGAACTGCGCCAATCTCAAAGACACCCTACCGAATGGCACCGGCTGAGCTGAGAGAGCTTAAGGCGCAGCTTCAAGATTTGATGGATAAGGGGTTTGTGAGACCCAGCGTATCGCCTTGGGGAGCGCCGGTGTTATTCGTGAAGAAGAAGGATGGTTCACTTAGACTTTGTGTGGATTATCGAGAGTTGAATAAAGTGACCATCAAGAACAAGTATCCTTTGCCACGCATTGATGATCTGTTTGATCAGCTGCAAGGATCTTGTGTCTTCTCAAAGATTGACTTGCAGTCAGGTTACCACCAACTGAAGGTGAAGGCCGAGGATATTCCCAAGACGGCTTTCAGGACTCGGTACGGGCATTATGAGTTTACGGTGATGCCGTTTGGATTGACTAATGCTCCTGCCGCGTTTATGGATTTGATGAATCGAGTGTTTAAGCCGTTCTTGGACCGGTATGTGGTGGTGTTTATTGATGATATCCTGATCTACTCTCGGAGTGATGCTGAGCATGAGGAGCACTTGAGGATAGTGCTGCAACTTCTGAGGGAGAAGAAGTTGTATGCCAAGTTAAAGAAGTGCGAATTCTGGCTTCGAGAGGTAGCTTTCTTGGGCCATGTGATTTCAGCCACTGGAGTGGCGGTGGACCCGCAGAAGATTGAGACTGTGCGGGATTGGCCCAGACCGACGACGGTTACCGAGGTGAGGAGTTTCCTCGGGTTAGCTGGATATTACCGTCGATTTGTGGAAGGCTTTGCGAAGCTCTCCACACCCCTCACTCGTCTGACGAGGAAGGGATTAGATTTGTTTGGAGTGCCGAGTGCCAGCATAGCTTTGAGGAGCTGAAGGAGAGACTGATGTCTGCTCCCATCCTTACCCTTCTAGTTATGGGGAAAGGATTCATGATTTATAGTGATGCATCACACAGTGGCTTGGGATGTGTGTTGATGCAGCATGGTAGGGTAATTGCCTATGCCTCACGACAATTGAAGGATTATGAGAAAAATTACCCTACGCATGATTTGGAGCTGGCAGCTGTAGTGTTTGCACTGAAGCTGTGGCGGCATTACTTGTATGGTGAGCACTGTGAGATTTTCACAGATCACAAAAGTCTCAAGTATCTGTTCACTCAGAAGGAATTGAATCTGAGGCAACGTCGGTGGTTAGAGTTGTTGAAGGATTATGATATTACCATCATGTATCACCCCGGCAAGGCGAATGTAGTGGCAGATGCATTGAGCAGGAGATTAGTGCAGACCTTAGTATGATGATCACTCAGCAGGCGCCATTACTTGAGGAGTTTAGGCGACTTGAGCTTGAGATGGTATCCCCTGGGGTTACTGCAAAACTTATGTCTTTAGTTTTGCAACCCACTCTGTTGGATAGGATTCGAGAGAAACAGAGTGTGGACCCCTATTTGATGAGGATTCGAGATCAGATTGCCAGCGGGCAGACAGGGGATTTTGGTGTTGACGGTTCGGGAGTACTGCGGTACAGGGACCGACTGTGTGTGCCTATGGATTCTGAGATCCGAGAGGAGATTTTGAGAGAGGCTCATTACTCGCTTTATACGGTTCACCCCGGTGGAACCAAAATTTATAAGGACTTGAAGGCACACTTATGGTGGAATGGAATGAAGCGGCATATTGGGAGATTTGTGGCCCAGTGTTTGACTTGTCAACAGGTAAAGGCGGAGCACCGAGTACCTGCTGGCAAGCTTCAGAGTCTCCCAATACCCGAGTGGAAGTGGGACCAGATCGCCATGGACTTTGTCGTGGGATTACCGAGGACGCAGGCTGGTTTCGACGCTATTTGGGTGATAGTGGACAGACTGACCAAGTCTGCCCACTTCTTACCAGTGCAGACTACTTGGTCCAGGGACAGACTCGCTCAGTTATATTTGGACGAGATAGTGAGACTGCATGGAGTGCCTACCTCGATTGTGTCTGATCGAGACACCCGATTTGTCTCACAGTTTTGGAGGAGTCTACAGACAGCATTGGGTACTCAGCTGCGGTTTAGCACGGCTTTTCATCCACAGATAGATGGTCAGTCTGAGCGGACCATTCAGACTCTGGAGGACATGTTGAGGGCATGTGTCCTAGACTTTGGTGGAGGGTTGCATCGACACTTAGGACTAGTTGAGTTTGCGTACAACAATAGCTATCAAGCGAGCATCCAGATAGCTCCGTTTGAGGCATTGTTTGGACGCAAGTGTCGTTCTCCCTTGCATTGGAGCGATGTGGGTGAGAGGAAGACTTTGGGTCCCGATATCCTGTTGGAAGCGGAAGAGAAGGTCAAGATGGTTCGACGACGTCTTGAGACCGCCCAGAGTCGACAGAGGAGCTATGCGGATACTAGGAGACGAGACTTGGAGTTCCAGATTGGAGATCATGTGTTTCTGAAAGTCTCGCCGTCCAGAGGAATTCACCGTTTTGGAGTTCGTGGAAAGCTCAGTCCACGGTTTGTTGGCCCGTTCGAAGTGTTAGAGCGAGTAGGGCCGGTAGCATATAGGATCGCCCTACCACCGCGACTCTCTGGAGTCCACGATGTGTTTCATGTCTCGGCCCTGAGGAGATATGTGTTCGATCCCTCCCACGTGATTGACTTCACCCCACTTGAGTTGGCTGAGGACCTGCGGTACGAGGAGCGACCGGTGCGGATTCTTGCTCGTGAGACGAAAGATGTCACGCCCCGCCAGCCCTTTAACACCAACTAGGTGGAAAGGATAACCGCACGGGCGCATGCCCCAGACCCGCCGAACGGATAGAGTCCTTTCTACCCGCCCAAGGCGTCACAACACAAGCTTATCCACAATGTTCCAACTAGGAACGGAGTACAAGAGTTGCACAAGGAAAGCATCAACATAAAGAAGTTCTACTTCTATTACATCACATGGCACAATATACATGTCCAAATTTTTTCTTTTCTTTCACTTTCATTCCATACATCATGTTCCAAAACTATGGAATATACAACATTCATACAAGAATGAAAACCCCCTATGCTATCATAGTCCAAAAATAGGGGTACAACTCTATGCATCACCAAAATGGAAGGGCCGCTATCTAAAGAGCCAAACCCTTGCCTCGCTCCGCCGCCTCACCCGCGGAAGGACCTGGAAAATGTGGGGTGAGAACTATAAACATAGTTCCCAGTGGGTAAGGCCACCCAAGAGAGAAGCTCGACCCACCAGGTCCAAAGAAACACCATATGCATAAGTTAGATCACATATAACTATGCAACAATTATTTACATGCTTGTAAATAAACATAAAGGATGCAACCAAATGAAATATAATCTATCATTCTCTCCTAGGTTCATCCTATGTCTCACAATGACTAAGTTCTTTTACTTGTCATTTACTTATGGTTTCGGAATCGCCGTCTCACCATATTTGTTCCAACATTCAAGGGGTGAGCTTGTCACCTCCTAGTTCGAGTAGCGAAATCGTCGCATACTCGGGATAGCGAAATCGTCGCATACCCCGTCTCAACACCGCCATCACATGGCATGGTAGCGAAATCGTCGCATACCCGGGATGGCGACCTTGTCGCACATCTCCCCCTCGACACCGCCAACACGTGGCGCGGTAGAGAAATCGTCGCATACCCGGGATCGCGAAATCGTCGCCTATCCCATGTCGGCACCGCCAACTCGTGGCATGGTAGCGAAATCGTCGCATACCCGGGATAGCAAAATCGTCGCACATCCCATTCTTCACATTACTTGCCAACCTAAATCTCGTGATCTTAGGTTCAAGTCACTAAGTCTCGCCTATGTTTGATAACACTAGGCTTACTTTCTCATTGCCAACCTAGGTTCCATGACTCTAGGTTCCAATCACATGTCCAACCTATGTTCAATGACACTAGGTTTCAATCTCACATGTTCCAACCTATGTTCAACAACACTAGGTTTAAATCTCACATGTTCCAACCTATGTTCAATAACACTAGGTTTAAATCTCACATGTTCCAACCTATGTTCAATAACACTAGGTTTAAATCTCACATGTTCCAACCTATGTTCAATAACACTAGGTTTAAATCTCACATGCAACCATGCAACAAGTATCAATAATTGAATTGTACTTGAAATATCCATCATGCAATAGGAGTTCATTGTTCTACCTATCATGATTTTACCTTTGCCAACATGCAAATTGCTAGGGTTCTCAATACATACCATTTTATTTTTAAATGGATAATTACTCTAGACATGGAAGTGACCTAATCACTTCGGTAAACACAAACCCACCTCAAGAGCTTTCAAATCTTGGTATTCTTCAAGCTCCTAAGTATCCAAGCCTAGAGTTCTTGCTTCAACCCAAGCTTCTACAAGAAAACGGTTCGTTACTCGTTACGAACCCTAAAATCAACTCAATATATGAAATCAAGTGCTCCAACATGATTTCCTAAGCCTCAATTGCAATTATCGAAGGTCCAAATATTTTTAGAACCTCACATTGCAAAAGCCCTCATTCTACCTAGGGTTTGCATGCATGCAAGCCAAACCCTAGATTTCATGGCCAAACACCCACCATTTGTTGTTTAGATTGCCAAGGGTTCCCAAAAACCTCATTTCAAAGGATTAAATCCAAGGTTTGAACCCAAAACGTGAGGTACTAACCTTAATCACGAAATTCCCAAGCTTCTTCTTGCACCAAGAAGCTTCTTTTCTCCTTTGGAAGCTTTTTTCCAAGATCAATCCACCTTTTCTCCAAGTTTTGGAGAGATCTCTAGAGAGAGAAAGTGGGAGGAGTAGAGGGGAGTAGTGGAGAAGATGACAATGAGAAGGGAGAGGCCTCAGCCATTCATACACCCCTTCAATCAAGTGAAAAGACTATTTTGCCCCTCTCCACAAACAACACAACAACCAGCCAAAATCTGGACATTGTATACCGGTATGCGCATATGCATACCGGTATACCTCAGGAATCCTGCAGAATCCCGAGAGCTGATCTCACTGTTTCGCACGTTGTATACCGGTATACCATTTCTCATACCGGTATACCTCAGAAAATTCCGCAAACCCGAGAGCTGGGTTTCTCGGTTTCAACATGGCATTCCGGTATCCCATCTCGCATACCGGTACAACAAGCTCCAATTCCGGTATTGGAGTTCACATACCGGAATTCAGTGCAGACTTCCCAAGTTCGCAGTTTTTAACTTCTCGAAGTTCATTTTCGCGCCTCAATTGCGCCGAAAACACTTCGCGCAGTCCCGAACTTGGCCAAAGCCTCACATATAGCCTCTTATGCCATTTTCTCACTAGAACTCTACAATTTGTAGAAGTTCAGTACGATGCACTAAAATTCAGTGTACTACAAAAGAATTACGCAACCGAGTCATACCGTACGTGAAAGTGCAGTGGAGTAATCACGAGGAGCGTGAGGCGACTTGGGAGCCGGAGACGGTGATACGGGAATCCTATTCCTACCTTTTCGAGCTGCCTTCTTGAGGTATGAGTTTAAGTTTCGAGGACGAAACTTTCCGTAGGGGGGAAGGATGTAGTACCCCTGGGGCCTAACTGACGGAATGACTACAGTATCCTAGACTGTTCGACGCTTCTGGAGAAGGTCGAGACAAGTCGGAGTCGTTTCTGCGTCAAATAGATGCGAAAACAGACTCGGAGCACCGAAGCAAGCCAAAACTGAAGTTTTGGGCTTTTGGACTTTAGGGCGCCCGGAAGTATTGTTTTGGGCGCCCAGATGTTGAGTGCTCGTTTTCTGAAAATTTCTATGTCATTTCGGATCAAGTATCGGGCGCCCGGAAAGTGGGTCCGGAAATCTTACATCGTGAGTATCGATCCGTTTGACACGTGTTGGTTGGTAGGTGAGTTCAGCCGGACCAGGTTAGGGCACACCGGACCGCGGGCGGAGAGTCCGATGTTCTGGACTTGTGCAGGCTGAAGAACCAGGCGCCCACTTCTTGGGTTTCGGGCGCCCGATTGTGAGGATTTCCTGCTGAGAAACAGGTTAGGGCATTTCTGTTCTTGAGGCTTATTGCACCGAAATCCTTTGTCTATAAAAGAAGTGGACGACCTCCCCTGAGGCTTTTTCTCCCCTCTTCATGGTGAACCCAGGATTTTGCAAGGAAGCCCTCCAATCCCTACAAAATTCCACCTTTCTCCATTGAAGACCTTGGTTTCCTGCTGAAACTTCAAAGTCGACCGGTGGTGTTCTTGCTCGTGTGCAGTGTGGGAGTATCTAAATCCAACGAAACTTGGTTTGTTGGATAGAGGACTCGTAAAGGAAGACGTGGAACCCTTCCAATCGCAATATGGACAGGTATGTAAGCTACAGTTGATGTTTCACTGGACCCCTTGTGTTCTTGAGCTGAAACTTGGGTTTTCCTTTGATCTTATGGATCCAAATCTTTTGGGAGCTGGAATTTCGAAGTGAAGATTGGTCCTTCCACTTTCCTTGCTGGTTTGGAGGCTCTTCCAACCTGAATTGAGGATTCAAAGGTGAGTGCTAGCTCAGGTTTTGAGTATATTGCTTAAGTGCTGAATTTTGGGTCATTTGATGGATTTCTTGGATTTTTAAATCCAGATCTTTGTGAGAATCTTTGGAGAGGTTTTGGATTGCTCCATCACTGTATTTGTGAGGTTTGTGACCCTTTTCCATGGGCTAGATTCGTTGGAATTCCAGAATTCTTGCTTACTGTGATTTTTGCTTAGTTGCTGGAACTTCTGGATCCATGTGCAGGAGGGTCCAGTAGTGAATCCGAATCTGTGTGGGGACCTTTTGGACATCGAGTCGAACTCCGTTTTGGCTGAAATTTGGAGGGTGTGTTCTTGAGCCCCTACTGGTGAGTTGAGCCAAATTTCACTGCATTTGGACTTAGAATTTGGATTTTATCGCATATTGAATCAATGTTGGTCATGCTGCCAGGCTGCAGTTCTGGGCTGATGTTCTGGGCGCTCAGAACATTGAACAGGTGGGTCCGAATCTCGAGGTTTCAGATTTGAGCTCGATTTCACCCGGTGTTGTTTGGAGGCCTTCCACTCGACTCCTAGCCGTTGTTGGATAGCTTTTGAGGTGGGTTAATGTTACCGAAATCGCCGGATTTCCTCCTAAGTTGTAGAGAGTGCAGCATGCTGTTTTATCATCTGTTAAATCATGTTAGTAGCTCGAATTCATGAATTTGCATGTATTATTGTGAAATCTGAATTTGGAGCATAAATTGATAATTTATAGACATAACTTCACATGCTGAACTGGGAATTGACTTAGGAGAAAACTCGCGAACAAACAACCGTCACTTTCGAACTATTATCAGATTTAGCTCTAGGTGCCGTTTCTGTTCTTGTATCACCGCTGTTAGTGCGAGGTGGATACTTAGTTCGTTGTAGGACGAGTTTACGCTTGTGCTGGGATGCCGAGCTTGTATTTACAACAGGGTTAGGCTGTTTTGTGTTTTCGGGTGCCGTCGGGGTTGACGGTGGACCCAGACTCTTGTTTTAGCTTTTGTTTGTGCTGAGGACACGTGAGCTTGGAGTCTTGACCCATTTTGACCCCTTTCCATTTGATTATAGCCTGCCGGAGCCTGTTTGTGCTCGACAGAGATACGCTTTTAACTCGGTTGGGTAGCTCCCCCGAGTGCTGCTCCGGAGTGAGGCCTCTTTTGCGTTGATGTCGCTACAGATTAGTTAGATCTGGTATTTGGACCGGCTACCCCTTTTGGTAGTGTGCGGTGTGGCTAGGCAGTTGGCTGGACGAGCCCGTTTGGGCGGTTCCGTTAGATTGGGTCAGGGGTGACCTTTCACTTTGGTGATGCTTACTTGAGAGTTTGACTTGGATAGTGGTAGGGTAGTGGCATTACAGCTGTAGAGTTTATTCCTGCTTACTTTGTTGTTGTTTATCTACCAGCTATACTGTTAGTCTCGTAGACTTAGTGGGTGGACCGTTGAGGTCGGTATTGGTACCCACTGAGGACTACTTCTTTTGATAGTAGTTCTCACACCCATTGTTGCCACTTTTTCTTGCAGAGCCTTCTTTTGTTGCGGCTGCTGCGCCTGTTTCTGCTGATCTAGGTAAGAGAGTCGCGAGCTAGATCCCTACCTGTCCCTGTTGTTCCTAAAGGAGGACCCTACTGGAGATAGTTTATTTTTTGAGTTGAGCCATGTACATGTACTGTGGACTTGTTCCTATTTTGGTTCTGGAGGGACTGTTGTATTTTGGATCCTATATGTACATGTGACTTTTGTTATTAGTATGTTTTACTTCAGCTCTATATCTCTGGTAGTTGCTTGTATGTTTGTTTACAGGTTAGCTATCGCTTCGTATACATAGAAATGTCTATGTATACGGCGGGTCTGTTGGCGAGCCCGGGGAACGAGTA
The DNA here is from genome assembly GCA_016920855.1 of Puya raimondii. Lineage (NCBI taxonomy): Eukaryota > Viridiplantae > Streptophyta > Magnoliopsida > Poales > Bromeliaceae > Puya > Puya raimondii. The sequence goes on along the minus strand of JABWPP010000050.1, from coordinate 209,736,594 downwards.
ATCCGGGGTGTGACAGACGATTTCGCTATCCCGGGTATGCGACGATTTCGCTACCCGAACACGGAGGTGACGATTTCACTCCTTGGACGTTGGAACTATTATGGTGATGCGGCGATTCCGAAACCATAAATTTATGACAAGTAGTTGAACTTGGTCAATTTGAGATATAGGATGAACCTAGGAGAGAATGAAAATTAACATTTAATTTGGTTGCATCCTTTATGTTTATTTACAAGCATGTAAATTTTGTTGCATAGTTATTTGTGATCTAACTTATGCTTATGGTGTTTCTTTTGACCTGGTGGGTCGAGCTTCTCTCTTGGGTGGCCTTACCCACTGGGAACTATGTTTATAGTTCTCACCCCACGTTTTTCAGGTCTTTCCGCGAGTGAGGCGGCGGAGCGAGGCAAGGGTTTGGCTCTCTAGATAGCGGCCCTTCTATTTTGGTGATCCATAGAGTTGTACCCCTAGTCTTGGACATTGATAGTATAGGGGTTTTCATTAAATGTATGCAACTTGTATATTCCATAATTTTGGAACATGATGTATGGAATGGAAATGAAAGAAAAGACAAATTGGGCATGTATAAATGTGCAATTGTGTTGTAATTGAAGTAGAACTTTTTTATGTTGATGCTTTCCTTGTGCAACTCTTGTACTCCGTTCCTAGTTGGAACCTTGTGGATATGCTTGTGTTGTGACGCCTTGGGCGGGTAGAAGAGACTCTATCCGTTCGGCGGGTCTGGGGCATGCGCCCGTGCGGTTATCCTTTCCACCTAGTTGGTGTTAAAGGCCCGACGGGGCGTGACGCTCCGAGCAAGTATTTGGATTCTACCCCGATGGTGGATGTCGCTTCATTAGAGCTACATGAAGATCTAAACTTCAAGGAGCAGATGTTGTGGATTGGACTTGCGGAATGCCGAAAATTGGAATTGTGATTATTCATACTACAAAGGTGCTTTGGAGCAACATCTTGGATGCGATGCATTGAGTGAGAGCTGGAAGTCTTATGTACGCTATGCTATGTACACGACCTGATATCGCACTTGCTGTGAGTGTCACAAGCAGATATCAGTCTAATCCAGGTGAGCAGCACTGGATTGCTGCGAAGAACATACTTAAGTACTTGAGAAGGACTAAGGATATGTTCTTGGTCTTTGGAGGAAGAGAGTTGAAAATACAAGGATATACTGATTCAGACTTTATGTCTGATGTTGACGATATAAAGTCTACGTCAGGATGCGTGTTCTTGTGCAATGGTGGTTCCGTATATTGGAAAAGTTCCAAACAACCAATTATTGCTGATTCTACAATGGAAGCAGAGTATATCGCCGCGTCTGAAGCTGCAAAGGAAGCCTTCTGGATTAAGAAGTTTGTCGCAGAACTAGGTGTGATGCCATCAGATGCCATACCATTTTATTGCGACAACAATGGCGCCATAGCCCTAGCTAAGGAGCCCAGGTCTCATCAAAAGTCCAAACACATAGAGCGACGGTTTCATATTATACGCGACTATCTCGACAAGAAGTACATCGAGGTGCAGAGAGTAGACTCCGCGGATAACATGGCAGACCCATTGACTAAACCACTTAGCCAGCAAAAGACTGAAGCCCACAATGAGAAGATGGGGCTTAGGTATATGGCTAATTGGCTTTAGTGCAAGTGGGAGATTGTTAGATGTATGCCCTAGAAGCCAATCAGGCCGACACATGTATTCTTTTAGGACATAAATTTGTATTTGACTTTAAATATTATGAATAAATATGGGTTCTTATTTTCATTCATGTTGTGTACGTGTCCATGAATCGTCCAAGGAATTAATAAGATGATGACATGTATTCTCAAGAGTGAGAATTTGAGACATGTGTCATTGGTGGTTAATTCCTAAATGCTCCCGATCGATGGATCATCACGGGGACGGTGATTGATCCGATGAGATTGGTGCACAGGTCGCTTTCCTTTTGGGTAGATACGTCTCGAGTCAATAGTGTGGAGACACTGGAGCGAATGTGCAGGTGGTTGTTAGAGAACAAGGGTACCGAGCGTGACCAACGCGAGAAGTCACTTGGATGTCTACTCACTCGTCAGTGACTTACTCAATGTTGCAGTAGTGTGACTGGTCCTTTGATCTGCGGTGCCTCGGCTATTCACAATGAGGTTACTGTAGTTTGACTGTATATACACTTGGTCCCTAGCCATTCGGGTCCTTGCGGTGCATGTTGGCTGCAGTAGGTTCGTTGTAGGAATAGGGTGTGCACCTATATGGAATCTATCTCCCTTGGTAGATAGGGGCGTTAGTCCTATGTGATTTATGAGACCGAGTTTAGAAGACCTTGGCCAAGGCAGAATAAATAGCGGAAAGGATTTTCGATATTAGAAACTCGAGTCAAATAAATTTGACATATGACAGATGATGGGGTTTGACGAGTTGTTCCATGACCTCCGTCTAGTTGGGACTCATGATAGAAGGACTGTATCACACAGTAACTGCACCAAGAGGTTCAATATTTCATTCTACTGGAATGCCACTACATGCTGCTAGGCGTCACTGGTGGATTGTGAGACTCATGAGAATTATCTGCATGATCGATAATACTTATTGGGCTGAGATAGAATTATTCCGACCCACTGAAAGGAGTTTCAGTGATATTGTTGATAGTGATCAGAATATATCTCACTACCAGATACAGTAGAACCTATGGGTCACACACATAAGAGGTTGTGACTGATCGGATAGCTAGATCGCGATTTTTGAATCGCTGGATGACCTAATTATCAATATGTTGATAATTGGACTAATGTGTAACTATTACAAATTAGTGGTATTAAAGTATAAATGTTACAAGAGAGGACTTATTAACAGTTAGTAAATTATGAGAGGGCTTATGTGCAAATGTTGCATTATTAATTTGATATGTTCAAATTAGGATAAAGTTCAAGTCGAATCAAATTAGGATTTGATCGATCTAACCAATTAAGGAAAGGATAAATTTAAACCTAGATTTATTTTTATCCTTAATGGTTATTATATTATTAAAAAGGAGGATTATATCCCTATATATAATATACGGGAGTTTATAGAAAACCCCAGCCGTCATCTCTCTCCTCTTCTCTCTTCTTCTTCTAGTAAGAAAGACGTCCTTTGCAAGGGAGCTAGCACCCCGGTGAGGACATCGATCAGATCATCGATCTCGTGTGGATACCTATAGAGGCCGGATGCGTGTGCGGCTTTAAAAGAACCTAATGCCACGATTATCAAATTGCGGTGAAGAACTACCCGCACAAAGGTGAAGATTAGATTTTCTTATCTCTTTAATCTTGAATAACACGAGGGATCCTAATTGCGTGTTTTTTAGATCGAATCTCGAAGTTTTTAAAATCAAATTTGTTTGATTTTCTTTCCGCTGCGTTTTTTCATACGTAATTTTCTAACACGCCTTCCTCCTTTACTGGCTGTGTCATAACCTCTTTTGCACCTGATCGTAGAAGATTAACTGAGATTTTGTCCCGATCGCCGTTGCTTTAGCTAACAGCTAAAAGTCGGCGTTAGGTACATATTTTCTCGCTTTTGTATATCGGGAAATTTTTGAATCCATCAAACCATTGTCGATGGGGAAAGGCCTGGCAATCGGCTCCGGCTGTAGTGTTTTGTGGTTCCTGCAAATATGTCTACAGATTTATTTTCCGTACTTATGCCGAACTCCCCTAGACTTTAATTCGGCTCCTCTCTCCAATACCTACGGTTTGGCACTCGGTTGTCCGAAACCTTTGACTCCAGGTCAACCGGCAGATTTTGCCACATATTTTAAAGTTTTTTAAGAAAGAGACCAACGCCTTATCATCAAGTGGGCGCCTTTTGGGAAACGAATTACTGGCCCACCTTGGCTTCTTACTCGTTATGAAGCCATCAAAGATCAGTTAGCTTCTTCTCGGGCCAGCGAGTATTCAGATGTTTGGTATTCTCTATTGGCCCCCCGAGACTTGCACATCGGCTTGAAGACCCGCTCTAAATTGACGCCGAGCACTGAAGTATATTCGCCTCAATACGTGGCGCGTCAATTCGGGTTTGTTCAAGCAATTCCATTCCCAGTTAGATTTTTTACGGCTAACACTGCTAGCAGCCGTCTCCCTACAAAAAGTGCGACCAAAGCTGAACGGCTCTCGGCCATGGGAAATCACCTCCGACGCTTTTTTAAGCTCGTTGGTTTCCGGCCGAACCATTCCGGGGTGGTGGACTTTCGCTTCACTAGAGCTTGGGATGCTTTTTGTGAGCCAATCTTTTTCAAGTCCATACTTTTTGCCACTCGTAAAATTCATCATGTAGGAGGTATGTTATTTCACCGTCGACCTATATCTCTTTTTTTTTTTTTTTCCTGAATCTTTTTCTTTGTCATTTTATTCTTCCAGCACCTCCTGTGGTTAAAGAAATCTTTCCTGACTCCCCAAGGCAAGAGGATTCGGGAGAAAATTCTGATGAAGATTTTGAGGTAAATCCTATCTGCTAATGTGTTTTCTTTTTTATAACAAGAGTTTTCGGCTAACATATTCTTTTCAACCGATTCCGGCTTCTACCTCATCGACCCAACGTCCTGACAAATGGCCGATAGAGTCTGATCAACCGATCCAACCGCCGCGGCAGAAGCGGCGTAAAACTTTCACAATCAAGCTTCGTTCTCTCCCCCTCTGTGCCGACTTAAGATATATCCTCAGCAGCAATTCCACCAGCTGACACCACGGCCGAGGAGGTTGATCCTATTCAATCGACTCCTGTCGACCCAACATCCACCGAGGTAAATCCTCAGCCCATATTGATTGATTCTTCATCTTCTCATTCCTCACTTGGATCACCTTCACTATCCTCTTCGGTTGAGCAGACACCTTCGAAAAAGGATCCACACGCTCGCTTTGCCTCAGCGCTGGAGAAAGCACTTTCTGACGTTGAGAGGCAGACTCGCCGAGAAGCTCGTCTTGACAAAAAACAGGAGGATGAGAGAAGACGGGTTGAGAAAGAGAAAAGAGTTGAGAGAGAGAAGAAAAAAAAGGGAAAGAAGACACAGAGCGATACCCAGAAAAAGAAAGAAGAAGATAAAAAGAAAAAAGAAGATGAGCAAAGATGTAAAGAGGGAGAACAGAAAAGAAAAGAAAGAGAAGAAGAAGAAGGTCAGAAGAAGGAAAGAGAAATAAAGAAAAGAGAGGAAAAAGAGAAAAAGAAAGGAGGAGAAGAGAGAGAAGAGATTAGAATAGAAGAAGAAGTGGGTGTAAGCTTTCCTCCTGAACCTCCAGCCGAAGTTTCTACATCGGCTCATTCACAAACATCTCAGTCTTTAGACGCATTGGTTTTCTCTCTTCAAGAGTTAGATGCTTCAAGTCCCAAATCGAATGAAGAAGAGGATCTTCCCACTACTACTTCGGTTGATACTCAACAGAAGTTGGACGAATGCTTATGATTGTACAGTAGTGGTCTTCCTACTCTGGCTCGAAACTTAGAGCAATTCGATCGGCTTGGAGCACTCCTCTTTGATCTTATAGACCAGCCTAATCTTCCTTCTGTAGATAGATGTTTTGCAAAAACTTTATCTTCTCATCTCTCTTCTTTTTTGACTCGGCAACAGACTCTTTCTGCCGAGTATTTGGCCTTGGATCATCATTTTTCTCGAGTCGGTCATTTCAAGGCGAAAATACCCGAAGTAGCAGCTCCAATTACTGACTTGAGCAAACAAGACATCTCTCTCCAAGAACAAGAATTGGCTCTGCAGCAACGCATCGCAGCTCTTAAAGAAGAACTTGCTGCAGCAGAGTTAGCCCTGGCCCTGACATCCGAGCAACGAGTCATTGTACAAACTCAGCTTCGGGCTAAGAAAGATGAAGGGACGGTGCTTCATGGCCAACTCTCTGAGCTCTACAAACTCCATCCCGTGATGAAATGGAAGAAACGAGTAGCTGACCTTGCCCAAACCAATTTGGAAACCGATTGGAATCAACTTAAAGACTTATTATCTTGACTTTGGTTTTCCATTTTAGATTCGGCTGAAATATATTTTAATTTTCTGTATTTGACTTGAACCCCTTTTTTTTATATATTATTCATCTTCCCACATGGATGGATAGAACTTCATCAAATATTTTCCATTGATCTGCTTGTCACTTTTCGATCAGATCAATGTCTTTAGAAAATATGCGTTACCCCTTGCAACTCTATATACTTAGAATGGTCTTTCCCAATTTGGGGACCATTTCCCATACACTCGGTCCTTTCGACCGATTGAAAGTATTAATCTTAAGACTAAGTCGCCGAGTCTAACAGATGTACAGTACCTTTCGGTTCGGTTGAAGAGCCGAAATATTTATATATTGCTCAAAGTTTGGAAAAATGATTGCAGGAGAAGGTGCGTCGGTACGGCGTACACTCTTAAGGAAAATTCTAACTTAACCACTACTCCTAGGAAAGACAGTAAATGCGGGAAAGGAAAGATTACAATTAGACTACTCCTAGAAAGTAAGAGAAAATGCGTGGAATTGAAAGTGGTCTTTCTGTTCGCAGAAAAAAAGACCCCTTTGTCAGGCGTTTCTTATCTATTTATAATTCCTCCTGACGTTTATTCAATTAATCCCATGATAGGCTATTGCCCTGATTTTGCGGGCCATTACTAACCGATCCTAACCGCATAAAGCTTAACTAATTTTCGATTTCAAATACATTTCTTTGTGCTCCTGGTGCACCACATGCCGTTTTTTGCTGGCTTTACGGCCCAGTCACGCAGTGTATCGGGGTTTACCACGTGGCACCACTTTTATGGTATCAACAATGTGTATTTTAATTCTAAAATTGCACGTCAAATTTTAGTGAAACATGAATTAAAATAAAGCCATTACGCGATTTTCAACTTTCACTTAAGTGAATAGTAACCGGCGTTTCGATTTGGAGCGTAAGCGTATTGGTGGCTTCGGGGACGAATCGATCACCGTTTTGAACAATCCAATAGGTCGTTTTTGATGGTCCGGTAGTGCCGGGAATTATGGTGAAGTCGAAATTCGGATTCGGCGACCCGAGTGCAGAGAACTGGGAGATATTCGATAAATTATCGATGTGCAACTTCGGAATTCGGGGAAAGCACCATAATATTTTATATGTGGAATCTAATGAAACTCCTTGTGGAGGGGGCTCTATGCGAAATACACCTTATGTGGGGGACTCGCTAAGAAATCTAATTGTCGGGGGGAGTTACGCGCAATTTTCACATGAAATCATGCATAATATGCATGGAGGCTAGGGTTTCATTTTGAAAACCCTAACCCAAGCCGCCTCCTTCTACTCTTCCCTGCCGCAGCCCCCTCTCCACAGCTGTTGCACCTCCCCTGGCTGCCGCCGGCCTTCTAGATCACCGGAGCGCCAGTTGGGAGAGGCCGCACCTCTCATCTCTCTCTCATTCTCCCTTGATCTCGGATCTGAACCGCACTCTCTCTCTCTCTCTCTTTCTCTCTCGTTTTGGAGATTTGAGGGTGTGGAGGACCCTCCTCGGCCCTCTTGCATCCTCCCCGACGCAGCCGTCGACCTCCCTCGGCCATCCCTGCCCGTGGGTGCAGCACTTGAGGCACGGCTTTGGCTACATTTGGACGCCGTCAAAGCCTCCATTGGGACTTCCCCAACCTGCAGCAACCTCCCCGGACCCCCCGTCGCGTCCATGGACAGCCAGAAGCCGCCGTTGCGGAGTTTCAGCACGGCAGTCCCGTGTATCGCTTCGTCTTGGGCCGATCTGCATTCCTGGCAAATCTGAACCTCGTGGAGCATGACTAAGGTAAGCACCATCCCCCGCTGGTCATTTACGTCGCGGGGCTCACCTGGATTCTTAATGTTTCGTGGCTGGTTCGCAGATCGCGACGATTTATCTCTCGCGGGCTGCGGCAAGGCGTTGATCGCGGTTTCGCTGCGCAGCGAGCGCGACTGCCGTGCGGGACTGGTGAGGGAGGAGTCCAGCATCTCACGTTCGGTGAGTTTTCGAGGTCCCTGGAGCATCGGTAAGGCTCTAACCTCGCATTTGTTGTAATTATCGCCCGTTTGATGTTGTTTGTCGCGCGTTAAATGTTCGGATTGCGTCGCAGGGATGCTTTTGCATCGCGGTTGCTGCGGGCAGCTTGCATACTAGATTTTTTTGCTCTCGTTCGTTGTCCGATGCCCATGAACCTCACGGTTCGAATAACGGGACAATCGGCGTAGGAAATGACATGTTTGAGTGTCGGTGGAGCCTTGTTTTAGGCTTTCGGTTTCGGGGTTCGTGTTGCTGCTGGTTGCAGAAAGGGAGGAGCCTCGCGTGCTGCCCACAATGAGTCTTTAGGACTTGCGGATCGATGATTGTTGAATTGGGAATTTTCAGAGCCAAAACGGCAATGACCGGGACCCCGATCGCGACATAAAACGCTTCAAACCAATCGCACTTGCACCAAACGTCGTGCGGCTGTCAACACTCAAAATCGAGTGTTCTGGGATAGCATGTGAGTTTGGATTAATTCCGGAATACCTCGACACACTTCGGTGCTTAAACAAGCCCAAGAACGTGATTTTCGGACGTTTTCGGATGCGATTTTGCATGGGGTTTATCGCTACTGTAGTACTCTGAATTTCGGTGCGCTATATCGAACTTTACCAAATTGGGTGAAGTTCGGGGAAAGCCGGTGATGGCTAGTGTGGAATTGTGTTCCGAGAGTTTCGGAATGCTCGAGAGCGAGTTTATGATCAAAAAAAAATGAAAGAAAAGAAAAGAAGTTCACGGGGTCCGGACCCCATTCGCAAGGTCCGGACCCGAGCTGCGTAGAAGCTAAAAACTGCGTACGGGTTCCGGACCCGGACATGGGGTCCGGACCCGACCTGCGCTGAGAGCAGGATGCGCGTACGGGGTCCGGACCCCATTCGCAAGGTCCGGACCCGGCTGAAGCAGAATGCCCAGTAAGGGCAGTTTGGTAATTTTGTGTGGTGGGGAGTTATGTAATGAGGGCTAAAGCTCTCCCCCTCATTTCTCTTCATCTTCCTCACTTCCCTCTCCCTCTCCCTCACTTTCTCTCTCTAGAGATCTCTCCAAAGCTTGGAGAAGTGAAGGATTTGACCTTGGGGAAAAGCTTCTAAGGTGGATTTGGAGCTTCTTGGTGCAAGAAGAAGCTAGGGAGCTTGGGTGTTGAGGTGAGTTCTTGTGATTCTAGGCCTTAACCTTGGATTTGATCTTGGATTTTGAGGTTTTTAGAAACCTTTGGCAATCTAGACCACAAATGATGGGAGATTGGCCATGAAAACTAGGATTTTGCTATATACATGCAAAACCTAGGGTAAAATTGGGGTTTTGCAATTGGAAGGTGCTAAAAATATTTAGACCTTCGAGAATTGCAATTGAGGCCTAGAGAATCATGTGGGAACACTTGATTTCGATGAACGATTGAATTTAAGGATTCGTAATGGGTAACGAACCATTTTTGCTTATTTAGGGAAAAAGCTTGGGTTGAAGCAAGAATTCAAGGCTTGGTGACTTAGGAGCTCAAAGAACACAAAAATTTGGAAGCTCTTGAGGTGGATTTGTGTTGCACCGAAGTGATTAAGTCACTTCCATGTCTAGGGTAAATAACCATTAAAAAAAATTTAAAATGGTGTATGTGTAAGAAACTCTAGAATGAAATTGTGCATGTTGGCTAAAATGCTTTGTTAAGTGAAATGAGCAATGAGCTCACCTTGCATGTGAGTAGAATCATATGTAACATATTTAAATACCATGGAAGAACATTTGCATGTATGAATAACTTGTGTTTCTAAGTGATAGAAAGGTTATAGACACGTACATGCATGAATTGTGACATAATGACAACATGATCATTGAAGTACGGTTGTCATGTGGTAACTTGCACTAAATGTGTGTAGTAGTGCAATTGTGACATGAACCTAGTGTTGTTGAACATAGGTTGGAAAATGGTATGTAAACCTAGTGTCATTGAACATAGGTTGGAACTTGACATGAACCTAGGGTTGTTGAACATAGGTTGGAAAATGATATGTGAACCTAGTGTCATTGGACATAGGTTAGAAACGATGATGTGAACTTAGTGCCATTGAGCATAGACTATGAGCCTTGACATGAATGTCAAATGTAACAAAAATGGGTTGGTGAAGTGGCGAATCCGAAACCAATGCCAAAGTAATCAAAGATGGGTTGGTGAAGTGGCGAATCCGAAACCAACGCCAAAGTAATCAAAGATGGGTTGGTGAAGTGGCGAATCCGAAACCAATGCCAAAGTGATCAAAGATGGGTTGGTGAAGTGGCGAATCCGAAACCAATGCCAAAGTAATCAAAAAAATGGGTTGGTGAAGTGGCGAATCCGAAACCAACGACAAAGTGATCAAAGATGGGTTGGTGGTGTGGCGGTCCCAACCCCAATGCCATAGCAAGGCGGCAAGTCCGCACAAAAGATAAACCGGGTTGGTGGGGCGGCGATTCCGACACCAATGCCTATGAAAAATTACAAATGTAAATGAATTATATACTATGGGATGGACCTAGGAGAAAATGAAAGATGTCATTTAATAGGTTGCATCCGTTCATATTTATACAAGTTTGTAGATTTAATTGTGCATGGTTATTTGTATTTACTAACCGATGCTAGAGTTGTTTCTTTGGACCTGGTGGGTCGAGCTTCTCTCTTGGGTGGCCTTACCCACTGGGAACTATGTTTATAGTTCTCACCCCACCATTTTCAAGTCCTTCCGCGAGCGAGGCGGCGGAGCGAGGCAAGGGTTTGGCGTAAATAGTTAGCGGCCCTTCCCTTTTGGTCTCATGTATAGATGTACCCCAACTTTTGGACAATACATTATAGGGGTTATGTAAAGCACGTCAAATGTAAATTCCATGTTTTGGAACTTGTTGTATGGAATGTATGTAAAGAAAAGAAAAAGTTGGCATGTAAGTGAGAATATGTGATGTAATAGAAGTAGAATCTTCTTTTACCGATGCTTCCCTTGCGCAACTTTGTACTCGGTTCCTGTTGGAACATCTTGTGACTGCATGTGTTGTGACGCCTTGGGCGGATAGGAAAGATCCTGTCCGTTCGGCGGATCTGGTGCACGCGCCCGTGCGGGTTGTCCTCTCACCTAGTTGGTGATAAGGCACGACAGGGCGTGACAGCTACTGTTCGCAGCAGAGTTGTGGCTGAGTTGCTGAGTGCCGGAGTGTGGTTGGACACCCTAGATCGCAGCAAGAAGACCATGGTGAACTCCGGGACCAAATACGGCATCCCGGGAGTCAACCGGCTAGCATTCGGACCCCGACTTTCTCCGTCTTGGCGCACTTATTGTGCGGCTGTCCCAAGGGCATTAAAGTGGTGCTTTGGGATAGCGGGCAATGTAGGATAGTTGTGAGACTTACTTCGGGTCGCCCTGTGGGTTGGTGCGACATTCCGTTGAATCGGTGTGGCTTTCAGACAATCTTTCGGTGACCGTAGGCCGGAAATCGAGAGAATCCGATTGTCCAACGGTTAGAATCACGTCGAGTCTAAGGCGTTAAGTACTTTACATGTTTAAGCTAAGTACGGCTTTGTTTGGGACTATGCATAGGTCCGGGTGATAGCGGAAGGCAACTACAGGTAGTCGACGACCCGAGTACTTCGTACGGTAGAGGTGGGTGCTTCGAGCTGGTAGTTGGTGAGACTGTATCATCAATGTTCCCTATCTCTTACCTTTCTATATCTGTTACTTGTGTCTCTACATGTCGGCATTACTTTCGCACCATTCGTGTACTTGTACTTTCCTTACTTGCATAGTTATCTGTGTTCATAGACATGTAGAGCAGGCTTATTGTAGTACCCCTGGGGCCTAACTGACGAAATGATTGCAGTATCCTAGACTGTTCAACACTTGTGGAGAAGGTCGGGACGAGTCGGAGTCGTTTTGGCGCAAAATAGACGCGAAAACGGACTCGGAGCACCGAAATAAGCCAAAACTGGAGTTTTGGATGTTTGGAACTTTAGGGCGCCCGGAAGTTAGGTTTTGGGCGCCCAGATGTAGAGTGCTTGTGTAGTACCCCTGGGGCCTAACTGACAAAATGACTGCAGTATCCTAGACTGTTCGACACTTCTGGAGAAGGTCGAGACAAGTCGGAGTCGTTTTGGCGCAAAATAGACGCGAAAACTGACTCGGAGCACCGAAATAAGCGAAAACTGAAGTTTTGGGCATTTGGTACATTAGGGCGCCCGGAGGTTATGTTTTGGGCGCCCAGTTGTTGAGTGCTCATTCCTTGATTTGCTAAGTCATTTCGGATCCAGTATTCTTGGGTGAGTGCAGGCTGGAAGAACCGGGTGCCCACTTCTTGGGCGAGTGCAGGCTGGAAGAACCGGGCGCCCACTTCTTGGGTTTCGGGCGCCCGAATGTGGGGAATTCAGTTGAGGGACAGGTTAGCAACAATTGTTCTTGAGGCTCATTGTATCCTATCCCTATGTCTATAAAAGTTTGAGGACGACCCCCCTGAGGCTTTTTCTCCCCTTCTTCACAGTGAGCCCTGGATATTTGCAGTTTAGCCCCTCAAATCTCCCAATTTCCATCTTTTCCATTGAAGGCCTTGGATTCCTGCAGAACAGCAGCGTCGACCTGTGGCGTTTCTGCTCATGTGCAGTGTAGGAGTGTCCAAATCCCACAAAACTTGGTTTGTTGGATTGTGGACTCGTAGAGGAAACCGTGGGATCCTTCCAATCACATTTTTGGACTGGTATGTATGCTGCAGTTGCTATTTTACTGGACCCCTTGTGTTCTTGAACTGAAATTTGGGTTTTCCTTTGATCTTATGGATCCAAATCTCTTGGGAGCTGGATTTTCGAAGTGAAGATTGGTTTTCCCTCATCCCTTGCTGGTTTGGAGGTTCTTTCCACCTGAATTGAGTGTTACGGATTTTATATTGGCATATTTCGTGAAGTGAGTCGGAGTCTTGAAGGTTCAAAGAAGAAAAGATGAAGATTGAAGACACGAAGACTCACCGATTGAATTCACGATGCTTGGTAAGTTTAAATAATCTTGATGATGATTTATAAATATTTACAAGTGTTTGGAAGACATTAGAATGGATAAAAATTGTTTTAAATTATAAAAAATGAGTTTTCTAACTTCCAGGATCCGGACCCTGGACTGAGCTCCGGATCCTGTACGCCTCCCTGGTTGTCACGCAGGGAGGGTCCGGACCCTGAGGGCTGAGGTCCAGATCCCGTACGCCTCTCAGGCTATTTCGCAGAGAGGGTCCGGACCCTGTTGACTGCGGTCCGGACAATGAAACGCGGAATTGTTTCCGGGTCCGGACCCTGCAATCCACGGTCCGGACCCCGACCCGTCGTGAAGTTTTGGAAAGTCATTTTCTCAATCCTACTCTAATTCTAATGTCCCCCAAACCTGTAAATAAGATAGGAGATTCCTTAAAATATCTTAGCAATCCTAATTTGGTTCCAAACCTTTCTAAAATCAATTTTTCAATCCTAGTCGAAATCGGTTTGCTTCCAAACCTTTCTAAAAACTATTTTTTAATCCTAATCTATTTCGAATTGCTTCTAACCTATAAATAAGATGTGGGGGTATCTCTAGAACGTGGTTAAGCATAGATTATCTTTTAGAAACCCTAGAAGCTTGTAGGTAACTGTTTTCCTCATCTTCTACATCAAGCTTCTCTCAAATTGATTCATGGTGACCTAATTTCTAATATTCTTTTAGAATCAATTTGAGAATTGCTTAGAGATTGTTCCCACAGATATTTTATGTTCTTCTAAGCAAGGAATCATCATCAACCTTATTTTTTTTGCTCCGGACGGAGTGGCGTCGTGGATTCGGCATGATCAAGACGGTTCGTGGATTCGGATCGTTGGTGCTCGATTCGGACGTGGGGCGTGGACAACCCGTTGGTGCGCGTGATCCGCTGAAGAGAAGGGAGAGGTTAAGTCCGTGGAGTCGGTAATCACCTTGTAATTCTTTACTCTTAGTGGATTGTTTTTCCGCATGTTGGTCCCGTGGGTTTTTCTCCAAGGTCCCACGTAAATCTCGGTGTGCTGATTTTATTTTTCGCATTACTTTATCGCATTGAGATTTGTGATTTTTTGTTTATACACCTATTCACCCCCCTCTAGGTGATTGATATACTCTAGATAGATCCTAGGGCACCCCCTATCTTACAATTGGTATCAGAGCGGGATCTAGGCTTTATCTTTCATAATGGGTGAAGGAGGTAATATATTTAGGCCACCTTTATTTGATGGAACCAACTACGCTTATTGGAAAGTCCGGATGAGAGCCTTCCTCATCGCAATTGATGAGCGAGTATGGCAAACCATTGAACTTGGATGGAAACATCCAACCGAAGTGGTTAATAACGCAACTGTACCTAAGCCACGGAATAAGTGGTCGAAGGATGAAATTGATTTATCCTCTTTTAATGGTAAGGGAATAAATGCTTTATTTAATGCCCTAACTCAAACCGAGTTTTCACGCGTCTCGGCGTGTGAAACGGCAAAAGAGATTTGGGATACCCTACAAGTTACACATGAGGGTACAAGTCTAGTAAAAGTTCAAAAGCTCCAGATGCTTACGAGTCAATTTGATTCTATTCGAATGGAGGAGCATGAATCTTTTATTGAGTATTTTACTAGACTCCAAGATATCATTAATACATGTGCTAACTTGGGAGAGAAGATCCCCGAATCTAAGGTTCTTAGAAAAATCCTTCGAGCACTTCCGGAGCGCTTTAGGGCTAAAGTCGCGGCTATTGAAACGATCAATCATCCGGATGATATGAAAGTTGATGAATTAGTAGGCGCCTTACAAACTTATGAAATGACTTTTCCTACTAATCAATCTTCTTCCAAGTCTTTCTCTAAAAGTACAGGTGTTGCGCTTAATTCAACAAAGGAGGAAGACGAGGATACCGAATTCGACGATGAAGTTTCTCTTGAAAAGTTTGAACGTCAAATGGCACTTCTTACTAAGAAGTTTCTTCAGAAGTTTAGGAAGAACCAAAACATTCAAGCTTCATCCTCCAACCGAAAGCCTTCTTCTAACGGATCGTCACATTCTAAATCCTCTAAAGAGAAGAAGCTTGGAAAGTCTTCTAAAGAAAATGATGAGTTTGTAGGGGAAATCCGGTGTTACAAATGCCGAGGCTATGGTCATATCGCCACGGATTGTCCCTCTAAGAAATCCTACAATAAGAAGGCCTTACAAGCTAGAACTTGGGATGATTCTAGTTCCAATGATTCAAGTTCTAGTGAAGAAGAAACCAATGATGCAATTGCCTTTTCTTCACACGTTTCTCCTTCTCCTTCTACTTTTTGTTTATCATCTATTATTTCTAACCCCTTTGATTCTTCCTCTGTGCATGATACATCGAGCGACAATGGCACAAGTGAGGGGGAGTCGAATGATGATGACTTAGCCGAGGCGTACAATCAACTACTAATAGAATCGAAGAAGATGGCTAAGCACAACAAGAAGTTGAGGAACCGACTTTTGGAGCTTGAGGATGACAAAAAGACATTGAGTACTTCAAATAAAGCTCTTGCGGAGGAAAGGGAACATATGTTGACTAACAATAAGATCCTCCAAGAGAAGCTAGACCAATCGGAGATAACGATCAAATCGCATCAAGAAAAGGTTGGCTTTCTAGAACTACAATACAAGGAAATTCATGTTTCTAATCAAGTTTTGACCAAACAAGTCCATCAACTCAAGTCCGACATACAAAAATTCTCCTCCGGATCAAAGAAACTTGATGATATGCTCGGATTGGGTCAAACAAGCAAACTTGGACTTGGATATGAGCGGACATTTGTTGAGAAGATAAAAAATTATTTTCCCAAAGTCTCAACAAGTGTAAAAGAGAAAGTATGCCATAGATGCGGAAAGAAAGGACATATCAAGAAGACATGCCATAAAAAGAAAACTCAAGTGGCATCTTCTAAGCATCTATTGGCATCTTTCATCACTCGACAACCCCCACGGTTTCAAAAGCAACATCAAAAAGGTCGAGTACCCAAGGTCAACCGAAAGTCAAAGCCACAACACTCAACTACTCCAAAGCGGAATGCGATGGTGAGACCAAAGGTTGATCAAAAGTCAAAACAATCGGTGCCCAAATGCAACAAAACAAGACAACCAACAATCCGACAAGTTTGGATTCGGAAAGGTGATATCTTTCCTTCTCTAAAGTCTTAATTTGTTTTGACTTTACGTAGTGCATTGATTGGTTCTTATTGCATATCTCTTGTTCATTGCATTCTACGTTTTGGTGCTTTAATTGTTACGATTTTTAGATTCTTTGAATGATTAGAACATTAATTAGTGTGTGCAGCTACCACATGAGAATTGAATTGCATATCCGAAAAAATATATATATATATAAGTGCAAAAGGATGCAAAAGAAAAATGTCACAAAATTTTATTTTTTCGGTGTTATAAGGTGGTCCACATACATAAAAGATGCTCAAAGAGCCACCCCCTGTGCGATATTAGTTTTATCTCAAATTTGAATGTTTATGCAACAAATTTCTGTCTCTTTGATGAATCCCTTAAGTCATCTTCATAATCCGTTTACATCTTGATAGCTTTTGAGCCTTTAGATTATTTTTGATGATCTGATTTTGAAGTTTATATGAATTAAGAAATCGTGTAATATTTTATCTACATTATGGTGATTGTGTAGTAAAGTTCTTAATTCTTATGAAATTAATAGGGATTGAAAGAAGTCAATGTGAATTTATACTCCTCATGCACTAACAATGTTGGACGTTTTTATCACAAGTGGTTTCAAAATTTAAAAATATTTTGAACTTGTGTTTTATTTAATTTCTTTCAACTCTCTCTATTTTTGGGTGTTTTCTTTTGGCAATTTTTGACAAAAAGGGGGAGAGAGGTAATGATGACTTAGACGCATAAACAAAGGGGGAGAGATTGCATGAACAAAGGGGGAGCGATTTTGATATTTTTTCTAATAACTTTGTTCGTGGAGAATGCAAATTTTTGCAGGTCTTTCAAGACTTCAAGACTCCATGTTTGTCTAAGTCATAGAGTTTGTTTTAGGAGTTACTAAATTGTAATTTTAAATTTCATTTGGATCTTTCACGCGAGAAGTTCATTGTTTTGGTGATGGTAATGAGTTTCATTATTATTTTTTGAGAGATGAGCATTGTGAGAGTTTTATGTAATTTTGAGTTTTGTCACGAAATTGCCAAAGGGGGAGATTGTTACGGATTTTATATTGGCATATTTCGTGAAGTGAGTCGGAGTCTTGAAGGTTCAAAGAAGAAAAGATGAAGATTGAAGACACGAAGACTCACCGATTGAATTCACGATGCTTGGTAAGTTTAAATAATCTTGATGATTATTTATAAATATTTACAAGTGTTTGGAAGACATTAGAATGGATAAAAATTGTTTTAAATTATAAAAAATAAGTTTTCCAACTTCCAGGATCCGGACCCTGGACTGAGCTCCGGATCCCGTACGCCTCCCTGGTTGTCACGCAGGGAGGGTCCAGACCCTGAGGGTTGAGGTCCGGATCCGGTACGCCTCTCCGGCTATTTCGCAGAGAGGGTCCGGACCCTGTTGACTGCGGTCCGGACAATGAAACGCGGAATTGTTTCCTGGTCCGGACCCTGCAATCCACGGTCCGGACCCCGACCCGTCGCGAAGTTTTGGAAAGTCATTTTCTCAATCCTACTCTAATTCTAATGTCCCCCAAACCTGTAAATAAGATAGGAGATTCCTTAAAATATCTTAGCAATCCTAATTTGGTTCCAAACCTTTCTAAAATCAGTTTTTCAATCCTAGTCGAAATCGGTTTGCTTCCAAACCTTTCTAAAAACTGTTTTTTAATCCTAATTTATTTCGGATTGCTTCTAACCTATAAATAAGATGTGGGGGTGTCTCTAAAACGTGGTTAAGCATAGATTATCTTTTAGAAACCCTAGAAGCTTGTAGGTAACCGTTTTCCTCATCTTCTACATCAAGCTTCTCTCAAATTGATTCATGGTGACCTAATTTCTAATATTCTTTTAGAATCAATTTGAGAATTGCTTAGAGATTATTCCCACAGATATTTTATGTTCTTCTAAGCAAGGAATCATCATCAACCTTATTTGTTTTGCTCCGGACGGAGTGGCGTCGTGGATTCGGCATGATCAAGACGGTTCGTGGATTCGGATCGTTGGTGCTCGAGGATTCGAGTGGCGTCCATGGATTCGGACGTGGGGCGTGGACAACCCGTTGGTGCGCGTGATCCGCTGAAGAGAAGGGAGAGGTTAAGTCCGTGGAGTCGGTAATCACCTTGTAATTCTTTACTCGTAGTGGATTGTTTTTCCGCGTGTTGGTCCCGTGGGTTTTTCTCCAATGTGGAGTTTCCCACGTAAATCTCGGTGTGCTGATTTTATTTTCCGCATTACTTTATCGCATTGAGATTTGTGATTTTTTGTTTATACACCTATTCACCCCCCTCTAGGTGATTAATGTACTCTAGATAGATCCTAGGGCACCCCCTATCTTACATTGAGAATTCAAAGGTGAGTTCTAGCTCAGATTTTTAAGAATTTAGCTTAAGTGCTGAAATTGTTGGATCCTTGATGGATTTCTTGGATTTTTGAATCCAGATTTTTGTGAGAAGTTTTGGTGAGGATTTGGATTGTTCCACCACTGTATTTGGGAGGTTTGTGACCCTTTTCCCTGGGCTAGATTTGTTGGAAACTCCAGGATTTATGCTAGAAGTGTTTTTACTTAGTTGCTGGAACTTCTGGATGCAGTGCTAGAGGGTCCAGAAGTGGGTCCGAATCAGTGCGTAGGCTTTTTGGAGATCGATTTGAACTCCGTTTTGGCTAAATTTTGGAGGGTTTGTTCTTGAGCCCCTGCTGGTGAGTTGGGTAAATTTTTACTACATTTGGATTTAGGATTTGGATTTTATCGCATGTTGAATCCATATTGGTCATGCTGCCAGGCTGCAGTTCTGGGCTGATGATCTGGGCGCCCAGAACTTGAGCAGGGGGATCCGAATCCTATCTTTGGCAGGTTTGAACCCGTTTTCAGCTGGGTTGTTTGGAGGCCTTCCACTCGACTCCTAACCTTTGCTGGATAGCGTTTGAGGTGGGTTAATGTTGCCGAAAGCTTCGGAATTCCTCCTAAGTTGTAGAGAGTGCAGCATGTTGTTTTATTTATCTGATTGATCATGTTAGTAGCTCGAATTCATGAAATTGCATGTGTTTATATGAAATCTGAATTTGGAGTATAAATTAATAATTTATAGACATGATTTACATGCTGAACTGGGATTTGACTTAGGAGAAAACTCGCGAACCTACAACCGTCACTTTTCGAACTATTATCAGATTTAGCTCTAGGAGCCGTTTCTGTTCTTGTATCACCGCTGTTAGTGCGAGGTGGATACTTAGATTGTTGTAGGACGAGTTTACGCTCGTGCTGAGATGCCGAGCTTATATATACAGCAGGGTTAGGCTGTTCTGTATTACCGGGTGCCGTCGGGGTTGACGGTGGACCCAGATTCTTATTTTGGTATCTGTTTGTGCTGAGGGCACGTGAGCTTGGAGTCTTTGACCCATTCGACCCTTTTTATTTGATTATAGCCTGCCGGAGCCTGATTGTGCTCGACAGAGATACGCTTATTAACTCGGTTGGGTAGCTCCCCCGAGTGCCTCTCCGGAGTGAGGCCTCTCATGCGTTGATGTCGCTGCAGATTAGTGGTTATGATTCTTGGACCGGCTACCTTTTGGTAGTGTGCTGTGTGGCTAGGCTTTTGGCTGGACGAGCCTGTTTGGGCGGTTCCGTTAGATTGGGTCAGGGGTGACTATTCACTTTGTGTTGCTTATACTTTGAGAGTATTGACTTGGATAGTGGTAGGGTAGTGGCATTTCAGCTGTTGAGTTTATTCCTGCTTACTTTATTGTTTCTTTACCTACCAGCTATACTGTTAGTCTCGTAGACTTAGTGGGTGTCCCGTTGGGGTCGGTAGCGGTACCCACCGAGGACTACTTCTTTTAATAGTAGTTCTCACACCCTTTGTTGCCACCTTTTCTTGCAGAGCCTTCGTCTGTTGCGGCTGCTGCTTCCGTTCCTGCGGATCGAGGTAAGAGAGTCGCGAGCTAGATCCCTACCTTTCCCTGTTTTTCCTAGAGGAGGACCCTACTGGAGATAGCTTCTTTTTGAGTTGTGCCATGTACATATAGCGTGGACTGGTTGTTCCTTTTGAGGTGGACTTGTACCTATTTTTGGCTTTGGAGGAACTGTTGTATTTTGGATCCTATATGTACAGGGGGCTTTTGTTCTATTAGTATGATCTTATTTCAGCTCTATATCTCTTGTAGTTGCTTGTATGCTTTGTTTACAGGTTAGCTATCGCTTCGTATATATAGAAAATTCTATATATACGGCGGATTTGTTGGCGAGCCCGGGGAAACGAGTAATCCGGGGCGTGACAGATTAAGTTGGTATCAGAGCTTAGGAATAGGTCGTTGGGACTTAGTAAACCCTAGGCTTTGGCAGACCCTAGGAATGCAAGACGTGAGAGGCGTGACTTGCTGCGAAAGTCATCGATTTGACTGTTGAACTCATCCTTAAGTGGAGGGAGTGATCGAAGGCGTGTGTCCTATCCTGCCGCGAACTTGCGTTGGCTGCAGACAACGTCAAGCAGCGGAGGAAAAGAGGCGACCTTCTAGACTTTCTCTTGATTGGGTCCTGAGTTGTTTGTGTCTTGTGACTGATGTGTGTGTTGTGCACGTGGTCATGACGCCTCCCCGAAACCAAGGTCGACCCCTGACGCGGGCAACCCCCGTGCCTTCTGAGGTGCCAGAGCAGGCGAGACCTAGTGCACCCCCTGATTTGAGTGAGCAGTTGGCTGCCCTAGCCGAGACATCTAGGCAGCAGGGTGCACTATTGCGGAGGATGTGTGATACTTTTACTCATCAGTCGAGTACAGCACCCAGAGCGACGGAGTCGCAGGAGCCACCTCTTTTGACTCCGGTGGATGTTCCAGCTACAGCCGCACCCCCATCAGCGGCAGTTCCGGCCGCACCCATTGGCGATACTTCACGGTCAGGTGGACAGATGACGGAGGCCGAGCAGGAGCGGATGACTGAGAGGCTGGCTCGTTTTTGCCGGTTTGATCCACCCCGCTTTGATGGTAGCCACACCGAGCCATGGGAGGTGGACGCCTGGGTGGGCGAGATGGAGAAGCTATTCGAGGATCTCTTCATACCAGAGCGGGAGCAGGTTCACTTGGCGGTTCATTGCTTGACGAGTGATGCACGCATCTGGTGGAGGAGGACGAGGCAGAGCAGGTCGCTGGATGCGCTGCGTTTGAGTTGGGATGAGTTTTGCGGGATGCCGTACGGGTCTTATTTCCCAAACAGCGTGAAGCAAAAACTCGAGGATGATCTGAAGAATCTACTTCAGGGAGACCGCACAGTGCAGGAGTATACTCGAGAGTTTACCAGACTCCTGAACTGTGTCCCATTTGAAGCGAGAGATGAGGCTCACAGGGTTTACTTGTTCGAGCGAGGATTGAGACAGGAGATCTTTGTTCTAGTTCAGGCGCAGAGGTTGCAGACCTTGGATACGTCGATCGAGCAGGCACTATGGGTCGAGCGAGGAGCCTTGACGGCGAGAGAGCGGGGGGCTACACTAAGTCAAGGTTTGGATAGGAAACGCCCGGCTCCAGACGACGGAGGACAGACCAGCGGCAGACGCCAGCCGAGGCCTCCACGATCACGTTCTCAGGGTCGTGGGTTTTCGGGGCGACAGAGGTCTAGTGGATCTCGTCAGCAGGGACGGCAGCAGAGGGGAGCACCGAGATGTGTCATCTGCGGAGGACCACATTGGCCTAGGCAGTGCGAGCAGCGAGAGGGCCGGTGTTTTGGGTGTGGTCAGTCCAGACATCTGCGGGCAGCTTGTCCCCGAGCAGCGTCGCCAGCGCCATCGATAGCATCAGCACCCCCAGTTTATCAGCAGGCCTATGTAGCTCCACCGACTCATAGTGTCACGCCCCGTCGGGCCTTTAACACCAACTAGGTGGAAAGGATAACCGCACGGGCGCATGCCCCAGACCCGCCGAACAGATAGAGTCTTTTCTACCCGTCCAAGGCGTCACAACACAAGCTTATCCACAATGTTCCAACTAGGAACGGAGTACAAGAGTTGCACAAGGAAAGCATCAACATAAAGAAGTTCTACTTCTATTACATCACATTGCACATTTATACATGCCCAAATTTTTCTTTTTCATTCCATACACCATGTTCCAAAACTATGGAATATACAAGTTTTCATACATGTAATGAAAATCCCCTATACTATCAAAGTCCAAGACTAGGGGTACAGCTCTATGTATCACCAAAATGGAAGGGCCGCTATCTAGAGAGCCAAACCCTTGCCTCGCTCCGCCGCCTCACTCGCGGAAGGACCTGAAAATCGTGGGGTGAGAACTATAAACATAGTTCCCAGTGGGTAAGGCCACCCAAGAGAGAAGCTCGACCCACCAGGTCCAAAGAAACACCATATGCATAAGTTAGATCACAAATAAATATGCAAGAAATATTTACATGCTTGTAAATAAACATAAAGGATGCAACCAAATGAAATGTAAATTATCATTCTCTCCTAGGTTCATCCTATATTTCACATTGACCAAGTTCAACTACTTGTCATTTACTTATGGTTTCGGAATCGCCGTCTCACCATAATGGTTCCAACATTCAAGGAGTGAACTCGTCACCTCCTAGTTCGAGTAGCGAACTCGTCGCATACTCGGGATAGCAAAATCGTCGCATACCCCATCTCAACACCGCCATCACATGGCATGGGTAGCGAACTCGTCGCATACCCAGGATAGCAACCTCGTCGCACATCCCGTTTCAACACCGCCATCACATGACATGGGTAGCGAACTCGTCGCATACCCGGGATAGCAACCTCGTCGCACATCCCATTTCAACACCGCCAACTCATGGCATGGTAGCGAAATCGTCGCATACCCGGGATAGCAAAATCGTCGCACATCCCGTTTCAACACCGCCAACTCATGGCATGGTAGCGAAATCGTCGCATACCCGGGATACAAAATTGTCGCACACCCCGTTGTTCACATTTTACACTTGCCAACCTAAGTCTCATGACCTTAGGTTCAAGTCACTAAGTCTCACCTATGTTCAATAACACTAGGTTTACTTTCTCATTCTCAACCTAGGTTCCATGACTCTAGGTTCCAATCTCATGTCCAACCTATGTTCAATGACACTAGGTTCCATTCTCACATGTTCCAACCTATGTTCAATAACACTAGGTTCTATTCTCACATGTTGTTACGGATTTTAGATTGGCATATTTCGTGCAGTGAGTCGGAGTCTTGAAGGTTCAAAGAAGAAGAGACGAAGTTTGAAGACTCGAAGACTCAACGTATGAATTCACGATGCTTGGTAAGTTTAAATAATCTTGATGATGATTTAGAAACATTTACAAGTATTTGGAAGACATTAGAATGGATAAAAAATGTTTTAAAATATAAAAAATGAGTTTTCCAACTACGAGGTCCGGACCCTGGAACATGAGG
This sequence comes from Puya raimondii, assembly GCA_016920855.1. Classification (NCBI taxonomy): domain Eukaryota; kingdom Viridiplantae; phylum Streptophyta; class Magnoliopsida; order Poales; family Bromeliaceae; genus Puya; species Puya raimondii. Next base: position 209,712,998 of record JABWPP010000050.1, on the reverse strand, counting down.
TCCGGAACCCGTAAGCAGGTTATGCTGGTTCGCAGACCCGGTCCGGACCCTGGAAGCTGAGGTCCGGAACCCGTACGCCTCCCTGGCTGTCACGCAGGGAGGGTCCGGACCCTGAGGATGAGGTCCGGACCCTGAGGGCGGAGGTCCGGACCCTGAGGGCTTAGGTCCGGACCCCAGGCTGTTTCGCAGACCGGGTCCGGATCCTGATGGCTGGGGTCCGGACAATGAAACGCCTGGAGAATGTCAAGGTCCGGACCCCATACCCGCGGTCCGGACCCCGACCCGTTGCGAAGTTTTGGAAAGTTATTTTTCAATCCTACTTTGATTCTAATGTCTCCCAAACATGTAAATAAGATGGTATATTCCTTAAAATATCTTTGCAATCCTAATATGGTTCCAAACCTTTCTAAAATCAGTTTTTCAATCCTAGTCGAAATCGGTTTGCTTCCAAACCTTTCTAAAAACTATTTTTTTAATCCTAATCTATTTCGGATTGCTTCTAACCTATAAATAAGATGTGGGGGTGTCTCGAAAACGTGGTGAATCACAGATTATCTTTTAGAAACCCTAGAAGCTTGTAGGTGACCGTTTTCTCATCTTCTACATCAAGCTTCTCTCAAATTGATTCATAGTTTCCTAATTTCTAATATTCTTTTAGAATCAATTTGAGAATTGCTTAGAGACTATTCCCACAGATCTTCAATGATATTCTAAGCAATAAACCATCATCAACGTTGTTGTTCTTGCTCCGGACGGAGTGGCGTCGTGGATTCGGCGTGTTCAAGACGGTTCGTGGATTCGGATCGTTGGCGCTCGTGGATTCGGGTGTGCGTCGTGGATTCGACGTGTAGAAGGCTTCGTGGATTCGAAGTGAGGCGTCTCGTGGATTCGAGGCGTGGCGTTCGTGGATTCGAACGTGGGGCGTGGACAACCCGGTGGTGTGCGCGAGATCCGGAGAAGATAAAAGAGAGGTTAAGTCCGTGGAGTCGGTAATCACCTTGTAATCTTTTATTCTTAGTGGATTGTTATCGCGTGTTGGTCCCGTGGGTTTTTCTCCAAGGTGGAGTTTCCCACGTAAATCTCGGTGTGCTGATTTTATTTTCCGCATTACTTTATCGCATTGAGATTTGTGATTTTTGTTTATACACCTATTCACCCCCCTCTAGGTGATTGATAGTATCTAGATAGATCCTAGGGCACCCCCCTATCTTACAATTGGTATCAGAGCAGGGATCTAGGCTTTATCTTTCATAATGGGTGAAGGTGGTAACATTAATCGACCTCCGTTCTTTGATGGCACGAGCTATGCTTATTGGAAAGTTCGCATGAGAGCTTTTCTAATAGCCATCGATGAACGAGTGTGGCAATCCATAGAATTTGGATGGACTCATCCCACTCAAATCGTCGATAATGTTAGCGTCCCTAAACTTCGAAATAAATGGAGTAGGGAAGAGATTGATTTATCTTCTTACAACGGTCGGGGAATTAATGCCTTATTTAATTCTTTATCTCAAACCGAGTTTTCTCGCGTCTCGGCGTGTGAAACGGCTAAGGAGATTTGGGATACTCTCCAAGTTACGCATGAGGGAACTAGCTTGGTAAAGGTCCAAAAACTTCAAATGCTTACAAGTAAATTTGATTCAATTTCCATGGACGATCATGAGACCTTTACCGAGTACTATACTCGTCTTCAAGACATAGTCAATACATGCGCAAACTTGGGAGAGAAAATCTCGGAATCTAAAGTTGTAAGAAAAATTTTGAGAACTCTTCCCGAAAGATTTCGTCCGAAGGTTGCGGCCATTGAGACTATAAAACATCCGGACGAGATGAAAGTAGAAGAATTAGTAGGCGCTTTACAAACATATGAAATGACTTTTCCTACTAATGAATCTTCTTCCAAGTCTTCTTCTAAGAGTACAGGTATTGCACTCAAATCTACGAAGGAGGAAGACGACAACTCGGATTCCGATGAAGAAATTTCGCTCGCCGATTTTGAACATCAATTGGAGCGTCTCACGAAGAAATTTCGTCGGAATTTCCGAAAGAATAAGTCAAATCGATCTACATCCAAGCCTTCTTCTAACGGATCTTCACATTCTAAATCTTCTAAAGAGAAGAAGCTTGCAAAGTTCCCTAAAGATAAGGATGAGATTGAAGGGGAAATCCGATGTTACAAGTGTCGCGGCTACGGTCACATCTCTACGGATTGTCCTACTAAAAAGTCTTATAAAAAGAAGGCTTTACAAGCTAGAACTTGGGATGATTCAACTTCTAATGAATCGAGTTCTAGTGAAGAGGAAACCAATGATGCAATTGCCTTTTCTTCACATGTTTCTCCTTCTCCCTCTACTTTTTGTTTATCATCTATTATTTCTAGTGATATGCTTTCTCCTTCTTTGCATGAAACATCGAGCGATGACGGCACAAGTGAAGGAGAGTCGGACGATGATGACTTAGCCGAAGCATACAATCAACTACTTATTGAATCGAAAAAGATGGCTAAGCTTAACAAGAAGCTAAGGAGGCAAATGTTAGAGCTTGAAAGTGAAATAACTTGAAGGAGTCATCTAAAGCTCTTGCGGAGGAAAGGGAAAACATATTGAAGAACAACAAAATCCTTCAAGAGAAGCTCAACCAATCGGAGATAACGATCAAATCGCATCAAGAAAAGGTTGGCTTTCTCGAACTACAATATAAGGAAATTCATGTCTCTAATCAAGTCTTGACCAAACAAGTCCATCAACTCAAGTCCGACATACCAAAATTCTCCTCCGGATCGAAAAAGCTTGATAGTATGCTCGGTTTGGGTCAAACGGATAAACTTGGACTTGGATATGAGCAAAAACATGTTGAGAAGGTTAAAAATTCAGCACCCAAACTCTCAACAAGTGTAAAAGAGAAAGTATGTCATAGATGTGGAAAGAAAGGTCACATCAAGAAGACGTGCCCTAGAAAAGATAAGAATACTAAATCGACATCTTCTAAACATCTATCGGCATCTTTCAACACTCGACAACTCTCTCGGTTTCAAAAGCAATATCAAAAAGGTCGAGTACCCGAGGTCAACCGGAAGTCAAAGCCACAACACTCAAATACTCCAAAGCGGAATGCGATGGTGAGACCCACGGTTGATCAAAAGTCAAGACAAATCATGCCCAACATCAACAAATCAAGACAACCAACAATACGACAAGTTTGGGTTCGGAAAGGTGATATCTTTCCTTCTCTAAAGTCTTAATTTGTTTTTGACTTAGTGTAGTGCTTTGATCGGTTTCTATTGCATATCTTTTGTTCATTGCATTACACGTTTTGGTGCTTTCATTGTTACGATTTTTTTTTATTCTTTGAATGATTAGAACATTAAATAGTGCATTGAATATCAATAGGTTCACTTTCATTCACTCCTAATTAATCTCATATTAATTTATCGGTTTTTACTTTTATTTTCATTATATTTGAAGATAATTTATTATGAGAATTCTTAATACTTATATTCATCAAATTTAGGCAATCATGTGTAATCTCTAGGAGCTTAACCTATCTCGGTTGTGTGTGTTGAATTTGATGAATAGTCATTCTCTTATGGACTAAAATTTGTCTCATTTTCTTTCAACTAAGAGATTGCATAAGCGAGGGGAAGTTATCATTATAAAATGCTCATATGCTTTGAAAGATGTGGAAAGAGTTACATCCTTAAAGGAGTGTGAAAACTACCACCACATGGAGGAAAGAGCTACCACCCCGGTCGTCCGGTTAGTGTGTGCAGCTACCACATGAGAATTGAATTGCATATCCGAAAAAAAAAAAAAAATATAAGTGCAAAAGCATGCAAAAGGAAAAATTGTCACAAATTTTATTTTTCGGAGTTATAAGGTAGTCCACATACATGAAAGATGCTCAAAGAGCCACCCCTTGTGCTATTTGTTTTATCTCAAATTTGAATGTTTATGCAACAAATTTATGTCTCTTTGATGAATCCCTTAAGTCATCTTCATAATCCGTTTACATCTTGATAGCTTTTGAGCCTTTAGATTATTTTTGATGACTTGATTTTGAAGTTTATATGAATTAAGAAATCGAATAATATTTTATCTACATTATGATGATTGTGTAGAAAAATTCTTAATTCTTATGAAATTAAAAGGGATTGACAGAAGTCCATGTGAATTTATATTCCTCATGCACTAACAATATTTGAAGTTTTTATCACAAGTTGTTTCAAAATTGAAAAAGCTTTAAACTTGTATTTTGATTGATTTCTCTCGAACTTCTCTCTATTTTTGGTGTTTTTCTTTTGGCAATTTTTTTTGACAAAAAGGGGGAGAGAGGTAAGGATGACTTAGACGCATAAATATAGGGGGAGAGATTGCATGAACAAAGGGGGAGCGTTTTTGATATTTTTTTTGCTAACTTTGTTCGTGGACAATGCAAATTTTTGCAGGTCTTTCAAGACTTCAAGACTCCATGTTTGTCTAAGTCATAGAGTTTGTTTTAGGAGTTACAAAATTGTAATTTTGAATTCTATTTGGATCTTTCACGCGAGAAATTCATTGTTTTGGTGATGGCAATGAATTTCATTTTTGGAGAGATGAACATCGTGAGTGTTTTATGTAATTTTGGGTTTTGTCACGAAATTGCCAAAGGGGGAGATTGTTACGGATTTTAGATTGGCATATTTCGTGCAGTGAGTCGGAGTCTTGAAGGTTCAAAGAAGAATAGACGAAGTTTGAAGACTCGAAGACTCAACGTATGAATTCACGATGCTTGGTAAGTTTAAATAATCTTGATGATGATTTAGAAACATTTACAAGTATTTGGAAGACATTAGAATGGATAAAAAATGTTTTAAAATATAAAAAATGAGTTTTCCAACTACGAGGTCCGGACCCTGTAACATGAGGTCCGGAACCCGTAAGCAGGTTATGCTGGTTCGCAGACCCGGTCCGGACCCTGGAAGCTGAGGTCCGGAACCCGTACGCCTCCCTGGCTGTCACGCAGGGAGGGTCCGGACCCTGAGGATGAGGTCCGGACCCTGAGGGCGGAGGTCCGGACCCTGAGGGCTGAGGTCCGGACCCCAGGCTGTTTCGCAGACCGGGTCCGGATCCTGATGGCTGGGGTCCGGACAATGAAACGCCTGGAGAGTGTCAAGGTCCGGACCCCATACCCGCGGTCCGGACCCCGACCCGTTGCGAAGTTTTGGAAAGTTATTTTTTCAATCCTACTTTGATTCTAATGTCTCCCAAACATGTAAATAAGATGGTATATTCCTTAAAATATCTTTGCAATCCTAATATGGTTCCAAACCTTTCTAAAATCAGTTTTGCAATCCTAGTCGAAATCGGTTTGCTTCTAAACCTTTCTAAAAACTGTTTTTTTAATCCTAATCTATTTCGGATTGCTTCTAACCTATAAATAAGATGTGGGGGTGTCTCTAAAACGTGGTGAATCACAGATTATCTTTTAGAAACCCTAGAAGCTTGTAGGTGACCGTTTTCTCATCTTCTACATCAAGCTTCTCTCAAATTGATTCATGGTTTCCTAATTTCTAATATTCTTTTAGAATCAATTTGAGAATTGCTTAGAGACTATTCCCACAGATCTTCAATGATATTCTAAGCAATAAACCATCATCAACGTTGTTGTTCTTGCTCCGGACGGAGTGGCGTCGTGGATTCGGCGTGTTCAAGACGGTTCGTGGATTCGGATCGTTGGCGCTCGTGGATTCGGGTGTGCGTCGTGGATTCGACGTGTAGAAGGCTTCGTGGATTCGAAGTGAGGCGTCTCGTGGATTCGAGGCGTGGCGTTCGTGGATTCGAACGTGGGGCGTGGACAACCCGGTGGTGTGCGCGAGATCCGGAGAAGATAAAAGAGAGGTTAAGTCCGTGGAGTCGGTAATCACCTTGTAATCTTTTATTCTTAGTGGATTGTTATCGCGTGTTGGTCCCGTGGGTTTTTCTCCAAGGTGGAGTTTCCCACGTAAATCTCGGTGTGCTGATTTTATTTTCCGCATTACTTTATCGCATTGAGATTTGTGATTTTTGTTTATACACCTATTCACCCCCCTCTAGGTGATTGATAGTATCTAGATAGATCCTAGGGCACCCCCCTAACTTACACATGTTCCAACCTATGTTCAATAACACTAGGTTCAATCATACTTGCAACCATGCAACAAGTATAGATAATTGAATTATACTTGAATTCTATATCATGCAATAGGAGCTCATTGCTCTACCTATCATGATTTTACCTTTGCCAACATGCAAGTTCTAGGGGTCACAACATATACCATTTTATCATTAAATGGATATTTACCCTAGACATGGAAGTGACCTAATCACTTCGGTAAACACAAACCCACCTTAAGAGCTTCCAAATTCTTGTATTCTTCAAGCTCCTAAGTCTCCAAGCCTTGAGTTCTTGTTTCAACCCAAGCTTCTACAAGAAAACGGTTCGTTACTCGTTACGAACCCATAATTCAACTCTATACTCGAAATCAAGTATTCTAACATGATTTCCTATGCCTCAATTGCAATTCCCGAAGGTCCAAATATTTTTAGAACCTCCCAAGGTAAAAACCCTCATTTAACCTAGGTTTCACATGCATGCATGTAGAACCTCAAAATTTCTTGGCCAATCTCCACATTTTGTGTTTTAGATTGCCTAGGGTTCCCAAAAACCTCATAACAAAGGATAAAATCCAAGGTTTGAACCCAAAACATGAGGAACTAACCTTAATCACGAGTTCCCCAAACTTCTTCTTGCACCAAGAAGCTTCTTTTCTCCTTTGGAAGCCTTTTCCAAGATCAATCCACCCTTTTCTCCAAGTTTTGGAGAGATCTCTAGAGAGAGAAAGTGAAGGAGATGGAGAGGAGAAGTGGAGGAGGAAGATGACTGAGAAAGGGGGTGTTCCCTGCCTTTCTAACACTCCCTCGAGTGTGAAAAGACCCATTTGCCCCTCTCCACACTTCACTACACACAACCAGCCAAACTGGATTTTCGTAACACTGTATACCGGTATGTGCATGTGCATACCGGTATACGGGTGTTAGTTCCGGTATACCCCGGAGGATTCCGCAGAACCCGAGAGCTAGGTTTTCGATTTCGACCATCGCATTCCGGTATACCTCATCACATACCGGTACTAATCACTTCAGTACCGGTATGGAGGTCCACATATCGGAATCCACTGCAGACTTCACAAGTTCAGCAGTTTTAACTTTTCGAAGTCCGTTTTCACGCTTTGTTTGCGCCGAAAATACTTCACACCAGTCCCAAACTTGGCCGAAGCCTCACATATAGCCTCTCATGCTATTTTTCCACCGAAACTCCACAATTTGTAGAAGTTCGGTACGATGCACTGAAATTCAGTGTACTACATTCCTCCCCCCTTAAAGAGAGTTTCGGCCGCGAAACTAAATCATATCTCAGCTGGACTCAGCGAAGAGGTAAGGAAACCGCTCCTTCCTCGAGCTTTCCAATTCCCACGTAGCTTCGCGCTCACCGTGATTCGTCCATTGTACTTTTACATAAGGAATTTCACGGTTCCTCAAATTTTTCACCTCGCGATCCATGATACACAAGGAAAATTCCTCATAAGTCATATCCTCATGAAGCTCCATCGGCACATACTCGAGGATGTGCGCTGGGTCATACATATACTTGCGGAGCGTCGATACATGGAACACATTGTGTATCCCCGCAAGTTTCGGCGGCAAAGCTAGCCGATACGCCACGGATCCCACATGCTCCAAAACCTCATAAGGTCCAATGTAACGGGGACTCAACTTACCCCGAACACCAAATCGTTTCACCCCTCTCATGGGTGACACTTTCAAGAAGACGCGGTCTCCTACCGCGAATTCCAAATCTCGTCGACGTCGATCCGCATAACTCTTTTGTCTAGATTGTGCCGTCGATAAGCGTTCGCGTGCCAAGCGGACCTTTTCCTCCGCTTCACATAACACATCCGGTCCTAAAACCCTTCTCTCGCCGACATCACTCCAATAAATAGGAGAGCGGCATTTCCTTCCATACAAGGCCTCAAAAGGTGACATACCGATGCTAGATTGATAGCTATTATTGTAAGCAAATTCAGCCATCGGCAAATGAGTAGGCCATGCACCCTTGAAGTCCAACACACACGCTCGTAGCATATCCTCCAAAATCTGAATTGTCCTTTCCGATTGACCGTCAGTTTGAGGATGAAATGCTGAACTGAAATCGAGCCGTGTACCCAAAGATTCTTGCAAGCTTTTCCAAAAATGCGATGTGAAATGGAGATCTCGATCTGAAACTATCGAGGTCGGGACCCCGTGCAACCGCATAATCTCGTCCAGGTAGACTTGTGCTAACTTGTCTCCCGACCAAGTGGTGTGGATTGGCAAAAAGTGTGCCGACTTTGACAAATGATCCACCACCACCCAAATCACGTCATGGCCACCTTGCGATCGAGGTAAACCCACAACGAAGTCCATTGCGATATTCTCCCACTTCCAAACTGGAATGGGCAACCCTTGCAATTTTCCCGCCGGAAAGCGACGCTCGGCCTTCACCTGTTGGCATACTAAGCATTGTGCCACAAAGCGTCCAACATCAAGTTTCATCCCCGGCCACCAATAATGCAATTTAAGATCCTTATACATTTTGGTGCCGCCCGGGTGAATCGCATTGGGAGAAGTGTGAGCTTCTTTCAAGATCTCCCTACGAATGTCCTCGACTTTAGGCACGCACAATCGATTTCAAAATCGAATGGTGCCCTTCGAATCCACATGAAAATCACCGGCGCGCCCACTCTCGATAGCACTCCGCACCTTTTGGAGTTCCGGATCACCGGATTGCTTTTCTTTTATTTGCTCCAACAAGGTCGGCCACACATCGAGATTCATGAGTCTAGCGGGGACGCCCGGGGCCACGATCTCCAAGTCAAACCGGCCCATTTCCTTGATTAACGGCATTTGTCCCGTCATCTCAATTGCGAAGTTCTCCACGGATTTTCTACTGAGCGCATCGGCCATCACATTGGCTCTACCGGGGTGGTACAAGATGGTTAAGTCATAGTCTTTTATCAACTCCAACCACCTCCGCTGCCTCAAGTTCAACTCCTTCTGAGTGAATAAATACTTTAAGCTTTTATGATCCGTGTAAACCTCACAGTGTTCCCCGTACAAATAGTGTCTCCACAACTTAAGTGCGAAGACCACCGCCGCAAGCTCTAAGTCGTGGGTGGGATAATTTTGCTCATAGCTCTTTAGCTGTCGAGAGGCATATGCTATTACTTGTCCTCTTTGCATAAGCACACACCCAAGACCACGCCGTGATGCATCACTATACACCACAAAGCCCTCCCCCGCAATCGGCAAGGCGAGAACCGGAGCCGAAGTCAACCTTTCCTTTAGCTCCTTAAAGCTTTGGTCGCATTCCTCGCTCCAAACATATTTGGCTCCCTTGCGGGTAAGACGCGTTAGTGGACCGGAGATTTTTGAAAATCCCTCCACGAACCGCCGATAGTACCCCGCAAGACCCAAAAAGCTTCGTACTTTCGTGACATTGGTCGGACGAGGCCAATCCTTGATTGCCTCAACTTTCATAGAGTCCACCGATAATCCTTCCGCGGAGATCACATGACCCAAGAAAGCGACCTCACGAATCCAAAATTCGCACTTCTTCAACTTGGCGAACAATTTGTTCTCTCGAAGAACTTGAAGCACAATCTTTAGGTGCTCTTTATGTTCCTCTTCACTCCGAGAGTAGACAAGAATATCATCTATGAACACAACCACAAATTGATCCAATAGTGGTTTGAACACACGGTTCATTAAATCCATGAACGCCGCCGGGGCATTGGTAAGCCCGAAAGGCATAACCGTGAATTCATAGTGTCCATACCGCGTCCTAAATGCGGTCTTATGCACTCCGGTTTGATCGTCAATTGGTGATAACCGGATTGTAAATCAATCTTTGAATACACCCGAGACCCTTGCAACTGATCGAACAAGTCATCAATTCGGGGTAACGGGTACTTATTCTTGACGGTCACTTTGTTCAACTCACGGTAATTGACACATAACCGTAGTGAACCGTCCTTTTTTCGCACAAATAGAACAGGGGCTCCCCAAGGTGACACACTTGGCTTTACGAAACCCTTGTCCATCAAATCTTGCAATTGTGCTTTCAATTCCTTCAGTTCCGCGGGTGCCATCCTGTACGGGGCCTTAGAAATCGGCGCCGTACCCGGAAGCAAATCGATCACGAATTCTATTTCCCGATCCGGTGGCATTCCGGGCAACTCCGTCGGAAACACATCCGGGAACTCTTGGACTATAAGAATGTCCTCGAGCCCCAACACTTCCTTTCGGTCATCCACTACCGTCGCCAAGTAGGCAATGCAACCACTAGCAATAAGCTTCCTTGCTTGCGACGTGGACACCATTGACGCAAAGAGCGAACTCTTGCACCCACGGTACACAAACTCCTTGTGTCCGGGTTCTTTAAACCTCACTGTCCGGCTCTCACAATCAATAGTATCGTGATATCTCGAGAGCCAATCCATCCCTAGGATCAAATCATACTCGTTCATTCGATTTAACACCAGCAAGTCAGCTGGCATGATCGAGTTTTCAACCCTCACGGTGCAGTCTACACACGCGTGATGTACGCAAAAGGTGTGTTCAGGTACTTGCGCAGTTCTTGCATGTGTGGCATCTACAATTTCTATTCCATGTGCAATAGCAAATGATCGAGCAATGAATGAATGCGATGCACCAGTATCAAACAAAGCTCTACATCGAATGCCTTTAATTAACGCAATACCTGCCACGACATCCTCCTGGGCAGAAGGCTCCCCCACCTGTGAGGCGAATACCCGTCCACTGGGTGTTACGGATTTTATATTGGCATATTTCGTGAAGTGAGTCGGAGTGTTGAAGGTTCAAAGAAGAAAAGACGAAGATTGAAGACTCAAAGACTCAACGTATGAATTCACGATGCTTGGTAAGTTTAAATAATCTTGATGATGATTTATAAACATTTACAAGTGTTTGGAAGACATTAGAATGGATAAAAATTGATTTAAAATATAAAAAATGAGTTTTCCAACTTCCAGGATCCGGATCCTGTGGTGAGGTCCGGAACCCGTACGCCTCCCTAGCTGTCACGCAGGAAGGGTCCGGACCCTGAGGGATGAGGTCCGGACCCTGAGGGCGGAGGTCCGGACCCTGAGAGCTGAGGTCCGAACCCCAGGCTGTTTCGCAGAGCGGGTCCGGACCCTGATGGCTGCGGTCCGGACAATGAAAAGCTGATACGTTTCAGAGTCCGGACCCGGCAATCCACGGTCCGGACCCCGACCCGTCGCGAATTTTTGAAAAGTTATTTTTTCAATCCTACTCTAATTCTAATGTCTCCCAAACCTAAAAATAAGATGGTAGATTTCTTAAAATCATTTTTGCAATCCTTATTTGATTCCAAATCGTTTTAAAATCTGTTTTCAATCCTAGTCGAAATTGGATTGTTTCCAAACCTTTCTAAAAACAGTTTTTAATCCTAATCTATTTCGGATTGCTTCAAAACCTATAAATAAGATGTGGGGGTGTCTCTAAAACGTGGTTAAGCATAGAATACCTTTTAGAAACCCTAGAAGCTTGTAGGTTGCCGTTTTCCTCATCTTCTACATCAAGCTTCTCTCAAATTGATTCATGGTGCCCTAGTTCCTAATATTCTTTTAGAATCAATTTGAGAATTGTTTAGAGACTATTCCCACAGATCTTCAATGATATTCTAAGCAATAAACCATCATCAATTTTATTGTTCTTGCTCCGGATGGAGTGCGCTCGTGGATTCGAGTGAGCGTCGTGGATTCGACGTGTTGAAGGCTTCGTGGATTCGAAGTTGGGCGTCTCGTAGATTCGAGGCGTGGCGTCCGTGGATTTGGATGTGGGGCGTGGACAACCCGTTGGTGCGCGTGATCCGCTGAAGAGAAGGGAGAGGTTAAGTCCGTTGAGTCGGTAATCACCTTGTAATTCTTTACTCTTAGTGGATTGTTTTTTCGCGTGTTGGTCCCGTGGGTTTTTCTCCAAGGTGGAGTTTCCTACGTAAATCTCGGTGTGCTGATTTTATTTTCCGCATTACTTTATCGCATTGAGATTTGTGATTTTTGTTTATACACCTATTCACCCCCCTCTAGGTGATTGATATACTCTAGATAGATCCTAGGGCACCCCTATCTTACAATTGGTATCAGAGCGGGATCTAGGCTTTATCTTTCATAATGGGTGAAGGAGGTAATATATTTAGGCCACCGTTATTTGATGGAACCAACTACGCCTATTGAAAAGTCCGGATGAGAGCCTTCCTCATTGCAATTGATGAGCGAGTATGGCAAACCATTGAACTTGGATGGAAACATCCAACCGAAGTGGTTAATGATTTGACCGTCCCTAAATCTCGGACTAAGTGGTCGAAGGATGAAATCGATTTATCTTCTTTTAATGGTAAGGGTATTAATGCGTTATTTAATGCTTTATCCCAAACCGAGTTTACACGTGTCTCGGCGTGTGAAACGGCTAAAGAGATTTGGGATACCTTACAAGTTACACATGAGGGTACTAGTCTAGTAAAAGTTCGAAAGCTCCAAATGCTTACTAGTCAATTTGATTCTATTCGAATGGAGGAGCATGAATCTTTTACGGATTATTTTACTAGACTCCAAGATATCATCAATACATGTGCTAACTTGGGAGAGAAGATCCCGGAATCTAAAGTCGTTAGAAAAATCCTTCGAACGCTTCCGGAGCGCTTTAGGGCTAAAGTCGCGGCTATTGAAACGATCAATCATCCGGATGATATGAAAGTTGATGAACTAGTAGGTGCTCTTCAAACTTATGAAATGACTTTTCCTACTAATCAATCTTCTTCCAAGTCTTTCTCTAAAAGTACAGGTGTTTCACTTAATACAACAAAGGAGGAAGACGAGGATGCCGAATCCGACGATGAAGTTTCTCTTGCAAATTTCGAACATCAAATGGCACTTTTTACAAAGAAGTTTCGTCGGAAGTTTAGGAAGAACCAAAACATTCAAGCTTCATCCTCCAACCGAAAGCCTTCTTCTAACGGATCTTCACATTCTAAATCCTCTAAAGAGAAGAAGCTTGGAAAGTCTTCTAAAGAAAATGATGAGTTTGTAGGGGAAATCCGGTGTTACAAATGCTGAGGCTATGGCCATATCGCCACGGATTGTCCCTCTAAGAAATTCTATAATAAGAAGGCCTTACAAGCTAGAACTTGGGATGATTCTACTTCCAATAATTCAAGTTCTAGTGAAGAAGAAACCAATGATGCAATTGCTTTTTCTTCACATGTTTCTCCTTCTCCTTCTACGTTTTGTTTATCATCTATTATTTCTAACCCCTTTGATTCTTCCTCTGTGCATGATACATCGAGCGACAATGGCACAAGTGAGGGGGAGTCGGATGATGAAAGTTTAGCCGAAGCCTACAATCAACTACTTGTTGAATCGAAAAAGATGGCTAAGCTTAACAAGAAGCTAAGGAGGCAAATGTTAGAGCTTGAAAGTGAAAACAATAACTTGAAGGAGTCATCTAAAGCTCTTGCGGAGGAAAGGGAAAACATATTGATGAACAACAAATCCTTCAAGAGAAGCTCAACCAATCGGAGATAACGATCAAATCGCATCAAGAAAAGGTTGGCTTTCTAGAACTACAATTGTGAGACCCCAGATTAGTCCTATATATGAGATATAATAGGGCTAAACTCTCAACCCGGCTTAAGCATTTTCGGTGGTGGATAGGCCGAAGAGGTTGAGAGAGTTAAGCGTGCTAGGACGGGAGTAGTCCTAGGATGGGTGACCCCCTGGGAAGTTGGTGCGTCACAGTTGGTATCAGAGCCAATTACCAGCCGGAAGTGTGAGATGGGTCTCGGCTGAGCCGGGTCTGAATGACAGGCTAGCGAGACGTCTCACATCGCCTGGTACTTGTGAGTCTGAGCCTGACGAGGACGTCAGGGCTTAAAGGGGGGAGATTGTGAGACCCCAGATTAGTCCTATATATGAGATATAATAGGGCTAAACTCTCAACCCGGCTTAAGCATTTTCGGTGGTGGATAGGCCGAAGAGGTTGAGAGAGTTAAGCGTGCTAGAACGAGAGTAGTCCTAGGATGGGTGACCCCCTGGGAAGTTGGTGCGTCACAACAATACAAGGAAATTCATGTTTCTAATCAAGTCTTGACTAAACAAGTCCATCAACTCAAGTCCGACATACAAAAATTCTCCTCCGGTTCAAAGAAACTTGATGATATGCTCGGATTGGGTCAAACAAGCAAACTTGGACTTGGATATAAGCGGACATTTGTTGAGAAGGTAAAAAATTCTATTCCCAAAGTCTCAACAAGTGTAAAAGAGAAAGTATGCCATAGATGCAGAAAGAAATGACATATCAAGAAGACATGCCTTAAAAAAAAACTCAAGTAGCATCTTCTAAGCATCTATCGGCATCTTCCATTACTCGACATCCCCCATGGTTTCAAAAGCAACATCAAAAAGGTCGAGTACCCAAGGTCAACCGAAAGTCAAAGCCACAACACTCAAATACTCCAAAGCGGAATGCGGTGGTAAGACCCACGATTGATCAAAAGTCAAAACAAACCGTGCCTAACGTCAACAAATCAAGACAACCAACAATCCGACAAGTTTGGATTCGGAAATGTGATATCTTTCCTTCTCTAAAGTCTTAATTTGTTTTGACTTAGTGTAGTGCTTTGATCGGTTTCTATTGCATATCTTTTGTTTATTGCATTACACGTTTTGGTACTTTCATTGTTAAGATTTTTAGATTCTTTGAATGATTAGAACATTAAATAGTGCCTTGAACATCAATAGGTTCACTTTCATTCACTCCTAATTAATCTCATATTAATTATCGATTTTACTTTATTTTCATTATATTTGAAGATAATTTATTATGAGAATTCTTAATACTTATATTCATCAAATTTAGGTAATCTTGTGTAATCTCTAGGAGCTTAATCTATCTCGGTTGTGTGTGTTGAATTTGATGAATAGTCATTCTCTTATGGACTAAAATTTGTCACATGTTCTTTCAACTAAGAGATTGCATAAGCGAGGGGGAGTCATTATTATATTTAGAAAATAATGCTCATATGCTTTGAAAGATGTGGAAAGAGTTACATCCTTAAAAGGAGTGTGAAAACTACCACCACATGGAGGAAAGAGCTACCACCCCGGTCGTCCGGTTAGTGTGTGCAGCTACCACATGAGAATTGAATTGCATATCCGAAAAAAAAATATATATATAAGTGCAAAAGCATGCAAAAGGAAAATGTCACAAAATTTTATTTTTTCGGTGTTATAAGGTGGTCCACATACATGAAAGATGCTCAAAGAGCCACCCCCTGTGCGATATTTGTTTTATCTCAAATTTGAATGTTTATGCAACAAATTTATGTCTATTTGATGAATCCCTTAAGTCATCTTCATAATCCGTTTACATCTTGATAGCTTTTGAGCCTTTAGATTATTTTTGATGACTTGATTTTGAAGTTTACATGAATTAAGGAATCGTAGCATATTTTATCTACATCATGGTGATTATGTAGTAAAGTTCTTAATTCTTATGAAATTAATAGGGATTGAAAGAAGTCAATGTGAATTTATACTCCTCATGCACTAACAATGTTTGACGTTTTTATCACAAGTGGTTTCAAAATTGAAAAATGTTTTGAACTTGTGTTTTATTTAATTTCTTTCAACTCTCTCTATTTTTGGGTGTTTTCTTTTGGCAATATATGACAAAAAGGGGGAGAGAGGTGATGAACTTAGACGCATGAACAAAGGGGGAGAGATTTAGATATATTTTTTCTACTAACTTTGTTCGTGGAGAATAAAAAAAATTTTGCAGGTCTTTCAAGACTTCAAGACTCCATGTTTGTCTAAGTTATAGAGTTTGTTTTAGGAGTTACAAAATTATAATTTTGAATTTTATTTGGATCTTTCACGCGAGAAGTTCATTGTTTTGGTGATGGCAATGAATTTCAATTTTGGAGAGATGAGCATCGTGAGTGTTTTATGTATTTTTGGGTTTTGTCACGAAATTGCCAAAGGAGGAGATTGTTTCGGATTTTATATTGGCATATTTCGTGAAGTGAGTCGGAGTCTTGAAGGTTCAAAGAAGAAAAGACGAAGATTGAAGACTCAAAGACTCAACGTATGAATTCACGATGCTTGGTAAGTTTAAATAATCTTGATGATGATTTATAAACATTTACAAGTGTTTGGAAGACATTAGAATGGATAAAAATTGATTTAAAATATAAAAAATGAGTTTTCCAACTTCCAGGATCCGGACCCTGTGGTGAGGTCCGGAACCCGTACGCCTCCCTGGCTGTCACGCAGGGAGGGTCCGGACCCTGAGGGATGAGGTCCGGACCCTGAGGGCGGAGGTCCGGACCCTGAGGGCTGAGGTCCGGACCCCAGGCTGTTTCGCAGAGCGGGTCCGGACCCTGATGGCTGCGGTCCGGACAATGAAAAGCTGATACGTTTCAGAGTCCGGACCCGGCAATCCACGGTCCGGACCCCGACCCGTCGCGAATTTTTGGAAAGTTATTTTTTCAATTCTACTCTGATTCTAATGTCTCCCAAACCTAAAAATAAGATGGTAGATTTCTTAAAATCATTTTTGCAATCCTTATTTGATTCCAAATCGTTTTAAAATTTGTTTTCAATCCTAGTCGAAATTGGATTGTTTCCAAACCTTTCTAAAAACAGTTTTTAATCCTAATCTATTTCGGATTGCTTCAAAACCTATAAATAAGATGTGGGGGTGTCTCTAAAACGTGGTTAAGCATAGAATACCTTTTAGAAACCCTAGAAGCTTGTAGGTTGCCGTTTTCCTCATCTTCTACATCAAGCTTCTCTCAAATTGATTCATGGTGCCCTAATTCCTAATATTCTTTTAGAATCAATTTTAGAATTGTTTAGAGACTATTCCCACAGATTTTCAATGATATTCTAAGCAATAAACCATCATCAATTTTATTGTTCTTGCTCCGGATGGAGTGCGCTCGTGGATTCGAGTGAGCGTCGTGGATTCGACGTGTTGAAGGCTTCGTGGATTCGAAGTTGGGCGTCTCGTGGATTCGAGGCGTGGCGTCCGTGGATTCGGATGTTGGGCGTGGACAACCCGTTGGTGCGTGTGATCCGCTGAAGAGAAGGGAGAGGTTAAGTCCGTGGAGTCGGTAATCACCTTGTAATTCTTTACTCTTAGTGGATTGTTTTTTCGCGTGTTGGTCCCGTGGGTTTTTCTCCAAGGTGGAGTTTCCCACGTAAATCTCGGTGTGCTGATTTTATTTTCTGCATTACTTTATCGCATTGAGATTTGTAATTTTTGTTTATACACCTATTCACCCCCCTCTAGGTGATTGATATACTCTAGATAGATCCTAGGGCACCCCCTATCTTACACTGGGCGCTAGCCGCTGGCCCTCCACTGGTCTCGGCAGCTGAGTACGGCCTGCCGACATCGCCGCGGGTGGAATGCCCGCAAGCTGCCTCGGTGGTGCAAACGCCGATGCCGACGACGGTGCTCGGCCATCATCCATCGGGCAGTTGTACCGCATGTGACCCGGCTGTCCGCACTTGTAGCACCAGCCCTCACGATAATCACATTGCTGAGGGTTGTGGGGGCCGCTACAAATCGGGCACTGGGTTGAGGGTCGGTTCCGCCGGGACCCTCGCGATTGGTTTTGCGACTGCGAGTGCTTCGGGGGTCGCTTTGAGCTAGATTGCCCACCCGAGCCACCCGCCGGTCGCTTCTTTCCCTTTTCTTTTTCTTTTTCTTTTTCTCTCTCCCACGACTCGCGCTCCTCACGCGCACATGCATTCCCGTGCTCCACCCAAAGAGCACGGTCCAAGACCTCCGAAAAGATCTGTAGCTTAAGGGCGTGCACCGCCCGAAAGATCTCTGGTCGAAGTCCGGGCACGAAACAGTCGACCTTGTCCAACTCTCCGCGGACAACGTGCGGTACGCAATTAATAATATACGAGAACTTCCTCTCGTACTCGCGCACGGTGCGGTTCCCTTGCTTCAACTTCCGGAACCTTTCTTGAAGTTTCCTTTTCTCGCTATCGGGGAAGTAGGCGGCGAACACCATACCCCGAAATTCCTCCCACGTCGGTGGCGGAAGGCTAGAGAGTCGATCGCGCCGGACTCCCTTCCACCACACCTTCGCCGATCGCTCTAAACAATGAGCGGCGAGGTGCACCTTGTCCCTCTCCAAGGTATACAAATCCTCGAAGAGCGTCTCCAATGCGTCGATCCACGTTTCCACGCCCCATGGATCTACGTTCTCCCCGCTAAAGATAGGCGGGTTGAACTTCTTGATGTAAGATAGGGGGTAGCCTAGGATCTATCTAGAGTATATCAATCACCTAGAGGGGGGTGAATAGGTGCATAAATAAAAATCACAAATCTCAATGCGATAAAGTAATGCGAAAAATAAAATCAGCACACCGATATTTACGTGGGAAACTCCACCTTGGAGAAAAACCCACGGGACTAACACGCGAAAACACAATCCACTAAGTGCAAAGAATTACAAGGTGATTACCGACTCCACGGACTTAACCTCTCCCTTCTCTTCAGCGGATCACGTGCACCAACGGGTTGTCCACGCCCCACGTCCGAATCCACGGATGCCACTCGAATCCTCGAGCACCAACGATCCGAATCCACGAACCGTCTTGATCACGCCGAATCCACGACGCCACTCCGTCCGGAGCAAAACAAATAAGATTGATGATGATTCCTTGCTTAGAAGAACATGAAAAATCTGTGGGAATAATCTCTAAGCAATCCTCAAATTGATTCTAAAAGAATATTAGAAATTAGGGCACCATGAATCAATTTGAGAGAAGCTTGATGTAGAAGATGAAGAAAACGGTTACCTACAAGCTTCTAGGGTTTCTAAAAGATAATCTATGCTTAACCACATATTAGAGACACTCCCACATCTTATTTATAGGTTTAGAAGCAATCCGAAATAGATTAGGATTAAAAACAGTTTTTAGAAAGGTTTGGAAGCAATCCAATTTCGACTAGGATTGAAAACTGATTTTAAAAAGATTTGGAATCAAATAAGGATTGCAAAAATAATTTTAAGAAATCTACCATCTTATTTATAGGTTTGGGAGACATTAGAATCGGAGTACGATTGAAAAAATAAATTTCTAAAAATTCGCGACGGGTCGGGGTCCGGACCTTGGATTGCAGGGTCCGGACTCTGAAACGTTTCAGCTTTTCATTGTCCGGACCGCAGCCATCAGGGTCCGGACCCGGTTTACGAAACAGCCTTACAGGCTTACGGGTTCCGGACCGCAGCTCCCAGGGTCCGGACCCCGTAGCATGAATTTTTCCGATTCGTTTATAAATCATTAAAAACCTATTCTAATGTCTTCCAAACACTTGTAAATGTTATAAATCACCATCAAGATTATTTAAACTTACCAAGCATCGTGAATTCATACGTTGAGTCTTTGAGTCTTCAATCTTCGTCTTTTCTTCTTTGAACCTTCAAGACTCCGACTCACTTCACGAAATATGCCAATATAAAATCCGTAACACTTGAACCTCATGAGAGCCGCAAGTGCGCGCTCTCGCTCCGCATCCTCCATCTCGGAGTCGGGCATAGGAGTACCCGACCCACCGGCTACAATCGGTGATGCCGGTGGCGCCACAGCTGGCGCCGGTGTCACCTCCTCGGCCGGTGCCGAAGCAGAGGCCGGAGGTACTCCCAACCTCTCCTCCCTAATCGCAGCCGCTTGCTGCGCCATCTCGTCTTGGAGCTTTTTAATTTGCTCCTCCTGTCGCTGCATGGCTTCGGTCTGTCGCCGAACCACGCCCATCAACTCGGTCAACTCATTACGAAGACTCGAGTTCTCACCCTCCCCGAGTTGTTCGGGAGCCGCGCTCGATTCTCCGAGCCCAGCCCTCGTAGAAGGCCGTCCACGTACCATTATCTCCTGAAAACACAATGACTTTGGTCATTTCATGACATTCAAAGTCATTTGCAACATTATACTTCACGAAAATAAACGTGAACCCAATCTAGGCGAAAGTCACACAAGGGTCCTTATTCTCCTCACTTGGTTTCATGTTGTCGGCCGCCAACATGAACACTCTTGGTGAAGAATAAGACACACCTCGAATCTACCTCTATTTCCAACTAGAGGCATAAGGACATAACCCAATCTCTTATCTTTCGCCACAATCAAAGATCTCGTCACTCACGAGCCTACACTCATAGGGTCTTTTCCATCCTAGGGTTTCTTAGGTCCACCTAGACCGTTTCTACGCTCTGATACCACCTTAGTCTGTCACGCCCCGCCGGGCCTTTAACACCAACTAGGTGGAAAGGATAACCGCACGGGCGCATGCCCCAGACCCGCCGAACGGATAGAGTCTTTTCTACCCGTCCATGGCGTCACAACACAAGCTTATCCACAATTTTCCAACTAGGAACGGAGTACAAGAGTTGCACAAGGAAAGCATCAACATAAAGAAGTTCTACTTCTATTACATCACATTGCACATTTATACATGCCCAAATTTTTCTTTTCATTCCATACACCATGTTCCAAAACTATGGAATATACAAGTTTTCATACATGTAATGAAAATCCCCTATACTATCAAAGTCCAAGACTAGGGGTACAACTCTATGTATCACCAAAATAGAAGGGCCGCTATCTAGAGAGCCAAACCCTTGCCTCGCTCCGCCGCCTCACTCGCGGAAGGACCTGAAAAACGTGGGGTGAGAACTATAAACATAGTTCCCAGTGGGTAAGGCCACCCAAGAGAGAAGCTCGACCCACCAGGTCCAAAGAAACACCATATGCATAAGTTAGACCACAAATAACTATGCAAGAAATATTTACATGCTTGTAAATAAACATAAAGGATGCAACCAAATGAAATGTAAATTATCATTCTCTCCTAGGTTCATCCTATATTTCACATTGACCAAGTTCAACTACTTGTCATTTACTTATGGTTTCGGAATCGCCGTCTCACCATAATGGTTCCAACATTCAAGGAGTGAACTCGTCACCTCCTAGTTCGAGTAGCGAACTCGTCGCATACTCGGGATAGCAAAATCGTCGCATACCCCATCTCAACACCGCAATCACATGGCATGGGTAGCGAACTCGTCGCATACCCGGGATAGCAACCTCGTCGCACATCCCATTTCAACACCGCCATCACATGGCATGGGCAGCGAACTCGTCGCATACCCGGGATAGCAAACCTCGTCGCACATCCCATTTCAACACCACCAACTCATGGCATGGTAGTGAAATCGTCGCATACCCGGGATAGCAAAATCGTCGCACATCCCGTTTCAACACCGCCAACTCATGGCATGGTAGCGAAATCGTCGCATACCCGGGATAGCAAAATCGTCGCACACCCCGTTGTTCACATTTTACACTTGCCAACCTAAGTCTCATTACCCTAGGTTCAAGTCACTAAGTCTCACCTATGTTCAATAACACTAGGTTTACTTTCTCATTCTCAACCTAGGTTCCATGACTCTAGTTTCCAATCTCATGTCCAACCTATGTTCAATGACACTAGGTTCCATTCTCACATGTTCCAACCTATGTTCAATAACACTAGGTTCTATTCTCACATGTTCCAACCTATGTTCAATAACACTAGGTTCAATCATACATGCAACCATGCAACAAGTATAGATAATTGAATTATACTTGAATTCTATATTATGCAATAGGAGCTCATTGCTCTACCTATCATGATTTTACCTTTGCCAACATGCAAGTTCTAGGGTTCACAACACATACCATTTTATCTTTAAATGGATATTTACCCTAGACATGGAAGTGACCTAATCACTTCGGTAAACACAAACCCACCTCAAGAGCTTCCAAATTCTTGTATTCTTCAAGCTCCTAAGTCTCCAACCCTTGAGTTCTTGTTTCAACCCAAGCTTCTACAAGAAAACGGTTCGTTACTCGTTACGAACCCATAATTCAACTCAATACTCTAAATTAAGTATTCTATCATGATTTCCTATGCCTCAATTGCAATTTCCGAAGGTCCAAATATTTTTAGAACCTCCCAAGGCAAAAACCCTCATTTAACCTAGGTTTCACATGCATGCATGTAGAACCTCAAAATTTCTTGGCCAATCTCCACATTTTGTATTTTAGATTGCCTAGGGTTCCCAAAAACCTCATAACAAAGGATAAAATCTAAGGTTTGAACCCAAAACGTGTGGAACTAACCTTAATCACGAGTTCCCCAAGCTTCTTCTTGCACTAAGAAACTTCTTTTCTCCTTTGGAAGCCTTTTCCAAGATCAATCCACCATTTTCTCCAAGTTTTGGAGAGATTCTAGAGAAAGAAAGTGAAGGAGATGGAGAGGAGAAGTGGAGGGAAGATGACTGAGAAAGGGGGTGTTCCCTGCCTTTCTAACACTCCCTCGAGTGTGAAAAGACCCATTTGCCCCTCTCTACACTTCACTACACACAACCAGCCAAACTGGATTTTCGTAACACTGTATACCGGTATGTGCATGTGCATACCGGTATACGAGTATTAGTTCCGGTATACCCCGGAGGATTCCGCAGAACCCGAGAGCTGGGTTTTCGGTTTTGACCATCGCATTCCGGTATACCTCATCACATACCGCTACTAATCACTTCAGTACCGGTATGGAGGTCCACATACCGGAATCCACTGCAGACTTCACAAGTTCAGCAGTTTTAACTTTTCGAAGTCCGTTTTCGCACTTCGTTTGCGCCGAAAATACTTCACACCAGTCCCAAACTTGGCCGAAGCCTCACATATAGCCTCTCATGCTATTTTTCCACCAGAACTCCACAATTTGTGGAAGTTCGGTACGATGCACTGAAATTCAGTGTACTACACATAGCCAGATGGACCGGACTTCTGTACCACGCCTGGGTGAGCAGCGACAGCAGGCGCAGAGCGGCAGGGTCTTTGCGGCTCAACTTAAGGACTCCACGGCAGCAGATCATATGGTGGCCGATATCATTTTAATTTCTAGCATTAGAGCTCGTGCATTATTTGATACCGGTGCATCACATTGTTTTATTAGTCGAGCATTTGCATCATTGCATGGGCTAGTAATAGGGCCGTTACCACTTGCACGAGAGGTGCAGATTCCCGAGCACGTTTTGCTTGTGGAGGAGTGTTGTCGGGCTTTCCCAGTGCAGCTTGGACCTTGGGTGATGCCCGCAGACCTATTGGTCTTGAGGAGATTGCAGGATTTTGATGTGGTGCTCGGCATGGATTGGCTGGCGCGCTATTTCGCGACGATCAACTGCGACGAGAGGACTGTGACGTTTCGCGAGCCAAGCCAGGAGGAGTACGTGTATAGAGGCTGCAGGAGCACTTTGTTCGCGAAGTGGATTTCGTCGGCACGAGCGAGACAGATGATGAGTCGAGGATGTACTACATTTCTGGCGACTGTTGTAGAGGTACCTACGGTGGCACCGGAAATTGAGAACATCTCTGTAGTCCGCGATTTTTCGGACGTGTTTCCCCCTGAGTTGACTGCTATGCCACCGGACAGGGAGGTCGAGTTTGTGATTGACGTAGTTCCAGGAACTGCGCCAATCTCAAAGGCACCCTACCGAATGGCACCGGCTGAGCTGAGAGAGCTTAAGGCACAGCTTCAAGATTTGATGGATAAAGGGTTTGTGAGACCCAGTGTATCGCCTTGGGGAGCGCCGATTTTATTCGTGAAGAAGAAGGATGGTTCACTTAGACTTTGTGTGGATTATCGAGAGTTGAATAAAGTGACCATCAAGAACAGGTATCCTTTGCCGCGCATTGATGATTTGTTTGATCAGCTGCAAGGATCTTGTGTCTTCTCGAAGATTGATTTGCAGTCCGGTTACCACCAATTGAAGGTGAAGGCCGAGGATATTCCCAAGACGGCTTTTAGGACCCGGTACGGGTATTATGAGTTTACAGTGATGCCGTTTGGTTTAACTAATGCCCCTGCCGCATTTAAGGATTTGATGAATCGAGTGTTTAAGCCGTTCTTGGACCAGTTTGTGGTGGTGTTTATTGATGATATCCTGATCTACTCTCGGAGTGATGCTGAGCATGAGGAGCACTTGAGGATAGTGCTGCAACTTCTGAGGGAGAAGAAGTTGTATGCCAAGTTGAAGAAGTGCGAGTTCTGGCTTCGAGAGGTAGCTTTCTTGGGCCATGTGATTTCAGCCACTGGAGTGGCGGTGGACCCACAGAAGATTGATACTGTTCGGGATTGGCCCAGACCGACGACGGTTACCGAGGTGAGGAGTTTTCTCGGGCTGGCTGGATATTACCGTCGGTTTGTGGAAGGCTTTGCAAAGCTCTCCACACCCCTCACTCGTCTGACGAGGAAGGGGATTAGATTTGTTTGGAATGCCGAGTGCCAGCGTAGCTTTGAGGAGCTGAAGGAGAGACTGGTGTCTGCTCCCATCCTTATCCTTCCAGTTATGGGGGAAGGATTCGTGATTTATAGTGATGCATCACACAGTGGCTTGGGATGTGTGTTGATGCAGCACGGTAGGGTAATTGCCTATGCCTCCCGGCAATTGAGAGATTACGAGAAGTATTACCCTACGCATGATTTGGAGCTGGCAGCTGTGGTGTTTGCACTGAAGCTGTGGCGGCACTACTTGTATGGTGAGCACTGTGAGATTTTTACGGATCATAAAAGTCTCAAGTATCTGTTCACTCAAAAGGAATTGAACCTCAGACAACGCCGGTGGTTAGAGTTGTTGAAGGATTATGATATTACCATCCAGTATCACCCCGGCAAGGCGAATGTAGTGGCAGATGCGTTGAGCAGGAGATCAGTGCAGAGCCTTAGTACGATGATCACTCAGCAGGCGCCATTACTTGAGGAGTTGAGGCAGCTTGAGCTTGAGGTGGTGTCCCCTGGGGTTACTGCAAAACTTATGTCTTTGGTTTTGCAACCCACTTTGTTGGATAGGATCCGGGAGAAACAGAGTGTGGACCCCCATTTGATGAGGATTCGAGATCAGATTACCAGTGGGCAAACAGGGGACTTTAGTGTTAACAGTTCGGGAGTACTACGGTACAGGGACCGACTGTGTGTGCCTACGGATTCTGAGATCCGAGAGGAGATTTTGAGAGAGGCTCATTACTCGCCTTATACGGTTCACCCGGTGGAACCAAGATGTATTAGGATTTAAAGGCACACTACTGGTGGAATGGAATGAAGCGGCATATTGGGAGATTTGTGGCTCAGTGTTTGACTTGTCAACAGGTAAAGGCAGAGCACCGAGTACCTGCTGGCAAGCTTCATAGTCTCTCAATACCCGAGTGGAAGTGGGACCAGATCACCATGGACTTTGTCGTGGGATTACCGAGGACGCAGGCTGGCTTCGAAGCCATTTGGGTAATAGTGGACAGACTAACCAAGTCTGCCCACTTCTTACCAGTGCAGACTACTTGGTCCAGGGACAGACTTGCTCAGTTATATTTGGACGAGATAGTGAGGTTGCATGGAGTGCCTACCTCGATTGTGTCGGATCGAGACACACGGTTCGTCTCACAGTTTTGGAGGAGTCTACAGACAGCACTGGGTACTCAGCTTCGGTTTAGCACGGCTTTTCATCCACAGACCGATGGTCAGTCTGAGCGGACCATTCAGACTCTGGAGGACATGTTGAGAGCATGTGTCCTAGACTTTGGTGGAGGGTGGCATCGACACTTAGGACTGGTTGAGTTTGCGTACAACAATAGCTATCAAGCGAGCATCCAGATGGCTCTGTTTGAGGCATTGTATGGACGCAAGTGTCGTTCACCCTTGCATTGGAGTGATGTGGGTGAGAGGAAGACAGTGGGTCCTAACATCCTGTTGGAAGCGGAAGAAAAGGTCAAGATGGTTCGACGACGTCTTGAGACCGCCCAGAGTCGACAGAGGAGCTATGCGGACACTAGGAGACGAGACTTGGAGTTCCTGATTGGAGATCATGTATTTCTGAAAGTCTCGCCGTCCAGAGGGATTCGCCGTTTTGGAGTTCGTGGAAAGCTTAGTCCACGGTTCATTGGCCCGTTCGAGGTGTTAGAGCGAGTGGGGCCGGTAGCGTATAGGATTGCCCTACCACCGCGACTTTCCGGAGTCCACGATGTGTTTCATGTCTCGGCCCTGAGGAGATATATTTTCGACCCCTCCCACGTGATTGACTTCACCCCACTTGAGTTGGCTGAGGACCTGCGGTACGAGGAGCGACCGGTGCGGATTCTTGCTCGCGAGACGAAAGAATTGCGCAACCGGGGCATACCGTACGTGAAAGTGCAGTGGAGTAATCACGAGGAGCGTGAGGCGACTTAGGAGCCGGAGACGGTGATGCGGGAATCCTATCCCTACCTTTCCGAGCTTCCTACTTGAGGTATGAGTTTAAGTTTCGAGGACGAAACTTTCCGTAGGGGGGAAGGATGTAGTAACCCTGGGGCCTAACTGACGAAATGACTGCAGTATCCTAAACTATTCGACACTTCTGGAGAAGGTCGAGACAAGTCGGCGTCGTTTTGGCGCAAAATAGACGCGAAAACGGACTCGGAGCACCGAAATAAGCCAAAACTGAAGTTTTGGGCGTTTGGTACATTAGGGCGCCCGGAAGTTATGTTTTGGGCGCCCAGTTGTTGAGTGCTCATTCCTTGATTTGTTAAGTCATTTCGGATCCAGTATTCGGGCGCCCGGAAAGTGAGTCCGGAAGTTTACCTCGTGAGTATCGACCCTCTTGACACGTGTGATGTGGTAGGTGGGTTCCGCCGGACCACGTTTGGGCACACCAGACCGCAGGCGGAGAGTCCGAAGTGCTGGGCGAGTGCAGGCTGGAAAAACCGGGCGCCCACTTCTTGGGTTTTGGGCGCCCGAATGTGGGGAATTCAGTTGAGGGACAGGTTAGCAACAATTGTTCTTGAGGCTCATTGTACCCTATCCCTATGTCTATAAAAGTTTGGGGACGACCCCCCTGAGGCTTTTTCTCCCCTTCTTCACAGTGAGCCCTGGATATTTGCAGTTTAGCCCCTCAAATCTCCCAATTTCCATCTTTTCCATTGAAGGCCTTGGATTCCTGCAGAACAGCAGCGTCGACCTGTGGCGTTTCTACTCGTGTGCAGTGTAGGAGTGTCCAAATCCCACAAAACTTGGTTTGTTGGATTGAGGACTCGTAGAGGAAACCATGGGATCCTTCCAGTCGCATTTTTGGACAGGTATGTATGCTGAAGTTGCTGTTTTACTGGACCCCTTGTGTTCTTGAACTGAAATTTGGGTTTTCCTTTGATCTTATGGATCCAAATCTCTTGGGAGCTGGATTTTTGAAGTGAAGATTGGTTTTCCCTCATCCCTTGCTGGTTTGGAGGTTCTTTCCACCTGAATTGAGAATAAAAGGTGAGTTCTAGCTCAGATTTTTAAGAATTTTGCTTAAGTGCTGAAATTGTGGATCCTTGATAGATTTCTTAGATTTTTTAATCCAGATTTTTGTGAGAAGCTTTGGTGAGGATTTGGATTGTTTCACCACTGTATTTGGGAGGTTTGTGACCCTTTTCCCTGGGCTAGATTTGTTGGAAACTCTAGGATTTATGTTAGAAGTGTTTTTACTTAGTTGCTGGAACTTATGGATGCAGTGCTAGAGGGTCCAGAAGTGGGTCCGAATCAGTGCGTAGGCTTTTTGGAGATCGATTCAAACTCTGTTTTGGCTGAATTTTGGAGGGTTTGTTCTTGAGCCCCTACTGGTGAGTTGGGTAAATTTTCACTGCATTTGGATTTAGGATTTGGATTTTATCGCATATTGAATCCATATTGGTCATGCTGCCAGGCTGCAGTTCTGGGCTGATGATCTGAGTGCCCAGAACTTGAGCAGGGGGATCTGAATCCTATCTTTGGCAGGTTTGAACCCATTTTCAGCTGGGTTGTTTGGAGGCCTTCCACTCGACTCCTAACCTTTGTTGGATAGCGTTTGAGGTAGGTTGATGTTGCCGAAAGCTTCGGAATTCCTCCTAAGTTGTAGAGAGTACAGCATGTTATTTTATTTATCTGATTGATCATGCTAGTAGCTCGAATTCATGAAATTACATGTGTTTATATGAAATCTGGATTTGGAGCATAAATTAATAATTTATAGACATAATTTACATGCTGAACTGGGATTTGACTTAGGAGAAAACTCGCGAACCTACAACCGTCACTTTTCGAACTATTATCAGATTTAGCTCTAGGAGCCGTTTCTGTTCTTGTATCACCGCTGTTAGTGCGAGGTGGATACTTAGATTGTTGTAGGACGAGTTTACGCACGTGCTGAGATGCCGAGCTTATATATACAACAGGGTTAGGCTGTTCTGTATTACCGGGTGCCGTCGGGGTTGACGGTGGACCCAGATTCTTGTTTTGGTATCTGTTTGTGCTGAGGGCATGTGAGCTTGGAGTCTTTGACCCATTCGACCATTTTTATTTGATTATAGCCTGCCGAAGCCTGATTGTGCTCGACAGAGATACGCTTATTAACTCGATTGGGTAGCTCCCCAGAGTGCCGCTCCGGAGTGAGGCCTCTCATGCGTTGATGTCGCTGCAGATTAGTGGTTATGATTCTTGGACCGGCTACCTTTTGGTAGTGTGCGGTATGGCTAGGCTTTTGGCTGGACGAGCCTGTTTGGGCGGTTCCGTTAGATTGGGTTAGGGGTGACTATTCACTTTATTTCTTATACTTTGAGAGTATGACTTGGATAGTGGTAGGGTAGTGGCATTTCAGCTGTTGAGTTTATTCCAGCTTACTTTATTGTTTCTTTACCTACCAGCTATACTTTTAGTCTCGTAGACTTAGTGGGTGTCCCGTTGGGGTCAGTAACGGTACCCACTGAGGACTACTACTTTTGATAATAGTTCTCACACCCTTTGTTGCCACCTTTTCTTGCAGAGCCTTCGTCTGTTGCGGTTGCTGCTTCCATTCCTACGGATCGAGGTAAGGGAGTCGCGAGCTAGATCCCTAACTTTTCCTATTTTTCCTAGAGGAGGACCCTACTGGAGATAGCTTTTTTTTGAGTTGTGCCATGTACATATAGCGTGGACTAGTTGTTCCTTTTGAGGTGGACTTGTACCTATTTTTGGCTTTGGAGTAACTGTTGTATTTTGGATCCTATATGTACAGGTGCCTTTTGTTCTATTAGTATGATCTTATTTCAGCTCTATATCTCTTGTAGTTGCTTGTATGCTTTGTTTACAGGTTAGCTATTACTTCGTATATATAGAAAATTCTATATATACGGCGGATCTGTTGGCAAGCCCGGGGAAACGTGTAATCCGGGGCGTGACAGCTTGTTCTTTGAATCGCTAAGTCATTTCGGATCCAGTGATAGGGCGCCCGGAAAGTGAGTCCGAATGTTACCTCGTGTGTATCGAACCTTTTAACACGTGTGAGGTGGTAGGTGAGTTCAGCCGGACCACGTTAGGGTACACCAGACCGCGAAGCGGAGAGTCCGAAGTTCTGGTCGAGTGCAGGCTGGAAGAACTGGGCGCCCACTTCTTGGGTTCCGGGCGCCCGAATGTTGGATATTCAGCTTGGGACAGGTTAGCAGCATTTTGTTCTTGAGGCTCATTGTACCCTATCCCTATGTTTATAAAAGATGGGGGCGAACCCACCTGAAGCTCTTTTACTCCCCTCTCATGGTGAGCCCTGGATAATTGCAGATTAGCCCCTCAAATCTCCCAAGTTCATCTTTTCCCATTGAAGGCTTTGGATTCCTGAAGAACAGTAGCGTCGACCTGTGGTGTTTCTGCTCGTGTCTAGTGTAGGAGTGTCCAAATCCTTCGAAACTTAATTTGTTGGATTGTGGACTCGTAGAGAAAGGTGTGGGATCCTTTCAATTGCATTTTGGACAGGTATGTACGCTGCAGTTGCTATTATACTGGACCTCTTGTGTTCTTGAACTGAAATTTGGGTTTCCCTTTGATCTTATGGATCCAAATCTCTATGGAGCTGGATTTTTGAAGTGAGGATTGGTTTTCCCTCATCCTTGCTAGTTTGGAGGTTCTTTCCACCTAGATTGAGAATTCAAAGGTGAGTACTAGCTGAGATTTTGAGAATTAAGCTTAAGTGCTGAAATTGTGGATCCTTGATGGATTTCTTGGATTTCTGAATCTATTTTTTTGTTAAAAGCTTTGGAGAAGATTTGGATTGATCCATCACTGTATTTGGGAGGTATGTGACCCTATTCCCTGGGCTAGACTTGTGGGAATTCTAGGAATTAAGCTAGAAGTGTTATTTACTTAGTTGCTGAAACTTCTGGATGCAGTTTTGGAGGGTCCAGAAGTTGGGTCCGAATCCGTGCAAAGGCTTTTTTGAGATCGATTTGAACTCGCTTTTGGCGGAGATTTGGTAGGATTATTCTCGAGCCCCTGCTTGTGAGTTGGGTGAATTTTCACTACATTTGGACTTAGGATTTGGATTTTATCGCATGTTGAACCACTGTTTGTCGTGCTGCCAAGCTGTAGTTCTGGGCTGATGTTCTAGGCGCCCAGAACTTGAGCAGGGGGATCCGAATTCTGTTTTGGCTGGTTTGAGCCCGGTTTCAGCTGGCTTTGGTTGAAGGCCTTCCACTCGACTCCTAGCCTTTGTTGGATAGCTTTTGAGGTGGGTTGATGCTGCCGAAAGCTTCGGAATTCCTCCTAAGTTGTAGAGAGTGCAGCATGTTGTTTTATTATCAGATTTTTCATGTTAGTAGCTCGAATTCATGAATTTGCATGTGTTTATTTGAAATCTGAATTTGGAGCATAAAATTAATAATTTATAGACATGATTTTACATGCTGAACTGGGATTTGACTTAGGAGAAAATTCGTGAACCTACAACCGTCACTTTTCGAAACTGTTATCAGATTTAGCTAAAGGAGCCGTTTCTGTTCTTGTATCACCACTGTTAGTGCGAGATAGATACTAAGATTGTTGTAGGACGAGTTTACGTTCGTGCTGAGATGCCGAGCTTGTATATACAGCAGGGTTAGGCTGTTTTTTATTACCGGGTGCCGTCGGGATTGACGGTGGACCCAGATTCTTGTTTTAGTATCAGTTTGTGCCGAGGACACGTGATCTTGGAGTCTTTGACCCATTTGACCCCTTTTTATTTGATTATAGCCTGCCAAAACCTGATTGTGCTCGACAGAGATACGCTTATTAACTCGGTTGGGTAGCTCCCCCGAGTGCCGCTCCGGAGTGAGGCCTCTCATGCGTTGATGTCGCTGCAGATTAGTGGTTGTGATTCTTGGACCGGCTACCTTTTGGTAGTGTGCGGTGTGGCTAGGCTTTTGGCTGGACGAGCCTTTCTGGGCGGTTTCGTTAGATTGGGTCAGGAGTGACTATTCACATTAGTGATGCTTATACTTTGAGAGTATGACTTGGATAGTGGTAGGGTAATGGCATTTCAGCTGTAGAGATTATTCCAGCTTACTTTATTGTTTCTTTACCTACCAGCTATACTGTTAGTCTCGTAGACTTAGTGGGTGGACCGTTGGAGTCGGTAGCGGTACCCACTGAGGACTACTTCTTTTGATAGTAGTTCTCACACCCATTGTTGCCACCTTTTCTTGCAGAGCCTTCGACTGTTGCGGCTGCTGCTTTTGTTCCTGCGGATCGAGGTAAGGGAGTCGCGGGCTAGATCCCTACCATTCCCAGTTGTTCCTAGAGGAGGACCCTACTGAAGATAGTTTCTTTTTGAGTTGTGCCATGTACATATAGTGCAAATTGGTTGTTCCTGTGAGAGGTGGACTTGTACCTATTTTGGCTTTGAAGGAACTGTTGTATTTTGGATCCTATATGTACAGGTGGCTTTTGTTCTATTAGTATGATCTTATTTCAGCTCTATATCTCTTGTAGTTGCTTGTATGCTTTGTTTACAGGTAAGCTATCACTTCATATAAATAGAAAATTCTATGTATATGGCGGATCTGTTGGCAAGCCCGGGAAAACGAGTAATCCGGGGCGTGACAGATTAAGTTGGTATCAGAGCTTAGGAATAGGTCGTTGGGACTTAGTAAACCCTAGGCTTTGGCAGACCCTAGGAATGCAAGACGTGAGAGACGTGACTTGCTGCGAAAGTCATCGATTTGGCTGTTGAACTCATCCTTAAGTGGAGGGAGTGATCGAAGGCGTGTGTCCTTTCCTGCCGCGAACTTGCGTTGGCTGCAGACGACGTCAAGCAGCGGGGGAAAAGAGGCGACCTTCTAGACTTTCTCTTGATTGGGTCCAGAGTTGGTGTTTTGTGACTGATGTGTGTGTTGTGCAGGTGGTCATGACGCCTCCCCGACACCGAGGTTGACCCCCGACGCAGGCTACCCGCGCGCCTTCTGAGGTGCCAGAGCAGGCGAGACCTAGTGCACCCCCTGATTTGAGAGAGCAGTTGGCTGCCCTAGCCGAGTCATCTAGGCAGCAGGGTTCACTATTGCGGAGGATGTGTGATACTTTTACCCATCCGTCGAGTGCAGCACCCAGAGCGACGGAGCCACCTCCTTTTACTCTAGTGGATGTTCCAGCTACAGCCGCACCCCCATCAGTGGTAGTTCCGGCCGCACCAATTGGCGATACTTCACGGTCAGGTGGACAGATGTCGGAGGCCGAGCAGGAGCGGATGACCGAGAGGCTTGCTCGTTTTTTTCGGTTTGATCCACCTCGCTTTGATGGTAGCCACACCGAGCCTTGGGTGGTGGAGGCCCGGGTGGGTGAGATGGAGAAGTTATTCGAGGATCTCTTCATACCAGAGCGGGAGCAGGTTCACTTGGCGGTTCATTGCTTGACAGGTGACGCACGCATTTGGTGGAGGAGGACGAGACGGAGCAGGTCGCTGGATGCGCTGCAGTTGAGTTGGGACGAGTTTTGCGAGATGCTGTACAGGTCCTATTTCCCAAACAGCGTGAAGCAAAAACTCGAGGAGGATCTGAAGAATCTACTTCAGGGAGATCGCACAGTGCAGGAGTATACTCGAGAGTTCACCAGACTCCTGAACTGTGTCCCATTTGTAGCGAGAGATGAGGCTCACAAGGTTTACTTGTTCGAGCGAGGATTGAGACAGGAGATCTTTGTTCTAGTTCAGGCGCAGAGGTTGTAGACCTTGGATGCGTCGATCGAGCAGGCACTATGGGTCGAGCGAGGAGCCTTGACGGCGAGAGAGCGGGCAGCCACACTAAGTCAAGGTTTGGATAGGAAACGCCCGGCTCCAAACGACGGAGGACAGACCAGCGGCAGACGCCCGCCGAGGCCTCCACGATCACGTTCTCAGGGTCGTGGGTTTTCGGGGCGACAGAGGTCTGGTGGATCCCGTCAGCAGGGACGGCAGCAGAAGGGAGCACCGAGATGTGTCATCTGTGGAGGACCACATTGGCCTAGACAGTGCGAGCAGCGAGAGGGCCGGTGTTTTGGGTGTGGTCAGTCCGGACATCTGCGGGCAACTTGTCCTCGAGCAGCGTCGCCAGCACCATCGACAGCATCGGCACCTCCAGTTTATCAGCAGGCCTATGGAGCTCCACCGACTCATAGCCAGACGGACCGGGCTTCTGTACCACGCCCGGGTGAGCGGCGACAGCAGGCACAGAGCGGCAGGGTCTTTGCGGCTCAGGTTGAGGACTCCACAGCAGCAGATCATGTGGTGGCAGGAATCATTTTAATTTTTGGCATTAGAGCTCGTGCATTATTTGATACCGGTGCATCACATTTATTTATTAGTCGAGCATTTGCATCACTGCATGGGCTAGTGATAGGGCCTTTACCACATGCACGAGAGGTGCAGATCCCCGAGCATGTTTTGCTTGTGGAGGAGTGTTGTTGGGCTTGCCCAGTGCAGCTTGGATCTTGGGTGATGCCCGCAGACCTATTGGTCTTGGGGCGATTGCAGGATTTTGATGTGGTGCTCGGCATGGATTGGCTGGTGCGCTATTTCGCGACGATCAACTGCGGCGAGAGGACCGTGACGTTTCGCGAGCAAGGCCAGGAGGAGTACGTGTTTAGTGGCTGCAGGAGCACTTTGTTCGCGACGTGGATTTCGTCGGCACGAGCGAGACAGATGATGAGTCGAGGATGTACTGCATTCCTGGCGACTGTTGTAAAGGTACCTACGGTGGCACCGAAACTCGAGGACATCTCTGTAGTCCGCGAGTTTTCAGACGTGTTTCCCCCTGAGTTGACCGCTATCCCACCGGACACGGAGGTCGAGTTTGTGATTGACGTAGTCCTAGGAACTGCGCCAATCTCAAAGGCACCCTACCGAATGGCACCAGTTGAGCTGAGAGAGCTTAAGGCGCAGCTTCAGGATTTGATGGATAAAGGGTTTGTGAGACCAAGTGTATCGCCTTAGGGAGCGCCGGTGTTATTCGTGAAGAAGAAAGATGGTTCACTTAGACTTTGTGTGGATTATCGAGAGTTGAATAAAGTGACCATCAAGAACAGGTATCCTTTGCCGCGCATTGATGATCTGTTTGATCAGCTGCAAGGATCTTGTGTCTTCTCGAAGATTGATTTGCAGTCCGGTTACCACCAATGGAAGGTGAAGGCCGAGGATATTTCCAAGACGGCTTTTAGGACCCGTTACGGGCATTATGAGTTTACGGTGATGCCGTTTGGATTGACTAATGCCCCTGCCGCATTTATGGATTTGATGAATCGAGTGTCCGTTCCTGGACCGGTTTGTGGTGGTGTTTATTGATGATATCCTGATCTACTCTCGGAGTGATGCTGAGCATGAGGAGCACTTGAGGATAGTGCTGCAACTTCTGAGGGAGAAGAAGTTGTATGCCAAGTTGAAGAAGTGCTAGTTCTGGCTTCGAGAGGTAGCTTTCTTGGGCCATGTGATTTCAGCCACTGGAGTGGCGGTGGACCCGCAGAAGATTGATGTTGTTCGGGATTGGCCCAGACCGACGACGGTTACCGAGGTGAGGAATTTTCTCGGGTTGGCTGGATATTACCGTCGGTTTGTGGAAGGCTTTGCGAAGCTCTCCACACCCCTCACTCGTCTGACGAGAAAGGGGATTTTTGTTTGGAGTGCCGAGTGCCAGCGTAGCTTTGAGGAGCTGAAGGAGAGACTGATGTCTGCTCCCATCCTTACCCTTCCAGTTATGGGGGAAGGATTAGTGATTTATAGTGATGCATCACACAGTGGCTTGGGATGTGTGTTGATGCAGCATGGTAGGGTAATTTGCCTATGCCTCCCGGCAATTGAAGGATTACGAGAAGAATTACCCTACGCATGATTTGGAGCTGGCAGCTGTGGTGTTTGCACTGAAGCTGTGGCGGCACAACTTGTATGGTGAGCACTGTGAGATTTTCACGGATCATAAAAGTCTCAAGTATCTGTTCACTCAAAAGGAATTGAACCTGAGACAACGCCGGTGGTTAGAGTTGTTGAAGGATTATGATATTACCATCAAGTATCACCCCGGCAAGGCGAATGTAGTGGCAGATGCGTTGAGCAGGAGATCAGTGCAGAGCCTTAGTATGATGATCACTCAGCAGGCGCCATTACTTGAGGAGTTGAGGCGGCTTGAGCTTGAGGTGGTGTCCCCTGGGGCTACTGCAAGACTTATGTCTTTGGTTTTGCAGCCCACTTTGCTGGATGGGATCTGGGAGAAACAGAGTGTGGACAGTTCGGGAGTACTGCGGTACAGGGACCGACTGAGTGTGCCTACGAATTCTGGGATCCGAGAGGAGATTTTGAGAGAGGCTCATTACTCGCCTTATACGGTTCACCCCGGTGGAACCAAGATGTATAAGGATTTAAAGGCACACTACTGGTGGAATGGAATGAAGCGGCATATTGGGAGATTTGTGGCTCAGTGTTTGACTTGTCAACAGGTAAAGGCGGAGCACCGAGTACCTGCTGGCAAGTTTCAGAGTCTCCCAATACCCGAGTGGAAGTGGGACCAGATCGTCATGGACTTTGTCGTGGGATTACCGAGGACACAGGCTGGTTTCGATGCCGTTTGGGTGATAGTGGACAGACTGACCAAGTCTGCCCACTTCTTGCCAATACAGACTACTTGGTCCAGGGATAGACTTGCTCAGTTATATTTGGACGAGATAGTGAGGTTGCATGGAGTGCCTACCTCGATTGTGTCGGATCGAGACACACGGTTTGTCTCGCAGTTTTGGAGGAGTCTACAGACAGCACTGGGTACTCAGCTTCGGTTTAGCACGGCAATTAATCCACAGACCGATGGTCAGTCTGAGCGGACCATTCAGACTCTGGAGGACATGTTGAGAGCGTGTGTCCTAGACTTTGGTGGAGGGTGGCATCGACACTTAGGACTGGTTGAGTTTGCGTACAACAACAGCTATCAAGCGAGCATCCAGATGGCTCCGTTTGAGGCATTGTATGGACGCAAGTGTCGTTCGCCCTTGCATTGAAGTGATGTGGGTGAGAGGAAGACCTTGGGTCCTGACATCCTGTTGGAAGCGGAAGAAAAGATCAAGATGGTTCGACGACGTCTTGAGACCGCCCAGAGTCGCCAGAGGAGCTATGCGGACACTAGGAGACGAGACTTGGAGTTCCAGGTTGGAGATCATGTATTCCTGAAAGTCTCGCCGTCCAGAGGGATTCGCCGTTTTGGAGTTCGTGGAAAGCTTAGTCTGTTCATTGGCCCGTTCGAGGTGTTAGAGCGAGTGGGGCCGGTAGCGTACAGGATTGCCCTACCACCGCGACTTTTCGGAGTCCACGATGTGTTTCATGTCTCGGCCCTGAGGAGATATGTGTTCGACCCCTCCCACGTGATTGACTTCACCCCACTTGAGTTGGCTGAGGTCCTGCGGTACGAGGAGCGACCGGTGCGGATTCTTGCTCGCGAGACGAAAGAATTGCGCAACCGGGTCATACCGTACGTGAAAGTGCAGTGGAGTAATCACGAGGAGCGTGAGGCGACTTGGGAGCCGGAGACGGTGATGCCGGAATCCTATCCCTACCTTTTCGAGTTTCCTACTTGAGGTATGAGTTTAAGTTTTGAGGACAAAACTTTTCGTAGGGGGGAAGGATGTAGTACCCCTGGGGCCTAACTGACGAAATGACTGCAGTATCCTAGACTGTTCGACACTTCTGGAGAAGGTCGGGACGAGTCGGAGTCGTTTTGGCGCAAAATAGACGCGAAAACGGACTCGGAGCACCGAAATAAGCCAAAACTGAAGTTTTGGACGTTTGGAACTTTAGGGCGCCCGGAAGTTAGGTTTTGGGCGCCCAGATGTTGAGTGCTTGTTCTTTGAATCGCTAAGTGTAGCACTTTGAATTTCGGTGCGTTGTATCGAACTTTACTAAATTTGATAAAGTTCGATGGAAGCCGATAATGGCTGGTGTGGAATTGGATTCCGAAGGTTTCGGAATATTGTGGGTGCGAGTGGAAATCCGAAAATCGAAAAATTTTGAAAAAGGGACCAACTGGAGCAAAACTGCTCATGGGGTCCGGACCCTGGAAGCTGGGGTCCGGACAATGAAGCCGCGGGCAGCCACGGTCCGGACCCGGATGTCACGGTCCGGACCCGTGCTGAATTTCGAGTTGGGGTGCGTACGGGTTCCGGACCCGGACACCAAGGTCCGGAACCGGCCTGCGCGGTGTACTGTCACCTGTGCGGGGTCCGGACC
This sequence comes from Puya raimondii, assembly GCA_016920855.1. Taxonomy (NCBI): domain Eukaryota; kingdom Viridiplantae; phylum Streptophyta; class Magnoliopsida; order Poales; family Bromeliaceae; genus Puya; species Puya raimondii. The sequence continues at coordinate 209,675,294 of JABWPP010000050.1, read as the reverse complement.
CCATTTGCAAGGTCCGGACCCGGCTGAGGCAGAATGCCCAGTGAGGGGTATTTTGGTAATTTCGCAGTGAATGGGTTATGTAGGGGGGCTGAGGTCTCTCCCCTCATTCCTTCTTCATTTTCCTCTCATTCCCTCTCCCTCTCCCTCACTTTCTCTCTCTAGAGATCTCTCCAAAGCTTGGAGAAGTGGTGGATTGGAGCTTGGAAAATGACTTCCAAGGTGCAAAGAAGCTTCTTGGTGCAAGAAGGAGCTTGGGAGCTAGGGCTTTGAGGTGAGTTCTTGTGATTTAGGGTTTAAACCTTGGATTTAATCCTTCAAAATGAGGTTTTTGGAAACCCTAGGCAATCTTAACCACAAAAGGTGGAAGATTGGCCATGAAATCTAGGGTTTGGCTTGCATGCATGCAAACCCTAGGTAGATTTGGGGCTTTTGCCATGGGAGGTTCTAAAAATATTTGGACCTTCGGAAATTGCAATTGAGGCATAGGAAATCATGTTAGAACACTTGATTTCAAGTATTGAGTTGATTTAAGGGTTCGTAATGAGTAACGAACCATTTTCTTGTAGAAGCTTGGATTGAAGCAAGAACTCAAGGCTTGGACACTTAGGGGCTTGAAGAATACAAGAATTTGGAAGCTCTTGAGGTGGGTTTGTGTTTACCGAAGTGATTAGGTCACTTTCATGTCTAGGGTAAATACCCATTTAAAGATAAAATGGTATGTGTTGTGAACCCTAGAACTTGCATGTTGGCAAAGATGAAAATCATGATAGGTAGAGCAATGAGCTCCTATTGCATGATATAGAATTCAAGTATAATTCAATTATCTATACTTGTTGCATGGTTGCATGTATGATTGAAACCTAGTGTTATTGAACATAGGTTAGAACATGTGAGAATAGAACCTAGTGTTATTGAACATAGGTTGGAACATGTGAGAATTGAACCTAGTGTTATTGAACATAGGTTGGAACATGTGAGAATGGAACCTAGTGTCATTGAACATAGGTTGGACATGAGATTGGAACCTAGAGTCATGGAACCTAGGTGGACAATGAGAAAGTAAACTTAGTGTCATTGAACATAGGTGAGACTTAGTGACTTGAACCTAGGGTCATGAGACTTAGGTTGGCAAGTGTAAAATGTGGAAAAAAAAAACGGGATGTGCGACGATTTTGCTTTCCCGGGTATGCGACGATTTCGCTACCATGCCATGAGTTGGCGGTGTTGAGACGGGATGTGCGACGAGGTTGCTATCCCGGGTATGCGACGAGTTCGCTACCCGTGCCATGAGTTGGCGGTGTTGAGATGGGATGTGCGACGAGGTTGCTATCCCGGGTATGCGACGAGTTCGCTACCCGTGCCATGAATTGGCGGTGTTGAGATGGGATGTGCGACGAGGTTGCTATCCCGGGTATGCGACGAGTTCGCTACCCGTGCCATGAGTTGGCGGTGTTGAAATGGGATGTGCGACGAGGTTGCTATCCCGGGTATGCGACGAGTTCGCTACCTGTGCCATTTGATGGTGGTGTTGAGATGGGGTATGCGACGATTTTGCTATCCCGGGTATGCGACGAGTTCGCTACCCGAACTCGGAGGTGACGATTTCACTCCTTGGATGTTGGAACCATTATGGTGAGACGGCGATTCCGAAACCATAAGTAAAAGACAAGTAATTGAACTTAGTCAATGTGAAATATATGATGAACCTAGGAGAGAATGATAAGTTACATTTTATTTGGTTGCATCATTTATGTTTATTTACAAGCATGTAAATAATTGTTGCATAGTTATTTGTGATCTAAATTATGCATATGGTGTTTCTTTGGACCTGGTGGGTCGAGCTTCTCTCTTGGGTGGCCTTACCCACTGGGAACTATGTTTATAGTTCTCACCCCACGTTTTTTAGGTCCTTCCACGAGTGAGGCGGCGGAGCAAGGCAAGGGTTTAGCTCTCTAGATAGCGGCCCTTCCATATTGGTGATACATAGAGTTGTACCCCTAGTCTTGGACTTGGATAGTATAGGGGTTTGCATTGATTGTATACAACTTGTATATTCCATAGTTTTGGAACATGATGTATGGAATGGAAATGAAAGATAAGAAAATTTTGGGCATGTATAAATGTGCAATGTGATGTAATAGAAGTAGAACTTCTTTATGTTGATGCTTTTCTTGTGCAACTCTTGTACTCCGTTCCTAGTTGGAACCTCGTGGATAAGCTTGTGTTGTGACGCCTTGGGCGGGTAGAAGAGACTCTATCCGTTCGGCGGGTCTGGGGCATGCGCCCGTGCGGTTATCCTTTCCACCTAGTTGGTGTTAAAGGCCCGACGGGGCGTGACACTAAGTCATTTCGGATCCAGTGATAGGCGCCCGGAAAGTGAGTCCGAATGTTACCTCATGTGTATCGATCCTTTTGACACGTGTGAGGTGGTAGGTGAGTTCCGCCGGACCACGTTAGGGTACACCAGACCGCGAGGTGGAGAGTCCGAAGTGCTGGTCGAGTGCAGGCTGGAAGAACTGGGCGCCCACTTCTTGGGTTCCGGGCGCCCGAATGTTGGATTTTCAGCTTGGGACAGGTTAGTAGCATTTTGTTCTTGAGGCTCATTGTATCCTATCCCTATGTTTATAAAAGATAGGGGCGAACCCCCCTGAAGCTCTTTTACCCCCCTCTCATGGTGAGCCCTGGATAATTGCATATTAGCCCCTCAAATCTCCCAAGTTCATCGTTTCCCATTGAAGGCTTTGGATTCCTGTAGAATAGCAGCGTCGACCTTTGGCGTTTCTTCTCGGGTGCAGTGTAGGAGTGTCCAAATCCCTCAAAACTTGGTTTTTTGGATTGTGGACTCATAGACAAAGGTGTGGGATCCTTCCAATCGCATTTCGGAAAGGTATGTATGCTGCAGTTGCTGTTATACTAGACCTCTTGTGTTCTTGAACTGAAATTTGGGTTTCCCTTTGATCTTATGGATCCAAATCTCTATGGAGCTGGATTTTTGAAGTGAGGATTGGTTTTCCCTCATCCCCTGCTGGTTTGGAGGTTCTTTCCACCTAGATTGAGAATTCAAAGGTGAGTACTAGCTCAGATTTTGAGAATTAAGCTTAAGTACTGAAATTGTGGATCCTTGATGGATTTCTTGGATTTTTGAATCCAGATTTTTGTTAGAAGCTTTGGAGAAGATTTGGATTGATCCATCACTGTATTTGGGAGGTATGTGACCCTATTCCCTGGACTAGACTTGTGGGAATTCCAGGAATTAAGCTAGAAGTGTTATTTACTTAGTTGCTGGAACTTCTGGATGCAGTTTTGGAGGGTCCAGAAGTTGGGTCCGAATCCGTGCAAAGGCTTTTTGGAGATTGATTTGAACTCGCTTTTGGCAGAGATTTGGTGGGATTATTCTCGAGCCCCTGCTAGTGAGTTGGGTGAATTTTCACTGCATTTGGACTTAGGATTTGGATTTTATCGCATGTTGAAACACTGTTGGTCGTGCTGCCAGGCTGCAGTTCTGGGCGCCCAGAACTTGAGCAGGGGGATCCGAATTCTGTTTTGGCTGGTTTGAGCCCGGTTTCAGCTGGCTTTGGTTGAAGGCCTTCCACTCGACTCCTAGCCTTTGTTGGATAGCTTTTGAGGTGGGTTGATGCTGCCGAAAGCTTCGGAATTCCTCATAAGTTGTAGAGAGTGCAGCATGTTGTTTTATTATCAGATTTTTCATGTTAGTAGCTCGAATTCATAAATTTGCATGTTTTTATTTGAAATCTGAATTTGGAACATAAAATTAATAATTTATAGACATGATTTTACATGCTGAACTGGGATTTGACCTAGGAGAAAACTCGTGAACCTACAACCGTCACTTTTCGAAACTGTTATCAGATTTAGCTATAGGAGCCGTTTCTGTTCTTGTATCACCGCTGTTAGTGCGAGGTGGATACTTAGATTGTTGTAGGACGAGTTTACGCTCGTGCTGAGATGCCGAGCTTGTATATACAGCAGGGTTAGGCTGTTTTGTATTACCGGGTGCCGTCGGGATTGACGGTGGACCCAGATTCTTGTTTTAGTATCAGTTTGTGCCGAGGACACGTGAGCTTAGAGTCTTTGACCCATTTGACCCCTTTTTATTTGATTATAGCTTGCCGGAGCCTGATTGTGCTCGACAGAGATACGTTTATTAACTCGGTTGGGTAGCTCCCCCGAGTGCCGCTCCGGAGTGAGGCCTCTCATTCGTTGATGTCGCTGCAGATTAGTGGTTATGATTCTTGGACCGGCTACCTTTTGGTAGTGTGCGGTGTGGCTAGGCTTTTGGCTGGACGAGCCTTTTTGGGCGGTTCCGTTAGATTGGATCAGGAGTGACTATTCACATTAGTGATGCTTATACTTTGAGAGTATGACTTGGATAGTGGTAGGATAGTGGCATTTCAGCTGTAGAGATTATTCCAGCTTACTTTATTGTTTCTTTACCTACCAGCTATACTGTTAGTCTGTGGACCGTTGGAGTCGGTAGTGGTACCCACTGAGGACTACTTCTTTTGATAGTAGTTCTCACACCCATTGTTGCCACTTTTTCTTGCAGAGCCTTCGACTGTTGCGGCTGCTGCTTCTTTTCCTGTGGATCGAGGTAAGGGAGTCGCGGGCTAGATCCCTACCATTCCCAGTTGTTCCTAGAGGAGGACCCTACTGGAGATAGTTTTTTTTTGAGTTGTGCCATGTACATATAGTGTGAACTGGTTGTTCCTGTGAGAGGTGGACTTGTACCTATTTTGGCTTTGGAGGAACTGTTGTATTTTGGATCCTATATGTACAGGTGGCTTTTGTTCTATTAGTATGATCTTATTTCAGCTCTATATCTCTTATAGTTGCTTGTATGCTTTGTTTACAGGTTAGCTATCGCTTCGTATACATAGAAAATTTTATGTATACGGCGGATCTGTTGGCGAGCCCGGAGAAACGAGTAATCCGGGGCGTGACACTTATACATATTGACTATCTGCGAACCTTTCGGTCCAGGCAACATAGTGACTCTTTCGTCGTGTGTTTCCATCTGGTTGATCAGGATTCGGCGTCTATACGCCCTAACATATGGCTTCGGCCAAGGCACCGGCTTTTCGCCGACTTTCGCATTGAGCATATTGCATGACTTAGTCACAACACTTGGGTGTATTCATTGACACCAGGTCGGTTTGGCCACCGACTAGGGGTGTACTTATCCGGATGGGTCGTCCATGGGGCGCATGAATCAGGTCGGTGCAAGTTTGTGACAGGCAACGCTTGAGGTCCCTAGACCAACATAGCAGGCACTGGATTGGGTACAAAGTTGGTTTGATTATCTTTGAGGCATATACGGCATAGTATTTCTTTAAAGTAGCAGCTTTTATTACTTGCTTCTCATCATACCTGTTTTATAGCTACTGTAGTTCTTTGTTGTATCCTAATATTTGTACTTATTTACTTTACCTCCTTTGTTTTCCAGTGATTACGACTTGCCTTCGTGGCTATGTTGTATCCACTGGAAAACCTCGTTGTGATTTCTCACACCATTTTTCTCCAGGTGGCGCTGGCGAGGAGGTAAATCACGGTGCGTTGGGAGGGCGTACTAGCTAGATCGCATTAGCGGTCCCTACCTGGTTTATTTTCTTTTACTGCATCTAGAAGTTTAAATAATTAAATGGTTCAGTTAGATGATCATATTAGGATTGCATGAATAGTACTCTTGGACTGGTATGATTGTGAGTTTTTGGATATGCATGTACTCGAAATTTTTGGACCTTTGTTATCTTTGTATTGTCGAATTGTACTATCTGGTTTTCTACCCCTCGTGGTAGTTGGTTTTCAAAAGATTGAGTTCCGTGTGGGAACAGTTTTCATAAGATTTTTGAATGGTTTCGTTTATGGCTTATTAGAGTTCAAAAATAAAGCTTTCGGGTGGGGAGCACTTTCAAATAGGATAATTGTTGTACTGTGCATCGCATCATCCAGCGCCTAAGGAGTGCTTAGAGGCATGCATCATTCTTAAGGATGGCTAGCTGAATAGAAATGCATCTCGTGGATTGCTTGTGGATTATGTGAATGTGTGTTGTGAGTTGTGATCATGTTTGTGATGTATTGCGATGGTACGCCGTGCAAATACAGAGGAGACTCTGTCCGTGGGAACAGAGGAATCTGTATTTGTGGCGGGTCTATGCGTCGCGTGGGCCAGGCTTTTTAGAAAAAAAAATGGCACGTTTTTCAAAACTCTGATTTCGAAACCATTTAAACTGCACAAAGGCTTTCTCAAACCGGCCCGAGGCATGACACATACCCAAAATCTTCTCCAAGCTCGATATTTTTTGGAGCATGCGAAATATTTGTGGATAGATGGTACGTGCAATAACCAGGAGCTGCATTCGGAAAAACATCCCCTACCACTTCTATAAGCCCTTTCTGCTTGTTGGAAATAAAAGTATATCATTTGGTTCATGGACCTCACGGTTAGCCACGATTTATTCCTATATCCACTCGAGAAACCATTGCCAGGAAAATCAATTTCACCTTTCACAACTGCCTATGCTAATGACAGGATACAGTTGTTTCCATTGATATATGATGTAGTCAGTAGAGCCTCTCTATACTTACTAGTTAGGAAAGTATCTGGAATGTAAGACAAAGAGTGTGTTTTCTTTCACGACAAATATTGTGTAAGTTAGTTAGAGCCTCTCTATACTTACTATTTAGGAAAGTATCTGGAAAGTATCTGTACAGTTACATCATTTAAATATTGTAAAACATATTTCTTTCATGACAAATAGCGACATTTTTTGCAAAATAGTGCAACTACACTGTATATTGGTGTGACTTATTAGAATATTGGTGCAACTACATACCAAGTACTTCAACAAAGAAATAAATGCTTATAGAGTGCAACTGCATACTATCGAGTCCAATATTAGTGCTTCTGGAAAGCACGAATCGATGCCCCAAATGCCTAGAAAAACCGGTGGAACTGCCCTTTGTCGTGGTATTCTAGCTATACCCATGCATCTCCATCATCCATCTTCAGCTCTCGCATGTACGATAGAAGTACCACATATGATTCCTCAAAATCTTCTCCGGCCAACTCAAGGACCCTTTCTCTGGCCCGATAAGGTTTTCAATAAGATATTTTTTGCACCGTACGTACGTTGAATCTCAGTTTGTATCATTTTCGGCATATATTTCTCATTCGCCACCACCTGCTCTCAAATTATAAAGGCGATAAAATCCTTATCACAATTCCTATGCCCTATACCTCCTATTGCCTGGCTAGAGGTATGTATGGAAACAAAACTTTTCACTCACTACTGATTTAAGTCCTGACAAGTGACACATCTTGGTTCAACATGGGCAATCTTCGAAAATGCATCTCGCTGTTATTTTACTATATTTATATTTTGTGTGGGCATACTCGAAACCTCTTTTCATGGCATAACATTTGAGGTCTCTTGTTGGAAGTTTGCTTGCGAATTGTAAATATGGCCTCATGAAAATCATCTACATCTACGACAGATACAACGGCCTCTGGCGTAGCATAGTTAACTACGAGATCTTCCTTGAACTCTTTGTCGGTGAATTCGACGACTGAGGTGTCCACTACTTCAGGTTGGCTAAACGCGACAACATCCATGGCCTTGTACGTTCGATGAAGGTGGATAGATGGGGATACGATAATATGGAAGCGATCGTCGCAATCCATCTATTCTTTTAGATCAACAATACAAATAGCACGGTCATCATTTTCCGCATCGTCAATGATAATAGGATGACAGGATCTACAGTTCAAGTGCAAAGCAAATGGTGCAAATTAAATTATTTAACCAATCAAATAAAATGATAGTGTAATTTGTCAATTCAACAGTGTATTATATACTATAATAGTGCAAAAAGTTTCGAAAAGTTGTAACATAAGATCCAACTAGATCAACATTTGGTATGTTAGGTGAACATGAAACTACAGACCGGCTGCTTATCAATATTTTCAGTCGTTCGTCGGTAAGCGCCTCATCTATCCATCTGGCTCACATATAGGAACCTCACTCTCATAGTTGAAGATCAACTCCATCAGAAATGCGTGACTATTATACAATTTTGATATGTTTCAGATATCATCATCTTTTACAATATCGATAAGGTTGTTTGTATTTGGACCATAGCTAAACTTAATTTGGATGGTACAACGATCCTTTGAAGTATTCATGAATTTGAAAAAAAGCCCTTGCGAGGCCTTCAAGCTCTTCCCTTCACCAATGAATGCAAGTTGGCCGAACCCTTCTACATACTTGACATACCCTCTATCATTCTGGAAGAACCTATTACAATGACAGTGCACTGAAACTTTTACCTTCTTCATGAGGTCGAAGAAAGAAATTTAGGTGACAGTAATAGAACAGCATTCATGTAGAGATATATAATCTCCCAACACCCAGTTGGATTAGATGAGCTGGCAAGTTTGGTTGACGGCAGGAACAGTAGCTTCGTTCGCGCCAAAAAATATTCAAATTAAAAATAAACGAGCTGAGAACTACATAGATAGGGAAGAGACAAACGTCGAGCGGCATTGCAATAACCCAGCGTCAAATGCACTACTTGGTCGGCAAACTGCACTTTTTGAATTTATATTACACCATTTAGAGTTATATTGCACCAATTGGCGACATGATTGTACTGATTTAGTTCCCGGATATTCGCGCCAAACTTAGCTTTATTTCAAATTTACCAGAACATCAAACAACGTATGCACTATCATTACGAGTACGCATAGTACTCAAGAAATATTGTTGCATTAGCAGAAAAACTGTCCAAACCTTTTTCCACGGGAAGGAGAAGCGTCTAGTTCTGAACCTATGGATAAAAAGGGTCTTTTCTCTTTTTTCCAAAGGGTACTTCGCATATAGTGTCGTTGCATTCTCATAGACTAAATTGCACGATTTATTGAATATTCCACTAGTAGAGAGTGAGTCGCTCCATTAATTAGAGTTGATCTTTCGTTTAAAGTTTGAAAAAGAAAGGAAAAAATGGAGAAGACATCTAGAATAGTTAAAAAGAACTGGCTAGGGTAGAAGAATGACAAAGAAAAAGAAGCAACACCCTGCTACTATGAAACAGCATCAAGAATGAGGAAAGAGGCTGGATAGCACTAATTGATCTCGCTTTGCACTTTTTGGCAAAATCGTTGCACTTGTTCGTCCGCGCTTTGCACTGCGTGGTGGTATTAATGCACTCTTTGAGTTTTGGTTGCACTGTTAGCGGTGATGTTGCACGACTTGTTAGCCATATTGTACACATTTCTTTGTTAAAATCTCCTACAGCGTCATGGGGATGAGGGGTTTAGAAAGAAGAAGAAGTAGGACAAGACGAAGTAGAAGAGAGTGGGATGAGCGGAAGAAAAATGGCGTCGGGGTGCCATATTGCACTGGTTGAGCTAGCATTGCACTCTTTGAAGAAAACGTTGCACTACTTTTTCCGCGTAATGCACTGCATTATGGGAATAATGAACTGTTTGGATTTTTGTTGCACTATTCGCGGTTATTTTGCACCTCTTATCCGCTAGGTAGCACTGATTGTTAAAATTGTCCACTTAATGCATTGTTGGAAGAGATGCACGACTTAGTTTCATGCTTTTTAATGAGATAAACATAATTACTAGATATCTTCCTTACGTTTTTATCTTTCTTGAATTTGTCCATTGCCTTGATAGAGAGGTTATATATCAACTTATTATGTCATGAATGCAAAAAAGAAGAGGGAGAGGAACGGAAGAAAGAAGAGGGAGAGAAATGGGAAGCGAGAGAAGTGAGGAAGCAGAAGGGCTTGTCCCGTTGCGCTACTTGACTAATATTGTACTACATTACAAGAATATTGCACTTTTTGAGTTTTATTGCACTGGTTGTTCTAATGTTGCGCATTTTGTCTGCTATATTGTAGACATTTAGTTGTAAACATCTGTTGTAAATCTATGGGAGGCGGCGGGAGAAGGAGAAGCAGCTCAGGACGAAGCACAGGAAAGCATGAGAGCGTGCGACGAGCGCCTGGTTGCACTACTTGAATTCTGAGTTGCACTCTTTAGGAGCACTCATTGCTATACTTTATCTATGTATTGTAATCCTCATAGGAATAATGCGTTGTTTGAATTTTTATTACCCAAATTAGAATGATATTGTTATAATTGTCAGCTAGGTCGTACAGAATTAGTTTCCGGATATGTCACCCAACTTTATTTCAAGGGTTAATTTCATACAGGTCATTGCAAACATAGTGAATTACAAATATGTCCCTACAAAGTTCAACTTTCATATGTTGTCCCTGTAAAAGTCTTAATATTTTCAAATATGTCCCTGCCGTTAGAATCCCTTAGAAAAATTTAGTTAACCATAGGTTAAATACTTTAACCATGGTTAGTCAATGAGATAACTTGACATTTTTATCCCTCTTATATTAGCTGTTGTGGCTTTTGGAGGGACACATTTGTGATAGCAAAAAGGTCATTTTACTTATATGTTGTTAAAAAATAAACAGTGCTTTAACGGTAACAAATCAGAGGGACATATTTGAAAACATCAGGACTTTTGCAGGGACAACATATGAAAGTTGAACTTTGTAGGGATATATTTATAATTCACTATGTTTGCAGGGACCTATATAAAATTAACCCTTATTTCAAATTCACTCGCACAGCAAACAGAGTGAACTATATCATTATGACTAGGCACAGTCCTCGATAAGGTTGTTGCACTAGCAGAGAAACTGTCAGTACTTTTTTTTCAGGAAGAAAAGGCGAGTAGTAAGGCTCCAAAGGATTAAAAAAGTTTAGTATAGCACATCACATGGGTTGCACTGGTTGATCCAACGTTGCACTCTTAGGCTCAAACGTTCCACTAGTTTATCTACGTATTACACTAGTTTTTAGAAAATATTGCCCTGTTTGAATAAGTGTTGCACTAGTTTCGGTAATGTTACACTACTTGCTTGCTGTATTGCATATGTTTAGTTCTAAAGATCTCCTATAATAATTACATCGTAAAAACTAATCCGAACGGCAAGCAGCGAAGCTGGCCAGTTATGAGACGAAGAAGAAGAGAGCTGAAGACTAGAAAAAGAAGAAGGGCGAGCGGATTGCACTGGTTGATCTCGTGTTGCACTATTTGGCGCAAGCGTTGCACTAGTTTGTCCGCACGTTGCACTACGTTGTCGGAATAATACAATTTTTTAGTTGCAAAGCGAAATACCAGGGTGAGGGGGAACCTAAACCCTAAAGCAGACGAAATCTCTTTTAGCTTTCACTCCAATACAAATCTTTTTTAAATTTTGCTCTCATTGCGTGATATGCTTTGATATTCTTTCCTCTGACAGCGGCCAGGAAACAGAAGTAGAGGAATGGCAAGAAAGAAGAAGCTTCAAGACGGCGACATGGGGGAGGAGGGGTTTAGGAAGGAGAAGAAGCAGCACGGGACGAAGCAGAGGATCGCGAGGGACGAGCGGAAGAAGAATGACGAGGGAGTGATGTATTGCACTGGTTGACACTGCGTTGCACTCTCTGGAGAAAGCGTTGCACTAGTTTGTCTGCATAATGCACTGTTTGAATTTTTCTTGTACCGTTTGCGGTGATGCTGAACCACTTGTCCGGCTGGTTGTATGTGTTTACTTCTAAATATATCTTGCAAGTCTTTCTTTTAATAAATCTGAACAACAAATATTGAGGCTGGCAAATAGCGTGGCGTGATTTGCTTCGTGTTCCCACAAAACAACTGACATGACCCGCCACTCCGGGCATTTAATGCCTGTGGCAGCGGACATTATCGTATTTTCTACGTATCTGAAGGGGTGGGGATGAGGCGGACGGAGGGCATTTTCATCTCAGAATATAAAATCCAAATCGAATCTACAAAAATGAAAGATGACGCACTTTTGCAAAACCTCAAAACTAGTGAATTTTTTTTGCAAATTGGCCAAATCTTTATTATAACTGTTGCATCGCATAAGATATATTTCAAAATAATCTATTGTGCCATATAGCATATCAAAGAATTTAATTAAGAATATAATTATAATTTAAATAGAATAATATTTTAAAAGTTTTGTTATTATACCATATGCAATCTAAAAATATTTAATTAAATATTATTAGTTATATCTATAATAATTTTGTCCAAAAAGATATTTTTGCAGAACACGCAAAGAAAGGCTACAAGAAAGCCGGAGGGAGGCTACAAGAAAGCCGGAGGGAGGCTTCCGGAGTATCCGTGCACCATCTTTTTTTTTTCTTCATAAATTACCTATAGATCATCATCTATCTATTACATATATATCTATTACATGTTGAGATCCACGTGGCGGGTAGGGGTGGAAACGAGCCGAGCTCGAGCGAGCTTACCTCAGCTCAAGCTTGACTTGAAATTAATTTCGAGCCTAAATTTAGGCTCAAGCTCGGCTTGAAATCAATTCGAGCCGAGCTCGAGCAAGCCTAACTTCGAGTCGAGCAAGCTCGAGCCCTAAACGAGTCGCTTGAAATTCTTAACCTCGTGTAATCTATAGTTTAATTTTTATAAAATATTATCTAAAATTTGATGCAAAAAATGTCTAATAGTTCAAAATACAAAATGGATGCATGAAATACGATATTATAATATTTAAAAAATTAGGAAAAGCAATTCTGCGAGCAAGTGAAAAAAGAGAGAGAGCAATTAGAGTAGGATTGTGCTGGTTTGATTTTGTGGGCCCAATAATCCAAACTCTATATACATATGATTAAAATATAAAATATATATTATATATAATTATATATATATAGTTCGACTACTATACTCTTATAAGTATAGACCTCTTTATATTCATAAGTTTTCGACCGTTAGATCTACCTTTTGATAATTTTTATCCGTTAAATCATGCACTATTCAACCAACCACCCACTCAATCCTAGGGGACCATTATCATCCTAATCGCACATCTCTTCATCCAACGGCCGAAAATTTATAAGTATAAAAGGGTCTATGCTTATAAGAGTATAATAGCCCTAGCATATATATATATATGTATATATATATATATATATATATATATATATATATATATATATATATATATATATATATATATATATATATATATATAATTAGGCTACTATATTATTAATAGTACCAACCGCTTGCTATTAGATTTTCGGTCCTTGAATGAAGGGATGTGCGGTCATGATGATAGTAGCCCCCTAGGGTTGAGTGGGTGACTAGTTGAATAGTATGAATCTAACGGATGGAAATGGCCAAAGGAGTAGATCTAACGGCAAAAAACTCGATAGCACAAAACGCTTGGTATCATCGATAGTATAATAGTTGGACTCTCACTATAAAAAAATCTCAATATAATGACGCTTTTTAGACGACGCTTGGAGTAAGCGTCCTCAAGCATTTCTATAATTTAGCAAATACCGACGCTTCAAAAAGCGTCGTCAAATGAACCATATATTGTAATAAACTAATTTATTAAATGTTAAACTTTACTATTATTTTTAATTTTCTGACGTTTCAAAGCGTCAGGATTTTAAAAAATTCTGACGCTTTAAAGCGTCAAAATATATTTTACCGACGCTTGGCATAAGCGTTGGTATAAGCGTCAGTATATTCCTAACGACTCTTCATTTGCCGACGCTTTCAAATACGACATTAGATTATATTGGGACGCTTTTAAGCATTTTTAACTATAGAAAAAAAGGTCCTTAAATGTAATCTTTTTCGTAGTGTCTATATATATAGATAGATCTAATGGCAGAAAACTCGATAGCACAAAGCGCTTGGTATTATCGATAATATAGATAGTATAGTAGCCCGACTATATATATATATAGTCCGGCTACTATGCTATAGATAGCACCAAACGCTTGGTGCTATCAAAATTTGTGTCGTCAGATCTACCCCTTTGATCATTTTCACCTATTAGATTATACTATTCAACTAACCATCAACTCAACCCTAGGGGATCACTATCATTTTAACCTCACATCCATTCATCCAAGAATAATAATAATAATAATATATATATATATATATATTTCGAGCTTTTCGAGCCTAATTCGAGCGAGCCTAGTAATAGTCAAGCTTGGCTTGAAATTAATTTCGAGCCTAAATTTAGGCTCAAGCTTGTTTGAAATTAATTCGAGACGAGCTCGAGCGAGCCGAATATCGAGCCGAACGCGAGTCGAACACGAGCCGGCTCGCTCATTTGCCAGCCCTAGTGGCGGGGAGCGAGCTTGGGGGGGGGGCTCAGTTTTTTAAAAAATCAATTTTTATTTTAATTTTTCACTTTCTCTACTTATTTGGACTGAAGAACCGCATTTATTTTGTTAATCCAATCTATTTTTTATTATAAAAATTACAATATTTAATTTTTTATACATAATTTTTAAATAGTTTAGATTGCATGTATTAAATATAAATTTTAGTTTTATAATATTAATCAATTAGATATAGGTTGTACAATAAAAAATAAAAAAAAGATTGATGGAGTTTAAGTTGATTATTTATTTTAATAAATTTAGTTGCAAAAATTACATTAAGTATACTAACTAAATCTGTAAAGCTAAACAACGCATTCAAATTTTGAAGTCAAATTATCATTGACCGACTCAAATCTAACATATAAAAATGTCGGATAGTAAAAATAAAATTTTTAAAGATTGGATAGCTGATTCAAAATATTCGTAGTTCAAAAACTTCTATACGTTTTATTTTGATTTTAATATCAAACTTTAATGCTATATTTATAGTCTATGAGCGATCAATTTCATATTTAAAATATATTGGAATATTCAAAATATGATTGGTCGACTTTTAATTTTAACAATTAGGCATTTTAAATTTATTAGATAGTTTAACATATTCTTTTCTCGAATAAAATTACAGATTGAACAAAACAGATCGATGCTCAACTCTCTCTTCATGTGGAATAAAATTAAAATATAAAAAGGGTAAATTATGCTTTTGGTCTTTAAACTATAAGACACATGACACTTTAGTCCTCGAATTTTAATGGGTTATATTTTTTTTGCTCAAACTATGCGGCACGTGATGTTTTAGAGCTCATATTTTAATTAGTTATAATTTTTTATTCGAACTATGAGATATATGACATTTTAATTCTCAACTTTTACTACTATTATAAATATAATTTATTATTTTTATAATTTTTTATTTTTTATTTTTCTTATATTTTTATTTTTATGCTTTTACTATAGCTGTTGCTGCATCTTCTTCAGTTTTTTTATTTGTATTCTTTTTTATTTTTTGACTTTTCTTTGTTTCTTATTTTTTTAGCTTTATTTGTTTCTACAGAATCGATCAGCCGCAACGCGCGGGTATCTTCACTAGTTTATTATTTATTATAGTAATACTAAGTATACACTCTAGATTGGACGCATATTTTATATCTTAGTTATACACATTCTCAATTTATTTTTTAAGTTTTCTTAGAAAAAAATCAATTTGAATTTTTATAAAACTAAAGTGAAAGAATTGTAAGATTTAATAGGTGTTTGGCTTAACTTTTGAAAAGTGATTTTGAGCCCAAAAGTGATTTTCGACTCAATAGAGCGTTTAACAACCTTATTTTCAAAATCTGATTCCGATTTTTAGAATCAGTTTTCTAATTTTCGCGGTCCAAACTCAAAAGCAATTAAAAGCTGCTTCATGAAATTTGATTGTGATTTTGAACTCAAATTTTAAATTTTTATTTTGATTATAGATGCAAATTTTATATTTTAATTTTAATTTAATTGTAAATTTTAAATTTTATATTTGAATTTTTAAATTTTAAATTTCAAAATTTTAAATTTAATTTTATATTTCAAATTTCAAATTCAAAGTTTCAAATTTAAATTTTAAAATTTAATACAAATTTTAAAATCTATAATTTAAAATTATAAGTTTTAATTTTTAAATTACAATTTCAAAAAATTAAATTTTTGAATATTAGTTTTGATTTTGAATTTTAGATTTCAAGTATTAAATTTTTTATTTTCAAATTTTCAATATTTTAATTTTAAATTTTACATTTTATATTTAGATTTTGAATTTGATATTAAAAATTTAAATTTAAATTTTAAAATTCAAATTTTAAATTATAAATTTTCCAATATAAAATTTATATTTTAAATTAAAATATCAAATTTTAAATTTTTGTTCAATTTTAAAATTTAAAATTTAAAATTTAAATTTAAAATCTTATTTAAATTATTTAAACTAAAATCAGTACTGTAAAAAAATTATTATTTACAAGCTGCAAAGTATTTGCCAAAAGCTTTACAAAAATATTTTAGAAAAATTAATATTCACCTACGAGTACATGTTCACATTTGAACGAACGAAAATTGAAGCCCCGTGAGAGCATTCTATTATGCCCTAAGAAGTGTGAATTTGCCGCAAGTAGAGCATTACGTTACGCCCAAAGAGTGCGAATTTGCAACGAGTACATGTTCACATTCGAAAGAACGAAGATGGAAGCCTCATGAGAGCATTCCATTACGCCCTAAGAGTGCGATCTGCCACGAGTACATATTCACATTTCGAATGAACGAAAATCAAAACCCCATGAGAGCATTCTATTACGCCCTAAGAGTGCGAATTTGCCACGAGTATATGTTCACATTCGAATGAACGAAAATTGAAACTCCATGAATGCATTCTATTACGCCCTAAAGAGTGCGAATTTGCTTCGAGTACATGTTCACAAATGAAGATCGAAGCCCCATGAGAGTATTTTATTACGCCCTGAGTAAACTCAGCCAAACGCTCTACAACTTTTAATAAAAATTAATTTTTCAAAATAAAATAAATTACATATAAATTATTTTTTCAGAATTTAAGGTAGACTAGATGGCGTTATACGAATATATATATATAAATTAACGAACTAATGCCTTGTCTAGCCTCCTTAGAAAAAAAAATTCCTCATCTGTTACGGATTTTATATTGGCATATTTCGTGAAGTGAGTCGGAGTCTTGAAGGTTCGAAGAAGAAAAGACGAAGAACAAAGACTCGAAGACTCCACGTATGAATTCACGATGCTTGGTAAGTTTAAATAATCTTGATGATGATTTAGATTCTTTTACAAGTGTTTGGAAGACATTAGAATGGATAAAAAGTGTTTTAAAATAAAAAAATAAGTTTTCCAACTTCCGAGGTCCGGACCCTAAGGATGAGGTCCGGAACCCGTACGCCTCCCTGGTTGTCTTGCAGGGAGGGTCCGGACCCTGTGGATGAGGTCCGGACCCTGAGGGCGGAGGTCCGGACCCTGAAGCTGAGGTCCGGAACCCGTAGGTCTGATGAGAGCAGTTTCGCAGACCGGGTCCGGACCCTGATGGCTGAGGTCCGGACAATGAAACGCCTGGTGAGTGTCAAGGTCCGGACCCCATACCCGCGGTCCGGACCCCGACCCGACGAAAAATTTCCTGATTGTCCTGTTTTTCAATCCTAACCTAATTCTTTGTCTCCAAACCATATAAATAGGATGTGGGGGTGTCTCTAAAGGGTAGAAAATTACATATTATCTTTGAGAAACCCTAGAAGCTTGTAGGTGACCGTTTTCCTCATCTTCTACATCAAGCTTCTCTCAAATTGATTCATGGTGCCCTAATGCCCAATATTCTTTTAGAATCAATTTGAGGATTGCTTAGAGATAATTCCCACAGATTTTTCATGATATTCTAAGCAATAAACCATCATCAATTTTGTTGATCTTGCTCCGGACGGAGTGCGCTCGTGGATTCGAGTGGGCGTCGTGGATTCGACGTGTTGAGGGCTTCGTGGATTCGAAGTTGGTCGTCTCGTGGATTCGAGGCGTGGCGTTCGTGGATTCGAACGTGGGGCGTGGACAACCCGGTGGTGTGCGCGAGATCCAAAGAAGATAAAGGAGAGGTTAAGTCCGTGGAGTCGGTAATCACCTTGTAATCTTGTATTCTTAGTGGATTGTTATCGCGTGTTGGTCCCGTGGGTTTTTTCTCCAAGGTGGAGTTTCCCACGTAAATCTCGGTGTGCTGATTTTATTTTCCGCATTACTTTATCGCATTGAGATTTGTGATTTTTGTTATACACCTATTCACCCCCTCTAGGTGATTGATAGTATCTAGATAGATCCTAGGGCACCCCCCTAACTTACAATTGGTATCAGAGAGGGATCTAGGCTTTATCTTTCATTATGGGTGAAGAAGATAGTAATATTAGTCGGCCACCTCTATTTGATGAGAGCGAAGAGGAGTCGGATGAGGAAAATCTTTTAGTGGCGTATCAACAACTTCTTAAGGAATCGAAGAAGATGGCTAAGTACAATAAGAAGTTGAGGAACCATCTATTGGAACTTGAGAATGAAAATAAAATGTTGAAGACCACAACTAAAGCTCTTGAGGAGGAAAGGGAGTCGATATTGAAGAACAACAAAATCCTCCAAGAGAATCTAGACCAATCGGAGACGACGATTAAATCACATCAAGAGAAGATTGGTTTTCTAGAACATCATGTCAAGGAAATTCATACTTCTAATCAAGTCTTGACTAAACAAGTCCATGAACTCAAGTCCGACATACTAAAATTCTCCTCCGGATCGAAAAAGCTTGATAGTATGCTCGGATTGGGTCAAACAAGTAAACTTGGACTTGGATATGAGCGAAAACATGTTGAGAAGGTTAAAAATTCAGCACATATAGTCTCAACGAAATTGAAGGATAAAATATGTCATAGATGCGGAAAGAAAGGACATATCAAGAAGACATGCCATAAAAAGAAAAAAACTCAAGTGGCATCTTCTAAGCATCTATCGGCATCTTCCACCACTCGACAACCTCCTCGGTTTCAAAAGCAACATCCAAAAGGTCGAGTACCCGAGGTCAACCGAAAGTCAAAGCCACAACACTTAAATACTCCAAAGCGGAATGCGATGGTGAGACCCACGGTTGATCAAAAGTCAAAACAAACCGTGCCCAACGTCAACAAACCAAGGCAACCAACAATCCGACAAGTTTGGGTTCGGAAAGGTGATATTTTTCCTTGTCTTAAACCTTAATTTGTTTTTGACTTAGAGTAATGCTTTGATCGGTTTTTATTGCATATCTTTTGTTCATTGCATTACACGTTTTTGGTGCTTTCATTGTTACAATTTTTTTTGGATTCTTTGAATGATTAGAACATTAAATAGTGCATTGAATATCAATAAGTTCACTTTCATTCACTCTTAATGAATTTCATATTAATTATCGGTTTTACTTTATTTTCATTATATTTGAAGGTAATCTATTATGAGAATTCTTAATACTTATATTCATCAAATTTAGGCAATCATGTGTAATCTCTAGGAGCTTAACCTATCTCGGTTGTGTGTGTTGAATTTGATGAATAGTCATTCTCTTATGGACTAAAATTTGTCACATGTTCTTTCAAATAAGAGATTGCATAAGCGAGGGGGAATTATTATTATAAAATGTTCATATGCTTTGAAAGATGTGGAAAGAGTTACATCCTTAAAAGGAGTGTGAAAACTACCACCACATGGAGGAAAGAGCTACCACCCCGGTCGTCCGGTTAGTGTGTGAAGCTACCACATGAGAATTGAATTGCATATCCGAAAAAAAATATATATATATATAAGTGCAAAAGCATGCAAAAGGAAAAATGTCACAATTTTTATTTTTCGGAGTTATAAGGTGGTCCACATACATGAAAGATGCTCAAAGAGCCACCCCTTGTGCTATTTGTTTTATCTCAAATTTGAATGTTTGTGCGACAAATTTTCTGTCTCTTTGATGAATCACTTAAGTCATCTTCATAATCCGTTTACATCTTGATAGTTTTTGAGCCTTTAGATTATCATTGATGACTTGTTTTTGAAGTTTATATGAATTAAGAAATCGGATAATATTTTGTCTACATTATGATGAGTGTGTAGTAAAGTTCTTAATCTTATGAAATTAATAGGGATTGAAAGAAGTCAA
Organism: Puya raimondii; assembly: GCA_016920855.1. Classification (NCBI taxonomy): domain Eukaryota; kingdom Viridiplantae; phylum Streptophyta; class Magnoliopsida; order Poales; family Bromeliaceae; genus Puya; species Puya raimondii. The sequence goes on along the minus strand of JABWPP010000050.1, from coordinate 209,655,321 downwards.
TGTGAATTTATATTTCTCATGTACTAACATTGCTTGAAATTTTTATCACAAGTTGTTTCAAAATTGAAAAAGCTTTAAACTTGTATTTTGATTGATTTCTCTCGAACTTCTCTCTATTTTTGGTGTTTCTCTTTTGGCAATTTTTGACAAAAAGGGGGAGAGAGGAAATGGTAATGATAACTTAGACGCATAAACATAGGGGGAGAGAGTGCATGAACAAAGGGGGAGCGATTTTGATACTTTTTTCTACTAACTTTGTTCGTGGAGAATGAAAATATTTTGCAGGTCTCTCAAGACTTCAAGACTCCATGTTTGTCTAAGTTAGAGAGTTTGTTTTAGGAGTTACTAAATTGTAATTTTATTTTTCATTTGGATCTTTCACGCGAGAAGTTCATTGTTTTGGTGATGGCAATGAATTTCATTTTTAGAGAGATGAGCATCGTGAGTGTTTTATGTTTTTTTTTGTGTTTTTGTCACGAAATTGCCAAAGGGGGAGATTGTTACGGATTTTATATTGGCATATTTCGTGAAGTGAGTCGGAGTCTTGAAGGTTCGAAGAAGAAAAGACGAAGAACAAAGACTCGAAGACTCCACGTATGAATTCACGATGCTTGGTAAGTTTAAATAATCTTGATGATGATTTAGATTCTTTTACAAGTGTTTGGAAGACATTAGAATGGATAAAAAGTGTTTTAAAATAAAAAAATAAGTTTTCCAACTTCCGAGGTCCGGACCCTAAGGATGAGGTCCGGAACCCGTACGCCTCCCTGGTTGTCTTGCAGGGAGGGTCCGGACCCTGTGGATGAGGTCCGGACCCTGAGGGCGGAGGTCCGGACCCTGAAGCTGAGGTCCGGAACCCGTAGGTCTGATGAGCAGTTTCGCAGACCGGGTCCGGACCCTGATGGCTGAGGTCCGGACAATGAAACGCCTGGTGAGTGTCAAGGTCCGGACCCCATACCCGCGGTCCGGACCCCGACCCGACGAAATTTCCTGATTGTCCTGTTTTTCAATCCTAACCTAATTCTTTGTCTCCAAACCATATAAATAGGATGTGGGGGTGTCTCTAAAGGGTAGAAAATTACATATTATCTTTGAGAAACCCTAGAAGCTTGTAGGTGACCGTTTTCCTCATCTTCTACATCAAACTTCTCTCAAATTGATTCATGGTGCCCTAATGCCCAATATTCTTTTAGAATCAATTTGAGGATTGCTTAGAGATAATTCCCACAGATTTTTCATGATATTCTAAGCAATAAACCATCATCAATTTTGTTGATCTTGCTCCGGACGGAGTGCGCTCGTGGATTCGAGTGGGCGTCGTGGATTCGACGTGTTGAGGGCTTCGTGGATTCGAAGTTGGTCGTCTCGTGGATTCGAGGCGTGGCGTTCGTGGATTCGAACGTGGGGCGTGGACAACCCGGTGGTGTGCGCGAGATCCAAAGAAGATAAAGGAGAGGTTAAGTCCGTGGAGTCGGTAATCACCTTGTAATCTTTTATTCTTAGTGGATTGTTATCGCGTGTTGGTCCCGTGGGTTTTTTCTCCAAGGTGGAGTTTCCCACGTAAATCTCGGTGTGCTGATTTTATTTTCCGCATTACTTTATCGCATTGAGATTTGTGATTTTTGTTATACACCTATTCACCCCTTCTAGGTGATTGATAGTATCTAGATAGATCCTAGGGCACCCCCCTAACTTACATCATCTAGCATTTTTTAAAAAATATTCCAAACCTAGCCTCATTTTTATAAATTAGGAAAAAAAATATAAGTTATATAGGATTATATGTTAATTGGGTGAGATTATATTTTTCTCTCTCCTCTCCCAATTTTCAAGAACTCTCTCTCTCTCTTTTCCTAATCTGCTTAGAAAATTTAGTAAAATAAATTATGAAATAAAAAATATACCAATAAAATAACACCAAACGTGTAGGAAAGATCTGCTTAGAAAATTTCAGAGAATCACAAATGGTCTTCACGAATCCGATTTAGAGCAACTGGTATTTTTGGAACCCTTTAGATTATATAAATAAGATATGTAGTGAAAACTAAAAAAGTAAAAGAGAAAACTAAATAAGATATGTAATTTTGGAACCTTTTTATTGGTGTATTATTTTATTGAAATTTTCTAAGCAGATTAGAAAAAGAGAGTAAGAGAAAGGTCTTGAAAATTAGGAGAGGAGAGAGAAAAACATAATCTCACCCAATTAATATATAATTTTATATAACTTACATCTTTTTTTCTAATCTATAAAAATAATGCTAGATTTGGAATATTTTTTAAAAAAAAATTAGATGGGAAAAAAAAAATTCTAAGGAAGCTAGAAAAAGCATTAGTTCTAAATTAACATTATTATCCTTATTTATTATTCCTTTGTCGGTAACTTCTCCAGTTTCTTCTAGTCCATTCTATTTGTACCCACCGACCCTATTCTCTCTCGAATTTTCCTTTTCCTGTACTCTTGCTGTTGCTATTTCGCGTAAGCATATTGCAACCAGAGAGCGCGCGGCCCCAATTAATTCTCCGTGCCCTCCCACCCCCCCGGTTGCTCTCGATTCCGCCTCCATTCTCAAGCGAAGCGGTAGTAAAATTAGTTCCTCACGCCTTTTCTCTTTGTGCGATCCTCGGTTTCTTGATTACGGACTAGTCACCGATTGCCAAGCCGTTTTGTTCGTTTTCTGATTGTGATTATCTTGGATTTTGAGCTAAATTTCCGTCGTCTTTGTTTCACGTGTTGTTTCGTATATTCGTGTGAACTTGAACTTTATTGCTTTTAATCTAATCTAATCTCCCGACCGTGCGAGGACTCTGCCTTCCCTTCAATGGAGGAATTTTTGTTGTTGTTATCTATCAACTTGTGTTGTTGCCTCCTTAAAATTATTATTCGTTTGTGATAATTTTACATCCTTAAAATTATTATTATATGTCGTGCGGTGCTACTTCCCTTCTCCTAGAGAGGCTAGAGTTCGAATTATGTAGGATTGTGTATTGTTGACTAGGCAGGCAGAATGATGATCCCTATTTTGTATGTTTATTATAATAAATGTAGGGGATAAAAATGGAGAGAGGAAGAGGAGGGAGGGACGATTTCTTTGGAGGGTTTGGGGATCCTTTCTCCGGATTCGGCGTCGGGAGGTCGGGGAGCTTGATCGCCAGCTTGTTCGGTGGGAGAGACCCCTCCGACGACCCTTTCTTTACTCGGCCCCTCGGGAGCTTGATGGGCCCCAGCATTCTCGGGGGGCCCAGCGTGTTTGCGCCGGGCAGGAGCAGGAGCACCTTCGAAGAGCCGGCCGATGCCCGGTTCCGCGAGGAGGAGGCTCCTCCTCTTCCTGCCCAGTCGGGAGGGCCGGTTATCAGGGAGCTCTCTGACGATGACGCCGACGACGACGACGATGATGAGGCTGTAGCAGAGGAGGATACGAATGAGGGAGAGCGGAAACACGGGCGGCCGGGCGGGCAACCGCTACCGATGATTGTTCAAGAACCCGATGAAGAAACCCAAGGTATATTTGATCGAGGTTGAAGGTTTTGTATTTTCGTCCCTTGGGTGTTTGATCTTCGTTTTTCTTTTTCAGTTGATTTTGCTTGGCTTCTTCGTTTTCCTGCAGAGATGAAGAATCCTCATGTACAATATGGCGGCGAATTCAGTAGGGCTAGTGCGGCTCAGCCGCAGGCTCGTACTTGTACTTTCCGGAGCTCTACCGTGACGTATGGCGGTCCCAACGGTGCTTACTACACCTCCTCTACTACTAGAAGGACAGGTCGTGATGGAGTAAGTAGTCGGCCGCACTCCCTCATCTCTCTTTCTCGTGATTGTGCTTCTACGTAGGTAGAGCCAACACAACATTTTAACACTGCTGCTTCTCGTAGATTACTGTGGAAGAGAGCAAGGAAGCAGATGCAACCTCTGGGAGAGCCGCCCATAGAATCTCTCGTGGAATTCGTGACAAGGTATATTCTTCTTCTTCTTCTTCTTCTTCGCTATATCTCTACACTTGCATATGTTGCTCTATTCACTCTTTAATGTGTCGAGTGTGCTTATTGAAATGATATATCAGGAGAATCGGGAGTAAAGTTTGGTTCTCATCTTTCTGCAGGGGCATTCAGTGACAAGAAGATTGGGTACCGATGGGAGAGTAGACACCACACAGACATTGCACAACCTGAATGAAGGTATGATACACTCGATAGCTGTTGTTGTTGTTCTTTGGTTCCTTTGGCGTGGTTTTTACTGTTTGCGCTGCTTTCAGATGAGTTGGCTGGGTTTGAGGAAGCTTGGAGAGGGAATGCAAGGCAGCACTTACCAGGTTGGAATCCCGGATTTGACAGGCTTGATAGCGGCAATGCAAGTAAGTCGATAGTCCGAGTCAATTTGGTGCCGTTTCTTAAGAATACATTATGTATTGTATATCAAGCTCAATTTGTAGTGCTGCTTCCGCTTGCTTGCTTACACTAATATCTTGCATGTTGTAGCCTCATCTATGTTCTCCATGTTATCTTATTAAACTACAGATACAATTTATTAGATTTTGCTCCTACTTTTTCTGCCGATTTGGGAAGCCTGCTTAGTTCAATGTGTGACTTGTGCTGAAGCATTAAATTGTAGAAATGGTTCTTGTTTTTGCTATTTTTGAGCGGTACAGTATGTGAGTACTTGAGGCGCGAAATACTTCTAAGTTATAAATTTTAGAAACACTATCGTATTCTTATCTAGAAACATCTTTTATTAGTGTTGATAACAAGAGGGAAGCTTGGAAAGTCAAGAGCTAGTATGGATTTAATTCAAGTGTCTTAGTTATTGATACCATGATATGAGTATTGAAAGTTTTGGTAATCTAAATAGCTGTACGGAGCTTATTAAAGAATTAATTATAATTCTTGATTTTGCAAACGAGTTGGGCAAGTTAATCTCGTTTTTCAGCGCTAGTTAGTTACCAGATGCTTCTTTAGAATTATTTCGTCTGATTTAGTGATTACTTGTTTGAATGTCAGCAAGTTCCTTTTCTATATGTTCCCAACTTTTTGGGTTGGGCAACTAGTTAACCAAAATCAGTTGAAATTTTTAAATATCCAACAGATAAATTTCATTTGAAATCTTTAGGAAAAACATTTTGAGATCAATTACATATCATCGTAATCAAGACTTCTTTTTCGCTGTTTAGAGAATTACACAGCTTACAATGTTGAGGCTTTGGGATCAAATAGATACTTATATCCAAATGAGCAATGCTCATCATCTTTTTTCTTTTTGCTTGGCCAAATGCAAGGTTTAAAGTGCCGTGGCACGGGGGCGTGCCGCTTACGGCGCCGGCACGCTCCCGTGCCGACACATGATACGTTTGCGTGTCGATGGATACGCATGATCTCCCACTGGCACGCTTTGGCACGGACTTATTTTACTTTTTTTTGTTCCAATTAGCTCTTATAATGTTATTTTGAAAAATTTAATCAAATAATTATGAATATTTGCTATATATAGCTTACTATACTCATCAATTAACATACTTGTAAGCTTTTTTGTATGTAAAGTACAACTATACCTGATGCAGAATAGAAATTTTTATAGGTTAGAATTTTTAAAATGTAGAGACATCTTTCTTTCTTTCTTTTTTTTGACCATATTACAGTCTTTCTTTTATAAAATACAAAAAAATAATTTTTAAAATTATTTGAAAATTTTATTTTTTAATTAATTTTTTCAAAAAATTATTAGATCTATCAAAAAAATTAAGCAATAAATTATATGACAAATAAATTAAATAAATTTAAGTGTCAATTTATTTAATTTAGCGTTTAATTTTATTAGTATTTTCAATTTTTTAACGCAAAAAAAAAATTTTATTTTTGATGTGCCTCAAAATTTGTTTATTGAGTTCGACTTTGTTCTCCTAATTCTCCAAAAGTTTTGCGGTGCGACAAATTTTGATAAAATAATTTGTGAAGAAAAAATGGATGTTTGTGGTGGAAGCGGAGGGTCGGGCCGATAGGCCCCCGCGGTATGGATCGGATATGTAAATTAAAAATTTGCCCGTATATTGATAAACAAAAAAATTAAATTATAATTTTTTTGACTTATCTAACAAGTAGACCTTCGATTTGCAATGTCTTTGGGGGTGTGGGGTACTCAGGATGTTTCGGGTACCCCAAAAGAAAAAAAAAGAAGCAAAAAGCAAAAAAAAAAAAAAAAAAAAAAAAAAAAAAAAAGTGCTGGCACGGCACAGTGCCGCGGCACCCCCCGTGCGTATCGCGCTGTCTCGCGCGATACGCGGGGGTGTGCAGCGGCACGGCTACGCAGCACGGGGCGGCATTTTAAACCTTGGCCAAATGTTCCTTCTTTTTTTTAAAATTCGCAATTATTTATCTCGGTCTCATAACTTGGACTCGTGCCACCCATGCTGATCGGCATGAAGCAGCATGAGTGCCAACATCGTAGATTTCTTTGCAAATGGTTTCGCAACTCACATTTCAACCTTTTTTTAAAAAACAAAACTGCCCCATCTTGCTGTTTAAACACTTTTATTTTACTATTTATTCATTTGGCTAAATGAATTTGCTGAAGTTGAGGTCTAATTTGGGAAACTCTTATCTCTCTAATTCTCAAGGGTGGAACTAGGGGTTGGCATGGGTGGGTCTGTTCCCACCCTTAATTGGCCTTGCTAACTTTTTTTTTTTTTTTTTCCCTTTTGATAAAAATTAGTGCATGCACCATGTGCACATAGGAAAATTGTGCACCACAATCCTATTCTCCATCATAAAATGGGAACATTTAGTTAAAATATCTTATAACTTATATTCTTAAAATTATAGTATTATTATTATTTGGTGAAGCTTACCTACATAATTTATGTGTTGTGCCCCTTTTATCCTTCTTCTCTAGCTACACCTAATAGAATTTGATGACATTTTGACAATTAGACTTAATTATCACAAGTATCAAGTATTTAGGAATGTCAAGGAAATTTTTGAAAACTCTGGTGGATAGCAAAATTTCTCAAACTAGGTTTTGCTCTAATGTTAAATTACCCAAAAGAAAAAAAAAAGAAAAAACCCATATGTTAGTCTTAGCCTCAAGTACTCATCTGCCTAAACAGTTTCATTAACTTTAACCCTTAATCATTTTGTTGTCTTAGAGAGGCCCTAAATTTTGGGGCGATCATTGAATATGACTCTGAAACTTAATTGTAAATTGTTGATATATCATGTTCATGCTATTCTTTGAGAAATAATAGTTGGCAGGCATAAATGTCACTGCTGTGAACATTGAACAACGTTGATACAACAGTACATAGGCAAAATAGATTCATGCTATGATAGGCCCCTGGACCTACTTAAACATAGCAAGTGAGAGTGTCAAGCCAATAGAGTATAATATTGGGAGAAACTCGATTTTGACAGCATCCTTTATATTTTTCTTCCTGTTACTTTAGGCCTTTTCTGTGCTCGTCTTCCGTTACTTATAAGGCATGAATTTTTTGCCCCTTTCGAATTGTGTAGGAAATCGTAGTAGCACTGAAGGGCGAGATCAAGATCGAGCAACAGGATGGGCTCTTCCAGCGGCAGAGCAAGCACACCATTTCGCGAGGATGGGATCAGGTGCACGCACCAATTCTTGCCGAGGACGAGTCCGAACAGTTGTTATTGAATGAGCACCGGACCACGTATGAGCTTCTCGCGACCACCGACTCCTTGTTTCATGCCTTGAATGCTTTTCTATTCAAGAGTTACTCATTGGCTTACTATAGACTTTTTAGTATATGTTGTCCACTTCGTAGCTCTCTTGATCCAGTTAAGGTGCTTCCCTAGTTTCCATGCTTCGTTTGTGTAGCGGTGTTGCCTGAGCAGGCTGTAAGCTCTTACTAGGATGTTGCTGTTGGTAAAAGCCGAAACTTCGATTACATTAGATACTGGCGTCATGGGTGTTTTTATGGTAGCATGTACGTCCGATGATTACGTCCTTGAGGAGTCTGTTTGAACACTACTGGAACATTTCCGTTCTTTTCTTTTAATCTAGAACTAGAATTGTTGCGTCTCAATGCAGGTCTTTTATTTTAATGTAGAACCAGAATTGTTGTGTTCCGATGCAGCATTGTCCTGTTCAAGAACACTTGTAAGAAATATTGTTCATCTCTCTCTCTCTCTCTCTCTCTCTGGGCTTGTTCTCTTCTTCGATTAAGAAGCTGATAAGTCTCCAGACGGGACAGCTTCAGTTGACTGGGATTGCAATTTTTAATCCACCAATCTTCAAAAGCGTGGAATATCTCTGTTGTTTTTGTTTCTTTGATTTTATGTTGGATAATGTGAATTAAACACTCATGCCCGAGAGTTTAACTTATTATTATTTTTATATCATACTTAACGTGGAGGGGAACAAAAAAAGGAATGCAAGGTTATTAGAGAGCGATAATGAAGAATGAATAAGAGCTATGGAAATCGCACGCTTAACCAATTTGCGGCCAAAAGGAACATTACTCTACAAATCAGTTCTTTTGTGTTTTTGTGTGCGCGTGCGTGCACCTGCATGAATAGTCTTCTAGCATCCTCATTATTATTTGACTTAGTTATGCACATTTTACTTAAAACCTTTTTTTTTTTTTTTTGAGAAAAGGTATTTTACTTGAACATTTAATTCTTATAATTTGACATATATGGTACTTCAGCTTTTGATAGTTAAATAAAATCTCATATTTTATTTATTTATGGTACTTCTCAACCCCGTTTGAAGAACGAAAACAAATAGTCATTTGGAGAAACCTGAGCGAAACATCAGAGATAAATTTGAAGTGTATAGTCTAAGTAGGTTGTAGCGGCTGAAATAATTTGGGAATTGAAAATTTGATTATTCTTTCTGACGAAAAATTGTACATAACATGTTCTCTTATATGCAAGAATACGACTGAAATAATTTGGGAATTGAAAATTTGATTATTCTTTCTGACGAAAAATTGTACATAACATGTTCTCTTATATGCAAGAATACGATTGGGCAAAAATGGAAAGATAAATAAAATGGAACGACTAACTACAATTGCAGCTATTACTAACGGATCCCTGCAACTTAAGGTGGGTCACACACCGAGAGTTTGTATACTAAAAGACTAATGCTGTTGGAGGGTGAATTTTGGCGAAGAAGTTGGCTTGTTGCATTTTGGGAGGTACAACAGGCAGGGCAATGATCTTGGCGAGATAATATTGACGCACGAACTGGCAATCAATTTCAATATATTTCATGTGTTCACGAAAAACTGAATTCTTCACAATCTTAATGGCACTCTGATTATTAGAGAGGCATTTGGTTAGATATAGTCACCGCCATTTGAGTAATAAGATGTGAAGCCAGACAATTTCAGGAGTAAAAGACATAACTCTATATTCAGCTTCAACACTAGATTAGCAAATTATATGTTGTGTGACGCCCCCGCTTCTTAGGAGGTTATCCATTCTAGAACTATTCTAGCTCTAGTATGCTTAATTCTCTTAACCTCTTTTGCCTAGCCACCACCCAAAATGTGCTATAATCGGATTAAGAGGCTTAGTCCTATTATATCTCATATATATAACTATTTCAAATCCTAGGGGTTAGGCGATGTGAGACTCGTCTCGCTAGCCTTAGTTGACTTTGTGGGGAGCCGCGCTCCACACACAACGGTCATAAGCATAGGAGCCGTGCTCTGCCCACTGTATAACCGTGGCTTAGCCGAGACTCATCTCACATTTTTGACAGGTGATTGGCTCTGATACCAACTATGACCACCCGACCAGCTAGCAATAATAACTCATTGGGCCCAAACCATCGGCTCAAAATGCTTAAGTCCGGTTATTATTATTAGGATGTGAGGCCTCATATATTCCAAATAAGAATCCCCTTTCCAACCGATCTGGGCGTTACATCTTGCTTCTCGGCTCACTGCAGCCCAAAAAGTGAATCACCGAGAAATGGTAGATTTACTATCGATCGAATTGCCAACCCAATCAGCATCAGAGTTTGCTCGAAGCTGTAGGGTGGAAGCAGATGAAAATAAAAATGGTCTGTTAATAGTTCCACTCAGATATCGCAAAATGCCAAGAATAGCAACATAATGAACAACAATAGGTGTTTAAACAAACTGACTAACTATAGAACAACATAGGCAACGTCTGGACAAGTAACCGTGAGATAGACAAGAGCATCGGCTAACTATCAATATCAAGTAGGGTCCGCTAGCAGCTCGCCTATATCAAGAGTCGGTTTGTGATGAAGTTGCATAGGAGTGCTAGTAGTTATTATCATCAATGATGGCGGCTTGAGATAACAAATCAGCAATGTATTTCTATCGAGATAAGGGATATTCATGAGGGATGTAGGCTACCTCAATACCAAGAAGTAACAGAGGACTAAGAACTTCCGTTTCAAATTGCTGAAGAAGATAAGTCTTAATATACTGTATATAAGCTAAGACATCACTGGTTATAATCATCTCATCGGCGTACAAAAGAAGGATAGTCCTGCCACGTAGAGACTCATGGATAAATATGGCATAATCATTTTCACACTAAATGATAATGATGCCCAGCATGGCATAGCAGAACTTCACAAACCAAGCTTGAGGAGTTTGCTTGAGGCCATATATCGCCCGTCAAAGTTTACAAACCCTACCAAATCGATGGCCATATATCGCCCGTCAAAGTTGACAACCCTACCAAATCGATTGGACAAACTAGCACGTCGTTCCATATATATATATATATATATAGAGAGAGAGAGAGAGAGAGAGAGAGAGAGAGAGTCCGGCTACTATACTCTTATGAGTATAGGCCCTTTTGTACTCATAAGTTTTCGGCCGTTAGATCTACCACTTTGACCATTTCTATCATTAGATCATACTATTGAACCAACCACCCACTCAACCCTAGGGGACCACTATCATCCTAACCGGAGACCACTATCATCCTAACCGCACGTCTCTTCATCCAAGGGCCTAAAATTTATGAGTACAAAGGGGTCTATACTCATAAGAGTATAATAGCCCTAGCCTATATATTGTAGCACTCTGAATTTCGGTGCGTTGTATCGAACTTTACTAAATTTGATGAAGTTCGATAGAAGCCGATAATGGCTGGTGTGGAATCGGGTTCCGAAGGTTTCGAAACATTATGGGTGCGAGTGGAAACCCGAAAATCGAAAATTTTTGAAAAAGGGACCAACTGGAGCAAAACTGCTCACGGGGTCCGGACCCTGGAAGCTGGGGTCCGGACAATGAAGTCCGCGGGCAGCCACGGTCCGGACCCGGATGTTACGGTCCGAACCCGAGCTGGTTTCCGAGTTGGGGTGCGTACGGGTTCCGGACCCGGACACCAAGGTCCGGACCCGGCCTGCGCGCTGGTCAGTTATCAGTGCGGGGTCCGGACCCCACTTGCAAGGTCCGGACCCGGCTGAGGCAGAATGCCCAGTGAAGGGTATTTTGGTAATTTCGCGGTGAATAGGTTATGTAGGGGGGGCTGAGGTCTCTCCCCTCATTCCTTCTTCACTTTCCTCTCATTCCCTCTCCCTCTCCCTCACTTTCTCTCTCTAGAGATCCAAAGCTTGGAGAAGTGGTGGATTGGAGCTTGGAAAAGGACTTCCAAGGTGCAAAGAAGCTTCTTGGTGCAAGAAGAAGCTTGGGAGCTAGGGCTTTGAGGTGAGTTCTTGTTATTTAGGGTTTAAACCTTGAATTTAATCCTTCAAGATGAGGTTTTGGAAACCCTAGGCAACCTTAACCACAAAAGGTGGAAGATTGGCCATGAAATCTAGGGTTTGGCTTGCATGCATGCAAACCCTAGATAGATTTGGGGCTTTTGTCATGGGAGGTTCTAAAAATATTTGGACATTCGGGAATTACAATTGAGGCATAGAAAATCATGTTAGAACACTTGATTTCAAGTATTGAGTTGATTTAAAGGTTCGTAATGAGTAACGAACCATTTTCTTGTAGAAGCTTGGGTTGAAGCAAGAACTCAAGTTTAGGGGCTTGAAGAATACAAGAATTCGGAAGCTCTTGAGGTGGGTTTGTGTTTACCGAAGTGATTAGGTCACTTCCATGTCTAGGATAAATATCCATTTAAAAATAAAATGGTATGTGTTGTGAACCCTAGAACTTGCATGTTGGCAAAGGTAAAATTATGATAGGTAGAGCAATGAGCTCCTATTGCATGATATAGAATTCAAGTATAATTCAATTATCTATACTTGTTGCATGGTTGCATGTAGAATAGAACCTAGTGTCATTGAACATAGGTTGGAACATGTGAGAATAGAACCTAGTGTTATTGAACATAGGTTGGAACATGTGAGAATGAAACCTAGTGTCATTGAACCTAGGTTGAGAATGAGAAAGTAAACTTAGTGTTATTGAACATAGGTGAGACTTAGTGACTTGAACCTATGAGACTTAGGTTGGCAAGTAAAAAATGTGAACAACGGGATGTGCGACGATTTCGCTATCCCGGGTAGGCGACGATTTCGCTATCATGCCACGAGTTGGCGGTGTTGAAACGGGATGTGCGACGATTTTGCTATCCCGGGTAGGCGACGATTTCGCTACCATGCCATGAGTTGGCGATGTTGACACGGGATGTGCGACGATTTTGCTATCCCGGGTATGCGACGATTTTACTACCACGCCATGAGTTGGCGGTGTCGAGATGGGATGTGCGACGAGGTTGCTATCCCGGGTATGCGACGAGTTCGCTACCCATGCCATGTGATGGCGGTGTTGAGATGGGGTATGCGACGATTTTGCTATCCCGAGTATGCGACGAGTTCGCTACTCGAACTAGGAGGTGACGAGTTCACTCCTTGAATGTTGGAACCCTTATGGTAAGACGGCGATTCCGAAACCATAAGTAAATGACAAGTAATTGAACTTAGTCAATGTGAAATATAGGATGAACCTAGGAGAGAATGATAATTTACATTTCATTTGGTTGCATCCTTTATGTTTATTTACAAGCATGTAAATAAGTGTTGCATAGTTATTTGTGATCTAACTTATGCATATGGTGTTTCTTTGGACCTGGTGGGTCGAGCTTCTCTCTTGGGTGGCCTTACCCACTGGGAACTATGTTTATAGTTCTCACCCCACGTTTTCCAGGTCCTTCCGCGAGTGAGGCGGCGGAGCGAGGCAAGAGTTTGGCTCTCTAGATAGCGGCCCTTTCATTTTGGTGATACATAGAGTTGTACCCCTAGTCTTGGACTTGATAGTATAGGGGATTTCCATTACATGTATGAAACTTATGTATTCCATAGTTTTGGAACATGGTGTATGGAATGAAAAGAAAAATTTGGGCATGTATAAATGTGCAATGTGATGTAATAGAAGTACAACTTCTTTATGTTGATGCTTTCCTTGTGCAACTCTTGTACTCCGTTCCTAGTTGGAACCTCATGGATAAGCTTGTGTTGTGACGCCTTGGGCGGGTAGAAGAGGCTCTATCCGTCCGGCGGGTCTGGGGCATGCGCCCATGCGGTTATCCTTTCCACCTAGTTGGTGTTAAAGGCCCGGCGGGGCGTGACAGACTGAGGTGGTATCAGAGCATAGAAACGGTCTAGGTGGACCTAAGAAAACCCTAGGATGGAAAAGACCCTAGGAGTGTAGGCTCGTGAGTGACGAGATCTTTGATGTGGCGAAAGAAAAGTGATTGGGTTATGTCCTTATGCCTCTAGTTGGAAATAGAGGTAGTTTCGAGGTGTGTCTTATTCTTCGCCAAGTGTGTTCGTGTTGGCGGCCGACAACATGAAACCAAGTGAGGGGAATAAGGACCCTTGTGTGACTTTCGCCTAGATTGGGTTCACGTTTATTTTCGTGAAGTATAGTGTTGCGAATAACTTTGAAGGTCATGAAATGACCAAAGTCGTTGTGTTTTCAGGAGATAATGGTACGTGGACGGCCTCCTACGAGGGCTGGGCTCGGAGAATCGAGCGCGGCTCCCGAACAACTCGGGGAGGGTGAGAACTCGGGTCTTCGTAATCAGTTGACCGAGTTGATGGGCGTAGTTCGGCGACAAGCCGAAGCCATGCAGCGACAGGAGGAGCAAATTAAAAAGCTCCAAGACGAGATGGCGCAGCAAGCGGCTGCGATTAGGGAGGAGAGGTTGGGGGTACCTCCGGCCTCTGCTTCGGCACCGGCCGAGGAGGTGACACCGGCGCCGGCTAAGGCGCCGCCGGCATCACCGATTGTAGCCGGTGGATCGGGTACTCCTATGCCCAACTCCGAGATGGAGGATGCGGAGCGAGAGCGCGCACTTGCGGCTCTCATGAGGTTTAAAAAGTTCAACCCGCCTATCTTTAGCGGGGAGAACGTGGATCCATGGGATGTAGAGACATGGATCGATGCCATGGAGACACTCTTCGAGGATCTATATACCTTGGAGAGGGACAAAGTGCACCTCGCCGCTCATTGTTTGGAGCGATCGGCGAAGGTGTGGTGGAAGGGAGTCCGTCGTGATCGACTCTCTAGCCTTCCGCCACCGACATGGGAGGAATTTCGGGTTATGGTGTTCGCCGCCTACTTCCCCGATAGCGAGAAAAGGAAACTTCAAGAAAGGTTCCGGAAGTTGAAGCAAGGGAACCGCACCGTGCGCGAGTACGAGAGGGAGTTCTCGTACATTATTAATTGCGTACCGCACGTTGTCCGCGGAGAGTTGGACAAGGTCGACTGTTTCGTGCGCGGACTTCGACCGGAGATCTTTCGGGCGGTTCACGCCCTCAAACTAAAGACCTTTGCAGAGGTCTTGGACCGTGCTCTTTGGGTAGAGCACGGGAATGCTTGCGCGCGCGAGGAGCGCGAATCTTGGGAAAGAGAGAAGGAGAAGGATAAGGAAAAAGGAAAGAAACGACCGGCGAGTGGCTCGGGTGGGCAATCTAGCTCTAAGCGGCCCCCGAAGCACTCACAGTCGCAAAACCAATCGCGAGGGTTCCGGCGAAACCGACCCTCAACCCAGTGCCCGGTTTGTAGTGGCCCCCACGGCCCTCAGCAATGTGATTATCGTGAGGGCCGGTGCTACAAGTGCGGACAGCCGGGTCACATGCGGTACAACTGCCCGATGGATGATGGCCGAGCATCGTCGTCGGCATCGGCGTTTGCACCACCGAGGCAGCTTGCGGGCATCCCACTCGCGGCGATGTCGGCAGGCCGTACTCAGCCGCCGAGACCAGTGGAGGGCCAGCGGCCAGCGCCCAGTGGACGGGTATTCACCTCACAGGTGGAGGAGCCTTCTGCCCAGGATGATGTCGTGGCAGGTATTGTGTTAATTAGAGGCATTCGATGTAGAGTTTTGTTTGATACTGGTGCATCGCATTCATTCATTGCTCGATCATTTGCTATTGCACACGGAATAGAAATTGTAGATGCCACACATGCAAGAACTGTGCAAGTACCTGAACACACCTTTTGTGTACATCACGCGTGTGTAGGTTGTCCAGTGAGGGTTGAAAACTGGATCATGCCAGCTGATTTGCTGGTGTTAAGTCGAATGAATGAGTATGACTTAATCCTAGGAATGGATTGGCTCTCGAAATATCACGCTACTATTGATTGTGAGAGCCGGATAGTGAGGTTTAGAGAACCTGGGCACAAAGAGTTTGTGTACCGTGGTTGCAAGAGTTCGCTCTTTGCGTCAATGGTGTCCACGTCGCAAGCAAGGAAGCTTATTGCTAGTGGTTGCATTGCCTACTTGGCGACGGTAGTGGATGACCGAAAAGAAGTGTTAGGGCTCGAGGACATTCCTATAGTCCAAGAGTTCCCGGATGTATTTCCGACGGAGTTGCCCGGAATGCCACCGGACCGGGATATAAAATTCGTGATCGATTTGCTCCCGGGTACGGCGCCGATTTCTAAGGCCCCGTACAGGATGGCACCCGTGGAACTGAAGGAATTGAAAGCACAATTGCAAGATTTAATGGACAAGGGTTTCGTAAAGCCAAGTGTGTCACCTTGGGGAGCCCCTGTTCTATTTGTGCGGAAAAAGGACGGTTCGCTGCGGTTATGTGTAGATTACCGCGAGTTGAATAAAGTGACCGTCAAGAATAAGTACCCGTTACCCCGAATTGATGACTTGTTCGATCAGTTGCAAGGGTCTCGGGTGTATTCAAAGATTGATTTGCAATCCGGTTATCACCAATTGAAGATCAAACCGGAGGATGTGCATAAGACCGCATTTAGGACGCGGTATGGACACTATGAATTCACGGTTATGCCTTTCGGGCTTACCAATGCCCCGGCAGCGTTCATGGATTTAATGAACCGTGTGTTCAAACCACTATTGGATCAATTTGTGGTTGTGTTCATAGATGATATTCTTGTCTACTCTCGGAGTGAAGAGGAACATAAAGAGCACCTAAGGATTGTGCTTCAAGTTCTTCGAGAGAACAAGTTGTTCGCCAAGATGAAGAAGTGCGAATTTTGGATTCGTGAGATCGCTTTCTTGGGTCATGTGATCTCCGCGGAAGGAGTATCGGTGGACTCTATGAAAGTTGAGGCAATCAAGGATTGGCCTCGCCCGACCAATGTCACGGAAATACGAAGCTTTTGGGTCTTGCGGGGTACTATCGGCGGTTCGTGGAGGGATTTTCAAAAATCTCCGATCCACTAACGCGTCTTACCCGCAAGGGAGCCAAATATGTTTGGAGCGAGGAATGCGACCAAAGCTTTAAGGAGCTAAAGAAAAGGTTGACTTCGGCTCCGGTTCTCGCCTTGCCGATTGCGGGGGAGGGCTTTGTGGTGTATAGTGATGCATCACGGCGTGGTCTTGGGTGTGTGCTTATGCAAAGAGGACAAGTAATAGCATATGCCTCTCGACAGCTAAAGAGCTATGAGCAAAATTATCCCACCCACGACTTAGAGCTTGCGGCAGTGGTCTTCGCACTTAAGTTGTGGAGACACTATTTGTACGGGGAACATTGTGAGGTTTACATGGATCATAAAAGCTTAAAGTATTTATTCACTCAGAAGGAGTTGAACTTGAGGCAGCGGAGATGGTTGGAGTTGATAAAGGATTACGACTTAACCATCTTGTACCACCCCGGTAGAGCCAATGTGGTGGCCGATGCGCTCAGTAGAAAATCCGTGGAGAACTTCGCAATTGAGATGACGGGACAAATGCCGTTGATCAAAGAAATGGGCCGGTTTGACTTGGAAGTCGTGGCCTCGGGCGTCCCCGCTAGACTTATGAATCTCGAGATTTGGCCAACTTTGTTGGAGCAAATAAAAGAAAAGCAATCCGGTGATCCGGAACTCCAAAAGGTGCGGAGTGCTATCGAGAGCGGGCGCGCCAGTGATTTTCATGTAGACTCGAAGGGCGCAATTCGATTCCGAAATCGATTGTGCGTGCCAAAAGTCAGAGGATATTCGTGGGGAGATCTTGAAAGAAGCTCACACTTCTCCCTATGCGATTCACCCGGGCGGCACCAAAATGTACAAGGATCTCAAATTGTATTATTGGTGGCCGGGGATGAAACTTGATGTTGGACGCTTTGTGGCACAATGCTTAGTATGCCAACAGGTGAAGGCCGAGCGTCGCTTTCCGGCGGGAAATTTGCAAGGGTTGCCCATTCCAGTTTGGAAGTGGGAGAACATAGCAATGGACTTCGTTGTGGGTTTACCTCGATTACAAGGTGGCCACGACGCGATTTGGGTGGTGGTGGATCGTTTGTCAAAGTCGGCACACTTTTTGCCAATCCACACTACTTGGTCGGGAGACAAGTTAGCACAAGTCTACCTGGACGAGATTATGCGGTTACATGGGGTCCCGACTTCGATAGTCTCAGATCGAGATCCCCGGTTCACATCGCATTTTTGGAAAAGCTTGCAAGAAGCTTTAGGTACACGGCTCGATTTCAGTTCAGCATTTCATCCTCAAACTGACGGTCAATCGGAAAGGACAATTCAGATTTTGGAGGATATGCTGCGAGCGTGCGTGTTGGACTTCAAGGGTGCATGGCCTACACATTTGCCGATGGCTGAGTTCGCTTATAATAATAGCTATCAATCTAGCATCGGTATGGCACCGTTTGAAGCCTTGTATGGAAGAAAATGCCGCTCTCCTATTCATTGGAGCGAAGTCGGCGAGAGAAGGGTCTTAGGACCGGATGTGTTGCGTGAAGCGGAGGAAAAGGTCCGCTTGGCACGCGAACGCTTATCGACGGCGCAATCTAGACAAAAGAGTTATGCGGATCGACGTCGACAAGATTTGGAATTCGCGGTAGGAGACCGCGTCTTCTTGAAAGTGTCACCCATGAGAGGGGTGAAACGATTTGGTGTTCGGGGTAAGTTGAGTCCCCGTTACATTGGACCTTATGAGGTTTTGGAGCGTGTGGGATCCGTGGCATATCGGCTAGCTTTGCCGCCGAAACTTTCGGGGATACACAATGTGTTCCATGTATCGACGCTCCGCAAGTACATGTATGATCCGGCGCACGTCCTCGAGTATGTGCCTATGGAGCTACATGAGGATATGACTTATGAGGAATTTCCCTTGTGTATCATGGATCGCGAGGTGAAAAATTTGAGGAACCGTGAAATTCCTTATGTAAAAGTACAATGGACAAATCACGGTGAGCGAGAAGCTACGTGGGAATTGGAAAGCTCAATGAAGGAGCGGTTTCCTTACCTCTTCGCTGAGTCCAGCTGAGGTATGATTTAGTTTCACGGCCGAAACTCTCTTTAAGGGGGGAGGAATGTAGCACTCTGAATTTCGGTGCGTTGTATCGAACTTTACTAAATTTGATAAAGTTCGATGGAAGCCGATAATGGCTGGTGTGGAATCGGGTTCTGAAGGTTTCAGAACATTATGGGTGCGAGTGGAAACCCGGAAATTGAAAATTTTTGAAAAAGGGACCAACTGGAGCAAAACTGCTCACGGGGTCCGGACCCTGGAAGCTGGGGTCCGGACAATGAAGTCCGCGGGCAGCCACGGTCCGGACCCGGATGTTACGGTCCGGACCCGAGCTGGATTCCGAGTTGGGGTGCGTACGGGTTCCGGACCCGGACACCAAGGTCCGGACCCGGCCTGCGCGCTGGTCAGTTATCAGTGCGGGGTCCGGACCCCACTTGCAAGGTCCGGACCCGGCTGAGGCAGAATGCCCAGTGAAGGGTATTTTGGTAATTTCGCAGTGAATAGGTTATGTAGGGGGGCTGAGGTCTCTCTCCTCATTCCTTCTTCACTTTCCTCTCATTCCCTCTCCCTCTCCCTCACTTTCTCTCTCTAGAGATCCAAAGCTTGGAGAAGTGGTGGATTGGAGCTTGGAAAAGGACTTCCAAGGTGCAAAGAAGCTTCTTGGTGCAAGAAGAAGCTTGGGAGCTAGGGATTTGAGGTGAGTTCTTGTTATTTAGGGTTTAAACCTTGGATTTAATCCTTCAAGATGAGGTTTTGGAAACCCTAGGCAATCTTAACCACAAAAGGTGGAAGATTGGCCATGAAATCTAGGGTTTGGCTTGCATGCATGCAAACCCTAGGTAGATTTGGGGCTTTTGTCATGGGAGGTTCTAAAAATATTTGGACCTTCGGGAATTACAATTGAGGCATAGGAAATCATGTTAGAACACTTGATTTCAAGTATTGAGTTGATTTAAAGGTTCGTAATGAGTAACGAACCATTTTCTTGTAGAAGCTTGGGTTGAAGCAAGAACTCAAGGCTTGGACACTTAGGGGCTTGAAAAATACAAGAATTCGGAAGCTCTTGATGTGGGTTTGTGTTTACCGAAGTGATTAGGTCACTTCCATGTCTAGGATAAATATCTATTTAAAAATAAAATGGTATGTGTTGTGAACCCTAGAACTTGCATGTTGGCAAAGGTAAAATCATGATAGGTAGAGCAATGAGCTCCTATTGCATGATATAGAATTCAAGTATAATT
The DNA here is from genome assembly GCA_016920855.1 of Puya raimondii. Lineage (NCBI taxonomy): Eukaryota > Viridiplantae > Streptophyta > Magnoliopsida > Poales > Bromeliaceae > Puya > Puya raimondii. The sequence goes on along the minus strand of JABWPP010000050.1, from coordinate 209,635,456 downwards.
CAATTATCTATACTTGTTGCATGGTTGCATGTAGAATAGAACCTAGTGTCATTGAACATAGGTTGGAACATGTGAGAATAGAACCTAGTGTTATTGAACATAGGTTGGAACATGTGAGAATGAAACCTAGTGTCATTGAACCTAGGTTGAGAATGAGAAAGTAAACCTAGTGTTATTGAACATAGGTGAGACTTAGTGACTTGAACCTAAGGTCATGAGACTTAGGTTGGCAAGTGAAAAATGTGAACAACGGGATGTGCGACGATTTCGCTATCCCGGGTAGGCGACGATTTCGCTACCATGCCACGAGTTGGCGGTGTTGAAACGTGATGTGCGACGATTTTGCTATCCCGGGTAGGCGACGATTTCGCTACCATGCCATGAGTTGGCGATGTTGACACGGGATGTGCGACGATTTTGCTATCCCGGGTATGCGACGATTTCGCTACCACGCCATGAGTTGGCGGTGTCGAGATGGGATGTGCGACGAGGTTGCTATCCCGGGTATGCGACGAGTTCGCTACCCATGCCATGTGATGGCGGTGTTGAGATGGGGTATGCGACGATTTTGCTATCCCGAGTATGCGACGAGTTCGCTACTCGAACTAGGAGGTGACGAGTTCACTCCTTGAATGTTGGAACCCTTATGGTAAGACGGCGATTCCGAAACCATAAGTAAATGACAAGTAATTGAACTTAGTCAATGTGAAATATAGGATGAACCTAGGAGAGAATGATAATTTACATTTCATTTGGTTGCATCCTTTATGTTTATTTACAAGCATGTAAATAAGTGTTGCATAGTTATTTGTGATCTAACTTATGCATATGGTGTTTCTTTGGACCTGGTGGGTCGAGCTTCTCTCTTGGGTGGCCTTACCCACTGGGAACTATGTTTATAGTTCTCACCCCACGTTTTCCAGGTCCTTCCGCGAGTGAGGCGGCGGAGCGAGGCAAGGGTTTGGTTCTCTAGATAGCGGCCCTTCCATTTTGGTGATACATAGAGTTGTACCCCTAGTCTTGGACTTGATAGTATAGGGGATTTCCATTACATGTATGAAACTTATGTATTCCATAGTTTTGAAACATGGTGTATGGAAGGAAAAAAAAATTTTGGGCATGTATAAATGTGCAATGTGATGTAATAGAAGTAGAACTTCTTTATGTTGATGCTTTCCTTGTGCAACTCTTGTACTTCGTTCCTAGTTGGAACATCGTGGATAAGCTTGTGTTGTGACGCCTTGGGCGCGTAGAAGAGGCTCTATTCGTTCGGCGGGTCTGGGGCATGCGCCCGTGCGGTTATCCTTTCCACCTAGTTGGTGTTAAAGGTCCGGCGGGGCGTGACATATATATATATATATATATATATATATATATATATATATATATATATATATATATATATATATATATATATAGAGAGAGAGAGAGAGAGAGAGAGAGAGAGAGAGAGAGAGAGAGAGAGAGAGAGAGAGAGAGAGAGAGAGAGAGAGTCTGGCTATAATGCTATCAATAGCACCAAGTACTTGGTGCTACCAAGTTTTCCACCGTTAGATCTACCCCTTTGATCATTTTCACACCTTAGATCATACTATTCCACCAACTACCCACTAAACCATAGGGGACCACTATCATCCTCACCCCACATCCCTTCATCCAAGGGCCGAGAACCTAGTAGCACTAATGACTTGGTACTATTAATAGTATTCTAGTGTAGTTATATATATATAGCAGGACTACTGTGCTATTAAGAGCACAACAGTCCTTATGCTCCTAAGTTTCTAACCACCCATCAAGTTTGATGAGAGAGAGAAGAGATATTGGAGAGAAATTTAAGGAGAGGAGAAATTAAGATACCCAATTTCTTCTCAATTTTTTTTCTCTCTCTTCCTAACCGCCCATCAAACTTGACGGATGGTTAGGAACTTAGAAACATAGGGGTTGCTATGCTCTTAATAGCACAGTAGTCCTGCTATATATATATATATATATATATATATATATATATATATATATATATATATATATATATATATATATATATATATATATATATTGCTATGCTCTTAATAGCACAGTAGTCCTGCTGTATGTATGTATGTATGATGTATGTATGTATGTAGGCTGCTATATTATCGGTAGCACGGAAGCCTCCGTGCTACCAAGTTGTTTTCAATGATGCGGCTTTCAAATCAACGATCGGCTCCATTAGACTTGATCTACACTCTTGAAGTACTTAGAAACTAAATTTCATAATTTTTCGACATTATTTAGCTAGTGATCAAAAGGTTTCAAAATTGACAATTTTAATGGTCGATGTGAAGCGTTAGTGAATTTTGACGGTGTAAAAAAATCTAAATCTGATGAAATTTTTATAGAAAATTCTTTTCACTATTTAGAGTAAGATCAATACCTCTGACCTTAAATTCAAGTCTTTTATCATCATTTTTATGAGATTTTTATTTTTAGCCATTCATTTTTAGACTATTCTTTTGATAGGTAAATGATGTCGTAAAATTATGAAATTTAGTTTACAAGTACTTTCAAGAGTGTAGATCAAGTATACCCCACACACCACCCCCCCCCCACCCCCCCCCCCCCCCCCCCCCCCCCCCCCCCCCCCCCCCTCCTTTAAAATTGAGATTCTTGAGTTCCCTAGATGATTCCACACTAGTATAATCGAAGATCCTCCGTGGATTTCAGGGTATTTTTGGAGGAATTGGAATCTAGGGCTTGGATTTGGGGCTTTGTTCCCTATGAGATTTGGAACCAAATTGACCTGGTAGATCTTAAATTGAAGGGTAGTTCGACATGAGGGACAACTACAATGTGGATTCCGGCGAGGCTACTGTAAGAAAATCATATGTGTGTGCTCAGCGGAAGAAAATAACACAATTAAAATTTTCTAAACCAAAGATCACCTCGTGTTTCGCTTTAGATCGCTAACAATTATCCAATTGATCTAATCAAATAAGATTTAGTTTTTCACCTTGCGCGGGTTGAGATCACCGCGAATTCGACAATCATTGGTAAAAATTGTTCGTCCTCGCTAGCCGCGCAAGCGCCCGGCCTCTACTCGCGTCCACACGAAATCACGCCCTTGATCGAACCAGTCGACCGCTTTGATCCGCGATCCGATCACGAATTAACTCTTCCGTCGATTTGAGGAAGATGAATCAATCTCCAGGATGTGCTAGCAACCTTCTGAAGATCGAAACCGATGGATTAATTGTGGAGGACTTAAGGAAGAGGGAGAGGGTTGATGGCTAGGGTTTTCTATTTCTCTTGTAATGCATTCCACACATTAATATGTCATATGATATATATTTATAATGAGAAAACCCTAAGCCTAACCCTAATCCTTATCAAATCCTAATCCGATTGGATTATCCATTAACCCTCAAATTGGTTTTAATCGAATCCGAATCCTAATTCGATTCATGTGTAACATTTACACATAAGTCCTCATATTATTTACTAACGATTAGTAAGTACACCATGCAACTTTTACACTTAAATATCTCTAACTTACAATAATTGCAAATTAGTCCTTTTACTAATAAATTAGTAAATTTTAGTATTTAATTATGTTATAATTGCAATTAACCCATTCGATAAACTTCTTTTAACGTCTCCTTAATATCGATCATGCGCAATTTCTTATGTGTGTGACCTAATAGGTTCAATTCTGTCTGGTACGAGATATGATGCGATCCCCATCTACATCATCATCGAAACTCTTTTCGATGGATCAAACTCTTTTGATTCCACCCTTATAGAATAATTAATCGTCTATAATTATTCGTATTGGTTCCCACAATCCACTAGTGACGCCTAGCAGCATGTAGTGGCAATCCAGCCAAAAGTGAAAATCGGACTGAACCTTTAGGTGCAGTTACCGTACAATACAATCCTTCCATCGCATAGTCCCGACTGAGTGGAGGTCATGGAATACTCGTCAAACCCCATCACCCGTCATATGATAAATTTGATAGGACAGAAGCTCTTATGGATATTCTTGGAAACACCTTTCCATACACATATTACCCCGGCCGAGGATTTCTGTGCTTTGTCTTACAAATAGCATAGGACTAAGCGATAGATCCCCTATAAACACACACTCATTCCTGATATAAACCTACTGCAGCCAACATATACTACTAAGACCCATGGCTAGGATCAGAGTTTGTTGCATAGTCAAACTACAGTAGCCTCACATTGAATAGTCGTGGTGTCGCAGGTCTAAGGATCAGTTGTACCACTGCAACATCGAACCAGTTACTGACGAATAAGTAGATATCCATGTAACAGTCCGTAGTTGGTCACGCTCAGTACCCTTGTTCTCTAACAACCACCTGCATGTTCGCTCCAGTGTCCCCGCACTGATGACTCGAGATTCGTCATCCCAAAAGAAAGCAGCACACACATCAACCTTACCGGATCAATCATCGTCCCCATGATGATCCTCCGATTGAGAGCATATATAAATTAATCACCAATAGTATGTACCTCAAATTCTCAACTCTTGAGAATACAAATTATCATCTTATTAATTCAATCGTCCATTCATTTTCTTGCATGCTTTCTAAAGTAGGGTTGGTCAAATTGGATTGAGAACTCGGTACTTGGACGCATGAGGATTGGGTCATTAGACATCGGAAATCCTATAAATGTAATGAACTAGAATGTGAACTTAGAAAATATTGTGGAACATTGGTGGCATCTTGACTAGTTGTTAGGACGTAGAAAACAAAGTGAAATACTAGGTGTCATTGTGAGTCTAAACATGAACCTAGTGATGGACATATGGACTGGGTATCCTATTGTGCAAGTAGAAAATATGAACATTGTGTGTCATGAGTGTTACATGTGGATTTGTTGTCGTAGTTGCACAGGATTTGAGATGAGCATGCGAGGGATTGAAATAGATCCTCTGAACCATGCTAGGGATTGGTAGATCTCCTATGTTGTTACCCTGGTCAGTAGGGTGTCCTCGAGATAAGAGGACTGGATCGTACTCACATTATCTATTTGGCTTGTTGGTGGTCGCGACACCGCAGGCAGTGAGCTCCGGAGTTGTCACCTATGGGTTAACGTATCTACCCAGCAGATGGCCCTCGGTTGGTTAGAGTCCCCGTGGGCCCTGGTATTGTGAGTTTGGCTTGACTTCATGTGAGCCGGATGATTGGGTCATGAGGTAAAAGAGAAAGTCAGTTGAGTATAGTAGATTATGTCTTTGGTTATCTTATGAAGTCTTGTAGTAGCATCATATGACAGATGACGAGTCGATTTTGCCTCCTCGGTAGACAGTCTGTGTTTGGTTGAGCGGTCATCTCCCCAGTAGACGATCTAGAGGAGGGAGTTAGGCTTGACTTCGCGTGAGCCGGTATGATTGGGTTAAAAGGTAAAAATGGTAAGCATCTTGAGCCTAATAGCATTTATTGTTTACCTAGCTTTATTTGCAAAGACATAGTAGTGTTTATTCTAGTTTATGCATAGTGTAGTTGTTGTACTACTTTCTTGTTGTTTATCTACTTATGCCTTGATAGACCTAGTGCGAAAATCAGCGAGGTCGGCGGTCGAACCCACTGAAAACTTCTTTTAGTTCTCACCCCCCTGTTTTGCAGAGCCAACCATTAAAGGAGCGGCACCGGACCGAGGCGTGGGCGTTGCGCCCTAGATAGCGGGGTCACCAAGTGTAGGTCACCCGTGTCCAAGCGAATGAATGTAAAAGTACTTTGGAAAGACAAATGTAATTGAGAACGAGGTTGTATTTTGAGGAAGAATTCATGTATTAAATTTGAGAATTGTATATACCAATGTGTATGTTCAAGTGTTGTAATAGCTAGGGTTAAATTCTCGATCTTGTGGTATGCCCTCGTGCAGAACTATATTATATTATTTTTTCCTGGGTGAAATTTAATGTACTTGTTTTGTTTACACCTTGGGCGGATAGAGAAAACTATGTCCGTTCGGCGGTCTGTGTACGTGCCCGAACCGACCAAATTGGTGGTCTCGGAGCATGACAACAACTTGGTAGCATGAAGACCTCCGTGCTACGATAGTATAGCAGCCGGACTCTATATATATATATGTATGTGTGTGTGTATATATATATAGATATATATATATATATACAGAGTTAGGCTGGTATACTATCGGTAGCACGGAGGCCTCCGTGCTACCAAGTTGTTTTTCAATGATGCGGCTTCCAAGATCGGCTACGTTAGACTTGATCTACACTATTGAAAGTATTTGGAAACTAAATTTCATAACTTTTCGACATTATTTGGCCATGATCAAAAGGTCTCAAAATTGATAATTTTAATGATCGATGTGATGCGTTTGTGAATTTAACGGTATAAAACAATCTAAATCTGATGAAATTTTTATAGAAAATTCTTTGAACTATTTATAGTAAGTCCAGTACATCTAATCTTAAATTCAAGTCTTTTATCATCATTTTTATGAGATTTTTATTTTCAGCCGTTCATTTTTAGACTACTCGTTTGATAGGTAAATGATGTCGAAAAATTATGAAATTTAGTTTTCAAATACTTTCAATAGTGTAGATCAAGTCTAACGGAGCCGATCGTCGATTTGGAAGCCGTATCATTTAAAACAATTTGGTAGCACGGAGGCCTCTGTGCTACCGATAGTATAGCAGCCGGACTTATATGTGTATGTCTATATATATATATATATATATATATATATATATAGAGAGAGAGAGAGAGAGAGAGAGAGAGAGAGAGAGTCCGGCTACTATACTATCGATAGTACCAAGTGCTTGGTACCATCAAGTTTTTCGCCGTTAGATCTACCTCTTTAATCATTTTCATCCGTTGGATCATACTATTCAACCAACCACCTACTCAATCCTATGGGATCACTATCATCCTAAATGGAGACTTCTATCATCCTAATCGTACATCCCTTTATCCAAGGGCCGAAAACCTAATAGCACCAAGCGCTTGGTACTATTAATAGTACAGTAGCCTAATTCTACATATATATAGTGTTACGGATTATGTATTGGCATATTTCGTGAGTTGTCGAGTCGGAGTCTTGAAGGTCGAGGTGTTACTTGAACAAGTTGAAGAATCCAAGACCTCGAGAATAATATGTCAATGACTCGCAGGATGAATCACGACGTGGAGGTATGATTTATGGTATTGAAATCATATTATATGCTTAAACATGGATTAAACGAGTTTTTGGGAACTTTAGTTTCATATATAGAACTATTTTATATTGAGTTCCGGTACCTGAAGTTTGTTCCTCAAAACCGTTTTGAAAAACTAGAGTTTTTATATAGGGTACCGGAATCTTATTTGAAGTTCCTCAAAACCCGAAAGTTGAATTTCTGGATATTGAACTGCATTCCGGTACCTCAGTTTAGTACCGGTACTGATTTGATTTATTTCGGTATTGATTCAATTTATACCGGAATGTAGTGGCGTAAAGTTTCTGTTCCGTCATTACATTCCGGTACCTCATTACGTGTACCGGTACGTAGTGTCCAGATTTGGAAAGTTTGATCTAATCCGACTCTGTTTGATTCCAACGCCTATAAATAATATGTTAGGGTTCTCTTTGATGTTGAACAACTCAGAATTCATGAGAGAGAAACTCTAGAGGCTAGGATTTTCGTTCTAAACCTTTTCCCACAAAAATAGCCTCCGAGATCAATTCGAGATAGTTTAATCTCTATTTCCATATGTCGAATTGATCTTCATCTTGCTTAGATCTTCTTCCTCTGGTTCTTAATGAGTTTCTAAGCAAGGAATCACCAGTATAAACCCTGAGTTTGTGTTCCAAACGGCGTCGTGGATTCGACGTGATCAAGGCGGTTCGTGGATTCGGATCGTGAAGGCTTCGAGGATTCGAAGTGAGGCGTCTCGTGGATTCGAGGCGTGGTTTCGTGGATTCGAACGTGTGGCGTGGACAGCCGTTGGTGCGCGTGATCCGCTGAAGAGAAGGGAGAGGTTAAGTCTGTGGAGTCAGTAATCACCTTATAATTCTTTACTCTTAGTGGATTGTTTTTCGCGTGATTGGTCCCGTAGGTTTTTCTCCAAAGTGGAGTTTTCCCACGTAATTCTCGACGTGCTGATTTTATTTTCCGCATTTACTTTATCGCATTGAAATTTGTGATTTTTGTTTATACACTTATTCACCCCCCTCTAGGTGATTGATATACTCTAGATAGATCCTAGGGCTCCCCGTAACTTACAATTGGTATCAGAGCTGGATCTAGATTTTATCTATCTTAATGGGTGAAGGAGGTAATATAAATAGGCCACCATTATTTGATGGAACCAATTACGCCTATTGGAAAGTTCGGATGAGAGCCTTCCTCATCGCAATTGATGAGCGAGTATGGCAAGCCGTGGAATTCGGGTGGAAACATCCAACCGAAGTAGTCAATGACGTTACTCTATCTAAACCACGGAATAAATGGTCGAGGGATGAGAATGAAGCTTCCTCTTTTAATGGGAAAGAAATTAATGCTCTTTCCCCTACTGAGTTCACACGTGTTTCCGCGTGTGATACGGCTAAAGAGATTTGGGATACTCTACAAGTTACACATGAGGGTACAAGTCTAGTTAAAATACAAAAGCTCCAAATGCTCACTAGTCAATTTGACTCAATTTGCATGGAGGAGCATGAATCCTTTATTGACTATTTTACTACATGTGCTAACTTGGGAGAGAAGATCCCAGAATCTAAAGTTGTAAGAAAAATCCTTCGAACACTTCCGGAGCGTTTTAGAGCGAAAGAAGCAGCTATTGAAACCGTTAATCATCCGGATGAGATGAAAGTAGAAGAGTTAGTAGATGCTCTTCAAACATATGAAATGACATTTCCTACTAATCAATCTTCTTCCAAGTCTTTTTCAAAAAGTACAGGTGTTGCACTTAAATCTATAAAAGAGGAAGACGACGACATGGAATCCGACGATGAAGTTTCCCTCACAAATTTCGAACATCAATTGGCGCTTCTCACTAAGAAGTTTCGTCGGAAGTTTCGGAAGAACCAAAGCAACAAAGCTCCATCCTCCTACCAAAAGGCTTCATCTAAAGGATCTTCAAATTTTAAATCTTCTAAAGAGAAGAAACTTGCAAAGTCATCTAAAGAAAAAGATGAATTTGAGGGGAAAATCTAATGCTACAAGTGTAGAGGCTACGGCCATATCTCCTCGGATTGTCCCACTAAAAGTCTTACAAAAAGAGGGCTTTACAAGTGAAAACTTGAGACGATTCTACTTCAGATGAGTCGACTTCAAGTGAAGAGGAAAAGAATGATGCGATTGCCTTATGTTCACATACCTCTTTGCCTTCTACTTCAGCTTTTTGTTTATCATCTATTATTGCTGACCCTTTTGCTTCTTCCTCTTTGCATGGGACATCGAGCGATGATGGCGAGAGTGAAGAGGAGTCCGATGATGAAGACTTAGCCGTTGCCTACAATCATCTACTCATTGAATCGAAAAATATGGCTAAGCTTAACAAGAAGCTAAGGAAACGACTACTAGAGCTTGAAAGTGAGAACAACAGTCTAAAGAGTACAACTAAAGCTCTTGAGCAGGAAAGGGAGTTAATATTGAACAACAACAAAACCCTACTAGAGAAGATCGGCTTTCTAGAACAACAGTTCAAAGAAGTTAATACTTCCAACCAAGTTTTGACTAACCAAGTTCATCAACTCAAATCCGACATACAAAAATTCTCCTCCGGGACGAAAAAGCTTGATGATATGCTCGGATTGGGTCAAACAAACAAACTTGGAGTCGGATACGAAAGAACTCATGTTGAGAAGGGTGGAAATTCAGCATCTAAAGATTCATCCAATCTAAAGGAGAAAATATGTCACAGATGCGGGAATAAAGGACACATTAAGAAGACGTGCTCTAGAAAAGGAAAGAATAATCAACCGGTGTTTTCTAAATATCTATCGGCATCATTGACAATCTGACAACCCCCGAGGATCCAAAAGCAACATCAAACGGGCCGAATTGAGAAGACCAACCTAAAGTCAAACCCACAACAAAGGATACTATGTGGACACCAAAGGTTGAACAAAAGTCAAAACAATCGATGCCCAACCATAATAAAGCAAGTCATCCGACGATCCGACAAGTTTGGATTCGGAAAGGTGATATCTTTCCTTGTCTTAAGCATTAAATTATTTTTGACTTAGCATAATGCATGGATCGGTTTCTAGTGCATATCTTATTTGATCATTGCTTTATGCTCTTGGTGCTTTCTTGTAGCATTTGCTTTTATGTTTTATGCTTTTGACGATTTTGTTTTCGCCCAACATTAATGAGTGCCTTGAACTTATTGATTCACATCCATTCATTCCCTCTTAATCTCACGTTAATTATCGATTTTACTTCATCTTTATTATCTTTGGAGATAATATATTGTGAGATTTCATAATACATATGTTCATCAAATTTAGGTAATCATGTGTAATCTCTAGGAGCTTAATCTATCTCGGTTGTGTGTGTTAAATTTGATGGATAGTTATTCTCTCATGGACTAAAATTTGTCACATATTTTTTCAACTAAGAGATTGCTAAAGTAAGGAGGAGTATTATTGAAAACATAATTTCTCATATGCTTTGAAAGATGTGGAAAGAGTTACATCCTTAAAGGAGTGTGAAAACTACTACCACATGTAGGAAAGAGCTACCACCCCGGTCGTCCGGTTAGTGTGTGCAGCTACCACATGAGAATTGAACTGCATATCAAAAAAAAAAAAATTATATAAATTGCAAAAGCATACAAAGGAAAAATGTCACTATATTTTTTTAGAGTCATAAGGTGGTCCACATACATGAAAGATGCTCAAAGAGCCACCCCCGATGTGATATTTGTTTTATCTCAAATTTGAACGCTTGTGCGACAAAATTTCTGTCTCTTTGATGAATTTCTTAAGTCATCTTCATAAACCGCTTATATCTTGATAGCTTTTGGGCTTTTAGATTATTTGTGATGACTTGATTTTGAACTATATATGAATTAAGAATTCTTATAATATTTTATTTGCATTGTGATAATTTTGGAGTAAAATTTTTAATTTTCGTGAAATTATCATGGATTGAAATTTTTATATGTGAATATTTCATGTAAAAGGCACTTACATTTTAATTTTTTTGAAATTTTTGTATTGCATACCGGTGCTAAATGAAGGTACCGGAATGTAATGATTTTGATTCTGCTTTAACCCGAGAGCAGTTTTTCTAAAATTTGCACTACATTCCGGTACGCGTGCTCTAGTACCGGAACTAGCTCTGCGCGACAGACTTTTATTACCGGAATGGTGTTTTTATTTTCACTCAAATCTTTTTCAATACACTCCCTTTCTCTCTCTAAAAACCTCCTAACGTGATTCTCCTCCAGATCTGTGGTTTTACTGCTTGGATTTGTAAGTTTACATCCTCAATCTCATTTTTAATCTTCTAAACCCTAGTTTTCATGTTTTTAGATTGTTTTGTTGGGTTGACGAAAGATCTTCATCTTTACTGAAATTTCTTGCGGATTTTTTCTTGAAGTGAAGTTAGATGCCTGTAAGCTTGGTTCTAGTACATTTTGTTCCGTGAATAACCTGGTATTTATCTTGGATCTTTGATTTTTAGCTTATTCTTAAGCTATTTTTGGGATTTTTGCTAGAATCACTTGTTGCATGAAATACACTGCATGATTCTCATGGAATTAGTATTCTTGTGCATTCTATGTTGATTAGAGAGCTTATTACAAGTTTTTATAAGATAAATGAAAATTTGATCATTTGTTTCATTTTTCATGTTCTATGTTGCATAGGAAAAATGGCATTCTCCATTATCCTTGTCCTCATGGTGCTTATGGCTGCCGGCGGAGGCCGTGGACGTGGTCGTGGGAAGAAGCAAGTCACCAAGCGATCATGTGTCGAGGAAGACACGTCAAGTACCGAGTCTGAGGAATCCGAGTATGCCCCGGAAAAACCTACTGATAAGGGCAAAGGGATAGCTCCTGAGACATCGACAAGAAAGACAAGAGCTCGTTCTCCACCTCGTCGAAGCACTGGCGGTCCAGTCCTTCGAGAACCTGATTCAACCGAACGTGAACGCCACACCAAAATGGGTGAAGAAACTGAAGTCGTTTCTTCCAAAAGGCAAAAAGCATATGCAAGCAAGACTTGTCACGCGGAGCGTTATGTGAACTTCAGTGAACTGACGCGTGAAGTTTCAGAATTTGCTCATCTTCTTCAAAGAGCTCCAATTGAACCAGTCGGCCGCATTCCAGCTCGTGCACCTTTTTGTGTTGAACTTATTCGCGAGTTCTATATGCGTGGGAAGGTCACAGATGAGGATTCAGACACAGGAACCTATAGATTTGAAACTTCTGTTCGAGGAAAGAGAATAGAAGTCACGCCGCAGACTACTGGAGACATCTTTGAATTAAACGTGATTACTACCGGCTTACACTACACTCAAGGGACAATTCAGCATTCCTCGCATTGGAATACAGTGACCAATGCTTTATGTAAGCCGGGAACTTATTCAAACCGGTTGTACGTGGATTCCAGGGAATTGAAGCCCGAATACCATATTTTTTCTTTGGTTGTCTGCTACAATGTGGTGCCAACTATTGGGATAAAGCGCATCCGGTGGGATCGTCTAGTGCTTCTCTACCTACTTGGTCATCCGGAGTATGCACAGGGGCTTAACATAAACATTCCGTTCTTGATATGGCAGCGCATGGTTAATGTGTCACGCCCCGGATTACTCGTTTCCCCGGGCTCGCCAACAGATCCGCCGTATACATAGATTTTTCTATGTATACGAAGCGATAGCTAACCTGTAAACAAACATACAAGCCACTACAAGAGATATATAGAGCTGCAATAAAACATACTAATAACAAAAGCCACCTGTACATATAGAGTCCAAAATACAATAGGTACACCACAACCAAAAATAGGTACAAATCCACAGTATATGTACATGGCTCAACTCAAAATAAACTATCTCCAGTAGGGTCCTCCTCTAGGGACAACAGGGACAGGTAGGGATCTAGCTCGCGACTCCCTTACCTCGATCCGCGGAAACAGGCGCAGCAGCCGCAACAGAAGAAGGCTCTGCAAAAAGGTGGCAACAATGGGTGTGAGAACTACTATCAAAAGAAGTAGTCCTCAGTGGGTACCGATACCGACCTCAACGGTCCACCCACTAAGTCTACAAGACTAACAGTATAGCTGGTAGGTAAAGAACAACAAAGTAAGCTGGAATAAACTCTACAGCTATCATGCCACTACCCTACCACTATCCATGTCAACTCTCAAGTAAGCATCACCAAAGTGAGAAATCATCCCTGACCAAATCTATCGGAACCGCCCAAACGGGCTCGTCCAGCCAACTGCCTAGCCACACCGCACACTACCAAAAAGGGTAGCCGGTCCAAAACAGATCCACAATCTGTAGCGACAACAACGCAAAAGAGGCCTCACTCCGGAGCGGCACTCGGGGGAGCTACCCAGCCGAGTTAGTACGCGTATCTCTGTCGAGCACAAACAGGCTCCGGCAGGCTATAGTCAAAGAACAAAGGGGTCAAAAGGGGTCAAAGACTCTAAGCTCACGTGCCCTCAGCACAACCAGAAGCTAAAACAAGAGTCTGGGTCCACCGTCAACCCCGACGGCACCCAGTAATACAGAACAGTCTAACCCTGCTGTAAATACAAGCTCGGCAACCCAGCACGAGCGTAAACTCGTCCTATAACGAACTAAGTATCCACCTCGCACTAACAGCGGTGATACAAGAACAGAAACGGCTCCTAGAGCTAAATCTGATAACAGTTCGAAAAGTGACGGTTGTATGTTCGCGAGTTTTCTCCTAAGTCAATTCCCAGTTCAGCATGTAAAGTCATGTCAATAAATTAACAATTTATGCTCCAAATTCAGATTTCATATAAACACATGCAAATTCACGAATTCGAGCTACTAACATGATTAAACAGATAATAAACAGCATGCTGCACTCTCTACAACTTAGGAGGAAATCCGGCGATTTCGGTAACATCAACCCACCTCGAAAGCTATCCAACAACGGCTAGGAGTCGAGTGGAAGGCCTCCAAGCAACACTGGCCGAAATCGAGCTCAAATCTGCAACCTCGAGATTCGGACCCACCTGCTCATTGTTCTGGGCGCCCAGAACATCAGCCCAGAACTGCAGCCTGGCAGCACAACCCACATGTAATCAACATGCGATAAAATCCAAATCCTAAGTCCAAATGCAGTGAAATTTGGCTCAAATCACCAGCAGAGGTTCACGAACAAACCCTCCAAATTTCAGCCAAAACGGAGCTCGACTCGTGTCCAAAAAGCTTAAACATTGAATCAAGTCAACATCTGGATCCTCCTGCACATGGATCCAGAAGTTCCAGCACTTAAGCAAATCACAAAAACAGCAAGAATTCAGGGATTCCAACGAATCTAGCTCATAGAAAGGGGTCACAAACCTCTCAAAAACAGTGATGGAACAATCTAAAACCTCTCCAAAGGTCCTCACAAAGATCTGGATCTAAAAATCCAAGAAATTCCATCAATGACCCAAAAATTCAGCACTTAAGCAATTACTCAAAATCTGAGCTAGAACTCACATTTGAATCCTCAATTCAGGTGGGAAGGACCTCCAAACCAGCAAGGAAAGTGGAAGGGTCAATCTTCACTTCGTAAATCTAGCTCCCAAGAGATTGGATGCAAAGAACAAAGGAAAAAACCCAAGTTTCAGCTCAAGAACACCAGGGGTCCAGTAAAACATCAACTGTAGATTACATACCTGTCCAAATCGCGATTGGAAGGATTCCACTTCTTCCTCTGCGAATCCTCTATTCAACAAACCAGGTTCGTTGGATTTGGACACTCCTACACTGCACACGAGCACGAACACCCCAGGTCGACGTTGCAGTTTCAGCAGGAAACCAAGATCACCAATGGAGCAAGATGAAATTGGGAGAGAAGAGAGGGTTTCCCTTGCAAGATCCGAGTTCACCTTGAAGAGGGGAGAAAAGAGCCTCAGGGGAGGTCGTCCATTGCTTTTATAGACAAGGGATAAAGGTGCAGTGAGCCTCAAGAACAGAATACATCTAACCTGTACTCAGAAGGAAATTCCCAAATTCGGGCGCCCGAAACTCATGAAGTGGGCGCCCAGTTCTTCAGCCTGCATCAACTCGACCATCGGACTCTCCGCCGCGGTTCGGTGCGCCCAAACCTGGTCCGGCGGATCTCACCAACCGATCAACACGTGTCGAGCAGTTCGATACTCACGAGGTAGGATTTCCGGACTCACTTTCCGGGCGCCCGAAACATGGATCCGAAATGACTTAGTAATTTTCAGAAATGAGCGCTGCACAACTGGACTCCCAAAACAAGACTTCTGGGCGCCCTAAAGTTCAAAAGCCCAAAACTCCAGTTTTGGCTTGCTTCGGCGCTCCGAGTCCGTTTTCGCATCTATTTGACGCCGAAACGACTCCGACTTGTCTCGACCTTCTCCAGAAGCGTCGGACAGTCTAGAATACTACAGTCATTCCTTCAGTTAGGCCCCAGGGGTACTACATCCTTCCCCCCTACGGAAAGTTTCGTCCTCGAAACTCAAACTCAAACTCATACCTCAAGAAGACGGCTCGAAAAGGTAGGGATAGGATTCCCGCATCACCGTCTCCGGCTCCCAAGTCGCCTCACGCTCCTCGTGATTACTCCACTGCACTTTCACGTACGGTATGACTCGGTTGCGCAATTCTTTCGTCTCGCGAGCAAGAATCCGCACCGGTCGCTCCTCGTACCGCAGGTCCTCAGCCAACTCGAGTGGAGTGAAGTCAATCACGTGGGAGGGGTCGAACACATATCTCCTCAGGGCCGAGACATGAAACACATCATGGACTCCAGAAAGTCGCGGTGGAAGGGCAATCCTGTACGCTACCGGCTTGCCACGAACTCCAAAACGGCGAATTCCTCTGGACGGCGAGACTTTCAGAAACACATGATCTCCAATCTGGAACTCCAAGTCTCGTCTCCTAGTATCCGCATAGCTCCTCTGTCGACTCTGGGCGGTCTCAAGACGTCGTCGAACCATCTTGACCTTCTCTTCCGCTTCCAACAGGATATCGGGACCCAAAGTCCTCCTCTCACCCACATCGCTCCAATGCAAGGGCGAACGACACTTGCGCCCATACAATGCCTCAAACGGAGCCATCTGGATGCTCGCTTGATAGCTATTGTTGTACGCAAACTCAACCAGTCCTAAGTGTCGATGCCACCCTCCACCAAAGTCTAGGACACATGCCCTCAACATGTCCTCCAGAGTCTGAATGGTCCGCTCAGACTGACCATCTGTCTGTGGATGAAAAGCCGTGCTAAACCGCAGCTGAGTACCCAGTGCTGTCTGTAGACTCCTCCAAAACTGTGAGACGAATCGTGTGTCTCGATCAGACACAATCGAGGTAGGCACTCCATGCAGTCTCACTATCTCGTCCAAGTATAACTGAGCGAGTCTGTCCCTGGACCAAGTAGTCTGCACTGGTAAGAAGTGGGCAGACTTGGTCAGTCTGTCCACTATCACCCAAATAGCGTCAAAACCAGCCTGCGCCCTCGGTAATCCCACGACAAAGTCCATGGCGATCTGGTCCCACTTCCACTCGGGTATTGGGAGACTCTGAAGCTTGCCAGCAGGTACTCGGTGCTCTGCCTTTACCTGTTGACAAGTCAAACACTGAGCCACAAATCTCCCAATATGCCGCTTCATTCCATTCCACCAGAAGTGTGCCTTCAAGTCCTTATACATCTTGGTTCCACCGGGGTGAACCGTATAAGGTGAGTAATGAGCCTCTCTCAAAATCTCCTCTCGGATCTCTGAATCCACAGGCACACACAGTCGGTCCCTGTACCGCAGTACTCCCGCACTGTCAACACCAAAATCCCCCGTCTGCCCACTGGCAATCTGATCTCGAATCCTCATCAAGTAGGGGTCTACACTCTGTTTCTCTCGGATCCTATCCAACAGAGTGGGTTGCAAAACCAAAGACATAAGTTTTGCAGTAACCCCAGGGGATACCACCTCAAGCTCAAGCCGCCTCAACTCCTCAAGTAACGGCGCCTGCTGAGTGATCATCATACTAAGGCTCAGCACTGATCTCCTGCTCAACGCATCTGCCACTACATTCGCCTTGCCGGGATGATACTGGATGGTAATATCATAATCCTTCAACAGTTCCAACCACCGGCGTTGCCTCAGATTCAATTCCTTCTGAGTGAACAGATACTTGAGACTTTTGTGATCTGTGAAAATCTCACAGTGCTCACCATACAGATAGTGCCGCCACAGCTTCAGTGCAAACACTACAGCTGCCAGCTCCAAATCATGCGTAGGATATTTCTTCTCATAATCCTTCAATTGCCGAGAGGCATAGGCAATTACCCTACCATGCTGCATCAACACACATCCCAAGCCACTGTGTGATGCATCACTATATATCACAAATCCTTCCCCCATAACTGGAAGGGTAAGGATGGGAGCAGACATCAGTCTCTCCTTCAGCTCCTCAAAGCTACGCTGGCACTCAGCACTCCAAACAAATCTAATCCCCTTCCTCGTCAGACGAGTGAGGGGTGTGGAGAGCTTCGCAAAGCCTTCCACGAATCGACGGTAATATCCAGCTAACCCAAGGAAACTCCTCACCTCGGTAACCGTCGTCGGTCTGGGCCAATCCCGCACAGTCTCAATCTTCTGCAGGTCCACCGCTACTCCAGTGGCCGAAATCACATGGCCCAAGAAAGCTACCTCACGAAGCCAGAACTCACACTTCTTCAGCTTAGCATACAACTTCTTCTCTCTCAGAAGTTGCAGCACAACCCTCAAGTGCTCCTCATGCTCAGCATCGCTCCGAGAGTAGATCAAGATGTCATCAATAAACACCACCACAAACCGGTCCAAGAACGGCTTAAACACTCGATTCATCAAATCCATAAACGCGGCAGGGGCATTAGTCAATCCAAACGGCATCACCGTAAACTCATAATGCCCGTACCGGATCCTAAAAGCCGTCTTAGGAATATCCTCGGCCTTCACCTTCAATTGGTGGTAACCAGACTGCAAGTCAATCTTCGAGAAGACACAAGATCCTTGCAGCTGATCATACAGATCATCAATGCGCGGCAAAGGATACCTGTTCTTGATGGTCACTTTATTCAACTCTCGATAATCCACACAAAGTCTAAGTGAACCATCCTTCTTCTTCACGAATAACACCGGCGCTCCCCAAGGCGATACACTGGGTCTCACAAACCCTTTATCCATCAAATCCTGAAGCTGCGCCTTAAGCTCTCTCAGCTCAGCCGGTGCCATTCGGTAGGGTGTCTTTGAGATTGGCGCAGTTCCTAGGACTACGTCAATCACAAACTCGACCTCCCTGTCTGGTGGCATCTCAGTCAACTCCGGGGGAAACACGTCCGGGAACTCGCGGACTACAGAGATGTCCTCGAGCTCGGTGCCACTGCAGATACCTCCACAACAGTCGCTAGAAACGTGATACATCCTCGACTCATCATCTGTCTCGCTCGTGCCGACGAAATCCACGTCGCAAACAACGTGCTCCTGCAGCCTCGATACACGTACTCTTCCTGGCCTGGCTCGCGAAACGTCACGGTCCTCTCGCCACAGTCGATCGTCGCGAAGTAGCGCGTCAGCCAATCCATGCCGAGCACTACATCAAAATCCTGCAATCGCCCCAAGGCCAACAGGTCTGCGGGCATCACCCAAGGTCCAAGCTGCACTGGGCAAGCTCGACAACAGTCCTCCACACGCAAAACGGCTCGGGAATCTGCACCTCTCGTGCACAAGGTAACGGCCCTATCACTAGCCCATGCAAGGATGCAAATGCTCGACTAACAAAAGAATGTGATGCACCGGTATCAAATAATGCACGAGCTCTAATGCCAGAAATTAAAATGATACCTGCCACCACATGATCGGCCGCCGTGGAGTCCTCCAGTTGAGCAGCAAAGACTCTGCCGCTCTGCGCCTGCTGCCGTCGCTCACCCAGGCGTGGTACAGAAGCCCGATCCATCTGGCTGTGACTCGGTGGAGCTCCATAGGCCTACTGATGAACTGGGGGTGCCGATGCGATCGATGGTACAGGCGACGCTGCTCGGGGGCAAGCTGCCCGCAGATGTCCGGACTGACCACACCCAAAACACCGGCCCTCTCGCTGCTCGCACTGTCGAGGCCAATGTGGTCCTCCGCAGATGACACATCTCGGTGCTCCCCTCTGCTGACGTCCCTGCTGACGGGATCCACCAGACCTCTGTCGCCCCGAAAACCCACGACCCTGAGAACGTGATCGTGGAGGTCTCGGCGGGCGTCTGCCGCTGGTCTGTCCCCCGTCCTCCGGAGTCGGGCGCTTCCTATCCAAACCCTGACTCAGAGTGGCTGCCCGCTCACTCGCCGTCAAGGCTCCTCGCTCCACCCATAGCGCCTGCTCGATCGACACGTCCAAGGTCTGCAACCTCTGCGCCTGAACTAAGACAAATATCTCATGTCTCAATCCTCGCTCGAACAAATAAACTCTGTGAGCCTCATCTCTCGCAGCAAAAGGAACACAGTTCAGGAGTCTGGTAAACTCCCGGGTATACTCCTGCACTGTGCGATCTCCCTGGAGTAGACTCTTCAAATCCTCCTCGAGTTTCTGCTTCACGCTGTTAGGGAAATAGGACCCATACAGCATCCCGCAGAACTCGGTCCAACTCAAATGCAGCGCATCCAGCGACCTGCTCGATCTCGTCCTCGTCCACCAGATGCGTGCATCACCTGTCAGGCAGTGAACTGCCAAGTGAACCCGCTCCCGCTCTGGCACGAAGAGATCCTCGAATAACTTCTCCATCTCGCCTACCCAGGCCTCCACCACCCATGGCTCGGTGTGGCTACCATCAAAACGGGGTGGATCAAACCGACAAAAACGAGCCAGTCTCTCGGTCATCCGCTCCTGCTCAGCCTCTGACATCTGTCCACCTGACAGGGAAGTGTCGCCAACCGGTGCGGCCGGGACTGCCGCTGCTGGGGGTACGGCTGCAGCTGGAACGTCCACTGGAACAGCAGGAGGTGGCTCCTGCGACTCCGTCGCTCTAGGTGCTGCACTCCGCGTGTGAGTAATGGTATCACACATCCTCCGCAAAAGTGCACTCTGCTGCCTAGCTGACTCGGCTAGCGCATTCAACTGCTCACACACATCAGGGGGTGCACTAGGTCCCGCCTGCTCAGGCACCACAGAAGGCGCGGGGGTTGCCCGCGTCGGGGGTCGACCTCGGTGTCGGGGAGGCGCCATGCTCACCTGCGCAACACACAGATCAGTCAACAACCACAAAACAACTCAAGACCCAATCAAGCGAAAGTCCAGAAGGTCGTCTCTTTTCCCTCGCTGCTTGACGTCGTCTGCAGCCAACGCAAGTTCGCGACAGGAAAGGACACACGCCTTCGATCACTCCCTCCACTTAAGGATGAGTTCAACAGTCAAATCGATGACTTTCGCGGCAAGTCACGTCTCTCACGTCTTGCATTCCTAGGGTCTGCCATAGCCTAGGGTTTACTAAGTCCCAACGACCTATTCCTAAGCTCTGATACCAACTTAATCTGTCACGCCCCGGATTACTCGTTTCCCCGGGCTCGCCAACAGATCCGCCGTATACATAGATTTTTCTATGTATACGAAGCGATAGCTAACCTGTAAACAAACATACAAGCCACTACAAGAGATATATAGAGCTGCAATAAAACATACTAATAACAAAAGCCACCTGTACATATAGAGTCCAAAATACAACAGGTACACCACAACCAAAAATAGGTACAAATCCACAGTATATGTACATGGCTCAACTCAAAATAAACTATCTCCAGTAGGGTCCTCCTCTAGGGACAACAGGGACAGGTAGGGATCTAGCTCGCGACTCCCTTACCTCGATCCGCGGAAACAGGCGCAGCAGCCGCAACAGAAGAAGGCTCTGCAAAAAGGTGGCAACAATGGGTGTGAGAACTACTATCAAAAGAAGTAGTCCTCAGTGGGTACCGATACCGACCTCAACGGTCCACCCACTAAGTCTACAAGACTAACAGTATAGCTGGTAGGTAAAGAACAACAAAGTAAGCTGGAATAAACTCTACAGCTATCATGCCACTACCCTACCACTATCCATGTCAACTCTCAAGTAAGCATCACCAAAGTGAGAAATCATCCCTGACCCAATCTATCGGAACCGCCCAAACGGGCTCGTCCAGCCAACTGCCTAGCCACACCACACACTACCAAAAAGGGTAGCCGGTCCAAAACAGATCCACAATCTGTAGCGACAACAACGCAAAAGAGGCCTCACTCCGGAGCGGCACTCGGGGGAGCTACCCAGCCGAGTTAGTACGCGTATCTCTGTCGAGCACAAACAGGCTCCGGCAGGCTATAGTCAAAGAACAAAGGGGTCAAAAGGGGTCAAAGACTCTAAGCTCACGTGCCCTCAGCACAACCAGAAGCTAAAACAAGAGTCTGGGTCCACCGTCAACCCCGACGGCACCCGGTAATACAGAACAGTCTAACCCTGCTGTAAATACAAGCTCGGCATCCCAGCACGAGCGTAAACTCGTCCTATAACGAACTAAGTATCCACCTCGCACTAACAGCGGTGATACAAGAAAAGAAACGGCTCCTAGAGCTAAATCTGATAACAGTTCGAAAAGTGACGGTTGTATGTTCGCGAGTTTTCTCCTAAGTCAATTCCCAGTTCAGCATGTAAAGTCATGTCAATAAATTAACAATTTATGCTCCAAATTCAGATTTCATATAAACACATGCAAATTCATGAATTCGAGCTACTAACATGATTAAACAGATAATAAACAGCATGCTGCACTCTCTACAACTTAGGAGGAAATCCGGCGATTTCGGTAACATCAACCCACCTCGAAAGCTATCCAACAACGGCTAGGAGTCGAGTGGAAGGCCTCCAAGCAACACTGGCCGAAATCGAGCTCAAATCTGCAACCTCGAGATTCGGACCCACCTGCTCACTGTTCTGGGCGCCCAGAACATCAGCCCAGAACTGCAGCCTGGCAGCACAACCCACATGCAATCAACATGCGATAAAATCCAAATCCTAACTCCAAATGCAGTGAAATTTGGTTCAACTCACCAGCAGAGGTTCACGAACAAACCCTCCAAATTTCAGCCAAAACGGAGCTCGACTCGATGTCCAAAAAGCTTAAACACTGAATCAGGTCAACATCTGGATCCTCCTGCACATGGATCCAGAAGTTCCAGCACTTAAGCAAATCACAAAAACAGCAAGAATTCAGGGATTCCAACGAATCTAGCTCATAGAAAGGGGTCACAAACCTCTCAAAAATAGTGATGGAACAATCTAAAACCTCTCCAAAGGTCCTCACAAAGATCTGGATCTAAAAATCCAAGAAATTCCATCAATGACCCAAAAATTCAGCACTTAAGCAATTACTCAAAATCTGAGCTAGAACTCACCTTTGAATCCTCAATTCAGGTGGGAAGGACCTCCAAACCAGCAAGGAAAGTGGAAGGGTCAATCTTCACTTCGTAAATCCAGCTCCCAAGAATTGGATCCAAAGAACAAAGGAAAAACCCAAGTTTCAGCTCAAGAACACCAGGGGTCCAGTAAAACATCAACTGTAGCTTACATACCTGTCCAAATCGCGATTGGAAGGATTCCACTTCTTCCTCTGCGAGTCCTCTATCCAACAAACTAAGTTTCGTTGGATTTGGACACTCCTACACTGCACACGAGCACGAACACCCCAGGTCGACGTTGCAGTTTCAGCAGGAAACCAAGATCACCAATGGAGCAAGATGAAATTGGGAGAGAAGAGAGGGTTTCCCTTGCAAGATCCGAGTTCACCTTGAAGATGGGAGAAAAGAGCCTCAGGGGAGGTCGTCCATTGCTTTTATAGACAAGGGATAAAGGTGCAGTGAGCCTCAAGAACAGAATACATCTAACCTGTACTCAGCAGGAAATTCCCAGATTCGGGCGCCCGAAACTCATGAAGTGGGCGCCCAGTTCTTCAGCCTGCATCAACTCGACCATCGGACTCTCCGCCGCGGTCCGGTGCGCCCAAACCTGGTCCGGCGGATCTCACCAACCGATCAACACGTGTCGAGCAGTTCGATACGCACGAGGTAGGATTTCCGGACTCACTTTCCGGGCGCCCGAAACATGGATCCGAAATGACTTAGTAATTTTCAGAAATGAGCGCTGCACAACTAGACGCCCAAAACAAGACTTCTGGGCGCCCTAAAGTTCAAAAGCCCAAAACTCCAGTTTTGGCTTGCTTCGGCGCTCCGAGTCCGTTTTCGCGTCTATTTGACGCCGAAACGACTCCGACTTGTCTCGACCTTCTCCAGAAGCGTCGGACAGTCTAGAATACTACAGTCATTCCGTCAGTTAGGCCCCAGGGGTACTACATAATGTGATCCAAGCCTCCGGACTTCGTGAACTACTCTCTTTTCCTATCTTGATCACTCGGATTTTAGAATCTAATGGAGTGGATATCACATGCAACAAGTATGATTACGGCTTGGGTCCCATTGATGGCATTACCTTGGCTAAATCGATCAGCACTTTGAAGACTTTTCAGCAAGTCAAGGGTTACACTTCTGCTACCCCCAGTACAGCAGCTCGTCCTATTGAACATGAGGGATCTTCTAGTTCAGGAGGAGCGGTTACTATTGAGTCTCTCCCTCATGATGTTAGGTCCTTAAAGAAGCGGGTTGAACAGGGCTTCAAAGCAATGGAGGAAAGATTCAAGAACTTGGAAGATGGAGTGAAGAAAATTTTGGAAGTGCTTGGTTGCCGACATGATGATGTAGCTGCTTGCGGCGCTGGACCGAGTACTACACGCTCTGCAGGTCCTTCCTCTGTTGAGCCGTGGTTGCTTGGTACTGAGGGCGAGGATGATGATGACAGCGGCAATGAGGAGTGACAAGGACTAGTGCTATTTTAGTTTTAGCTTATATTTTCATTATGCTTGTTTCACTTAGCTACTATCTTTCTATTTTAGGCTCTGCAACTATGGACTAACAACTATTTTCTTAGTTTGCTTTTCTCCTTTTATTTGGTGTCTTTTTAGCAATTTTTGACAAAAAGGGGGACGAGAGCAGTTTATCTGAAGAAAATACACAAGTCAAAGATGATAGGGGGAGAAAGTGAACAATGAGAAAGCGGACAATGAACAAAAGAAGGAGTTGAACATTGAACAAAGGGGGAGAAGAAGATGAACTGGCGCGAGGCGAAGAAAAGATTTTATTGTCAAACGAAGGGGGCGTATTTGAACATTGAACAAAGGGGGAGAAGAAGATGAACTGGCGCGAGGCGAAGAAAAGATTTGATTGTCAAACGAAGGTGGAGTATTTAAACTTAACTTGTTTGTTCTACTTTTGTCTGAAGTTTGTTTTGCAGGAAATCTTTTGAAGACTTCAAGACTCTAAGTCCTAAGTCATATGTATTCTTGTTTTTTGTTTGGATCATACACGCGTGGAGTTCAATGTTTTGGTGATGACATTGGATTTCATTTTTCTTTGTTCGGGTAGAACGATGTATTTTAGGTTTTGTCACGAAATTGCCAAAGGGGGAGATTGTTACGGATTATGTATTGGCACATTTCGTGAGTTGTCAAGTCGGAGTCTTGAAGGTCGAGGTGTTACTTGAACAAGTTGAAGAATCTAAGACCTCGAGAACAATGTGTCAATGACTCGCAGGATGAATCACAACGTGGAGGTATGATTTACTGTTTATATGGTGATTCATCATTATTTATGGTATTGAAATCATATTATATGCTTAAACATGGATTAGACGAGTTTTTGGGAACTTTAGTTTCATATATAGAACTATTTTATATTGAGTTCCGGTACCTGAAGTTTGTTCCTCAAAACCGTTTTGAAAAACTAGAGTTTTTATATAGGGTACCGGAATCTTATTTGAAGTTCCTCAAAACCCGAAAGTTAAATTTCTGGATATTGAACTGCATTCCAGTACCTCAGTTTAGTACCGGTACTGATTTGATTTATTCCGGTACTGATTCAATTTATACCGGAATGCAGTGGCGTAAAGTTTATGTTCCGTCATTACATTCTGGTACCTCATTACGTGTACCGGTACGCAGTGTCCAGATTTGAAAAGTTTGATCTAATCCTACTCTGTTTGATTCCAACGCCTATAAATAACATGTTAGGGTTCTCTTTGATGTTGAACAACTCAGAATTCATGAGAGAGAAACCCTAGAGGCTAGGATTTTCGTTCTAAACCTTTTTCCCACAAAAATAGTGTAGTACACTGAATTTCAGTGCATCATACCGAACTTCTACAAATTGTGGAGTTCCGGTGGAAAAATAGCATGAGAGGCTATGTGTGAGGCTTCGGCCAAGTTTGGGACTTGTGCGAAGTGTTTTCGGCGCAAATGAGGCGCGAAAACGAACTTCGAAAGGTTAGAACTGCTGAACTTGTGAAGTCTGCAGTGGATTCCGGTATGAGGATGTTCATACCAGTACTGAAGTGATTAGTACCGGTATGTGGTGTGGTATACCGGAATGTGACGGCTGAATCCTAGAAACCAGCTCTCGGGTTTTGCGGAAATCCTCGGGGTATACCGGAACTAACACCCGTATACCGGTATACAAATGCGAATATCGGTATACAGTGCTGCGAAATCCCAGCTTTGGCTGGCTGTGTGTAGTGAAGTGTGAGGGGGGGCAAAATGGTCTTTTCACCTGTGTTGGGGTGTATGAAGGGCTGAGACCCTCTCCCCTTCCCTTTGTCTTCCTCCTCTACTTCTCCTCTCCATCTCTCTCACTTTCTCTCTCTAGAGAACTCTCCAAAGCTTGGAGAAGTGGTGGATTGGAGCTTGGAAAAGGACTTCCAAGGTGCAAAGAAGCTTCTTGGTGCAAGTAGAAGCTTGGGGAACTCGCGGTTAAGGTTAGTTCCTCACGTTTTGGGTTCAAACCTTGGAATTGATCTAGTATTTTGAGGTTTTTGGAAATCCTAGGCAATCTAAACCACAAAACGTGGAGATTGGCCAAGAGATTTTGAGGTTCTACATGCATGCATGTGAAACCTAGATAAAATGAGGGTTTTTGTCTTGGGAGGTTCTAAAAATATTTGGACCTTCGGGAATTGCAATTGAGGCATAGGAAATCATGTTAGAATACTTGATTTCATGTATTGAGTTGATTTAAGGGTTCGTAACGAGTAACGAACCATTTTCTTGTAGAAGCTTGGGTTGAAGCAAGAACTCAAGGCTTGGAGACCAAGGAGCTCAAAGAATACAAAAATTTGGAAGCTCTTGAGGTGGGTTTGTGTTTACCGAAGTGATTAGGTCACTTCCATGTCTAGGGTAAATATCTATTTAAAGATAAAATGGTATGTATTGTGAACCCTAGGACTTGCATGTTGGCAAAGATGAAAATCATGATAGGTAGAGCCATGAGCTCCTATTGCATGTTATAGAATTCAAGTATATTTCTATTATCTATACTTGTTATGTGATTGCATGTATGAATTTGGAACCTAGTGTCATTGAACATAGGTTGGACATGAGAATTGAAACCTAGAGTCATGGAACCTAGGTTGAGAACGAGAAAGTAAACCTAGTGTCATTGAACATAGGTGAGACTTAATGACTTGAACCTAGGGTCATGAGACTTAGGTTGGCAAGTGTGAAATGTGATAGATTGCGATGTGCAACGAGGTTGCTATCCCGGGTATGCGACGATTTCGCTACCTGTGCCATGAGTTGGCGGTGATAGATTGGGATGTGCGACGAGGTCGCTATCCCGGGTATGCGACGAGTTTGCTACCCATGCCATGTGATGGCGGTGTTGAGATGGGATGTGAGACGAGGTTGCTATCCCGGGTATGCGACGAGTTCGCTACCCATGCCATGTGATGGTGGTGTTGAGATGGGATGTGCGACGAGGTTGCTATCCCGGGTATGCGACGAGTACGCTACCCATGCCATGTGATGGCGGTGTTGAGATGGGATGTGCGACGAGGTTGCTATCCCGGGTATGCGATGATTTCGCTACCCGTGCCATGTGATGGCGGTGTTGAGGTGGTATGCGACGGTTTCGCTATCCCGAGTATGCGACGATTTCGCTACTCGAACACGGAGGTGACGATTTCACTCCTTGGATGTTGGAACTATTATGGTGATGCGGCGATTCCGAAACCATAAGTTTATGACAAGTAGTTGAACTTGGTCAATGTGAAATATAGGATGAACCTCGGAGAAAATGAAAAATAGACATTTTATTTGGTTGCATCCTTTATGTTTATTTACAAGCATGTAAATAATGGTTGCATAGTTATTTGTGATCTAACTTATGCATATGGTGTTTCTTTGGACCTGGTGGGTCGAGCTTCTCTCCTGGGTGGCCTTACCCACTGGGAACTATGTTTATAGTTCTCATCCCACGTTTTTCAGGTCCTTCCGCGAGTGAGGCAGCGGAGCGAGGCAAGAGTTTGGCTCTCTAGATAGCGGCCCTTCTATTTTGGTGATACATAGAGTTGTACCCCTAGTCTTGGACATTGATAGTATAGAGGTTTTCATTGATTATATGTAACTTGTATATTCCATAATTTTGGAACTTGATGTATGGAATGGAAATGAAAGAATAAAAAATTTTGGGCATGTATAAATGTGCAAATGTGTTGTAAGAGAAGTAGAACTTCTTTATGTTGATGTTTTCCTTGTGCAACTCTTGTACTCCGTTCCTAGTTGGAACATCGTGGATATGCTTGTGTTGTGACGCCTTGGGCGGTAGAAGAGACTCTATCCGTTCGGCGGGTCTGGGGCACGCGCTCGTGCGGTTTGTCCTTCCACCTAGTTGGTGTTAAGGCACGGCGGGGCGTGACAGACTGAGGTGGTATCAGGGCATAGAAACGGTCTAGGTGGACCTAAGAAACCCTAAGATGGAAAAGACCCTAGGAGTGTAGGCTTGTGAGTGACGAGATCTTTGATTGTGGCGAAAGATAAGTGATTGGGTTATGTCCTTATACCTCTAGCTGGAAGTAGAGGTAGATTCGAGGTGTGTCTTATTCTTCACCAAGTGTGTTCGTGTTGGCGGCCGACAACATGAAACCAAGTGAGGGGAATAAGAACCCTTGTGTGACTTTCGCCTAGATTGGGTTCACGTTTATGTTCGTGAAACGTTATGTTGTGAATGACTTTGAATGTCACGAAATGACCAAAGACGTTGTGTTTTCAGGAGATAATGGTACGTGGACGGCCTCCTACGAGGGCTGGGCTCGGAGGATCGAGCGCGGCTCCCGAACAACTCGGGGAGGGCGAGAACTAGGGTCTTCGTGATCAGTTGACCGAGTTGATGGGCGTGGTTCGACGGCAGGCCGAAGCCATGCAGCGACAGGAGGAGCAAATTAAAAAGCTCCAGGACTGGATGGCGCAGCAAGCGGCTGCGGTTAGGGAGGAGAGAACGGGAGCGCCTCCGGCCTCTACTTTGGCACCGGTCGAGGAGGTGACACCGGCGCCGGCTGTGGCGCCACCGGCATCACCGATTGTAGCCGGTGGGTCGGGTGCTCCTATGCCCGACTCCGCAATGGAGGATGCGGAGCGAGAGCACGCACTTGCGGCTCTCATGAGGTTTAAGAAGTTCAACCCGCCTATCTTCAACGGGGAGAACGTGGATCCATGGGATGTAGAGACGTGGATCGATGCTATTGAGACGCTCTTCGAGGATCTATATACCTTGGAGAGGGACAAGGTACATCTCGCCGCTCATTGTCTAGAGCGATCGGCGAAGGTGTGGTGGAAGGGAGTTCGGCGTGATCGACTTTCTAGCCTTCCGCCACCGACGTGGGAGGAGTTTCGGGGTATGGTGTTCGCTGCCTACTTCCCCGATAGTGAGAAGAGGAAACTCCAAGAAAGGTTCCGTAAGTTGAAGCAAGGGAACCGCACCGTGCGCGAGTACGAGAGGGAGTTCTCGTACATCATTAATTTCGTACCGCACGTTGTCCGCGGAGACTTCACAAGTTCAGCAGTTCTAACTTTTCGAAGCCCGTTTTCGCGCCTCATTTGCGCCGAAAACACTTCGCACAAGTCCCAAACTTGGCCGAAGCCTCACACATAGCCTCTCATGCTATTTTTCCACCGGAACTCCACAATTTGTAGAAGTTCGGTACGATGCACTGAAATTCAGTGTACTACAGTGAGGGGGACGAAGCGATCGGTCTGGGGGGATCTATACGGGATCAACGTGGCCATGACCAACGAGGAGCTTGACACCGACAATGGCGGCGGAGGCGACGTGGAGATCGGGATTCACCTCCCCGATGTCATCAGCGTGATCAAGGTGTGTATGGAGTAGTAACTCTATTGCTGCTTCTTTCATTATTGTTATGTGTAATTTATTTGCTGAAATTATAAGTTTTTGTTAGAAATTCGGAACGACGAAAAATAGATCCAGAAAATAATTAATGCGGAACAGAGAAAAGATAAGAAAAGAGCACACCGAGATTACGTGGTTCGGCCAACGGCCTACGTCCACGGGCGAAGACGGAGCAAATACTTTATTAATATCGAAAAGGCGGAGTACAAAGAAAATCTCTCAAAGAATAAGACCCCCAAAGAATAAATATATATGACGCGCATATGCGTAGAGCATCTCAAATGAAGCACGTCCTTACAATGGGATCGGATCCGAGAGCAACAATAGAAAACCCTCAACCGTACGGACACGGACCAACCTCGGCTTAATTAGCGCATTGCCTTCATTAATTAGATCTCCAAACAGAGGCTCGGGCCTCTCTCTCTGCAATGCGCACCGCGCGCCGCAACTTGACCTCCAACAACTTAATTAATTTGCATGGCCCTCAAATTTAGTCGCGGCTTCGTTAATTTGGCCGTAGCATGTATATATAATACATGTCTCCAAACTAGAGTCTAATTCTAATTCGATTAGAATTAATCTTCTAGTCGTAATCCATATATGCCAAATTAAATCTAAATAATATCTTATCCTAATTAGATTAGGATTTACTTAAATTTAGATAACTACAAATCTAAACCAAATAATAACAATCTCCACCTTGGTTTAATTTGTAGTTTAGCCGCTGTGTCGAGATCGCCACAAAACTCCACCTTGAATTAATTTCACCTCAATGCTCCTTAACGCTCCATAGTTCTCCGTCTTCTCCAAACGCCCCATAGGGCCTCAAGTGCTGCTAACTGCCACCAAGTTCAAACAATGCTTGAACTTGGCAATTGTAAGAGACTTAGTAAGCATATCCGCCGGATTGTCCTCAGTACCAATTTTCTTAACAGTCACGGTGCGCTTCCCAATCACATCCCGAACAAAGTGAAACTTTACATCGATGTGCTTTGTCCTCTCATGAAACATTTGATCTTTAGACAAATGAATAGCACTCTGACTGTCTGAATAAACAATCGTCGGATCCCAAGAAGAAGTAAGCTCTCCAAATAAGCCTCTTAACCACATAGCTTCCTTCACACCCTCTGTCATAGCAATATATTCCCTCCTCAGTCGTAGACAAGGCAACAATTGGTTGTAATGAAGCTTTCCAACTAACTGCACATCCACCAATAGAGAATACATAACCTGAAAGTGATCTCCTCCTATCCAAATCGCCCGCAAAATCCGAATCAACATATCCAACCACACTATCCTTACACCTCCCAAACTCCAAACAAGTATTAGTGGTACCTCGTAAGTATCTCAGAATCCACTTAACAGCTTGCCAATGAGCCTTACCAGGATTGGTCATATATCTGCTAACCATGCTCACTGCGTAGGAGATGTCCGGCCGTGTGCAAACCATGGCGTACATAATGCTCCCTACAGCACTAGAATATGGAACATGTGACATGTACTCCCGATCATCATCGGACTGTGGTGATAACTCAGCTGAAAGTTTGAAATGCGCCGCAAAAGGAGTGCTCACTGGTTTTGCGTCTGTCATCCCGAAACGCCTTAAAATCTTCTCTATATATTTCTCCTGTGATAAATGCAGTAGTCCTGAATTTCTGTCCCTCTTAATTTCCATACCGAGAATTTTCTTAGCAGCACCCAGATCTTTCATCTCAAACTCACCCTTAAGTGAAGCCTTCAATTTATTAATCTCAACTATGTCGTCGGAAGCAATCAACATATCATCGACATAGAGCAACAAATATATGAAAGATCCCTTCTCAAGCTTCCTGAAATATACGCAACTGTCACGCTTACTTCTCGAATATCCGTGACCTGTCATAAAGGAGTCAAACCGCTTATACCATTGTCGAGGAGACTGCTTTAAGCCATAAAGCGATTTTCTTAACAGGCAAACATGGTCCTCCTTCCCTTCAACAATAAATCCCTCCGGCTGTTTCATATAAATATGCTCCTCAAATTCTCCGTGGAGAAAAGCTGTCTTAACATCAAGCTGCTCAAGATACAAGTCCTTCATGGCTACTAATGATAAAAGAACACGAATAGAAGTATGCTTCACAACGGGTGAAAAAATATCATTAAAGTCAACACCTTCTACCTGACTGTAGCCCTTAGCAACTAAACGAGCTTTATACCTTGTATCTTCCACGCCGGGGATGCCGTCTTTTTTCTTGAAGACCCACTTGCAGCCAACAATTTTCTTGCCTGTAGGCGGTTTTACTAACTCCCATGTGCGATTCTTATGGAGCGATTCCATTTCTTCATTCATCGCCACCAACCACTCCGCAGAACTGGCACCAGAAATAGCTTGATTATATGTGGAAGGTTCACCTTCATCTTCTGAATCTTGTGCCACTGAAAGAGCATAAGCTACCATATCCTCGTAGCCGTATCTCTGCGGTGGTTTGATCTGTCTCCTCGCTCTGCCTGTAGCAATACTTTGCCTCTCAACTTGTGGGGTTTCATTAACTGAGGTGTCTGGCGACTGAATTTGCTCTGACTGAGAAGAACCCTGCGACTGAACTAAACCATCGGTCTCTACCTCCACCTGCTTGCTAGCACTCGGGGTCTCATCAGAAGAAACACGATTAGGATATAACATAGCAGACTCATCAAATGTGACATCCCTACTAATAATTAATTTAGACGATTCAGGACACCACAATTTATATCCCTTAACCCCCGATGCATAACCAATGAAAATGCACTTTTTGGCCCTAGGTTCTAATTTGCCTTCATTTACATGAACATAAGCAGGACAACCAAATATGCGCAAATTAGAATAATCAGAAGGGCTACCAGACCATACCTCCTCCGGAGTTTTGCAATCAAGTGCTGAATGTGGAGATCGATTTACCAGATAGCATGCCGTAGAGATCGCCTCTGCCCAAAAACTCTTAGCTAAGCCAGCATTAGAGAGCATGCAACGTGCTCTCTCTAAAAGAGTTCTATTCATCCGTTGGGCCACTCCGTTCTGCTGTGGGGTATGCCTAACGGTCTTATGTCTGACGATCCCTTCCTTCTTGCAGAATTTTTCAAATTCTGACGAACAGAATTCCAAACCGTTGTCGGTCCTTAATCTCTTGATCTTCCTTTCAGTTTGCTTCTCAATCATAACCTTCCACTGCTTGAAATAATTGAACACCTCATCCTTACCTTTTAGAAAGAATACCCACACCTTACGAGAATAGTCGTCAATAAAAGTCAACATATATCTACCACCACCAAGAGTAGGAGTACGAGAGGGTCCCCAAAGATCAGAATGAATATAGTCAAGAGTACCCTTTGTCCGGTGAACTGCGGCCTTAAAGCTGACTCTCTTTTGTTTGCCAAAAACACAATGCTCGCAGAAATCCAACTTTTCTAAACTCTGACTACCAAGTAAACCTCTCTCGCTTAACTTTATCATACCATACTCGCTCATATGGCCCAGTCGCATATGCCATAATTTAGTGCTATCCGAATCTGACATAGAGAAAGAAGTCACCGCTGCTGAACCTGTCACCGTGGAACCCTGTAGAACATATAACATGTCGGACAACTTGGCCTTCATCACTACAAGATTCCCTTTAGTGACCTTCATTAATCCGTCAGCTGAAGAATACTTAAAGCCTTTAGCATCAAGTGTACCTAATGAGATCAGATTTTTTCTCATATCCGGAACATGCCGAACCTCAGATATAGTCCTCACTACTCCGTCGTACATCCGTACCTGAACAGTGCCAATTCCAATAACCTTACACTTAGAGTGATTTCCCATCAATACATCTCCACCTTCAAAAGGCTTGTACGTCGAGAACCAATCTCTATGCGTACAGATATGGAAGGAACATGCGGAGTCCATAAGCCACTCATCCTGTCTGCGTGTCTTATCCGTAACTGTAAAGACGATATCATTTCCATCTGAATCTCCTGCTGCAACACTTGCTTCTGGCTTAGTATTGGTGTTTTTTTCTGATCTTGATTCTTATCACCATTATTCTTCCGCTGTTCTTTATTTTTCAACTTAAAACAATCAGCTTTTATGTGACCTTTCTTCTTACAATAACCGCAAATCAGATTTCTGTGCTTTGACTTTGACCTCGATGTACCTCTATTACCGTAACCCTTCTCCCGAGACCTCCCTCTAGCGACTAAACCTTCTCCTAAACCTCCACCTGTCTCATTGCTTATCTGCGTGTCAATCCTCTCCTTTGAAAGTAGAGAAGACTTGACATCATCGAGACATAGAGTATCTCGTCCAAATAAGAAGGTCTCACGAAAATTCTTATAAGAGGGCGGTAAAGAACATAATAATAAAAGGGCTTCATCCTCCTCCTCGATTTTGACATCTATCGAGCGGAGATCCATAATAATAGAATTAAATTCATCTAAATGCGATTTAATAGAGGTACCTTCCGCCATGCGCAACATGAAGAGACGTTGCTTCAAATATAATTTGTTGGTGAGAGATTTCGTCATGTAAAGAGACTCCAATTTAAGCCAAAGCCCTGCTGCGGTCTTTTCATCCAAGACCTCGCGCAATACCTCATCGGATAGACATAATTGTATTGCCGTAAGAGCTTTGTCATCAATCTCCTCCTTCTGCTCCGCCGTCAAAGAATCGGACATCTTTTCTTTTCCCAACAGTGCCTTCTGCAATCCTTGCTGCGTCAATATAGCACGCATCTTGACTTGCCATAATGCGAAACTGTTGGTCCTGTCAAATTTCTGAATCTCGAACTTCGTCGTCATCTTAATCCTCAAAGGGAATAGAAAGGCTCTGATACCAGTTTGTTAGAAATTCGGAACGACGAAAAATAGATCCAGAAAATAATTAATGCGGAACAGAGAAAAGATAAGAAAAGAGCACACCGAGATTACGTGGTTCGGCCAACGGCCTACGTCCACGGGCGAAGACGGAGCAAATACTTTATTAATATCGAAAAGGCGGAGTACAAAGAAAATCTCTCAAAGAATAAGACCCCCAAAGAATAAAATATATATGACGCGCATATGCGTAGAGCATCTCCAATGAAGCACGTCCTTACAATGGGATCGGATCCGAGAGCAACAATAGAAAACCCTCAACCGTACGGACACGGACCAACCTCGGCTTAATTAGCGCATTGCCTTCATTAATTAGATCTCCAAACAGAGGCTCGGGCCTCTCTCTCTGCAATGCGCACCGCGCGCCGCAACTTGACCTCCAACAACTTAATTAATTTGCATGGCCCTCAAATTTAGTCGCGGCTTCGTTAATTTGGCCGTAGCATGTATATATAATACATGTCTCCAAACTAGAGTCTAATTCTAATTCGATTAGAATTAATCTTCTAGTCGTAATCCATATATGCCAAATTAAATCTAAATAATATCTTATCCTAATTAGATTAGGATTTACTTAAATTTAGATAGCTACAAATCTAAACCAAATAATAACAGTTTTGCTATATTTGTACACATATCTGTTTCATGATCTCTTCTATTTGTATATATATATTGATATATATTATTTGTGTTTATTGATGTCTCACGGCAAGTCAAAAAAATTTAAAATTTTTTACTTTGTCAATTTCTGTCTTCTATAGCATCAGCTTGCCGCAATGCGCGGATAACTTCACTAGTTTGACGTTAAGTTGATAGAGAGGCCACTTTTTAGTAGAGGCAATCGTACAAATGTCATTTTAGCAATAGATGCAAAAGTTCTTTCACAGTCAATGTCTTGTTCTTGAGTAAATCCATGAGCCACCAGACGAGCTTTGTAGCACTCAATGGAACCACTAGAGTTGGTTTTAATTTTGTAGATCCATTCACAGCTAATAGATGTCTTCCTAAGTGGCAGTCGAACGAGATCCCATGTATCAGTATGTTGCAACGCTTTGAGTTCAGAGTCATGGCATCACACCATTCAGGTATGACCATGGCCTCACGGTATGCGAAAAGCTCATAATGATCATGAATAACTGCAAAAAAAGCTATGAAATTTGGAAGTATATGAAGTGAAACAACCAAAGACTAGTTTTGGCTTACGTAAACAAAGTGAGTAGCAACATGCGAAATATGCTTGATCATCAACCGGGTTGTTGTTGTTAGATGGAACCTGAGATAAGTCAAAATGATTCGATATTCTCATTTGCAGTGGGATCACTAATTAACGGGAGGAGAGAGGATGGGGTCGTCAGAAGTGGAGGAGGACAAAAGGTCAAGAAATGAGAGCAATTTGCAAAATGCAGAAGATTTTCAAGAATATGGCATCTCATGAAATACGAAGACGACGAGCAACCAGATCATAATAGCGATATCCTTTATGCTCATAACTGTAACCAAAGAAGCAAATTTGGGAGACAATTTATTCCGTTAATGTTGAGAGGTAAGAACACCAAACAGGTACATTTAATCTCCAGAGATGAGTATAGGTTTATAATTAAGTCGTTCATTGGTAGATATTCCAAACAAAACGATAATGGGCATAAGATTGATGAGATAGACAACAGTAAAAATAGTGTCCGCCCAAAATTGACTGGGAACGTTGCCATTAAAGAGAAGTGATTGTGTAGTTTCAATAATGTGGCGGTGTTTGCGCTCGGCAACACCATTTTGTTGAGTGTAGGGGCACGAAAGTTGAGGCAAGGCACTCTGGTCATAAAGAATTCATCTATATTCGCTAGAAAGATACTCTCCCCCAAAGTCAGATCGAAAGGTTTTAATATTAGTACAAACTACGTTTAAATCATAGTAGTAAAATTTTTATAGATTTGAATTAATTCAGACCAATGATGCATAAAATAAAATCCATATATAACGAGAATAATCATCTATAAATATAACATAATATCTATTACCAATGCGAGTAGTGCCAACGCAAGTAGGTTTTGGTGCAGGCCCCCCAAACATCAGAATGTATTAGTAGATATGCATGAATAGAAACAGATTCCCTAGAAAGAAATGGTTTAATAGCATATTTAGCTAGCTTACAACTTAAACAATCAGAAATTCTAGAAACAAATAAATGATCAAGAACTCCACTACGCGCAAGAATTTGAAGACTATCCTGAGACAAATGTCCTACATGGCGATGCCAAAGATCTGCATTAGAAGAAGTAGCAAGGCTCACAGTTGAAGATGAAGGAAGAGTAGAGGGCAGGCGCAAATGATCCATACAGTATAATCCATCATCTCTATGGCCCTGTCCAATCAGCTTTCCGATACGATGATTCTGGACAGAACATGAAGAAGAATCAAAAGAGAGAACATAGTTATGGTCAATAATTTAGCTTATAGAAAGAAGATTTAT
Organism: Puya raimondii; assembly: GCA_016920855.1. NCBI lineage: Eukaryota > Viridiplantae > Streptophyta > Magnoliopsida > Poales > Bromeliaceae > Puya > Puya raimondii. The sequence goes on along the minus strand of JABWPP010000050.1, from coordinate 209,598,674 downwards.
GTATAACTTAGGAATATGACGATCAAATGGAACTTAAAAATGATCACATGTATAGGAAGGAATTGAACCATAATGTGTGACAAGAAGAGAAGAGCCATCAGCAGTGTAAATGTGAAAAGAATGTGACAGTGGTTTGCGTGAGGTACTGTAGCTGAAGATGCATGTTCATAAGATGCCAAGTGGGAGGACTGAAACAATTGGATCAGTTGTGGCAGGCTTAGAGTAACAGTACGTGCATCCTAATCAGAAGACTGATCTGGCGCAGGAGAAGGTGGTGGGCCAGTAGAGGGAACAACAACGGTAATAGGATAATTCTGTCTCAAGTAACAAAAAGAGTGTGCTCGTTTCTTCTGTTGACATTCTTATACAGTATGACCCCAGAGATGACAACAGCGACACTGAATGCTATGTTTTTTTTTTCTTTTTTTTCTCTGGTGTTGTAAGAACCCTAGAATACAAAGGGAGTGGAGCCAATGGCTTGAGGCATTGACTGATCAGCTGGTGCTGCAAGAACAATTGGCATAGAAGATGTAGAAGAAGCCAAGACTCGAAGACGTGTCTCTTGTGCAACAGGTTCAGCCATTGCTGAATTGAGAGTCAAAAGTGGAGATCTGTGCAAAGGTTGCCCTCGCAAAGTTTCAGATTCTGGGCGGAGCTGCACAAGGAACTGAAAGAGTCATTGTTGATCCTTTACTTATTCTTGTTTTCTAGCACACCTCCAGGCCGAGGTAGCACATAAGGGCTCTTCCGTAGTATGAATTTGACGCCAGCAAGCATGCATAAAGTTGTAAAACTCTTGAATTGAGCATTCACCCTGATGTACCAACTAGAGTCCCTGAAACTCAGCTTATGACTAAGCATAACTCAATTGCTCATAAAGACTCTGAAAGTGTGCCTAGTTTTGCTGAGCAGTGGTAAAACTTGCCAACAGCACGCGAATGTCAACATCAACGGATGAAGAAATAATTCCTCTAGTACACCAATCAGGAAAAGCCCAATCACTAATCGATTCTGCATCCGTCGGTGGTGTAGTGCCATCAGTTTGCCTGAGCATCGAACTGAAATTTCAAAGAAACTGACTATTTGTGATAGTTGGTGCCTATTAAGTTAACATCCAATCAAGCAAGTGCAGGAATAGGGGGTTGGAGTCGGAGCGGCCATAGGGGTTTGAAGTCATAGAAGCCATAAAACTATCAGATCTGAAGATCCAAAAGCAGACAAATCTGAATCAATATTGACAAAGGTAGCGGGCGGAGGACGGGAAAGAGAATGTCCTTGGCGTGGCTGACGTGGAGAGGATGAGGACTGGTGGTGCTGTGAGACAGAGTACAAGACTTCCGGCATCAATCGAATACGGCACAGTCAAGGCAACATCACTGATTTATAGGTTAAAGAAGTATTGTTGGTGACGGTGCTCTCCTTCGAAGACATCCTGATCCACATTTTGGCGTCGGTCTCACCTCCCCCGGCAACTCTTAGTTTGGACTGGAGTGGTGAAGTCGTGCCTGAGGTGGATCTCACCAGATATCTTGTTCTGGCCACGGAGGAGAAGAAAGCAAGAGGGCTCTCTGTTTCCAAGCAATAAGAAACAGGAAAAGGTAAACCCTAGATCTAATGGCCAGGATTGATGTATTCGATGATCAAAGGCTCTGATACCGTTAAACAATTTGGGAATTGAAAAAGTTGATATGATTCCTTCTCACCAAAAAGTGTACATAACATGTTCTATTACATACAAGAATACAATTGGGCAAAAGGAGAAAGACGAATAAAATGGAAAGACAACAACTAAATTACAGATATTACTAACAACGGCAAAGAACTATGCAAGTGAACTTCTGATAACGCCAGAGAAACTTAGGAACATATATATAAATATTAACTCAAAATATTTACTGGAAAACAACATGAGCATGATTTAGATGCATGCTACTGAACTTCTATAGGTTATACCTGAGCTTAATTTAATATAAGACAAGAAAAATTTTAAAATTGGTATGTACAATCCATAAAACATGGGAACTATAAACTTTAGTTGTATATAAGTGCTCAGACAGAATAAACTTGTTGTGCTTGCGAGTGTGAACTATCGCCGACAACAAATTCATGAATAATACCATCAACTTCAACCCAACTGCATCCGGGAACTTTCCTTACATCCTTCTCCTTCATTGCCATTCTAATCTCACTAACATCACCCCACATCCCCACACTCGCATAGAGATTAGACAGAAGTACGTATGAACTAGAATTGAAACCACTCCATCCTAATAATTTTTCCATTATCCTTTGACCGATCTGAAAGTTCCCATGGGTTCTACAGGAACTAAGCAAGGACCTCCACACCACATCATTTGGTTCAATTGGCATGCTCTCAATCAGCCTCCATGCCTCTTCCACATGGCCTGCACGACCAAGAATGTCAACCACGCAAGAGTAATGCTGTACCTTAGGCTCCAAGCCGTAATCTCTCCTCATAATTTCGAAGCACATCAAACCTTCCTTAACTAAACCTGCATGGCTGCAAGCATTGAGAAGCCCAATGAATGTAATATCGTCGGGCTTCAACAAGCACCTCCTCAGCTCCGAGAAGAGCTTGAGAGCGATCTCACCATAGCCATGAATGGCTAGACCACCGATCATTGCATTATAATGATCGACGCTCCTTCCTGCAACCTCGAATACCTCCAATGCATCATCTAGCCTACCACACTTTGAGTACATGTCAATTAGGGCAACACCTAGCTTCCCCTCTAAAGATAAGTGATTTCTTTTGATATAGTCATGTATAGCAATACCATCGCACAGGCGGCCCAACTCAGACACAGCAGAAAGCGCAGCTGCTAGAGTTACATTATCAGGAGAAACATCGCATTCCACTCGCATCTCATTAAAGAGATGCAACGCTTCCACAAATTTCCCGTTATTCATGTAGCCGCAAATCATGATGTTCCACACAATCACATCCCTCTCGGTCATTTCATCGAACAGCATCCGAGCCATGCCAATAATCCCAGCATCCATGTAACCGTTAATCATGTTGGCCCACGATATCACATCCCTCTTAGGCATTTGCTGAAACAAACACTCCGCATCCGCCAATCTCCCACACTTAACGTAGCCGTCGATCATCAGATTCCACGAAACCAAATCTCTCACAGGCGTGCGGTCGAACAGAGCACGCGCGGCATCGATCCCGTCGACCGAAGAGGCATACCCGCAGATCATGGTATTCCAGGTCACCGAATTCCTCTCTGTATCGCCGAGCCGGTCGAAAAGGTTTTTCGCGGCATCCATGTCGCCGTTCTTGACGTAGCCGTCGATCATCGAGTTCCAAGAGACAGAGTCCCTGACGGGAATTCTGTCGAACACCTGGCGGGCGACGCCGCAGAGCCCGCATTTGGAGTACAGAGCGATCAGGGCGTTCTGGAGGTAGAGATTCGGGGAGTGATCGGATTTTAGTATAAGGGAGTGGATCTGAGAGCCGACGGCGAGGGAGGGAGCGCGCGAGCAGGCCCTGAGGGCGAGGGAGAAGGAGAAGGCGTCGGCGGCGACGGTGGCGCGGGAGAGCATGAGGGAGAAGATGAGGAGCGCTCGGACCGGGGAGGAGGAGGAGCTGATGAGGGCGTTCCAGAGGAAGGGGTCGGAGCGCTCGGATGAGTCGGAGGGGTCGAGGAGGGAGAAGAAGAGGCGGCGGGCGAGGCGGCGGAGGGGAGGGCGGGGGGAGGAGCAGAGGCGGAGGACGACGCGGGCGGCGACGGAGGGGTCGCGGAGGAGGCCCGTCGTGATGAGGCGGGCATGGAGAGGCTGAAAGTCCCGCGGATTCTTGCAGCGCGGTAGAAGGTCGAGGGCTGGGTCGGCGGCAGGCGGGGAATGGGAATTGTAATTGGCTCGCGCCAACGGCAGCACCATGTCAGCTCGGCTGCTGCCTGACTGCCTGCTGCCGCGTTACATGTGATACGAACACAGGAAAGAGGTCCCGCTTTGTGCTTAGGAAGACGATTTCACACTCCCCACAAACTGATAAAGCTACGGCGAGAATACTATATAGGCTTGTTACAGGACAAGTCTGGTTCACCATAGCCTTTCACAGCTTGTTTAGTTTACCGCATTTTTTTAACACCAGTGTAAAAATCCTTGCGACGCAACGAGTATTTTTTTTATTTTTTATTTTTGGTTTTAGAAAACAGTTTCGATTCGAAACAATTCAATAATTTAAAAAGAACTGCAAAAGTAAATATGTTTGATGACTAAAAATAAAAGATTCAGTAATAACAAAGGCATCTACAAAAATATGTATATACAAAAGGCTAAATTACACAAAACTCTCCTGTCAATACCCGCTTTTTCACTTTCCCTTCTGTCATTCAAAAACCTACATTTTGCCCCCTCAAAAAATAAAAAATATTCACAGGGGATACGGTGTGACAAAATGACCAAATTGCCCTCTTCTTCTTCGTCTTCTTTCCCAACCTACTGATCCCGCACCTTCGCCGACGCCTGTTGGAAAAATCTTTCGAATCTTTTAGCAAATTTGATCTTTTTAAATAATTTGAAAAGTTACAGTTGCAGTTTTGTAGAAATCCGAATAGGAATTAAATGATAAAAATAGTAAATAAAAAGGATTAGAAAAAGCCTGTGGATCGAGGCGTGCAGAGCACTGTCCTAGAAGCGAGATTGCCCCTCTACGTGCGAGGCTTCCCTACAATCACTTCCAGCGATACAACGTCCACGTTCCACCCCGTCGGCACGCTTTCAAGGTGGCGCAAGATAAACCCGGCAAGCTTTCAAAGATCCAGCAAAACTCAGAAATATAACGATGAGAGGAAGAAGAGAACTCAAATCACACGCTCTGCCTGTAAGGGCCAAAACCTCCCTTTAAAAGGATCTCGGGAACGATCGTGCTCCAACGGCACAATTCCCAGCTCCGCGAGGTAAGGAAGAGATCGTGCTCCAACGGCACGATTTCTTGCTCCGCAAGGTAAGGTTAAATAAAAGAAATAAAATAAAAGAAATAAAATAAAATGAACCGGGAGAAAGGACCACGCACGCCGCCCGCCCAACCCGGCCCGGCTCGGGCTCGTGCCGTCCGTGCGTGTGTTTAATCAAGAGCATAACTCTCACTTTCTCCCAAGCAAACAACATGAGAAAGAAGGAGTATATAAATGGCAACAACAAGTCTTGGTTTCCAATGTGGGACTAAACCTCATATGTGAAAACCAAAGTGTGGGCTCCCAAGTGAGGCCCATTACGGATTGGGCTCCTCAAGAGACAAATAAGTTTTAAATCACACTAAAGCCCAAATAAAATCCAACAATCCCCCACATGATTTAAAACTTCAAATAAAGACAGTAAACAAAACTGAAATTCAAAACAACTCAAAGGAACGCTGGATCTCTTATACCACGTATTCGGCGAAGGTACCTTTCGGGTTTGAACCTTCACTTAGTGCTTGTCTATGTACATCCTAGGGCACAATGGTGGACTACGCCTTGAACCAAGGCCGATGAATCGGATTTCCACAAACTGCACATATGGTACAGCCGTTTGGGTTCGAAGCGGGTGAGCGCTTTTATGGCCATGCGCTAGTATCGATTCATGTGTGTTTTAGGAAACCGCCCTCTTCCCATAGTCGCGGCCTCACGACTCCACACATATAGTAGGTCCTCAAAGGGTATCTGCAAGGTCGTACCCTGCCTCATGGGTCTTGGAACCATTCAGGGCCAAAGCCCTTCCTATCCACTTGTAGTTATGAGCACTGTCGCCATAGGGATGAGGATACAAGAAACAGTGCTCCTCAAGCTACCTGTTCGACTTGTTACTACCCATTGAACCTGCAACAGGTTGGGTTGCCGTCGCCGGTAACTTCTATTGTGGGCTAAGCTCCATATCCTTCGACGATTCTAGGATCACGGTCCTAGACAAACCCTTGGTGAGCTGATCAGCCAAGTTCCTTGCAGATCTCACAAATTCCAGAGCAATCACATTTTCCTTCATATTTTGCCGAATGAACTTATGTCTCATTTTCATAAATCTGTTCATCTTAGTCTCCACATTCTTTTGGGCACATTTGTCAATTGCAGCTCTACAATCACAATGAATAGACACAGGTGCTAAAGGTTGCTCCATCACTGGCGGATCATAAAGAAATTCTCTCATCCACTTAACCTCTGTTACAGTAGTGTCTAAAGCTATCAGTTCAGATTCCATAGTACTTCTAGAAATCAAAGACTGTTTAGTTGACTTCCAAGAAACAGCTGCTCCTCCTAGGAGAAAAACAAATCCTGTAGTAGACTTCACATCAGTTGTATCACTAATCCAGTTGGCATCAGTATATCCTTCTAATACTGCAGGAAAATCACTATAATGCAATCCATAGGATACAGTCCCTTTTAGATATCTCAACACTCTTTCTAAAGCATTCCAATGCTCTCTATTTGGATTATGGGTATATCTTCTCAATCGATTTACTGCATAAGCCAAATCAGGTCTAGTGTAATCCACCAAATATCCTAAGGATCCAATAATTTGAGAATATCTATTCTGGCCTACTGGATCTCCTCTATTCTTCTTAAGATGCACGCTAGAATCATAAGGTGTCACTACAGGTTTAATATCAGAATATCCAAACTTCTTCAATAATTGTACACTGTAGTGAGATTGGCTCATAATAATTTCTTTCGACTTTCTAATGATCTTCATATTGAGAATCACATCTGCTTGTCCAAGATCTTTCATATCAAAATTCTTATTGAGTAATTTCTTCACATCATTTATCACATTCATATTGGTACCAAAGATCAAGATATCATCAACATATAAGCATAAGATCACAATCTGTCCATCATACTCTTTCGAATATACACATTCATCAGACAATTTCACATGAAAACCATTTGATACAACCAAAGAATCAAATTTTAAATGCCACTGCTTAGGAGCTTGCTTTAATCCATATAATGATATGGTCAATTTGCACACTTTGTTCTCATGCCCAGAAACCACAAAACCTTCAGGTTGCTTCATATAATCTCTTCATCTAAGTCACCATTCAGAAAGGCTGTCTTAACATCCATTTGATGAACAATCATATCATGAATAGAAGCTAAAGCAATCAACACTCTAATAGAGGTAATCCTAGCAACAGGAGCATATACATCAAAATAATCTACCCCAGGCTTCTGTGCAAAATCCTGTGCCACTAATCTAGCCTTATACTTATCTACATATCCATCAGGTTTCAACTTCTTCTTAAAAATCCACCTACAGCCTACAGGCTTACATCCTAGAGGTAAATCAGTCAACTCCCAAGTATGATTCTGTAGAATAGACTGCATCTCAAGATTAATAGCCTCTTTCCAAAACGATGCATCTACAGACTTCATAACTTGGTCAAAGGTAGATGGGGTGTCTTCTACAAGTAGGACACAGAAATCATCTCCAAAAGTCTTCTCTACTCTAGGACGCTTACTTTTTCTAGGCTCAATCTCTCCTATAGGTTCACTGACTCTAGGTCTGCTAGAGCTACCTACGGGTTCAGTAGGAATAGGTCTATCTACTCTAGTCTTAAAAGGAAAAATATCCTCAAAGTACACAGCATCTCTGGCCTCAATGATTGTATTGTTAGAAATCTCACTAATTTCAGAATTTACCACTAAAAATCTGCTAGCATTACTATCCTGTGCATAACCCACAAAAATCGTATCGACTGTCTTAGGTCCAATCTTTCTTTTCTTATTCTCAGATATCTTCACTTTAGCTAGGCACCCCACACTTTAAAATAATTCAAATTAGGCTTCCTACCTTTCCAAAGCTCATAGGGAGATACATCAGAATTCTTGTGAGGAATCCTATTTAAAATCATACATGCAGAAATCAAAGCTTCCCCCCACAAGTTCTCAGGTGCGCCTGAACTAATAATCATCGAGTTTATCATATCCATCAAAGTCCTATTCTTACGTTCAACAACTCCATTAGATTAAGGAGTAGTCACTTGATGCACAATTCTAAATTCTTGACAGAAACTAGTCATCTCATTTGAAGTATATTCACCACCTCGATCAGATCTCAAAATTTTGATTTTCTTATCCAACTGATTTTCTACTTCAACTTTATAAATTTTGAATATGCTAAGAACCTCATCTTTTGATTTAATCAAATAGACATAGCAAAATTTCGAATGATCATCTATAAAAGTCACAAAGTACTTATTTCCATCTCTACTAGGTCTACTTCCATCACAAACATCACTGTGCACAAGTTCTAAAAGATCACAATCTCTATCCACATATTTAAAAGATTTTATAGGTTCCTTAGCTTGCACACATATTTCACATCTATGATCAGGTAAATCAGATTTGGGAATCAAATCAAGATGCATCAATCTTTTGACAGTATTAAAATTCACATGTCCTAATCTTCCATGCCAAATATTAGTAGAAATAACATTCAAAACAACAACACTTTTATTCATCGAAAATGAAGATACAGAAAGTTTAAACAAACCATCACTCAAAAAACCCTTCCCTACAAAGTTCACACCCTTTGTTATTACTACCCTATTACATTCAAAAACTAACTTAAAATCCTGCTGAACTAAAAGAGAACCACTAATCAAATTCTTCCTAATATAAGGAACATGGCCCAGAGGTCAACCTCAAATCCACTCGACCTGTCCCAAGCACGCGAGAAGAGGCTGCATTCCCCATGTTCACCGATCCTCCACATGCGTCCTGATAAGTGGAAAACCACGAACGATCAGAACAGCCATGGACATTAGCTCCAGTATCTATCCACCAATCAGAAGAACTAAGGGCAAGGTTAACCTCAGGTAAACTAGATCCTAACCTGATAGTGGGGTCAGAAGGGTTAGAACTAGCAGTCAGCATATTACATGAAATTTCGCATACTTGAATACATGTATATAACTTGGCTCTGTCGAGCCTCCGGTTTAGAGATTTAAACTAGAACATGAAACTATGCACTTGACTTATGAAATATTACCAGTCTCTTGTGATTCATTTTTCGTAATCGAAACGCATTACATGAAACATAATACATGACTTATGCAATTGATCATGTCATGCTTTCTAGAATCTCTTTTGGACATTGAGAGTTGTATTGAGGCATGTGAGACCAGCTCCTTTGAACATCTTTTATTGAGTTGATCTTAATAATAGCTTCTCGAGATTTTGGAATATAGCCTGCAGACGCCACTATGAGCTTGATTGTATGTGTGCGATGTGCTATGTTACTCGGTAGGGGTCGCTCCCCTCGAGTGCCACTCCGGATTGCTGGCTGGTGTTAGTTGAGACAGTAGCCTAGAGGTCGCCGTCACACTTATGGGAGTGTGTCCGCGCACTAGGCAGGCGCAGGCTTGACCAGACTTACGAGTCGGTCGTGGCGATTGGGTATTTTGACAACAGTACTTTACTAGTGTATATGAGAATTATTGGGCATGAAAAGACTAATGCATAGTATTGAAATTTCATCAGTATGTGTGCACTAGTAACTTACCCTTTTCATTCATTGAATGCCTCACTAGTAGCTTGTCTTGTTACTTATACACATTGAACAAGAATAGCACTTGCATTTGCTTCCTTTTACTCTATGCATGGAATACCTTTGTGCTTAGCTTAGTTCTGTGAATTACTTACCGTTGGATTATTTCTACTCATTTAGTAGTTTTCTTTTGTTATATTGCTTCATTTACTTTTGCTCACTTAGACCTAGTGGGAAGGTCGTCGTAGTCGCCGACCGTACCCACTGGGAACTGCTTTTAGTAGTTCTCACACCCTCTTGTGGTTTTCTTTTCAGAGACAGGTACTTCGTTCGCTGATCGAGGTAAGGGGATCGCGCCGTAGATAGGCACTCCTACCAGCATACTTAGCCTCTAGCGGACCACCAGATAGAGAGCTACCCGAGATCATCTTTTGTACTGGCGAGGACCAGGGCCACGTTTTGTATATAGTTTTGGATTTAGTATTTCTATGTTACTAGTTGTTGGTGTACAGTGGTTCAACTTGTAGGGACTTATATAGCGCTCTGATACTTGTCTTTTGTGTAGTGGTTTTTCTTTATGCTCGTTATGTGAAGATTAGTTTGTATGCCTTCTTGTAACACTCGAAAATTGTTTGCTTCTTTTGCCGCTTCATTCGGACAGGGAAAACTATGTCCGTTCGGCGGGTCTGTTAGCGTCCCGTAGTCTTCCGCTGCTAACCCGGGGCGTGACAAAATAACTACAAAGAGAATAAAATAAGAACAGAAGAGAGTATGTAGGAAGCCAAAATAAATAAATAAATAAATACAAAGTAATGCATATAATCATTTTAAAGAGATAATTCTTAGTTAAAGAAATATTTCTATTTAGAAACCAAATGATTTAGCAGATTCAAAGAGAATTGGCAGGAAAAAGAATACCTCTTTAGTATAAAAATAATCTAAGGAATTTATAAATGTAATGAGTTAATATTGTAGAACGCATCGGAAGTAATCGTTCGTACCTTTTGCAGAAGCGACTCCCGCTAGAACGCAATGAACCTAGTTGATTCACGTGTCCTCGGATCGTCCACGAAGGTCTTCTAACGCTCCAAACTTGTGGTAGATTGAACTACAAACGAGTACTATCTCTAATCCACAATTCAAGACCCTCTAGAATAATAGGTTAATAGAAAATGTGGTTTCTCTCTCTAACAAGATGGCTCACAAATTAGTCACGAATTTAATAGATATTTTTTCTCTATTTTTCTTCTATATATTCTATGAGAGAATAACCTGCATATTTATAAGGGATTTCAAAATCCTAATAGGTAAATAAGAAATAAGGCCGAATCGTTTTATAATTGTTATCCTAATATGGTTAGAATGTATCTCCAGTTAGCTTTTCAATTTAAAAGCAAGATTAATCTTAGTCCAATTAGACAATACAATAACCATCGGATCGAGCCCGATCATGGGCGCACCCGATTCAGTTTAACCGAATGCCAATATCTCCCACTCGCATATGATGGGATCGATGTCATTGTAACCACTTCCTCAACATTACACCACTATCAATTCTATTCATACAGGAAAATGAACAGTGCGACCGCCGAGTCAACCTGCATTTTGGGAGCTCTATATTAGAAACTACATATGGCCAGTATAGAGACATCAACCCTCAAAAGAGAATATTAGACTTGTGATGCCCTACACCATTAAATTACATTAGAATCAGTATCTCTAATCCCCCAAACGAGCATGCTAACCTCTGTTGTGCACATTACGATACTATACTTATGATTATCTCGCTATGCTGAAGCGACACAACCTGTCGACAATGAGTCAAAGTGTCTTAATATAATCCAACTAATCTTCCTTGAGCCCTCACGCCACTAAGTTGAGAACTGATTGTTTTCTCAGCAATGCCCTATAAAGCCGCATCACTTATAACCGTAGGAAATATGCCAAAGTAGCAACATCAATTCTTTCACCTAATGACATAGTCAAAAGTTACTAAAGGCATCTGACAAATATAGGACATCGCCTCAAAATGATGTTCATAAGAACTTACATGATGAGGAAGTAGGGATCCATTCACTCATCTTCTTCATTTGGTCACCTAGCACATGTAGTATGAAATACATGCTATGACAGAGAATCTCAATGAGCATATGTCTATCTCAACGTCATATGGATCTTAGCTCAATCACTCTCGGAGTGTCTAGCCAGAGTTCTTCATTTGCTCGCTATCTCAAACGCCAAATGGTGAGCTCACATGCGGCTCTTAAATATATAGGCCATACGAATCGTGGGATTATTCGTATGCGATCACGCTTATTGTAGTATTCTGAATTTCGATGCGCTGTATCGAACTTTACCAAATTAGATGAAGTTCGAAGAAAACCGATAATGACTGGTGTGGAATTGGGTTTCGAGGGTTTCGGAACGTTTGGGTGCGAGTTAGGACCCCGGAAACCAAAAATTTGAATTTTTGGAAAAGCCGAACTAGAGCTAAATTGCTCACGGTGTAGTACACTGAATTTCAGTGCATCGTACCGAACTTCTACAAATTGTAGAGTTCCGTTTGAAAAATAGCATGAGAGGCTATATGTGAGGCTTCGGCCAAGTTTGGGACTTGTGTGAAGTGTTTTCGGCGCAAACGAGGTGCGAAAACGGACTTCGAAAAGTTAAAACTGCTGAACTTGTGAAGGCTGCAGTGGATTCCGGTATGTGGACCTCCATACCGGTACTGAAGTGATTAGGACCGGTATGTGATGAGGTATACCGGAATGCCATGGTCGAAACCGAAAACCCAGCTCTCGGGTTCTGCGGAATTCTCCGAGGTATACCGGAACTAACACCCGTATACCGGTATGCACATGCACATACCGGTATACAGTGTTACGAAAATCCAGTTTGGCTGGTTGTGTGTAGTGAAGTGTGGAGAGGGGCAAATGGGTCTTTTCACACTCGAGGGAGTGTTAGAAAGGCAGGGAACACCCCCTTTTCTCAGTCATCTTCCTCCTCCACTTCTCCTCTCCATCTCCTTCACTTTCTCTCTCTAGAGATCTCTCCAAAACTTGGAGAAAATGGTGGATTGATATTGGAAAAGGCTTCCAAAGGAGAAAAGAAGCTTCTTGGTGCAAGAAGAAGCTTGGGGAACTCGTGATTAAGGTTAGTTCCTCACGTTTTGGGTTCAAACCTTGGATTTTATCCTTTGTTATGAGTTTTTGGGAACCCTATGCTATGATTTCGTGGAGCCTGCCCTAGACTGGATACACATTTGAATTTTATTTCTAGCCCTCAACCTTTATGAAAGAATTTAGGAGATAATAGCGTTTTCCCGTGGAGATGGAAAATTCGTCCGCAATCTAAAACACAAAATGTGGAGATTGGCCAAGAAATTTTGTGGTTCTACATGCATGCATGTGAAACCTAGGTTAAATGAGGGTTTTTGCCTTGGGAGGTTCTAAACATATTTGGACCTTCGGGAATTGCAATTGAGGCATAGGAAATCATGTTAGAACACTTGATTTCATGTATTGAGTTGAATTAAGGGTTCGTAACGAGTAACGAACCGTTTCTTGTAGAAGCTTGGGTTGAAGCAAGAACTCAAGGCTTTGACACTTAGGGGCTTGAAGAATACAAGAATTCGGAAGCTCTTGAGGTGGGTTTGTGTTTACCGAAGTGATTAGGTCACTTCCATGTCTAGGGTAAATATCCATTTAAAGATAAAATGGTATGTGTTGTGAACCCTAGAACTTGCATGTTGGCAAAGGTAAAATCATGATAGGTAGAGCAATGAGCTCCTATTGCATGATATAGAATTCAAGTATAATTCAATTATCTATACTTGTTGCATGGTTGCATATATGATTGAACCTAGTGTTATTGAACATAGGTTGGAACATGTGAGAATAGAACCTAGTGTTATTGAACATAGGTTGGAACATGTGAGAATGGAACCTAGTGTCATTGAACATAGGTTGGAGCATATATTATTGAACCTAGTGTTATTGAACATAGGTTGGAACATGTGAGAATAGAACCTAGTGTTATTGAACATAGGTTGGAACATGTGAGAATGGAACCTAGTGTCATTGAACATAGGTTGGACATGAGATTGGAACCTAGAGTCATGGAACCTAGGTTGAGAATGAAAAAGTAAACCTAGTGTTATTGAACATAGGTGAGACTTAGTGACTTGAACCTAAGGTCATGAGACTTAGGTTGGCAAGTGTAAAATGTGAACAACGGGGTGTGCGACGATTTTGCTATCCCGGGTATGCGACGATTTTGCTACCATGCCATGAGTTGGCGGTGTTGAAACGGGATGTGCGACGATTTTGCTATCCCGGGTATGCGACGATTTCGCTACCATGCCATGAGTTGGCGGTGTTGAAACGGGATGTGCGACGATTTTGCTATCCCGGGTATGCGACGAGTTCGCTACCCATGCCATGTGATGGCGGTGTTGAAATGGGATGTGCGACGAGGTTGCTATCCCGGGTATGTGACGAGTTCGCTACCCATGCCATGTGATGGCGGTGTTGAGATGGGGTATGCGACGATTTTGCTATCTCGAGTATGCGATGAGTTCGCTACTCGAACTAGGAGGTGACGAGTTCACTCCTTGAATGTTGGAACCATTATGGTGAGACGGCGATTCCGAAACCATAAGTAAATGACAAGTAGTTGAACTTGGTCAATGTAAAATATAGGATGAACCTAGGAGAGAATGATAATTTATATTTCATTTGGTTGCATCCTTTATGTTTATTTACAAGCATGTAAATATTTCTTGCATAGTTAGTTGTGATCTAACTTATGCATATGGTGTTTCTTTGGACCTGGTGGGTCGAGCTTCTCTCTTGGGTGGCCTTACCCACTGGAAACTATGTTTATAGTTCTCACCCCACGTTTTTCAGGTCCTTCCGCGAGTGAGGCGGCGGAGCGAGGCAAGGGTTTAGCTCTCTACATAGCGGCCCTTCCATTTTGGTGATACATTTGTACCCCTAGTCTTGGACTTGGATAGTATAGGGGTTTGCATTGATTGTATGCAACTTGTATATTCCATAGTTTTGGAACATGATGTATGGAATGGAAATGAAAGAAAAGAAAATTTTGGGCATGTATAAATGTGTAATGTGATGTAATAGAAGTAGAACTTCTTTATGTTGATGCTTTCCTTGTGCAACTCTTGTACTCCGTTCCTAGTTGGAACCTCGTGGATAAGCTTGTGTTGTGACGCCTTGGGCGGGTAGAAGAGGCTCTATCCGTTCGGCGGGTATGGGGCATGCGCCCGTGCGGTTATCCTTTCCACCTAGTTGGTGTTAAAGGCCCGACGGGGCGTGACACACGGGGTTCGGACCCGAGATCTGTGGTCCAGACAATGAAGTCCGTGGAGCAGCTAGGGTCCGGACCCGGACGCCAAGGTCCGGACCCGACCTGTTTTTTGAGCTGAGATGCTCACGGGTTCCGGACCAGGACGCCAAGGTCCGAACCCGACCTGTGCTGAGAGCTGATGCGCGTACGGGGTCCGGACCCCATTTGCAAGGTCCGAACCCGGCTGAAGCGGAATGCCCAGTGAAGGACAGTTTTGTAATTTCATGGGGTGGGGGTTATGTATAGGGGCTGAGACCTTCTCCCCTCATTCCTTCTCCACCATCCTCACTCCCTCTCCCTATCCCTCACTTTCTCTCTCTAGAGATCTCTCATAAGCTTGGAGAAATTGTGGATTGGAGCTTGGAAAAGGACTTCCAAGGTGCAGAGGAACTTCTTGGTGCAAGAAGAAGCTAGGGAGCTTGGGTGTTGAGGTGAGTTCTTGTGATTCTAGGCCTTAACCTTGGATTTGATCTTGGATTTTGAGGTTTTTGGAAACCTTTGGCAATCTAGACCACAAATGGTGGGAGATTGGCCATAAAAACTAGGATTTTGCTACATGCATGCAAAATCTAGGGTAAAATTGGAGTTTTACAATTGGAAGGTGCTAAAAATATTTAGACCTTCGGGAATTGCAATTGAGGCCTAGAGAATCATGTGGGAACACTTGATTTCAATGAACGATTAGATTTAAAGGTTCGTAATGGGTAACGAACCATTTTTGCTTATTTAGGGCAAAAGCTTGGGTTGAAGCAAGAACTCAAGACTTGGTGACCTAGGAGCTCAAAGAACACAAAGATTTGGAAGCTCTTGAGGTGGGTTTGTGTTGCACCGAAGTGATTAGGTCACTTCCATGTCTAGGGTAAATAACCATTAAAGATTTAAAATGGTGTATGTGTAAGAAATCCTAGAATAAAATTGTGCATGTTGGCTAAAATGCTTTGTTAAGTGAAATGAGCAATGAGCTCACCTTGCATGTGAGTAGAATCATATGTAACATGTTTAAACACCATGGAAGAACATTTGCATGTATGAATAACTTGTGTTTCTAAGTGTTAGAAAGGTTATAGACACATACATGCATGAATTGTGACATAATGACAACATGATCATTGAAGTACGATTGTCATGTGGTAACTCGCACTAAATGTGTGTAGTAGTGCAATTGTGACATGACCCTAGTGTTGTTGAACATAGGTTGGAAAATGATATGTGAACCTAGTGTTGTTGAACATAGGTTGGAACTTGATATGTGAACCTAGTGTTGTTGAACATAGGTTGGAAAATGATATATGAACCTAGTGTCATTGAACATAGGTTGGAACTTGACATGAACCTAGCGTTGTTGAACATAGGTTGGAAAATGATAAATGGGTTGGTGAAGTGGCGATTCCGAAACCAACGCCAAAGTAATTAAAGACGGGTTGGTGAAGTGGCGATTCCGAAACCAACGCCTAAGTGATCAAAGATGGGTTGGTGGTGTGGCGGTGCCAACCCCAATGCCATATCAAGGCGGCAAGTCCGCACAAATGATAAACGGGTTGGTGAAGTGGCGAATCCGAAACCAATGCCAAAGTGATCAATAATGGGTTGGTGAAGTGGCGAATCCGAAACCAACGCCAAAGTGATCAAAGATGAGTTGGTTGTGTGGTGGTGTCAACCCCAATGCCATAGTAAGGCGGCAAGTCCGCATAAAAGATAAACCGGGTTGGTGGGGCGGCGATTCCGACACCAATGCCTATGAAAATTACAAATGCAAATGAATTATATACTATGGGATGGACCTAGGAGAAAATGATAGATGTCATTTGGTAGGTTGCATCCGTTCATATTTATTTACAAGTTTGTAAATTTAATTGTGCATGGTTATTTGTATTTACTAACCGATGCTTGAGTTGTTTCTTTGGACCTGGTGGGTCGAGCTTCTCTCTTGGGTGGCCTTACCCACTGGGAACTATGTTTATAGTTCTCACCCCACCATTTTCAGGTCCTTCCGCGAGCGAGGCGGCGGAGCGAGACAAGGGTTTGGCGTAAATAGATAGCGGCCCTTCCCTTTTGGTCTCATGTATAGATGTACCCTAACTTTTGGACAATACATTATAAGGGTTATATAAAGCATGACAAATGTAAATTCCATATTTTGAAAATTGTTGTATGGAATGTATGTAAGAAAAAGAAAAAGCTGGCATATAAATGAGAATATGTGATGTAATAGAAGTAGGATCTTCTTTTACCGATACTTTCCTTGCGCAACTTTGTACTCGGTTCCTGTTTGGAACGTCTTGGGACTGCATGTGTTGTGACGCCTTGGACGGATAGGAAAGATCCTGTCCGTTCGGCGGATCTGGTGCACGCGCCCGTGCGGGTTGTCCTCTCACCTAGTTGGTGATAAGGCACGGCGGGGCGTGACACTTATGACCTCATCTTGGTGTCAACCAAGGTGGCTTCCTTTAATACCTCAATTTTCGCTCACTTTTTACAGCACCGAAAAGAATGATTGCCCGTGTGAGAGGGCCAATCAGCCTGCGGTATACTACAAATCCGTTCTTCAACAATATAGGATATATATATGCATATGTACTAATCTTAATAAATATTTTTGCCAAAAATATAATTTATATTTAAATAACCAAAAATATTACAAAATGAGGCAAAAATAATCAACTGTCTATATAATCAAATCCTACAGAGTACAAGAGCTTTAACATAAGTCAAAAAAGATTCTCTAGCAATCGGCTTAGTCAGAGGATCTGCAATCATGCGACTTGTAGAAATGTGTTTCAGGATTATTTCCTTCTACGCTATTGCCTCACGAACAAAGTGATACTTTAAGTCGATATGATTAGTCTTGCCATGATATTTCAGGTCCTTCGAGTATGCAATCATTGCCATACTATCACAATAGATCGTCATAGGAACGAAAACACAAGTGATAATCCCAAGATCTTGAAGGAACCTCCTCAACCAGATAGCCTCGTGAGTTGCTACATAACATGCCACGAACTTCGCTTCCATAGTGGATAGAGCTACACAGGTCTGCTTCTTGTTACTTCAAGACATGGCGCCATTATCAAGCAGTAATGCATATCCTAAGGTCCATATCCTAAGGTCGACTTACGCTCATCTATATCATCAGCCCAATCTGCATCGCTGTAACCGACGAGACGCAAATATGTACTTTGATAGCATAGCAAATAATCCAAAGTTCCTCTAAGATAGCGAAGAATCCTCTTAACGGCCTTCCAGTGGTCTAATCCCAGATTGGACTGAAAGCGGCTGACCAAACCCAAGGCGTAGCATATATCAGGTCGAGTATATATCATAACATACATCAGGCTCCCGACTGCACTAGCATATGAAATCTGATTCATCTCGTTTTTCTCTTCAGAAGTTTTAGGGTACTGTTTAAGGTTCAAGCTCTCATCTTTAGTAATAGGAGTGTCAATGGTTTGCAATTGTGCATCTGAAATCGTTCTAATAGTATCTAAAATTTTTGTGTTTTCTTTTGGACCTGGTAGGCCGAGCTTCTAGCTTGGGTGGCTGTACTCACTGGAAACTATGGTTATGGTTCTCATTCCCATATTTTTCAGGTCCTTCGGCAGATAATGCGACGGAGTATGAAAAGAGCATAGCCAAGTAATTAGCGCCCTTCCTATTTTATTTTGATATTTTCTTAATTGTACCTTATTTTGAAATAATGTAATAAATGAAAATGTAAGCTCATTATGGGTTGTAATTTTGAATAGAAAATATATATGTAACTAAATAAAAAATGATATAATAGAAGTAGTTCTTTTACTTTGTTTGTTGATACTCTTCTTATGCATACTTATATTTAATTTCTGTTTGAAATGCTTGATATATACGTGTTTTTGACTTCTTGGGCAGGTAGAGGAAACCTTGTCCGTTCGCCGGATGTGGTTCATGTGCCCAAGGTGGGCTTGCGTTGTGGACTTGGGCGTGATAATGCAGATGACAAAGCAGACATAGATGCAAACATGGTGGAGACTGAGGGCCTAGTAGGGATGTGGCAGGAGTTAATTTTGTTTGGACTTTTTTTTTTTATATTTTGATGTATATTTGATATTTTTGTTTGCACATGCAATATTCAGAATATTGTCATAATATTTTATTCATGCTAATAAGTGGTTGAAATCGTTTTAGCTCAATTTAGGTAGTTGTTATTGTGATTGAAATTCTTGAAAGAAAAATGCTATAATATAATTGCAGAGCACATTGGAAAATTTAATAAGCCTAGGAATAGAAAACACTAAAAGCGGCTTCGCTTTTACAAGCGGTGAGCAATTCATCACTTTTAGTTGTATTCAACCTCACCTAAGTAGTTTGAAGAGTGAATGAATATATTTTCATGAAAGCAATGAATGATTTACCGTTTTCAAATATGGTGAATCATTTACCGCTTCCAGGGGATTGGAAATTTTCTAAACACTGTGAAATTTTCATCGCTCTAAAGAAAGCGGTGAATGGTTCACTATTTTTTTTCCGTCTTTCCGCCATGTTGGCACCCACATGGCTAAACGAAGCCCATATTTACAAATAAATATAGGCCCCTCTTCCTGCAGCAAAAACACATAAAGTTTGACGAGTTTCAGCTGTAGTTCCCAACCTACGCTCGAAGATTCAACTTTTGGATTCCATATTTTCGCAATGGAAAATCCAATTTCCCTAAACTTTGTTAGTTTTTGTCTCTAGGTGTAGATATCTATAGATTTTTTAACGACTGAATTTTGTGGAGTATTTTGCTAAAAGTTATATTATGAAGGTGAAGTAGTTAGTTTCCTGCAGATAATTGTGCGCGCAGTTCCGACTTTTGAAACTTATAATTTGCACTCGAAAATCAAATTTGAACGAAACTTAGCTTTCGAAGTTCGTCTCTGTGTGTACTTGCATGTAGAATTTTTCATTTCCAAAAATTATGAAAAAAAAATCATATGAAATAATGACTTGATCGAAAGGTTATTGTTTTTTGAATTTTCTCCATTTCCCTGAAAAGCTTCAAAACTCCCAAAATGCACTAACATGACCATTAAGGGCATGTTTGTTTCATCATAAGTGGAGAGGGACGAAGTGATTTTTGATGAAAATCAATCACTTTTGCTGTTTTGTTCACTATAATGTTAGTAAGATTGAAACTCTATTTTACCCAAAACACCAAAATTGACTTCGCCCTCCCATTTGGCGAAGTCAATTCCAATGAAACGAAGGGAGAGAGAAAAATTAAAAAATATTAGTGAAGAACTTAATTATGGTGAATATGTTTAGGGTTACTCTTTCTTTCTCTAACTCTCCTCTCCCCTCTATATTAGTGGAGAACTTAGTTATTTAGATTGCATGTTTAAAATATGATGAAGTTTGTTTAGTTAAATTTTAAATATATCCTTTATTTAATTTGCATATTTAAAATACGACGAGAATTAATTTGTTAAATGTTAATAATTCTTTAACTTTAGAATTTTATTTGTTGCATTATTATAATCTATAAAAAATTAATATAATTATTTTAAATTTTATTTTTTAATTATACAAAAATATAATGATATTATTTATTTAATTATTATAATTTATTATTTATTAAGTTACAAAAATAAGCAATAATGTCATGTAGGAGATAAGTTTATCAAGAGCGTGGAGTTGTTGAATAACTTTCAGTGAAACAAAGAGGAAGTGAAGAACTGCACTTTTTATGTTATTCATTTCCTGCCAAACAAATAGAAGAACTGACAGAACTTCATTGTGTGCTAGGGGTCCTCAAAAGGAAAAAGATTAATTTTGTTGAAATTGACTTGCTTTTTATTAAACAAAAAGTAGAATTATGATTTAGTTCTTCATTTATTACCGGCCATTCCTCGCACGCTTCATGAATGTTCAAATTTTTGCTCAATCTGCATCAATTTTTGAATTTTTGTTAGTATTATTCTTGTAAGTTTGTTTCAATTTAATCACTAAAATAATTGGGTTTCAACCAAATTAGAGATATTAGTGCTAGTGAAATTGAGCAACCAAATTTAACAGTTATTCAAGATTTTAATTCTATTGGGGATAATATATACATGGCGTGGTAAAATTGACAATTTGCAGTATGAGGAAAATCAAAACAATGTCCAAAGTGCAAAAGCACGAGCACTGTAGCTCTCATGCCGGGCCGGGCCGGCCCGGCCTGATAAATCCGGTCGTGCTGGGCCGCCTCCCTGTGACCCATCGGCCCGGCACGTCACGGGCCTGGGCCATGCCGGGCCTAGGGGAGGCCTCGGCCCGGCACGGCCCGGCCCGGCTCCTGAGGCCTCCCAACTCCCAAGGCAGGCCTGCCAGCCTTGGGGCTCTCCCAAGGGTCTGCTATGGGAGCTGGTCGTTTAGTCCTCTTTGGACCAAAATGCCCTCCCCAGCAGTCAAATTTTTGACTGTTGGGGAGGGCATTTTCGTCCAAAAAATATTTAAATTTTTAAATAATTTTCAAATTTTATTATTTTTATAAATATGTTTTAAATTTTGAAACTTTTTTACTCATATATTATTTTTAATAATAGTATTTTATTTTTTAAAAAATTTATATTTTTTAAAATAAAATTAATTAAATAAAAATGGGCTGGGCCGAAGCCCGGCCCAGCCTGCCCCGGCCCGTGCCATTCGGGCCGTGGGGCCGTGCTAGGCCAGGGGTCCAAGAACTACGGCCCGGCACAGCACGGCCCGACTTTGGGGCCGGGCCGTGCCGGGCTGGCCTCCGGCCCGTTTCGGCCCGGCTTAATGTGGGCCGGCCCACATTACACCCCTATTTGTAGTATAATCTTTCATTTTTAATTAAATAATATCTGTGTCTATATAGTTGAATTTTATATAACGCTAAGTAATAGACTAGTATGTTTAAGAATTTATAAAATTTTATAGATAAATCTTTTAAATATTGTAAGTTACAATTAATCATCACACAAGTGATTGCCAGATGCACGGACCGGATTGAAAAAAAAAATTCTTGAGTCAATTGCAACATTGCTCTCCAACAGTTAGAAACAAATTTTTTTTAAATCTCAACTTTTTTTTTTCTTGCAATCAAATTCTCGCTCTTTATTATGTAATTTAATTAAGTCATAGTCAAAATAGTTATTTAATTTAATAGAAATTATCAAGTGGCAAGTTTCGCATTAATCGGACGCACTAATGGATTGACGAATATGTAGATCCAACATAACTCAAGTGCAGTGGTGTTTAAGTTTTCCTGAAGTGTGATTATTTTGTTGTTATTCGTTTGATGTAACTCGTACAGTCTGAAAGTTAAATTTAATTATTTCTTCTATTTGTTTTGGTGCAACTTTATACTGGTGAAATTAGTTTTTTGAGTTCCATTATTTGTTTTGATGTAAATAAGTGGATCTCATTACCTTCTGAATATAGTAGTAAACTTATTTCTATAAAATTCAACATATTAAATAATTAAAATTTTCATTGTTATTTAAAGTTAATCCTAATTATAAATAAGGTAATTCTAATCCATTATAAAGGAAGTGGCGTTTAGGTTTTACTATTTAATAAATTTTTTAAAGAAGGTTGAGTATGGCGGAAGTCGAGTTCGGCACTCTAGAAAGAAGAGTCGAGAGAATGTGAAATGGAAGTCTAATGTAACTTGAGTTACGCTATATTTTTAACTTACACCAAAACAAATACCAGAAGTGATGGAATTTGAATTTCACCCCTCCACTTAAACCAAAAAAACGGTCCCTAAAGGTGATGAATTTAGGTGATGTTAAAGTTGTTTTCCCGAAAAATAAGAACGGAGAAAACGAGAAAATTTAAAATGAAAAGAGGAAGTGAAGGGTGTGGTGAGTGCAGGTATTTATTTAGAGGCGCAATTTTTTTATACATTTTTTTATTGTATTTTTTTTGGAATATATATTCTTTTACAACGAGAAAAGAAATATATAGTACAATAGATAATAATCATCAGAAATAAAAGGGTTTATGCTCCCCAGGTAGCTATAGTACCTAGTTAATTACGCCCTCTTTATTACAGACGGATCACCTCCGATTAAGTTGGTCATAATTAAAAAAAATCTCTTGCAGATAATGATAATACAATTTAATGATAATAATAAGTAGTTAATAACAACAATGATAATAAGCCGGATGAGTATTTACTGTGTATATTTGTAAAATAAAATAAAATAAAATAAAATAAATAGAAGATGAAGGCGATGAAAACCAACAACTGTTATACAACATCACATAAATAATATGATGATGATAATGATGATAATTTGACTTAATTTTTGACGTGATGGCGCAACATAGTAATCTTCTCTACATTAAAGTGCTACCTTTTTTATATATCTTGTCACGTCCCGCGACCGCCACTTTGGTCGGTCCGGACGCGCGCACAGATCGCCGAACGGACAGGGCCTCCCCTGTCCGCCCAAGGCTCAACAACATCATGTACATAGAGTTTTGTCCAGAGAAAACAATCAACATACATGAATTGCACGAGGGCATATCACAAGAGCGAGAATGTAAATCTAACTATTACAACATTAGAACATTCACATTTTACATACATTCTTCTGCTTTACATTAATACATGAATGCTTCCTCAAATATAATTATATTTTTATTTTCAAATAAATCTTTACATTCTTCTACTTGTACATGGGTGACCTACACTTGGTGACCCTGCTATCTAGGGCGCAACGCCCACGCCTCGGTCCGGTGCCACTCCGCAAATGGTTGGCTCTGCAAAATAGGGGGTGAGAACTAAAAAAAGTTCCCAGTGGGTTCGGCCGCCGACCTCACCGATTTTCCCACTAGGTCTATCAAGGCATAAGTAGATAAACGAACAGGAAGGTAGTAACAACAACTACACTATGCATAACTGAAATAAACACTACTATGCCTTTGTGAAATGAAGCTAGGTAAACAATGAATGCTATCATGCTCAAGATGCTTACCATTTTTACCTTTCACCCAATCATACCGGCTCACACGAAGTCAAGCCCAACTCCCTCCTCTACATCGTCTACTGGGGAGATGACCGCTCAACCCAACGCAGACCATCTACGAAGGAGGTATAATCGACTCGTCACCTGTCATATGATGCTACTATACTCAAAGACATGATTTACTATGCTCAACTGACTTCATCTTTTACCTCATGACCCAATCATGCCGGCTCACGCGAAGTCAAGCCAAACTCACAATACCAGGGGCCACAGGGACTATCATCAATCTAGGGCCGTCTGCTGGGTAGATACGTTAACCCATACGTGACAACTCCGGAGCTCACTGCTTGTGGTGTCGCGACCACCAACAAGCCAAACAGACAATGTGAGTACGATCTAGTCCTCTCATCTCGAGGACACCCTACTGACCAAGGTAGTAACATACGGGGATCAACCAATCCCTAGCATGGTCCAGAGGATCTATTTCAATCCATCGCATGCTCATCTCAAAACATGTGCAACTACGACAACAACCCACAAGTACACTCACGACACACAATGTTCATGTTTTCTACTTGCACAATAGGATACCCAATCCATATTTCTATCACTAGGTTTATGTTTAGACTCAAAATGACACCTAGTATTTCACTTTGTTCCAATATCCACACTTTGATTTCTATGTCCAAACAACTAGTCAAGATGCCACCAATATTCCACAATATTTTCTAAGTTCACATTCTAGTTCATTGCATCATAGGGTTTCCAATATCCAATGACCCAATCCTCATGCGTCCAAGTACCGAGTTCTCAATCCAATTTGACCAACCCTACTTTAGAAAGCATGCAAGGAAATGAAAGCTCAAACACAATAATAACCCTATATGCATAGAATTTTCAAATATATATACATATGAACAAAATGGTAACATAGATATAGAAAGAAATCCAACCATTTCGGAAAGCACCACCCACCTCGTGTAACTACCAATTGCTAGAATTTCCAAGCAATTTGATTTCCGGCGCCGATTCGGCTCGACCCAAGCCTATCAGATGAAATTCGGCAAAGTCTCCTAATTGGACGCCGTAACCTCGTCGTAATCTAAAACGAAGTTGTCCCCCGCGTCGAACTACTCTTCAATTAGAGATTTATGAGATCAATTTAGTTCCAAATCTCTTAGGGACAAAAGCCCCAAATTCAAGCCCTAGGTTTCTTGATTCCCAAGAAAACCCCAAAATCCATGGTAAAACTCTACCAAATCTAGTTTAGAATCATTTAGGACTTCCAAAAACATCATTTTCAAAGGATTTAATCTAAACCCTAAACTCAAATCATGAAATCTCACCTTTGTCACTTTGCTCTCCAAGTCTCTCCACCATTAGAGAGCTTGCTTCACCACCAAGCAAGCTTCATCTCCTCCAATCCTCACTTGTTGGAGAGATCACTAAGGAGAGAGGGGGATGTTAGAGAGTGAGTGAGAGGGTTTAAGAGAAAGAGAAGAGCTTTCTCTTTGTGTGAGTGGAAGAGAAATGCGTTTTGTTCTCTTATGTCACTTTTGCCTCTTATGTGAGAGGAAGAGAAATGTGTTTTGTTCTCTTAGGTGGCTTTTGTCTCTTATGTGAGAGGAAGAGAAATGGGTTTTGTTCTCTTATGTGACTTTTGTCTCTTATGTGAGAGGAAGAGAAATGGGTGGAAAAGTGGATTAGAACTTATTCATAAACCCCAACACAATTACAACTTAACCCCCATGAAAATACCATTTTTCACATAATCCACAAACTTTGCCTAATTTGGCCAAAGTTTGGAAAGGTGTATAAAAATTCAGTTAACTACATATCTATACTATATAAAAGATGTATTCTTATCTATCTATAAATTCAATCTTATGAACAATTATAATAACTTTATTAAAAATATCTCAATAACAATGAATGGTTATAATCAATCTGTTAAAAAATTGCATTCCTATCCATCCATTTTACATTAAAATTAAAATTTGTGTTTAGTTCATAAATTTAATTTAATTTTTGATATCAAATTTGAATTACAATTAAAATATTTTAATCATAATATATCAAAATTAAATTTTAAATTTTAAAATAAATATGAATTAAATTTTAATATTTTTAGTTTAAAACATATAGAAAAATAGAATAAAAAAAGGAATAAAGAAATATTCCCTACGAACGGTTATGCTCAATTTGTTAAAAAAGATTCAGTTTGTTAAAAAAATATCTCAAATAATAATAAATGGTTAAAACCAATTTGTTAAAAGATAGCACTCCTATCTATCTATAAATTCAATCTTATGTACTGTTACGATCACTTTATTAAAAATATACCAAATAAAAAATAAATGGTTACGATCAATTATTAAAAAATAGTATTCTATCCATCTATTTTTACATTAAAATTATAATCTAAGATTAAACCACAAATTAAATTTAAACTTTGATATCAAATTTAAATTAATAGTTAAATTTTTTTAATCACAGTGGATCAAAAATAAATTTTAAATTTTAAAATAAATGTGAATTAAATTTTGATGTTTTTAGTTTAAAACACATAATTAAATTTTAGATTCACCATAACTTGAAAAATATATAAAAAGGTTCAATATGTATATATATAAATAATATAAGATATTACAGATATTTTTTTTCAAATAAAATATAGCATATAACATAAAACAGGATAAAAAGAACGATTATGATCAATTGTTAAAAAAAAATTCAAATAAGGATGAATATTATGAACAATCTGTTAAATAACAGTATTTCTATTTATCAAAAAATTTAATTTTAGGAACGGTTACGATCAATGTATTAAAAAAATATTTCAAATAAAAGTAAACGATTCTGATCGACCTATTTTATATTAAATTAAAATTTAAGTTTAAATTGTGAATTAAATATAATTTTTAATGTCAAATTTGAATTAACAATTAAATTTTTTTAATTATAGTGGATCAAAATTAATTTTTTTATTTTAAAATAAATTTTGATACTTTTAGTTTTGAGGCACATACTTAAATTTTAGATTTATCATAAATCAAAAATATATAAAAAATAGTTAATGTTATTAAAAAAAAGATGTTACAAATATTTTCTAATAAAATATGATAAATGAATCAATGAAATATAATTTTTATTCTAAATTTTTAAGAAACGTGATGGACAAATTTATATCAATTTAAAATAAATTAAACTAATTGTTACGTGCAAATGCACGTATATTTCACTAACATAATATATACTAGTGAAATACCTACGCGATGCTGCGGATATAGAAATATTTTAATAATAAATTTTAGTTTAGATTATTATATTTTTAATATAGTTTTATAAGTCTAATTATTAATTAAATAAAATTTATATAAAAAGTTAAATTTTTAAATCTATTTAAATAAAAATCATTAAAGTTGGTATATGTGTAATGTAAATTAATATGACAGCGAAAAATTTATGTGAAAAAGATTCGAGATGAATTTATCAAAATAATTTAAAAAATTTAATAAATAAAACAAAAATAAAATATTAGATATCAAAATTTGAGGGATTTAAAATTTTAAATTTGGAAGCTTAAAATTTGAAAATAAATATTTTAAATTTTAAAAATTTAAAATTTAAAATTTTGAATTTGAAACATTGAAATATGAAATTATCAAAAATTTTTGATACCCAAAATTTTAAAACTATATATATATATATATATATATATATATATATATATATATATATATATATATATATATATATATATATATATATATATATATATATATATATATATATATATATATATATATATTTATATTGTAGCACTTTGAATTTCGGTGCGTTGCTTCAAACTTTACTAAATTTGAGAAAGTTCGGAAAGAGCCGGTAATGGCTAGTGTGGAATTGAGTTCCGAAGGTTTCGGAACATTTTGGGTGCGAGTGGAAACCCAGAAATCGAAGATTTCGAAGAAAATGACCAACCGGAGCAAAACTGCTCACGGGGTCCGGACCCTGGAAGCTGGGGTCCGGACAATGAAGTCCGCGGGCAGCTGCGGTCCGAACCCGGGCAGCTACGGTCCGGACCCGAGCCGATGTCCGAGATGGGGAACGTACGGGTTCCGGACCCGGGACTTGAGGTCCGGACCCGAGCGGGTCTCCAAGTTGGGGTGCGTACGGGTTCCGGATCCTGATGCCAAGGTCCGGACCCGGCCTGCGCGATGGTCGGTTATCAGTGCGGGGTCCGGACCCCATTCGCAAGGTCCGGACCCGGCTGGTGCAGAATGCCCAGTGAGGGGTAATTTGGTAATTTTACGATGGAGGGGCTATATATTGAGGGCTGAGACCTCTCCCCTCAATCCATCTTCATCTTCCTCACACTCACACTCCCTCTCCCTCTCCCTCACTTTTTCTCTCTAGAGATCTCTCCAAGGCTTGGAGAAGTGAAGGATTTGACCTTGGGAAAAGCTTCTAAGGTGGATTTGGAGCTTCTTGGTGCAAGAAGAAGCTTGGGAGCTAGGGCTTTGAGGTGAGTTCTTGTGATTTAGGGTTTAAACCTTGGATTCAATCCTTTAGCATGAGGTTTTTGGAGACCCTAGGCAATCTAAACCACAAAACGTGGAGATTGGCCAAGAGATTTTGTGGTTTCACATGCATGCATGTGAAACCTAAGTAGATTTGGGGCTTTTGCAATGAGAGGTTCTAAAAATATTTGGACCTTCGGGAATTGCAATTGAGGCCTAGGAAATCATGTTAGAACACTTGATTTCACATGTTGAGTTGAATTTAGGGTTCGTAATGAGTAACGAACCGTTTTCTTGTAGAAGCTTGGGTTGAAACAAGAACTCAAGGCTTGGACACTTAGGAGCTTGAAGAATACAAGAATTCGAAAGCTCTCGAGGTGGGTTTGTGTTTACCGAAGTGATTAGATCACTTCCATGTCTAGGGTAAATATCCATTTAAAGATAAAATGGTATGTGTTGTGAACCCTAGAATTTGCATGTTGGCAAAGGTAAAAAGCATGATCGGATGAACAATGAGATCCTATTGCATGATATTTCAAGTATAATTCAAATATTAATACTTGTTGCATGGTTGCATGTGAGGTTAAACCTAGTGTTATTGAACATAGGTTGGAACATGTGAGATTGAAACCTAGTGTCATTGAACATAGGTTTGACATGAGATTGGAACCTAGAGTCATGGAACCTAGGTTGATAATGAGAAGGTAAGCCTAGTGTTATTGAACATAGGCGAGACTTAGTGACTTGAACCTAAGGTCATGAGACTTAGGTTGGCAAGTGAAAAAAAAAAAGTGAACAACGGGATGTGCGACGATTTTGCTATCCCGGGTAGGCGACGATTTCGCTACCATGCCATGAGTTGGCCATATTGAGACGGGATGTGCGACGATTTTGCTATCCCGGGTAGGCGACGATTTCGCTACCATGCCATGAGTTGGCCGTACCGACACGGGATGTGCAACGAGTTTGCAATCCCGGGTAGGCGACGATTTCGCTACCTCGCCTTGAGTTGGCGGTGTCGAGAGGGGATGTGCGACGAGGTTGCTACCCCGGGTATGCGACGAGTTCGCTACCCATGCCATGCGGTGGCCGTGTTGAGACGGGGTATGCGACGATTTTGCTATCCCGAGTATGCGACGAGTTCGCTACTCGAACTAGGAGGTGACGAGTTCACTCCTTCGATGTTGGAACAATTATGGTGAGACGGCGATTCCGAAACCATAAGTAAATGACAAGTAAATGAACTTAGTCATTGTGAGACATAGGATGAACCTAGGAGAGAATGATAAATTATATTTCATTTGGTTGCATCCTTTATGTTTATTTACAAGCATGTAAATAATTGTTGCATAGTTATATGTGATCTAACTTATGCATATGGTGTTTCTTTGGACCTGGTGGGTCGAGCTTCTCTCTTGGGTGGCCTTACCCACTGGGAACTTGTTTATAGTTCTCACCCCACATTTTCCAGGTCCTTCCGTGAGTGAGGCGGCGGAGCGAGGCAAGGGTTTGGCTCTTTAGATAGCGGCCCTTTCATTTTGGTTGTATGTAGAGTTGTACCCCTATTTTTGGAATATGATAGTATAGGGGATTTACATTCTTGTATGAATGTTGTATATTCCATAGTTTTGGAACATAATGTATGGAATGGAAAAGAAAAAAATTGGGACATGTATATTGTGCCATGTGATGTAATAGAAGTAGAACTTCTTTATGTTGATGCTTTCCTTGTGCAACTCTTGTACTCCGTTCCTAGTTGGAACATTGTGGATAAGCTTGTGTTGTGACGCCTTGGGCGGATAGGAAAGACTCTATCCGTTCGGCGGGTCTGGTGCATGCGCTCGTGCGGTTATCCTTTCCACCTAGTTGGTGCTTAAGGCCCGGCGGGGCGTGACAGACTGTGGTGGTATCAGAGCGTAGAAACGGTCTAGGTTGACCTAAGAAACCCTAGGATGGAAATGACCCTAGGAGTGTAGGCTCGTGAGTGACGAGATCTTTGATGTGGCGAAAGATAAGAGATTGGGTTATGTCCCTATACCTCTAGTTGGAAATAGAGGTAGATTCGAGGTGTGTCTTATTCTTCACCAAGTGTGTTCGTGTTGGCGGCCGACAACATGAAACCAAGTGAGGGGAATAAGGACCCTTGTGTGACTTTCGCCTAGATTGGGTTCACGTTTATTTTCGTGAAACGTTATGTTACGAATGACTTTGAAGGTCATGAAATGACCAAAGTCGTTGTGTTTTCAGGAGAAAATGGTACGTGGACGGCCTCCTTTGAGGGCTGGGCTCGGGAGAGCGAGTGCGGCTCCCGAACAGTTCGGGGAGGGCGAGAACTCGGGTCTTCGTGATGAGATGACCGAGTTGATGGGCGTGGTTCGGCGACAGGCCGAAGCCATGCAACGACAAGAGGAGCAAATTAAAAAGCTCCAAGACGAGATGGCGCAGCAAGCGGCTGCGGTTAGGGAGGAGAGAACGGGAGTACCTTTGGCCTCTGCTTCGGCACCGGCCGAGGAGGTGACACCGGCGCCGGCTGTGGCGCCACCGGCATCACCGATGGTAGCCGGTGGGTCAGGTACTCCTATGCCCGACTCCGACATGGAGGATGCGGAGCGAGAGCGCGCACTTGCGGCTCTCATGAGGTTTAAGAAGTTCAACCCGCCTATCTTCAACGGGGAGAACGTGGATCCATGGGATGTAGAGACATGGATTGATGCCATGGAAACACTCTTCGAGGATCTTTATACCTTGGAGAGGGACAAAGTGCATCTCGCCGTTCATTGCTTAGAGCGATCGGCGAAGGTGTGGTGGAAGGGAGTCCGACGGGATAGACTCCCTAGCCTTCCGCCACCGACATGGGAAGAGTTTCGGGGTATGGTGTTCGCCACCTATTTCCCCGATAGCGAGAAAAGAAAGCTTCAAGAAAGGTTCCGTAAGTTGAAGCAAGGGAACCGCACCGTGCGCGAGTACGAGAGGGAGTTCTCGTACATTATAAATTGCGTACCGCACGTTGTCCGCGGAGAGTTGGACAAGGTCGATTGCTTCGTGCGCGGGCTTCGACCGGAGATCTTTCGGGCGGTTCACGCCCTTAAGCTTAAGACCTTTGCGGAGGTCTTGGACCGTGCTCTTTGGGTGGAGCACGGGAATGCATGTGCGCGCGAGGAGCGCGAATCTTGGGAAAAAGAGAAGGAGAAAGAGAAGGGAAAGAAGCGACCGGCGGGTGGCTCGGGTGGGCAGTCTAGCTCTAAGCGGCCCCCGAAGCACTCGCAGTCGCAAAACCAATCGCGGGGGTTCCGACGGAATCGACCCGCAACTCAGTGCCCGATTTGTAGCGGCCCCCACCACCCTCAGCAGTGTGACTATCGTGAGGGCCGGTGCTACAAGTGCGGACAGCAAGGGCATATGCGGTACAACTGCCCGATGGATGATGGCCGAGCACCGTCGTCGGCATCGGCATTTGCATCGCCGAGACAGCTCGCGGGCATCCCACCCGCGGCGACGTCGGCAGGCCGTGCACAGCCGCCGAGACCAGTGGAGAGCCAGCGGCCAGCACCCAGTGGTCGAGTATTCGCCTCTCAGGTGGAGGAGCCTTCTGCCCAAGATGACGTCGTGGCAGGTATTGTGTTAATTAAAGGTATTCGATGTAGAGCTTTGTTTGATACTGGTGCATCGCATTCATTCATTGCTCGATCATTTGCTATTGCACACGGAATAGAAATTATAGATGCCACACATGCAAGAACGGTACAAGTACCTGAACATACTTTTTGTATACATCATGTGTGTATGGATTGCCCTGTGAGGGTTGAGAACTGGATCATGCCAGCTGATTTGCTGGTATTAAATCGAATGAATGAATATGATTTGATCCTAGGAATGGATTGGCTCTCGAGGTATCATGCTACTATCGATTGTAAGAGCCGGATAGTGAGGTTTAGAGAACCCGGGCACAAAGAGTTTGTGTACCGTGGGTGTAAGAGTTCGCTCTTTGCGTCGATGGTGTCCACGTCGCAAGCAAGAAAGCTTATTGCTAGAGGATGCATTGCCTACTTGGCGACGGTAGTGGATGACCGGAAGGAAGTGCTGGGACTTGAGGACGCTCCTATAGTCCAAGAGTTCCCGGATGTATTTCCGACGGAGTTGCCCGGAATGCCACCGGACCGGGAAATAGAATTCGTGATCGATTTGCTCCCGGGTACGGCGCCGATCTCTAAGGCCCCGTACAGGATGGCACCCGCGGAACTGAAGGAATTGAAAGCACAATTGCAAGATTTGATGGACAAGGGTTTCGTAAAGCCAAGTGTGTCACCTTGGGGAGCCCCTGTTCTATTTGTGCGGAAAAAGGACGGTTCGCTGCAGTTATGTGTAGATTACCGCGAGTTGAATAAAGTGACCGTCAAGAATAAGTACCCGTTACCCCGAATTGATGACTTGTTCGATCAATTGCAAGGGTCTCGGGTGTATTCAAAGATTGATTTGCAATCCGGTTATCACCAATTGAAGATCAAACCGGAGGATGTGCATAAGACCGCATTTAGGACGCGGTATGGACACTATGAATTCACGGTTATGCCTTTTGGGCTTACTAATGCCCCGGCAGCGTTCATGGATTTAATGAACCGTGTGTTCAAACCACTATTGGATCAATTCGTGGTTGTGTTCATAGATGATATTCTTGTCTACTCTCGGAGTGAAGAGGAACATAAAGAGCACCTAAGAATTGTGCTTCAAGTTCTTCGAGAGAACAAGTTATTCGCCAAATTGAAAAAGTGCGAATTCTGGATCCGTGAGGTCGCTT
Organism: Puya raimondii; assembly: GCA_016920855.1. Classification (NCBI taxonomy): domain Eukaryota; kingdom Viridiplantae; phylum Streptophyta; class Magnoliopsida; order Poales; family Bromeliaceae; genus Puya; species Puya raimondii. The sequence goes on along the minus strand of JABWPP010000050.1, from coordinate 209,565,555 downwards.
TCTTGGGTCACGTAATTTCCGCAGGAGGAGTATCTGTGGACCCTATGAAAGTAGAGGCAGTCAAGGATTGGCCTCGCCCGACCAATGTCACGGAGGTGCGAAGCTTTTTGGGCCTTGCGGGGTATTATCGGCGGTTCGTGGAGGGATTTTCAAAAATCTCCGGTCCACTAACGCGTCTTACCCACAAGGGAGCCAAATATGTTTGGAGCGAAGAATGCGACCAAAGCTTTAAGGAGCTAAAGGAAAGGTTGACTTCGGCTCCGGTACTCGCCTTGCCGATTGCGGGGGAGGGTTTTGTGGTGTATAGTGATGCATCACATCGTGGTCTTGGGTGTGTGCTTATGCAAAGAGGACAAGTAATAGCATATGCCTCTCGACAGCTGAAGAGCTATGAGCAGAATTACCCACCCACGACTTAGAACTCGCGGCGGTGGTCTTCGCACTTAAGTTGTGGAGACACTACTTGTACGGGGAGCACTGTGAGGTTTACACGGATCACAAAAGTTTAAAGTACTTATTCACTCAAAAGGAGTTGAACTTGAGGCAGCGGAGGTGGTTGGAGTTGATAAAAGATTACGACTTAACCATCTTGTACCACCCCGGTAGAGCCAATGTGGTGGCCGATGCGCTCAGTAGAAAATCCGTGGAGAACTTCGCAATTGAGATGACGGGACAAATGCCGTTAATCAAGGAAATGGGCCGATTTGATTTGGAGATCGTGGCCCCGGGCGTCCCCGCTAGACTTATGAATCTCAATGTATGGCCGACCTTGTTGGAGCAAATAAAAGAAAAGCAATCCGGTGATCCGGAACTCCAAAAGGTGCGAAGTGCTATCGAGAGCGGGCGCGCCGGTGATTTTCATGTAGACTCGAAGGGCGCAATTCGATTTCGAAATCGATTGTGCGTGCCAAAAGTCGAGGATATTCGTGGGGAGATCTTGAAAGAAGCTCACACTTCTCCCTATGCGATTCACCCGGGCGGCACTAAAATGTACAAGGATCTCAAACTACATTATTGGTGGCCGGGGATGAAACTTGATGTGGGACGCTTTGTGGCACAATGCTTAGTGTGCCAACAAGTGAAGGCCGAGCGTCGCTTTCCGGCAGGAAAATTGCAAGGATTGCCCATTCCGGTTTGGAAGTGGGAAAATAACGCGATGGATTTTGTTGTGGGCTTACCTCGATCATTAGGTGGCCACGACGCGATTTGGGTGGTGGTGGATCGTTTGTCAAAGTCGGCACACTTTTTGCCAATCCACACCACTTGGTCGGGAGACAAGTTAGCGCAAGTCTACCTGGACGAGATTGTGCGGTTGCACGGGGTCCCGACCTCGATAGTTTCAGATCGAGATCCCCGTTTCACATCGCATTTTTGGAAAAGCTTGCAAAAAGCTTTGGGTACACGGCTCGATTTTAGTTCAGCATTTCATCCTCAAACTGACGGTCAATCGGAAAGGACAATTCAGATTTTGGAGGATATGCTACGAGCGTGTGTGTTGGACTTCAAGGGTGCATGGCCTACACATTTGCCGATGGCTGAGTTCGCTTATAATAATAGCTATCAATCTAGCATCGGAATGGCACCTTTTGAGGCCTTGTATGGAAGGAAATGCCGCTCTCCTATTCATTGGAGTGAAGTCGGCGAGAAAAGGGTCTTAGGACCGGATGTGTTGCGTGAAGCGGAGGAAAAGGTCCGCTTGGCACGCGAACGCTTATCGACGGCGCAATCTCAACAAAAGAGTTATGCGGATCGACGTCGAAGAGATTTGGAATTCGCGGTAGGAGACCGCGTCTTCTTGAAAGTATCACCCATGAGAGGGGTGAAGCGATTTGGTGTTCGGGGTAAGTTGAGTCCCCGTTACATTGGACCTTATGAGGTCTTAGAGCGTGTGGGATCCGTGGCGTACCGGCTAGCTTTGCCACCAAAACTTGCGGGGATACACAATGTATTCCATGCATCGACGCTCCGCAAGTACGTGTATGATCCGGCGCACGTCCTCGAGTATGTGCCTATGGAGCTTCATGAGGATATGACTTATGAGGAATTTCCCTTGTGTATCATGGATCGCGAGGTGAAAAGTTTGAGGAACCGTGAAATTCCTTATGTAAAGGTACAATGGACAAATCACGGTGAGCGCGAAGCTACGTGGGAATTGGAAAGCTCGATGAAGGAGCGGTTTCCTTACCTCTTCGCTGAGTCCAGCTGAGGTATGATTTAGTTTCGCGGCCGAAACTCTCTTTAAAGGGGGAGGAATGTAGCACTTTGAATTTCGGTGCGTTGCTTCGAACTTTACTAAATTTGAGAAAGTTCGGAAAGAGCCGGTAATGGCTAGTGTGGAATTGAGTTCCGAAGGTTTCGGAACATTTTGGGTGCCAGTGGAAACCCAGAAATCTAAGATTTCGAAGAAAATGACCAACCGGAGCAAAACTGCTCACGGGGTCCGGACCCTGGAAGCTGGGGTCCGGACAATGAAGTCCGCGGGCAGCTGCGGTCCGGACCCGGGCAGCTACGGTCCGGACCCGAGCCGATGTCCGAGATGGGGAACGTACGGGTTCCGGACCCGGGACTTGAGGTCCGGACCCGAGCGGGTCTCCAAGTTGGGGTGCGTACGGGTTCCGGACCCTGATGCAGAGGTCCGGACCCGGCCTGCGCGCTGGTCGGTTATCAGTGCGGGGTCCGGACCCCATTCGCAAGGTCCGGACCCGGCTGGTGCAGAATGCCCAGTGAGGGGTAATTTGGTAATTTTACGATGGAGGGGCTATATATTGAGGGCTGAGACCTCTCCTCTCAATCCATCTTCATCTTCCTCACACTCCCTCTCCCTCTCCCTCACTTTCTCTCTCTAGAGATCTCTCCAAGGCTTGGAGAAGTGAAGGATTTGACCTTGGGAAAAGCTTCTAAGGTGGATTTGGAGCTTCTTGGTGCAAGAAGAAGCTTGGGAGCTAGGGCTTTGAGGTGAGTTCTTGTGATTTAGGGTTTAAACCTTGGATTCAATCCTTTAGCATGAGGTTTTTGGAGACCCTAGGCAATCTAAACCACAAAACGTGGAGAATGGCCAAGAGATTTTGTGGTTTCACATGCATGCATGTGAAACCTAAGTAGATTTGGGGCTTTTGCAACGAGAGGTTCTAAAAATATTTGGACCTTCGGGAATTGCAATTGAGGCCTAGGAAATCATGTTAGAACACTTGATTTCACATGTTGAGTTGAATTTAGGGTTCGTAATGAGTAACGAACCGTTTTCTTGTAGAAGCTTGGGTTGAAACAAGAACTCAAGGCTTGGACACTTAGGAGCTTGAAGAATACAAGGATTCGAAAGCTCTCGAGGTGGGTTTGTGTTTACCGAAGTGATTAGATCACTTCCATGTCTAGGGTAAATATCCATTTAAAGATAAAATGGTATGTGTTGTGAACCCTAGAATTTGCATGTTGGCAAAGGTAAAAAGCATGATAGGATGAACAATGAGATCCTATTGCATGATGTATATTTCAAGTATAATTCAAATATTAATACTTGTTGCATGGTTGTATGTGAGGTTAAACCTAGTGTTATTGAACATAGGTTGGAACATGTGAGATTGAAACCTAGTGTCATTGAACATAGGTTTGACATGAGATTGGAACCTAGAGTCATGGAACCTAGGTTGATAATGAGAAGGTAAGCCTAGTGTTATTGAACATAGGCGAGACTTAGTGACTTGAACCTAAGGTCATGAGACTTAGGTTGGCAAGTGAAAAAAAAAAAGTGAACAACGGGATGTGCGACGATTTTGCTATCCCGGGTAGGCGACGATTTCGCTACCATGCCATGAGTTGGCCGTATTGAGACGGGATGTGCGACGATTTTGCTATCCCGGGTAGGCGACGATTTCGCTACCATGCCATGAGTTGGCCGTACCGACACGGGATGTGCAACGAGTTTGCAATCCCAGGTAGGCGACGATTTCGCTACCTCGCCTTGAGTTGGCGGTGTCGAGAGGGGATGTGCGACGAGGTTGCTACCCCGGGTATGCGACGAGTTCGCTACCCATGCCATGCGGTGGCCGTGTTGAGACGGGGTATGCGACGATTTTGCTATCCCGAGTATGCGACGAGTTCGCTACTCGAACTAGGAGGTGACGAGTTCACTCCTTCGATGTTGGAACAATTATGGTGAGACGGCGATTCCGAAACCATAAGTAAATGACAAGTAAATGAACTTAGTCATTGTGAGACATAGGATGAACCTATGAGAGAATGATAAATTATATTTCATTTGGTTGCATCCTTTATGTTTATTTACAAGCATGTAAATAATTATTGCATAGTTATATGTGATCTAACTTATGCATATGGTGTTTCTTTGGACCTGGTGGGTCGAGCTTCTCTCTTGGGTGGCCTTACCCACTGGGAACTATGTTTATAGTTCTCACCCCACATTTTCTAGGTCCTTCCGCGAGTGAGGCGGCGGAGCGAGGCAAGGGTTTGGCTCTTTCGATAGCGGCCCTTCCATTTTGGTTGTATGTAGAGTTGTACCCCTATTTTTGGAATATGATAGTATAGGGGATTTACATTCTTGTATGAATGTTGTATATTTCATAGTTTTGGAACATAATGTATGGAATGGAAAAGAAAAAAATTGGGACATGTATATTGTGCCATGTGATGTAATAGAAGTAGAACTTCTTTATGTTGATGCTTTCCTTGTGCAACTCTTGTACTCCGTTCCTAGTTGGAACATTGTGGATAAGCTTGTGTTGTGACGCCTTGGGCGGATAGGAAAGACTCTATCCGTTCGGCGGGTCTGGTGCATGCGCTCGTGCGGTTATCCTTTCCACCTAGTTGGTGCTTAAGGCCCGGCGGGGCGTGACATATATATATATATATATATATATATATATATATATATATATATAGAGCTAGGCTGGTATACTATCGATAGCACAGAAGCCTCCGTGCTACCAAGTTGTTTTCAATGATGCGACTTCCAAATCGACGATCGGCTCCACTAGACTTGATCTACACTATTGAAAGTATTTGGAAACTAAATTTCATAATTTTTCGACATTATTTGGCTAGTGATCAAAAGGTCTCAAAATTGGCAATTTTAATGGTAGATGAGATACGTTTGTGAATTTAACGGTGTAAAACAATCCAAATCTGATGAAATTTTGATAGAAAATTCTTTAAACTATTTAGAGTAAGATCAGTACCTCTGATATTAAATTTAAGTCTTTTATCATCAATTTTTATGAGATTTTTATTTTCGACCGTTCATTTTTCGACTACTCGTTTGATAGGTAAATGATATCGAAAAATTATAAAATTTACTTTCCAAATACTTTTAATAGTGTAGATCAAGTCTAGCGGAGCCGATCGTCGATTTGAAAACCGCATCATTGGAAACAACTTGGTAGCACGGAGGCCTCCGTGCTACCGATAGTATACCAGCTGGACTATATATATATATATATATATATATATATATATATATATATATATATAACCAGGCTAGATTGCTATCAATAGCACTAAGCTATTGGTTGCTATTAGTTTTTTAGCCTTTGGATTGAGAAATGTGCGGTTAGGATGATGTGGGCCCCCTAGGGTTAAGTGGGTAGTTGGTTGAATAGTATAATCTAACGGGGAAAAAATAATCAAAGGGTTAAATCTGACGGTGAAAAACTCGAAAGCACCAAGCCCTTGGTACTATCGATAGCATCCCAGCCGGACTATATATATATATATATATATATATATATATATATATATATATATATATATATATATATACATATACATATACATATACATATACATATACATATACATATACATATACATATACATATACATATACATATACATATACATATACATATACATATACATATACATATACATATACATATACATATACATATACATATACATATACATATACATATACATATACATATACATATACATATACATATACATATACATATACATATACATATACATATACATATGCAGAGGGAGAGAGAGTAAGGGAGGGTTGGGGGGACACGTGTCACACCAAGGTCCCCCTAAATCCTCCTTTAATGTAGTAGAAAGTAGAATAGAGAATAGATATATATACTAGTAATATACCCGCGCTTTGTAGCGAATGTGATTTGTAAATTCGTAACTATTATATCATACACAGTAGAGTGAAATATAAGTGACAATTTTATAGAAAGATTCAGTATATATAAATATTCCTTAGAGCAAAATAATTAAAATCTGAATATGTAAGAATTTTTTGTACATTATATGAAGTCATTTAGTAGAGTGAAATTTGGAATTTAAATTTTGATATCCAAAATTTAAAATTTTATAATATACATACATACATACATACGTAAGAATGTTTTGTACATTATTTGAAGTTATTTAGTAGAGTGAAATTTGGAATTTAAATTTTGATATCCAAAATTTAAAATTTTATAATATACATACATACATACATACATACATACATACATATATAAAATATATATACATACATACATATATACATATATATACATATATATATGTATACATATTTCAAATTTCGTTCTGTCGACAAACCCATTTCAAAATTTTTCTTTTTTCGTACGCAAAATAAGTAACATAACGAAACAGACTATTAGTTCCTCTTTTTTCTCCATATGTTAAAAAATAATATTCTTATCCATTGATAAATCCAATCATACGAACGGTTATAATAAATTTATTAAAAATAACTCAAATAACAATGAACAGTTATAATCTATTAAAAATAGCATTCTATCAATCTATCTCACATTAAAATTAAAATTTGAGTTTAGTTCATGAATTAAATTTAACTTTTAATATCAAATTTGAATTAACAATTAGAAAATTTTAATTATAATAGATCATAATTAAATTTTAATTTTTAAAATAAATGTGAATTAAATTTTGATATTTTCAGTTTAAAACATATAGATAGACGGAATAAAAAAAGAAATTAAAAAAATTCAGTTCGTTAGAAAATACTCAAATAAGAACGAATGACAATAGCCAATCTGTTAAAAAATAGCATTCTTATCTACCTATAAATTCAATCCTAAGTACGGTTATGATCACTTTGTTAAAAAATATTTTAAATTAAAATAAATAGTTACGATCAACTATTAAAGAATAACATTAATGTCAATCTGTCACGCCTCGCCGTGCCTTAACACCAACAAGGTGGAAGAACAACCCGACGGGCACGTGCGCCAGACCCGCCGAACGGACAAAATTTTTTCTATCCGCCTAAAGCGTCACAACACATGCATTCACACAATGTTCCAACTAGGAACCGAGTACACAAGTTGCACAAGGGAAGCATCACAATAAAGAAGTTTTCACTTTTATTACATCACAATTACACAATTATACATGCTAATTTTTTTTCTTTTTCTATAATTCCATACAACAAGTTTCAAAATTTGGAATTTCAATTTGTTTGCATTTACTTTACATAACCCCTATTTGCCAAGGTCCAAAACTTGGGGCGTTTCTATACAAAAGCCAAAATGGATAGGGCCGCTATCTATTCACGCTGCGCCTTTGCCTCTCTCCGTGGCGTCGCTAGTTGATGGACCTGAAAAATATGGGGGTGAGAACTATAAATGTGAGAATTTAAAATTTTAAAATTTTATTTTGAATTTGAATTCTGTGTTTTCCTCCCTTTACTGTGTATTTGTATTTGTATACGTGTATATATATGTATTGGTGTATATATATATATGTATATATATATTGTATTTTTAGTGTTTTTATTGTTTTTGAGTTTTGTTGGCGGAGAGAGGATGGATTGTGGCGCAATTCGGAGTCCGTTTCCGACGATCCAAAATGATAGATTCGATGTCTCGGCAGTGCTGAACGCGATGGTGTGATCCGTTTGCACATGCGACAGATGGATCGAGAGATATCGTGAGTTCTTCGCTGAGGGGTCGTAGTGTACATTTTATTGTTTCGCGATCTGGACCCTGTTTCACACACCGTTTTGCGTGAGTTTGAGTGTGGAGGGGTGTCTGGGCATTTTGTTCCTGCTGTGAGGGACTCGGGGGTTATTTCTTTTGTTTTGAGGGCCTTTTTGCATTTGTGCAAGTGTATTTATGTGTGTGTGTGTGTGTGAGTGGAGAGAGAGTGAGCTTCTCTCTTCTTCTCTTTCCCTCAGCTCCCAGCACAGGGCCACCCACTTCCTCAGCTCCCCTGCCCTCTCCCCGAGCTCCGCCGACCGCCGCCGACCTTCTCTGGCCGGCGGGAACTCCGGCAACTCCCTCTCTCTCCCTTTTCTCTTCTTTTCATTCTTCTTCTTCTTCTTCTTCTCCTTCCCTGCAATGTGCACCCAGGGTGAACCCACGCCTCGGGTCCTCCTGAGGTGGCACGACTGCCGGCGACCAGCCCCGCCGCCGGGAGCCGCCGCCGAGCGCAGCCGAGCTGCTGCATCTGCTGCTAAGGCAGCTGCGGGCAGTGGGTTGGTGACCCGAGCCGCCGCCGCCTCCCGCCGCCTCGGGGGGTGCGCGCCGCCACCCTCTAGACCACCGCCGCCGGTCCACCTCTTCCTGGCCGCCGCCGTGCTGCCAGAGCGCCGCCGCAGCCGCCGCAGCCGCCGCTGTCGCCGCTTGTGCTCCTAGGGCACCCGCGGCCGAGAGCTTCTGGCCGTCGTTGCCCGGAGTTGTCGCGGTCACCTCCCACCCGACGTCCGGCGACCTCCTCTTGCCGGTGCTCGCGTCGCCGCCGGCCGCCGTCGCCGTTTGTTGCCGGCGCCGCCGTGCCCTAGCCACCCGAGAGCAGGAGCTCTCCCCGCGCCGCAGCCGCCGCTTCCTGCCGCCGGTTGAGGTGAGCTTCCCCTCCCTCACCTCCCCCGCATCCAACCCTGGCCGCCGCGCGCCGTGCATGTCGGCCGGCAGCCGGCCTGAGCTAGTTGCTCCGGCGAGGGTGAAGTCTTGGCTGATTTGGGCCGCTTGCATGTTTTCTAGCTCTCTGTTGCCTCCCGAAGCTCGGGAAGGTTAGCACGATGATCGCGGCGATGCGCTGATCACCATGCTCACCTTAGTTTTCTATTTTGGCGCGTCGTTTCGCTGTTTGGCCTTTGTCGAGCAATGTTATCACATGTAGAGCTATTTTTATGGTTTGTTTGTGCTTGCGACTGATCCTGTCGCAGTGGGGCTATGAGCACGGCCTTCGTTACATCGTTACCTATCCGCTGGTGCTTGCGGAAGGTCGTGCGGACGAACGGAGTGCTCGAACGGCCTTAATTATGCTTACTTTATGTGTAAATGTTGCTTGTTTAGGGTTCTTTGTGATTGTGGCAGCATTGCGACGCTGCGGGCAGCAAGGGCATGATCCTTGATGCCCTGTGGACTGGTTGTCCAACCCCTTCGCCCTTCGCGGAGATTCGGATTTACTTCCGATGCGTTTTTCGATGAAATAGTCGGCGAAACACGTGTTTTTAGTCGTGCGACTCACTTGCTGATTTCGTGAGTGACTTGGCTTCGTCATTTAGCCTCGTTGGCTGTTCCTCATCACTGTCCCGAAGTTCTGAGGACAGCGGATGAGTGACGAAGGGTTCCGGTGCCAAATCCGCATTTTTCGGGAACCCGGAAAGCCGTTTCGGGTGCGTTTGTGTTCGTGGCACCCCGAGCTTGTGCTCGCTGTTCCGTCACCTTATTTTGTGTGTTTGGGAGACGCGGAGGACTTGGTTTGGTTGATGGTACCCCAGAGGTTTCGGGATCATCCCGGTGGGTTTTCCGGGCGATCCGTCGGTTTCGGGTTGTGAGCGCTTTGTGTTTAGTGTCGACTTGGTGGACCTTGACCCTGTGAGTCTTTCGTAGGTCCTGTCGTGGTTTCCGAGAGCCGTCGGTGTTAGGCTCTATCGTTTTGACAGGTGGGTACTTCGATCCAGAGTCGGTTCAGTGGACTACGGTGATACCTTTCTATCCCTTCTCTTGTATTTCGTTATTAGTTCACTTGACTCCTGTTGACTCTATTTATGTGTGCTTACCTTAGTAGAGTAGTTGTTGGTTGCATGATTATTGAGATGACCTCGTTGGTCGGTGTTGATCGCCTATTGTTCCGAGCGATCCTCGTATATTGGCTTATCAGTTGCTTCACGGCTCGTTGCCGTTCTGTGGATTGAGCATACGCATCGATCGTCACAGCTCTTCTAGCACCTCACGTATGCCAGCGGTCTGATCCACCGTCTTGGTCTTCTTTTCCGGAAAAAGGTCGTGTAGACGACCCGTGAGCCTCGACGCCGCGCGCGTTTTGCAGGTTTTGTGCCGAGAGTTGAGCAGGTTGTGACATTATCAGGGATACGTCCCGGTGGCTATGATTAGGTATACTTTGTGGTTATCACTATTGATGCATATGATTACCTTACTTGCAGTAGCATAGTTGTTCAGTTGTATGTTAGCCTCATACTTGTTGTGCTACTGTTTACCTATCTATCTGTTTGTTGACTCTCGTGCCGGTGTGTACACCTCGCCTTCGTCGGCTTGCGGTACCCACTGGGAAGGGAGACATGTTTACATGTTCTCACCCCCCGCCATCGTTGTTGTTTTCAGGTGAGCAGGGTGGTGGGAGTCGGGACGCAGCGAGGCACGCCTAGTTAGTGGTACTAGAGGTCCTGACTTGTGAGGCTCCTACCTCCAGATTTTGGTTATCACCCTTATCCTTTTATCAGCTAGTTGTGGATGTGGTTCAGTTACATTTTGGATGTTTTGTCTTGCATGCTTAGATCTTGTGGATTTGGTTTAGTATTCATGAGTGGATTGCATGCTTAGACTTTTGGATGACCTTGCTATTAGATCTTTCATTATCGCTTTATATCGCATATCTTGAATTTCTACCCCTCGTGGTAGCGTTTTCAAATAAAAGTTTCCCTGTGGGAAACGGTTTTCAAATGAATTTTCGATCGATCGACTTTTGGGATTTCAAAAGAAAGTTCTCGTGTGGAGAACGGTTTCCAAAGAATTTTAAATGATTGAAATTAGGGTTTCAAAGAAAGCTTCTGGGTAAGGAGCTGTAGTACTTGGGAATTTTCATGAATTAGGGTTTCTGGACTTGGCAGGATTCGGGCGCCCGGAAGAGAGGTTGTGGACGCCCGAATGTTCCGGACCCCGTTGCACTTTGTGGATGATCCGGTTGTGGCCGACGAGTTGTGGATCTAGGCGCAGGATCCGGACGCCCGGATGGAGGATCCAGTTTGAGTTGTGACGTGGAGGGCCACGTGTCGCGACGCAGGACACGTGTCGATCGCCGGAGACACACCGCCCCACCGCCTACTGACCGCCGACCGACCGCTTGTGCACACGACGACACTGTACGGCAGGGTTTCTGGACGCCCGGAAGTTGTGATGTGGGCGCCCGAAAGTGGACTTTTGGCAGCCTATAAATAGGCGAGTCCCTGATGGTTTTTGGTGCATTTCCACTTCGTATGACCCCTATTTCTAGAGAGAGAAAGTGGGTTTAGGGCCATGTGTTGGCATAGTTTGTAACCCTGCTTGCTCTCTTCTACTCTGCTGATCGGATCTGGTGCCAAGCCGTTATTCTGCTGGAGATAGCAGTTTTCTTGGAGGTTTTGACAGATCGGGGTGCTGCCGGAGTCGTTATCCTGGAGGGTTGGATCTGAGGATACTGTTCTTTCCCCACCGTGGTTGGATTAGCTTTTCAGGTGGGTTGATGTTTGCCAGATTCAGTGGACTTCCTCCTACGTGTTTTATCTCATGTTAGCATAATATGATATGATGTTTGGATTATGTTAGCATGATTGGATTATGATATGTGGATATTGGATTATGATATTGGGATTATGATAGTATGCCATGCTAAGATTATGTTAGAGATGCCATGTTAGGGTGAGACTGATCTATAGACTGCATGGGCATGTTATGATCTTAGATGTGCTAATGATATGTATATGAGCATGCATTTCCTTGTATCCTTGTTGCATGATTGGACCTACACCTATCCTGTTGATTCCTTGTACCAGTTGTTGTGCATGTAGTGTAGGTGATCATGTTGTGGCTCGTGCTATGTTGTTGTACCTCCTCTTTGTGGTAGAGTTGAGAGCCTCCTCTTGTGATAGAGTTGAGATTGATTGTGAGCACTGGAGCATTGATTGTGCCGAGGGCACGTGGTTCTTTGTGAGAGCATGGATTGGGTCATACTTGTTGATTATCCTTTGTGGTGCCGAGGGCACAGTGGATTGGGTCTTACTTGTTGACTATCCTTTGAGGTGCCGAGGGCACATGATCCTTTGTTGACCCAGTCGTGTCGATCATATACCTGCGGGTGCTTGGCGTTACTATAGTTGTACTTTGCTCGGTTGGGTCGCTCCCACGAGTACCACTCTAGAGTTGGCATGTTCCGTACAGAGAGTTGTACGAGGGGCTAGTTACAGACGGGCTTCCTGTACTAGTCGACTCCCTGGAGGGTTGAGCAGCTCCCTGGAGGGTTGAGCGTGATCAGGCCGCAGGTATGGTATTGTGAGGTATTGTATGGCGAGAGCTAGGTACAGATGGGGTTCCTGTACTAGCTGGTTCGCAGGTATTGTATTATGTATGATAGTCCTCATTTGGTATATTCAGTTCATTGGTAATTCATACTGACAGTTGAGCTTTGTGCATAGTAGTGGTAGTATATCTCCTACTCTTTTATTGCTTTATACATATCTCTTGAGATTGAGGACTTAGTGGGCAGACCGCTGAGGCTGGTGACGGTACCCACTGAGGACTACTTGATTGATAGTAGTTCTCACACCCATTGGTGACATCTTTTTGCAGAGTCTTCTTCCCCAGTCGTGCATACTGAGCGCGGAAAGGAGACCGTCGGGTAGAGCTATTCCCCGGATATTTGGCTAGAGGTATACCCATTTTGGATAGATGGTTGAGTCTGTACATACTGTGTGATGTTGATATCAGTCTGTATATGATAGTTTTATATGAGAGTTATGGATGATGTATGTACAGTGATCTTTTGATATATTTATATAGCAGCTCTGTTGATACCTTTAGCTCTGGGTGTTTGTTGTGGATGTTGTATCGCTTCGTATACACGGTAGAGATACTATGTATGCGGCGGATCTGGTCATGCGCCTGGGAAGAGGTAACCCGGGGCGTGACAGATTAAGTTGGTATCAGAGCTTAGGAATAGGTCATGAGGGCCTAGGAAACCTAAGATAAACAGACCTAAGAATGACGAGAGAGACGTGATTGATCGCGAAAGTCAAAGATTGGGTTTTGAATCTTTCCTTGTGTAGGAAGAATGATTGAGGGATTATGCCTTCTCTTATCGGATGAATTATGTTGGCTGCAGACGACATAATAATCTGAAAAGAAAAGAAGTGTCCTTCTAGACTTTCGCTAGATTGGGTCGTGAGTTGATTGTGGTCCTAATCGGGTATTCTGTTGCAGGACTATTACTATGCCTCCTCGACGACCATCGACACGAGCGCATCCGACGCCTTCGGATATGCCTGAGCAGACGGGACCTAGTGAACGGCCCGCTCTGCAGGAGCAGCTAGCAGACATAGCTGCAGTTGGAAGGCAGCAGAGTGCCTTGTTGCAAAAGATGTGTGATGCTTTCTCTACGCCTCGAGCTATGGAACCTCAGGCGACGACGACTCCAACTACATCTCAACCCGGAGAAGGAAGTACTCAGCCTAGTCAAGTGCTTTCTGAAGAGGAGCAGGAGCGGATGGCGGATAGATTGGCTCGCTTCTGTAGGTTTGATCCACCGCGATTCAATGGAAGTAGCATAGAACCGTGGGTGGTAGAAGCCTGGATATGTGAGATGGAGAAATTGTTCGAGGATCTTTTTGTGCCAGCACGGGAGCAGGTGCATATGGCAGTGCATTGTTTATCTGGTGATGCACATGTCTGGTGGAGGAGGACCCGTGATCATAGGTCCTTGAATCCTCTACAGATGACTTGGAGTGAGTTTCGAGGGATTATGTATGGGGCGTATTTTCCCAGTAGCGTGAAAATGAAGATAGAGGAAGACTTGAAGAACCTGAAGCAAGGGAATCGCTCGGTGCAGGAGTATGCGAGGGAATTTACTAGGTTGCTTAACTGTGTTCCCTCAGCGGCGAGAGATGAGATACAGAAGGTTTATCTGTATGAGAAGGGTTTGAGACCCGAGATCTTTCCATTTGTCCACTCGCAGAGACTTCAGACTTTGGATGCTACTATTGAGCAGTCTCTGTGGGTAGAGCGAGGGGCATTTGTGACGAGAGGGCAGCATGTGGACCCGACTCAAGGTCAGGAAAGGAAGCGCCCGGCGCCTGATGATGGAGGACAATCAAGTAGCAGACGGCCACCTAAACCTCCTCAGCAATCGCGTTTCCAGGGACGTGGATCTTTTAGTCGCCAGCAGTCTGGAGGATTTCGCCAGCAGTCTGGAGGATATCGCCAGCAGCGACCGCAGCAGCAGCAGTCGAGGGGATCTCCCCGATGTGTGATTTGTGGAGGACCTCATTTCGCTTATCTCTGTAATAGACGAGAGGGCCGATGTTATGAGTGTGGACAGCCAGGACACATCAGGAGGGCTTGTCCCAGACTTGTAGCAACTCCTTCTATGGCATCCGTACCTTTTACTCCACCGCAGTATTCTGGAGCTTCCCCGGTATTTTCTCAGGAGCGATCTTCTATGCCACGACAGCAGGATCGACGCCAGCCACCAGCGAGCGGGCGAGTTTATGCCGCTCAGATTGAGGATCCTGCGATAGCTGATCGAGTGGTGGCAGGTATAGTTTTGATTTGTGGCATTAGATCGCGTACTTTATTCGATACTGGTGCATCGCATTCCTTTGTTAGTAGGACATTTGCATTGCATCATGGTCTAGAGATAGGATTGTTACCCCAGGCACAGGAGGTGCGGGTACCTGACCATAATTTACAGGTGATTGAGGGTTGTGTAGGATGTCCTGTGCAAGTAGGACCTTGGATCATGTCTGTTGATTTATTAGTATTGAGACAGTTGCAGGATTTTGATGTAATCCTAGGCATGGATTGGTTATCTCGATACTTTGCTACGATTGATTGTGGATCTAAGACGGTAATCTTTCGTGAGCCTGGACATGAAGAGTATGTTTATGAAGGTTGTAAGAGTTCACTGTTCGCAGTGACGATCTCTTCTTCTAAGGCCAGACAGATGTTAAATAGTGGATGTATGGCCTATTTAGCAACAGTAACTGAAGTGCCTACTATTGTACCAGGACTCGAGGATATTCCTATTGTCCGTGAATTTCCGGACGTATTTCCTTCTGAGTTATCCTCGATGCCTCCTGATAGGGAGATTGAATTCGTGATTGATGTGGTACCAGGAACCGCGCCAATCTCGAAGACACCCTATAGAATGGCACCAGCTGAGTTGAGAGAGTTGAAGGCGCAACTGCAGGATCTTATGGATAAAGGTTTTATCAGACCTAGTGTGTCACCTTGGGGAGCGCCTGTACTATTTGTGAAGAAGAAGGATGGTTCACTTAGGTTATGTGTGGATTATCGAGAATTGAACAAAGTGACCATCAAGAATAGATACCCCCTCCCACGTATCGATGACCTGTTCGATCAATTGCAGGGAGCGTGTGTCTTTTCTAAGATTGATCTTCAGTCCGGTTACCACCAGTTGAAGGTGAAGGCCGAGGATATTTCTAAGACTGCTTTTAGAACTCGGTATGGGCATTATGAGTTCACAGTCATGCCGTTTGGGTTGACTAATGCCCCTGCTGCATTTATGGATATGATGAACCGAGTTTTTAAGTCCTTCTTAGATAAGTTCGTGGTAGTCTTTATTGATGACATCTTGATTTACTCCCGTGATGATGCGGAGCATGAGGAGCATTTGAGATTAGTGCTACAACTCTTGCGAGAGAAGAAGTTGTATGCAAAGCTGAAGAAGTGTGAGTTTTGGTTGAGAGAGGTTGCCTTTTTAGGCCATGTGATTTCAGCTTCGGGAGTAGCTGTTGATCCCAAGAAGATTGAGGCAATTCGTGATTGGCCTAGACCGACGACCATTTCTGAGGTGCGAAGTTTTCTTGGTTTGGCCGGGTATTATCGACGATTCGTGGAGAGTTTTGCGAAACTCTCTATGCCACTTACTCGACTAACCAGGAAGGGAGTTAAGTATGTTTGGAGTGATGAGTGCCAAGAATGCTTTGATGAGCTTAAGCAGAGATTGATGACAGCCCCTATTCTTGCACTACCTGTGATGGGCGAAGGATTTGTTATTTATAGTGATGCTTCGCATAGTGGCTTAGGTTGCGTGCTGATGCAACATGGCAAAGTGATTGCATATGCTTCTAGACAACTAAAGGAATATGAGAAGAACTACCCCACTCATGATTTGGAGTTGGCGGCGGTAGTCTTTGCTCTGAAGCTATGGCGTCACTATCTTTATGGTGAGCATTGTGAAGTGTATACAGATCATAAGAGCCTCAAGTATCTGTTTACACAGAAAGAGTTGAATCTACGGCAACGGAGATGGTTAGAATTATTGAAGGATTATGACATCTCTATATTATACCATCCCGGTAAGGCGAACGTTGTTGCCGATGCTTTGAGTAGGAAGGCTGTGGCAACTTTGAGTTTGTGTATTACTCAACAGCCTGTCCTAGTGGAGGAGATGCGGAGGTTGTCCCTTGAAGTGGTTACTTCTGGGATGACAGCGAGACTGATGACCCTGATCATACAGCCCACTCTGTTAGACAGGATTCGAGAGAAACAGAGTGTGGATCCTTACTTGGTGAAAGTTCGAGATCAACTGAAAAGTGGAGATCTTGAAGACTTTACTTGTGATGATGCTGAGACTCTTCGCTATAGAGGACGTCTATGTGTACCAGCGGATCAGGAGATTCGAGAGGAGATATTGAAGGAAGCACATTATTCTCCTTATTCTGTACATCCTGGAGGGACAAAGATGTACCAGGATCTGAAGACTCACTTCTGGTGGAATGGTATGAAGCGGGATATTGGTAGAGCTGTAGCTCAATGTTTGACATGTCAGCAAGTTAAGGCTGAACATCGTGTACCAGCTGGTAAGCTACAGAGTCTTCCAATACCTGAATGGAAGTGGGATCATATTACGATGGATTTCATCGTAGGATTGCCGAGGACTTCGAGCGGCTGTGATTCTATTTGGGTGATTGTTGATAGGCTGACAAAGTCTGCTCATTTTCTGCCTATGCAGATTACTTGGTCACGCGAGCGACTTGCGCAGCTGTATATGGATGAGATATTGAGATTGCATGGAGTGCCAATCTCAATAGTATCTGATAGAGACTCAAGGTTTGTTTCTCATTTTTGGAAGAGTTTACAAACAGCTTTGGGGACTCAGCTTCGGTTTAGCACTGCGTTTCATCCCCAGACTGATGGTCAGTCCGAGCGCACTATACAGACACTCGAGGATATGTTGAGAGCTTGTGTCTTGGATTTTGGTGGAGGTTGGGATCGACATCTGAGATTGGTAGAGTTTGCGTACAACAATAGCTATCAAGCGAGCATTAAGATGGCTCCGTTTGAAGCATTGTATGGACGCAAATGTCGATCACCTCTTTATTGGGATGATGTTGGTGAAAGGAAAACGTTGGGTCCAGACCTTTTGCTTGAAGCCGAAGAGAAAGTTAAGTTGATACGACGGCATATTGAGACGGCTCAGAGTAGGCAAAAGAGTTATTCTGATACCCGGAGGCGAGATCTAGAGTTTCATGTTGGCGATCATGTTTTCTTGAAGGTCTCACCATCGAAGGGCATACGGAGATTTGGAATTCGCGGAAAGCTTAGTCCGCGATTTATTGGTCCTTTTGAGATCTTAGAGAGAGTTGGACCCGTGGCTTATCGGTTAGCCCTTCCGCCTCGACTTGCAGGAGTACACGATGTCTTTCATGTATCTGTTCTGAGGAGATACATGCATGATCCTTCCCACGTGATTGATTTTTCTCCACTGGAGCTTACTGAGGATTTGCAGTACGAGGAGCGACCGATACGAATTCTTGCTCGTGAGACGAGGGAATTGCGTAATCGGGTCATACCTTATGTTAAGGTACAGTGGGATTTTCATGATGATAGAGAGGCGACATGGGAGTTAGAGACTATTATGCAGAAATCTTATCCCCACCTATTTATATCTTGAGGTGAGTACTTTAGTTTCGAGGACGAAACTATTTTAAGGAGGGGAGAATGTAGTACTTGGGAATTTTCATGAATTAGGGTTTCTGGACTTGGCAGGATTCGGGCGCCCGGAAGAGAGGTTGTGGACGCCCGAATGTTCCGGACCCCGTTGCACTTTGTGGATGATCCGGTTGTGGCCGACGAGTTGTGGATCTGGGCGCAGGATCCGGACGCCCGGATGGAGGATCCGGTTTGAGTTGTGACGTGGAGGGCCACGTGTCGCGACGCAGGACACGTGTCGATCGCCGGAGACACACCGCCCCACCGCCTGCTGACCGCCGACCGACCGCTTGTGCACACGACGACACCTGTACGGCAGGGTTTCTGGACGCCCGGAAGTTGTGATGTGGGCGCCCGAAAGTGGACTTTTGGCAGCCTATAAATAGGCGAGTCCCTGATGGTTTTTGGTGCATTTCCACTTCGTATGACCCCTATTTCTAGAGAGAGAAAGTGGGTTTAGGGCCATGTGTTGGCATAGTTTGTAACCCTGCTTGCTCTCTTCTACTCTGCTGATCGGATCTGGTGCCAAGCCGTTATTCTGCTGGAGATAGCAGTTTCCTTGGAGGTTTTGACAGATCGGGGTGCTGCCGGAGTCGTTATCCTGGAGGGTTGGATCTGAGGATACTGTTCTTTCCCCACCGTGGTTGGATTAGCTTTTCAGGTGGGTTGATGTTTGCCAGATTCAGTGGACTTCCTCCTACGTGTTTTATCTCATGTTAGCATAATATGATATGATGTTTGGATTATGTTAGCATGATTGGATTATGATATGTGGATATTGGATTATGATATTGGGATTATGATAGTATGCCATGCTAAGATTATGTTAGAGATGCCATGTTAGGGTGAGACTGATCTATAGACTGCATGGGCATGTTATGATCTTAGATGTGCTAATGATATGTATATGAGCATGCATTTCCTTGTATCATTGTTGCATGATTGGACCTACACCTATCCTGTTGATTCTTTGTACCAGTTGTTGTGCATGTAGTGTAGGTGATCATGTTGTGGCTCGTGCTATGTTGTTGTACCTCCTCTTTGTGGTAGAGTTGAGAGCCTCCTCTTGTGATAGAGTTGAGATTGATTGTGAGCACTGGAGCATTGATTGTGCCGAGGGCACGTGGTTCTTTGTGAGAGCATGGATTGGGTCATACTTGTTGATTATCCTTTGTGGTGCCGAGGGCACAGTGGATTGGGTCTTACTTGTTGACTATCCTTTGAGGTGCCGAGGGCACATGATCCTTTGTTGACCCAGTCGTGTCGATCATATACCTGCGGGTGCTTGGCGTTACTATGGTTGTACTTTGCTCGGTTGGGTCGCTCCCACGAGTACCACTCTAGAGTTGGCATGTTCCGTACAGAGAGTTGTACGAGGGGCTAGTTACAGACGGGCTTCCTGTACTAGTCGGCTCCCTGGAGGGTTGAGCAGCTCCCTGGAGGGTTGAGCGTGATCAGGCCGCAGGTATGGTATTGTGAGGTATTGTATGGCGAGAGCTAGGTACAGATGGGGTTCCTGTACTAGCTGGTTCACAGGTATTGTATTATGTATGATAGTCCTCATTTGGTATATTCAGTTCATTGGTAATTCATACTGACAGTTGAGCTTTGTGCATAGTAGTGGTAGTATATCTCCTACTCTTTTATTGCTTTATACATATCTCTTGAGATTGAGGACTTAGTGGGCAGACCGCTGAGGCTGGTGGCGGTACCCACTGAGGACTACTTGATTGATAGTAGTTCTCACACCCATTGGTGACATCTTTTTGCAGAGTCTTCTTCCCCAGTCGTGCATACTGAGCGCGGAAAGGAGACCGTCGGGTAGAGCTATTCCCCGGATATTTGGCTAGAGGTATACCCATTTTGGATAGATGGTTGAGTCTGTACATACTGTGTGATGTTGATATCAGTCTGTATATGATAGTTTTATATGAGAGTTATGGATGATGTATGTACAGTGATCTTTTGATATATTTATATAGCAGCTCTGTTGATACCTTTAGCTCTGGGTGTTTGTTGTGGATGTTGTATCGCTTCGTATACACGGTAGAGATACTATGTATGCGGCGGATCTGGTCATGCGCCTGGGAAGAGGTAACCCGGGGCGTGACAGGAGCAGTTTTCTAGAATGATATGTTGTTTGTGCATCGCATCATCCTTCGCCTAAGGACTTGCTTAGATTCATACAGGTTTGAGGACTGTTAGCTGTATGAACCTTATTGTGTGATCTTGTGGTTTGTGTGATGAATGAATGGTGGTTGTGACCCTGTTGTATGTTGTGTACGCCGTGCAAATACAGGGGAGGCTCTGTTCGTGCGGACAGTGGGCCCTGTATTTGTGGCGGGTCTGTACGTGGCGCGGGCTAGGCTTTCAAAAAAAAAAAATTAAAACGTTTTTCCGCTTATTATACTAGCCCGGGGCGTGACAGGGTGAGATGGTATCAGAGCGTAAAGGGTACAAACACTCATTCATTCATAAATGTGTAACTGAACCATTGGTTAGGCTGACCCATAGAAAGACCTAAGATGTATAGGTGCGCGAGTTCGAGGGGTTTGTTTTCGGCTTGTGTTTTGTGGGAGTTGCCGACCCCCTTTCTCTTGCGCGGTTTCGGTGTTTTGCAGATGGCTTGTGGTCGTGGTAGACCTCCCCGTCCTGGTCGTGGTGGTAGGCGTGTGCCTGCGGAGCCGTCCGCTGGTGTTCAGACTCGGGCTTCTGCGACTGGTTCGAGCAAGGAGCCGGCAGGAGGCGAGCAGCCTGCTGTTGACCGTGCTTGAGGCCGAGGCGAGGGGTCAGCTGACGGCCCTCTCCGACATGTTCCGGCAGTTTTTGCAGCAGTAGGCTACAGCGACTGCCGCTCCAGCCCCTCCTCCTCCTCATCCGCCGAGTGCCCCGATGACTGCAGACCCTCCTGTGGCACCCACGCCGTTTGTGGCCACGACCGCGACGACGACAACGACTACGTCGGCTGTTCCGCATGTGGACGCCGACCTCGTGATTGGGGGTGGTGGCCACATCCGAGCGCGATTGGCGGATTTCCTGAGGTTCGATCCGCCTTTGTTCGCATACTTGTGCTTCTATTAGAAGTGGTGGTGGAATACCAGGCAGATACCAAGTGGCAGGGTGCTTTCCCCTTTGTGTAACCACTCGTTGGCAGGTGGTGGTCCTATCGGGCTAGGTGGCGTCACTTGGTGGATCTGTGTTGTCATTTGGGATGTTCTTGCCCTGGCCCCACTTTCTGTGTAGAGCACGAGAGCCACTGTGAACGTCTCTATGGAGACGATGCTTTGAGCAGTTTCGATCGTGACTTCCGTGGGGGCTACTAGAGTGTAGCCCAGGGTTTTAGTAGCGGTTTTGGACGACCGCAACTTTGGTGTTACCTCTCTGTTTTGTTGGGTAGGGCGGTGAAGCCTACCCCACTGACGTATCGCTGGTGGAATCGTCAGTGTTGGTCTTTCGACCTTTAGCTAGTTCTTGCATCAAACTGACGTGTACTAGACTGAGTGGACACTGTTTGGTGTCAGGTTTTTGTTGGTGCCTACATCGTATGCGGCTATCCTAACGCCTAAATTGGTGTGTTATGGGATTTCTGGTGGTATTTGTAGGCTTCCGTGTTGTCGCGAGATCTTCCTGGTTGTTGTTGGAGGTGTCGCAGCATTTGACGTTGGTTAGTCGACGCTGGGAATTGTATTTCCTTCGCTTTGGTTCGTGTGGTTGGCGACCCTACGTCGCGTGTAGTTGTCGGTTTGTCGTTGGAAGCCGAAGACTCCTAGAGAGTTGGCTCAGGGCAGACCTTATTTTGTGGGTCGATTTGCTTTTTCCCGTTAATTCGGTGATTCTTCCGTGAATTTGGTCCAGCTTTTGTGTTGAGTTGGCCTGGTACCTTTGTGGTGTTGCCAACTTGTTGTTGGCATTTGATATGTCGTTTTTCTTTTGATAAGTACGTTGGCTGCAGACAACGTAGTGTCAAAAGTTAGGACGGAATACCCTATCCCTTTTGGGACTTTCAGGATTGGGTCGGTGCTTTCTCTTGCAAGACAATCTCCTTACGTCGTCTTGTGGGAAAGCTATGTGGTGGTCATCCCTGATCACGTAGTGAGCCTTGAGCTAATCCTGGAGTGGTTTTGCGCAGTTGATTTGCCATCACTGCGGATGGTTTGACTCCGGTTGAGTCTGGTTGCCTTTTAGCTCGGTAGCTGTGCCTTCACAGCTAAAAGGTTTGTTTTGTGTGGTGATCTCAGGTTTTGCCAGAAGTTTTGGTGCCTTGGTGACCTTATATCGGGAGCCTGGTTGTTGGCTCCGAGGTCTCTGTGCGTGTGTTTGCATACAAGGTTTTTGTCACGGCTTTCGTGCAATTTTGGTTTGGATTGCGTGTCCGATCACTTGGAGACAGGTGTTTGGAATCACTGGTGATTTTATCGCTTGTTGCGATTGGCAACCCTGTGCACCAGTGTGATGGACTCGCAAGAATTTTTTTTACGTGGGTTTGATCGTGAGTTCGAGCTCAACGAGATGACGGTGAAGATTAAGTACCCTCTACCGCGGATCGACGATCTCTTCGACCGACTTTAGGGAGCCTCGGTATTCTCGAAGATTGTTTTGCATCCAGGTTATCTTTAGCTGAAGATCAAGGCCGAGGACGTTGCGAAGACGGCCTTCCGGACTCGTTACGGGCATTACGAGTTCACGGTTATGCCGTTCGGTTTGGCGAACACCCCGGCAGCTTTTATGGATTTGATGAACAGGGTTTTTCGGCAGTTCTTGGATCAATTTGTCGTGGTCTTCTTTGACGACATACTGATCTATTCGAGGAGCGACGTGGAGCATCAGGATCATCTTCGGCGAGTCCTCCTTACGCTTCGAGAGCATAGGCCTTACGCTAAGCTCAAGAAGTGTGAGTTCTGGCTTCGGGAAGTTTCCTTCTTGGGTCACATCGTGACGCAGTCTGGTATTGCGGTAGACCCAAGGAAGGTGGACTCTATGGTGGATTGGCCTGTTCCGACTTCTGTGATGGAGATCAGGAGCTTCCTCGGCTTGGCAAGTTGTTATCGGCGATTTGTTGGAGGTTTCTCAAAGATCGCCGCCCCTTTGAGCAAGCTGACGAGGAAGGGCGAGAAGTTTCTGTGGACTCCCTCTTGTCAGATGAGCTTCCAGGAGCTGAAGGTTAGATTGACTCGTGCCCCTATCTTAGCATTGCCGCAGCCTGGTGAGGATTTTGTGGTCTACTGTGATGCGTTTCGGATAGGACTGGGGTGCGTGCTCATGCAGCATGAGAAGGTCATCGCGTATGCTTCGCGCCAGTTGATGGACTACGAGAAGAACTATCTGACGCACGATCTCGAGCTAGCAGCAGTGGTGTTCGCTCTCAAGCTTTGGAGACACTACTTGTACCGAGCGCATTGCGAGATGTTCACGGATCATCAGAGTCTGAAGTACCTCTTCACCCAGAAGGAGCTGAACCTCAGACAGAGACGGTGGCTGAGCTTTTGAAGGATTACGACCTCTCCATCCAGTATCATCCGGGCAAGGCGAACGTGGTGGCGGACGCCTTGAGCCGGAGGCAGCCTTCGGCGGAGCTATCTCCCATGATCACCGACCAAGAGCGCTTGGTGGAGGAGTTTCGTCGACTTGAGTTGGAGATTCTACCTTATGGAGCTACCGCACAGCTGTTGACTTTGGTGGTGCAGCCCACCTTGTCTGATCGAATTTCCAGTGGACAGCTGTTGGACCCGCACTTGCAGAGAGTGCGAGCAGAGGCCGAGCAGGGCAGAGATGGTGACTTCACGATTCATGCTGATGGTTTCCTTTATTTTCGAGGACGGAGGTGTGTGCCCAGTGATCAGGATTTGAGGCGAGAGATTTTGACTGAGGCACACCGGTCGCCGTACACCATTCATCCTGGAGGGACGAAGATGTACCGCGACCCGATGCAGAGTTTCTGGTGGCCTGGCATGAAGATAGACGTGGCTCAGCATGTGGCTCAGTGTTTGATTTGTCAGCAGGTGAAGGCTGAGCATCAGCGACCAGCAGGGAAGCTTCAACCGTTGCCTGTACCAGTATGGAAGTGGGAGCAGATCACCATGGATTTCGTCATCGGGTTGCCTCGTTCTCAGCGAGGTCATGATGCGATCTGGGTTATTGTGGACCGATTGACGAAAGCAGCTCACTTCCTGCCGGTGCACACGACTTGGTCTCGGGATCGACTGGCGCAGCTCTACTTGGATGTGATCGTCAGGCTGCATGGAGTGCTAGTGTCGATCGTTTCTGATCGGGATTCTCGCTTCTTTTCTCAGTTCGGGAGGAGCTTGCAGCAGGCACTGGGAACGAAGCTCAACTTCAACTCAGCTTACCACCCTCAGAGTGATGGGCAGTCGGAGCGAGTCATCCAGACTCTCGAGGATATGCTCCGGGCATGCGTTTTGGACTATGGTGAGGGATGGTTCAAGTATCTTTCTCTGGTGGAGTTCGCCTACAACAACAGCTTCCAGGCGAGCATTGGGATGGCACCATACGAGGCGTTGTATGGACGTCGTTGTCGATCTCCGATCTGTTGGGATGACGTGGGTGAGCGTCGAGTGATCGGGCCTGACCTGTTGGAGGACGCAGAGGCCAGGATTCGCAGTGCGAGGCAGCGGCTGCTGACTGTGCAGAGCCGGCAGAAAAGCTACGCGGACCAACGACGACGTGACCTAGTGTTTTAAGTCGATGAGCATGTGCTGCTCAGGGTGTCGTCGTCTCGAGGGATCAAGCGGTTCGGATTGCGGAGCAAGCTTAGTCCGCGTTTCGTGGGACCGTTCGAGATCCTTGAGCATGTGGGTCCAGTGGCTTATCGGTTAGCTCTTCCTCCTAGTCTTGCTCGGGTGCACAATGTCTTCCATGTGTCCATACTTCGGAAGTACATCCCCGACCCTTCTCACGTGATCAGCCCGACGACGGTTCAGCTGAGGGAGGATCTCAGCTACGACGAGGTGCCTTCGTGGATTTTGGCCCGCGAGGTGAAGCAGTTGAGGAACCGGAGCATTCAGTATGTGAGAGTACAGTGGACGAGTCACGAGGAGCGTGAGGCTACTTGGGAGCTGGAGTCTGCTATGCGAGAGAGGTATCCGCAGTTGTTCGCGGATGGTGTGTGAGTAAGTTTCGGGGACGAAACTTCTTGTATGGTGGGAGTGATGTGAGAATTCAAATTTTTAAAATTTTATTTTGAATTTGAATTCTGTGTTTCCCTCCCTTTACTGTGTATTTGTATTTGTACACGTGTATATATATGTATTGGTGTATATATATTGTATTTTTAGTGTTTTTATTGTTTTTGAGTTTTGTTGGCGGAGAGAGGATGGATTTTGACGCAATTCGGAGTCCGTTTAAGACGATCCAAAATAGTAGATTCGATGTCTCGGCAGTGCTGAACGCGATGGTGTGATCGGTTTGCACATGCGACAGACGGATCGAGAGATATCGTGAGTTCTTCGCTGAGGGGTTGTAGTGTACATTTTATTGTTTCGCGATCTGGACCCTGTTTCATGCACCGTTTTGCGTGAGTTTGAGTGTGGAGGGGTGTCTGGGCATTTTGTTCCTGCTGTGAGGGACTCGGGGGTTATTTCTTTTGTTTTGAGGGCCTTTCTGCATTTGTGCAAGTGTATTTATGTGTGTGTGTGTGTGTGAGTGGAGAGAGAGTGAGCTTCTCTCTTCTTCTCTTCTCCCTCAGCTCCCAGCACAGGGCCACCTGTTACGAATTTTATATTGGCATATTTCGTGAAGTGAGTCGGAGTCTTGAAGGTTCAAAGAAGAAAAGATGAAGATTGAAGACACGAAGACTCACCGTTTGAATTCACGATGCTTGGTAAAGTTTAAATAATCTTGATGATGATTTATAAATATTTACAAGTGTTTGGAAGACATTAAAATGGATAAAAAATGTTTTAAAATATAAAAAATGAGTTTTCCAACTTCCGAAGTCCGGACCCTGAGGATGAGGTCCGGAACCCGTACGCCTCCCTGGCTGTCACGCAGGGAGGGTCCGGACCCTGAGGATGAGGTCCGGACCCTGAGGGCGGAGGTCCGGACCCTGAGGGCTGAGGTCCGGACCCCAGAGTGTTTCGCAGACCGGGTCCGGACCCTGTTGGCTGCGGTCCGGACAATGAAACGCCTGGAGAGTGTCAAGGTCCGGACCCCATACCCGCGGTCCGGACCCCGACCCGTTGCGAAGTTTTGGAAAGTTATTTTTCAATCCTACTTTGATTCTAATGTCTCCCAAACATGTAAATAAGATGGTATATTCCTTAAAATATCTTAGCAATCCTAATTTGGTTCCAAACCTTTCTAAAATCAGTTTTTCAATCCTAGTCGAAATCGGTTTGCTTCCAAACCTTTCTAAAAACTGTTTTTTAATCCTAATCTATTTCGGATTGCTTCTAACCTATAAATAAGATGTGGGGGAGTCTCTAAAACGTGGTGAAGCATAGATTATCTTTTAGAAACCCTAGAAGCTTGTAGGTGACCGTTTTCCTCATCTTCTACATCAAGCTTCTCTCAAATTGATTCATGGTGCCCTAATTTCTAATATTCTTTTAGAATCAATTTGAGGATTGCTTAGAGATTATTCCCACAGATTTCTCATGATATTCTAAGCAATAAACCATCATCAACGTTGTTGTTCTTGCTCCGGACTGAGTGGCGTCGTGGATTCGGCGTGTTCAAGACGGTTCGTGGATTCGGATCGTTGGCGCTCGTGGATTCGGGTGTGCGTCGTGGATTCGACGTGTAGAAGGCTTCGTGGATTCGAAGTGAGGCGTCTCGTGGATTCGAGGCGTGGCGTTCGTGGATTCGAACGTGGGGCGTGGACAACCCGGTGGTGTGCGCGAGATCCGGAGAAGATAAAAGAGAGGTTAAGTCCGTGGAGTCGGTAATCACCTTGTAATCTTTTGTTCTTAGTGGATTGTTATCGCGTGTTGGTCCCGTGGGTTTTTCTCCAAGGTGGAGTTTCCCACGTAAATCTCGGTGTGCTGATTTTATTTTCCGCATTACTTTATCGCATTGAGATTTGTGATTTTTGTTTATACACCTATTCACCCCCCTCTAGGTGATTGATATACTCTAGATAGATCCTAGGGCACCCCCTATCTTACAATTGGTATCAGAGCGGGATCTAGATTTATCTATCATTATGGGTGAAAAAGGTAGTAATATTAGTCGGCCTCCTCTATTTGATGAGAGCGAAGAAGAGTCGGACGAGGAAAATCTCGTAGTGGCGTATCAACAACTTTTTAAGCAATCAAAGAAGATGGCTAAGTACAATAAGAAGTTGAGGAACCGTCTATTGGAACTTGAGGATGAAAATAAAATGTTGAAGACCACAACTAAAGCTCTTGCGGAGGAAAGGGAACAAATTTTGAAGAACAATAAGATCCTCCAAGAGAAGCTAGACCAATCGGAGACGACAATTAAATCACATCAAGAAAAGATTGGTTTTCTAGAACATCAAGTCAAGAAAATTCATACTTCTAATCAAGTCTTGACTAGACAAGTCCATGAACTCAAGTCCGACATACAAAAATTCTCCTCCGGATCAAAGAAACTTGATGACATGCTCGGATTGGGTCAAACAGATAAACTTGGTGTTGGATATGAGCGAAAATTTGTTGAGAAGGTTAAAAATTCTATTCCTAAAGTCTCAACAAGTGTAAAAGAGAAAGTATGTCATAGATGCGGAAAGAAAGGACATATCAAGAAGACATGCCATAAAAAGAAAACTCAAGTGGCATCTTCTAAGCATCTATCGGCATCTTCCATTACTCGACATCTCTCACGGTTTCAAAAGCAACATCAAAAAGGTCGAGTACCCGAGGTCAACCGAAAGTCAAAGCCACAACACTCAAATACTCCAAAGCGGAATGCGATGGTGAGACCCACGGTTAATCAAAAGTCAAAACAAACCGTGCCCAACGTCAACAAATTAAGGCAACCAACAATCCGACAAGTTTGGAGTCGGAAAGGTGATATCTTTCCTTCTCTAAAGTCTTAATTTGTTTTGACTTAGTGTAGTGCTTTGATCGGTTTCTATTGCATATCTTTTGTTTATTGCATTACACGTTTTGATGCTTTCATTGTTACGATTTTTAGATTCTTTGAATGATTAGAACATTAAATAGTGCCTTGAACATCAATATGTTCACTTTCATTCACTCCTAATTAATCTCATATTAATTATCGGTTTTACTTTATTTTCATTATATTTGAAGATAATTTATTATGAGATTTCTTAATACTTATATTCATCAAATTTAGGCAATCATGTGTAATCTCTAGGAGCTTAACCTATCTCGGTTGTGTGTGTTGAATTTGATGAATAGTCTCTTATGGACTAAAATTTGTCACATGTTCTTTCAACTAAGAGATTGCATAAGCGAGGGGGAGTTATTATTATATAAAATGAAATGCTCGTATGCTTTGAAAGATGTGGAAAGAGTTACATCAAATGAGTGTGAAAACTACCACCACATGGAGGAAAGAGCTACCACCCCGGTCGCCCGGTTAGTGTGTGCAGCTACCACATGAGAATTGAATTGCATATCCGAAAGAAATATACAAGTGCAAAAGGATGCAAAAGGAAAATGTCACAAACTTTTATTTTTTCGGTGTTATAAGGTGGTCCACATACATGAAAGATGCTCAAAGAGCCACCCTCTGTGCGATATTTGTTTTATCTCAAATTTGAATGTTTATGCAACAAATTTCTGTCTCTTTGATGAATCCCTTAAGTCATCTTCATAATCCGTTTACATCTTGATAGCTTTTGAGCCTTTAGATTATCTTTGATGACTTGTTTTTGAAGTTTATATGAATTAAGAAATCGGATAATATTTTATCTACATTATGGTGATTGTGTAGTAAAATTCTTAATTCTTATGAAATTAATAGGGATTGAAAGAAGTCAATGTGAATTTATACTCCTCATGCACTAACAATGTTTGACGTTTTTATCACAAGTGGTTTCAAAATTGAAAAATATTTTGAACTTGTGTTTTATTTTAATTTCTTTCCACTCTCTCTATTTTTGGGTGTTTTTCTTTTGGCAATTTTTGACAAAAAGGGGGAGAGAGGTTAAATGATAACTTAGATGCATAAACATAGGGGGAGAGATTGCATGAACAAAGGGGGAGCGATTTTGATATTTTTTCTACTAACTTTGTTCGTGGAGATTGTTACGGATTTTGTATTGGCATATTTCGTGAGTTGTTGAGTCGGAGTCTTGAAGGTCGAGTGCTTCATGAACATGTTGAAGAATCCGAGACTTCAAGCATAGACAACCATCGACTCACATGTTGAATCACGACGTGAAGGTAAGTTTTATTGTTTATATGGTGATTCATAGTTAATTATGGTATTGGAATCATGTGTATGTTTATAATCGGATTAAATGAGTTTTTAGGAACTTTTGATTCTTTGTTAAAACTCTTTTTATTGGAATTCCGGAGTCACATACCGGTATGAGATACTGTATACCGGTATGCAAGTGTATTCCGGAATACAATTTGGTATTCCTCAAACCGTTGTTGAAATTACTGTTTTCTGGATTGTATACCGGTATGTGTAATCTAGTACCGGTATTGATTCCATGTATACCGGTACTGGGGTTTTAGTACCGGAATGCCTCTGCGTGAAATTCTGTTTCCGTCATCGCATTCCGGTATCAGCTTATGTATACCGGTATACAGTGCCAGTTTTGGTATGTTTTGATCTAATCCGACTCTATTTGATTCCAACACCTATAAATAACTTATGGGGGTTCTCTTAACCTTTGAACAACTCAGAATTCGTGAAAGAGAAACCCTAGAGGCTAGGATTTTCGTTCTAAACCTTTTTCCACAAAATAGCCTCCGAGATCAATTCGAGATAGTTGTAATTTTTATTTCATATGTCGAATTGATCTCCCTCTTGCTTAGAACTAGTTCTTCTGGTTCTTAATGAAATTCTAAGCAAGGAATCACCTGTAAACCTGAGTTCATGTTCCAATTGGCGTCGTGGATTCGGCGTGTTCAAGGCGTCGTGGATTCGGCGTGTTCGAGGCGATTCGTGGATTCGGATCGTGAAGGCTTCGTGGATTCGAGGCGTGGCGTCTGTGGATTCAGACGTGAGGCGTGGACTGCCGTGGTGTGCGCGAGATCCAGAGAAGATAAAGGAGAGGTTAAGTCCGTGGAGTCGGTAATCACCTTGTAATCTTTTATTCTTAGTGGATTGTTTTTTTCGCGTGTTGGTCCCGTGGGTTTTTCTCCAAAGTGGAGTTTCCCACGTAAATCTCAGTGTGCTGATTTTATTTTCCGCATTACTTTACAGCATTGAGATTTGTGTTTTTTTGTTGTTACACCTATTCACCCCCCTCTAGGTGATAGATATACTCTAGATAGATCCTAGGGCTACCCCCTATCTTACAATTGGTATCAGAGCGGGATCTAGGCCTTATCTATCTTAATGGGTGAAGGAGGTAACATCTTTAGGCCACCATTTTTTGATGGAACTAATTATGCCTATTGGAAAGTCCGGATGAGAGCCTTCCTCATCGCAATTGATGAGCGTGTATGGCAAACCATTGAAGTCGGGTGGAAACATCCAACCGAAGTGGTTGATGACGCGACTATACTTAAGCCACGGAATAAGTGGTCGAAGGATGAAATTGATTTATCGTCTTTTAATGGTAAGGGTATTAATGCACTATTTAATGCCTTATCTCAAACCGAGAATCCGACAAGTTTGGGTTCGGAAAGGTGATATCTTTCCTTGTCTTAAGCATTAATATTTTTTGAAACATTGCATTGATCCAACTTTACTGCATATCCTATTTGATCATTGCTTTGTGGTACTTGTTTTGTTAAGTTAATGCTTTAAAATTGTGTCGACTTGTGTTTCTTTCAACATTAATTAGTGCTTTGAAGCTACATGATTCACATTCATTTACTTCTTGTTAATCTCACATTAATTATAGATTTTACTTCATTCTTGTTATCATTGAAGATACTATATTGTGAGAGTTCATTATCTTATATTCATCAAATTTGGGTAATCATGGATAATCTTTAAGAGCTTAATCTATCTTGGTTGTGTGTGTTGAATTTGATGGATAGTAATTCTCTTAAGGACACAAATTTGTCACATGTATTTTCTTTCTAAGAGATTGCTAATGAAAGGGGGAATTTTTATATGAATATTGCTAATATGCTTGTAAGATGTGGAAAGAGTTACATCCTTTAAAAGGAGTGTGAAAACTACCACCACGTGGAGGAAAGAGCTACCACCCCGGTCGTCCGGTTAGTGTGTGCAGCTACCACATGAATTAAATTGCATATCCGAAAGAAAGAATATATATATATGTGCAAAGACATGCAATGGAAAATTGTTTACATTTCTTTTGGAGCTATAAGGTGGTCCTCATTCAAGTAAGATGCTCAAAGAGCCACTCCCTGTGATTAAAGTTTATCTCATTTTCGAACGTGTGTGTGACAAACAATTGTCTCTTTGATGAATTTCTTAAGTCATATTCATAAACCGGTTACATCTTGATAGATCTTAAGTCTTTAGACTATTTGTGATGACTTATTTTTGTTCTATATATGATCAATGAAATTTTTCAATATTATATGTTCATTATGATAATTTTGGAGTAAAATGTTTAATTTTTGCGAAGTTATCAAGGAATGAATATTCTATATGTGAAATTTCCATGAAAAAGGGCACAAACAGTATTTTTCTCTCTGTATACCGGTATATGTATAAGGAATACCGGTATATACTGTTTTTCTATTTTTTAAACCGAGAACTGTTTTTCGAAAAATTTACGTTGCATACCGGTATACGGTATCGCATACCGGTATGCGGCTGCGGAATGTCCTTATATTCCGGTATTCTATTTTTTTGAAAACACACTCAATCCTTTTCAAAACTCTCTCTTTCTCTCTCTAAGAGTTCCCTGACGTGATTCTCCTCCAGATCTGTGTTTTTCACCTTGGATTTGTAAGTTTATCTTCTTGCATTCTCGAAACCCTAGTTTTTAACTATTTTTTACATGTTTTTGTTGGGTTGACGATCGATCTCCGTTTGTACTGAAATTTCTTGAGGATTTATGCTTGAAATGGTTTTAGATACATGCAAGCTTTGTTTTAATACACTTGGATCCGAGAATAACATGTTATTTATCTTTGATCTTTGTTCTAAGGCATGCTTTGGGGTATTTTTAGGTTTTTTGCTAGAATATTTTTGTTGATGAATGAAATCTCATGAAACTTATGGATATGCTGTTTTGA
Source organism: Puya raimondii (assembly GCA_016920855.1). NCBI lineage: Eukaryota > Viridiplantae > Streptophyta > Magnoliopsida > Poales > Bromeliaceae > Puya > Puya raimondii. The sequence goes on along the minus strand of JABWPP010000050.1, from coordinate 209,533,094 downwards.
TGCATGTCTTAGTGATTGGTACACTCATTAGATGTTCCATAACAATGTGATCTTGATCTTCATTTTTCTGTGTGCTTTGTTGCATAGAAAAAAAAATGGCATTCTCCATTGTTCTTGTTCTTGTGATGATGATGGCTGCTGGTGGTGGTCGTGGTCGTGGTCGTGGCAAACAACGTGTCACCAAGAGGACACATGTCGAGGAGGACTCATCGAGCACCGAGTCGGAGGGCTCGGAGTATGCTCCCGAAGAGCAAACTGATCGCGGCAAGGGTAAAGCTCCTGAGGGCTCTACTCGTAGGGGGAGAGCTTCTTCTCCACCTCGTCGGAGCACCGGTGGTCCGGTTATTCGTGAACCGAGTGCAACGGAACGACGCACCAAACGAGGAGCAGATACTGGAGCTGTTTCCTCTACTCGGCAAAAGGCTTATGCAAGCAAGGCTTGCCATGCGGAGCGTAATGTGAATTTTGGTGAGTTGTCACGTGAAGTTCCAGACATTGCTCACCTACTTCAAAGAGCTCCGATCGAACCTGTCGGTCGCATTCCTATTCGTGCCCCCTTTTGCGTGGAATTGATTCGAGATTTTTATCTTCACGGGCACGTTACGCATGAAGATTCTGAGACCGGACATTATCAGTTTGAGACTATGGTTCGAGGTATACGCGTGGTGGTCACTCCTCACACTATTGGAGAGATCTTTGGTTTAAATGTGAGCACCACGGGGTTATCATATACTCAAGGGCATATTCAACCGTCGTCACATTGGGAGATCATGACAGATGCTTTATGCAAACCGGGCGTTTATACAAACCGTTTGTTTGTTGAATCACGAGAATTGAAGCCCGAATATCACATTCTTTCGTTGATAGTCTGCTACAACATTGTGCCAACGGTTGGCACAAAGCGCATCCGGTGGGACCGTTTAGTGCTTCTCTTTTTACTTGGTCATCCGGAGTATGCACTGGGACTCAACATCAACATTCCTTTTCTGATGTGGCAGCGTATGGCTACTATCATTCATGCTTCCGGACGTCGTGAGCTTCTTCCGTTTCCTATATTGATCACACGTATTCTAGAAGCACATGGAGTAGATACGTCTTGCAACAAGTATGACTATGGCTTAGGACCTATTGATGGAGTTACCTTGGCTAAGTCAGTCAGTACTTTGAAGACGTTTCAACAGGTTAAAGGATATTCTACGACTACTCCGAGTACTGCAGCCCGTCCTGTTGAGCGTGGTGGGTCATCTAGCTCAGGGGGAGCAGCTACCGAGGTCTCTCTTCGTCATGAATTACGATCTTTCAAGAAGCAGGTTGAACGAGGCTTTAGAGCACTGGAGGACAGACTTAAGAATGTCGAGGATGGCGTGAAGAAGATTCTAGAGATTCTTAGTTGTCGTCATGATGACGTTGCTGGTGGTGCAGGTCCTAGTACTTCACATCCACCTGCTCCTTCTTCTTATGAGCAGCATCTTCCGGGCACTGAGGGTGAAGGAGACGACGATGATGATCATAGTGATGACGGAGAGTGATGTTTTCTATCTATTATCTTGTTTTCACTTTTCCACTATTTCATGTTGGTCTTAGTTATCTGCTTGTTTTCTTTATTTTCTCTCTATTTTGGACTTGTAACTATGGACTACCTCTACTTGCTTAGTTATTGCTATTGTTCTCTTTTTCTATTTTTGATTGGCAATATTTGACAAAAAGGGGGAGAGGATCATACTAAGGGAGAGCGTTATAGAGAACTATAGTTAGGGGGAGAGAACTATATTGAGGGGGAGAGATGACTAAAGGGGGAAAAGATGATGACATAACATTTTACTAACTTAACTTGCTTGTTTCTACCTATGTGTGTCTGAAGTTGTTTTTGCAGGATTTCTTTTAAGACTTCAAGACTCCAAGTCCTAAGTCATAGAGTTTGTCTTAGGAGGTTGAACCATTTGTAATTTTGTTTTTATGTTTTGGATCATACACGCGTGAAGTTCATTGTTGTGGTGATGGCAATGAATTTCTTTTATTTTGGTTCGGGTAGAACTTGTATTTTAGGTTTTGTCACGAAATTGCCAAAGGGGGAGATTGTTACGGATTTTGTATTGGCATATTTCGTGAGTTGTTGAGTCGGAGTCTTGAAGGTCGAGTGTTTCATGAACATGTTGAAGAATCCGAGACTTCAAGCATAGACAACCATCGACTCACATGTTGAATCACGACGTGAAGGTAAGTTTTATTGTTTATATGGTGATTCATAGTTAATTATGGTATTGGAATCATGTGTATGTTTATAATCGGATTAAATGAGTTTTTAGGAACTTTTGATTCTTTGTTAAAACTCTTTTTATTGGAATTCCGGAGTCACATACCGGTATGAGATACTGTATACCGGTATGCAAGTGTATTCCGGAATACAATTTGGTGTTCCTCAAAACCGTTGTTGAAATTACTGTTTTCTGGATTGTATACCGGTATGTGTAATCTAGTACCGGTACTGATTCCATGTATACCGGTACTGGAGTTTTAGTACCGGAATGCCTCTGCGTGAAATTCTGTTTCCGTCATCGCATTCCGGTATCAGCTTATGTATACCGGTATACAGTGCCAGTTTTGGTATGTTTTGATCTAATCCGACTCTCTTTGATTCCAACACCTATAAATAACCTATGGGGGTTCTCTTAACCTTTGAACAACTCAAAATTCGTGAAAGAGAAACCCTAGAGGCTAGGATTTTCGTTCTAAACCTTTTTCCACAAAATAGCCTCCGAGATCAATTCGAGATAGTTGTAATTTCTATTTCATATGTCGAATTGATCTCCTCTTGCTTAGAACTTGTTCTTCTGGTTCTTAATGAAATTCTAAGCAAGGAATCACCTGTAAACCTGAGTTCCTGTTCCAATTGGCGTCGTGGATTCGGCGTGTTCAAGGCGTCGTGGATTCGGCGTGTTCGAGGCGATTCGTGGATTCGTATCGTGAAGGCTTCGTGGATTCGAGGCGTGGCGTCTGTGGATTCAGACGTGAGGCGTGGACTGCCGTGGTGTGCGCGAGATCCAGAGAAGATAAAGGAGAGGTTAAGTCCGTGGAGTCGGTAATCACCTTGTAATCTTTTATTCTTAGTGGATTGTTTTTTTCGCGTGTTGGTCCCGTGGGTTTTTCTCCAAAGTGGAGTTTCCCACGTAAATCTCAGTGTGCTGATTTTATTTTCCGCATTACTTTACAGCATTGAGATTTGTGTTCATTTGTTGTTACACCTATTCACCCCCCTCTAGGTGATAGATATACTCTAGATAGATCCTAGGGCTACCCCCTATCTTACAGTGGAGAATACAAATTTTTGCAGGTCTTTCAAGACTTCAAGACTCCATGTTTGTCTAAGTTATAGAGTTTGTTTTAGGAGTTACAAAATTGTAATTTTGGATTTTATTTGGATCTTTCACGCGAGAAGTTCATTGTTTTGGTGATGGCAATGAATTTCATTTTTGGAGAGATGAGCATCGTGAGTGTTTTATGTAATTTTGAGTTTTGTCACGAAATTGCCAAAGGGGGAGATTGTTACGAATTTTATATTGGCATATTTCGTGAAGTGAGTCGGAGTCTTGAAGGTTCAAAGAAGAAAAGATGAAGATTGAAGACACGAAGACTCACCGTTTGAATTCACGATGCTTGGTAAAGTTTAAATAATCTTGATGATGATTTATAAACATTTACAAGTGTTTGGAAGACATTAGAATGGATAAAAAATGTTTTAAAATATAAAAAATGAGTTTTCCAACTTCCGAGGTCCGGACCCTGAGGATGAGGTCCGGAACCCGTACGCCTCCCTGGCTGTCACGCAGGGAGGGTCCGGACCCTGAGGATGAGGTCCGGACCCTGAGGGCGGAGGTCCGGACCCTGAGGGCTGAGGTCCGGACCCCAGAGTGTTTCGCAGACCGGGTCCGGACCCTGTTGGCTGCGGTCCGGACAATGAAACGCCTGGAGAGTGTCAAGGTCCGGACCCCATACCCGCGGTCCGGACCCCGACCCGTTGCGAAGTTTTGGAAAGTTATTTTTCAATCCTACTTTGATTCTAATGTCTCCCAAACATGTAAATAAGATGGTATATTCCTTAAAATATCTTAGCAATCCTAATTTGGTTCCAAACCTTTCTAAAATCAGTTTTTCAATCCTAGTCGAAATCGGTTTGCTTCCAAACCTTTCTAAAAACTGTTTTTTAATCCTAATCTATTTCGGATTGCTTCTAACCTATAAATAAGATATGGGGGAGTCTCTAAAATGTGGTGAAGCATAGATTATCTTTTAGAAACCCTAGAAGCTTGTAGGTGACCGTTTTCCTCATCTTCTACATCAAGCTTCTCTCAAATTGATTCATGGTGCCCTAATTTCTAATATTCTTTTAGAATCAATTTGAGGATTGCTTAGAGATTATTCCCACAGATTTCTCATGATATTCTAAGCAATAAACCATCATCAACGTTGTTGTTCTTGCTCCGGACGGAGTGGCGTCGTGGATTCGGCGTGTTCAAGACGGTTCGTGGATTCGGATCGTTGGCGCTCGTGGATTTGGGTGTGCGTCGTGGATTCGACGTGTAGAAGGCTTCATGGATTCGAAGTGAGGCGTCTCGTCGATTCGAGGCGTGGCGTTAGTGGATTCGAACGTGGGGCGTGGACAACCCGGTGGTGTGCGCGAGATCCGGAGAAAATAAAAGAGAGGTTAAGTCCGTGGAGTCGGTAATCACCTTGTAATCTTTTGTTCTTAGTGGATTGTTATCGCGTGTTGGTCCCGTGGGTTTTTCTCCAAGGTGGAGTTTCCCACGTAAATCTCGGTGTGCTGATTTTATTTTCCGCATTACTTTATCGCATTGAGATTGTGATTTTTGTTTATACACCTATTCACCCCCCTCTAGGTGATTGATATACTCTAGATAGATCCTAGGGCACCCCCTATCTTACACCACCCACTTCCTCAGCTCCTCTGCCCTCTCCCCGAGCACCGCCGACCGCCGCCGATCTCCTCTGGCCGGCGGAAACTCCGGCAACTCCCTCTCTCTCCATTTTCTCTTCTTTTCCTTCTTCTTCTTCTTCTTCTTCTTCTTCTTCTTCTTCTTCTTCTTCTTCTTCTTCTCCTTCCCTGCAATGTGCACCCAGGGTGAACCCACGCCTCGGGTCCCCCTGAGGTGGCACGACTGCCGGCGACCAGCCACGCCGCCGGGAGCCACCGCCGAGCGCAGCTTAGCTGCTGCATCAGCTGCTAGGGCAGCTGTGGGCAGTGGGTTGGTGACCCGAGCCGCCGCCGCCTCCCGCCGCCTCGGGGGGTGCGCGCCGCCACCCTCTGGACTGTCGCCGCCGGTCCACCTCTTCCCGGCCGCCGCCGTGCTGCCGGAGCGCCGCCGCAGCCACCGCTGTTGCTGCTTGTGCTCCTAGGGCACCCGCGGCCGAGAGGATTCGGCCGCCGCCGCCGTTGCCTGGAGTTGTCGCGGTCACCTCCCACCCGACGTCCTGCGACCTCCTCTTGCCGGTGCTCGCGTCGCCGCCGGCCGCCGTCGCTGTTTGTTGCCGGCGCCGCTGTGCCCTAGCCACCCGAGAGCAGGAGCTCTCCCCGCGCCGCAGCCGCCGCTTCCTGCCGCCGGTTGAGGTGAGCTTCCCCTTCCTCACCTCCCCCGTATCCAACCCTGGCCGCCGCGCGCCGTGCATGTCGGCCGGCAGCCGGCCGGAGCTAGTTGCTCCGGCCAGGGTGAAGTCTTGGCTGATTTGGGCTGCTTGTATGTTTTCTAGCTCTCTGTTGCCTCCCGAAGCTCGGGAAGGTTAGCACGATGATCGCGGCGACGCACTGATCACCATGCTCACCTTAGTTTTCTGTTTTGGCGCGCCGTTTCGCTGTTTGGCCTTTGTCGAGCAATGTTATCACATGTAGAGCTATTTTTATGGTTTGTTTGTGCTTGCGACTGGTCCTGTCGTAGTGGAGCTGTGAGCACGGCCTCCGTTACGTCGTTACCTATCCGCTGGTTCTTGCGGAAGGTCGTGCGGACGAACGGAGTGCCCGAACGGCCTTAATTATGCTTACTTTATGTGTAAATGTTGCTTGACTCAACCCTAAGGGGGATCACTATCATCCTAACTGTACAATTCTTGATCCAAGGGCCAAAAAGGCGGAAGCACTAACTCACTTATATTTCCGATAGCATAGTAGCTATATATATATATATATATATATATATAGTGGGTCTTGTGTGCTCTCAGGAGCACGGAGGCCTCCGTGCTCCTGAGCCGTTTTCGATGATGGGACTCCCGAATCGACGATCGGCTCCGTTAGACTTGATCTAGCATATTTGAAATATGTAGAAAATAAATTTTGCGATTTTTCGATATCATTTACATAGCAATCTAAAAGGTTCAAAATCAACAACTTTTAATGGTTGATATCTACCGTTTCAAGTTTAACGGTGTAAAAGTATCCAAATCATATGAAATTTTGATAGAAAGTTTTTTATACTATCTACAGCAAGTTCAATATCTCTGATCGAAAATTTTAGTACTATATCACTAATTTTTATTAAATTTTTATTCTCAGCCGTTGATTTTGAACCTTTTCGATCACTAAGTAAACGATATCGAAAAATCGCAAAATTTATTTTCTAGATACTTAAAATATACTAGATCAAGTCTAACGGAGCCGATCGTCAATTCGGGAGTTCCATCATCGAAAACGGCTCAGGGCTCCGTGCTCCTAAGAGCACAGCAGCCCTGCTCTATATATATATATATATATATAGAACTATGCTAGAATACTATTATTAGTATCAAGTCAATGGTACTATTCGGTTTCGGTCCTTAGATGAAGGGATGTGCGGTTAGGATGATAGTGGTCCCCTAGGGTTGACTGGATGGTTGGTTGAAGTATGATCTAACGGGTAAAAATTGTCAAAAGGCTAGATCTAACGGCAGAAAACTTGGTAGCACCAAATGCATTATGTTATTGATAGCATTGTAGCCGGACTCTCTCTCTCTCTCTATATATATATATATAAAGAAAACCATCTTTATGAGGTATGCATACAATCCAAAAATAATTTATAGTTTACCAACTCATCAATTTATATGAACTCAACATTTGGAACAACCCAAAGCATTACCAAGTTAAAAACGAAAGCACTACCGAGCAACTAATAGTTATAGAACTAATTTTGGAATTAATATTTTCAAGTGCCAGCTACATTTATGTGTTAGAAAACTAGTTAATTGTCATTTTAAATGTCACGCCCCGTCGGGCCTTTAACACCAACTAGGTGGAAAGGATAACCGCACGGGCGCATGCCCCAGACCCGCCGAACGGATAGAGTCCCTTCAACCCGCCCAAGGCGTCACAACACAAGCTTATCCACGAGGTTCCAATTAGGAACGGAGTATAAGAGTTGCACAAGGAAAGCATCAACATAAAGAAGTTCTACTTCTATTACATCACATGGCACAATATATATGTCCAAAATTTTCCTTTTTCATTCCATACATTATGTTCCAAAATTGTGGAATATACAAGTTTCATACATATAATGAAAATTCCCTATGCTATCATAGTCCAAAACTAGGGGTACACTCTATGTGTCACCAAAATGGAAGGGCCGCTATCTAGAGAGCTAAACCCTTGCCTCGCTCCGCCGCCTCACTCGCGGAAGGGCCTGAAAAACGTGGGGTGAGAACTATAAACATAGTTCCCAGTGGGTAAGGCCACCCAAGAGAGAAGCTCGACCCACCAGGTCCAAAGAAACACCATATGCATATGTTAGATCACAAATAACTATGCAAGATATATTTACATGCTAGTAAATAAACATAAAGGATCCAACCAAATGAAATATAAATTATCATTCTCTCCTAGGTTCATCCTATATTCCACATTGACTAAGTTTGACTACTTGTCATCACTTACGGTTTCAGAATCGCCGTCTCACCATAATAGTTCCAACATTCAAGGAGTGAAATCGTCACATCCTAATTCGAGTAGCGAAATCGTCGCATACTCGGGATAGCAAAATCGTCGCACATCCCAATCAACACCGCCAACTCATGGCATAGGTAGCGAAATCGTCGCATACCCGGGATAGCAAAATCGTCGCACATCCCAATCATCACCGCCAACTCATGGCATAGGTAGCGAAATCGTCGCATACCCGGGATAGCAAAATCGTCGCACATCCCAATCATCACCGCCAACTCATAGCATAGGTAGCGAAATCGTCGCATACCCGGGATAGCAAAATCGTCGCACATCCCAATCATCACCGCCAACTCATGGCATAGGTAGCGAAATCGTCGCATACCCGGGATAGCAAAATCGTCGCACATCCCAATCATCACCGCCAACTCATGGCATAGGTAGAGAAATCGTCGCATACCCGGGATAGCAAAATCGTCGCACATCCCAATCATCACCGCCAACTCATGGCATAGGTAGCGAAATCGTCGCATACCCGGGATAGCAAAATCGTTGTACATCCCAATCATCACCTTTTCACTTGTCAACCTAAGTCTCATGACCCTAGGTTCAAGTCACTAAATCTCACCTATGTTCAATAACACTAGGTTCCTTTATCACATATTCCAACCTATGTTCAATGACACTAGGTTCAATTCTCATATGTTCCAACCTATGTTTAATAACACTAGGTTTAATCCTCATGTCCAACCTATGTTCAATAACACTAGGTTTAATCATACATGCAACCATGCAACAAGTATCAATAGTTGAAACATAGTTGAAATATACATCATGCAATAGGAGCTCATTATTCTACCTATCATGATTTTACCTTTGCCAACATACAATTTCTAGGGTTCACAACACATACCATTTTATTTTTAAATGGATAATTACCCTAGACATGGAAGTGACCTAATCACTTCGGTAAACACAAACCCACCTCAAGAGCTTTCCAATCCTTGTATTCTTCAAGCTCCTAAGTGCCCAAGCCTTGAGTTCTTGCTTCAACCCAAGCTTCTATAAGAAAACGGTTCGTTACTCATTACGAACCCTAAATTCAACTCAATATGTGAAATCAAGTGTTCTAACATGATTTCCTATGCCTCAATTGCAATTTCCGAAGGTCCAAATATTTTTAGAACCTCCCATGGCAAAAGCCCCAAGTCTACCTAGGGTTTGCATGCATGCAAGCCAAACCCTAGATTTCATGACCAATCTCCCACCATTTGTGGTTTAGATTGCCTAGGGTTTCCAAAAACCTCATTTCAAAGGATTAAATCCAAGGTTTAAACCCTAAATCACAAGAACTCACCTCAAAGCCCTATCTCCCAAGCTCCTTCTTACAATAAGAAGCTCCAAATCCACCTTAGAAGCTTTTCCCAAGGTCAAATCCTTCACTTCTCCAAGTTTTGGAGAGATCTCTAGAGAGAGAAAGTGAGGGAGAGGGAGAGGAAATGAGAGGAAAAATGGAGGAGTAATGAGGAGAGAGACTTCAGCCCTCTATATATAGCCCATCCCCCACAAAATTACCAAAATACCCCTCACTGGGCATTCTGCCACAGCCGGGTCCGGACCTTGCGGGTAGGGTCCGGACCCCGCACTGATAACTGGCCAGTGCGCAGGCCGGGTCCGGACCTTAGGTCCCGGGTCCGGAACCCGTACGCACCCCAATTCGGACATCGGCTCGGGTCCGGACCGTGACATCCGGGTCCGGACCGCAGCCGGCCACAAACATCATTGTCCGGACCCCAGTTTTCAGGGTCCGGACCCTGTGAGCAGATTTGCTCCACTAGGTCTCTTTCTTCGAAATTTTCGATTTCTGGGTCCCCACTCGCACCCAAAATGTTCCGAAACCATCTGAAACCAATTCCACACTAGCCATTACCGGCGCTCTCCGAACTTCATCAAATTTAGTAAAGTTCAAAACAACGCACCGAAATTCAAAGTGCTACATTCCTCCCCCCTTAAAGAGAGTTTCGGCCGCGAAACTAAATCATACCTCAGCTGGACTCAGCGAAGAGGTAAGGAAACCGCTCCTTCATCGAGCTTTCCAATTCCCACGTGGCCTCGCGTTCACTATGATTCGTCCATTGTACCTTTACATAAGGAATTTTACGGTTCCTCAAACTTTTCACCTCGCGATCCATGATACACAAGGGAAATTCTTCATAAGTCATATCCTCATAGAGCTCCATAGGCACATACTCGAGGACGTGCGCCGGATCATACACGTACTTGCGGAGCGTCGATACATGGAACACATCGTGTATCCCCGCAAGTTTTGGTGGCAAAGCTAGCCGGTACGCCACAGATCCCACACGCTCCAAAATCTCATAAGGTCCAATGTAACGGGGACTAAACTTACCTCGAACACCGAATCGCTTCACCCCTCTCATGGGTGATACTTCAAGAAGACGCGGTCTCCTACCGCGAATTCCAAATCTCGTCCAGGTAGACTTGCGCTAACTTGTCCCCCGACCAAGTGGTGTGAATTGGCAAAAAGTGTGCCGACTTTGACAAACGATCCACCGCCACCCAAATCGCGTCGTGGCCACCTAATGATCGAGGTAAGCCCACAACAAAATCCATCGCGATATTTTCCCACTTCCAAACCGGAATGGGCAATCCTTGCAATTTTCCTGCCGAAAAGCGACGCTCGGCCTTCACTTGTTGGCACACTAAGCATTGTGCCACAAAGCGTCCCACATCAAGTTTCATCCCCGGCCACCAATAATGCAATTTGAGGTCCTTGTACATTTTGGTGCCGCCCGGGTGAATTGCATAGGGAGAAGTGTGAGCTTCTTTCAAGATCTCCCCACGAATGTCCTCAACTTTCGGTACGCACAATCGATTTCGAAATCGAATTGCGCCCTTCGAGTCTACATGAAAATCACCGGCGCGCCCGCTCTCGATAGCACCTCGCACCTTTTGGAGTTCCGGATCACCGGATTGCTTTTCTTTTATTTGCTCCAACAAGGTCGGCCATACATTGAGATTCATAAGTCTAGCGGGGACGCCCGGGGCCACGATCTCCAAGTCGAACCGGCCCATTTCCTTGAGCAACGGTATTTGTCCCGTCATTTCAATTGCGAAGTTTTCCACGAATTTTCTACTGAGCGCATCGGCCACCACATTGGCTCTACCAGGGTGGTACAAGATGGTCAAGTCATAGTCTTTTATCAACTCCAACCACCTCCGCTGCCTCAAGTTCAACTCCTTTTGAGTGAATAAGTACTTTAAACTTTTGTGATCCGTGTAAACCTCACAATGCTCCCCGTACAAGTAGTGTCTCCACAACTTGAGTGCGAAAACCACCGCCGCAAGCTCTAGGTCGTGGGTGGGGTAATTTTGCTCATAGCTTTTCAACTGTCGAGAGGCATATGCTATTACTTGTCCTTTTTGCATAAGCACACACCCAAGACCACGCCGTGATGCATCACTATACACCACAAAACCCTCCCCCGCAATCGGCAAGGCGAGTACCGGAGCCGAAGTCAACCTTTTCTTTAGCTCCTTAAAGCTTTGGTCGCATTTCTCGCTCCAAACATATTTGGCTCCCTTGCGGGTAAGACGTGTTAGTGGACCGGAGATTTTTGAAAATCCCTCCACGAACCGCCGGTAGTACCCCGCAAGACCCAAAAAGCTTCGTATTTCCGTGACATTGGTCGGGCGAGGACAATCCTTGATTGCCTCAACATTCATAGAGTCTACTGATACTCCTTCCACGGAGATCACATGACCCAAGAAAGCGACCTCACGAATCCAAAATTCGCACTTCTTTTACTTGGCGAACAACTTGTTCTCTCGAAGAACTTGAAGCACAATCCTTAGGTGCTCTTTATGTTCCTCTTCGCTCCGAGAGTAGACAAGAATATCATCTATGAACACAACCACAAATTGATCCAATAGTGGTTTGAACACACGGTTCATTAAATCCATGAACGCTGCCGGGGCATTGGTAAGCCCGAAAGGCATAACCGTGAATTCATAGTGTCCATACTGCGTCCTAAATGCGGTCTTATGCACATCCTCTGGTTTGATCTTCAATTGGTGATAACCGGATTGCAAATCAATTTTTGAATACACCCGAGACCCTTGCAACTGATCGAACAAGTCATCAATTCGGGGTAACGGGTACTTATTCTTGACGGTCACTTTATTCAACTCACGGTAATCTACACATAACCGCAGCGAATCGTCCTTTTTCCGCACAAATAGAACAGAGGCTCCCCAAGGTGACACACTTGGCTTTACGAAACCCTTGTCCATTAAATCTTGCAACTGTGCTTTCAATTCCTTCAGTTCCGCGGGTGCCATCCTGTACGGGGCCTTAGAGATCGGCGCCGTACCCGGGAGCAAATCGATCACAAATTCTATTTCCCGGTCCGGTGGCATTCCGGGCAACTCCGTCGGAAACACATCCGGGAACTCTTGGACTATAGGAATGTCCTCAAGTCCCAACACTTCCTTCCGGTCATCCACTATCGTCGCCAAGTAGGCAATGCATCCACTAGCAATAAGCTTCCTTGCTTGCGACGTGGACACCATCGACGCAAAGAGCGAACTCTTACACCCACGGTACACAAACTCCTTGTGCCCTGGTTCTTTAAACTTCACTATCCGGCTCTCACAATCAATAGTGGCGTGATACTTCGAGAGCCAATCCATTCCTAGGATCAAATCATACTCATTCATTCGATTTAACACCAGCAAATCAGCTGGCATGATCCAGTTCTCAACCCTCACAGGGCAATCCATACACGCATGATGTATACAAAAAGTATGTTCAGGTACTTGCACAGTTCTTGCATGCGTGGCTTCTATGATTTCTATTCCATGTGCAATAGCAAATGATCGAGTAATTAATGAATGTGATGCACCGATATCAAACAAAGCTCTACATCGAATGCCTTTAATTCACACAATACCTGCTACGACGTCATCCTGGGCAGAAGGCTCCTCCACCTGAGAGGCGAATACCCGCCCACTAGGCGCTGGTCGCTGGCCCTCCACTTGTCTCGGCGGCTGTGCACGGCCTGCCGACATCGCCGCGGGTGGGATGCCCGCAAGCTGCCTCGGTGGTGTAAACGCCGACGCCGACGACGGTGCTCGGCTATCATCCATCGGACAGTTGTACCGCATGTGGCCCGGCTGTCCGCACTTGTAGCACCGGCCCTCGCGATGCTCACATTGTTGAGGGCCGTGGGAACCGCCACAAATCAGGCACTGGGTTGCGGGTCGATTCCGTCGGAACCCCCGCGATTGGTTTTGCGACTGCGAGTGCTTCGGGGGTCGCTTTGAGCTAGATTGCCCGCCCGAGCCACCCGCCGATCGCTTCTTTCCCTTCTCTTTCTCTTTCTCTTTTTCCCAAGATTCGCGCTCCTCGCGCGCACATGCATTCCCGTGCTCTACCCAAAGAGCACGGTCCAAGACCTCCGCAAAGGTCTGTAGCTTGAGGGCGTGCACCGCCCTAAAGATTTCCGGTCGAAGTCCGCGCACGAAGCAGTCGACTTTATCCAACTCTCCACGGACAACGTGCGGTACTCAATTTATAATGTACGAGAACTCCCTCTCGTACTCGCGCACGGTACGGTTCCCTTGTTTCAACTTGCGGAACCTTTCTTGAAGCTTTCTCTTCTCGCTATCGGGGAAGTAGGCAGCAAATACCATACCCCGAAATTCCTCCCATGACGGTGGCGGAAGGCTAGAGAGTCTATCCCGTCGGACTCCCTTCCACCACACCTTCGCCGATCGCTCCAAGCAATGAGCGGCGAGATGTACTTTGTCCCTCTCCAAGGTATAAAGGTCCTCGAAGAGTGTCTCGATTGCGTCGATCTATGTTTCTACATCCCACGGATCCACATTCTCCCCGGTAAAAATAGGCGGGTTGAACTTTTTGAACCTCATGAGAGCCGCAAGTGCGCGCTCTCGTTCCGCGTCCTCCATCTCGGAATCGGGCATAGGAGCACCCGATTCCTCGGCCACAGTCGGTGGTGCAGGTGGCGCCACGGCCGGCGCCGGTGCCACCCCCTCGGCCGGTATCGAAGCAGAGGCCGGAGGTACTCCCGACCTCTCCTCCCGAACTGCAGCCACTTGCTGCGCCATCTCGTCTTGGAGCTTTTTAATTTGCTCCTCTTGTCGCTGCATGGCTTCGGCCTGTCGCCGAACCACGCCCATCAACTCGGTCAACTCATTACAAAGACCCGAGTTCTCGCCCTCCCCGAACTGTTCGGGAGCCGCGCTCGCTCTCCCGAGCCCAGCCCTCAAAGGAGGCCGTCCACGTACCATTATCCTGGAAACACAACGACTTTGGTCATTTCCTGACATTCAAAGTCATTTGCAATGTAACATTTTACGAAAGTAAACGTGAACCCAATCTAGGCGAAAGACACACAAGGGTCCTTATTCCCCTCACTTGGTTTCCATGTTGTAGGCCGCCAACATGAACACTCTTGGTGAAGAATAAGACACACCTCGAATCTACCTCTATTTCCAACTATAGGCATAAAGACATAACCCAATCACTTATCTTTCACCATAATCAAAGATCTCGTCACTCACGAGCCAACACTCCTAGGGTCATTTCCATCCTAGGGTTTCTTAGGTCAACCTACACCGTTTCTACGCTCTGATACCACCTCAGTCTGTCACGCCCCGTCGGGCCTTTAACACCAACTAGGTGGAAAGGATAACCGCACGGGCGCATGCCCCAGACCCGCCGAACGGATAGAGTCCCTTCAACCCGCCCAAGGCGTCACAACACAAGCTTATCCACGAGGTTCCAATTAGGAACGGAGTATAAGAGTTGCACAAGGAAAGCATCAACATAAAGAAGTTCTACTTCTATTACATCACATGGCACAATATACATGTCTAAATTTTTCCTTTTTCATTCCATACATTATGTTCCAAAATTATGGAATATATAAGTTTCATACATATAATAAAAATCCCCTATGCTATCATAGTCCAAAACTAGGGGTACACTCTATGTGTCACCAAAATGGAAGGGCCGCTATCTAGAGAGCTAAACCCTTGCCTCGCTCCGCCGCCTCACTCACGGAAGGGCCTGAAAAACGTGGGGTGAGAACTATAAACATAGTTCCCAGTGGGTAAGGCCACCCAAGAGAGAAGCTCGACCCACCAGGTCCAAAGAAACACCATATGCATATGTTAGATCACAAATAACTATGCAAGATATATTTACATGCTAGTAAATAAACATAAAGGATGCAACAAAATGAAATATAAATTATCATTCTCTCCTAGGTTCATCCTATATTCCACATTGACTAAGTTTGACTACTTGTCATCACTTACGGTTTCGGAATCGCAGTTTCACCATAATAGTTTCAACATTCAAGGAGTGAAATCGTCACATCCTAATTCGAGTAGCGAAATCGTCGCCTACTCGGGATAGCAAAATTGTCGCACATCCCAATCAACACCGCCAACTCATGGCATAGGTAGCGAAATCGTCGCATACCCGGGATAGCAAAATCGTCGCACATCCCAATCATCACCGCCAACTCATGGCATAGGTAGCGAAATCGTCGCATACCCGGGATAGCAAAATCGTCGCACATCCCAATCATCACCGCCAACTCATGGCATAGGTAGCGAAATCGTCGCATACCCGGGATAGCAAAATCGTCGCACATCCCAATCATCACAGCCAACTCATGGCATAGGTAGCGAAATCGTCGCATACCCGGGATAGCAAAATCGTCGCACATCCCAATCATCACCGCCAACTCATGGCATAGGTAGCGAAATCGTCGCATACCCGGGATAGCAAAATCGTCGCACATCCCAATCATCACCGCCAACTCATGGCATAGGTAGCGAAATCGTCGCATACCCGGGATAGCAAAATCGTCGTACATCCCAATCATCACCTTTTCACTTGTCAACCTAAGTCTCATGACCCTAGGTTCAAGTCACTAAGTCTCACCTATGTTCAATAACACTAGGTTCCTTTATCACATATTCCAACCTATGTTCAATGACACTAGGTTCAATTCTCATATGTTCCAACCTATGTTTAATAACACTAGGTTTAATCCTCATGTCCAACCTATGTTCAATAATACTAGGTTTAATCATACATACAACCATGCAACAAGTATCAATAGTTGAAATATACTTGAAATATACATCATGCAATAGGAGCTCATTGTTCTACCTATCATGATTTTACCTTTGCCAACATATAATTTCTAGGGTTCACAACACATACCATTTTATTTTTAAATGGATAATTACCCTAGACATGGAAGTGACCTAATCACTTCGGTAAACACAAACCCACCTCAAGAGCTTTCCAATCCTTGTATTCTTCAAGCTCCTAAGTGCCCAAGCCTTGAGTTCTTGCTTCAACCCAAGCTTCTATAAGAAAACGGTTCGTTACTCATTACGAACCCTAAATTCAACTCAATATGTGAAATCAAGTGTTCTAAAATGATTTCCTATGCCTCAATTGCAATTCCCGAAGGTCCAAATATTTTTAGAAACTCCCATGGCAAAAGCCCCAAGTCTACCTAGGGTTTGCATGCATGCAAGCCAAACCCTAGATTTCATGGCCAATCTCCCACCATTTGTGGTTTAGATTGCCTAGGGTTTCCAAAAATCTCATTTCAAAGGATTAAATCCAAGGTTTAAACCCTAAATCACAAGAACTCACCTCAAAGCCCTAGCTCCCAAGCTCCTTCTTACACCAAGAAGCTCCAAATCCACCTTAGAAGCTTTTTCCAAGGTCAAATCCTTCACTTCTCCAAGCTTTGGAGAGATCTCTAGAGAGAGAAAGTGAGGGAGAGGGAGAGGGAATGAGAGGAAAAATGGAGGAGTAATGAGGAGAGAGACTTCAGCCCTCTATACATAGCCCATCCCCCACGAAATTACCAAAATATCCCTCACTGGGCATTCTGCCACAGCCGGGTCCGGACCTTGCGGGTAGGGTCCGGACCCCGCACTGATAACTGGCCAGTGCGCAGGCCAGGTCCGGACCTTAGGTCCCGGGTCCGGAACCCGTACGCACCCCAATTCGGACATCGGCTCGGGTCCGGACCGTGACATCCGGGTCCGGACCGCAGCCGGCCACAAACATCATTGTCCGGACCCCAGTTTTCAGGGTCCGGACCCTGTGAGCAGATTTGCTCCACTAGGTCCCTTTCTTCGAAATTTTCGATTTCTGGGTCCCCACTCGCACCCAAAATGTTCCGAAACCATCTGAACCCAATTCCACACTAGCCATTACCGGCTCTCTCCGAACTTCATCAAATTTAGTAAAGTTCGAAACAACGCACCGAAATTCAAAGTGCTACATTAAAAGTCAAAAACATTAACAAAATACTAACAGATAAGTTATTTTTTTGGTGAATTACAAGCTACTACTTAGCATTACTTAACAAAATTATTGTCATAAATTACAAGCTTCTACATAGCATTACTGTAAAAATATTATCCTCTATTCCAAATAATGTTTTTAACAAGTGAAAAGCTGTGGAAACCCCTCAAGTATAGGCCATATTGTAGACCCTTTCAACTTTAAATTTTTAATTTGTCTTATTATAATTCGTTAAGCTAAAATTTTTATATAAATTAGCTCTAACAGCTATTACCGGCCGTTAATGGGTATAATTTTATTTATCAAAATATAATTAAGTAATTAAATTTGATGAAACCGCTGATAAATTTAAGAGAATTCTCAATTTTATTAACTAAAACGACTAAAATAAAAAGAAAAATAAAAATTTAAAGAGGTCTCAATAAAATAAAATTAAAAATTTCATTATTGACCTTTTAGATTAAGGGCATTCATCTACGTACATTTTCTTTCACCTGCTTCATATTCGATGTATGATGTGTCAAACTCTTATAATTGAAGGAAAAAAAAAAAATTTCTCCGCAGGGAAAGTCTATCAAAATATTTGCTTTAGCATCTTAAAATGTACATAATAATAACATTGCCCATTCTTTTCCGCTATTGACTAAAGCAGTAAAGCTTCTATATATAAGACATGTTTGACTCTGCTGCGAGATGTACGTTGTTTAATAAAATACCGTTTGCAGAGTGCGTTTAGGAGCAGCAGTATATCAATATACCGCAGCATTTAGCTTCTTTCGTAGCAAAATCAGAACATCAAACTATCTTATTAAAGATATCCTGTTGTCCGACAAAAATATTGTAACCCCATAAAAATTGCTAAATTTGTTATTTGTCCTTTGTTTTCAAATATATCCTGAAAAAAAAAAAATCTTGTATTTCCCTATTCTGAGGGTTTATTTGAAAAAAATTTGGATTTTTAGAAGGACAAATTTGAAGGCATATGTTTTTGATAGGTAGATATAAAAGTAGGTTTGTGTTCAGGGGTATATAAGTGATGAGTCCGGCTATGGTGCTTTTAAACAAATTATGAAAAATAACCTAAATTAAAAAAATAAAGGTATCCAAATCGGATTTGAGTCATTTTTACCCGCCCAAAAAAATTAAAAAAAACAATTATCCAAAATGTTTAACTAGGAAACGGAGTAAAGATTGCACAAGGAAAGCATCAACATAAAGAAGTTCTACTTTTTTACATCACAAGGCATTCAATATTGATGTCCAAATTTTTCTTTTCTTTCACTTTCATTCATACATCATGTTCCAAAAACTATGGAATAATAACATTCATACAAGAATGAAATCCCCTAAGCTATCATAATCCAAAAGGGGTACAAATCTATGCATCACCAAAAATCGGAAGGGCCGCTATCTAAAAGCTCAAACCCTTGCCTCGCTCCGCTGCCTACTAATATAAAACCTAAAAAATACCTTGATATAATATATTAGGGTAAGCCCAAACGAAGAGCTACTATACAATCCAAAGAAAATACATGCATGTTAGTATGATAACTATGCAACATTTTACGTTTGAGTAAAAAAAAAAAATAAAGGATAACCAAAAGAAACATAATTTCTTTTCCATATAGGTCCAGAAAAACGAAATCGACGATAGTACCGTTAAATATTATCTAGAGCAATTTTAAACTTGCTTAGAAATTAAATTTCATAAATTTTTGACAACCATTTGCCCATAAATTTATCAAAAGATCTCAAAGGTAGACAATTTTTAAACATCTGGCACTAAGTAGGATACTTGTCTCATTTACTTACGGTGTTAAAAAATCCGTCGCACCTTTTGTTTCAATTTTTTAGGAGAAAATTCTAATCCTATTCGTAGATAAAGATCGCATAACTCGGGATCTTAAATTAAAATCGATCGCATACCATTTTTAGGACACGTCGCCAATTTTGACCGTTCATTTTATGCCCAAATGATGGACTTTATAAACGATTTTCGAAAAATTACGAAATTTATTTTCAATAGAAAACTCATTTTTTTAATGGTACTCTAAATCATCGCCTTAACCGGTGTTGGAAATCGTCGATTCGTCGGAAGCTCCATCATCGAAAAAAGCGACTTATGAGTACGAAATGTCGCCTATACTCAATAAAAAGATAATTCATGTCATTAGTAGCTAAAAAAAAGCCTATAATATAAATATGATTTTAAACTAAGCCTCGCCTATTTTGTTAACAATAAATTTCTATAATTTACCAAAAGTACCTTGGTTCCATTTATTTAGGTTCCAATCACAATTTCCAACCTATGTTCAATGACACTAAAATTTAAAAAAATCTCACATGTTCCAAAATATATTCAATAACATTAGGTTAAGTTTCTCAACTTTCCAAATCCTATGTTCAAAAGACAAAAAAAGGTTAAATGTCACTTGTTTAAACCTATGTTCAATGACACTAGGTTTTAATCATACATATTCCAACCTATGTTCAACAACACTAGGTTAAATTCTCACATGCAACCAAAAAACAAGTATAGATAATTGAATTATACTTGAATATTCATATCATGCAATAGGAGTTCATTGTTCTACCCATCATGATTTCTACCATTGCCAACAATGCAAGTCCTAGGGTTCAATACATATACCATTTTGTTCTTAAATGGATCTAATTTTCCCAAAAATAAGTTGACCTAAATTTAAAAAAAAAATAAAAATGATAAAAAAAAAGAAAAAAAAACATAAGTGACCTAAAAAATTAAAATAAAACCCACCTCAAGGCTTTTAAATCTTTGTTGCTTCAAATATATATTAAAGCTTGGAGTGTTCTTGAAAACCCAAGCTTCAAAAAAAAAACTCATTACGAAACCCTAAAATCCATTCAAAAAATCAAAATGTTTAAAAATATTTCCTATGCCTCAATTTAAATTATCGAAGGTCCAAATATTTTTAGAACCCTTCATTAAAAAGAAAAAAAAGATTTATTTATATTTAATAATGAAAATAGGGTTTGGAATGCATTTTTTCTTTTAAGCCAAAACCCTAAATTTTAAAAAATAAAACAAACCAAAAATTTGTGGTTTAAAAAACAAATGTAAAATTAAAAAAAAAAAACCTCATAAAAAAAAAATTAAAAAATTGAAAAATAAAAAAAAAAACTAACCTTAATCACGAAATTCCCAAGCTCCTTCTTGCAAAAAGCTTCTTTTTCCTTTGGAAATATTCAAAAAAAATTTAAGCTTTTAAAAAAAATCTAATAAAAAAAAATAAAAAAATCCTTTTGGGAGAGGATTTTGAAAAAGCTTTGGGAGAAAAAAAGGGAGGGGAGTGTGGAAAAAAAAACAAAAAAAAAAAATGCCTTTCAAATACCCCATTTATTTAAAAAAAAAAAAAATGCCCTTCTCCAAAAAACACAAAACCCACCCAAAAAAATTATAAATTTAAAAGTTTAAAAAAAATGTAAAATTTTGCTATAAATTTTTAAAACGGGTTACTCATGAAATATTATTTTAAAAAAAAATAACTAAAAAAAAAAACCCTGAAGCAAAAATAAGAAAATACTGTTTCGAAAATCACAAAAAATTGTATTTAAAATTTTCGCATAATAAAAAATATATCAAGGAAAAATATATCAAAACCCGAAAAAATAAAAAAAAAAAAATGGCATTCCGGTTTAATAAAAAAAAAAAAAAAAAATAAAAAAAAAAACTAAAAAAATATAAACCAAAAAAAATAATTCCGGTTTGAAAAAAAATTACATACCGGAATCCAATGCAGACTTTACCAATTCTGCAGTTTTAAACTTATTATGAAAGTCCGTTTTCACGCCTCTTTTGCGCCGAAAACACTTCGCACAAGTCCCGAACTTGGCCAAAGCCTCACATATAGCCTCTTATGCCATTTTCTCACTAGAACTCTACAATTTGTAGAAGTTCAGTACGATGCACTGAAATTCAGTGTACTACAGGCAATTTTTCTGAAACGATTTTTTAAAGCTGCTTGGCAAAAATCTTTTGTTGTTTGCAAATAATAAGTTTTTTGTTAAATTTTATTTGAAATTTGAATTCAACTTTAAAAAATTTAAAAATTTAAAATCAAAATCTGAACCAGAATTTAAAATTTAATATTGAATTTAAATTATAAATTTAAAATTTAAAAGTTAAAATTTTGAATTTTGAAATTTTAAAATTTAAAATTTAAAATTTAAAATCTAAATTTAAAATATAAAATTTGATATTTAAATTAGAAATTTAGAATTGTAATTGAAAATCTAAATATAAAATTTAAATTTGATATTTGATATTTACATTTTAAAATTTAAAATTTGAGATTTAAAATTTAAACTTTAACATCTTAATTTAAATATTTAAAATTTAAAATGAAAAATTTAAAAATTAAAATTTAAAATTTAGAATTTTAAACTTTAAAATCTGAATCTAAATTAAAATTTTGAATCTAAAATTTATATTTAAATTTAAAATTTGAGTTCAAAATCGGAATGCGATTTCAAGGAGTATGTTTTAACTACTCCTGATTTTGGCCCTCTAAAATTAAAAAACTGATTCTAAAAATTAGAATCAGGTTTTGAAAAATAAATATTAAACGCTCTACTGAAGAAAAAAAAAAAAAATCTCTTTTAACTCTAAAATTACTTTTCAGAATCTATACCAAACGCCCTCAAAGACTAGATATATTTTCTCGTGAATGATGTACTCATTTACATAGGATGTGCCTATCGCAAAACCTTTTAACCCTATTTTAATTAGCATGCCTGCAAATTGGGAATGTAAAATAATCATATCACTTTCTTGTGGCAGTGTGAGTCAGTTTCTGTAAACCACATAGCCTGTAGGTTAGCAAGTTTCTATAAATTTGTACATAATACTAATATATATATTTTTATATATATATACAAAACTTTAGTAGAGAAATCAATAACAAAGTGGGTGTTTGGTCTAACTTCTAAAAAGTGATTTTGAACCTAAAAGTAATTTTCGACTCGATATAGTATTTGGCAACCTCGTTTTCAAAATCTGATTCTGAATTTTAGAATCAGTTTTATAATTTTCAAGACCCAAAATCAGAATTAGTTAAACCTACTTCTTCAAATCTGATTCTAATTCTGGATTCGAACTTAAAATTTTTATTTTAATTTTATATTCAAATTGTAAATTTAAATTTTAAACTTATATTTGAATTTTCTAGTTTCAAATTTAAATTTAAAATTTCAAAATTTAAAATTTAAAATTTAGATATTAAATTTCAATTTAAATTTCAAATCACAAATTTTTCAAAATTTAAAATTTAAAAATTAAAATTTAAAAATTAAGATAAAATTTAAATTTTAAAATTTTAAAAAATTTAAAATTTAAAATATAAAATTTACAATTTAAAATTTTAAAATTTAAAATTTAAAATTTTGATTTTCAAAATAATTTTGATATTTTTAAAAATTCAAATTTTAAATTTTTAAATTTAATTTTAAATCTTAAATTTTTACTTCTAAATTTTTAATATTTAAATTTCAAATTTCAAATTTTCAAATATTAAATTCTAAATTTTAAAATTTAATTTATATTTAAAATGATAAAATCATAATTTAAATTTTTTTGCATATTCAATATTTAAAATTTAAAATCTAATATTTAAATTTACTGTTTTAAATTTTAATTCAAATTTTAAATTTTAATTATATTTTAAATTTTTTTAAACAAAATTTACTAAAAAAGTTATAATATGCCAACATAAAATTTTTTGCCAAACAACTTTATAAAATCATTTTTAGAAAATCGCTTTTCATCTAAACTCAACAAAATCCTCTACAACTTTTAACAAAAATTAATTATCTAGACCAAAATTTTAATACTAAAACCTAAGTTTTTTAAAATCTTTTAAAAAATAATTATATTTTTTTGATAGAGATAAAACTAATACATGGCAGCAGATCAAGGCTTCTCAACGAGATATCATTGGGGGTCTTCCCTATTGAAGCTTTTTTGTTTTTCTTCACCGGGTGAAGTGAAGAGAAAGAGAGATGTAACTTAGGTTGCGTTTGGTTCGAGAACTAAATTTTGAGAAATAATTTTTTTTGTTCTCGAGAACAGAGGATATCCTGATATAAGCTAGAAAAATTATAAATTTGTGTTTGGATGCATTCAGGAATATTCTGGAGGATATCCTTAACAGCATTTGGGTAAAAAGTCTAGAATAATGTGTAATATCTTTTTAAAAATAAAATAATTCATTTACGTTAGTATATTTTATATAACATAATTTATATCAATATATTTAATTTATTTTATGTAATAATTTATTTATATAATTTATCCATAATATATGTAATGAATGAAATATAATTCTAGCAATATCCTTATAATTTTACTTAATAATACTATAAATTTCAGTGCAAATTTAAAAGAAATATATAATATATGGAAAAATAATTTAATATATATAATAATTAATATAAAATAAAATAAAATTAATATATTAATATATAAATGATAAAATAATAAAATAATTAATTATCAAATTTATTTAATTTATAATATGTAATAAGATATGAAGTTTAACTTTTATATGTATCCCTTCAGAAGTCCATTATGATCCATTAGAAAAATATAGTTAATCATAGAAAAAATATTTAACCCTGGTTAGTGAGTGAGGTAAATTAACTTTTTTACCCCTCTTATATTATTTGTGATGGTAGAAAGAAAGAAAATGACTATTAAATTTTTTTGAAAGAATATTTCTGCATAATTCTCATAGTTAGGGCGTTTAGAGGGACATATTTGTGATAACAAAAGTATGTTTCACTTATCTTCTGTTAAATATAAATATTGCTCTAACGGTAACAAAGCAGATGGGAAAATATGAATATCACTGGACTTTTGTAGGGATAAATATGAAAAGTTAAACTTTGTAGGGATATATTTGCTATCCGATATATTTACAGGAAGCTGTATGAAATTACCCTAAATATATTTGTGAGGATGGGGTTTTTAAAGGGTACATACTGTTGGAATTTTGAAAGAACGCTTGCTCACTACAATTTTTAAGAGACAGATAGTTATAACCAATAATTAAAGTGTTTTGGCATTGGAGCGTGTCGGTTGTTGTCTGACACGGTACAGCACAAGGACGCCTTCGTACCGACTCGTGGCATACTTGCGTGTCAACGGGTACCCATTCCCTCCTAATTGCACGATTTGGCACACTCTTATTTTAATTTTTTCGGTCTTAATAAATTCTTATAATGTTATTTTAAAAGATTTATAACAATAATTATGGATATTGGCTTTGCATAAAAACCAACTAATCTATTGGTTAAAGTGAGGAGGACTTTACGAGTTGCCGATACAGACTCGACCTCTTCCCGGAGGAGCAACAACAAATAGGGATACGAGCTGTTGTTCCACGATGGCACAACACAATAAACGAGAAAGAGGAGAGGGGGCTATAAACAGGTCATGGTGGCAATTGGCGGTTTGGAGAGCGTTGTCTACGCTCTGGCCCGCTTCGTGGCCTCGATTTTGTGCCCACCTCCTATACCATCACCAAAGTCCTCGCCACTATATACTATACAAAAAATGACCAGTCATCAACTCTCCTCATAAAAATAACACATGTCCTGGCAATACTGGCACCAACCTCGGCTATCAAGATTAAGGAAAAAAGTGTGCAAGTTCCAACTCTGCGATCGTCTATCTCTAATAAGGATCGGTCGCATTTGAAACAGCCATACTTCCCTCGAGTTCCCAATGAGGCTCGGAAGAAGGGGACGCCTAGGAAGAGAAAGAATTATAGGAGCCCGTACCTCCTTCGACCGTGCGAAGGTCGAAAAGCCAGAGGAGACGACAGGATTGCTGGTATGTGTAAGACGCTTATTCTTTTAATTAAATTCGTAATAATTTTCTGCGTAAAATTATTTATTTGTCTTGTACCATTCTTAAATAACACCATGTTTGGTTTATCAATCGTGCAAATACAGTCGTAATAGTGTAAAATTGCATCAAGTAGTGTAACTAGTTCCGGCATCGTACAAACAAGAACCACAGCAAAGTGAGATCGAAGCACCAGGAGTACCAAGAGAACTTCCTACACAGTCTTGACGAGAAGTTGATAAGAAAAGTGAAGACGATGATGGTGCAGTGGGAGACCTGTTCGCCAGCGCTGATGCACTAAGAGAGAAAAATGTATGTCATCGTGTAATTTTCTTCCAGTCAGTGCAACATAACTACAAATAGGTCAATGATCCTCATATTTTATACACCCAATAACTGTACAACATCATCGTATTCAGCTATGTGAGGAGGAGGTGCAACCAATAATTTTGGTGCTTTTAGCGAAGAAACTATATGAGCCCGCCGAGCTTGTACCGAAGGCCGACGATCATGTACATACAAACAACGATACTGTACCGAAGGCCGCCGATCATGTGCATACAAACAACAATACTATACCGAAGGCCGCCGACCATGTACATACGGCCGCTAAGCCGGTACTGAAGGGCTCTGACCACGCACATGCGCCCACTAAGCCAGTCCCGGCAGTCGCCGACCATGTACATATACCGGCCGAGATTACAAGTGTTGGGATTCATGTAGTTGGTGTGGGTAAGTTATATACTTATTACAACGTTACATGTAAATAATGCAATATTTTGACAACTCATGTTAAATTCTTCGTAATTTTACTTAATTTGAGAAAATATTGCACTATTTTATATCTTTTGGTGTAGGCCCCAATGGTGATCAATATATCCTCTGTGAAAGAAGTGAGGTGAAACTGCAAGTCGCAAAAAAGAGCAGTAGAAAGGAATTTAAATATTATGGCAAGGGTGTGCTGCCGAGGGAAGACCAAGATGTAACAGAGAAATTCTTCACAAGCGACACTAGTTTAATCAAAGTCCCCTCAAAGAACATCAATATTTCTCAAAAGGATTTTATCCACCTGCTCAGCCATATGACTTTCATCAGCTGCGATATCATTGACTCATATCAGCATCTCCTGGAGAAGGTTGAAGATCAACATTGTATATACTTCACATGTCACGCCCCGGATTACAGCGGAAGCCCGGGTGACGTCAACAGACCCGCCGCATACACAAGGATACACCTTGTACATACGAAGCGTCAACAAAACCTGTTCAAGAAAAGTTAACTAAATCCAATAACAACAGGTATCAGAATAAAATCAAAACTATATACTATAGCAACACTGTAGATATACAATTACCACCACACCAATCCTCAAAATGGTACAACATCAGACCACTCCAAACCTCAAAATAATGTACAGGCTGCTATATACACTGATAGGTGGTCCAGCTACACACACAAAGAGGGTAGGAGATGCTAACTATCGGCGATCCCCTTACCTCGATCAGTCGCTGATGCCGAAGACTCTGAAATAAAATATTAATAAAGAGGGTATGAGAACTATAATCAATAGTTCCCAGTGGGTACGATCGACAACGCCGACGGTCTACACCACTAGGTCCATAAGAGGCAGGAATAGTAAATGACTGAGCAATATAAATGAATAGGTAACAACATAAACAACTGCTGAAAATAACCGCTACTATCATGCCTCTAAAAGGTAACTGAAAATTGTAAATCATTTATTTCATGCATCAATTAGATACTGAATAAAATAATGCAATAATACCCAATCATAGTGACCGACTCAACAGTCAGGTCTAGCCTGCGCCGCCTCGTGTCCAGCACCCACCTATAGTGGTCCGCTACCACGCAGGCTACTGTCTGGCCCATGCCATAATCATATCTCATAGCCCAACCTCCGGAGTGGCACTCGCGGGGCGCGACCCCAACCGAATATAATATCACTGTCAAGCTCAAAGTAGCATGCAGGCTGTAGTCAAATGCGATGATCAAACAGATCGTAATAACACTGTCATAGTGTTCCAAATACAGTTATAAGCTCACACTATCTGTCACTCTCTATTGGCCTCCAAGGCAATATCACATAATACTAATAGTGAAAAATATGCATATCTCAATAGACTCTACAGATAGGTGTGAAAATACTATTATTATCTCAATTATGCCAATAGTTTATCTCATAGGCTAAATAATATAATATGGACATAGAAATTAGTCCATCAATTTTGACAACACAGAACCCACCTATATCGCAAATCCAAGGAACAGAATGGTAGTCAGACGGTAGTCGGGATAGCAGTCACAACACTCTAGAATAGCTCAAAAATTCTTCATCAAAATCACGTGAAATCAACTCCTAAAAGGTATAAAAAAAATCAGTTTCTAACTCTCAATTTCTACAAAAATTCACCAAAAGAGTCTAAACGAAAAATAATAATATTATGATACTAACCCCGACGTAGAAACACCGAAAAAATATTCGTGCGCGCGCTCGACTCGCTCGCTCGCTTGCTACAAAGGAACCAAGCTCATCTCTCTTTTCTTCTTTTTTTTCCAACCAAACTCTCTCTCTCTCTCTCTCTCTCTCTCTCTCTCTCTCTCTCTCTCTCTCTCTCCAAAAGTACAAGTGAAGAAGATAAGGATAAAAATGGAGAAGCTCAGGTGTCTACGTGGACCTCACCTACTCAAATGCAAAAATGCCCGTAAGCCCCTAAAAAATTACATATTTCAACTTTAGTCCCCATAAAATAAATCTTGAGTTTTGGAGTCCGCTTTTGCATCTATTTCGTGCCAAAATATTTCCAACTCAATCAAACACTATAGAAAAATATTGACTAAAATAATTCATACTGCACCTTGCCAATTTGTTAAGGTCTAGTATATCACATTCTCTCCTGCTTTAAAAAGTTTCGTCCTCGAAACTTAAAATGTATCTCAAGCCGGTTGCTCAAATAAATAGGGATAAGATTCTCGCATAGCAATCTCAAGCTCCCATGCCGCCTTTCGCTCTTCCTGATGACTTCATAGTACCTTCACATAAGGAATAACTCGATTCCTCAATTCTTTTACCTTTTATGCAAGAATTCGAACTGGTCGTTCAGTATAGCTCATCTCTTCAGTCACCTCCAGTGGAACATAATCTATTACATGTGATGGATCAAAAATATACTTCCTCAAGGCTGAGACATGAAACACATCGTGTACACCTGTTAAACTCGGCGGCAAAGCTAACCGATATGCAACAGGTCCAACTCGCTCTAATATCTCAAAAGGTCCAATATATCGCGGACTAAGCTTTCCACGCATTGCAAACCTCTTTATCCCTTTAGATGGCGAGACTTTGAGAAATACATGTTCTCCAATTTGAAACTCTAAGTCTCGTCGTCATGTGTCAGCATAGCTTTTCTGTCGATTCTAGGCGGTCTGCAAATGTTGTCGGGCAATTCTAACCTTTTCTTCTATTTCTACTAAAATGTCTGGACCCAAAGTTTTTCTTTCGCCCACTTCACTCCAATATAGTGGCGATCGACATTTTCTTCCATATAATGCCTCAAATGGAGCCATTCTGATACTTGCTTGATAACTATTATTATATGCAAACTCCGCCATTGCCAAATATCGATACCATCCACCGCCATATTCGAGAACACATGCTCCCAACATATCTTCCAATATCTGAATTGTCCTCTCGGACTGTCCATCTGTCTGCTGGTGAAAAGCTGTACTGAATTGTAACCGAGTCCCCAACGCTGTCTGTAGAGCTCTCTAGAAATATACTACAAACTTCGGGTCTCGATCTGACACTATAAAGGTAGGAACTCCATGCAGTCTTACAATCTCATCTAGATATATCTGAGTAAGTTTCTCTCTAGATTAGGTCACTTGAACTGGTATGAAGTGAGCAGATTTAGTCAACCTGTCCACTATTATCCAGATCGCATCACATCCACCATGTGATCTTAGTAACCCAATTATAAAATCCATAGTGATCCTTGTAAGATAGGGGGTGCCCTAAGATCTATCTAGAGTATATCTATCACCTAGAGGGGGGTGAGTAGGTGTAACAACTAAAAACACAAATCTCAATGCAATAAAAATAATGCGGAAAATAAAATCAGCACACTGAGATTTACGTGGGAAACTCCACTTTGGAGAAAAACCCACGGGACCAACACGCGAAAAACAATCCACTAAGATTAAAGGATTACAAGGTGATTACCGACTCCACGGACTTAACCTCTCCGTCGTCTTCAGCGGATCTCGCGCACTCACGGCCGTCCACGCCTCACGTCTGAATCCACAGACGCCACGTCTCGAATCCACGAGACGCCTCGCTCCGAATCCACGAAGCCTTCACGATCCGAATCCACGAACCGCCTTTAACACGTCGAATCCACGACGCCACTCGAATCCACGAGCAAGAACAAATAACGTTTATGATGTAACGTTGGTGATGGTTTATTGCTTAGAATAACATTGAAAAAACTGTGGGAATAATCTCTAAGCAATTCTCAAATTGATTCTAAAAGAATATTAGAAATTAGGAAACCATAAATCAATTTGAGAGAAGCTTGATGTAGAAGATGAGAAAACGGTCACCTACAAGCTTCTAGGGTTTCTAAAAGATAATCTGTGATTCACCACGTTTTAGAGACACCCCCACATAATATTTATAGGTTAGAAGCAATCCGAAATAGATTAGGATTAAAAAACAGTTTTTGGAAAGGTTTGAAAGCAAACCAATTTCGACTAGGATTGAAAAACTGATTTTAGAAAGGTTTGGAACCAAATTAGGATTGCAAAGATATTTTAAGGAATCTACCATCTTATTTACATGTTTGGGAGACATTAGAATCAAAGTAGGATAGAAAAAATAACTTTCCAAAACTTCGCAACGGGTCGGGGTCCGGACCGCGGGTATGGGGTCCGGACCTTGACACTCTCCAGGCGTTTCATTGTCCGGACCTCAGCCATCAGGGTCCGGACCCGGTCTGCAAAACAGCCTGGGGTCCGGACCTCAGCCCTCAGGGTCCGGACCTCCGCCCTCAGGGTTCGGATCTCATCCTCAGGATCCGGACCCTCCCTGCGTGACAGCCAGGGAGGCGTACGGGTTCCGGACCTCACCTTCCAGGGTCCGGACCGGGTCTGCGAACCAGCATAACCTGCTTACGGGTTCCGGACCTCATGTTCCAGGGTCCGGACCTCGTAGTTGGAAAACTCATTTTTTACAATTTAAAACACTTTGAATCCATTCTAAAGTCTTCCAAACACTTGTAAATAATTATAAATCATCATCAAGATTATTTAAACTTACCAAGCATCGTGAATTCATACGTTGAGTCTTCGAGTCTTCAAACTTCGTCTCTTCTTCTTTGAACCTTCAAGACTCCGACTCACTTCACGAAATATGCCAATCTAAAATCCGTAACAATCTCCCCCTTTGGCAATTTCGTGACAAAACACAAAAATACATAAAACACTCACGATGCTCATCTCTCTAAAAATGAAATTCATTGCCATCACCAAAACAATGAACTTCTCGCGTGAAAGATCCAAATGAAAAATAAAATTACAATTTAGTAACTCCTAAAACAAACTCTATAACTTAGACAAACATGGAGTCTTGAAGTCTTGAGAGACCTGCAAAATATTTTCATTCTCCACGAACAAAGTTAGTAGAAAAAGTATCAAAATCGCTCCCCCTTTGTTCATGCAATCTCTCCCCCTATGTTTATGCGTCTAAGTTAGTATTACCTCTCTCCCCCTTTTTGTCAAAAATTGCCAAAAGAGAAACACCAAAAATAGAGAGAAGTTCGAGAGAAATCAATCAAAATACAAGTTGAAAGCTTTTCAATTTTGAAACTACTTGTTATAAAATTTCAAGCAATGTTAGAGCATGAGAAATATAAATTCACATTGACTTCTTTCAATCCCTATTAATTTCATAAGAATTAAGAATTTTACTACACAATCATCATGATGTAGATAAATCATTACACGATTTCTCAATTCATATAAACTTCAAAATCAAGTCATCAAAAATAATCTAAAGGCTCAAAAGCTATCAAGATGTAACGGATTATGAAGATGACTTAAGGGATTCATCAAAGAGACAGAAATTTGTTGCATAAACATTCAAACTTGAGATAAAACAAATATCGCACAGGGGGTGGCTCTTTGAGCATCTTTCATGTATGTGGACCACCTTATAACACCGAAAAATAAAATTTGTGACTTTTTCCTTTTGCATACTTTTGCACTTGTATATATATATATTTTTCGGATATGCAATTCAATTCTCATGTGGTAGCTGCACACACTAACCGGACGACCGGGGTGGTAGCTCTTTCCTCCATGTGGTGGTAGTTTTCACACTCCTTTTAAGGATGTAACTCTTTCCACATCTTTCAAAGCATATGAGCATTTGATTTTATATAATAATAACTCCCCCTCGCTTATGCAATCTCTTAGTTGAAAGAAAATGTGACAAATTTTAGTCCATAAGAGAATGACTATTCATCAAATTCAACACACACAACCGAGATAGGTTAAGCTCCTAGAGATTACACATGATTGCCTAAATTTGATGAATATAAGTATTAAGAATTCTCATAATAAATTATCTTCAAATATAATGAAAATAAAGTAAAACCGATAATTAATATGAGATTAATTAAGAGTGAATGAAAGTGAACCTATTGATATTCAATGCACTATTTAATGTTCTAATCATTCAAAGAATCAAAAAAAAAAAAAAAATCGTAACAATGAAAGCACCAAAACGTGTAATGCAATAAACAAAAGATATGCAATAGAAACCGATCAAAGCACTACACTAAGTCAAAAACAAATTAAGGTTTAAGACAAGGAAAGATATCACCTTTCCGAACCCAAACTTGTCGGATTGTTGGTTGTCTTGGTTTGTTGACGTTAGGCACCGATTGTTGTGACTTTTGATCAACCTTTGGTCTCACCATCGCATTCCGCTTCGGAGTATTTAATTGTTGTGGCTTTGACTTTCGGTTGACCTCAGGTACTCGACCTTTTGGATGTTGCTTTTGAAATCGAGAAGGATGTCGAGTGTTGGAAAATGCCGATAGATGCTTAGAAGATGCCACTTGAGTTTTCTTTTTATGGCATGTCTTCTTGATATGTCCTTTCTTTCTGCATCTATGACATACTTTATCCTTCAATTTTGTTGAGACTATATGTGCTGAATTGTTAACATTCTCAACATGTTTTCGCTCATATCCAAGTCCAAGTTTACTTGTTTGACCCAATCCGAGCATACTATCGAGCTTTTTCGATCCGGAGGAGAATTTTAGTATGTCGGACTTGAGTTCATGGACTTGTTTAGTCAAAACTTGATTAGAAACATGAATTTCCTTGTATTGTAGTTCTAGAAAGCCAACCTTTTCTTGATGCGATTTGATCATTATCTCCGATTGGTTGAGCTTTTCTTGGAGGATTTTGTTGTTCTTCAATATGTTTTCCTTTTCCTCCGCAAGAGCTTTAGATGACTCCTTCAAGTTATTGTTTTCACTTTCAAGCTCTAACATTTGCCTCCTTAGCTTCTTGTTAAGCTTAGCCATCTTTTTCGATTCAATAAGTAGTTGATTGTATGCTTCGGCTAAACTTTCATCATCCGACTCCTCCTCACTCGTGCCATCATCGCTCGATGTACCATGCACAGAGGAAGAAGCAAAAGGGTTAGCAATAATTGATGATAAACAAAAAGTAGAAGGAGAAGAAGAAACGTGTGAAGATAGGGCAATGGCATCATTGGTTTCTTCTTCACTAGAACTCGATTCATTAGAAGTTGAATCATCCCAAGTTCTAGCTTGTAAAGCCTTCTTTTTATAAGACTTTTTAGTGGGACAATCCGTGGAGATGTGACCGTAGCCACGGCATTTGTAACACCGGATCTCCCCTTCAAGTTCATCATTTTCTTTAGAAGACTTTCCAAACTTCTTCTCTTTAGAGAATTTAGAATTTGAAAATCCTTTAGAAGAAGATTTGGATGTAGATCGATTTGACTTGTTCTTCCGGAAATTCCGACGAAATTTCTTCGTGAGACGCTCCAATTGATGTTCAAAGTCGGCGAGCGAAATATCTTCGTCGGATTCGGTATCCTCGTCTTCCTCCTTTGTTGAATTAAGTGCAACACCTGTACTTTTAGAGAAAGACTTGGAAGAAGATTGATTAGTAGGAAAAGTCATTTCATAAGTTTGTAACGCACCTACTAATTCATCAACTTTCATATCATCCGGATGATTGATCGTTTCAATAGCCGCGACTTTAGCCCTAAAGCGCTCCGGAAGTGTTCGAAGGATTTTTCTAACGACTTTAGATTCCGGGATTTTCTCTCCCAAGTTAGCACATGTATTAATGACATCTTGGAGTCTAGTAAAATAATCAATAAATGATTCATGCTCCTCCATGCGTATAGAATCAAATTGACTCGTAAGCATTTGAAGTTTTTGTATTTTTACTAGACTTGTACCCTCATGTGTAACTCGTAGAGTATCCCAAATTTCTTTAGCCGTTTCACACGCTGAAACACGTGTAAACTCAGTTTGAGATAAGGCATTAAATAGCGCATTAATACCCTTACCATTAAAAGAAGATAAATCAATTTCATCCTTCGACCACTTATTCCGTGGCTTAGGTACAGTCGCGGTATCAACCACTTCGGTTGGATGTGTCCACCCGACTTCAATGGTTTGCCATACACGCTCATCAATTGCGATGAGGAAGGCTCTCATCCGGACTTTCCAATAGGCGTAATTGGTTCCATCAAAATATGGTGGCCTAAAGATGTTACCTCCTTCACCCATTATGATAGATAAAGCCTAGATCCCGCTCTGATACCAATTGTAAGATAGGGGGTGCCCTAAGATCTATCTAGAGTATATCTATCACCTAGAGGGGGGTGAATAGGTGTAACAACTAAAAACACAAATCTCAATGCAATAAAAATAATGCGGAAAATAAAATCAGCACACTGAGATTTACGTGGGAAACTCCACTTTGGAGAAAAACCCACGGGACCAACACGCGAAAAACAATCCACTAAGATTAAAGGATTACAAGGTGATTACCGACTCCACGGACTTAACCTCTCCGTCGTCTTCAGCGGATCTCGCGCACTCACGGCCGTCCACGCCTCACGTCTGAATCCACAGACGCCACGTCTCGAATCCACGAGACGCCTCGCTCCGAATCCACGAAGCCTTCACGATCCGAATCCACGAACCGCCTTTAACACGTCGAATCCACGACGCCACTCGAATCCACGAGCAAGAACAAATAACGTTTATGATGTAACGTTGGTGATGGTTTATTGCTTAGAATAACATTGAAAAAACTGTGGGAATAATCTCTAAGCAATTCTCAAATTGATTCTAAAAGAATATTAGAAATTAGGAAACCATAAATCAATTTGAGAGAAGCTTGATGTAGAAGATGAGAAAACGGTCACCTACAAGCTTCTAGGGTTTCTAAAAGATAATCTGTGATTCACCATGTTTTAGAGACACCCCCACATAATATTTATAGGTTAGAAGCAATCCGAAATAGATTAGGATTAAAAAACAGTTTTTGGAAAGGTTTGAAAGCAAACCAATTTCGACTAGGATTGAAAAACTGATTTTAGAAAGGTTTGGAACCAAATTAGGATTGCAAAGATATTTTAAGGAATCTACCATCTTATTTACATGTTTGGGAGACATTAGAATCAAAGTAGGATAGAAAAAATAACTTTCCAAAACTTCGCAACGGGTCGGGGTCCGGACCGCGGGTATGGGGTCCGGACCTTGACACTCTCCAGGCGTTTCATTGTCCGGACCTCAGCCATCAGGGTCCGGACCCGGTCTGCAAAACAGCCTGGGGTCCGGACCTCAGCCCTCAGGGTCCGGACCTCCGCCCTCAGGGTCCGGATCTCATCCTCAGGATCCGGACCCTCCCTGCGTGACAGCCAGGGAGGCGTACGGGTTCCGGACCTCACCTTCCAGGGTCCGGACCGGGTCTGCGAACCAGCATAACCTGCTTACGGGTTCCGGACCTCATGTTCCAGGGTCCGGACCTCGTAGTTGGAAAACTCATTTTTTACAATTTAAAACACTTTGAATCCATTCTAAAGTCTTCCAAACACTTGTAAATAATTATAAATCATCATCAAGATTATTTAAACTTACCAAGCATCGTGAATTCATACGTTGAGTCTTCGAGTCTTCAAACTTCGTCTCTTCTTCTTTGAACCTTCAAGACTCCGACTCACTTCACGAAATATGCCAATCTAAAATCCGTAACAATCCTGTCCCATTTCCATTCAGGAATTGGAAGATTTAGCAGTCCGTCAGCAGGTACCCGATATTCTACTTTTACTTGTTGACAGACCAAACATTGTGATACAAATCTCCTAATATCTCTTTTCATTTCATTCAACCAATACTATGTTTTTAAATCCTTATACATTTTCGTTCCTCTAGAATGTACAGTATAGGGAGAACTATGTGCTTCCTTTAATATCTCCTCGCGAATTTCAGCATCCAAGGTATACATAAATGATCCTGAATTCTCAATACTCCTGAGGCATCAACACTAAAGTCCTTCACTTGTCCACTTGCTAATTCTATCCGAGTTTTTGCTAAATGTGGGTCAACACTTTATTTCTATTTAATCCTTTCTAGCAGATTGGGTTGCAAGACCATAGCCATAAGTCTTGCAGAAACTCCAGAAAGTACAACCTCCAACCCTAACCGCCTCATCTCCTCTAACAATGGCGCCTGACTAGTGATCATCATACTCAAATTCTGCACTGATTTACGGCTTAATGCATCTGCCACCACATTAGCCTTATCAGGATGATAAAGTATTGTTATACCATAATCTTTCAATAATTCTAACCACCGACATTGTCTCAAATTCAACTCTTTCTAAGTAAACAAATACTTAAGACTTTTGTGATCAGTGCAGATTTCACAATGTTCTCCATAAAGATAATGACGCCAAAGTTTTAATGCAAAAATCACGGCGGCGAATTCCAAATCATGAGTAGGGTAATTTTTCTCATATTCTTTCAACTGTCTAGAAGATAGGCAATTACCCTATCATTCTGCATCAATACACAATCCAATCCACTACGTGATGCATCACTACATATAACAAATCCCTCACCCATAACAGGAAGGGCGAGGATAGGAGCTGACATTAATTTATTCTTCAATTCTTCAAAGTTTCTTTGGCAATCCTCACTCCAAATGTACTTAATGCCTTTTCGAGTAAGTTGAGTGAGGGGTGTGGAAAGTTTTGCAAAACCTTCAACAAACCGACGATAATAACCAGCCAACCCCAGAAAACTCCGCACCTCAAAAACACATCGGTCTAGGCCAATCTCGAATTGCTTCAAATTTCTTTTGATCATCTGCAATCCCATCAGCTGAAATCACATGCCCAAGAAAAGCAATTTTTCATAACCAGAAGTCACACTTCTTCAGTTTAGCATAAAGTTTCTTTTCTCTCAAAATTTGTAATACAATACTCAAATGCTCCTCATGTTCAGCTATGTTTCGGGAATATATTAAGATATCATCAATAAACACTACCACAAACCTATCCAAAAATGACTGGAATACCCGATTCATCATATCCATAAATGCGGCTGGAGCATTTGTTAATCCAAATGGCATTACTGTAAATTCATAATGCCCATACCGTGTTCTAAATGCCATTTTGGAAATCTCTTCAGGTTTAATTTTCAATTGATGATACCCTGACTACAAATCTATCTTGGAGTACACACAAGATCCTTGCAACTGATCAAACAAATCATCAATGCGCGGCAATTGATACTTATTCTTAATGGTCACCTTATTCAATTCTCGATAATCTACACATAATCTCAGTGATCCATTTTTTTTCTTCACAAATAACACTAGCGCTCCCCAAGGTGACACACTGGGTCGAATAAATCCTTTCTCCAATAAATCTTGCAGTTGTGCTTTTAATTCCCGCAATTCTGTCGGAGCAATCCTATAAGGTGCCTTTGAGATTGGTGCAGTTCCTAGAATTATGTCAATCACAAACTCTATCTCCCTATCCAGCGGCATGCTAAACAACTCAGGGGGAAACACATATGGAAACTCTCGAACTACAGGAATGTCCTCGAGTTTCGGTGATGCCATAGGGACTTCCACTACTGCTGCCAAAAAAGCTACACGTCTGCGGTTCATCAACTATTTTTTCTTTGATGTAGAAATCATCGTGGCAAACAAAGTACGCTGACAACCCCTATAGACATACTCCTCCTGACCTGGCTCGCAAAATATAATTGTCCTGTCCCCACAATCAATTGTCCTATAATAGCGAGCCAACCAATCCATCCCTAACACAACATCAAAGTCCTGCAACTATTTCAAGAGTAATAGGTCTACCAGCATAATCCCCTACTCTAACTGTACTGGACACGACATGCAACACTTTCCCACATCTCGGTCTGCTCTTTCATTACTGTCGCACCATCTCAACCCATAAAGCCATCTCAATCACCTCATCCAAAGTCCGAAAATACTGCGACTACACAAAATGATAAATCTCTGGTCGCAGTCCTCAAATAAATATGGCTTATGTCGCTCATCCCGTGCTGCAAAGGGCACACAGTTTAGAACTCGAACAAACTCCCTCACGTACTCCTGTACAGATCAATCTCCCTGTCTCATCCTCTTTAGATCATTTTCAAGTTTTTCCTTCACACTATCAGGAAAATAGGCCCCATATAACATCCCTCGAAAATCCTTCCAAGTCAGACTCTCAAACCTATCTGTATGTGTCCTTAACCACCAGGAATGAGCGTCTCCCTCAAGACAATGTACTGCCAAGTGTACTTTATCCCTCTCCGATATGTACAGATCCTCAAAGAGCTTCTCCAAAGCTCTTACCCAAGCCTCCACCACCTATTGCTCTACACTCAAACCATTAAACATGGGAGGATCAAATCTCCTAAACTCAGCCAACCTCGCACGTGCCCTTTCCTGCTCTGCCTCTAACATCTCCTGTCTGCTCTCCATCATCACCCCAGTCGGTCTCAACCTCTCAGTAACAGTCTCTGCTGGGGGTACCACTACTCTAGGAACATCTACCGGAACACCCAATGGTGAAGCATCCTGTACTGGCCTCTGCTGTGAAGTATCAACCTGCTGTGCTAACAACTCACATAATCTCCCCATCATCC
This sequence comes from Puya raimondii, assembly GCA_016920855.1. Lineage (NCBI taxonomy): Eukaryota > Viridiplantae > Streptophyta > Magnoliopsida > Poales > Bromeliaceae > Puya > Puya raimondii. Next base: position 209,494,645 of record JABWPP010000050.1, on the reverse strand, counting down.
CTGTCATCCCAGCCATCTGCTCTCGGAGCTCACGTATCTCACTAGAACCACTCTTACCCTGCTCCTCTGGCTGTACTGAGGCAGATTCTATAGGTGATTGTGATCGTCCCTCCATCCTAATCAACTGAAATCAAAATACAGGTCACTCACACTAGATCTTGCAACTCGACCCAATCAAACGAAAGTCTAGAAGAACATTCCTTTTCCTCTATGATATTATGCTGTCTGCAGCCAACATAATCATCCAGAAGGAAAAGACATATCTCCTTTAATCACTCTTCAATTCTCTCTGAAGAGGTTGTATAATTCAATATATTGACTTTCGCTATAATTTTTGTCTCTCTCGTCCTATATCCTGGGGGTCTGTCCAGCCTAAAGTTTTCTATACCATATATCCTAAGCTCTGATACCAACTTAATCTGTCATTCTCCGAATTACAATGGAAGCCCGGGCGACGTCAACAGACCCGCATACACAAGGATACACCTTGTACATACGAAGCGTCAACAAAACCTGTTCAAGAAAAGTTAACTAAATCCAATAACAACAGGTATCAGAATAAAATCAAAACTATATACTTGTGAGAATTCAAATTTTGAAAATTTTATTTTGAATTTTGAATTCTGTATTTCCTTCCTTTACTGTGTTTTTGGTATCTGTATTTATATAGATATACATGTATAAGTGTATATATATATCTATATGTATTGTTTTTAGGTTTTTTTTGTTGTTTTATGTTTTGGTTGCGGAGAGAGGATGGTTTGCGACGTGATTCGGAGTCCGTTTCTGACGATCCAAAATGGTAGATTCGATGTCTCGGCAATGCTGAATGCGATGGCGCAATCCGTTTCGACATGCGACAGACGGATCGAGAGATATCGCATGTTCTTCGCTGAGAGATCGTATTGTACATTTTATTGTTTCGCGATCTGGACCCTGTTTCATGCACCGTTTCGCGTGAGTTCGAATGTACGGAGGGGTGTCTGGGCTTTTTGTTCCTGCTGTGAGGGACTTGGGGCTAAATTGCAGTGTTTGAGGGGTTTATTTGCATTTTGTTTATTGTGTATTTGTGTTGTCTGTGTGTGAGTGGAGAGAGAGAGAGAGTTTTTGTTCTTCTCTCCTCCCTCAGCTCCCAGCACTGAGCCACCCTTCTCCTCAGCTTCCCTGCCCTCTCCCCGAGCGCCGCCTGCCGCCGCCGACCTCCCCTGGCCGGCGCAAACTCCGGCCACTCTCCCTCTCTCCCTTTTCTTCTTCTTCTTCTTCTTCTTCTTCTTCTTCTTCTTCTTCTTCTTCTCCTTCCCTGCAGTGTGCACCCAGGGTGAACCTACGCCTGAGCTCCCCCTGAGGTGGCATGACTGCCGGCGACCAGCCTCGCCGCCGGGAGTCGCCGCCGAGCACAGTCGAGCTGCTGCTAGCTGCTGCTAGGGCAGCTGCGGGCCGAGGCTGCTGGACCCGAGCCGCTGCCGCCTCCCGCCGCCTTGGAGGGTGCGCGCCGCCACCCTCTGGACCTCCAGCGCCGTCGCTTTCCTCCCCGGCCGCCCTCGTGCCGCCAGAGCGCCGCCGCAGCCGCCGCCGCGGGCTCAGCCTGGGCTGTTAGGGCAGCCGCGGCCGAGCGCCCTGCGCCGCCGCTGTAGTACACTGAATTTCAGTGCATCGTACTGAACTTCTACAAATTGTAGAGTTCTAGTGAGAAAATGGCATAAGAGGCTATATGTGAGGCTTTGGCCAAGTTCGGGACTGTGCAAAGTGTTTTCGGCGCAATTGAGGCGCGAAAATGGACTTCGAGAAGTTAAAACTGCGAACTTGGGAAGTCTGCACTGGATTCCGGTATGTGAACTCCAATACCGGAATTGGAGCTTGGTATACCGGTATGTGAAATGGTATACCGGAATGCTGTGTTAAAACCGAGAAACCCAGCTCTCGGGTTTGCGGAATTTTCTGAGGTATACCGGTATGAGAAATGGTATACCGGTATACAACGTGCGAAACAGTGAGACCAGCTCTCGGGATTCTGCAGGATTCCTGAGGTATACCGGTATGCATATGCGCATACCGGTATACAATGTCCAGATTTTGGCTGGTTGTTGTGTTGTTTGTGGAGAGGGGCATTTTGGTCTTTTCACATGCGTGGGGGTATTAGAAAGGCTGGGAACACTCCCCTTTCTCAGAGATCATCTTCTCCACTTCTCCTCTCCATCTCTCCCACTTTCTCTCTCTAGAGATCTCTCCAAAACTTGGAGAAAAGGTGGATTGATCTTGGAAAAAGCTTCCAAAGGAGAAAAGAAGCTTCTTGGTGCAAGAAGGAGCTTGGGGATTTCGTGATTAAGGTTAGTACCTCACGTTTTGGGTTCAAACCTTGGATTTAATCCTTTGAAATGAGGTTTTTTGGAACCCTTGGCAATCTAAACCACAAATGGTGGGTGTTTGGCCATGAAATCTAGGGTTTGGCTTGCATGCAAACCCTAGGTAGAATGAGGGCTTTTGCAATGTGAGGTTCTAAAAATATTTGGACCTTCGATAATTGCAATTGAGGCTTAGGAAATCATGTTGGAGCACTTGATTTCATATATTGAGTTGATTTTAGGATTCGTAACGAGTAACGAACCGTTTTCTTGTAGAAGCTTGGGTTGAAGCAAGAACTCTAGGCTTGGACACTTAGGAGCTTGAAGAATACCAAGATTTGAAAGCTCTTGAGGTGGGTTTGTGTTTACCGAAGTGATTAGGTCACTTCCATGTCTAGGGTAATTATCCATTTAAAAATAAAATGGTATGTGTTGAGAACCCTAGCATTTTGCATGTTGGCAAAGGTAAAATCATGATAGGTAGAACAATGAACTCCTATTGCATGATGGATATTTCAAGTACAATTCAATTATTGATACTTGTTGCATGGTTGCATGTGAGATTTAAACCTAGTGTTATTGAACATAGGTTGGAACATGTGAGATTTAAACCTAGTGTCATTGAACATAGGTTGGAACATGTGAGATTTAAACCTAGTGTTATTGAACATAGGTTGGAACATGTGAGATTTAAACCTAGTGTCATTGAACATAGGTTGGAACATGTGAGATTTAAACCTAGTGTCATTGAACATAGGTTGGAACATGTGAGATTTAAACCTAGTGTCATTGAACATAGGTTGGACATGTGATTGGAACCTAGAGTCATGGAACCTAGGTTGGCAATGAGAAAGTAGCCTAGTGTTATCAAACATAGGCGAGACTTAGTGACTTGAACCTAAGATCATGAGATTTAGGTTGGCAAGTAATGTGAAGAATGGGATGTGCGACGATTTTGCTATCCCGGGTATGCGACGATTTCGCTACCATGCCACGAGTTGGCGGTGCCGACATGGGATAGGCGACGATTTCGCGATCCCGGGTATGCGACGATTTCGCTACCGCGCCACGTATTGGCGGTGTCGAGGGGGAGATGTGCGATAAGGTTGCCATCCCGGGTATGCGACGATTTCGCTACCATGCCATGTGATGGCGGTGTTGAGACGGGGTATGCGACGATTTCGCTATCCCGAGTATGCGACGATTTCGCTACTCGAACTAGGAGGTGACAAGCTCACTCCTTGAATGTTGGAACAAATATGGTGAGACGGCGATTCCGAAACCATAAGTAAATAACAAGTAAAAGAACTTAGTCAATGTGGAACATAGGATGAACCTAGGAGAGAATGATAAATTATATTTCATTTGGTTGCATCCTTTATGTTTATTTACTAAGCATGTAAATAATTGTTGCATAGTTATATATGATCTAACTTATGCATATGGTGTTTCTTTGGACCTGGCGGGTCGAGCTTCTCTCTTGGGTGGCCTTACCCACTGGGAACTATGTTTATAGTTTCTCACCCCACATTTTCCAGGTCTTTCCGCGAGTGAGGCGGCGGAGCGAGGCAAGGGTTTGGCTCTTTAGATAGCGGCCCTTCCATTTTGGTGATGCATAGAGTTGTACCCCTATTTTAGACTATGATAGCATAGGGGATTTTCATTCTTGTATGAATGTTGTATATTCCATAGTTTTGGAACATGATGTATGGAATGAAAGAGAAAGAAAAGAAAAATTTGGACATGTATATTGTGCCTTGTGATGTAATAGAAGTAGAACTTCTTTATGTTGATGCTTTCCTTGTGCAACTCTTGTACTTCGTTCCTAGTTGGAACATTGTGGATAAGCTTGTGTTGTGACGCCTTGGGCGGGTAGAAAGGACTCTATCCGTTCGGCGGGTCTGGGGCATGCGCCCGTGCGGTTATCCTTTCCACCTTGTTGGTGTTAAAGGGCCGGTGGGGCGTGACAGACTGAGGTGGTATCAGAGAGTAGAAACGGTCTAGGTTGACCTAAGAACCTTAGGATGGAAAAGACCCTAGGAGTGTAGGCTCGTGAGTGACGAGATCTTTGATGTGGCGAAAGATAAGTGATTGGGTTATGTCCTTATGCCTCTAGTTGGAAATAGAGGTAGATTCGAGGTGTGTCTTATTCTTCACCAAGTGTGTTCATGTTGGCGGCCGACAACATGAAAACCAAGTGAGGGGAATAAGGACCCTTGTGTGACTTTCGCCTAGATTGGGTTCACGTTTATTTTCGTGAAATGTTATGTCGCAAATGACTTTGAATGTCATGAAATGACCAAAGTCATTGTGTTTTCAGGAGATAATGGTACGTGGTCGGCCTCCTGCGAAGACCCGGCCCGGAGGATCGGGCGCGGCTCCCGAACAACTCGGGGAGGGCGAGAACTCGGCTCTTCGCAATGAGTTGACCGAGCTAATGGGCGTGGTTCGACAACAGGCCGAAGCCATGCAGCGACAGGAGGAGCAAATTAAAAGGCTCCAGGATATGATGGCGCAGCAGGCAGCTGCGACTGGGGAGGTGAGGACGGGAGTACCTCCGGCCTCTGCTTCGGCACCGGCCGAGGAGGCGACACCGGCACCGGCCGTGGTGCCACCTGCGGCACCGGTTGTGGCCGAGGGGTCGGGTGCCCCTATGCCCGACTCCGAAATGGAGGATACGGAGCGAGAGCGCGCGCTTGCGGCTCTAATGAGGTTCAAAAAGTTCAACCCGCCGATCTTTAGCGGGGAGAACGTGGATCCGTGGGACGTAGAGACATGGATCGACGCTATCGAGACGCTCTTCGAGGACCTTTATACCTTGGAGAGGGACAAGGTGCACCTCGCCGTTCATTGTCTAGAGCGGTCGGCGAAGGTGTGGTGGAAGGGGGTCCGACGTGATCGACTCTCTAGCCTTCCGCCACCATCGTGGGAAGAGTTTCGGGGTATGGTGTTCGCCACCTATTTCCCCGATAGCGAGAAAAGGAAGCTTCAAGAAAGGTTCCGCAAGTTGAAGCAGGGGAACCGCTCGGTGCGCGAGTACGAGAGGGAGTTCTCGTACATCATTAATTGCGTGCCGCACGTTGTCCGCGGAGAGTTGGACAAGGTCGATTGTTTCGTGCGCGGACTTCGACTGGATATCTTTCGGGCGGTGCACGCCCTTAAGCTACGGACCTTTGCGGAGGTCTTGGACCGTGCTCTTTGGGTGGAGCACGGGAATGCATGTGCGCGCGAGGAGCGCGAATCGTGGGAGAAAGAAAAAGATAAAGAGAAGGGAAAGAAGCGACCGGCGGGTGGCTCGGGGGGGCAATCTAGCTCTAAGCGACCCCCGAAGCACTCGCAGCCGCAAAATCAATCCCGAGGGTCCCGACGGAACCGACCCTCAACCCCATGCCCGATTTGTAGCGGCCCCCACGGCCCTCAGCAATGTGACTATCGTGAGGGCCGGTGCTACAAATGCGGACAGCAAGGGCATATGCGGTACAACTGCCCGATGGATGATGGCCGAGCACCGTCGTCGGCATCGGCGTTTGCGCCACCGAGGCAGCTTGCGGGCATTCCACCCACGGCGATGTCGGCAGGCCGTGCACAGCCGCCGAGACCATTGGAGGGCCAGCGGCCAGCACCCAGTGGACGAGTATTCGCCTCTCAGGTGGAGGAGCCTGCTACCCAGGAGGACGTCGTGGCAGGTATTGTGTTAATTAAATGCATTCGATGTAGAGCTTTGTTTGATACTGGTGCATCGCATTCATTCATTGCTCGATCATTTGCTATAGCACATGGAATAGAAATCATATATGCCACACATGCAAGAACGGTGCAAGTACCTGAACACATGCAAGAACGGTGCAAGTACCTGAACACACTTTTTGCGTACATCACGCGTGTGTAGATTGCCCCGTGAGGGTTGAAAATTGGATCATGCCAGCTGATTTGCTGGTATTAAATCGAATGAGTGAATATGATTTGATCCTAGGAATGGATTGGCTCTCTAAGTATCATGCTACTATCGATTGTGAGAGCCGGATAGTGAAGTTTAAAGAACCCGGGCACAAAGAGTTTGTGTACCGTGGGTGTAAGAGTTCGCTCTTTGCTTCAATGGTGTCCACGTCGCAAGCAAGAAAGCTCATTGCTAGTGGTTGCATTGCCTACTTGGCGACGGTAGTGGATGACCGTAAGGAAGTGTTGGGGCTCGAGGACATTCCTATAGTCCAAGAGTTCCCGGATGTGTTTCCGACGGAGTTGCCCGGAATGCCACCGGATCGGGAAATAGAATTTGTGGTAGATTTGCTCCCGGGTACGGCGCCGATCTCTAAGGCCCCGTACAGGATGGCACTCGCGGAGTTAAAGGAATTAAAATCACAATTACAAGATTTAATGGACAAGGGTTTCGTGAAGCCAAGTGTGTCACCTTGGGGAGCCCCTGTTCTATTTGTGAGAAAAAAGGACGGTTCGCTGCGGTTGTGTGTGGATTACCGCGAGTTGAACAAAGTGACCGTCAAGAATAAGTACCCGTTACCCCGAATTGATGACTTGTTCGATCAGTTGCAAGGATCTCGGGTGTACTCAAAGATTGATTTGCAATCCGGTTATCACCAATTGAAGATCAAACCGGAGGACGTGCATAAGACCGCGTTTAGAACGCGGTATGGACATTATGAATTCACGGTTATGCCTTTTGGGCTTACCAATGCCCCGGCAGCGTTCATGGATTTAATGAACCGTGTGTTCAAACCACTATTGGATCAATTTGTGGTTGTGTTCATAGATGATATTCTTGTCTACTCTCGGAGTGAAGAGGAACATAGGGAACACCTGAGGATTGTGCTTCAAGTTCTTCGAGAGAACAAGTTGTTCGCCAAATTGAAAAAGTGCGAATTTTGGATCCGTGAGGTCGCTTTCTTGGGTCACGTAATTTCCGCAGGAGGAGTGTCGGTGGACCCTATGAAAGTTGAGGCAGTCAAGGATTGGCCTCGCCCGACCAATGTCACGGAGGTGCGAAGCTTTTTGGGTCTTGCGGGATACTATCGGCGGTTCGTGGAGGGATTTTCAAAAATCTCCGGTCCACTAACGCGTCTTACCCGCAAGGGAGCCAAATATATTTGGAGCGAGGAATGCGACCAAAGCTTTAAGGAGCTGAAGGAAAGGTTGACTTCGGCTCCGGTACTCTCCTTGCCGATTGCGGGGGAGGGTTATGTGGTGTATAGTGATGCATCACGTCGTGGTCTTGGGTGTGTGCTTATGCAAAGGGGACAAGTAACAGCATATGCCTCTCGACAGCTGAAGAGCTATGAGCAGAATTATCCCACCCACGACTTAGAGCTTGCGGCGGTGGTCTTCGCACTTAAGTTGTGGAGACACTACCTATACGGGGAGCATTGTGAGGTGTACACGGATCACAAAAGTTTAAAGTATTTATTCACTCAGAAGGAGTTGAACTTGAGGCAGCGGAGATGGTTGGAGTTGATAAAAGATTACGACTTGACCATCTTGTACCACCCCGGTAGAGCCAATGTGGTGGCCGATGCGCTCAGTAGAAAATCCGTGGAGAACTTCGCAATTGAGATGACGGGACAAATGCCGTTAATCAAGGAAATGGGCCGATTTGACTTGGAGATCGTGGCCCCGGGCGTCCCCGCTAGACTTATGAATCTCGAGATTTGGCCGACCTTGTTGGAGCAAATAAAAGAAAAGCAATCCGGTGATCCGGAACTCCAAAAGGTACGGGGTGCTATCGAGAGCGGCCGTGCCGGTGATTATCATGTAGATTCGAAGGGCGCAATTTGATTTCGAAATCGATTGTGCATGCCGAAAGTTGAGGACATTCGTAGGGAGATCTTGAAAGAAGCTCACGCTTCTCCTTATGCGATTCACCCAGGCGGCACCAAAATGTACAAGGATCTCAAACTACATTATTAGTGGCCGGGGATGAAACTTGATGTGGGACGCTTTGTGGCACAATGCTTAGTATGCCAACAAGTAAAGGCCGAGCGTCGCTTTCCGGCGGGAAAATTGCAAGGATTGCCCATTCCGGTTTGGAAGTGGGAGAATATCGCGATGGATTTTGTAGTGGGCTTACCTCGATCGCTAGGTGGCCACGATGCGATATGGGTGGTGGTGGATCGTTTGTCAAAGTCGGCACACTTTTTGCCAATCCACACCACTTGGTCGGGAGACAAATTAGCACAAGTCTACCTGGACGAGATTGTGCGATTGCACGGGGTCCCGACCTCGATAGTTTCAGATCGAGATCCCCGTTTCACATCGCATTTTTGGAAAAGCTTGCAAGAAGCTTTGGGTACACGGCTCGATTTCAGTTCAGCATTTCATCCTCAAACTGACGGTCAATCGGAAAGGACAATTCAGATTTTGGAGGATATGCTACGAGCGTGTGTGTTGGACTTCAAAGGTGCGTGGCCTACTCATTTGCCGATGGCTGAATTTGCTTACAATAATAGCTATCAAGCTAGCATCGGTATGGCACCTTTTGAGGTTTTGTATGGAAGAAAATGCCGCTCTCCTATTCATTGGAGTGAAGTCGGCGAGAGAAGGGTCTTAGGACCGGACGTGTTGCGTGAAGCGGAGGAAAAGGTCCGCTTGGCACGCGAACGCTTATCGACGGCGCAATCTAGACAAAAGAGTTATGCGGATCGGCGTCGACGAGATTTGGAGTTCGCGGTAGGAGACCGCGTCTTCTTGAAAGTATCACCCATGAGAGGGGTGAAGCGATTTGGTGTTCGGGGTAAGTTGAGTCCCCGTTACATTGGACCTTATGAGGTTTTGGAACGTGTAGGATCCGTGGCATATCGGCTAGCCTTGCCGTCGAAACTTGCGGGGATACACAATGTGTTTCATGTATCGACCCTCCGCAAGTATGTGTATGATCCGGCGCACGTCCTCGAGTATGTACCTATGGAGCTTCATGAGGATATGACTTATGAGGAGTTTCCCTTGTGTATCATGGATCGCGAGGTGAAAAGTTTGAGGAACCGTGAAATTCCTTATGTAAAGGTACAATGGACGAATCACGGTGAGCGCGAGGCTACATGGGAATTGGAAAGCTCGATGAAAGAGCGGTTTCCTTACCTCTTCGCTGAGTCCAGCTGAGGTATGATTTTAGTTTCGCGGCCGAAACTCTCTTTAAGGGGGGTGGAATGTAGTACACTGAATTTCAGTGCATCGTACTGAACTTCTACAAATTGTAGAGTTCTAGTGAAAAAATGGCATAAGAGGCTATATGTGAGGCTTTGGCCAAGTTCGAGACTGTGCGAAGTGTTTTCGGCGCAATTGAGACGCGAAAATGAACTTCGAGAAGTTAAAAACTGCGAACTTGGGAAGTCTGCACTGGATTCCGGTATGTGAACTCCAATACCGGAATTGGAGCTTGGTATACCGGTATGTGAAATGGTATACCGGAATGTTGTGTTAAAACCGAGAAACCCAGCTCTCGGGTTTGCGGAATTTTTCGGGTATACCGGTATGAGAAATGGTATACCGGTATACAATGTGCGAAACAGTGAGACCAGCTCTCGGGATTCTGCAGGATTCCTGAGGTATACCGGTATGCATATGCGCATACCGGTATACAATGTCCAGATTTTGGCTGGTTGTTGTGTTGTTTGTGGAGAGGGGCATTTTGGTCTTTTCACATGCGTGGGGGTATTAGAAAGGCTGGGAACACCCCCCTTTCTCAGAGATCATCTTCTCCACTTCTCCTCTCCATCTCTCCCACTTTCTCTCTCTAGAGATCTCTCCAAAACTTGGAGAAAAGGTGGATTGATCTTGGAAAAATCTTCCAAAGGAGAAAATAAGCTTCTTGGTGCAAGAAGGAGCTTGGGGATTTCGTGATTAAGGTTAGTACCTCACGTTTTGGGTTCAAACCTTGGATTTAATCCTTTGAAATGAGGTTTTTGGAAACCCTTGGCAATCTAAACCACAAATGGTGGGTGTTTGGCCATGAAATCTAGGGTTTGGCTTGCATGCATGCAAACCCTAGGAAGAATGAGGGCTTTTGCAATGTGAGGTTCTAAAAATATTTGGACCTTCGATAATTGCAATTGAGGCTTAGGAAATCATGTTGGAGCACTTGATTTCATATATTGAGTTGATTTTAGGGTTCGTAACGAGTAATGAACCGTTTTCTTGTAGAAGCTTGGGTTGAAGCAAGAACTCTAGGCTTGGACACTTAGGAGCTTGAAGAATACCAAGATTTGAAAGCTCTTGAGGTGGGTTTGTGTTTACCGAAGTGATTAGGTCACTTCCATGTCTAGGGTAATTATCCATTTAAAAATAAAATGGTATGTGTTGAGAACCCTAGCATTTTGCATGTTGGCAAAGGTAAAATCATGATAGGTAGAACAATGAACTCCTATTGCATGATGGATATTTCAAGTACAATTCAATTATTGATACTTGTTGCATGGTTGCATGTGAGATTTAAACCTAGTGTTGTTGAACATAGGTTGAACATGTGAGATTGAAACCTAGTGTTGTTGAACATAGGTTGAACATGTGAGATTGAAACCTAGTGTTATTGAACATAGGTTGGAACATGTGAGATTTAAACCTAGTGTTGTTGAACATAGGTTGGAACATGTGATATCGAAACCTAGTATCATTGAACATAGGTTGGACATGTGATTGGAACCTAGAGTCATGGAACCTAGGTTGGCAATGAGAAAGTAAGCCTAGTGTTATCGGACATAGGCGAGACTTAGTGACTTGAACCTAAGATCATGATGTTACGGATTTTATATTGGCATATTTCGTGAAGTGAGTCAGAGTCTTGAAGGTTCAAAGAAGAAAAGACGAAGATTGAAGACTCGAAGACTCACCGTTTGAATTCACGATGCTTGGTAAGTTTAAATAATCTTGATGATGATTTATAATTATTTACAAGTGGTTGGAAGACATTAGAATAGGTAAAAAGTGTTTTAAATTGTAAAAAATGAGTTTTCCAACTACGAGGTCCGGACCCTGGAACATGAGGTCCGGAACCCGTAAGCAGGTTATGCTGGTTCGCAGACCCGGTCCGGACCCTGGAAGCTGAGGTCCGAAACCCGTACGCCTCCCTAGCTGTCACGCAGGGAGGGTCCGGACCCTGAGGATGAGGTCCGGACCCTGAGGGCGGAGGTCCGGACCCTGAGGGCTGAGGTCCGGACCCCAGGCTGTTTCACAGACCGGGTCCGGACCCTGATGGCTGAGGTCCGGACAATGAAACGCCTGGAGAGTGTCAAGGTCCGGACCCCATACCCGCGGTCCGGACCCCGACCCGTTGCGAAGTTTTGGAAAGTTATTTTTTCTATCCTACTTTGATTCTAATGTCTCCCAAACATGTAAATAAGATGGTATATTCCTTAAAATATCTTTGCAATCCTAATTTGGTTCCAAACCTTTCTAAAATCAGTTTTTCAATCCTAGTCGAAATCGGTTTGCTTCCAAACCTTTCTAAAAACTGCTTTTTAATCCTAATCTATTTCGGATTGCTTCTAACCTATAAATATGATGTGGGGGTGTCTCTAAAACGTGGTGAAGCAAAGATTATCTTTTAGAAACCCTAGAAGCTTGTAGGTAACCGTTTTCCTCATCTTCTACATCAAGCTTCTCTCAAATTGATTCATGGTGTTCTAATTTCTAATATTCTTTTAGAATCAATTTGAGGATTGCTTAGAGATTATTCCCACAGATTTTCAATGTTATTCTAAGCAATAAACCATCACCAACGTTTCATCATCAACGTTATTTGTTCTTGCTCGTGGATTCGAGTGGCGTCGTGAATTCGGCGTGATCAAGACTTCGTGGATTCGAAGTTGGACGGTTCGTGGATTTGGATCGTTGGTGCTCGTGGATTCGAGTGGGCGTCGTGGATTCGACGTGTTGTTGACTTCGTGGATTCGAAGTTGGGCGTCTCGTGGATTCGGGACGTGGCGTTCGTGGACTCGGACGTGGGGCGTGGACAACCCGTTGGTGCGCGTGATCCGCTGAAGAGAAGGGAGAGGTTAAGTCCGTGGAGTCGGTAATCACCTTGTAATTCTTTACTCTTAGTGGATTGTTTTTTCGCGTGTTGGTCCCGTGGGTTTTTCTCCAAGGTGGAGTTTCCCACGTAAATCTCGGTGTGCTGATTTTATTTTCCGCATTACTTTATCGCATTGAGATTTGTGATTTTTGTTTATACACCTATTCACCCCCCCTCTAGGTGATTGATATACTCTAGATAGATCCTAGGGCACCCCCTATCTTTCAATTGGTATCAGAGCGGGGATCTAGGCTTTATCTTTCATAATGGGTGAAGGAGGTAATATATTTAGGCCACCGTTATTTGATGGAACCAACTACGCCTATTGGAAAGTCCGGATGAGAGCCTTCCTCATCGCAATTGATGAGCGTGTATGGCAAACCATTGAAGTCGGATGGAAACATCCAACCGAAGTGGTTAATGAGGCGACTATACTTAAGCCACGGAATAAGTGGTCGAGGGATGAAATTGATTTATCCTCTTTTAATGGGAAGGGAATAAATGCTTTATTTAATGCCCTAACTCAAACCGAGTTTTCACGCGTCTCGGCGTGTGAAACGGCAAAAGAGATTTGGGATACTCTACAAGTTACACATGAGGGTACTAGTCTAGTTAAAATACAAAAGCTTCAAATGCTTACGAGTCAATTTGATTCTATACGCATGGAGGAGCATGAATCGTTTATTGATTATTTTACTAGACTCCAAGATGTCATTAATACATGTGCTAACTTGGGAGAGAAGATCCCGGAATCTAAAGTCGTCAGAAAAATCCTTCGAACACTTCCGGAGCGCTTTAGGGCGAAAGTCGCGGCTATTGAAACTATCAATCATCCGGATGATATGAAAGTAGATGAATTAGTAGGCGCTTTACAAACTTATGAAATGACTTTTCCTACTAATCAATCTTCTTCCAAGTCTTTCTCTAAAAGTACAGGTGTTGCACTTAATTCAACAAAGGAGGAAGACGAGGATACCGAATCCGACGATGAAGTTTCTCTTGAAAATTTCGAACGTCAAATGGCACTTCTTACCAAGAAGTTTCGTCGGAAGTTTAGGAAGAACCAAAACATTCAAGCTTCATCCTCCAACCGAAAGCCTTCTTCGAACGGATCTTCACATTCAAAATCCTCTAAAGAGAAGAAGCTTGCAAAGTCTTCTAAAGAAAAGGATGAACTTGAAGGGGAAATCCGGTGCTATAAATGCCGAGGCTATGGCCATATCGCCACGGATTGTCCTTCAAAAAAATCCTACAACAAGAAGGCCTTACAAGCTAGAACTTGGGATGATTCTACTTCCAATGAATCGAGTTCTAGTGAAGAGGAAACCAATGATGCTATTGCCTTATCTTCACACATTTCCTCTTCTCCCTTTGCTTTGTGTTTATCATCTACTATTGCTAACTCTTTTACTTCTCCTTCTTTGCATGGTACATCGAGCGATGATGGCGCGAGTGAGGGGGAGTCGGATGATGAGGACTTAGCCGTTGCATACAATCAACTACTTATTGAATCGAAAAAAATGGCTAAGCTTAACAAGAAGCTAAGGAGGCGAATGTTGGAGCTTGAAAGTGAAAATAATAACTTGAAGGGTTCATCTAAAGCTCTTGTGGAGGAAAGGGAACATATTTTGAAGAACAATAAGATCCTCCAAGAGAAGCTAGATCAAGCGAATATATCGATCAAATCAACTCAAGAAAAGGTTGGATTTCTCGAACTACAACACAAGGAAAGTTTTGTTTTCCAACCAAGTTTTGACCAAACAAGTCCATCAACTCAAGTCCGACATATTAAAATTCTCTTCCGGTTCGAAGAAACTTGATGACATGCTCGGATTGGGTCAAACGGATAAACTTGGTGTTGGATATGAGCGAAAATTTGTTGAGAAGGTTAAAAATTCTATTCCTAAAGTCTCAACAAGTGTAAAAGAGAAAGTATGTCATAGATGCGGAAAGAAAGGTCACATCAAGAAGACATGCCATAAAAAGAAAACTCAAGTGGCATCTTCTAAGCATCTATCGGCATCTTCCATTACTCGACATCCCTCACGGTTTCAAAAGCAACATCACAAAGGTCGAGTACCCAAGGTCAACCGAAAGTCAAAGCCACACCATTCAACTACTCCAAAGCGGAATGCGATGGTGAGACCAAAGGTTGATCAAAAGTCAAAACAATCGGTGCCCAAATACAACAAAGCAAGACAACCAACAATCCGACAAGTTTGGGTTCGGAAAGGTGATATCTTTCCTTCTCTAAAGTCTTAATTTGTTTTGACTTAGTGTAGTGCTTTAAACGGTTTCTATTGCGTATCTTTTGTTTATTGCATTACACGTTTTGGTGCTTTCATTGTTACGATTTTTAGATTCTTTGAATGATTAGAACATTAAATAGTGCATTGAATATCAATAGGTTCACTTTCATTCACTCTTAATTAATCTCATATTAATTATCGGTTTTACTTTATATTCATTATATTTGAAGATAATTTATTATGAGAATTCTTCATACTTATATTCATCAAATTTAGGCAATCATGTGTAATCTCTAGGAGCTTAACCTATCTCGGTTGTGTGTGTTGAATTTGATGAATAGTCATTCTCTTATGGACTAAAATTTGTCACATGTTCTTTCAACTAAGAGATTGCATAGGCGAGGGGGAGTTATTATTATTATAAAATGCCCATATGCTTGAAAGATGTGGAAAGAGTTACATCCTTAAAAGGAGTGTGAAAACTACCACCACATTGAGGGAAGAGCTACCACCCGGTTGTCCGGTTAGTGTGTGCAGCTACCACATGAGAATTAAATTGCATATCCGGAAAAAAAAAATATATATATGTGCAAAAGTATGCAAAAGGAAAAAATGTCTCAAATTTTATTTTTCGGTGTTATAAGGTGGTCCACATACATGAAAGAGAGCCACCCCTTGTGCTATTTGTTTTATCTCAATTTTGAACGTTTATGCGACAATTTATGTCTCTTTGATGAATCCCTTAAGTCATCTTCATAATCCGTTTACATCTTGATAGCTTTTGAGCCTTTAGATTATCTTTGATGACTTGTTTTTGAAGTTTATATGAATTAAGAAATCGGATAATATTTTATCTACATTATGTTGATTGTGTAGTAAAGTTCTTAATTCTTATGAAATTAATAGGGATTGAAAGAAGTCAATGTGAATTTATACTCCTCATGCACTAACAATGTTTGACGTTTTTAATACAAGTGGTTTCAAAATTGAAAAAGCTTTAAACTTGTATTTTGATTAATTTCTCTCGAACTTCTCTCTATATTTGGTGTTTTTCTTTTGGCAATTTTTGACAAAAAGGGGGAGAGAGGTAATGATGACTTAGACGCATAAACATAGGGGGAGAGATTGCATGAACAAAGGAGGAGCAATTTCGATATTTTTTCTACTAACTTTGTTCGTGGAGAATACAAATTTTTGCAGGTCTTTCAAGATTTCAAGACTCCATGTTTGTCTAAGTCATAGAGTTTGTTTAGGAGTTATAAAATTGTAATTTTGAATTTTATTTGGATCTTTCACACGAGAAGTTCATTGTTTTGGTGATGGCAATGAATTTCATTTTTTTTGGAAGGATAAGCATCGTGAGTGTTTTATATAATTTTGAGTTTTATCACGAAATTGCCAAAGGGGGAGATTGTTACGGATTTTATATTCGCATATTTCGTGAAGTGAGTCAGAGTCTTGAAGGTTCAAAGAAGAAAAGACGAAGATTGAAGACTCGAAGACTCACCGTTTGAATTCACGATGCTTGGTAAGTTTAAATAATCTTGATGATGATTTATAATTATTTACAAGTGGTTGGAAGACATTAGAATAGGTAAAAAGTGTTTTAAATTGTAAAAAATGAGTTTTCCAACTACGAGGTCCGGACCCTGGAACATAAGGTCCGGAACCCGTAAGCAGGTTATGCTGGTTCGCAGACCCGGTCCGGACCCTGGAAGCTGAGGTCCGGAACCCGTACGCCTCCCTAGCTGTCACGCAGGGAGGGTCCGGACCCTGAGGATGAGGTCCGGACCCTGAGGGCGGAGGTCCGGACCCTGAGGGCTGAGGTCCGGACCCCAGGCTGTTTCGCAAATCGGATCCGGACCCTGATGGCTGAGGTCCGGACAATGAAACGCCTGGAGAGTGTCAAGGTCCGGACCCCATACCCGCGGTTCGGACCCCGACCCGTTGCGAAGTTTTGGAAAGTTATTTTTTTTATCCTACTTTGATTCTAATGTCTCCCAAACATGTAAATAAGATGGTATATTCCTTAAAATATATTTGCAATCCTAATTTGGTTCCAAACCTTTCTAAAATCAGTTTTTCAATCCTAGTCGAAATCGGTTTGCTTCCAAACCTTTCTAAAAACTGCTTTTTAATCCTAATCT
Source organism: Puya raimondii (assembly GCA_016920855.1). NCBI lineage: Eukaryota > Viridiplantae > Streptophyta > Magnoliopsida > Poales > Bromeliaceae > Puya > Puya raimondii. Next base: position 209,477,895 of record JABWPP010000050.1, on the reverse strand, counting down.
ATTTCGGATTGCTTCTAACCTATAAATATGATGTGGGGGTGTCTCTAAAACGTGGTGAAGCATAGATTATCTTTTAGAAACCCTAGAAGCTTGTAGGTAACCGTTTTCCTCATCTTCTACATCAAGCTTCTCTCAAATTGATTCATGGTGTTCTAATTTCTAATATTCTTTTAGAATCAATTTGAGGATTGCTTAGAGATTATTCCCACAGATTTTCAATGTTATTCTAAGCAATAAACCATCACCAACGTTTCATCATCAACGTTATTTGTTCTTGCTCGTGGATTCGAGTGGCGTCGTGAATTCGGCGTGATCAAGACTTCGTGGATTCGAAGTTGGACGGTTCGTGGATTTGGATCGTTGGTGCTCGTGGATTCGAGTGGGCGTCGTGGATTCGACGTGTTGTTGACTTCGTGGATTCGAAGTTGGGCGTCTCGTGGATTCGGGACGTGGCGTTCGTGGACTCGGACGTGGGGCGTGGACAACCCGTTGGTGCGCGTGATCCGCTGAAGGGAACGGAGAGGTTAAGTCCGTGGAGTCGGTAATCACCTTGTAATTCTTTACTCTTAGTGGATTGTTTTTTCGCGTGTTGGTCCCGTGGGTTTTTCTCCAAGGTGGAGTTTCCCACGTAAATCTCGGTGTGCTGATTTTATTTTCCGCATTACTTTATCGCATTGAGATTTGTGATTTTTGTTTATACACCTATTCACCCCCCTCTAGGTGATTGATATACTCTAGATAGATCCTAGGGCACCCCCTATCTTTCACATGAGATTTAGGTTGGCAAGTAATGTGAAGAATGGGATGTGCGACGATTTTGCTATCCCGGGTATGCGACGATTTCGCTACCATGCCACGAGTTGGCGGTGCCGACATGGGATAGGCGACGATTTCGCGATCCCGGGTATGCGACGATTTCGCTACCGCGCCACGTGTTGGCGGTGTCGAGGGGGAGATGTGCGACAAGGTCGCCATCCCGGGTATGCGACGATTTCGCTACCATGCCATGTGATGGCGGTGTTGAGACGGGGTATGCGACGATTTCGCTATCCCGAGTATGCGACGATTTCGCTACTCGAACTAGGAGGTGACAAGCTCACTCCTTGAATGTTGGAACAAATATGGTGAGACGGCGATTCCGAAACCATAAGTAAATGACAAGTAAAAGAACTTAGTCAATGTGGAACATAGGATGAACCTAGGAGAGAATGATAAATTATATTTCATTTGGTTGCATCCTTTATGTTTATTTACTAAGCATGTAAATAATTGTTGCATAGTTATATATGATCTAACTTATGCATATGGTGTTTCTTTGGACCTGGTGGGTCGAGCTTCTCTCTTGGGTGGCCTTACCCACTGGGAACTATGTTTATAGTTCTCACCCCACATTTTCCAGGTCCTTCCGCGAGTGAGGCGGCGGAGCGAGGCAAGGGTTTGGCTCTTTAGATAGCGGCCCTTCCATTTTGGTGATGCATAGAGTTGTACCCCTATTTTGGACTATGATAGCATAGGGGATTTTCATTCTTGTATGAATGTTGTATATTCCATAGTTTTGGAGCATGATGTATGGAATGAAAGTGAAAGAAAAGAAAATTTTGGACATGTATATTGTGCCATGTGATGTAATAGAAGTAGAACTTCTTTATGTTGATGCTTTCCTTGTGCAACTCTTGTACTCCGTTCCTAGTTGGAACATTGTGGATAAGCTTGTGATGTGACGCCTTGGGCGGGTAGAAGGGACTCTATCAGTTCGGCGGGTCTGGGGCATGCGCCCGTGCGGTTATCCTTTCCACCTAGTTGGTGTTAAAGGGCCGGCGGGGCGTGACATCTATCCACTCAGAAAGAATTAAACTTAAGGCAGCGAAGATGGTTGGAGCTACTTAAAGATTATGATCTGACGATTCTCTACCACCCGGGGAAAGCAAATGTGGTAGCAGATGCGTTGAGTCGCAAATCGATGGAAAACTTGGCTATGTTACTTGTTACTCAGCTACCGCTGTTAGCGGAATTGCGACGGATGGAATTGGAAGTGGTAGCTCCCGACACACCTGTGAGGTTGATGACCTTGGTTGTGCAACCTACCTTGTTTGAATGGATTAAAGAAAACAAGTTCAATATCTAGAATTGCAAAGGGTTCGATCTAAAATCGACAAAGGACATGGCGGTGGTTTTCACGTGGACGACCAAGGAATGCTGCGATTCCTGAATCGAATTTGTGTGCCGGCAGAAGCCGAGATTAAAGAGAAGATCTTGACGGAAGCTCATCGAGCGCCTTACATTGTACATCCGGGTGGCACGAAAATGTACAAAGATTTGAAACTGCACTATTGGTGGCCCGGAAGGAAGAAGGATGTTGACGAGTTTGTGGCTCGATGTTTAACTTGTCAGCAAGTGAAAGCTGAGCATAGACTCCCCGCGGGAAAGCTACAAAGTTTACCGATACCGGTTTGGAAATAGGAGCGGATCACTATGGGTTTTGTCATGGGTTTGCCTCGCTCTCAAGCCGGGCATGACGCCGTATGGGTGATTGTGGATAGATTGACTAAATCAGCACATTTTATCCCTATTCACACTACTTGGACTGGAGAGAGGCTTGCACAAGTTTATCTTGATGATGTGGTGCGGCTTCATGGTGTACCCACGTCTATTGTATCGGATCGAGATACTAGATTTGTAACGCACTTTTGGAAAAGCTTACATGACGCCTTGGGCACTCGCTTGGATTTCAGCATAGTATTTCACCCTCAGAGCGACGGGCAGTCGGAGCGTACTATCCAGATCTTAGAGGACATGCTTCGAGCTTGTGTGATGGATTATCAAGGTGGGTGGCATCAACACCTACCTATGGCGGAGTTTGCTTATAACAACAGTTATCAAGCAAGCATTAAGACGGCACCATTCGAAGCACTTTATGGAAGAAAGTGTCGATCACCTCTTCATTGGAGTGAAGTTGGTGATAGTTTTGGGTCCCGATGTGCTACAAGAAGCTGAAGACAAGGTTCGCATTGCACGACAAAGATTGATTTCAGCTCAAAGTCGCCAAAAGAGTTATGCGGATAAGCGTCGGCGGGAATTGGAATTCCAAGTAGGAGATCATGTCTTCCTAAAGGTATCGCCGACAAAAGGGATAAAGAGATTTGGCATTCGAGGAAAACTTAGTCCTCGATTCATTGGACCAGTTGAGGTTTTGGAGCGTGTAGGCCCGGTAGCTTATCGGCTTGCTTTGCCGCCGAACCTATCGGGAGTGCACAATGTGTTTCATGTATCCATGCTCCGAAAATATATTTTTGATCCAGCTCATGTTTTGGACTCCACTCCGTTAGAGCTGCATGAGGATTTGAGCTTTGAAGAATATCCGGTGAAGATTTTGGCTCGCGAGGTGAGGAAGCTCAGGAATAGTGAGATCCCTTATGTGAAGGTGCTTTGGAGCAACCACGACGAGCACGAGGCCACGTGGGAGTTGGAGAGCTCGCTGCTGGAGCGTTATCCCCATCTTTTTTTAGATGGATCTTTGAGGTACTCGACTTCTAGTTTCGCGGACGAAACTCTTTTTTAAGATAGGTGAATGTAGTGCACTGAACTTTAGCAAATTGCAAGGTTCCAGTGTGAGATTAGTATATTGTACTAGTCTGGAGATTCTGGTCGTGATGCGTGAACTTGGGAGCATTTTCGGGACTTGGAAAGTGCGAAAACGGACTCCGGAGATCAAAATCTGCGAAAGCCGCAGGTTTTGATGTTGTATTCCGGTATGGTATTAAGGTACCGGAATAGATTTAAGGTATTCCGGTACTGATGTTGGGCATTCCGGAATGTTGTTTCGGACTGCTTGACCGAGGCTCGGGTTTTGCGGGTTTTAGGGCTGATTCCGGTATGTCCTTGTGCATACCGGAATACAGTGCTGCAAAATCAGCTTTTCGAGCTGATTGTAATTTTGGGTGTTAGAGGGGTTTAGGTGCAATTGTTACATCATATATATGGTAGCCCTCACCCCCTCACAGCCTCTTTTGTGCTGGGACTTAGAAGAAGAAGAGATAGGATTCTTCCTCTTTCTCTCTCTAGATTTCTTGCTTCCAACCATGAAATCCCTGGGTTTGATCTATTTTCTCCTCTCCTCCACCTTGAAGCTTGCACCTTGGACCTTTGAGGGGAACTTAGATGAGAAGAAGAGAACTTGATTGAGGATAAATCTCCAACCCTAGCTCCTTTGGGCTTAGTTTGGAGCTCTTGAGAAGGTGAGTAACTCTCTTGTGATTTCTAGTTGTGGATTTTATAGATATTTTATGAGAAAACCTAGAATTGTGAAACTAGGGTTTATATTTGGGACTTTTCAATTTTAAGCTCTTGGATGGGAATTGATGGGTGTAGAATGTTGTTTTAGGTTGGATTTGAAGATTCCTAACCTCGTTTTGGACTTTGAACAAGGTTTGCTTGCTCAAAGGTATTTTCCACCCACTTTCTCATGTATTATGGTAAATTTTGGGTAGTGTTCGTTCGACACTTCTAACCCCTTAGAAATTTTCTTTAGGGTGCTAGAAACTGAGGGGGCGACTTTGTTTCGGATTACTGCGAGGTCCCGAAGGGTTTCTGGTGGGTCTGACCTCACCGAAATGGGTGAACTCTCTCTATGTCTCCTATTTAGCTTAAGAGCTTAATTTGGTGCATATTCATGATAAATATGACATGGTAGAATTTTAGAATGCATAATATACATGTGCTATATATATGAGAATTGCATGTCCTATGTAGTAGAAATTATGTATGGTTCTATGCATAGTGCATTATAGATGGCTATGGAAAAAGAGCATTTCACTTTCTATTTACGTAGAAATGCCTGCAAAAATGATTAAACACCATGTGGGATACTAGATGGATAGTGGACTTGGAGGTCCTCGTTGACACTTAGCATATTGGCTATTGGTAGAGTAAACATGACATATGGTATATTCCGGATATAGTGTGAGGTTAAGTATATGACATTTCACTTAGGTGAATAACATGATTGACATTATGACAAAGTGTTAGATCTTTTGGACATTGGTTAGTATTCCATGTTTTTAGACATGACGAGCGTGATACTATGTGGTTGATTGTTGCTTGTTTGCCATTGTGCTCATTCGCACATGCTTGTAAGGGTCGCTCCCTACAAGCCGGCACTCCGGAGTTGGCCTTTGCGACAGTTATTTCGCCCGTGTGATAGAGAGCGCCGAAATGGAACCGCCGTGGGAAAGGCTCACCTTAGCATGAAGGTCTTGACTACCACGGAGCCATTAGGCTTGGCACAAGTGGAACATCCCCTTATGGTAGTCTCCTATGATTAAACAATTATAGCTAAATGTGAAAAGTGGACATTACATAGTGAGATATGGACATTAGAAAATGTGTAGTGGAACATTGCATATTTACACATGTACATGAGTAGAATATTTACATGCTTATAACATTACATCTTGAGGCATAATAGTAATTGAGTTTAATTTATAATCATGCTTATTTGTATCTAACCTTACTTTTGCCTCAGTTGACCTAGTGGTGTATTTCGCTCCTCTCGGCGGCTTATCCACTGGAAACTATTGAATAATAGTTCTCATCCCCCTGGGGTTTGTTGTTTTTATTTCAGAGCCTTCCACTGCGGGAGAGGCTAGGGAACGCGGCAAGGGCGTTGCGACTAGCCAGGACTCGAGGGAGCTAGTTGCTTAGGTGGAGCACCTTTCTTTTATTTTGTGTTGAGAGGTGTTTTTGTTGACCACATTTTTGTAGAGACTACCCTATGTACTTGGAGTATTGTAGTTGTAGAATTTGTATGCTTATTGGTAGCATTACTCTCTTTATTTGAGATTTGTATCTTCTCTTTTGTGGTTCCTCTATATTGTTAGTACGTATGCTCTGATTATCATGATAGAATTATTTGCTTTATTCCTCTCATTATGTGTTTGTTGTAGACGCCTTGTGTGCGCTAGGACTCCTTGTGTACACGGCGGGTCTGTGCATGCGCCCGGGTGGGCTTCCGCTGGGGCCCCGGGGCGTGACATATACGGATCCAGAAAAGCCGCGCACATGGTCTGACAGGCCGCTGGAAGTCCAGTGCGCGTGCTCAACTTCTGGGCGCCCGAATTCATGTTTAGGGCGCCCGAAAGTGTAACGACCTGAAGCTGGCTGAGGCTATAAATAGATGGTTTTGAGGCCTTTCTTAGCAAGGATTTTCAAGTCCATTTGAGCTTAAATACTTCAGTGTTTTTAATACTCTTAGCTCTCAATTCTCTTTAAACTTGAGTGTAATTTGTAGTTAGATATAATCTTGTAAAGGAGAGAAAAGAAAAGTGTTGAAGCTTGAAAGTGTAACCTTCTTGAGGGAAGAAGGTGTTGGTGTGAAGGCTTGGTGCTTGCCCGCAAAAGCATTGTCTAGTGGAGATACAACGTTCTCTTGTGAGAAGTTGGCGGGGGACGTAGGCAAAGTGCCGAACCTCGAAACAAATCGATTGTGTGCTTCTTGAGTTTGCATTTCTCTAACTCCTCACTTTCTCTCACTTTATTTGTTTCTAGTTTTTAAATTACTTGATTATTTAGCATTTTATTTTAGAAACCTAATTCACCCCCCCTCTTAGGTTGCCATTTTGATCCTCAATTATTACTAGTGTATTTGTCACACTCTTTCACATTATTTGATGTGAGACTATTGGGATGTCACAGAGATACTTTCTTTCATTCCCGACATTACGTGTTGTCTGCTAACATAATCGTTCAAAGAATGAAAGATCGTCTCCCTCGATTAGTCCCCAATATCCAGCTTGGGAACGTCCTAATCACATGCTTTTGCTAATGTTCATATACCGCTTACATTCCTAAGTCCCTAGGGTCTTCTTAAGGCTTATATTTTACTAACTATCTAGGACTCTTCCAAGGCTTTGATACCACTCTAATCTGTGACGCCTCGGGCTGCTCGGGCACGTGCATAGACCTGTCGAATGGGCAAGGCCTTCCCCTACCAGAACGAAGTGGAGATAAACATCCAACCTGTACAAATTTTGCATGAAATGGATACATAAAGCATCAGAGTTGAACTTCTAACATTTAATCTATTTAACTAAACTTTAAACATAAAGTTTACATTTATTCACCCTATTCCAAGATATTATAAGTTTTTATTTTTTTTACAAAAAGGTTCTTGCTAGACCTCTTTCTAGGCCTATCACTTAGTCTATCTACTCTGCGACACCTTTGTCGTGTCACCAGCGATGCTAGGATCTGAAAAAGGATAAACAACAACGGGAAACAAGTTCTTAGTAGATGCAACCGTCGAATATGGCGTTGTGCACCCACTAGGTCCACATGAGGCACTAGTAGCTAAATTTGATAAATAATAGATATTTCTAATATGGAAATGCAATAATTAAAAAAACGACTACATTGTCTCGATGTAAACAAGATGTTACTATATCAATGATTAAATGTATACTGAATTGCCACCATGCTGCCATATCATAGTTTTACTTCACTATTCATCTCATTTCATGTATACTTTGACCTACTTATTAGTTTGATATCACTTGTCTAAATACAACTTGTGTATAATTTCTTTATGCTACATATTTTCTAACCATCTATTTGATTATTTCCATTACTCATTCCACCTCATGGAGGGTCAAGGGTGATCAACATCCTTCTAATCAGTATGCACTTGTCGTCAAGGGTGATCAACATCATCAAGACTATCAGGATTGACATTTTCAAGTACTACATAGGGAGTCAAAATATGATCGCTATCTCTTGGCATTGCCTAAGGATCGAAAGTGATCGACATCTCCCACTACTACATTAGGAGTCGAAACATGATCGACATCTCCCACTTGACCATTCCAGAATGTCGTGACCCTTGTCAATGTCACACCCTAAGTTCTCATGACTTCTCGGGTTCCATTGTATCCAACACATATACAACTATTCTCTAGTTTATGTTTGGCCTAGAGTTCTCATATCACTAAGTTTCACTATAGGTTTTGGCCTAAGTTTGATACCACTTGTTTAACCTAATTTCAAAGTTCTCAATACACATATACGCACATGCCTTATTACTTCATTAACATGAAAATGGTGAAGACCGTAGTTTTTCTAGCATACAACTAGATTTTTCTTTAGTTTAATTATCTCCCATACATACCACACATTTTTTTCTTTTTATCATCCAAGGATTAGTACTCCTATTTTTCTTTTCTAGGTTAAGTGCTTAATAGCTAACTTAACTATCAAACCCATTAACGTGCAAATAAAATACTTTTAGTCTACAACTTGCTCATATTATTTGCATATGCCCATTTCATAAAAAGGATAAAAATCCTAATTCCTCTAACATGCAACGAAAACTATGTTTACTTTGATTACAACCCCTTATGCATGCTATTATTCTAAAGAAACTATGGACAAAGGGAGGATCAAACCATTTTCGGAGGTACTCCCCACCTTTGCTTCAAATCCCTGTTGGAGACAAATATTGATATCAAAAGAATCCCAAGGAAACCCTAAAAATGAGTTCTAAGGAGTACCATATATGCAACTCCTTAAATTCTACTATTGGCAGCATTGAGTACCAGTACTCGACTCTAGTACTGGTACGTAGCTCAAATGTATCGGTACTCCAGACTAGATCCGCAAAACCTGAACGTGGTTTTTCTGTATTTTCTATTGTGTACCGGTACCCACAATATCAATATTGGTACTCGCAAACATCAGTACAGGTACCCGGGTGAGTTTTACAAAACTCGAGCGTTACTCCAGCCTCCACACAACTGAGTACTGGTACCCATTGTCCAGTTTCGGTACTCTATGTAAACCTACAATTTTGTAGATTTAACTCATTGGAGTCCGTTTTTGCACCGAAATCACTCAATTGCTCCCCAGACGCCATTGAGGTGATCCTAATGGTTTCAATTACCATTTTTCACTAAAACTCCACAATTTATTAAAATTTAGTGCATTACAGTTGTCAACATTAACATTCGCCAGTTGCTTCATAATATCTGCATGAAATTTTTCCTGCCTCACCCAAGGTATAGAGTGACTGTAGATGCCAATTATAATATATCGGACCCAAATGATTTAAATATCTATAAATATAGTCTGATTAGGGGATATTGTGAGGTTCTTAGAAGAATAACACTAAGTAGGTTCAAGTTTGGAGCAATTCGGATGCGAAAAATGAAATCTGGAGACTTAAATAACTAAAACTTAAGTTTCAGAGTGTTTTCGGATGCCCAAAAAGAGGTTTTGGGCACCCAGAAGTTGTACGGATTGTCAAACTGATGTAGTGAGTGGGGGCTAACTTATTTTCGAATGCATGGATTATCCTGCGAGTGCCCGAAAGTTTTAGAACTCCAAAGAGGGCACTGCAATCCCCTTCGGATGCTCAACCCGATAGCATGAGTTAATATTTTATTAAATTGTCGGGCACCAGAATATTTTCAGACGCTCGAAACGTTTCAAAAGTTGGCAGGGACACCTGGAACTATCATAAGAAAGACCCGAAATGCTTTTATAGGGCACCTGAAACGTCCTTTAGGCACCCGAAAAATCCTTAAAAAGGCTCCGATTGTTTTGTTTAATGCAAAATTTATGATTTTGAGGGGTTTAAATGAAATTGTTACATTAGGATAAATATCCCCTCACCCCCATCTGGCTCCCATACTGCTTCTCTCTAGAATTTTCCATATTATCCCTTCCTCTTGGTCTTCTTCTTTTATTCTTCTTTTTCTTCTTCTTCTTGTTCTTCTTCTTCGTATTCTTCTTCTTCTATCTTCTTCTTATGCTCTTGTCTTTGTTGAAGCCTCAATCTGCCTCAGAGACCTTTGAACTTGAGAAGTGAAGCTGCACAGCAGCAGGAATCCTCTGGTAGAATCGTTGTAGGGCCTCGACTAGGATGATCGTGAAGTAGTGGTAGGTTAAATAGTTGCAAACTTTTTATTTCAATATAGTAAATGAGGATTCTGAATGTTTTAAATTTTTTCTTTGAGGAAAAAGAGAGATTATCTGTTGGAGTGTATGCGGAGTGCGGGAGCTTAGGGCGATTGTACTATGCACCCAAGTGAAATCTGAGGGGTGACAATACTCGAAAATCGATGACCTCTCTCTGTGTCGCAATTATTTATAATTTCTGCATGATTTTGGAGTGTTTAAACCTTTAATATACTGACAGCAATATTGGAAAATTTGAGAAATGTGAAAATCAGTAATTTTGGGAATATTTGTATCTGTAGAATTTGTTGCCAGTAAATACGAAACCTTAAACTGATAAGTTGAGATAATATGACTGGAACTATTTGAGATCTGATTGATCATAACATGAGACTATAACCTGAAAGAGCCAAATTGAGCTCAGCTACATGTTTACTCGTGCGGGTCGCTCTCCAACGAGATGGCCCTCCAAAGGTATAGCCAGGTTGTTGCGATTGCTTGAACCACATGCCGCTGTGATTCCTCAAGCCTGTTTAGTTGAGCACTTGAGTGGTTTGCACGATTGCTCAATTGCTCACTGGGCACGACACAAGCTTGGCCAAACCTAGAGCCGGTTGCTGTGACTAAGTACAAATTGATAAAGTTGTTGATGCTATTGATGCATAGCTCTCTTGAAATTTCACAGACAGTAGATCTTGTATTTATATCTGTCAAGGCATAGTAGTTTGATACCTCACTGTTGCGTTTCTTTCATTTACTCTGTTATCATTCTAGTTGTTTATATTATTTACACCTCATTGGGACGTAGTGGCGTAGGTCATCCCTTTTGGCGACTGAATCAACTAGAAACTATTTTTATATAGTTCTCATTTCCTTTTGTTGTTTATTTTTAAGAGCCTATATTGTCCACCGGAGAGCGCAACAAAGAGATCGCGAGGTAGATAGCACTGTCGTCCCAAGGAGACTATTAGAAGGATACCCGTATTGACATTGAATATAAAACAAAATGTAAATGAATAAGAAAGATGTTGTACTAAATGAACAGTAAACTTGTAGCATTTTTCTTTATCGACTTGCTCTGATATCATGTTGGTTAATTTTTGATAATGATAAGCAATTGTCGTTGTTGTTCTGCTTGTGTGTGCTTCGTACATGTGGGCATAATCCTACACATATGACAGGTCTGTTCACGCTCCAGGGGGCTTCCGCTGGCATGGTAGATTAAGTCGGTATCGGAGCAAAACAAAGTAGTAAATGGACCTAGTGAACCTTAGGCTTATGGTGACCCTAGGGACTTAGGTACATGAGTAAACGTAATCTCATGGCAGAAGTGAACAGATAGGGTCGTGTTAAGTCTCCACGTGGGTATTGGGAGTAATCGAAGGTGTCATTCCTTTCTACTTTCAATAATTATATTAGCTGTAGACAACATGATATTGTAAAAAGAAAAAAGGTAGTATCCTTCACTTGCTTCCGAATGATTGGGTCATTTTGTGTTTGAGTTTCCGTCAGCACATCTCCAAGGTAGCACAACACGAACCAAGTATGCTTACGTACAGGGATCCAGCAAAAAACAGAATAGAGATGAAAGACAGTACTGTAAAGTTCAGAGTATAGGTTTAAAGTGTAGGGAAGTAGGAGAGGGAGAACACACTGCCCAACACTCAAGCCCTTCTCTCCTATATAGACAAACTTGCTGCATTAGCTAGCAAACAGGAGCTACTTCTGCAGGTAGCCAATAGGAGTTATGGGTCAAGTAAGGCAAGTAAGGCAAGGCTCATGTTAGGGTCAAGTAAAGCACAAAAGAATAGAAGATAAGGTTTAAAGTGTAGGTGAACTGAACTGAGTAGCCAAGACCGCGCGCCCCGGCCTAGCTCGTGCTCGTGGTTGTGCCGTGCGCGCGCGCATGTGTTTAGTGGATGGCACCACTCTTTTTATCGCCTAACCAAGTGATTTGAAAATGTTTGAGTATATAAGCAACTTCTGTATATCATGAGTTCTCCATATATGTGGGACTAATCTAACATATAATAAGTAATCCACAAACTATCAGGTAAAAATTATTTGATAATGAGCCACCCAGAAGATCCATAGGCTAAAATAAAATTTTAAATCATAATTGTAGAATAAATACCAACAGATAGTAGATGTCAGCGCGTGGTGCAGTAATCATTAGTATGTGGAGTTAGGAATTGAAAGCAAAAAGCTAGAGTAACAAATTACTGGGCACGCAAATTTTAATTGGGCCACCGCGGTCACCTACTTTTCTCAACTCCCAACAACATAAACGGCTGTTTACTAAACAAATCAAACCGATAGGACCAAATGAATTTACGTGTCGGCCTTGATTCTGTCCTGAGTGCTATGAGAAGAAAACTTTTTCTGTTTGTGTGTAGTAATTGCGCCACCCTCCGACTCATACATTGTCAACAGTAAAAACGCATCACGTGGTCCCTTTCGTTCCTGGAACGTTCTTTGGGGCGACGTGTTACCAAAATAACTCAAAAACGTTTTCGCCCCGCGCGCGCCCAGCAGAAGCCAGCAGAAGCAAGAGAAAAGAATTTTTGTTCTCTGTCCAACATTAATCACGCTGAATTTGTGTATGCACCCTTCTAAACCGTTTCCAACTGTGCTATCACTCAAATATATTTTACATTCAAACTATGAAAAGTCGGTCATCGTAACTAGAATTCCTGAATAGAAATCTCGATCAATTTTCGGATGAAGCCGAACTCTAGCTAAAACCTGCCGGTGGAATTAGAATAACCATATATTAATGCTTTAATAACGAACCTGCAATGTGAAATTTGTAATAATGTGGGTGATTAATCTAATTTGAGCAAAGTACTGGGCTCGCAGAAATCTTACTCAAAAGTTGCAACTCTTACATTATCCTAACTAAGGACACAGTTTACGATGATGCCTAGCTACTACAGTCGAACAGATCCAGTTCACACCACCCATTTATAACTAGAATGCTAATATATATATATATATATATATATATATATATATATATATATATATATATATATATATATGGAAGCACAGGACTAACTTTTATTGTAGGCCAAAGAGGCTCTAATACATACTCTCTCTTTTTATGTAGCTTGATTACGAAGAAGCCTACACCAATAATATATATATATATATACTGGTGTAGTCGCATATTTAGATTTAGCAGCTAGACTCAATTAATGGATTGGATCAGGGGTTGGTTCTGCGGAAGGGGTTGGGAATTTCGAATCCCGGGTTGGGAACGAAAGTATCATCGACGCCGGGAAGATACTGCCCGTTCACTGCAGCTGGCACGCTGTGGTCCAGACCACGGAGCGTGGGCCTCTCACCGCTTCCCACCATGTACCTTCCAATGCCCGGGATCACCACCGTCCCCTCCTGTAGGCAGTCAGTCTGCTTCTTGTCGGCCGCAGTGGCAGTGGTGGCGGGAGTGGCAGCAGCAGCAGCAGCAGCTTTGGCCGGGGTGGCGGCGGAGGACGGGACTTTGCGGGCGAGGGCGAGCTGGGTTACGGATAGGAGGGCCAGGACGAGAAAGAGAAAAATTATTGAGAGGCCGGAGAACTTTGCCATTGATGTTAAAGGGAGAGAAGAGTAGATAGGCTGAGAGTGAAGTGTAGAGTAGCTGGTGTTGGTTGATTTGCTGTGGAGGATGATATGTGGGATGTTCTGGGCTGGGCTTCTTATATAAGGCAGGTTTTCCTCAGGGTTTGGTGGAGGAGAGGCGGTGCTTAAAAGTAGCACCGGATGGGTGGGAAGCTCCCGCACACGCACAACGATGGTAATGTACGCACTAACTTTTGCTTGTGCCTACACATTAGTGGACGAAGATAGCGGAATGGGTAGAAACTATAGCTATATAGGTTGGTGTCATTTAATTTATGTTGCCCCAATTCCTTCGACCCCAATTTATTAATCCCATCGTCTTGATCCAACCACTTATTCCACTCAATTATATCGGCCACCTCATGCCGTAAGCAAATGATTTGCTCACGAGACCAGTCTCTAAATTTTCTGTGTAAAAAGGTGAAATTGGTACTTAATTTGTTGTGGTGAATGACGAGTAGTACTTGCTCGGTGAATTAGGCAGATAGAGAGAGATGAAGGGGGACCGGCCGTGGGGTTACCGAGCACACCTCAAACCCACACAGCACACGAGCGCAGCGGAAACAGGATCTTTCGTAGACGTAAGAGACGAGAACGATCGTAGAAAAATAAGCACGAGGATAACAAAGCAATAAAGAAAACAAGAGAAAACAAGAACACAAGATTTACGTGGTTCGGCCAACCATGAGTCGACCTACGTCCACGGGCAAGACCACCTCAATGCGCTCTTCGATTAATCCACGGCACACAAGTACAAAGGAGTAAGATTGGATTACAAGAAACTCTCTCTCATGAGCTCTACGTTTTCCTCTCAATTAGGGTATTTTTCAATGAAGCTCATAATGAGAAACCTCTAACAATGAGGCTCTAAACTCTAAAGATTAACTACAAGAGTTTATATAGCCCTAAAATTCTAATTCTAGTAGGAAACAATTTTAGTCTTCCATCCAAGTCCGATTCATCTCTAGTCACCATATATCCTCTTAAGAATCCTTTTAGGAATCCTATTAGGAATCCTCTTTAAAGTGATCCTAGAGAATCCCTAATCTTTTAGAACAAGATTAGATCCAATTAGAGTCAAACTCTATATATCGACTCGGAATATGACTTTACATAATCCAACAATTCTCCCACTTAAAGACATGTGCCGAACACCATGAAACAATAGATTGGAAGTCTTGCCAAACTCCCACTCTCCTCACGTAGCTCCAAGACCGAGAGAAATAATGCTCCAATTGAACTTCTCTCGAGTCACTGGCTTCGTCAAAATATCTGCTGGATTTGCATCGGTATGAACTTTTAACAGTGAGATAAGACCCTCATCCACTACGTCTCTTACAAAGTGATAGCGAATGTCAATGTGCTTCGTCCGAGAGTGAAACGCCGGATTCTTCGCCAAGTGTATTGCACTTTGACTATCACAATTCACTCTCATCACATCTTGCTTCACCTTCAATTCTCTTAAAAGCCTTTTCAACCAAATAGCCTCCTTATAAGCATGTGCCACTGCTATATACTCCGCCTCTGTCGTCGACAAAGCGACTACGGACTGAAGCTTCGACTCCCAGCTAATAGCACCACCGCCCATAGAGAAAATATAGCCCGTAGTAGACTTTCTCCTGTCTCTATCTCCTGCAAAATCTGAATCCACATATCCGACACACTCCAAACCCGCAGAACCATAACAGAGTGAGAAATCCGCAGTGCCCCTCAAATACCTGAGGATCCACTTCACTGCATTCCAATGTTCACAACCTGGATTCGCCATATACCGACTTACTACTCCCACTGCTTGAGCAATGTCGGGTCTCGTACACACCATGGCAAACATAAGGCTCCCTACTGCCGATGAATATGGTACCCGAGCCATGTCGGCCTTTTCTGCTTCCGTATCCGGTGATTGCTCGGCCGACAATTTTAAATGAATAGGAAACGGGGTAGAAACTGGCTTTGCGTTCTGCATATTGAAGCGCCGCAGAACCTTCTCCACATAACCCTTTTGTGAAAGCCAAACCTTCCTATTCTTTCTCTCCCGTAGTACCTTCATCCCGAGTATTTGGTTCACGGCTCCTAAGTCCTTCATATTGAACTCACCGGCTAACTGAGTCTTCAGGGTAGATATCCGGCCTTTGCTATTTCCCGCGACCACCATATCGTCGACATATAATAGCAAAATACAGAAGCTCCCGTCATTGTATCCACAGAAATATGCACAATGATCCGCCTCAAGCCTATCAAAACCCAAACTCACAATGAAGGAATCAAATCGCTTGTACCAACACCTCGGCGCCTGTTTCAAGCCGTACAACGATTTGTTCAACCGACAAACCAAATGCTCCCTGCCTCTTTCGACAAAGCCTTCCGGTTGCGACATATATATCTCTTCCTCCAGGTCACCATGCAAGAATGCCGTTTTTACATCCATCTGCTCGAGCTCTAAATCCATAATCGCCGCGATCGCCAAAACAACTCGAATAGTGGTAAAACGAACCACCGGTGAGAAGATCTCATCGAAGTCGATCCCCGGCTTCTGAGCATAACCCTTCACCACCAACCTCGCCTTGAATCTCTCCACATTCCCATCCATATCCTTTTTCACCTTAAACACCCACCGGCATCCGATCGCGTTCCTTTCCTTCGGCAAATCAACAAGTTCCCAGGTCATGTTCTTCCGAAGTGACTCCATCTCCTCCTCCATCGCGCATTGCCACTTTCCGGCATTGGTCGACTCACAAGCCTCCTTATACGAAGTCGGCTCATCTTCCTCCGCCAAAGCAACATATGCACTAATATAGTTAGCAGAAGGAGTAAATGAAGTAATATAATCATCATACCTCGCAGGAGGTCTAATGACTCTCCTAGGACGCCCGGAATCCGCTAGTGGCTCCACCGGTGAATTTGTATTTTCGGATGATTGCGGAGACTCCAAGTCCGGTTCATTATCAACCACCTCCTCGTCCTCTTGTGCTTGCTCACCTTGCACCTCATCGCGTGCTTCAAAGAGCTCAATTGGAACCATAGCCTCATCATCTTGCTTTTCCTTGGTGCCTTGAAAGGACCCTTCGTTGAAGACAACGTCACGGCTTACGACAATCTTGTGGGTAGTAGGATCCCACAATCGATACCCCTTAACACCTTTCGCGTAGCCGAGAAATATGCACCTCCGAGAGTTCTTATCCAATTTGGACCTCTTCTCCTTCGGTATCCACGCATAAGCGTCGCATCCAAAGACACGAAGATAGGAGTAGTCAACGGGCTTGCCGCTCCAGACTTCTTCAGGAATTTTCAGATCAAGTGATTTTGTCGGCGCTCGATTGATCAAGAAACAAGCCGTGCTTACGGCTTCCGCCCAAAATCTCTTGTCGAGTTTTGAAGTACTCAACATGCTTCGGGCCCTCTCCATGAGTGTTCTATTTAACCTCTCCGCTACACCGTTTTGTTGCGGTGTACCGGGTACCGTGAGGTGCCGCTTAATTCCATGTTCACTACAAAACTCATCAAATTCTCTTGAACAATACTCCCCTCCATTATCGGAACGTAAGCACTTAATTTTTAAACCCTTTTCATTTTCCACAAGAGCTTTAAACTTCTTAAAAAATTTAAACACGTCGGACTTCCGCTTTAGGATATACACCCAAGCCTTCCGAGAATAATCATCAATAAAAGAAACAAAGTAAAAAACACCCGCCCAACGAACTATCGGGCGACTCCCAAGTATCCGAATGAATCAACTCGAGATGTGACTTACTTCTTTGATGTGATAGAGAGAATGATAACCTTCGTTGCTTTCCGTAGATGCAATCTTCACAGAAATCCAATGGCGCGGACTTATAACCCGGAAGAAGTTCACGGTTAGATAATACCTGCAATCCGCGCTCGCTCATGTGTCCCAAACGGCGATGCCACACCGTCGGAGACTCCACCTTTGCGCTTGCAACAACCGCTTCTCCCACTTGAGTCTCGCCCACCAATCTATATAGGCCACCTATTTGCTCTCCTTTCATCAACACCAAACATTCTTGACATACCTTCAAATGATCCTTCTCGCCGACGAACCTAAGCCCTTGTTTGCAAAATATTCCAAGTGATAGAAGACTTTTTCGAAGTGTAGGAACATACCGAACATTAGAAACCGTTCGAATAATACCATCAAACATCTTGATCCGAACATCTCCCACTCCAACCACCGGACATGCCGTGTTGTCACCCAAATAAATAACTCCACCATCCCATGACTTGTAAGTATGAAACCACTCCCTATAGGGAGTCATGTGGAACGACGCTCCCGAATCTAAGATCCAATGATAAATAAGATCGGATCTATCTAATGCGGACAACGCATCTCCGTCCTCCGAACTAGCCGACTAGCATCCGCTTCGGCTACGTTACCTTCAAAATTGCTCGAATCGGATTTACCATCAACTCCTTTAACCCGGCAATCCTTCTTCACGTGCCCCGACTTTCCACAATTCCAGCACTTTACTTTCTTTTTGCCCTTGGACTTTGATCTTGACTTCCCTCGATCACCACGCTCCCTCTCGAAAGGTCTTCCCCGTGCTATCATAGCCACCCCCGAAGAGCTTTCTTGGCTAGACTTTCGTCTCATCTCCTCGGTAAGTAATGATGCAACAACCGACTCCATCTTAAGGGTTTCAACGTGGCTCAAGTTCATAATCAAATTATCCCAAGATTCCGGCATCGAACAAAGTAAAATACTAGCTTTTTCTTCTTCATCGATTCTAACGTCTAGGGCTCGCAAGCTTGCTCACAATAGAGTTGAATGAACTTAGATGCTCTTGTACCGGTACCCCGTCCTTCATCTTTAGATTGTACAATTGCCGTCTCAAGAAAATTTTATTCACCAATGACTTTCCTTCATAGAGATTCTTCAATTTATCCCAAATCCCTTTTGCGGTAGTCTCGGTCTCCACATTGAATAGCACCGAATCATCAAGTGCCAAATATAGGTTTGCCAAAGCCATCTTGTCTTTCTCTTCAAATAGCTTATCCGTCATCCCTTCCGGCTTTTTCTCCTTTCCTTGCAAGGCGATCTCACAAGCATCTTTAATCAAGATTGCTTGCATCTTCAGTTTCCACAACGCGAAATTCGTTCCATCAAATCGAGGAACCTCATACTTCGTCGCCGTAACTTTTCCCGCCATCGTTTCACCGTCAACGTACTACAAAGAACCAAACGCTCTGATACCAATTGAAGGGGGACCGGCCGTGGGGTTACCGAGCACACCTCAAACCCACACAGCACACTAGCGCAGCGGAAACAGGATCTTTCGTAGACGTAAGAGACGAGAACGATCGTAGAAAAATAAGCACGAGGATAACAAAGCAATAAAGAAAACAAGAGAAAACAAGAACACAAGATTTACGTGGTTCGGCCAACCATGAGTCGACCTACGTCCACGGGCAAGACCACCTCAATGCGCTCTTCGATTAATCCACGGCACACAAGTACAAAGGAGTAAGATTGGATTACAAGAAACTCTCTCTCATGAGCTCTACGTTTTCCTCTCAATTAGGGTATTTTTCAATGAAGCTCATAATGAGAAACCTCTAACAATGAGGCTCTAAACTCTAAAGATTAACTACAAGAGTTTATATAGCCCTAAAATTCTAATTCTAGTAGGAAACAATTTTAGTCTTCCATCCAAGTCCGATTCATCTCTAGTCACCATATATCCTCTTAAGAATCCTTTTAGGAATCCTATTAGGAATCCTCTTTAAAGTGATCCTAGAGAATCCCTAATCTTTTAGAACAAGATTAGATCCAATTAGAGTCAAACTCTATATATCGACTCGGAATATGACTTTACATAATCCAACAAGAGATTCAAAATGTTTTTCCAGAACCTAAGAACAGATTGCATAGCTTTGCTTCTCAGTGCTTTACTCTTTCCTGATTTTTCGACATTAATAATTCATGCATAATTCATCATGCAGCAGAGATCTTTATAATGACATATGAATTGTTTTCAAGAGAAATAAAGAAACAAGTTTCGATCCTCACCAACTGCTAGAACAACTCATTAATATCTATTGTTGCGATCCTGGTGATTATGAGGTGGAGCTTGGACTTGTATTGGATTGATAAAAACTTGGCACACACTGCCAATCTCTGCTAGCTCTCGTGCCTATTCTGATTCATCCCCTACCGAACTAACCGTCCAAACTCAGAATTATACTATTTTCAAATCCAGTTTCGAAGTCGAAGCTCGACCCAATATCTGACGCCCCAACTTCCCAGAGGGTCACCCATCCTAGGACTACTTCCATCCTAGCACGCTTAACTCTCTTAACCTCTTGTGCCTAGCCACCGTCCAAAATATTTAAGCCGGATTAAGAGTTTAACCTTATTATATCTTATATATAGGACTATCTGGGTGTCTCAATCTTCCCCCTTTAAGCCCTGACATTCTCGTCAGGCTCAGACTCA
This sequence comes from Puya raimondii, assembly GCA_016920855.1. Classification (NCBI taxonomy): domain Eukaryota; kingdom Viridiplantae; phylum Streptophyta; class Magnoliopsida; order Poales; family Bromeliaceae; genus Puya; species Puya raimondii. The sequence goes on along the minus strand of JABWPP010000050.1, from coordinate 209,457,881 downwards.
CAAGTACCAGGCGATGTGAGACTCGTCTCGCTAGCCTAAACTGACTTTGTGGTGAGCCGCGCTCCACCCACAACAGTCAACAGCATGAGAGCCTCGCTCTCCCCGCTGTACAATTTTGGCTCAGCCGAGACTCACCTCACATTTTCGGCTGGTAATTGGCTCTGATACCAACTGTGACGCCCCAACTTCCCAGAAGGTCACCCATCCTAGAACTACTCCCATCCTAGCACGCTTAACTTTCTTAACCTCTTGGGCCTAGCCACCGCCCAAAATGCTTAAGCCGGGTTAAGAGTTTAGCCCTATTATATCTTATATATAGGACTACCTGGGGTCTCACACAATAATTGCTCCAATTTTAGAAAATAGAACTACTAATTAGAAATCATATATGCGACGACCTCCATGTTTGATTCCGAAGCCATCTATGATATGATCAAATAGAAAATTCACCGGTGATGAAAGAAGCCTTCCACTTCTTAAGCCCTTAATACGAAGAGTTGGATTCACACACACACACATAACTTGCTTAAGGAAGTGTGTACCCATTTCCCATTTAAAAGAGAAAGAAAGCATAACCATACGCTCTTGCCCATCATGTAAGTTATGAAACCTAGGATCTAATATGTTATATTAATGCCTAGAGAGGGACGAATAGGGTAATAGGCCAAAAATAAAATAAACAAGAAGAAAATATTATTGGAGATATTTGATTTGTTTTCCAATTAATTTAAAATAATTTAAAATAAATAAACCACTAAATAAACAAACAATAAATAAGTATAAAATTAAATTATACAAGAAATAATTAAAATCAGCTGGCCTGGGATAAGGCGTGCATGAAGCACTATCCAAGAGATGAAATCTCCTCTATTGGCGCGGCTTCAGAGAAGTGTTAATTGGATCTTATTCCAGCTTTAAGAATCTCAATTGAAAGATATTATAATAAAACTTAAAGAAGAAGATGGAAGTATTTTTCCCAAAGAAAACTATAGTAAAGATCATGAAGACTCTATTCTTCATCTTAGGCCCTCTTCCTTCTCCCATATATATGGTTCAAGAGTAAATTAGTAACATTCAAAAAGTAATGATCATAATTATTGATCATACAACTTTACAACTTCTAAAACAAACTATATGACTTAGATATATTTGGAGTCATAAAATTTTTAAAAATTTACAAAAAGATTACTTTCTTCATGAACAAAGTTAGTAATAAAATATTAAAATCTCCCCCCCCCCCCCCCCTTTTTGTTTATGCATATAGTTTTAATCAAAATCTCTAAGTCCAACACTGTCACAACCTTTCTCCCCCTTTCTTCTATAACATTTTTAATATCATCATCTATCTTCTCTTTTTATCAAAAGTTGTCAAAAAAAAAGAAAAGAAAAATAGAGAGAGTTTAGAGAGAAATCAAATAGGAGAATCAGAAATGTAGAATACTAGAAACACAAGTTTAAAATCTTTTTCAATTACGAAACCACTTATGATAAAATATCAAAATATGATGGTTGTATTATGAAGCAATAATGTTAGAGCATGAACAATCTAACTTCACATGAACTTCTTTCACTCCATATCAATTTCATAAAAATTAAAAATTTTACTTCAAAATCACTAAGATATAGATAAAATTTTACAAAATTTTTTAATTCATATAAACTTCAAAATTAAGTCATCAAATAATTTAGAAATCTAAAAACTATCAAAATATAATAGATTATGAAGATGGCTAATAGTGATTCACCAAATGACAAAAAATCGTCCAATAAACCTTCAAATTTGAGAAGATGGCTAATAGTGATTCACCAAATGACAAAAATTTGTCCAATAAACCCTCAAATTTGAGATAATACCAATATTGAACTAGATGTGGCTGTTTGAACATCTTTTCAAACTATCCTACCTTATAACAATCAAAAAAGTTTTTATATAGACATTTTTTAACCTTATTGGTTATGCATAAACTACCATGTGTGTAGCTTTACACGCTTATCGGACGGTCAGGGTGGCAGCTCTTTTCTACATGTGGTGATAATTTTCACACTCTATTTGAGATATAACTCTTTTCACATCTTTTATAACTAGAAGTGCTTCTCCTTTTATATTTTTTTTTATATAACTCCCCATCAATTATGCAATTTTTTATTTGAAAGAAAATTAAATAAGTTTTAGTCCATTAGCTAACACCTATCGTCAAATTCAACACACACAATCGAGATAGGTTAAATTTCTAAAGATTACACATGATTATCTAATTTGATGAATATAAATTTTTAGAACTCCTATAATAAATTATCTTCATAAATAATAAATATAAAGTAAAACTGATCATTAATATAAAATTAATTAGAAGGGAATGAAAGTGAACCTATTTGATGTTTAAAGCACTATTAATGTAGCAATCATCTATTGTCATTGTAAAACTATTTGTGAAAATTTTGAAAATTGTAGCAATGAAAAAAACACCTAAAAGTGTAATGCAATGATCAAGAGAGAAATGAAATAAAAACCCATCAAAGCACTACAAAAAGTCAAAAATAAAATTAAGAGTTGAGATAAGAAAAGATTATTGATTGTGGAGGTCGATTCATATTACCAAATTCACCCATGTAGATATTAAATACTATAACCTACTACGATACCAATTGTAAGTTATTAAGAGACCCGAGGATCTAAATAGGAATTATATAATATCTAGAGGGGGCGAATAGGTTTGTAGGCCAAAAATACAAGTCACAATGTGATAAAAATAAATGTAGAAAGTAAAATAAGCACACCGAGATTTACATAGAAAAACTCTAAGCTGGAGTAAATATCCCTGGGACCAACACGCGATAATAATCCACTGAAAAGAAATAGATTATAAGGTGGTTACCGACTCCACGGACTCAAATCTCTTCTAATTCTTCTCTGGATCTCACGCACTCCATGGCTAGTCCACGCCCATGCTCGAATCCATGAGCGTCACGTCCCGAATCCAAGAAACCTTTACACTTTGAATCCTTCAATACGTCGAATCCACGACACCTACTCGAATCCACGAGCGTGCTCCAACCGGAGCAAGAAGAATAAGGTTGGTGGTGATTTCTAACTAACACTACACCAAAAGAGCTTTTTAGGGGCAATTTAAATTGCCAGGAAAAGTGTAAAAAGTGCCAGGAAAGGTTTTTCCCGGCGGTTTTTATTACGGATTTTGTATTGGCACATTTCGTGAGCTGTTGAGTCGGAGTCTTGAAGGTCAAGGTATTAGTTGAACAAGTTGAAGAATCCGAGACTTCAAGAATAATGTATCGACGACTCGCAGGGTGAATCACGACGGGAAGGTATGATTTACTGTTTATATGGTGATTCATAGTTATTTATGGTATTGGAATCATGTTATATGCTTAAACTGGATTAGACGAGTTTTTGGGAACTTTAATTTCTTTGTTAGAACTCTTTTTATTGAATTCCGGTATCTAAAGTTTAACCGTTTTGAAAAAATTGATTTTCTCTTTAGTATTCCGGAATCATATTTGAAGTTCCTCAAAAGCCGAATGTTAAAATTCTATTTTTGAACTGCGTTCTGGTACTGATTCAAAGTATTCCGGTACTGATTTGATTAGTACCGGAATGCCACTGCGTAATGTTTCTGTTCCGTCCTTCCATTACGGTATCTTCTTACGTATACCGGTACGCAGTGTCCAGATATGGTATGTTTCGATCTAATCCGACTCTATTTGATTCCAACGCCTATAAATAACATGTTAGGGTTCTCTTTGACGTTGAACAACTCAGAATTCGTGAGAGAGAAACCCTAGAGGCTAGGATTTTCGTTCTAAACCTTTTTCCATGAAATTAGCCTCCGAGATCAATTCGAGATAGTTTAATCTCTATTACCATATGTCGAATTGATCTATATCTTGCTTAGAACTCTTTCTTCTGGTTCTTAATGAAATTCTAAGCAAGGAATCACCAGTATAAACCCTGAGTTTCTGTTCCAAACGGCGTCGTGGATTCGACGTGATCAAGGCGGTTCGTGGATTCAGATCGTGAAGGCTTCGAGGATTCGAAGTGAGGCGTCTCGTGGATTCGAGGCGTGGCGTTTGTGGATTCGAACATGAGGCGTGGACAGCCGTCGGTGCGCGTGATCCGCTGAAGAGAAGGGAGAGGTTAAGTCCGTGGAGTCGGTAATCACCTTGTAATTCTTTACTCTTAGTGGATTATTTTTCGCGTGATTGGTCCCGTAGGTTTTTCTCCAAAGTGGAGTTTCCCACGTAAATCTCGGTGTGCTGATTTTATTTTTCGCATTACTTTATCGCATTGAGATTGTGATTTTTGTTTATACACCTATTCACCCCCTCTAGGTGATTGATATACTCTAGATAGATCCTAGGGCTCCCCGTAACTTACAGTTTTGGGCGGCACTCGAAAGTGCCGGTTAAAAGTCCGTCGGTAATTAATTTGCTGGCACTTTTTACAAACCGCCGATAAATGTCAAATGATCGGCACTTTAAAATGCCACTTATAGGAATCTATAGTGGCACTCATAAATGCCGGATAATTTATCTTTTGTGGCACTCAAAATCGCCATCTTTTCTTATTTTTAGCAGCAATTTTTTTCGCCAGCAAAATTTTAAGGGCACTTATTAATGCCGGCAATAAATTTAAAATTATAGTTCCTAATTAGATATCACGGTAGAAAGAAGTGCCGGTAAAGATTGAATTTGTGATGCATTGTTATATTTTGTAATTAGATGAATAGGGATTCATGTACTATGCAACAACAATTTAATTAGCCAAAAGAAGCATCTCATATTAAACAGAAGATTCTGAAAGACATTTTGATACATACAAACGACATCGAATACAATAAGTTTTATTATGCAAAACAAAGAATAAAAAGATAACTTCATAAAATTTCAAGTTATCATATATTTAACATCCATAATAAACAAAAAAGGCTATCAGTTTAGTCCAACAAAAAAATAATATCAGTATACTCCAAATACATATTTTAGTCATAGACAAAATGAAGAAAACGAAGCCTTACAATTAGTCAACTGATTACTTCATCTTTTAACTAGCCAAACCTGCATTAGAGAAAAAAAAAGATTAGGCCGTGAAACAATAAAAGAGTTAGTAATGTTATCTCCAACTTACATCAGATGATAAAATTCTAAAAAAAGGTTAGATTGACAATACTTAGTTTCACTTTTGACCAACTATAATTAACACTTTGGTGGAATGCAGAAAATGGTAGCTGTTTGGCTAAATGTTTTAATAGTACATTTTCCTTATAAACCTATTTATTAAATCTATCCATAAAAATCATCAAAAATTAAGATCTACCAAACAAAACTCAAAAGAGTTCACAATCATCCAACTACCATTACTTCAACTCCAAACAATAGGAATCATGAGTAGTTTCTAGAATGCCCCGTGTTGCTCCAAGTTTGAACACCCAAGCATTTCTTTTCTTTATATTTTCATTTAATTTTGAGTCAGCATTGACAAGTCCTTTAAGCTGTGAGACGGACTAATAATTTACTCAATTTTCAATAACCAAAAAGAACTTTAATAAGTCCATGCTTTTTTCATAAGCATATTTCTCTTATTTCTTCATTTTTCATATGATTTTCTTGAATAATCAAATGACTAGATAATTGAGTTTGGTCATATAAAATTTACATGAAGAAAAGAAAATGATCAAGTAGTACATGTTCTTGGATCCAAACTTAAAAAGTTCTTTAAGTTGAACGAGAGTTCTATATATATGGCAGGATTTGTCATTTTCTAGTATACAAAAACTAAAAACCTTTTAAGTTGGACGAGAGTTCTATATGTATGCAGGATTTGTCATTTTCTAGTATACAAAAAGTAAAATTTAAGTTGGATAAGTTCTACATATATGCAAGAATTGTCATATTCTAGTATGCAATAAGTAGCAAAAAATTATTTCATAGATGATCAGAAGTAGGCATAGATACTACAATTTATCAAAAGTTGGCATAGATACTACAATTTAGCTTAGTTTTAATAATAATTTTAATACTCATACAAGTTTTTGATGTATTCAATAAGAGAAAAATCTAAATATTAGTAAGATGAAATAAACTAATTCAAAGAATTTGCTAGAAGATGAAAAAATAAAGCATTAAAAAAAACAAGTATTAAGAAAAAAATATGCTAAAGGCGCAAGAATCGTGAAGAAAAGAGAACTCACCCAATCTTCCCCATATACCCCGCTCCCACAATCACTGTAAAAAGTGCACCCAGTGTAGTCTTCAAGAAGCAGGCCGGTGTCGACGAGGCTCTCTGCGAGGCTCCAAGAACACCAGGTTATTAAAAATCTATTTAAAAGCAGAAGACAAAAAGGCTAAGAAATTGTCGACGAAGTACAGCTTCAATCTCGAGCTAATATTATTATTCTAAAGTAGATTATAACCATATCAAAGCAGTTATTTTACTTCCTAAAGAGGAAACATAGTGCTGACACTTTAGTTCTCCATTCAGGTCTATAAACTTCAAAAGTTTTACAATTACGCCATGTAAGTCCTTAATATATATTGATCCTCACCGCCATCCTTTTTCTCAAGGGGATTAATGATTGTTTACAAAACCTAATTCATGAAACTCATTTACTCAAGAAAGAATAAACCAAATGAACCTAAGGTCCATTAGAAATAAAGAACTTAAGGTCCATAAATCACACAATCGCAACCTAATTATAAAGCATTGAAGTTTAAGAATTAAAGTACAATCTTCTAAAAGTTCGAGGCGGCATCACATTTTTTTTTTTAATCCCAATGTGTTGAGACTCAAAATATTTCACAGTCAAATTAGTAGATCCCAATGTCTTTGGATCCAATCTTCATCCCCATACAGCATCCATTATTAGTCAAAGCTATGTATTGAGAACAAACTGATTGGATAATAGAAATCACTTGATACCTCTGTTCTCTCTTTGAATATTGAAGGATGGCATTGCTTGATAAATTTCCAGTTCCCCACGCCCCGCCTTCACATTCCAAAGGGGAAGAAAAGATAGAGAATCATATAGATACTATGCAAAAAGGGAGAAGACGCTGAGAGCGACCTCGACATCACATAGCACGGAAAGCTTACCTGCCGGCTGGTAGTTTTCTTTGTGTGCTTTATCTTCGGCTCAGGCGAAGACCATCGGCAATGAAGATCATTGGCAATGAGGGACCAAATGCCAATAGTATAGTCAGGAACCCTAATAAAAGAGGAAAAGACCAATTTTTTTTTCGTTCCTACTACTAATTATATTATTTACTTGTTAGAAGCTAAACTTGCAGTATATGCAAAAACAAGCCAAAGACGAAATTGTTGTAGTGGGGATAGTAGAGGGAGCATATCTACAGATTTTACCTTATGGTGTTTTCTTTTCGTTTCAAGGGTTTAGGAGATGGGGTAGTGGCGGATGCAGAGAAGGCACTAGAGGAGGAGGGCGAGAAGGCCCTAGAGGAGGAGGACGAGGTTGGGCGGCGAGGAAGAAAAGGGCGGAGTGGAAGCCGAGGGGGCGGAGTCGGCGATGGAGGCAGAGGCGGAGGCGAAGGAGGTAGGTGCAGCAGTCGGCGAAGGCCCTGTGGTCGAGCAGGGGATCAACGGCGACAGAGGGGCAGAGCAGCGATGGTTGCTAGAAGGGGCACGTGGAGCACCAGGAGGAGCGAGGGAGGCCGAGCGCGGCGGCACGGGGGAAGAAGAGGCAGTCGAGGCACCATCGGAGGAGGAAGAGGAGAGGGAGAGATGTGGAATCACAGAGGAAGGAAGGGTACTTCCCGATGGGACGAAGAGGGCTTCGGCGATAGCCGCTAGGGCTTTTTTTTTCGTGCGCGCCAAGTAAAAAGATAATGGCGAAAAATTCCCGCTCGATCAATATCCGGCGGTTCTTTTGGAATTCTGAGATGACCGTATAGCTTCCTAAAACAAAAAAAAAGGGGGGCCTCCATATAAATTTTATAAAGGGCAGTTATTTAAAAATGCCACTAATAATTATTTTTACTAGCTTTTTTTATAAAAGCCCTAAAAATAGTGCCACTAAAAATGGTTTGTGGTGTAGTGTAAGAGGATCATGAAAGAATCGTAGGAATAGTCTCTAAGCAATAGTCGAATCAATTCTCTATATAAAATATAAATTAGGGTTCAAGGAATTGATTTGATAGAAACTTGTTGTAGAAGATGAGAGACGAACCAACTAACAAGTTCGTAGGGTTTCTAAGAGATAAAATACTCTTCATCCACATTTGAGAGAGACCCCACATCTTATTTATAGCCTTGAAGGCAATCGGAATCAGATTAGAATTGAAAAGCTGATTTTAAAGAATTCATGACGGGTTCAGAATCTGAATCCTCTGTTCAGAGTCCGGATCCTCTTTCAGGATTCTGACCCTGATAATAGAAAAATTTTAGTTTATAATATTTATGATTTTTCTCAATTTTAATGACTTCCCATAACTTAAATATATTCATAAATCACCACTAACATTGTAAAAACTTACCAAGCACCACGAATTCATATTTTGAGTCTTTGAGTCTTTATCTAAAACTTTTCGTGTCTCGAACTCTTCAAGGCTCCGACTCAATCCATCACGACTTGTAATGACTTGTAATGTCTTATCACGACTCATTATAAAAATATGCCAGCACTAAAATCTGTAACACATATCGCACCCCAAGTCACTAACTTTGTCTAAGAGTAGTGTACGTCAAACCTGAGAGTGAAGTACTCAGGGTGACGAACCCTGTCTAAGAACAATAGCTCCAACAACATTGACTCAATAGTCAAATCACCGCCCAAAGGCAATAGGAGTCAAGAAGTAACATTGAATGTCAAAAAAGACGAGAAAATCCGTACTCTCAACTATAACCATAACCTCAAGATTGACTAGCATGTTACACTACGCGAGTGTTTAAGAAGATGAGGATAATGCAGGTAATCGAGGTGAAGCATGCTAAAGACCTAATCATAAACAAGATAAGGCAACCGACCTCTAAGGTCAAATCCTAGGAAATAGGCACCTACCAATTAGGTCAAATCTCATGAAGTAAATCCGCCGACCACAAGGTCATATCTCATAAGAGGTAAATCAGCAGACTAACATGGTCAAAACTCAACAAGGAGTGAACACCGACCTAACAGATCCTATCATAGTTAGGTGGATAATCCACTAGATCACATTATACTTTACATGTCGTACAACATCCATAAATAGGGAATCAGTCATGAGATTAATAGTCAGCATGAAAACAACATGAAAGGCAACGGACATGTAGAGTAAAAGCATGTACAAATATGGAATCATGATAAGTTATACTTCTCAACCACTATATAGAATAGATCAAGCATAGGGGAAAACCGAGTAATACAATAATTACTCACATTACCGGCATACCCATTTCGGTATCGGAACCAACCAACGATGCACTCGCTGCCACGAAGGACCCAAATAGTGAGGCTAGGCCAACCAACAAGACTTGACAACCATTCCGAATAGCAACACCCCTCGATTATGTGAAAACAGAATCGAAACCTGCTAGATCGATCTGATTTCAGCTCAACTAGTGTCATTTTGCACCAAATCAGCCACAGAAGATTTCCAGACCTCAAAAAACAAGTCTGAACATCAAACATTGGTGAGCAACTCCATTCAACACTACCGACGATGCAAAAAGCATTGAAAAGCCTTAGTCGACCCAATATCTCATATATAACATCTTTAATAACAATAAAAGGGGATTTCGGGTAATTCACTGAACATCCATGAATTGGAAGCGAACCAATGGTGCAACTGGGTCGACAATGCTCCTCTGGCTATAGCGGACCAGCATTGGAGCCACCCCGATGATCAACGACGATCTAAGAGCGAGAAACGGCCACACAGAGTCATTTCGGGTTCACAACAGATGCGTAACACTTCAAGTTGTCTGACTCACACCAACGAGGTGAACATGACATAGGAGAATGCTAGACGATCGTCGTGCTCCAAAGAACAGTGATCTCCGATAGCTCAGTTGACCAGAAAAGCTAACATCAAAATCAAGACGTTTAATCGAGTATCGGGTGAGCGACACCAAAACTAACAATTCGGGGCTTAGTTACCTTCAACTTGGGGAACCACGGACCAGCACAGATGTCGAGGAGTGCCATGTTGTCATGCCCCGGGCCCTTTTTGTAAAGTCTTTTATGACAAAGGTGCCGTTTGAAAATCAGAGTTTGCGAAAAAAATACCCAATTTTTTTAAAAAAAACCTGCCTAGCCCACGAGACTTGCAAATCCAACCACAAGTACAGTGATTCCTCGATTCATATGGACAGAGTCTTCTCTATATTTGCACGACATAACAACCAAATACAATGCCACACAACCCACAATTTCACACTCACACCATCTGGCACACAACAATTGTCACGCCCCGAGCGCCAGCAGAAGCCACGCCCGGCACATGCACAGACCCGCCATGTATATAAGGTACTCCCGATATGCACAAGGTGTCTACAAAAAACAAATCACAAACATGATATACACATTCTAACAAGATGGTCAGAGTATGTAAATGTAAGATATACTATAAAGATGTACATCATACACAAGTCTCTCCAGAACAATCTCCCAAAATACACAATATACTACATACACCATCTCCCAAAATAGTACATCTCATGAAGGTCTAACCATAAAATATACATATACATCTCTCACAAGTGCCCCCAAGACATGAAGGGTGCATCGGGTCCTCCTCTAATATAGCTTGGTCGGGTCGGCTCTAGCTAGCTAGACGCGACTCCTTTGTCACGGTCCCAGCCTCTCCCACTGTGAAAGGATCTGAAATAAAAACAATCAACTAATAGGGTGAGAACTATAAACATATAATTTCTAGTGGATAACACCGCCGAGAGGGGCGCACTACTCCACTAGATCAACTGAGGCAAAGACATAGTAACTGCAGAACGTAAAAGCAGATATGAAATAACTGGTAATAAGGTAGTTACACTACTAACATATGTAACATGTAGTGCACTGAACTTTAGCAAATTGCGGAGTTCTAGTGAGAGAATAGTATTTTATACTATTCTGGAGGTTTTGGTGGAGTTTCGAAAGTTTAGAAGAGTTTTCGAGACTTTTTAAGCGCGAAAACGAACTTCGGCGACCAAAATCTGTAAAAGCTACAAATTTTGTATTGAGTACCGGTACTAGGAATGAGTTACCGGAACTCAGTAGAGTGCAGGTTTGCACAGCTCTCGGGTTTTGCGAAACTCGGCTGAGGTACCGGTACTGATTTAAGTAGTACCGGTAGTGAAACGTGAGGTACCGGAACACAGTTGTGAAACCGAAAACCCAACGTTCGGGTTTTGCGGGACTAAACCACGGGTATCGGAACTACCCGAGTACCGGTACTCCAATCCGTGTACCGGTACTCAATGGTGTAGAAACTGTTTCGTGTAGTTTGTGATTTTCTAATTTTTGAGGGGCCTTGGGGATATTGTTACATTATGTGAAGTACCCCTTCACCCCTCTCACTTGCACATCTTGGCTGTTGCAAGAGAAGGAGAAGAGGTGAGCCCCCTCATCTTTTTCCTTGGGTTTTTCTCCTATTAAACCCTTCTAATTCTTGGGTTTGCTTCTCCTTCTTCATCTCCTCCATGGATGCTTGCATTTAGGTCTTGGAGGGGAGCTCGGGATTGAAGGAAGGAGCTTGTTGGAGGCTTGAACCTCAATCCTAGCACGTCATAGCTTGGATTGGAGCTTGTTTTGAGGTTAGTAGCATTCTTGCACCTTCTATTTGAGAAATTTGCAAGAAATTTTTATGGAAACCTAGTCTTGATAAAATTAGGGTTTATTTTGGGGCTTTTCGTTTGGGAGCTCTAGGGATGGATTTGATGAGTGTAGAACACTCTTGTAGGTTGGATTTGAAGCTCTATTGTGTTGATTTGGACTTTGTACAAATTTTTTTTGAAGTAAGATAATATTCACCTATTTTTTCTTTAATTTTTGGTGAATTTCGTGGTAAGCTTTTTAGAAGCTTGTAAGCCCTTGGAAATTTTTCTTAGGGCATAAGAGGTTTAGGGGGCAACTCGTCGGAAAAACGAACGAGGTCTCGGTAGTTATCCGGTGGGTTCGACTTCACCGAAATGGGTGAACTCCCTCTATGTCTCCTACCTTGTTCTAGAACTCAATAAATGGTTTAACATGTAATTCATAACATCATTGAATTTTTGAACATATAATTTGGTCACCCCTTGCATGATGAATTTCACTCTCTATATAGTGGAGACTTATGTAGCAAGGTACATGCATGACATGAATCATGAGCAAAGTTGACATCCTTGTATTTCATGAATATGACGTTAGTAGATTACTCTTTTGTATGCTATAGTGGAAGTGATATATATACTTGTAACCCCCTATAACTATACATGAGAATAGAATTACCCTTATTGTGATAACGAGAAGTAAACCCTTGCATACTAGAGTCATGAGGTATTGTAATAGTGATACACTCACAAGTTATTTCAGAAGAGAAGTATGACATATATGTTATAGTATCCGACCTTTGAGTCGATGATTGTGATTCCATGTTTTAGACATGATGATTGAGATTCGTTTTTCTTGGACATGGCGCATATTACTAAGCTTGCTTGCCCTTGTGCTCATTCGCACATGCTTGTGAGGGTCGCTCCCTAAAAGCCGGCACTCCGGTATGGCCTTTGCGACGACTGATCGCCGTGCGGGATTGGGCGCCGAAGCGGGACGCTGTGAGGAAGGCTCATTCCTAGAGTGAGAATGTTGACTACCACGGGACCATTAGGCTTGGCACAAGCCGGGACTTCACCACAGGTGGGTCCCCGATGATTGGGTTAAACTTAGTTAAACCTAATATTGAACACCATATCTAATTGATGCGTACATGAAAATTAGAAATCCTTGTAAGTGCTACATGCATACTTATTTGCACAAATGATGGTGATTACTACATACATGTTTACTTCTTTACATGATAGTGGAAGAATTATATACTCTTGGACTAGTATATTTGTATAGAGGCAAGATAGTATTAGAATATTTCATTTCAGCATTTATATGTTAACTCTTCATTTCTGTTATCTACTACTCTTGCCTCAGTTGACCTAGTGGTGTAATTCGCACTTCTCGGCGTCTTACCCACTGAGAACTATTGTTTAATAGTTCTCATGCTCGTTGTTTGTTTATTTTTGTTACAGAGCCTTCCACAGCAGGAGAGGCTAGGGATCGAGGAAAGGGGTTAGCGACTAGCTAGTGCCCGCGAGAGTCGCTAGAGGTGGACCCGAGGCGCCTTTCTTTTGGTTTTAGCTATGAAAGGCGTACTAGTTTATTTTTGTATAGAATCCACCCTTTTATTCATAAGATGTACCTTTTGTATGAAACCTATTGTATATCTTGTGAATGAATTTACCCTTATAACATTTCGTTATATTACTTAGTGTTATGTTCTCATACTCTGATTACCTCATAGGGATTATATATATATTCTCTTTTTTGTTGATTGTTGTAGACGGCTTGTGTGCACCGGGGGTGCTTGGTGTAGACGGTGGGTCTGTGCACGTGCCGGGTGGGCTTCCGCTAGGGCCCGGGTGTGACATAACAGCTAGTAGAAAGTAGCTCATTACTATCATGAATGTCACTACTATGTGTGCATCCACTATGTGAGATGTTCAATGTCATGTTTAATTAACCTTTATCCAATCATTCGGAGACTTACACAAAGTATAGTCCCGGGTTGTGCCGTGCCTAATTGTTTTGTAGTAGTCAATATTCCCCCGCTAAGAATGAGCCTCCCCCATGACGCCCCATTTCTGCGGCCAATCCCGCATGGGCGAGCATGATATCGCGATGGCTAAACTCCCGAGTGTCGGCTTGTAGGGAGTGACCTCACAAGCATATGTGAATGAGCATAAATGGCAACAAGCGTGGTCTCATGCGTCACGTCTAAAGACATAGAATCTCGAATTCTCGACCCCTTGGTCGTATGCTTGGTCCTTTGACTCTTTCATTGTCTCAACTTACATCTAATGAGAATAGTAGCTAATGTTGCAAGTTGTTTCATCTATAAATGTCACATGCATCATGTATCTCTCAACTATTGTAAATATAAGAGTATGCTACTCATGTCAGTACTAAATAGATGGCACTACTTAATAACAATGAAGCTCATGCACAAATTTCATATGTATCATATATATATATCATATATATATATATATATATATATATATATATATATATATATATATATATATATATATATATATATATATATATATATATATATATATATATATATATATATATATATATATATATATATATATATATATATATATATATATATATATATATATATATATATATATATATATATATATATATATATATATATATATATATATATATATATATATATATATATATATATATATCTCATGGCTCCACTATAGAGTAAATATATAATATGTATGGAATAATCTTGCCTTATGCTAGAATAATTATAAATACTCTACTTTGTATACTAAAGCATGAAATGAACCCATTAAAAGATTAGGAGACATAGGGGGAGTGTTCGAACCCACCGAATAGTCGACGAAACTCGTTTGTTTCCCAAATCGAAGTTGTCCTTTGACTTTCTTACACCATAAGAAAAATTTCCAAAGGGTTAGGCACTTCTAAAAGCCCTCGCATGAAATTCCTCAAAATTTTTATAGAAAATGAGAGTAAAATATCTCAACTCAGGAACCCTTGTTCAAGCTTCAAATTAAAGCCATAGGGCTTCAATAGCAACCTATAGGAGTGTTCTAAATACATCAATTCCAAACTAAAAGCTCTTATTCAAAAATCTTCAAAATAAACTCTAGTTTTATGAATGAGAAATTTCTATACAAATCTCAATTTCTACAAATTTGAGGTACAAGATAGCTCACTAACCTTAAATCAAGCCTTAATCCTCAAGTCCAAAGGTTGAGGATGAAGTTGGAAAACTCTAACAACTTTCCTTCCAAGCCCAAACTCCTCACTTAGCTCTAATTGATCCTAGTCTCATGAAAAAGGAAGAAAAACTAGCTACGTGAAGAATGGAAGAACAAAGGAGAGAAAAAAGAAAGAGAAATGGAAAAGAAGGATGCCCTATCTCTCCCTTCGCTTTTCCTGTGCACAGCAGTGAAGTGGGGAGATGGCTGGCCTATAAAGGTTGCCACAATATGCATTTAAGTCTCCCAAAGCTCAGAAATTGCAATCTGTGCGAAAATGGTCTCTGCATCATTGAGTACCGGCATACGAAATTGAGTACCGATACACAGCTCAAATGAGTGTCAATGGCCATACTCCGGAGCGGCACTCGAGGGGAACGACCCTATTGAGAAAATACACATCACTAGGAACCCCGAAGGCTCAGGCAGGCTATAGTCCAATGCGACCTCCAATCGCAAGTATACACTATCAACCGATAAATCAGGACTCAGCTCGGTGTCACACTGTCGACCAACCCTCGGCTATAATTATAGGATACAGCGACACTGCCCACATTCCCAGCAGTAGTATTCTCTTACTCACTATCTACCCGACTAACAACATACATATATGCCAATAAAATCTATAGCTAAATAAGTCTATGTCCAGGTCACAGTAAGGAGAAATGAAAAGTTGGTGCATAGCAGTATAGTCAAATACAATAATAAAGCTACCAGTACAACCACTACTACCCAAGCCACACTAATTAATTAGGTGCCATGTGCTGATGGAAGCATCTCACAATTAGGTGCCATATCCTAATAGAAACATCTCCCTAATTCAACATGTCCTCTTAACAAGTTAAATTAACTTTTATATACGATACACATGCCAAATTAAGTATTTCAACTTAAGTTTAATTAGCTAGGCTATATATACTGGTGGGAGCACCTCTCAAAGTACATGCAAAGTACATGCAACGTACATGCCCACTTGCCGCAATTAATGATCTCCTTCATGCATATATACATAGAACATGCATAATGGTAGACATAACCTAGAGTAGCAGAGGGCTAAATTAATTAACATGCTTCCGGTTCACATATATGGACTGTGGAATCAACAATTTATATATGCGAAATTCACCTTCATAGGATCAAGAAAAACATGCAATAAAGTCATCTTATTAACAGGATTTACACAGGAGCATCTCTCATAAGTCAAGCTCCAAGAAATCTCGATATATCACCATGTACCAAAGATCTTAATCACTATAAAATAAGGGTAACATAGTAGGGAGTTCATCTTGTTTGGATGCTAGAGACCCACCAAAAAATGCTCTCCAAATTCCTGAAAAAAAAAAAAAAAAAAGTAGAAGAAGAAGATGCCGAAGATGACTTCGCAGCCTTAACAAGCTTGCTCACAGGGTCGTCGCCACGCCGTTCACGCGCAAACTCGGCTTCGTAGGGTAGTTCACAAAATCCTTCAGAGCCTTATCTTCATCTTGAGGTTCCTCTCCCTCTCTTCTCTCTGCTTGAAGCAGTACAAGGCAAAAGAGATAAGAATGAAAAACTTAAGCGCCTCCAGATAAGCTTAATTAAATAGAGCAGCTTCATATCTGGGCACTCATATTGCCCAATGACAAAGCTGGTTGCTATAAAAAGCCAAAACTCCACCGCCAAGGTTTAGGATCCAGATTTGGGCGCCCCGATTCGAGCCCGAATCTTCACAATTGTACAAACAGCAGTTCAAATGACAACAAGTACACTCTCCAGAATTGCTGACTGACATCTCACACTGCAACCTCGCCAATTTGCCAAGGTCCAGTACACTACATAGCTAGACATGCAATATCTCAATGGTCTACTTGTACTTGTGGCCACATTCAATCCATGTCACTAGGTTCATGTTTAACAACTATAACGATACCTAGTGTTCCACAAGGTTTTGTCTAAGTTTATACACTAGTTTGCACTACTAGTTCTCTTGCATTTCTAGGTTCCCAATGTCCAATGGCACTATACTTATACATGCAAATATTGCAACAATGATTGTCTAATGGGTAGACAAAATAGCATGCAATTACTTCGCAATAGAAACAATATTGAACCCTAAAATGCACAATTCATATATACATAAACATGTGACCCAGGGAGAAATTTAGACATAAGGAGAAATCCAACCACTTCGGAAAGCACCACCCACCTCGATTAAGTGCTAATTGCTAGGGTTTCCAAGCAATTAGGTTTTTGCCAATATTTCGGCACGCTTAGGGCCTAACGATTGAAATTCTTCAAAATCAGTCCTCCAATCGGAAGTCGTATTCCAAATCAACGTTGCCCCTCGTGTCGAACTATCCTTCAATTAAAAGATTAAAGGGTCAATTTGAATGGAAACTCCTAAAACACAAAAATCCTAATTTTAAATCTGGGGTTTTAAATTCTTCAAGAACACTCCAAAATCCATGGTGATTCTTTAATCAACCTAGTTTAGAACATCTAGGATCTCCAAAAACCTCATTTTCAAACGATGTAACCCAAACACTAATCCAAAATCTCAAAACCTCACCTTAGGCTCCTTTGCTCCTCAAGTTCCCACTTGTAGTAGATCTTGCTCTTACTCTTAAGGCTCTTCCAAGCTTAATCTCCACCAATCTTCACTTGTTGAAGAGATTATTAGGGAGAGAGAGAGGAGTTAGAGAGTGAGGAAGAGTGTTAGAGAGAAAGAGAAAAGAGTTCTCTTGTGTGGGTAGGGGGGGGGGGGGGGATATGAGAGAAAGAGAGAGTTGGGACCTATTTATAAGCCCCCCAAGCAAATTACAACTTAATCCCTCCAATTAATGAAATTTTCACTCAAACCACACTTTTCGCTGACAGAGGATCCGGACCCTAATCCAGGGTTCGGACCCCGTACCCATTTTGCCTATTTCGCACTAGCAGGTTCCGAACCCTGAGAGAAAGTCTGGACCCCGAGAGATTCTGGCCGTTTTGGTCCTTAATCTTTTGCTCTGGAAACTTTGTTTCCATTCTATATTCGCTCCAACTCATTTGTAATTAATCCGGGCCCCCTCTAAACTCCCTCCAATAGTTTCATACACTATTTTATCCGTACTTCTTCAATTTGGCCAAAGTTCAGAGAAGTATACTGGAGTTCGGAACACTACACTTATCCTACCTTGTCCGATGTCCCAATGCATCATTTTAATGCCATTGGGGCAAACGCACAAGTAGTGCGCCAACAGGAGATACTGAGGTCCCAAAAATCAGCAATTCAGCTCTCGGAATGCCCACTTCAGCACCGGAACCACCCGCAGCCCTCTTGCTACAACTAGAGGTGTCAAATCTCACTTTAAAACTAGACAATAAGGCTCCTACCCTGCTGCGAATAGTAGCAACCCACGCAATATGAAACTGCGCCCGCAACTGCCCAGTTTCCATATTTTGGAGTCCGGATTAGCCCTGAAGTGATCCGAAACACTTCGAAGGTCATTCGACCGTCCTCACTGTCCCAAAACACTCACTTTTGGGTTTTGGGATAGCCGCATGCCAAGTATATGGAGACAAAATATTTAGCGACGAAGTATACTTTCGTCGTTAAAAGTAATTAATTAGCGACGAAATTTAATATCCGTCGCTAAAGGAAAATCTGAAAATTTTGTACAACGTCAATAGCAACGAAATAACTTTATTGCTAAAACTTCGTCGCTGTTAGCTTGGTTGGTTCAATTTTTTTCACACTACCGCTATTTTAGGGACAAATCATAATTAATAGCGACGAACATTGCCGTCGCTATAGGGATTATTAATTAGCGACCAAGTATGTGGTCGCTGAAACACTACTTTTAGCAACACATTAATATTAGGTTGCTAATACATTAAAGATCTGCTACGAATTAGCTTTGTTGCTATATGTATATAAAATAAAATTTAAGTTACTCTATTTGGTAAAATTAAAAATTTTATTTAATTTAACAGTTATATTATTTATTATAATTCTTATAATTTTATAAATTAAAATTTGTGCAATATTTGATAATTTGATATAACTTTGATCTTGTATGGTTGTTTCGAACTTCAACTTGATTTTTGTTTCCGTTAGTAGATTCTTAAATTTTTTTAATCTAAGTTATTTACTTAATTTAATTTAAAATTTTAATATATTTAATGACTCTATTTGTTATTAGTTTTAAATTGGATTAATTTTATTTAATAAGAAACAAAAAAAATATTAAAGTTGATGAAATTATCAATTAATTATGAAAATATTAGTAATTTATTGGACTAAAAATACTTAATCCTAAACAGTAAAAAAAAGAAAAACTCAAAAAATAGAAACATAAAAAAGGACCATTTTAAAATTAACTATAAGCTAAAGGAGCCTAAAAGCAAAATTTCCTAAATAAACCCATCCCGCCCTGGCCTGTAGCCGCCGCCTCCTCTACGCCGTTCCATCTCCAGAACCTTCTACCTAGGGTTTTTTTTTTAACTTCCTTTTGCCTCTCTTGATCTCTCTCATTTAAAGGAAAATAATAATCCATTCGCCCTCTTTGTTCTTCCATTTGCAGAAATGCAGGAGACAAGAAGAGGGTTTTTTCTCCATTGTCTTCCACCAACAAGGAGCCCAACAATCACGACCCCATAAAAAAAAATGTAAGTTAATTTAGATTCTCTTGATAAAAATATTTGTTTTATTTTTTTATCAAGAAAAAGATGGATTAATTTAGATTTTTTTAAAACTTTTGTTTTTTTAATCTTAAAAATTAATACTTAAGAATAGATTTAAATATTGATGAGTTGTGTGATGATGTGAGAGTATAGAAGATATTATGAATGGAAGATATATAATAGTTATTCTTTCTCTAGAAAGACAAAAAAATAGATGGAGTCCACACCTATGAATCTATTTGAGTACAAGAGAGGATAGAAGTGATCTCCTCTCATCTATAATTTTTTATCATTATTTTTAAATATAGTGATAAAAAAATGATTCTTTAACTTATTGGAGTATTTTGGAAAAATCATTTTGTAGAATACTGCATTTCCAAAAAAATTCATATGTTATCGATACTCAGATTTTAGAAGAGCATATATATGTAGAAGTCTCTATATTAACTTTTAGTATGAAATCTAATAAAACGAAGTTAAGATTTAGATTCCGTCGAAATCTTATGTCGATCTTCGTGTGGAAGCATATGGTGTACAGTATAGTTTAAGCTATGATTTTTAATTTTAAATCTACTTAATTACATCAGGTTGTGGTTGATGGACAAATGAATAATTTGGAATATATTTTTAGCCAATTGAGAGTACTAAGTCCAACTTGTTTCACAAAACATTTTCTTTTCACAGCCAATAGTGGGGCGCCAATTAAGAAGTGAAGGTAATGTGTTATCTAAAAAAAATTAAGAAGCTTAATATTTATATTTAACACCGAATGATGATACCCAGCAAAGCACGTTGACTAAGAATTTGATGGTTAGTACCCAAAGTTTCAAATTCGAAGTCTAATTACTTCACATTCCTAGCTGAGTTTTTTTTAAAAAAAAAAATAGCAAAAGCGAATAGTACACTATCTTTCTCTCAAAAGTATGAATATTAAAAAAAATATTTTAATATTTCATATTTAACTAGTATGTAATGTCTCGTGCATCTATTGCCGTTCTAAAAAAACTCGTTAAACTTTATTTTTTTGAATGATATCTCCATAACTTCTAATTTTTTCCACTTATTTATTCAGTTATATTTTTTTTGGTAACATTTTTATTTGCTGTCACTTGGTGGTAGTGTTTTTTTTTTGGCAAATAGTTATATATTTCGTTATTTACTTCTCTCGTTGATAATTTGGGTATCTTATCATTTTCTTTCAATCGTTAATATTGTCTTTCGTGTTGAAAAAAATTTAATTCTACTTTATAATTTGGACATATTGCAGGAATATTGACATGGATAGAACTTGGATTATTCGGATACTACCAAAAATGATGATTCTGGACCATCTATTATATGGTAAATAAGATTCTTTTAAGTAGTTTTTTAAATTTAATTTTTCCTATATCATCTTTTACCAAAATCTTATATATTTAATAAAAGTAACTATACATATTAACTATCTTATATATTACCTTATTATTAGTAATAGTTTTATACTTTTTGTGCAGAAATGTGCGAATGGATTATACTGGAGCAAATCAAGTGCAAAAATTTCTTCAGAGAAATTTTACATTTTGGTTGAAAAGTAGTACTGAACATGTATTAGAATAATCAATCAAGATTTAAATATTTTAACTGTTCAAGAAAGATATTTCATTGGTTATGTTTTATTTATTTAGATTTTTGTAGACATTTTGAATTGAAAATATATTTTGATTTGTTTATTAATTTATATTTGATGTTTGGTGATAGTTTGAATTATAAAATGTGAGAAATGTTCATAAAAATAGCGGATGAATATTGCTATTTGATTGATCAACAAAATTACGATCAAATTGTTTGTCACTAATGTATAATTGGATGTATATTTGACCGGTGAACTTGCGACCATATTATTGGTCGCAAAATAATAATTGAATTAATTAATCTGTCACTGAATTTGCGACAAATTATTTTCGTCGCTATATTATCAATAAAAATAAAATAAAATTATTTAAAATAATGACTTTTAGCGACGAACAAAATTTGTTGCAATTAGGTTATATTTAGCAACGAAAATATAGTATCCAGATGTATATTTAGCAACAAATTAGCGGGCAAGTAGCGACTAGTTATTTTGTCGCTATTAGTATATTTACAACGACAAATCTTTTGTCGTCGCTAAATGTAGCGGGCAAAAGCGACCAAATACTTTACTTCGTCGCTAAAACGTTTTAGCGACGGGGCTGTAGCGACGAAGCAGCGACGAAGATTTTTTTGTCGCTAAATAGCAGTAGCGACGAATTTCTATCATATTGCAACAAATATTATGGGTTGCTAAAGACCTAAATTTTTGTAGTGTGGTGCGATCCGGGTGCGAAATCGCCAAAACCCATTGTTTCGGATTCTCGAAAATCCATCGTTTTCGACTCCGAAACCCACGCAGGGCCCATCGCCACTTTGTGCTTCACACTAGTGAGACCCCTACCAGCAAAAGAGGCTTTCAAACCACTGCGACCAGCAGAAAAATCCCACTCCGAGAAAATGGAGTCGAAATCACCTACCCAACACACTTAATTCACCATTTTGCGTGCCGATTGCCGTGAAAGCCAAATTTAGGCTCGAGCCTCGAACCTTGAGTTCGAACATCCTACACCTGTACCATGCCATTCGGGACAGCCATGATGCAAGAAGTTTTATTTCGGCATTATGTCGAACACCCGACGCGCGATAATAATACAATAATACAAAGTTTAAAGCCATACCATCTATGTGTCACGGACACGGACACGGGACACGGGACACGACACGACTCGGACACGGCGACTCGGCAAAACTCAAAATATAAGGACACGGACACGGACACGGGACACGGGACACGACACGACTCGGACACGGCGACTCGGCAAAACTCAAAATATAAGGACACGGACACGGTTTTCGGACACGGCTAATAAAATATAATTTTTTTTCAGTATATTAATACATATTCATTATAGATAATATACTAATGTAAAAAGAATTAAATAAAGAGATACAATAACCCTAATTAAAAAAATAAATTTTTATTCAAAAAAATTATAATATTAATGCAAAAAAAAGATAGAAAAAAAAATACCTTTAGTTTAGAAGCTTTGTTGAAGGGAAACTCAGCAAGATCAAAGATGAGATCAAAATTTTTTTGTGTGTGTTAAGAATAGAATTAGATAAATTTTTATTAGGAATAGAATTATTTAATTTTTTAATTATATTTTTTTCTAAAATTGTACGATACTTTTTTCCAAATTATATATTTTTTAATTAATTTATTATGATGCGGCAATATTAAGTATCCTAACTAATTATGAATTAATTAACAAATTTTTCCGATTTCAAATTAACAAATTTTTCGAATTCCTAATTAACAAAAATTCCTAATTAAGGGATGTTGACGCGGCATGGACGCGCGTCACACGCGCGTCCATGCCCCGTACGCGTCCGACTCGCGTCGGACGCGGACGCGCGGGGGGTTTCCCCGCGTCCGTGATACCCAGCATACCATCTATTCCGCGACTTTGGAATCCGAGCAAAGGTACCGTCGATTTTGCAACTTCAAAATTCGAGCCAAGGTATCGTTTGGAAGGTTTCGTTGTCTCGGACACCATGCTCACTATTCGGAGAGGATCCGAGTACCGAGGAGAGTAACTTGTCTGTCGAATCAAAAAGTCTCCGGGGAGCGCCATTGCTAATATAGCAACTAGAGCCCCTCGACATGAGCACGACATTGTATGCATGCTGGAAATGACCGTGCTCCATTGTTGAAACATCATCGGTGGTCAAGGTGGCCGGAACAGTGAGGAGGCCTAGCCTAGACTTAGCTCGAGCCAACTCTGGAGCAGCAGCAACTTCTTCTTCTCCACCTCCAATTCCTATGCGGCCCAATAGGGCTGCGCTAGTCCAGATATGTCGGCCCGGCCGGAGGGGGCACCGAAGTGCGGTGGTCGGTGGTAGAGACGCCGCGGCAGCGCCAGATCTGGGTGATCCACCAGAGTTCCCCCAAGCATGGGCTCGGGTACCAATCGCGGGCTGGAGGATTTAGGGCGGCTATGGCGGCGACAGAGGGGTCGCCGGACTCACCAAAGGCCGACGGGGCGGTGGCAGTGGCGGTGCGGCGGCGGACCTCGGGTGAGAAGGAAATCGAAAGGGGAGGAGGGTCACAAGAGAGAGAGAGGGAGAGGAAGAGAGAGAAATGCCTTCGCCCCTCCACTAGCCGACGGTCGCCAGCGGCGGGCAGCATGCCGATGAGGCCGATGGTGGCAGAAGTGGCTGAGGCCATTGGGCTAGAGTTAGGGTTTCTCCCCAACCCCCATATATATATATATATATATATATACACACACACACACCTACACAAATTTACTTCTGTAATTTGCATATAAGCCCTTTTAGTATTCAATTTTCCACCCAGCCCCTTGCCAGCACACGACACTTGAATATTAGCATCTCCTCTCGCAATTCCGCGCAATGTTATACATAAATTTCTCGTCTATTTACGACGAAGCCCTCCGACCTTTATCTCACAAATTTATCTTAGTGCCAATTCGCGCAGATAACCCCAAATTTTGTGAAATTTGAGTTGCGCGCTCCTCTCTAAGTCTACTTTCATGCAGATCCATCCCTCGCCGAAAGTGTGAAATTTCTCACATAAATTATAATCCCTTCGCAAAGTGCTCCAAATTCACACTTTGCAAAAACTACAATTTAGCCCTCCATTCTTTGAGTTTCATATCGAAAATTCACCAGTGCATGTATTTTGTCCAGTGACACCTTTCTGTGAATTTTCACATAATTCGATACATAAAATATCGCACCATTTGCCGTAAAATCTGATTCCCTCAAATTGACCAGTTGTTGTATTTCGCCTTAAACCGTGCTTTTGCTATGCCAAATCTGAAAATAGACCTCACCATGACTTCCGACACTGCCAGACCTTGAGGGTGATAGTTTTTGTTCTATTGAAAACTATTCCGTTTTGCATACAAAGCTTACCCCTTTTCGAAATTATTTGATTAATCCGCTTTTTCGAAATTTAAAAATTTCGGTTTCTGCAGCAATATCCAATGATCCCTCAAGGCTCTATCTCAAATATACTATATAACACAATAGTAAGTAGCCATCGTACTAGAGCGACGCAACCTATTGTCCATATGGTTTAACACAGATTAATACTCACAAGCACACATCATATTATTCATCTCTCTACTAATATTTAATGCCACATAAACAACATGCATCTATACATATACATATAGATATATGTGCGAAGAAGATGTAGAATGAAGTACATGGTGAAGTCCATTCCTCTACTCAATTCCATGCTATTACTATTCTCTATCAACATCTAACCATATATATAAACATACATATATGTATAAAAGATATAGGAGAAAATTCACTATTTTCGGCGACAAGGAACCTACCTCGTTAGCTAATCCAACAATGGCCAGCAAACAGCGATCAAAGCACTCCTCTTCAGTCTAAATCCAGCAAGAATCAACTAGGAAGACTCCAAATTCAGTAAGGATGCTACTAGAACATTGCAAGCACTGAAATCAATCAATTCAGTCATGAGAGGGGAATTTACATTAAAGCTATTACAAATTACCTCAACAATCCACTTGGAGTAACTCCAAAACCGGCAGGGAGTAAAGAGAATTCTACTAAAATCCTCCGAAAGCTCAGCGGGAGAATCGACAATCAAAAATCCTAAAATCTAACGAAAATCAGAATTTCAATTTAACATCAATTATTTCAATTTCACTCCAATTAACCTTAATTCAAATGGAATAAAGTACAGGCCGAGCTTCTATACTCCCCCCTCCTACGAGCATGCATCAATTTTACAGTTAGAGGCTCCAATCGCCCGCAATTACCTCTCTCCCCTCTTCTCTGCTGCCCTACTGCCACTACTATTGCAGCGAGCTGCCGCAACTGCTGCTAATTGCTGCTGCAGCTACCACTGCAGCAGTTGTTGGTTGCTGCTGCAGCTGCTCAGCAAGCAGCAGCTGCCTGTTGCTGCGGCTGCCATGCCAACTACTGCTTCTTGCAGCTGCAGTTTCAGCTGCCAGCAAGAAATGATAGTAGGGAGAGAGAGAGGAGTAGGGAGAGAAGAAAAAAAAGAGAAGGAGAAGAAGAAGATATATTGAAACCTATTTCTAAAGCGTACTAACTTATGATACCAACCTCGTCGCTGAAACGCCGAAGAAAATCTACGCACACGCGATCTCGATCGGCTCGTCGAATCAATCAAAATCTTCAAACCCTTCTCCACTACTCATCTTTTCCCTCTCTCTCTAAGCATACAGGTTGCCTGACAGCTTAGTGGAATTCCACTAAATCAAGCTACAAAATGCCAATAAGTCCACAAAGATCGTGTAATTAATTATAGGCCCCTCAAGCTGAATTTTGAGTTTTCGAGCCCGTTGTTGCATCCAATTCGCGTCAAAACGTCTCCAACTCAGCCAAGCACTACAAGAGCATGTTGACTAGCAACTCCTACTATAACCTTGTCTATT
Source organism: Puya raimondii (assembly GCA_016920855.1). Lineage (NCBI taxonomy): Eukaryota > Viridiplantae > Streptophyta > Magnoliopsida > Poales > Bromeliaceae > Puya > Puya raimondii. The sequence continues at coordinate 209,431,715 of JABWPP010000050.1, read as the reverse complement.
TGCCAAGGTCCAGTACTCTACAAATAGAGTCCCAAAATTGTTGCTATACTGCTACACCCTAGGCTTTCCTTGTGGCCGAAGTTGCTCCGCCAGTTAGCCGGGGCCTCCGGCAAGCACGGCACTCCTCGATACCTATGCATGCCCGTGCTCCCTTGAATTGTAGCTAGTGCAGCCCCGATCTTATGGTTTCCTTGTTGCCCGTCCGGTGTTTGAGAAAAGCCCTTGTTTTTAGAGATTGTCTTTTCCAGTAATTAACCCGTTTGTCGACGATCTCCGTTCTCGTGAGCATAGCAATCTTTTGGTCTTCCCGAATGCCGTGCTCATCTCGCTGATGCGATTCGGACGACTTGCTATGGCATGCATTCATTGTGTACCTAAAACCCCTCTATGTTGTCTTCTTCTTATGCTCTAATCTTCGTTGATCGTTGGTGAGGGCTAGTGCTGGTCCATTGCAGCCATAGGAGAGTCGTCGACCACATTGCACTGTCGGTTGGTGTAGTACACCGATTTTTTAATATAAAAGCAAGTGTAAATAAAAATAGTGTAAGATACTATTTTTATTGGACTTAGAAAAGTAAAAAAAAAAATTTAGAAATGATTTATGGGGAAATTAGAATGAAAACCAAAAATTTAAAATTTTTTATAAGGAACAGGGCTTATCTTTCAGCTGAAAATTTGCAGTGCCAGAAAATTACGAAAAATAGAGAAGTTGCCAAAACTATTTTTCTGAGACCAGATTTAAAGTTTCGTGTCATTCGGATACCCGAGCAGTGAAAATGGAGCCTAACAGCAATCTGATAAAGATTCCAGTTGGTAAAGCTTTCGGTGACAAAAAATGATTCAAAACTGAAAAGTTAAGATAACGTACGTCTGATTGACTTTAAGTGAGCTTGACTGTCAAATTTGAGTGCAAACACATATTCAGAAGGGCTCCAATTAAAAATATCAGATCAAAACTAAGCTAAAACAATAATTTCTAATAGGTGTAGGGGGTTTCTTGCGATTTGTCTAACCCAACCCTATTCTTCTTGCACCAACCGAACACCCTCTCATCCTCTCACTCTCTTCCACACAAGAGAAAAGTTTCTTTTCTCTCAAAACCCTTCTCCCTCATATTCGAATATTCCTCTCTCCCTCTTTCTTGTAATCTCTCCATCAAAAAGGAGAGAGTGGAGGAGATAAAGCATGGAAAAAGCTTGGAGGAGAAGACCAAGCTCTTGTGCAAGTGAAGGCTTGAGGAGCTTGCAACTAAGGTGAGCTCTTTGTGGATTTTAAGTTAGGATTGTTGTTAGATTCTTTGAAATTAGAGTTTCAAGAGACCCTATAAGATTCTAGACTGGTTTAATCAAATGATTCACCGCGAATTTGGGGTGTTCTTGAGAATCTAGAAAACTAGCGTTGAAATTGGGGTTTTTGTCCCTATGAGGTTCCGAACTAAATTGACCCTCTAATATTCTAATTAAAGGTTAGAAGAACACGCCCGACAACTTTAATTTGGAAGCGTAGCGGCCTCGGCGATCGATTGGGGGAAATGAGCCGATTCATGAAGATCTGGGTTCGTTAAGCTTAAAGCGTGGCGAATCGTCATTGGGAGCCTAATTGCAAGTATCTACAAGCAATTAGGAAGCATTGTGAGGTGAGTTGTGTATCACCGAAGTGATTAGGTCACTTCCATGCCAAAGAGTAAAAATTTAATATTATTTTATTGATGTATGTAAGGGTAGTTTAATTGGTGAAATGAGTAGGCATAGATTGTATGCTACTTAGGATAAATTAACTACCATTGGACATATAACACTAGGCAAGTGGAAACATATAGGCTTCGTTTGGTTCGGGGTTAAGTAAGAATTGGTTATTCCAGGGATAGGGTTAAGTTCAGGGTTAAGCCTGGAATAGATCAATTTTGCGTTTGGATGAAAATTGAGTTGTTCCCGGGATTAAGAAAAATAGCGTTTGGATAGATTAGATGGAATAAGAAGAATAGTGGGTAATTATAAATAGAAAATAATGATTTGACCCTAATTATTATATTTGAATTTAAATTTTTTTATTTTATATTTAAAATTTTAAATTTAAATTGATAACTTTTATAAAATTAAAAAATTCAAGTATAAAATTTTAAATATAAAATTTCAAATTTAAAATTTAAATAATTAAAAATAACAATTTCAAATTTTAAATTTAATTAAAATTTAAAAATATAAATATATATTAAGATTACAAATTATAAATTTTGAAATTTCAAATATAAAAAATATTAAATTTAAAATTAAATAATTAAAATTAATAATTAATAATTTGAAATTTAAAATTAAATAATTAAAAATTAATAATTAATAATTTGAAATTTAAAATTAAATAATTAAAATTAATAATTTGAAATTTGAAATTTAAAATTTGAAATTTGAAATTTGAAATTTAAAATTTGAAAATTAAAATTTGAAATTTGAATTTGAAATTTCAAATTTGAAATTTAAAATTTCAAATTTGAATTTTAAATTTTAAAATATTAATTTTAAAATATTAATTTTAAAATATTAATTTTAAAATTAAAAATTTTAAATTTTAAAAATTAAAAAATTATAATTAAAATTTTATATTTTTATATTAAAATGAAATTGGGGTGGGATTAACTTTAATCCCACCCCAATTCTAGGGGAGGGGTGGGGTTTGTTAACCCCACCCCAAATGGGCTATCCCGAGATAGCCCATTTGGGGTGGGGTTAACAAACCCCACCCCAACAAAATTGTGTTTGGGGGTTAAGAGGGGGATAACCCCTTATCCCCCCCCTTATCCCCCCCTTTAACCCCCAACCAAACACCCCCATAGGGTATATATGTATGCCTAGGTGTGGACATTGAACATAGGTTGATTAACTCTAGGATAATTAGAGAACTCGACAAGTGAGGAATCAAGGACTATATGTCACATGAATCATGAATCCTAGGTGTGGACAACTAGGATAAGAAAAGAATATGGTAAAACTAGAAAACTTAGTGTCATGAAATATAGGTTGAAAATATAGTGGTGGGTAGACCACTCGGACAAGATAAATATAGAATCTAGAGTCGAGTGAACCTAGGTGAGAAAGACATAGGACCTAGTGTCATTGAACTAGGTTATGAAATATAGTGGTAGGAAGACCACTTGGATTAGAATGTCATTGAACCTAGTGTCATTAAACATAGGTTGGACAACATAGTGGTAGAATGACCACGTAAACAAATAAGTCATGGAACTGAGGAAGGTTGACTTGGAGACGGAAAAGGATGTGCACATTTAATGATCGTGGTATCAGCTCAGGTGTGTGCGACGATTTCGCCGCCGTAGGCTGGATACCCGGGGCGTGTGCGACGATTTCGCCGCCGTAGGGATCTCGGTATCAGCTCAGGCATGTGCGACGATTTCGCCAACATAGGCTGGATACCTGGGGTGTGTGCGACGATTTCGTCGCCCAACGACTTGAGCCATTGATGGCATGTGCGACGATTTCGCCGCCAGATGACTAAGTCAAGTAAAGGCGGTAAACCGCGGATGGTTGACGCAAGACCGAGTCGGGTAGTATAGCTTGGCTAAGGTAAGAGAACCTTAGGAGCGGGTTGGATATGAAACTGATAGTGAAATAGTAAGTAGAAATGGAAAATAACTTTCGTGTGTGATTTCATTATCGCATTTACTTGAGGTATAAGCATGATGTTTTGTTAATTGCATATAGTAGAGTTATATGCTTACATAGTTATAGGTGTATATATTGGACTAACCTTCTTATATTGCCTTCTTTGGACCTGGCAGGTCGAGCTCTTTCCTTGGGTGGGCGTACCTACTGGGAACTATGTTTACAGTTCTCATCCCCATTGTTTACAGGTCCACACGTGAGCGGCGCGGCGGCGCGAGGAAAGGACGTAGCTCGAATGTTAGCGTCCTGCCATTGTGACCAGAGATAGATGTACCCTGGATCAGCGCAGCTTAAGGGTATAGAAAAGAAAAGAGAAATATTGTAATAACAATCTGATTGTATTTGGAAGAAAAAGAGCGTAATATGTAATTTGAATGAGTCCAATGCTTGTAATAGCATAGTTATTTATATTTTTGATGCTTTCCTTATACATCTGTGTATGAATTCTGTTCCTATTTGGAACGTCTTGAATTGTACTGATTGTGACGCCTTAGACGGACAGAAAAAACTCTATCCGTTTGGCGGATCTGGCGCATGCACCCGTGCGGGGCTCCTTCCACCTCTTTGGGGAAGGGACGGCAGTGTTAGTTACGGGGGAGCCCTAAGGATCTATCTAGATATTATCAATATCTAGAGGGGGGTGAATAGGTATAACGGCCAAACCACAAATCTCGATGCAATAAAATAAGTGCGGAAATAAAAATAGCACACCGAGATTTACGTGGAAAAACTCCAACTATGAGTAAAAAACCCACGGGACCAACACGCGATAACAATCCACTAAGAAATAAAAGATTACAAGGTGATTACCGACTTCACGGACTCAACCTCTCCTTTATCTTCTATGGATCTCGCGCACACCACCGGGTTGTCCATGCCCCACGTTCGAATCCATGAACGCCACGCCTCGAATCCACAAGACGCCCAACTTCGAATCCACGAAGCCTTCTACACGCCGAATCCACGACGCCCACTCGAATCCACGAGCGCACTCCGTCCGGAGCAAGAACAATAAAGTCGATGATGATTTATTGCTTAGAATATCATTGAAGATCTGTGGGAATAATCTCTAAGCAATTCTCAAATTGATTCTAGAAGAACACTAAAGATCTAGGGCACCATGAATCAATTTGAGAGAAGCTTGATGTAGAAGATGAGGAAAACGGCTACCTACAAGCTTCTAGGGTTTCTAAAAAGTATTCTATGCTTAACCACGTTTTAGAGACATCCCCACATCATATTTATAGGTTTAGAAGCAATCCAAAATAGACTAGGATTGAAAACTGATTTTAAAAAAGTTTGGAAGCAATCCGAATTAGACTAGGATTGAAAACTGATTTTAAAAAGGTTTGGAAGCAATTCGAATCAAATTAGGATTGCAAAACTGATTTTAAAAAATCTATCATCTTATTTATAGGTTTGGGAGACATTAAAATCAGAGTAGGATTGAAAAATTTTTCGAAAAATCACGACGGGTCGAGGTCCGGACCTTGGATGCAGGTCCGGACTCTGAAACTCTCCAGCGTTTCATAGTCCGGACCTCAGCGCTCAGGGTCCGGACCCTCCCTGCGTGACAGCCAGGGAGGCGTACGGGTTCCGGACCTCACCTCAGGGTCCGGATCCTGAAAATTGAAAAACTCAATTTTTATATTTTAAATAAATTTTTATCAATTCTAATGTCTTCCAAACACTTGTAAATGATCATAAATCATCATCAAGATTATTTAAACTTACCAAGCATCGTGAATTCATACGTTGAGTCTTCGAGTCTTCAAACTTCGTCTTTTCTTCTTTGAACCTTCAAGACTCCGACTCACTTCACGAAATATGCCAATATAAAATCCGTAACAATCTCCCCCTTTGGCAATTTCGTGACAAAACTCAAAAATACATAAAACACTCACAATGCTCAACTCTCCAAAATTGAAATTCATTGCCATCACCAAAACAATGAACTTCTCGCGTGAAAGATCCAAATAAAATCAAAATTACAACCTTGTAACTCCTAAAACAAACTCTATGACTTAGACACACATGGAGTCTTGAAGTCGTCAAAGACCTGCAGAAAAATTTCTCCACAAACAGAGTTAGTAGTAAAAATATCAAAAACTCTCCCCCTTTTGTTCATGCGTCTAAGTTCAAAAACTTATCTTTTTCCTCTTTTCTTTTATAAAACTCTCAATATCATCATCACCTCTCTCCCCCTTTTGTCAAAAATTGCCAAAAAGAAAACACCAAAAATAGAGAGAGATTAAAGAGAAATCAAATCGAAGCACGAGAAACACAAGTTTAAGATTTTGTTCAACTTTGAAACCACTTGTGATATAATGAGAAAAATACAATGATTGCATTGCAAATAATGTTAGTGCATGAACGTGATACATTCATATAGACTTCTTTCAATCCCTATTAATTTTATAAAAAATAAAAATTTTACTACACAATCACCATGATGTAGATAAAATATTACACTATTTCTTAATTCATATAAACTTCAAAATCAAATCATCAAAAATAATCTAAAGGCTCAAAAGCTATCAAGATGTAAACGGATTATGAAGATGACATAAGGGATTCATCAAATAGACAGAAATTTGTCGCATAAACGTTCAAATTTGAGATAAAACAAACATCGCACAGGGGGTGGCTCTTTGAGCATCTTTCATGTATGTGGACCACCTTATAACTCCAAAAAATAAATTTCGTGACATTTTTTCTTTTGCATGCTTTTGCACTTATATTTTTTTCAGATATGCATTCAATTCTCATGTGGTAGCTGCACACACTAACCGGACGACCGGGGTGGTAGCTCTTTCCTCCATGTGGTGGTAGTTTTCACACTCCTTTAAGGATGTAACTCTTTCCATATCTTTCAAAGCATATGAGCATTCTTTTCTCAATATAATAATGACTCTCCCTCACTTAAGCAATCTCTTAGTTGAAATAACATATGACAAATTTTAGTCCATAAGAGAATGACTATTCATCAAATTCAACACACACAATCGAGATAGGTTAAGCTCCTAGAGATTACACATGATTACCTAAATTTGATGAATATAAGTATTAAGAATTTTCATAATAAATTATCTTCAAATATAATGAAAATAAAGTAAAATCGATAATTAATATGAGATTAATTAGGAGTGAATGAAAGTGAACCTATTGAAGTTCAAAGCACTATTTAATGTTGTAATTGTTCAATGAATTTTCAAAAAACGTAACAATGAAAGCACCAAAACGTATAATGCAATGATCAAGAGATATATGCAATAAGAACTAATCAACGCACTACACAAAGTCAAAATAAATTAAGATTTAAGACAAGGAAAGATATCACATTTTCGAACCCAAACTTGTCGGATTGTTGGTTGTCTTGGTTTGTTGACGTTGGGCACCGTTTGTTTTAATTTCCGATCAACCATGGGTCTCCACGTCGCATTTGGCTTTGTAGAAACTGGTTGTTGTGGCTTCGACTTTTGGTTGATCTTTGCTACTCGACTCGATTGATGTTGCTTTTGAATCCGTGGGGGTTGTCGAGTGATGGAAGATGCCGATAGATGTTTAGAAGATGCCACTTGAGTTTTCTTTTTAAGGCATGTCTTCTTGATATGTCCTTTTTTCCGCATCTATGGCATGTTTTCTCTTTTACACTTGTTGAGACTTTGGGAATAGAATTTTTTACCTTCTCAACAAATGTCCTCTCATATCCAACACCAAGTTTGTCCGTTTGACCCAACCCGAGCATATTATCAAGCTTTTTCGAACCGGAGGAGAATTTTTGTATGTCGGACTTGAGTTGATGGACTTGTTTGGTCAAAACTTGGTTGGAAGCATGAATTTTCTTGTATTGTAGTTCTAGAAAGCTAACCTTTCTTGGTGAGATTTGATCGTTACCACCGATTGGTCTAGCTTCTCCTGAAGGATTCCATTGTTCTTCAAGATCAACTCCTTTTCCTCCTCAAGAGCTTTAGTAGCAGTCTTTAGTGAGTTATGTTCATCCTCAAGCTCAAGTAGACGCCTCTTCAGTTTTTTATTTAACTTAGCCAACTTCTTAGATTCAATAAGTAGTTGATTGTATATGCAGCGGCTAAGTCGTCATCATCCGACTCTCCTTCACTTGTGCCATCGTCGCTCGACGTTTCATGCAAAGAAGGAGAAAGCAAATTATTAGAAATAGATGATAAACAAAGAACCGATGAGGAAGGTAAAGAAGTATGTGAGCATAAAGCTATAGCATCATTCTTTTCCTCTTCACTTGAGGTCGATTCATCCGAAGTAGAATCGTCCCAAGTTTTTGCTTGCAAAGCCTTCTTTTTATACGATTTTCTCGTGGGACAATCCGTGGAAATAAGGCCGTAGCCTCTACACTTGTAGCGTTGGATTTTCCCTTCAAATTCATCTTTTTCTTTAGAGGACTTTGCAAGTTTCTTTTCTTTAGAGGAATTAGAATTTGAAGATCTTTTAAAAAAAGATTTGGATGTAGATCGATTTGTCTTGTTTTTCCGAAAATTTCGACGAAATTTTTTCGTGAGACGCGCTAGTTGAAGTTCAAAATCGGCAAGTAAAATTTCTTCGTCGGAATCCGAGTCGTCGTCTTCCTCCTTTGTAGATTTGAGTGCAATACCTGTACTTTTAGAAGAAGGCTTGGAAGAAGATTCATTAGTAGGAAAAGTCATTTCATATGTTTGTAAAGCGCCTACTAATTCTTCTACTTTCATCTCGTCCGGGTGTTTTATAGTCTCAATGGCCGCAACCTTCGGCCGAAATCTTTCGGGAAGAGTTCTCAAAATTTTTCTTACAACTTTAGATTCCGAGATTTTCTCTCCCAAGTTTGCGCATGTATTGACTATGTCTTGAAGACGAGTATAGTACTCGGTAAAGGTCTCATGATCGACCATGGAAATTGAATCAAATTTACTTGTAAGCATTTGAAGTTTTTGGACCTTTACCAAGCTAGTTCCCTCATGCGTAACTTGGAGAGTATCCCAAATCTTCTTAACCGTTTCACACGCCGAGACGCGTGAAAACTCGGTTTGAGATAGGGCATTAAATAAGGCATTAATTCCCCTACCATTGTAAGAAGATAAATCAATCTCTTCCTTACTCCACTTATTCCGAGGTTTGGGGACGTTAACATTATCGACGATTTGAGTGGGATGAGTCCATCTAAATTCTATGGATTGCCACACTCGTTCATCGATGGCTATTAGAAAAGCTCTCATGTGAACTTTCCAATAAGCATAGTTTATGCCATCAAAGAACGGAGGTCGATTAATGTTACCACCTTCACCCATAATGATAGATAAATCTAGATCCGCTCTGATACCAATTGTAAGTTACGGGAGAATCCTAAGGATCTATCTACATACTATCAATAGCTACAGGGGGGTGAATACGTATAACGGCCAAACCACAAATCTCGATGCAATAAAATAAGTGCGGAAATAAAAATAGCACACCGAGATTTACGTGGGAAAACTCCAACTAGGAGTAAAAAACCCAGGGGACCAACACGCGATAACAATCCACTAAGAAATAAAAGATTATAAGGTGATTACCGACTCCACGGACTCAAACTTCTCTTTTATCTTCTTTGGATCTCGCGCACACCACCGGGTTGTCCACGCCCCACACGTTCGAATCCACAAACGCCACGCCTCGAATCCACAAGACGCCCAACTTCGAATCCACGAAGCCTTCTACACGTCGAATCCACGACGCCCACCCGAATCCACGAGAGCACTCCGTCCGGAGCAAGAACAATAAAGTCGATGATGATTTATTGCTTAGAATATTATTGAAGATCTGTGGGAATAATCTCTAAGCAATTCTCAAATTGATTCTAGAAGAACACTAAAGATCTAGGGCACCATGAATCAATTTGAGAGAAGCTTGATGTAGAAGATGAGGAAAACGGCTACCTACAAGCTTCTAGGGTTTTTAAAAAGTATTCTATGCTTAACCACGTTTTAGAGACATCCCCACATCTTATGCAAAACTGATTTTAAAAAATCTACCATCTTATTTATAGATTTGGGAGACATTAGAATCAGAGTAGGATTGAAAAAATATATTTTCGAAAAATCGCGACGGATCGGGGTTCGGACCTTGGATGCAGGGTCCAGACTCTGAAACTCTCCAGCGTTTCATAGTCCGGACCTCAGCCCTCAGGGTCCAGACCCTCCCTGCGTGACAGCCAGGGAGGCGTACGAGTTCCGGACCTCACCTCAGGGTCCGGATCCTGAAATTTGAAAAACTTAATTTTTATATTTTAAATCAATTTTTATCTATTCTAATGTCTTCCAAACACTTGTAAATGATCATAAATCATCATCAAGATTATTTAAACTTACCAAGCATCGTGAATTCAAACGTTGAGTCTTCGAGTCTTCAAACTTCGTCTTTTCTTCTTTGAAACTTCAAGACTCCGACACACTTCACGAAATATGCCAATATAAAATCCGTAATAGGCAGGGCATGACAGACTAAGGTGGTATCAGAGCGTAGAAACGGTCTAGATGAATCTAGAAGATCCTAGGATGGTAAACCATAAGGACCTTGGTTCGGGAGAGACGAGAACTGTGAGGACCGAGATTTTTCTCTTTGATTGTTTGACATCTTTTTCAGTGTTATCGAGTGTATTTTGATTTCAAACAAGCTCGCCTGATTTCAGCGAAAAATGATTTAAAATAAAGTTTTTATGCGATTTCTAAAAACGACTTAAAATGAATAGTAACCGGCGTTTCCGGAATTGGCCGAGGAAAGTGAAGGGCTCCGGACGCGAATTGAATTTCGATTCTGGCGCTCCAATAGCTCGTTTTCTATGTCTCGACTATTATGGAACCAATGGTGCTATTGGTTTTCATATTTGATGCACGGTTTTTGAGGAAAATGAGTTTTATCGTTGGAAGAGTTTTTGTGCATTGATGTTTATGCTTTTTAGAAGTATTCATCGCTCCGTTTTGCGTGAAACTTCGTGAGTAGGGATGTTTCTGCGTGAGGATGTCTGTGTTGGGTGTTGTGGATTCAATTTCGCGTATCGGGCGATTTTGACGCAACTTTTGGTTCGTGTGTGTGCGAGCTATTGGCTGATCGTGAGGGGATGGGTTTTGTCGCGAATCGACGACCGTTTTTGGTGATCTAAAATCGTGAGTTCGATGATCCAGCAGTGCTGATCGCGATGGCGTGATCCGTTCATGGATCCGACGGTCGGATCGCGGGATATCGCTAAATCATCGCCGTGGGGTCGAAAGTCCGATTTTGGTGTTTTCGCGAAAGGGCCCATATTTCATGTACCGTTTCGTGTGAAATCAGACGTGGAGGGGTGTCTACGCGTTACACGCGCTGTGAGGGGCTTGGGTTAAATTGTAGGGTTTTCTTGGACCTTGTTGCATTTGTGTACACTTATATATAAGTGCATGTGTGTGTGTGTTGGGAAAACCCTAACCCTAACCCTATTCTTGGTGTGCCCTAGCCCCCAGCCGACTATCCTCCTCCTCCTGCTCCATCCCCGAGCGCCGCCACCGCCGCCGGCCTGTCCTTGGTCGGCCGGAGTTCTCCCTCTCATGTTTTCTTTCTTTTCTTCTTCTACGTCCTGCTCTGGCCGAGCTCTGCGAGGAGGACCCCGTCGCTTTGGGACCCCCTCGGGCTTGCCCTCCGACCGCCGGCGACTCCCGGCCCCGCCGTCGTCGCCGCGCACCGCCGAGCCACCGTGCGTGGCTGCTGCTGCTGCCGCTGCTGCGTTTGGTGCGGGCTGCGGGTTCTTGACCCGAGCCACCGCCACCCTCCGCCGCCTTGGGTGTGGAGCCCCGGCTTCTGGGGGTCAACCGCCACCGACCTGCACCTCCCCGGCCATTCCCCGTGCCGCCGGTGGCCGCCGCTGCTGAACGGGGCCAACTCGGGTCTGGGGCGGCAGCAGCACTGCTTCGCCGCCGCCGCCGCCTTCCCCCGTCGCGGCCGCCCGCCGTTCGGCGTCCGGCAGCCTTCCGATGCCGGCGCTCGCCATCCCCTCCGCCGCCGTGGTCGTTGGTTGCTGCTCGGCCGTGCCCTAGCCTCGGCCGAGAGCGCGGCTTGTTCCAGTGCCGTCGCCGCCGCTTCCCGTCGCCAGCCGATGTGAGCGCCGTGTTCCTCACCACCCCCGCACCCGATCTGGGCCCGCGCGCGCGCTGTCGTGCTGCCGGCCGCCGGCCGGAGCTTGCTTGCTCCGGCCAGGCCCAAATATAGGGCTGGTTCTTGGTGGTGCGCTGTTTCGGGCCCTCTGCTGCCTCCCGATCTTCGGGAAGGGGAGCACGATGACCGCGGTGATGCGCTGATCATCGTGCTCACCTCGGTTGACAGCAAGGGTGCCCCGCTTCGCTGGTTTTTGTGAATCGAGCCCTTTATTGTATGTTTGTGTGGTTTTCTTGGGTTGTTTGAGTCCCGCGACTATCTTTGTCACTTTGGGATGTGAGCACGGCTTCCGCTGCATCATTCCCTGTATGCTGGTGTTCGCGGAGGGTTGTGCGGATGAGCGGAGTGCTCAAACGGCCCATTTATTACTTTATTTGTATGTATGATTGCTTGTTGTGGGGCTTTGGTGGTTTGTGGCAGCGTAGTGACACTGCGGGCAGCAAGGGCGTGACTCTTGTGACCCTGTGGACTGGTCGTCCAGGTCCGTGATGCCCTCGTGGATGTCCGATCTGGTTTGCAGAGCATTTTCCGACGAAATAGTCGGTGGAACGTGCGTTTCGGTTGTGCGACTCACTTGTGGATTTCGTGAGTGACCTAGCTTTGTCGCAAAGCCTTATTGGCTGTTCACCTTCGCTGTCCCGAAGTTTCGAGGACAGTGAAGGAGCGACGGAGGGTTCCGGTGCCAAACCGGCACTTTTCGGGAACCCGGAGAGCTGTTTTTGGGTGCAATTGTGTTCGTGGCACCCCGAGCTTGCGCTCGCTGTCCGGTCACCTTGTTTGGTATGTATGGGGACAGCGGAGGACTTCGTTTAGTTGTTGGTATCTCTTTGGGGCTTAGTTTGGGTTCGGGATCGTGCCGGCGGGTTTTCCGGACGATCCGACGGTTTCGGGTTGTGAGATCTTGCATGTTAGTGTCGACTCGGTGGGTCTTGACCCTGTTAGTGCTTTGTAGGTCCATTCGACATTTCTGTGAGCCGTCGGTGTTAGGCTCCTCCGTACCTTCAGGTGGGTACTTCGATCCGGAGTCGGTTCAGTGGACTACGGTGATACCATTCTACCCCTTTCTCTTGCATGGTTTATTTTCAGTTCTCTATACTTCTTTTGTCTCTACTTTTGTGAGCTTGCCATTAGTAGAGTAGTTGTGATTGCATGTTTTGTTGATGACCTGGTTGGTCGGTGGGGATCGCCTGTTGTTTCGGCGACCCTCGTTTACTCGTTTATCAGTTGCTATTCTCGGCTGGTTGCCGTCCTGTGGTTTGAGCATATAGCGTCGATCGTCACTGCTCTTCTAGCACTTCACGTACACCAGCGGTTTGGCCACCGCTTGGGTGTTCTTTTCCGGAAAAGGGTCGCGCGCATCCGACCCGTGAGCCTCTTGGCACGTGCATCTGCGGAGGTTATGTGTGGACAGTTGAGCGTGTGGTGCCAGTGCCATGGTCTGCGGTGCGTTCCATGTGGCCTGGTGGTGATTGGGTATTATTTGTGGTTACTTACATTTGATGCATGTGTTTCTTATCGGCAGTAGCTTAGTCTTTTCATATCTGGTTATTTGTGCTAACCTGTGCTACTGTTCTTGTTTATCCATCTTTTTGTTGACCCTCGCGCCGGTGTGTACACCTCGCCTTCGTCGGCTTGCGGTACCCACTGGGAGGGGAGACGTGATTTATCATGTTCTCACCCCCCCCCCCATCGTTGTTGTTTTCAGGTGAGCTGGGTGGTGTGAGTCGGGACGTGGTGAGACGCGAGTAGCTAGCGTGCATTAGAGGTCCCGACTAGTACCTCGTCAGATTTGGTTTACCCTGACCCTCTCTTATAATAGATTTGTGTTTATAGTATGGTTCAGTTACGTTGATTGTTGAATATCTATGTTTTATTGTAAGCTTGTGATATTATTTTATCGTGGGTTCCTACCCCTCGTGGTAGCCGGATTTCAAAATAAGGATTCCGTGTGGGAAATAGCTTTCAAAAGAATTTCTGATCGTTTGGTTTTGGTTTATCAAAAGAGAGTCCTCGTGTGGGGGACGAATTTCGAAAGGATATTTGAATGATTGAACTTAGGGTTTCAAAATAAAGCTTCTGGGTGAGAAGCACTTTTCTAGAATGATTTTGTGTAATGTGCATTGCATCATCCTTCGCCTAAGGATTTGTTTAGATTCATGCAGGTGTTAAGGATGGTTAGCTGTATGTGGTGAATGTTGTTTGTATGGATGAATGGATGATGTTTGGGATCCTGTTATGTATGATGGCACGACGTGCAAATACAGGAGAAACTCTGTCCGTGTGGACAGAGGGACCTGTATTTGTGGCGGGTCTGTACGTTGCTCGGGCTAGGTATTTCAAAAAAAAAAAATGGTACGCTTTCCGCATCTAAACTAGCCCGGGGCGTGACAAGAACTTGTGACATGTGGCGAAAGATGAATTGATTGCGTCGTGCATTTGATAAGCTTCTAAAAGGATGTTAGAGGTAGATTCAAGGCGTGGTTTATTCTTAGCCGAGGGTGTTCATGTTGGCGCGCGACAATATGAAACCGAGTGATGAGAATAGGCTCCCTTGTGTAACTTTCGTCTAATTTGAGTCTGTGTCTGTATTAATTATTTGTACTTGACCTAGAAGGTCGAGGATTTGACCGAAATTGTCATGTTGTAGGAAATGATGGCACTGCATAGGCGATCTCCAACGAGATCGACGCGGGATGGAGCGAGTGGGGACTCGGAGCTTTGTGAACAGTTGGCCACACTCGTTGGAATGGTGAGGCAACAAGCAAATATAGTGCAGCAGCAGCAGGAGGCTACCCCGCGCCAGGAGGAGCGGATCAAGAGACTCCAAGAGACTGTGGAGAAATTGGTAACTGCACCTGTTATGGCGCGCCATGTGCAGCCGGGGGTTGCGGCGAAAACCATTCCGACTGGGTTGGGCAATCCGGCCCCTGGTTATGTGGAGATGGATGCAGAGAGGGAGCGAGCTCTTGCAGCCCTCATGACCTTCAAGAGGTTCAATCCGCCTATCTTCGATAGAGAGACCGTGGATCTGTGGGTCATGGAAACGTGGATCGATTTCATGGAAATCCTATTTGAGGATTTGTACACCTTGGAGCGGGACAAGGTGCACCTAGTCGCACATTGTATGGAAAAGTCGGCGAAGGTGTGGTGGAAAGGAGTCAAGCGGGATCGATCCCCCAATCTTCCTCCGATCACTTGGGAGGAGTTCCGAGGATTGGTGTTCTCTGCTTATTTTCTCGACAGTGAAAAGATGAAGCTTCAGGAAAGGTTCAGGAAGCTGCGGCAAGGGGACTGCTCGGTGAGGGAATATGAGACGAAATTCTCTCACATTGTCAATTGTATTCAATATGTAGTGTGGGATGACAAGGACAAGGCCGATTGCTTCGAGCGGAGACTTCGGCCAGAAATATTTATGGTGGTCCACTCACTCAAGTTGCAAACTTTTGCCGATGTGTTGGACCGAGCCTTGTGGGTGGAGCAAGGCAATGCATTCGCGCGGGAGGAGCGCGAGTCCTATGACAAGGAAAAAGGGAAGGGACAACCATCGAGCGGATATGGTGGTCAGTCGAGTTTTAGACAAAATCCAACATGTTCGTGCTCGCGATCCTGAGCCCCGGGGACCTACCATACTCGGTCCTCGAAGAGGTGCATTATTTGTGGGGGCCCTCATCACCCACAACAGTGTGGATAGCGAGAGGGCAAGTGCTTCAGATATGGGCAACCGGGCTATACGCGGGATGAGTGCCCGCAAGGGGATAGCCGGACCCTGACACTTGCGACGGCCTTCTCCTCTCCTTAACAGCCTGCGGGTATGTCAACTGCGGCAAGGTATAAAGAGCGTGCGCCGATATCGAGGCAGCCGAGTGGCCATGGGTACGCGACCCAGGTTGAGCCTATTGCTACCGACGACATCGTGGCAGGTATGATTTAATTGAAGAAATCATATGTAGAGCATGATGTGACATTGGAGCATTGCATGCATTTATCATGTGGTCGGTTGCTACTAATCAGGTATAAACATAGTAGGGACCAACGTATGGGTAAGTGTAGGTACCCGGACATGCTCGTGTCATGATAGTGTATCTCCTGCCATAGAGGATAGGTGATGAGACGGTGCCGGCGAATTGCTGGCAATGAACTGAGGATCGGGCTCGAGGTAGGAATGGAAATGGTGGACTGACTCTCAAGGCAGTGTGAGTAGCCGATTGCGAGAGCCGAGTCATAACACTCGAGGACATCCTTGTAGTCCGAGAATTTCGGATGCCGGTTCGGCGATCCGAATGGTGAAAGTGGAAACATTGTTGCGGAAATAGTAAGACAGTCGCCAAGTTCTGGCGAGTGGGTCTAGTAGTACCTCAACCCGAGGTAGGGAATTGGTGCTTGTGTAGTTGGTGTGCATAGGCAAGATTGCTATTGCTTGTCTTAGCGTGGAAAAGCATAGAAGCGTAGAACACTCGAGGATTGCTACTCGTGGAGTACGAATTTTGTTCAGCTGAGAGGGTTTGTTGGCAGTAGCACTTGAGCATTATTAAGTGTGAAGGGGGCGATGGACCGCTCGAAGGGCTGGTGGCTCGCACTAGGTGCTTAGGAGCAGGTAGAGATATGTGTTTGCTCTGTAGAGTGTTTTAGTTGTGTGTGACGACGGTGACGGGTGTTGCTTGGGGACGATGCGTGCCCGGACCATTTGTGGGACTGTGGAGCCTGGGGCCGTACGGACAGGCGCAGTCAGCTATGTGTGACAGCAGTCCGAGACCTGAGGGTAGGGCAGAAACTTATGGTCGGGGCGGTAGTCCGAGCTATGACCCAAGAACGTGGAATGCCATATGTGAGACCGTGTAACTGATAGTAAACCAAGGGTGTAGATGCGATCCAACCACAGAACTTGTGATGGTTTGGGTTTTTAGTAATCCCGGTTGGGGTATAGGTGCGATGGTCCCAAAGGAAGACATCCTCGCATGATGATTGGGTCCACGCGTGCAAATGAGAGAACATTGCACGGCGTCGAGTCAGATATTAATTAGGCTGTAGGCCTATATAGGATCATTGGTCTATGGACCATCCATGGTAAACTGGAGTGAGTGGTTTAGCCGAGAGCTCTTGTGGTAAGAGCGTTGGTAACGTGTGGGGATGTTGAGGTTAGTGACTAAAGGAGCAGAGGCTCGGTCATGCTGCTCGCCCGAATACTGGGGTCACCAAACCGCAGAGTTTAGCATTATAGTGAGAATGAAATCGAATTCATAGAAGAGGTGTTTTGTATGGGCTCATTGTGAAGACGACGTAGTGCTAGTTGGTGGTAAATGGAAGCAAAGAAGTGTGCTCCTTGTGAGACGTTGATATAGTGAGAGCCACATGCGAAGTGGGAACTCTATTTCAAAGTAGATGAATGCTCGAGGTTGTGTTAAAGCATGCCACCTCATTGTGGAACTAGAGGTTTACCTATGGAAGGAGCCACTTATGATGAAAAGGAAGCACTAAGGGTATTGCCTATGAGTAGTGCCGGTGAGTGGGCCACAATGGGCTCAACAGTAGAACGTTAAATGGAAAGAAGAGTCGAATTGTGTGATGTAGACTCTTGAATAGGCCACGTGAGCTGCAAGAGGGTATGCCATATAAGGAGTTTCTAGTGTGTATTCTAGCTCCCGAGGATAAAAAACTACGGAATCGTGAAATGCCATACGTTAAGGTGCAGTGGAGTAGCCCTGAGGAATGAGAACCCATTTACATCCTACGGGTTTAGCTCCTTCAGGCAACTCAACAAGATCCCAAACTGCATTCTGGTCAGTTGGTGTAGCTAAGGATGTCTCATTCGGGGATTGGAGCCTCATGGGAACTCAAAAGCTCAATATAGGAGTGGTATCCTCACCTCTTCGATCTGTCGAGTTGAGATATGAATCTGAGTTTCGCGGACGAAACTTTTTTTAAGAGGGGTGGAATGTAGTATACCGAAATTTTAATATAAAAGCAAGTGTAAATAAAAATAGTGTAAGATACTATTTTTATTGGACTTAGATAAGTAAAAGATAATTTAAAAATAATTTATGGTGAAATTGGAATGAAAACAAGAAATTTAGAATTTTCTGTAAGGAACAGGGCTTATCTTTCAGCTGAAAATTCGCAGTGTCAGAAAATTACGAAAAAATTGAGAATTTGTCGAAACTATTTTTCTGAGACCAGATTTTAAGTTTTGTGTCATTCGGATACCCGAGCAGTGAAAATGGAGCCTAAGAGCAATCTGATAAAGATTCCAGTCGGTAGAGCTTTCGTTGACCAAAAATGATTCAAAATTGAAAAATTAAGATAACGTATGTCTGATGATTTTAATTGAGCCTGACTGTCAAATTTGAGTGCAAACAGATATTCAGAAGGGCTCTAATTAAAAATAAATATCATATCAAAACTGAGCTAAAACTGTAATTTCTAATAGGTGTAGGGGGTTTCTTGCGATTTGACTAACCCAACCCCATTCTTCTTGCACCAACCGAACACCCTCTCATCCTCTTACTCTCTCCGACACGAGAAAAGTTTATTTTCTCTCAAAACCCTTCTCCCTCATTTTCCAATATCCCTCTCTCCCTCTTTCTTGTAATCTCTCCATCAAAAGGGAGAGATTGGAGGAGATAAAGCTTGAAAAAAGCTTGGACGAGAAGACCAAGCTCTTGTGCAAGTGAAGGCTTGAGGAGCTTGCAACTAAGGTGAGCTCTTTGTGGATTTTAAGTTAGGATTTTTGTTAGATTCTTTGAAATTAGAGTTTCAAGAGACCCTATAAGATTCTAAACTAGTTTAATCAAATAATTCATCATGAATTTGGGGTGTTCTTGAGAATCTAGAAACCTAGGGTTGAAATTGGGTTTTTTGTCCTTATTAGTTTCGAACTAAATTGACCCTCTAATACTCTAATTAAAGGTTAGAAGAACACGCCTAACAACTTTAATTTGGAAGCGTAGCGGCCTCGGCGATCGATTAGAGGAAATGAGCTGATTCATGAAGATTTGGATTCGTTAAGCCTAACGTGCGGCGCATCGTCGTTGGGAGCCTAATTGCAAGTATCTACAAGCAATTAGGAAGCATTGTGAGGTGGGTTGTATATCACCGAAGTGATTAGGTCACTTCCATGCCAAAGAGTAAAATTTAATATTATTTTATTGATACATGTAATGGTTGTTTAATTGGTGAAATGAGTAGGCATAGATTATATGCTACTTAGGATAAATTAACTACCATTGGACATATAACACTAGGCAAGTGGAAACATATAGGGTATATGTGTATGCCTAGGTGTGGACATTGGACATAGGTCGATTAACTCTAGGATAATTAGAGAACTCGACAAGTGAGAAATTAAGGACTAGATGTCACATGAATTATGAATCCTAGACGTGGACAACTAGGATAACAAAAGAACATGGTAAAACTAGAAAACTTAGTGTCATGGAACATAGGTTGAAAACATAGTGGTGGGTAGGCCACTCGGACAAGATAAATATAGAACCTAGAGTCGAGTGAACCTACGTGGGAAAGACATAGGACCTAGTGTCGTTGAACATTAAATATAGTGGTAGGAAGACCACTAGGATTAGAATGTCATTGAACCTAGTGTCGTTAAACATAGGTTGGACAACATAGTAGTAAAATGACCATGTAAACAAATAAGTCATAGAACTGAGGAAGGTTGGCTTGAAGACGGAAAAGGATGTGCACATTTAATGATCGTGGTATCAGCTCAGGCGTGTGCGATGATTTCGCCACCGTAGGCTGGACACCCGGGGCGTGTGCGACGGTTTCGCCGTCGTAGGGATCTTGGTATCAGCTCAGGCGTGTGCGACAATTTCGCCGCCATAGGCTGGATACCCGGGGTGTGTGCGACGATTTCGTCGCCCAACGACTTGAGCCATTGATGGCGTTTGCGACGATTTCGCTGCCAGATGGCTAAGTCAAGTAATGGCGGTAAAACGCGGATGATTGACTCAAGACCGAGTCGGGTGGTATAGCTTGGCTAAGATAAGAGAACCATAGGAGCGGGTTGGATATAAAATGGATAGTGAAATAGTAAGTAGAAATAGAAAATAACATACGTGTGTGATTTGATTATCGCATTTACTTGAGGCATAAGCATGATGTTTTGTTAATTGCATATAGTAGAGTTATATGCTTACATAGTTATAGGTGTATATATTGGACTAACCTGCTTATATTGTCTCCTTTGGACCTGGTGGGTCAAGCTCTTCCCTTGGGTGGCCGTACCTATTAGGAACTATGTTTATAGTTCTCATCCCTATGTTTTACAGGTCCACACGTGAGCGGCGCGGCGGCGCGAGGAAAGGACGTAGCTCGATAGTTAGCGTCCTGCCATTGTGAGTAGAGATAGATGTACCCTGGATCAGCGTAGCTTAAGGGTATAGAAAAGAAAAGAAAAAAATTGTAATAACAATCTGATTGTATTTGAAAGAAAAAGAGTGTAATATGTAATTGAATGAGTTGAATGCTTGTAATAGCGTAGTTATTTATGTTTTTGATGCTTTTCTTATACAATCTGTGTATGAATTCTATTCCTGTTTGGAACATCGTGAATTGTACTGATTGTGACGCCTTGGACGGATAGGAAAAATTCTGTCCGTTTGGCGGGTTTGGCGCATGCGCACGTGCGGGGCTTCTTCCACCTATTTGGGAAAGGGACGGCGGGGTGTGACAGTTGTCTTCCGAATCGTTGAAGCATTGGTAAAACTCGAAAACCTAATTTCTTTATACAGTTATGGTTAATAGGGCATTTCGATGCTTTTTTGCATTGTGGAAAGTGTTGGGCAGCATTAGTTAATACTGTTTGGCATTTAGACTACTTGTTCGAGGCCCAGAAACCTTACAAGGCTAATTTGGTGCAAAACGAAACAGTTTGAAGCAACATAGGATCGTTATCACCCGTTTCGATTTTATTTTCATGGAATCGGCATTGTTGCGGTTTAGAATAGTTGTTGAACCTTGTTTGCTAGCCTAGCGTTGCTATTTGAGCCCTTTGTGACAGCGAGCGTGTTGTGGGTTGGTCCCGATACCGAAATAGATATCCCCAAACACGTTTTGGCTAACTTTTGGAGCTATGGCTTTCATTGTCGCGCACCTTGCGTGCGGCTGTCCCAACACCTGGCATTTTAGGATGAGGGATGAGATTTAGAGACATGT
Organism: Puya raimondii; assembly: GCA_016920855.1. Taxonomy (NCBI): domain Eukaryota; kingdom Viridiplantae; phylum Streptophyta; class Magnoliopsida; order Poales; family Bromeliaceae; genus Puya; species Puya raimondii. The sequence continues at coordinate 209,410,695 of JABWPP010000050.1, read as the reverse complement.
GGTATGACTCGAGACACTTCGTGGGCTAAAGTGGCATCACTACAACAACATTGAGTTTTAGTGGCAATTTAATAGTGGCCATTATAAAATGGCAACTATTATTTCTGTTTAAGTATATTTTAGCAGCAATTATTCTAAGTCATAAATTTTTAACGACTATTATTTAGGTATTAAATACATCTACAAAAACCCCAAAACCCCTTCTCACATGAACCCAAGCCTGATACCCCCTCACACGCTCTATCTCTTTCATCCAATCCCAAACCCGATACCCACGTCTCCTCCCTTTCTCCTCACCCCTCCCCTCCCCTCCCCCTCTACCCCTCTCATCCTCTCTGTAGTGCATTGAACTTCAGCAAATTATGGAGTTCTAGTGAGAGGAATAGTATTCTATACCATTATGAGAGTTTTGATTGAGTTTGAAAAGCTCGAGGCTGTTTTCGGGGCTTAATTAGCACGAAAACGGACTTCGGAGGCCAAAATATGTAAAAACTGCACTTTTGGCTATTGTGTACAGGTACCGCGTTTGGGTACCGGAACCCTGTTGCATATGGATTGGCATAGCTCTCGGGTTTTGCGAAACTCAGCTGGGTACCAGTACTGATTCGACTTGTACCGGTACTGATATGGGTGGTACCGAAACTCAGTTGAAGACTATGATTTCCAACGTTCGGGTTTTGCGGGACTGAACCCAGGTACCGGAACAACTGGGTTGTGTACCGGTACTCCAATTCGCGTACCGGTACTCAATGGTGCTGAACTGTTTTCTCACAGTTTGTAATTTCTGGCTTTTGAGAGGCCTTTGGGGATATTGTTACAATAGGTTAAGTAACCCTTCACCCATCCTATTTGCACAGTGTAGTTGTAGCAAGAGAAGGGAGAAAAAGGTGAGTCTTCCTCCTTTTTTTCCTAGGGTTTCTTCCTTTAAACCTTATAATCCTTGGATTTTCTTCCTCTTCTCTTCTCTTCATCTACTCCATGGATGCGTGCATCTAGGACTTGGAGTGGAGCTCGAGCTTACAGAAGAGACTTGTTTCAGGTCTAAGCTTCAAACCTAGCAACTTTAAGAAGGGATTGGAGCTCTCATTGAGGTTAGTAACCTTCTTACATCCTCAAATTGTGAGATTTGCAAGAATTTTTGGTAAAAAACCTAGTTTTGTTAAAATTAGGGTTTACTTTGGGATTTTTCTTTTGTGACCTTTTGGGGTGAAATTGATAGGTGTAGAACACTCTTTTAGGTTGGATTTGAAGCCCCATTGCTTTGGTTTGGACTTTGGACAAATTTTACTTGATCTAAGATAATTTTTACCTATTTTCTACTTGATTTTTGGTCAATTTCGTGGTGAGCTTTTTAGAAGCTTGTAACCCCTTGAAATTTTTTTTTAGGATACAAGAAGTCTAGGGGACAACTTTGTTTGGAAAACGATCGAGCTTCTAAAGGTTATCTGGTGGGTTTGACCTCACCGAAATGGGTGAACTCCCCCCCTATGTCTCCTATCTTGTTATAGGGCATAATAGATGATTTAGTATGCTATTCATGGCAACATAGAATTTTTGAGCATATGGTTTGGTCATTCCATGCATGAAGACTTGCATTCTCTATGTGGTAGAGGCATTTGTAATAAATAGCATGCATGTCAAGACTTATGAATTCAATTGTAAAGTATTTGTGTAAATCGCTCTCAAGCATAAAGTTGAGTTGTACCATATAAGACACTACATGACTAGTGGAGCTATTTATTTGGATAGAACTTCAATGGCAATTCTTTACACTTGCAATAGCTAAGAGGAAACATGACACATTGCATGTTAATGACATATTGTAGAGTTAAGTATATTGTACTTAAACCAAGATGAACGACTAGATATGACATTATGACAATATACTCGACCTCTAGGTCGTCAATTGATATTCCATATTTTAGACATGATGGATGAGGTTTCATACGCATTTGACCATACTTGTTTGCCCTTGTGCTCATTTGCACAAGCTTGTGAGGGTCGCTTCCTACAAGCCGGCACTCCGAAGTTTAGCCTTTGCGACACCATGCACGCCCATGCGGGATTGGGCATCGAAGTGGGATGCCGTAGGCAAAGCTCATTCCTAAAGGGGGAATGTTGACTACCACGGGGCCATTAGGCACGGCACAAGCCGGGATGTTACCTTCTGTAAGTCCCCAATGATTGGATAAAAGTTAAACTTGACATTGTACATCCAACTAGTTGATGCATACAAAGTAATTGGACATACAAGTTGGTCATTACACACTTGTATACTTGATAGTAGTAGAACTACTGTAGTACACTAAACTTTAGCAAATTGCGGAGTTCTAGTGTGAGAATAGTGGCTTGTACTATTCAGGAGTTTTGGGTTGAGTTTGGCGAGCTTCAGAGTGTTTTCGGGACTTGAAAAGTGCGAAAACGGACTCCGGGAGTCGAAATCTGCAAAAGTGCAGATTTTGCAATTGTATACCGGTATCTGGCTTGGGATACCGGAATCCTGTGAGAAATGGTTTTGCGCAGCTCTCGGGTTCTGCGGAATCCTGCTGGTGATACCGGAATAGGCTGGCATTCCGGTATGTGCTTCGCATACCGGTACTGAAGTGTTTAGTACCGGTACTGAGAAGTGGAATACCGGAATCCCTTCGCGTGGCCTGTTTGGCCGAGGCTCGGGTTTTGCAGAATTTGTAAGTATACCGGTATACACATGCGCATACCGGTATATAATGCTGCAGAATGTATTTTGTGCAGTTTTGCAATTTTGGCTTTTTGAGGGGCCTAATTAGATTTTGTTGCTTGGGTTTAAGTACCCCTTCACCCCTCTCTTGTTGTGTTGGCTGAGAATGGAGGAGAAGGAGTTGAGGTAGGGTTTCCCTCTCTCTCTTTCTAGATTTTCTCTTCCCCCAACCCCTAGATCTTGGTTTTGATCTCCTTTCTCTCCATTTTTCCCATGGAGGTGGACTTCTAGGCTTGGAGGGAGCTCGTGGCTTGCGAGATGAACTTGTTGGTGGATGAACCCCAACCCTAGCCTCTTTTTGCTTGGTTTGGAGCTCTTATGAGGTGAGTAATTATCTTATAACTCCTCTATTAGTGATTGCTACTTGGATTTGGGATGGAAACCTAGTTTCTTGGAAATTAGGGTTTCATTTGGGGTTTTGTGATTGTGAGCCCTTGAGGTGGAATTGATGGGTGTAGATTGTTGTTGTAGGTTAGATTGGAAGATCTCTAACCTCCAATGGGACTTAGAACAAGTTTTATTTGCTCAAGGTAATTTCCACCCATTTACCTCATTGATTTTTGGGTAGTTTTCGAATTGCTTGTTCGATACCCCTAACCCTTTGGAAAATTATCTTAGGGTATGAGAAGCTCGGGGGACAACTTCGTTTCGAAGTACTGCGAGGTTTCGACGGGTATCCGGTGGGTCTGACCTCACCGAAATGGGTGAACTCCCCCTATGTCTCCTATCTTGTTATAGGATTGATTATATGCATAATTATGATAATTATGGCATGATGAGAATTGTGATTGCATGAGATATATATGTTGTGTATGAAAAAATGCATAGTACATATAGTGTGACATTATGAGAATAACTCGCATGCTAGGGTATTTGCACTAATAGTGTAATGATGCATTAGGAAATGATAATTAAGATATGCATGCTAGAAAGAAGTGTCATATGAGGCACTACTTGGGTAATGGTTTAGTACATTCTCTTTGCATACCTATGTATGCTTGTATAGAGAAAAGAGAGGATATGACATATGCAGGATAAGTTGTTGCACCTCATTTTAGGTGAACAACTTTGACGGGCATCGTTGGCTTCTGGCTCGACCTTTTGGTCGCGGAGATGATTCCATGTTTAAGACATGAGGAAAGGGATTCTAGTTGTATTTGATAATTATAATTGGTTGGACATGAGTCCATTTGGTTAATTAAACACTTGCATGATAGCTCTATACTCTATGTAGTAAAGGTTGTTGTAGCTTATGCATGGCAGGGATAAGGTCTTGTTGGCATCGTAGAATGCATTGTCATGGCATTGTAGAATGCATGAATTGTAGCATTGGAATAATGCATAAACTATAGCATTTGTTGAATGCATCGGTTTTGGTATTGGTTATAGCATTAGTATAATGCATTGGATATGGCATTGGGATAATGCATGGTTTATGAACTTAGTAAACCGAGAGGTAAACATTTACATGTTAGAGACATGGACATATTGGTAGGGACATACCAACGGAAAATTTGGGAACAACATGACATCGTGGACATTTAGCATATTGGCTATTGAATGTAGAAAACATAACATGACATGTTTTGACATAATGTGAAATTAAACATATGATATTATTATGGTTGATTGTTGCTTGTTAGCCACTATGCTCGTTTACACATGCTTGTGAGGGTCGCTCCCTACAAGCCGGCACTCCGGAGTTGGCCTCGCGACAGTTATTTCGCCCGTGTGTTAGAGAGAGCGCCGAAATGGAACCGCCGTGGGTAAGGCTCACCAAAGCGTGAGGTGTTGACTACCACGGAGCCATTAGGCTCGGCACAAGTGAACATCCCTCTATTGTATTCTTTTATGACTACATGGTTATGGTTTTATGCAAAGGTGAACATTCATATAGTAAGAGGCTATTTTAACCGTAATCGTGACACTTGACACCCTAATTAATTGATGCATATACATGTAGTGTATGGACATAGTATTGGGTGGTGACATTGTGGCATTGCATGTAAACCGTGAAATTAATTGTAGAGCATATTCATGTTCATATAGATGATTTAGTCATTGGAGGCAAGATAGTTGTAGAACTATCTGTTTAGCATTTTATGTTTTATGCTTTATGTTTCAGTATACTATCTTGCCTCAGTTGACCTAGCGGTGTAATTCGCCACTCTCGGCGGCTTACCCACTGGGAACTATTGATAATAGTTCTCACCCCCATTGTTGTTGGATTTTATTTCAGAGCCTTCCGCAGCAGGAGAGGCTTGGGATCGCGGCGAGGGGTTAGCAGCTAGCTAGAGCCTCTGCGGTGTTGTTGTAGGCATACCATGGGTTTCCTTTCATTGTATTTTGAATGAAAGATGTATAATTTTGTTGGTTGATTGATCTACTAGTTGATAAGATGTATAATTCTATTGTATATCTTGAGATTTTAGTTGTGTGGATTTTGTTTTAGTTGTAGAACTATGTTCTCGCTCTGATCACCCTGTTTAGGATGTATTCCTTATTCTATTGGATTTATGTTATTGTAGACGCCTTGTGTACTTTGTGTTTGCTTTGAGGTACACGGCGGGTCTGTGCACGTGCCTGGTAGGCTCCCACGAGGGCCCGGGGCGTGACAACTACATACATGTTGATTGGCTTAGTCATACAAAGGCATGATAGTAATAGAACTATTTCATTTCAGTTGTTACATTCTCGTTCTATATTTACTACCATTACCTCAGTTGACCTAGTGGTGTATTTCGCTATTCACAGTGGCTTACCCACTGGGAACTATTGTTTAATAGTTCTCCCCCCATTAGTTGTTTGTTTTTGTTTCAGAGTCTTCCACTGTGGGAGAGGCTAGGGATCGCTGCAATGGGTTAGCGACTAACTAGGGCCTTTTCGGTGTTGCTGTAGGTGGATCCGAGGCACCTTTCTTTTGGTTTTAGTTATGAAAGATCTATCTTTGTATTTTGTATAGTGACCACCTTGTATTCATAAGATGTACCTTTTGTGTAAAACTTATTGTATATCTTGTGAATGGTATATCCTAGTAAACTTGTCTTTTTACTTCATAGTGTTAAGTTCACATACTCTAATGATCTTGTTTAGGATGTATACATACTTCTTTTTCCGCTTGTTTGATGTAGATGCCTTGTGTGCACCGGGGGTGCCTTGTGCGCAGGCGGGTCTGTGCACATGCCGGATAGGCTTCCGCTGGGGCCCGGACATGACAGAGTTGGTATCGGAGCCTAGGGTTGAGTCTTAGTGGACCTAGCAAACCTTAGGCTGGTTGGACTATAAAAATTAGGAACGTGAGAGACGGGGTCTTTTGTGACTTTTGGCGAAAGCAACATAATTGGGTCATGTCGTTAGCTCCAAATGGTTGGAGTTTGATCGAGGTGAACAACTTCTATCTCCTTGGAGGGTCACGTTGGCGACCGACAACGTGATATCGGGGAATAATTGGGGGTCACTTCATTACTTTCGCTTGATTGGGGTTCGTATTTTATTAGCGGGAATGCGTTGGGTGTGGGTTGTTCTAACCTACGCATGTTATGTTTGTTACAGTTTGTGATGTCGACGACTCGCTCCATGATGGCTGAAGCAGCCGCCGCGGCTGATGCTGAGGAGGTGGAGATCTCCGCTAATTTCGGATCCAGTGAGGTCCGTGAGTTGAGAAAGCAGTTGGCTCTATCCCTCTGACGTTTTGCTGGTGGAATCGTCAGTGTTGGTCTTTCGACCTTCTACTAGTTCTTACGTCAAACTGACGTGTACTAGATTGGGCAGACACAGTTTGGTGTCAGATCTCTTTTGGCGCGTTCATCTTGTGCGGCTATCCTAACACCTAAATTAGTGAGTCGTAGGATTGCAGTTGGTATTTGTTTGGCTTTCGTGTTGTTGCGAGATCTTCCAGGGTTTGTTAGGTCTCACAGCGTTTGATGTTGGTTTGACGACGCTCGGGGATTCTATTTCCATCGCACTGGGTCGCGGGTAGTCGTTGGTTTGTTGTTGTGAGCCAAAAGACTCCTTGGGAGTGGGCTCATGGCTGATCTTGTTTTGTGGGTCGGTTTGCATACTCGATGATTCGGTGATGCTTCCGTGAACGTTGGTCCAGCTTAAGAGTTGAGTTGGCCTGGTACTTTTGTAGTGTTGCCAACTTGTAGCTGGCAATTGATTTTCAGATATTTTGCTTTTCTTTTCATAAGTACGTTGGCTGCAGACAGCGTAGTGTCAAAAGTTAGGACGAAATATCCTTTCCCTCTTGGGAGCTGGAGTCGGTTTTGCGAGAACGGTACTCGCAGTTGTTTGCGGAGGATGCGTGAGTAAGTTTCGGGGACGAAACTTCTTGTAAAGTGAGGATGATGTGAGGACTGAGTTTCGGCCGTGTAGCTAAAATCCCTGTTGACAATGTTTTGTATGTATTTTAATTACATAATCACTTGTCAAGTTTCGGGAGAAAACGAGTTAGGATGGAGATTTTACGTGATCTTTACTTTTCACTTAAGTGAATAGTAACTCGGGTTTTTGGAGAGGCCAATGTGATGAGATGGCTTCTGGCGCGTATTGGACTCCGTTCATAGTGATCCAATAGCTCGTTTTCAACTGTCCGACTATCCTGGATCTAGTGGTGCTGACAAATTTTGGGTTTGATGCACGTTTTTTTGAGAAAACTGGGTTTTATCGAAAAGTGGGTTTTTGTTCCCTATCGTTTTTGCTTTTTAAAGCTTCCCGTTGCTCCGTTTTGCGTGGAGACCCTCGAGTGAGGATCCTTCTGTGAGAGGAGGTTTGTGTCGAGGGATCTTGGCTGCAATTTCGCTTGTTTGAGGGGTTTTGGAGGGGTTATTTGTTGTATTCATTTGTGTGTTTTGGTGGAGCGGAGAGAGGATGGTTTTTGTCGCGAATCGGCAACCGTTTCTGGCGATATAAAATCGTAGGTTTGATGGTCTGGCAGTGCCGGAAGCGCTGGCTCAATCCGTTCGTTGATCCGATGAACCGATCGTCCGAAATCGCGCGTCGTTAGAAGAAGGGTCGTTTTTGCGTTTTGGATCTTTTCGCGAAAGACCCTATATTTTATGTATGGAATCGCGAGGGATCGCTTGTGGAGGTGCACCGACGTGTTTTTCAGGCGCCCTGAGGGACTGGGTTAGATATATGGAAGGTTCAGGGGGTTTTGTGCGATTATACCTTGGAGTATAACTAGTGCACATTAGGTTTCTCTTTGGAAAACCCTAACCCTAGCCCTTCTTCTCCACCCCTGCAGTCCAGCCGCCTCATCTCCCTCCTCTGACCTCGTCGCGCGCTTTCCCCGGCCGACGGCGACTTCCCTCCGGCCGGCCAAGCTTGCGGCCTACAGCCCATCTTTCTCTTTTCCCCTATTTTCTTCTTCCTCCTCTTCTTCTCTGGACCCGGGACCTCTTGGGGGAAAGATGCGCCGGTGAACGCCACTCATCCACCTCCGGGACCGCCGCTTGCCTCCCCGGCCCTCCCTGTTTCGCCGGAGAGCCGCCGCTATCGCTGCTCGGCCGCGGGTGCAGAGTCGGGCAGCAGCGGCCGAGGGTTCTTGAACCGCCGCCGCCGCCGCCCCTCGCCGTCGCAACTGCCTCCCTCCAGCCCCGGGTGACCTGCCGCCACCGCCGCTAGACTCCTCGGCCGCCGCCGTCGCCGCCGCTTCCCGTCGCCGGCCGAGGTGAGCGCCATGTCCCTTACCTCCCCCGCACCCGACCTGGGCCCACGCATGCGCTGCCGTGCCGCCGGCCACCGGCCGGAGCTTGCTTTGCTCCGGCCAGACCCGAATCTAGGGTTGGTTCTTGGTTGTGCACTGTTCCGGCCATCGCAGCGCCTCCCGATCTTTGAGGAAGGGAGCACGATGATCGTGGTGACTCGCTGATCATCGTGCTCACCTTACTTCTTGCTGTGGAGGCCTCGTTTAGCCGTTTCGGTAAGGTCGAGCTTTTGGACCTTATAATTTTGTGATGTTCTTGGGCCCGGCGCACTCCGCGACTATTTTTGTCGCTCCGGGCTGTGAGCATGCCCTCCGTTGCGTCGAGACCTGTCCGCTGGTGCTCACGGTTGGTCGTGCGTACGCACGATGCGCTGTAACGGCCTTCTTGAATGCTTGTTTTACGATTATATGATTGTTTAGGGGGTTGTTTGCGATTTTTGCAGCGTGGGATCGCTGCGGGCAGCATGGGTTTAACCCCTGTGGCCCTCTAGACTGTTTGCCCTGGTTTGTGACGCCTCGTAGAAATCCGTTTCGATTTCCGGCGCGTTTTCCGACAAATCGGTCGGCGGAACGCGCGTTTCGGTCGCATGGCTCACTTGTTGAGATCGTGAGCGACCTGGCTTCGTCGCCTAGCCTTGTCGGCTGTTCCTCTCCGCTGTCCCGAAGTTCCGAGGGCAGCGGATGAGCGACGGAGGGTTCCGGTGCCAAATCGGCATCTTTCGGGAACCCGGAAAGCCGTTTTTGGGTGCGTTTGTGTTCGTGGCACCCCGGACTTGTGTTCGCTGTCCGATCACCTTGTTAGGTGTGGTTGCGGACAGCGGATGACTTGCTTGGTTTGTTGGTACCCCTCTGGGGCTTGGTTTGGGTTTCGGAATTGTTCCGGCGGATTTTTCGGACCTTCCGACGATTTCGGGTATGTGAGCTTTTATGTTTAGTGTCGACTCGGTAGACCTTGACCCTGTGAGTCTTTCGAAGGTCCTATCGACGTTTCTGAGAGCCGTCGGTGTTAGGCTCTCCATTCTTCAGGTGGGTGCTTCGATCCGAAGTCGGTTGAGTGGACTATCGGTGATACCTTTCTTCCCCTTTCTTTGCATGGTTGGTTATTAGTTCACTAGGCTCCCGTTTTATCTCTACTTATGTGAGCTTGCCATTAGTAGAGTAGTGTGGATGTTGCATGACTTATTGATATGCTTTGAGAGCCGATTAGGTGATGGATGTGATGCACGACCCCGGGTGATGGATGCATAGCACGACCTAAGTGGGTGATGGATGCTGGACACGACCCATGAGGCACGGTCCAGGCTGGGCCATACTCCATATGGGTCCCTATGAGATAAAGTAAATAGTTACATTCGTATAACATAAACCGATTTGATGCATGGTGTATCTTGCATGACTTATTGATATGACCTGGTTGGTCGGTGGTGATCGCCTGTTGTTCCGAGCGATCCTTGGACTTGGTCCCGTTGCTATTCTCGGCTTGTTGCCGTCCTGTAGATTGAGCATTTTGCATCGATCGTCACAGCTCTTCTAGCACTTCACATACACCAGCGGTCTGATCCACCGCAGGAGGGTGTTCTTTTCCGGAAAAGGGTCGTGCGATTCCGACTCGTGTGCCTCTTGTCATGTGCATCTGCGGAGGTTATGTGCCGATGAGTGAGCATATTGTGACAGTGCCAGGGATCCGTCCCTGTGGCCTGGTGGTGATTGGGTTTTATTATTTATCTACAGTTGATGCATATGCTATTTACTTGCAGTAGTTTAGTATTTCATACCTGTTGTATCATACTTACCTGTGCCACTGTTTTCTTACCTATCTATCTATTGATCCTCCTTGCCGGTGTGTGCACCTCGCCTTCGTCGGCTTGCGGCACCCACTGGGAGGGGAGACATGTTTACATGTTCTCACCCCCCGCCATCGTTGTTGTTTTTAGGTGATCTTGGTGGTGGGAGTCGGGACGTGGTGAGACGTGATTAGCTAGCGTGCTTTAGAGGTTCCGACCAGTATTATCGTCAGATTGGTTTACCCTGACTCTCTCATTTAGTAGATTTTATATTATGGCTCAGTTACTCTGTTTGTTTGATTATGTCATGGATGATTATGTTTTATTTCTATCCATTGTGGACTTGTGTTATCCGATGGTTTATACTTTGTGGATTTCTATCCCTCGTGGTAGCTGGTTTTCAAAAACAGTGTTTCCTTGTGGGAAACAGTTTTTTAAGGTTTTTATGATAGATCGGCTTTTGGTTTTCAAAAAAAAGTTCTCGTGTGGGGAACAGTTTCAAAATGACATTTTAACATGATTGAAATTAGGGTTTCAAAACAAAGCTTCCGGATGGGAAGCACTTTTAATAGAATGTCTGTTGTACTGTGCATTGTATCGTCCTTCGCCTAAGGAGTGTTTAGAGGCATGCATGTATTAAGGATGGCTAGATGTATGAGATGACTGTTGTGTGGATGAATGAATGGTGATTTGTGATACTGTTATGTGTAGTGGTACGCCGTGCAAATACAGGGGACGCTCTGTCCGTGTAGACAGAGGAATCTGTATTTGTGGCGGGTCTATACGTCGCGCGGGCTAGGACTTCTAAAAAAAAAAAAAATTGACACGTTCTTTCGCATCTAAAACTACCCCGGGGCGTGATAAATTAAGATGGTATCAGAGCATAAAAGTTGCAAACACACATTCATTCATTAACGTGTAACTGAACCACTGGTTAGGTTGACCCATAGGAAGGCCTAGGACTTATCGGCACGTGAGAGCGCGGGGTTGTTGGGATTCAGTCCCGGTGTCTGGGTCGAGATTTAATAATCTCGAGGTGTATGGTTATTTTATTTGCCCCGTGTTTTGTGCTGCAGGTGTTTGACTATTTCTTCCTTGTGTATACTTTATGGTGTGGGTACAGACTCGTGCTTCTACTAGAAGTGGTGGTGGAGCACCAGGCAGATACCAAGTGGCAGGGTGAGTTTTCCCAGGTTTAGCGCCTCGTTGGCTGGTGGCGGCCTTAACGGACTAGGTGACGTCACTTGGTGAGTATGTGTAGTTGTTTGGACTGTCCTTGGCCTGGCCCCACTTTCTGTGTAGAGCACGAGAGCCACTGCGAGCGTCTCTACGGAGACGTTACTTTGAGCGGTTTCGATCGCGACTTCTGTGGGGGCTACTAGAGTGTAGCCCAAGGTTTGGTAGCGGTGTTGGATGACCGCAACTTTGGTGTTACCTTCTCTATCATTATTGGGTAAGGCGGTGATGCCTATCCCTCTGACGTTTTGCTGGTGGAATCGTTAGTGTTGGTCTTTCAACCTTCTACTAGTCTTACGTCAAACTGACGTGTACTAGATTGGGCAGACACAGTTTGGTGTCAGATCTCTTTTGGCGCGTTCATCTTGTGCGGCTATCCTAACCTAAATTGGTGAGTCGTAGGATTGCAGTTGGTATTTGTTTGGCTTTCGTGTTGTTGCGAGATCTTCCAGGGTTTGTTAGGTCTCACAGCGTTTGATGTTGGTTTGACGACGCTCGGGGATTCTATTTCCATCGCACTGGGTCGTGGGTAGTCGTTGGTTTGTTGTTCTGAGCCAAAAGACTCCTTGGGAGTGGGCTCATGGCTGATCTTGTTTTGTGGGTCGGTTTGCATACTCGATGATTTGTTGATGCTTCCGTGAACGTTGGTCCAGCTTAAGAGTTGAGTTGGCCTGGTACTTTTGTAGTGTTGCCAACTTGTAGCTGGCAATTGATTTTCAGATATTTCGCTTTTCTTTTCATAAGTACGTTGGCTGCAGACAGCGTAGTGTCAAAAGTTAGGACGAAATATCCTTTCCCTCTTGGGAGCTGGAGTCGGTTTTGCGAGAGCGGTACTCGCAGTTGTTTGCGGAGGATGCGTGAGTAAGTTTCGGGGACGAAACTTCGTGTAAGGTGAGGATGATGTGAGGACTGAGTTTCGGCTGTGTAGCTAAAATCCCTGTTGACAATGTTTTGTATGTATTTTAATTACATAATCACTTGTCAAGTTTCGGGAGAAAACGAGTTAGGATGGAGATTTTACGCGATATTTACTTTTCACTTAAGTGAATAGTAACTCAGGTTTTTGGAGAGGCCAATGTGATGAGATGGCTTCTGGCGCGTATTGGACTCCGTTCATAGTGATCCAATAGCTCGTTTTCAACTGTCCAACTATCCTAGATCTAGTGGTGCTGACGAATTTTGGGTTTGATGCACATTTTTTTGAGAAAACTGGGTTTTATCGAAAAGTGGGTTTTTGTTCCCTATCGTTTTTGCTTTTTAAAGCTTCCCGTTGCTCCGTTTTGTGTGGAGACCCTCGAGTGAGGATCCTTCTGTGAGAGGAGGTTTGTGTCAAGGGATCTTGGCTGCAATTTCGCTTGTTTGAGGGGTTTTGGATGGGTTATTTGTTGTATTCATTTGTGTGTTTTGGTGGAGCGGAGAGAGTATGGTTTTTGTCGCGAATCAGCAACCGTTTCTGGCGATGTAAAATCGTAGGTTTGATGGTCTGGCAGTGCCAGAAGCGCTGGCGCAATCCGTTCGTTGATCCGATGAACCGATCGTCCGAAATCGCGCGTTGTTAGAAGAAGGGTCGTTTTTGCGTTTTGGATCTTTTCGCGAAAGACCCTATATTTTATGTATGGTATCGCGAGGGATCGCTTGTGGAGGTGCACCGACGCGTTTTTCAGGCGCCCTGAGGGACTGGGTTAGATATATGGAAGGTTCAGGGGTTTTGTGCGATTATACCTTGAAGTATAACTAGTGCACATAGGGTTTCTCTTTGGAAAACCCTAACCCTAGCCCTTCTTCTCCACCCCTGCAGTCCGGCTGCCTCCTCTCCCTCCTCTGACCTCGCCGCGCGCTTCCCCCGGTCGCCGGCGACTTTCCTCCGGCCGGCCAAGCTTGCGGCCTGCAGCCCACCTTTCTCTTTTCCTCTGTTTTCTTCTTCCTCCTCTTCTTCTCTGGACCCGGGACCTCTTGGGGGAAAGACGTGCCGGTGAACGCCTCTCCTCCACCTCCGGGACCGCCGCCTGCCTCCCCGGCCCTCCCTGTGTCGTCGGAGAGCCGCCGTTGTCGCTGCTCAACCGCGGGTGTAGAGTCGGGCAGCAGCGGCCAAGGGTTCTTGAACCGCCGCCGCCGCTGCCCCTCACCGTCACAACTGCCTCCCTCCAGCCCCGGGTGACCTGCCGCCACCGCCGCTAGACTCCTCGGCCGCCGCCGTCGCCGCCGCTTCCCGTCGCCGGCCAAGGTGAGCGCCGTGTCCCTCACCTCCCCCGCACCCGACCTTGGCCCGCGCGTGCGCTGCCGTACCGCCGGCCGCCGGCCGGAGCTTGCTTTGCTCCGGCTAGGCCCGAATCTAGGGCTGGTTCTTGGTGGTGCACTCTTTCGGCCATCGCAGCACCTCCCGATCTTCGAGGAAGGGAGCACGATGATCGTGGTGACTCGTTGATCATCGTGCTCACCTTACTTCTTGCTGTGGAGGCCTCGTTTAGCCGTTTCGGTAAGGTCAAGCTTTTGGACCTTATAATTTTGTGATGTTCTTGGGCCCGGCGCACTCCGCGACTATTTTTGTTGCTCCGGGCTGTGTGCATGCCCTCCGTTGCATCGAGACCTGTCCGCTGGTGCTCACGGTTGGTCGTGCGGACGCACGATGCGCTCTAACGGCCTTCTTGAATGCTTGTTTTGCGATTATATGATTGTTTAGGGGGTTGTTTGTGATTTTTGCAGCGTGGGATCACTGCGGGCAGCATGGGTTTAACCCTTGTGGCCCTCTGGACTGTTTGTCCTGGTTTGTGACGCCTCGCAGAAATCCGTTTGGATTTTCGGCGCATTTTCCGACAAATCGGTCGGCGGAACGCGCGTTTCGATCGCATGGCTCACTTGTTTAGATCGTGAGCGACCTGGCTTCGTCGCCTAGCCTTGTCGGCTGTTCCTCTCCGCTGTCCCAAAGTTCCGAGGGCAGCGGATGAGCGACGGAGGGTTCCGATGCCAAATCGGCATCTTTCGGGAACCCGGAAAGCCGTTTTTTGGTGCGTTTGTGTTCGTGGCACCCCAGACTTGTGTTCGCTGTCCGATCACCTTGTTAGGTTTGGTTGCGGACAGCGGATGACTTGCTTGGTTTGTTGGTACCCCTCTGGGGCTTGGTTTGGGTTCGGAATCGTTCCGGCGGGTTTTCCGGACCTTCCGACGATTTTGAGTATGTGAGCTTTTATGTTTAGTGTCGACTCGGTAGACCTTGACCCTGTGAGTCTTTCGTAGGTCCTGTCGACGTTCCTGAGAGCCGTCGGTGTTAGGCTCTCCGTTCTTCAGGTGGGTGCTTCGATCCGGAGTCGGTTGAGTGGACTATCGGTGATACCTTTCTTCCCATTTCTTTGCATGATTGGTTATTAGTTCACTAGACTCCCGTTTTCTCTCTACTTATGTGAGCTTGCCATTAGTAGAGTAGTGTGGATGTTGCATGACTTATTGATATGCTTTGAGAGCCGATTGGGTGATGGATGTGATGCACGACCCCGGGTGATGGATGCATAGCACGACCTAAGGGGGTGATGGATGCTGGACACGACCCATGAGGCACGATGCAGGCTGGGCCATACTCCATATGGGTCCCTATGAGATTAAGTAAATAGTTACATTCGTTTAACATAAACCGAATTGATGCCTAACCCTCTGACGTTTTGCTGGTGGAATCGTCAGTGTTGGTCTTTCGACCTTCTGCTAGTTTTTACGTCAAACTGACGTGTACTAGATTGGGCAGACACAGTTTGGTGTCAGATCTCTTTTGGCGCGTTCATCTTGTGCGGCTATCCTAACGCCTAAATTGGTGAGTCGTAGGATTGCAGTTGGTATTTGTTTGGCTTTCGTGTTGTTGCGAGATCTTCCAGGGTTTGTTAGGTCTCACAGCGTTTGATGTTGGTTTGACGACGCTCGGGGATTTTATTTCCATCGCACTGGGTCGTGCAGTTGGCGACCATATGTCGCGGGTAGTCGTTGGTTTGTTGTTGTGAGCCAAATGACTCCTTGGGAGTGGGCTCATGGCTGATCTTGTTTTGTAGGTCGGTTTGCATACTCGATGATTCGGGGATGCTTCCGTGAACGTTGGTCCAGCTTAAGAGTTGAGTTGGCCTGATACTTTTGTAGTGTTGCCAACTTGTAGCTGGCAATTGATCTTCGGATATTTCGCTTTTCTTTTGATAAGTACGTTGGCTACAGACAGCGTAGTGTCAAAAGTTAGGACGGAATACCCTTTCCCACTTGGGAGCTGGAGTCGGTTTTGCGAGAGCGGTACCCGCAGTTGTTTGCGGAGGATGCGTGAGTAAGTTTCGGGGACGAAACTTCTTGTAAGGTGGGGATGATGTGAGGACTGAGTTTCGGCTGTGTAGCTAAACTCCCTGTTGACGACGTTTTGTATGTATTTTAATTACATAATCATTCGTCAAGTTTTAGGAGAAAACGAGTTAGGATGGAGATTTTACGCGATCTTTACTTTTCACTTAAGTGAATAGTAACTCGGGTTTTCGGAGAGGCCAATGTGATGAGATGGCTTCTGGCGCGTATTGGACTCCGTTCATAGTGATCCAATAGCTCGTTTTCAACCGTCCGACTATCCTGGATCTAGTGATGCTGACGGATTTTGTGTTTGATGCAAGTTTTTTGAGAAAACTAGGTTTTATCGCAAAGTTTGTTTTTGTTCCCTATCGTTTTTGCTTTCTAAAGCTTCCCGTTGCTCCGTTTTGCGTGGAGACCCTCGAGTGAGGATCCTTCTGTGAGAGGAGGTTTGTGTCGAGGGATCTTGGCCGCAATTTCGCTTGTTTGAGGGTGCATAGTCGGGCAGCAGCGGCCGAGGGTTCTTGAACCGCTGCCGCTGCCGCCCCTCGCCGTCGCAGCTGCCTCCCTCCAGCCCCGGGTGACCTGCCGCTAGCCTCCTCGGCCGCCGTCGTCGCCAGAAAGTGCCGCTCGGGTTGGAGTGCGCCTCCTTCCAGCGCCGTCGCCGCCGCTTCCCGTCGCCGGCCGAGGTGAGCGCCGTGTCTTTCACCTCCCCCGCACCCGACCTGGGCCCGCGCGTGCGCTGCCGTGCCGCCGGCCGGAGCTTGCTTGCTCTAGCCAGGCCCGAATCTAAGGCTGGTTCTTGGTGGTGTACTATTTCGGCCATCGCAGCGCCTCCCGATCTTCGAGGAAGAGAGCACGATGATCGTGGTGACTCGCTGATCATCATGCTCCCGTTTCGGTAAGGTCGGGCTTTTGGACTTTATAATTTTGTGATGTTCTTGGGCCCGACGCACTCCGCGACTGTTTTTGTCGCTCCGGGCTGTGAGCATGTGTAGTACACTGAACTTCAGTGTGTTGGACCGAACTTCTACAAATTGTGGAGTTCTGGTAGAAAGTGGCATGAGAGGCTATGGGAGTGGCTTCGGCCAATTTTGGGGCTTGTACGAGTGTTTTCGGCGCAAATGAGGCGCAAAAATGGACTTCGAAAAGTCAAATATGCCAAACTGCAGAATTCTGCGGCGCATTCCGGTATGTATGTGTTGATACCGGAATGGCGTGGTTGAGCTGAAAATCCAGCTCTCGGGTTCTGCAGAATCGAGTGTTGAAACCGGAATAAACTCACTTGATTTCGGTATGGATGTGTTGATTCCGGAATGAAAGTAATTAGTTCCGGTATGGATTGTGAGATACCGAAATGCAGTGGAAAATCTGGAAATCCAGCTCTCGGGCTTTACGGAATTGCCTGTTGATACCAAAATACACGCCCGTATTCCGTTATACCAGTGCGCATACCGTAATGCAGAGCTGCGTGTTGCCAGCTTTGGCTGGCTATAAGTGTTGATGTGTGAGGGGGGCAAATAGGTCTTTTCACACTCGAGGGAGTGTTTGAAAGGCAGGGACACCCTCCCCTTCTCATTTTCTTCCTCCTCTACTTCTCCTCTCCATCTCTCTCACTTTCTCCCTCTAGAGATCTCTCCAAAGCTTGGAGAAAAGAGTGGATTGAGCTTGGAAAAGGTTTCCAAAGTGGAGAAGAAGCTTCTTGGTGCAAGAAGAAGCTTGGGGAACTCGTGGTTAAGGTGAGTTCCTCATGATTTGGGTTGAAACCTTGGATTTAATCCTTTGTTATGAGGTTTTTGGAAACCCTAGGCAATCTTGACCACAAATGGTGGAAGATTGGCCATGAAATCTAGAGTTTGGCTTGCATGCATGCAAACCCTAGGTGGATTTGGGGCTTTTGCCATAGGAGGTTCTAAAAATTATTTGGACCTTCGAAAATTACAATTGAGGTATTGGAAATTATGTTAGAACAATTGATTTCAAGTATCGAGTTGATTTATGGGTTCGTAATGAGTAACAAACCATTTTCTTGTAGAAGCTTGGTTGAAGCAAGAACTCAAGGCTTAGTGACCTAGGAGCTCAAGGAATTCAAGACTTGGAAGCTCTTGAGGTGGGTTTGTGTTTACCGAAGTGATTAGCTCATTTCCATGTCTAGGGTAAATAACCATTTGAAATTAAAATAGTGTAAAAGTATGTAACCCTAGAATTTGCATGTTGGCAAAATAAGAATCATGATGAATTGAGCCATGGGCTCATCGTGCATGTTAATGAATTCAAGTATTTCATTATTAGTTATACTTGCTATGTGATTGCATATATGAAAAGTAAATCTAGTGTCATTGAACATAGGTGAGACTTGGTGACTTGAACCTAGGGCCAGTGAACTTAGGTTGGCAAGTGTGAAATGTGAACATTGGGGTATGCGACGATTTCGCTACCCCGGGTATGCGACGATTTCGCTACCCGAGCCACGTGATGGCGGAGACGAGTTGGGGTACGCGACGATTTCGCTATCCTGGTTATGCGGCGATTCCGCTACCCGAATAAGGAGATGACGATTTCACTCCTTGGAAGTTGGGACCACGATGGGGATGGCGATTGCATTGCCCGGTGCCCAACACTATATTGTGTAAAGAGAAAACATCGGGGTACGCGACGATTTCGCTATCCCGGGTATGCGGCGATTCCGCTACCCGAATAAGGAGATGACGATTTCACTCCTTGGAGGTTGGGACCGTGATGGGGATGGCGATTCCATTGCCCGGAGACCAATACTTGCGGCGATTCCGCTTTGATTGAGAACCAAATTGGTGATGCGGCGATTCCGACACCATAAATAAATAAAAGGTAGTCGAACTTGGACAATGTGAGATATAGGATGAACCTAGGAGAAAATAAAAGTTGTCATTTTATTTGGTTGCATCCTTTATGTTTATTTACAAGCATGTAAATATTTGTATGCATAGTTAATTGAAATCTAACTTATGCTTATGGTGTTTCTTTGGACCTGGTGGGTCGAGCTTCTCTCTTGGGTGGCCTTACCCACTGGAAACTATGTTTATAGTTCTCACCACACGTTTTTCAGGTCCTTCCGCGAGTGAGGCGGCGAAGCGAGGCAAGGGTTTGGCTCTGTAGATAGCGGCCCTTCCATTTTGGTGTCATGTAGTGTTGTACCCCGAGTTTTGGACAATGGTAGCATAGGGGTTTTTTTTAAAAATGTATACAACTTGTAAATTCCATAGTTTTGGAACTTGATGTATGGAATATGAATGAGAGAAAAGAAAAAATTGGGCATGTATAAATGTGCAAATGTGATATAATAGAAGTAGAACTTCTTTATGTTGATGCTTTCCTTGTGCAACTCTTGTACTCCGTTCCTAGTTGGAACATCGTGGAAATGCTTGTGTTGTGACGCCTTGGGCGGGTAGGGGAGACTCTATCCGTTCGGCGGGTCTGGGGCACGCGCTCGTGCGGTTTGTCCTTCCACCTACCTAGTGTTAAGGCACGGCGGGGCGTGACAGACTAAAGTGGTATCAGAGCGTATAAACGGTCTAGGTGGACCTAAGAAATCCTAGGATGGAAAAGACCCTTGGAGTGTAGGCTCGTGAGTGACGAGATCTTTGATTGTGGTGAAAGATAAGTGATTGGGTTATGTCCTTATACCTCTAATTGGAAGTAGAGGTAGATTCGAGGTGTGTCTTATTCTTCACCAAGAGAGTTCATGTTGGCGGCCGACAATATGAAACCAAGTGAGGGGAATAAGAGCCCTTGTGTGACTTTCGCCTAATTTGGGTTCACGTTTATTTTCGTGAAATGTTGTTGTAAATGACCTTGAATGTCATGAAATGATGAAGGTCGTTGTGTTTTCAGGAGACAATGGTACGTGGAAGGCCTCCTACGAGGGCTGGGCTCGGGGGGTCGAGCGCGGCCCCCGAACAACTCGGGGAGGGCGAGGACACGGGTCTTCGTGAACAGTTGACCGAGTTGATGGGCGTGGTTTGGCGACAGGCCGAATCCATGCAGCGACAGGAGGAGCAGATTAAAAAGCTCCAGGATGAGATGGCGCAGCAAGCGGCTGCGTCCAGGGAGGAGAGAACGGGTGCACCTCCGGTCTCTGCTTCTGCACCGGCAGAGGGAGTGGCACCGGCGCCGGCTGTGGCGCCACCCGCACCACCGACTGCGGCCGATGGGTCGGGTGCTCCTATGCCCGATCTCGCGGCGGGGGAGGCGGAGAGGGAGCGCGCACTTGCGGCTCTCGTGACGTTTAAGAAGTTCAACCCGCCTATCTTCAACG
Source organism: Puya raimondii (assembly GCA_016920855.1). NCBI lineage: Eukaryota > Viridiplantae > Streptophyta > Magnoliopsida > Poales > Bromeliaceae > Puya > Puya raimondii. The sequence goes on along the minus strand of JABWPP010000050.1, from coordinate 209,390,635 downwards.
GGGAGAACGTGGATCCATGGGACGTGGAGACGTGGATCAATACAATTGAGACGCTCTTCGAGGATCTGTATACCTTGGAGAGGGACAAGGTGCACCTCGCCGCTCATTGTTTGGAGCGATCGGCGAAGGTGTGGTGGAAGGGAGTCAAGCGTGATCGACTCTCTAGCCTTCTGCCACCAACTTGGGAGGAGTTTCGGGGTTTGGTGTTCGCCGCCTACTTCCACGATAGTGAGAAGAGGAAACTCCAAGAGAAGTTTCGAAAGTTAAAGCAAGGGAACCGCATCGTGCGTGAGTACGAGAGGGAATTCTCGTATATTATTAACTGTGTACCGCACGTTGTCCGCGGAGAATTGGACAAGGTCGATTGCTTCGTGCGCAGGCTTCGACCGGAGATCTTTCGGGCGGTTCACGCCTTCAAGCTGCAGACCTTTGCGGAGGTCTTGGACCGTGCCCTCTGGCTGGAGCACGGGAATGCATGTGCGCGCGAGGAGCGCAAATCTTGGAAAAGAGAGAAGGAAAAGGATAAGGAAAAAGGAAAGAAGCGTCCGGCGGGTGGCTCGGGTGGTCAGTCTAGCTCTAACCGACCCCCGAAGCACTCACAGTCGCAGAATCGATCTCGGGGGTCTCAGCAGAATCAACCCTCGAGCCGGTGCCCGATTTGTAGCGGCCCCCACAACCCTCATCAGTGTGATTACCGTGAGGGCCGGTGCTACAAGTACGGACAGCCGGAACATATGCGGTTTAATTGCCCGATGGATGATGGCCGGGCACCGTCGTCGGCATCGGCGTTTGCATCGCCGAGACAGCTTGCGGGCATCCCACCCGCGGCGATGTCGGCAGGCCGTACACCGCCACCGAGACCAGTTGAGGGCCAACGGCCGGCGCCCAGTGGACGGGTATTCGCCTCGCAGGTGGGGGAGCCTTCTGCCCCGGAGGATGTCGTGGCAGGTATTGTGTTGATTAATGGCATTCGATGTAGAGCTTTGTTTGATACCGGAGCATCACATTCATTCATTGCTCGATCATTTGCTACTGCACATGGAATAAAAATTATAAAAGCCACGCATGCAAAAACTGTGCAAGTGCCAGAACACACCTTTTGTGTACATCAAGCGTGTGTTAACTGTCCAGTGAGGATTGAAAACTGGATCATGCCAGCTGATTTGCTGGTGTTGAATCAAATGAATGAATATGACATAATCCTGGGAATGGATTGGCTCTCGAGATATCACGCTACTATTGATTGTGAGAGTCGGATAGTGAGGTTTAGAGAACCCGGGCACAAGGAGTTTGTGTACCGTGGGTGCAAGAGTTCGCTCTTTGCATCGTTGGTGTCCACGTCGCAAGCAAGAAAGCTCATTGCTAGCGGTTGCGTTGCTTACTTAGCGGCGGTTGTGGATGACCGAAAGAAAGTGTTGGGGCTCGAGGACATCCCTGTGGTCCAAGAGTTTCCGGATGTGTTTCCGGCGGAGTTACCCGGAATGCCACCGGATCGGGAGATTGAGTTTGTGATAGACCTACTCTCGGGGACAGCACCGGTTTCTAAAGCTCCGTATAGAATGGCACCGGCGGAGCTAAAAGAATTGAAAGCACAACTACAAGATTTGTTGGACAAGAGTTTCGTAAAGCCAAGTGTGTCACCTTGGGGAGCCCCTGTTCTATTTGTGCGTAAGAAGGACGGTTCACTACGGTTGTGTGTGGACTACCGTGAGTTGAACAAGGTGACCGTCAAGAATAAGAACCCGTTACCCCGTATCGATGACTTGTTTGATCAGTTGCAAGGGTCTCGGGTATATTCGAAGATTGATTTGCAGTCCGATTATCACCAATTGAAGATCAAACCGGAGGATGTGCATAAGACCGCGTTTAGGACGCGGTATGGACACTATGAGTTCACGGTTATGCCTTTCGGGCTTACGAATGCCCCGGCGGCGTTCATGGACTTAATGAACCGTGTATTTAAACCACTACTGGATCGATTTGTGGTAGTGTTCATAGATGACATTCTTGTCTACTCTCGGAGTGACGAGGAACATAAAGAGCATCTAAGGATTGTGCTTCGAGTCCTTCGAGAGAACAAGTTGTTCGCCAAGTTAAAGAAGTGCGAATTTTGGATTCGTGAGGTCGCTTTCTTGGGTCATGTGATTTTCGAGTGCGGAGTATCGGTGGACCCTAAGAAAGTCGAGGCAATCAAGGATTGGCCTCGCCCGACCAATGTCACGGAAGTGCGAAGCTTTTTGGGTCTTGCGGGGTACTATCGGCAGTTCGTGGAGGGATTTTCAAAAATCTTCGGTCCACTAACGCGTCTTACCCGCAACGGTACCAAATATATTTGGAGTGAGGAATGTGACCAAAGCTTTAAGGAGTTAAACGAGAGGTTGACATCGGCTCCGATTCTCGCCTTGCCGGTTGCGGGGGAGAGCTTTGTGGTGTATAGTGATGCATCACGGCGCGGTCTTGGGTGTGTGCTTATGCAAAGAGGGCAAGTGATAGCTTATGCCTCTCGTCAGCTGAAAAGCTATGAGCAGAATTACCCCGCCCATGACCTAGAGCTTGCAGCGGTGGTCTTCGCGCTTAAGTTGTGGAGACACTACTTGTACGGAGAACATTGTGAGGTGTACACGGATCATAAAAGCTTGAAGTATTTATTCACTCAAAAGGAGTTGAACTTGAGGCAACGGAGATGGTTGGAGTTGATAAAGGATTATGACTTAACCATCTTGTACCACCCCGGTAGAGCCAATGTGGTGGCCGATGCGCTCAGTCGAAAATCCGTGGAGAACTTCGCAATTGAGATGACGGGACAAATGCCGTTGATCAAGGAAATGGTCCGGTTTGACTTGGAAGTCGTGGCCCCGGACGTCCCCGCAACACTTATGAGTCTCGAAGTTTGGCTGACCTTATTGGAGCAAATAAAGGAAAATTAATCCGGAGATCCGGAACTCCAAAAGGTGCGGAGTGCTATCGAGAGTGGACGCGCCGGTGATTTTCATATGGATTCGAAGGGCGCTATTCGATTTTGAAATCGATTGTGCGTGCCTAAAGTCGAGGACATTCGTGGGGAGATCTTGAAAGAAGCTCACACTTCTCCCTATGCGATTCACCCGGGCGGCACCAAAATGTATAAAGATCTTTAAATGCATTATTGGTGGCCGGGGATGAAGCTTGATGTTGGGCGCTTTGTGGCACAATGTTTGGTATGCCAACAGGTGAAGACCGAGCGTCGCTTTCCAGCAGGAAAATTGCAAGGTTTGCCTATTCCAATTTGGAAGTGGGAGAATATAGCAATGGACTTTGTTGTGGGCCTACCTCGATCGCAGGGTGGCCACGACGCGATTTGGGTGGTGGTGGATCGTTTGACAAAATCAACACACTTTTTGCCAATCCACACCACTTGGTCGGGAGACAAACTAGCACAAGTCTACCTGGACGAGATTATGCGGTTGCACGGGGTCCCGACCTCGATAGTTTCGGATCGAGATCCCGGTTTCACATCGCATTTTTGGAAAAGCTTGCAAGAAGCTTTGGGTACACGGCTCGATTTCAGTTCGGCATTTCATCCTCAAACTGACGGTCAATCGGAAAGGATAATTTAGATTTTGGAGGATATGCTGCGAGCGTGTGTGTTGGACTTCAAGGGTGCATGGCCTACTTATTTACCGATGGCTGAGTTCGCTTATAACAATAGCTATCAATCTAGCATCGGTATGGCACCATTTGAAGCCTTGTACGGAAGGAAATGCCGTTCTCCTATTCATTGGAGTGAGGTCGGCGAGAGAAGGGTCTTAGGACCGGATGTTTTGCGTGAAGCGGAGGAAAAAGTCCGCTTGGCACGTGAACGCTTATCTACAGCGCAATCAAGGCAAAAGAGCTATGCGGATAGGCGCTGTCGAGACTTAGAGTTCGCGGTGGGCGACCGCGTATTCTTGAAAGTATCACCCATGAGAGGGGTAAAGCGATTTGGTGTACGGGGTAAGTTGAGTCCCCGATACATCCGGCCCTATGAGGTTTTGAAGCGCGTGGGATCTTTGGCGTATCGGCTTGCCCTACCGCCAAAACTTGCGGGGATACACAACGTATTTCATGTATCGACGCTCCGCAAGTATGTGTATGACCCGGCGCACGTCCTCGAGTATGTGCCTATGGAGCTTCATGAAGATATGACTTACGAGAAATTTCCCTTGTGTATCATGGATCGCAGGTGAAGAAATTGAGGAACCGTGAAATTCCTTATGTAAAGGTGCAATGGACGAATCATGATGAGCGCGAAGCTACGTGGGAACTGGAATGCTCGATGAAGGAGCGATTTCCCTACCTCTTCGCTAATTCTAGCTGAGGTACGGTTTTAGTTTCGCGGCCGAAACTCTCTTTAAGGGGGGAGGAATGTAGTACACTGAACTTCAGTGTGTTGTACCGAACTTCTACAAATTGTGGAGTTCTGGTGGAAAGTGGAATGAGAGGCTATGGGAGTGGCTTCGGCCAAGTTTGGGGCTTGTACGAGTGTTTTCGGCGCAAATGAGGCGCGAAAACGGACTTCGAAAAGTCAAATATGCCAAACTGCAGAATTCTGCGGCGCATTCCGGTATGTATGTGTTGATACCGGAATGGCGTGGTTGAGCTGAAAATCCAGCTCTCGGGTTCTGCGGAATCGAGTGTTGAAACCGAATAAACTCACTTGATTCCGGTATGGATGTGTTGATTCCGGAATGGAAGTAATTAGTTCCGGTATGGATTGTGAGATACCGGAATGCAGTGGGAAATCTGGAAATCCAGCTCTCGGGCTTTGCGGAATTGCCTGTTGATACCGGAATACACGCCCGTATTCCGGTATACCAGTGCGCTTACCGGAATGCAGAGCTGCGTGTTGCCAGCTTTGGCTGGCTATAAGTGTTGATGTGTGAGGGGGGCAAATAGGTCTTTTCACACTCGAGGGAGTGTTTGAAAGGCAGGGACACCCTCCCCTTCTCATTTTCTTCCTTCTCTACTTCTCCTCTCCATCTTTCTCACTTTCTCTCTCTAGTGATCTCTCCAAAGCTTTGAGAAAAGAGTGGATTGAGCTTGGAAAAGGTTTCCAAAGTGGAGAAGAAGCTTCTTGGTGCAAGAAGAAGCTTGGGGAACTCGTGGTTAAGGTGAGTTCCTCATGATTTGGGTTCAAACCTTGGATTTAATCCTTTGTTATGAGATTTTTGAAAACCCTAGGCAATCTTGACCACAAATGGTGGAAGATTGGCCATGAAATCTAAGGTTTGGCTTGCATGCATGCAAACCCTAGGTGGATTTTGGGCTTTTGCCATGGGAGGTTCTAAAAATTATTTGGACCTTCGAAAATTGCAATTGAGGCATTGAAAATCATGTTAGAACAATTGATTTCAAGTATCGAGTTGATTTATGGGTTCGTAATGAGTAACAAACCATTTTCTTGTAGAAGCTTGGGTTGAAGCAAGAACTCAAGGCTTAGTGACCTAGGAGCTCAAGGAATTCAAGACTTGGAAGCTCTTGAGGTGGGTTTGTGTTTACCGAAGTGATTAGGTCACTTCCATGTCTAGGGTAAATAACCATTTGAAATTAAAATGGTGTAAAAGTATGTAACCCTAGAATTTGCATGTTGGCAAAATGAGAATCTTGATGAATTGAGCCATGGGCTCATCGTGCATGTTAATGAATTCAAGTATTTCATTATTAGTTATACTTGCTATGTGATTGCATATATGAAAAGTAAACCTAGTGTCATTGAATATAGGTGAGACTTGGTGACTTGAACCTAGGGCCAGTGAACTTAGGTTGGCAAGTGTGAAATGTGAACATTGGGGTATGCGACGATTTCGCTACCCCGGGTATGCGACGATTTCGCTACCCGAGCCACGTGATGGCGGAGACGAGTTGGGGTACGCGACGATTTCGCTATCCCGGGTATGCGGCGATTCCGCTACCCGAATAAGGAGATGACGATTTCACTCCTTGGAAGTTGGGACCACGATGGGGATGGCAATTTCATTGCCCGGTGCCCAACACTATATTGTGTAAAGAGAAAACATTGGGGTACGCGACGATTTTGCTATCCCGGGTATGCGGCGATTCCGCTACCCGAATAAGGGGATGACGATTTCTCTCCTTGGAGGTTGGGACCGTGATGGGGATGGCGATTCTATTGCCCGGAGTCCAATACTTTCGGCGATTCCGCTTTGATTGAGAACCAAATTGGTGATGCGGCGATTCCGACACCATAAATAAATGAAAGGTAGTCGAACTTGGACAATGTGAGATATAGGATGAACCTAGGAGAAAATGAAAGTTGTCATTTTATTTGGTTGCATCATTTATGTTTATTTACAAGCATGTAAATATTTGTATGCATAGTTAATTAAAATCTAACTTATGCTTATGGTGTTTCTTTGGACCTGGTGGGTCGAGCTTCTCTCTTGGGTGGCCTTACCCACTGGGAACTATGTTTATAGTTCTCACCCCACATTTTTCAGGTCCTTCCGCGAGTGAGGCGGCGGAGCGAGGCAAGGGTTTGGCTCTGTAGATAGCGGCCCTTCCATTTTGGTGTCATGTAGTGTTGTACCTCGAATTTTGGACAATAGTAGCATAGGGTTTTTTTTTTTAAATGTATACAACTTGTAAATTCCATAGTTTTGGAACTTGATGTATGGAATAGGAATGAGAGAAAAGAAAAAATTGGTCATGTATAAATGTGCAAATGTGATGTAATAGAAGTAGAACTTCTTTATGTTGATGCTTTCCTTGTGCAACTCTTGTACTCCGTTCCTAGTTGGAACATCGTGGAAATGCTTGTGTTGTGACGCCTTGGGCGGGTAGGGGAGACTCTATCCGTTCGGCGGGTCTGAGGCACGCGCTCGTGCGGTTTGTCCTTCCACCTACTTGGTGTTAAGGCACGGCGGGGCGTGACAGCATGCCCTCTGTTGCGTCGAGACCTGTCCGCTGGTGCTCACGGTTGGTCTTGCGGACGCACGATGCACTCTAACGGCCTTCTTGAATGCTTGTTTTGCGATTATATGATTGTTTAGGGGCTTGTTTGAGATTTTTGTAGCGTGGGGTCGCTGCGGGCAGCATGGGTTTAACCCCTGTGGCCCTCTGGACTGTTTGTCCTGGTTTGTGACACCTCGCGGAAATCCGTTTCAATTTTCGGCGCATTTTCTGACAAATCGGTCGGCGGAACGCGCGTTTCGGTCGCATGGCTCACTTGTTGAGATTGTGAGCGACCTGGCTTCGTCGCTTAGCCTTGTCGGCTGTTCCTCTCTGCTGTCCCGAGGTTTCGAGGGCAGCAGATGAGCGACGGAGGGTTCCGGTGCCAAATCGGCATCTTTCGGGAACTCGGAAAGCCGTTTTTGGGTGTGTTTGTGTTCGTGGCACCCCGGACTTGTGTTCGCTGTCCGATCACCATGTTAGGTGTGGTTGCAGACAGCGGATGACTTGCTTGGTTTGTTGGTACCCCTCTGGGGCTTGGTTTGGGTTCGAAATCGTTCCGGCGGTTTTCCGGACGTTCCGACGGTTTCGGGTATGTGAGCTTTTATGTTTAGTGTCGACTCGGTAGACCTTGACCCTGTGAGTCTTTCGTAGGTCCTGTCGACGTCCCTGAGAGCCGTCGGTGTTAGGCTCTCCGTTCTTCAGGTGGGTTGATGTAGAACAGGCTTGAGCAAATGTTGATCGGATTAAACCGATTAGATCATCATTTTTTTAGCTTAGATTATATTAGTTGGGCATATCTTTTAGTTAGTTATGAGGATTTTTAACTATCATCTTATTTGATTTTATCTCTTATTTTTTAAATTTTATATTGTTTAGTTAATATCTAGATAAGGTTGTTTAGTTAGTTATTTAAGATAAGATCAAATCTGAAGTTGGTTATGTGTATCTAAGGCTAAGGATATTATAAATAAGGTGTAGATCTTCATTGTATGAAGAAGACGATGATATTAATAAATTAATAAAGATGATTCGGAGCTTTGGTGCACGAGCAATCTTTTTTCCTTCGCGAATGCGTCGCCCTGGAGTGAGTCCAGTCCCGAAGTGAGTTCGGTTCAGGAGTGAGTCCTGATTATCTTTTTTTTCTTTTTTCTATTTGAATTTTCCTATTTTCTTTAAATTTTATATTTTTTTAATTTTGTAAATTAAAAAAAAAACAAAAATCTATTGAAAATATTTATTTCAAAAATTTTCAAAATTCTGAAAAGCTTTTAAAATTATAAATCAAAATTTTGAAGCCCTCTAAAACGTAGGACCCTATATTCTGTCCTACATCAGTTTTGGTATCAGAGCCTAGGCTATTTGACGGTTCAGTTTCGTCGAAAGTTTTGGGCTTGTTAAAAAATATAGGATGAAAATTAAAAAAGGGTGAGAAAAAGTATTATAAAAGAGGAGTAAAAAAAAAAGTGAAAGGGAGGCGTGGAAAAAATAAAAGTAGAAAAAGTATGGATGCAAAAGAATGTCTTAAACAAATTTTTCAAAAGTATGGTAGAAGAAAAGAAATTCATATTGAGTCATTGAAAGAAATATGTGAGATGACAAGAGTCGAGTTTGATGAATGGTTGTACGATCAGAGGTCATATTTTGAGAGAAAATGAAATGATATTCGGATGGAAATACTAGATGACTTGAGATGGTGGTATAGAGAAAGGCAAATATCTCATCTTGATTTTAAAATAATATTTTTGGAGGAAGAAAAAAGGAGATTAAAATATATTGAAGATGGTGCTAAAATTGCTGAAAATAATTTTCGATGGATGGGTAAGGTCAGAGATGAGTATCAATGGATCCAACTAAAAGTTCAATTGGAGACCCTAATTGCTCAACAAAGTACGCCACTTATAGCACAGCTGGTAGTCAACAATTCTGATCCAATTCCATCAATACCATCCGAGTGTAAAGAAGTTGCAGACGTGGCTGAGTCCGAGCTAGATTTGGAAAATCTTGAGTTAAAGTATGAAACCAAGGTAGATGAACGTGTTGAAGCCGAAAGGTTACAGATGGAGTTACCCTCATTGCTCCACCAGTTTGAGTCTTCCATACCAAAGCTTCAGATTGCAACGAAACCAGCTTTCTCATTGATATCAAATCTTATGAAGTCTCATGAACTTATCAGCCGTTTTTCCTACATCGATACCAAGCAGGAAACTCTGATAATACAGGTTGTTCGACATGCAGGCATTGGATTACATCATTTCATTTTGCATACTTGGTTGTTTCCTATCACCTAGCAAATCCAACTAATCTCGAGGACGAGATCCTACGCAACGGAAGCGAATGATGTAGAACAGGCTTGAGCCAATGTTGATCGGATTAAACCGATTAGATCATCATTTTTTTTAAGCTTAGATTATATTAGTTGGGCATATCTTTTAGTTAGTTATGAGGATTTTTAACTATCCTCTTATTTGATTTTATCTCTATTTTTTAAAATTTACATTGTTTAGTTAATATCTAGATAAGGTTGTTTTAGTTAGTTATTTAGAATAAGATCAAATCTGAAGTTGGTTATGTGTATCTAAGGCTAAAAATATTATAAATAAGGTGTAGATCTTCATTGTATGAAGAAGACGATGATATTAATAAATTAATAAAGATGATTCGGAGCTTTGGTGCACGAGCAATCTTTTTTCCTTCGCGAATGCGTCGCCCTGGAGTAGTCCAGTCCTGAAGTAAGTTAGGTTCAGGAGTGAGTCTTGATTATCTTTTTTTTTCTTTTTTCTATTTTTTTAATTTTCCTATTTTCTTTAAATTTTATATTTTTTTAATTGTGAAAATTTCAAAAAAAACAAAAATCTATTGAAAATATTTATTTCAAAAATTTTCAAAATTCTGAAAAGATTTCAAAATTATAAATCAAAATTTTGAAGCCCTCTAAAACGTAGGACCATATATTCCGTCCTACATCATGGGTGCTTCGATCCAGAGTCGGTTCAGTGGACTATCGGTGATACCTTTCTTCCTCTTTCTTTGCATGATTGGTTATTAGTTCACTAGACTCCCGTTTTCTCTCTACTTATGTGAGCTTGCCATTAGTAGAGTAGTGTGGATGTTGCATGACTTATTGATATGCTTTGAGAGCAGATTGGGTGATGGATGTGATGCACGACCCCGGGTGATGGATGCATAGCACGACCTAAGGGGGTGATGGATGCTGGACACGACCCATGAGGCACGGTGCAGGCTGGGCCATACTCCATATGGGTCCCTATGAGATTAAGTAAATAGTTACATTCGTATAACATAAACCGAATTGATGCATGGTGTATCTTGCATGACTTATTGATATGAGCTGGTTGGTCGGTAGTGATCGCCTGTTGTTCCGAGCGATTCTTGGACTTGGACCCGTTGCTCTTCTCGGCTTGTTGTCGTCCTGTGGATTGAGCATTTTGCATCGATCGTCACAGCTCTTCTAGCACTTCACGTACACCAGCGATCTGATCCACCGCAGGAGCGTGTTTTTTTTCGGAAAAGGGTCGTGCGCTTCCGACCCGTGTGCCTCTTGTCATGTGTATCTGTGGAGGTTATGTGCCGTTGAGTGAGCATATTGTGACAGTGCCAGGGATCCGTCCCTGTGGCCTGGTGGTGATTGGGTTTCATTATTTATCTACAGTTGATGCATATGCTATTTACTTGCAGTAGCTTAGTATTTCATACCTGTTGTATCATACTTACATGTGTTACTGTTTTCTTACCTATCAATCTGTTGATCCTCCTTGCCGGTGTGTGCACCTCGTCTTCGTCGGCTTGCGGCACCCACTGGGAGGGGAGACATGTTTACATGTTCTCATCCCCCGCCATCGTTGTTGTTTTTAGGTGATCTTGGTGATAGGAGTCGGGACGTGGTGAGACGCGATTAGCTAGCGTGCTTTAGAGGTTCCGACCAGTATTATCGTCAGATTGGTTTACCCTGACTCTCTCATTTAGTAGATTTTATATTATGGCTCAGTTACTCTGTTTGTTTGATTATGTCATGGATGATCATGTTTTATTTATATCCATTGTGGACTTGTGTTATCCGATGGTTTATACTCTGTGGATTTCTACCCCTCGTGGTAGCTGGTTTTTAAAAACAGGGTTTCCTTGTGGGAAATAGTTTTCAAAGGTTTTTATGATAGATCGGCTTTTGGTTTTCAAAAGAAAGTTCTCGTGTGGGGAACAATTTCAAAATGACATTTTAACATGATTGAAATTAGGGTTTCAAAACAAAGCTTCCGGATGGGAAGCACTTTTAATAGAATGTCTGTTGTACTGTGCATTGCATCATCCTTCGCCTAAGAGGTGTTTAGAGGCATGCAGGTATTAAGGATAGCTAGCTGTATGAGATGATTGTTGTGTGGATGAATGAATGGTGATTTGTGATCCTGTTATGTGTAGTGGTACGCCGTGCAAATACAGGGGAGGCTCTGTCTGTGTAGACAGAGGAACCTGTATTTGTGGCGAGTCTATACGTCGCGCGGGCTAGGACTTCTAAAAAAAAAAAAAATTGACACGTTCTTTCGCATCTAAAACTAGCCCGGGGCGTGACAGATTAAGATGGTATCAGAGCATAAAAGTTGCAAACACACATTTATTCATCAACATGTAACTGAACCACTAGTTAGGTTGACCCATAGGAAGGCCTAAGACTTATCGGCACGTGAGAGCGCGGGGTTGTTGGGATTCAGTCCCGGTGTCTGGGTTGAGATTTAATAATCTCGAGGTATATGGTTATTTTATTTGCGCCGTGTTTTGTGCTGCAAGTGTTTGACTATTTCTTCCTTGTGTATGCTTTATGGTGTGGGTACAGACTCGTGCTTCTACTAGAAGTGGTGGTGGAGCACCAGGCAGATACCAAGTGGCAGGGTGAGTTTCCCCATGTTTAGCCCCTCGTTGGCTGGTGGCGGCCTTAACGGACTAGGTGACGTCACTTGGTGGGTATGTGTAGTTGTTTGGACTGTCCTTGGCCTGGCCCCACTTTCTGTGTAGAGCACGAGAGCCACTGCGAACGTCTCTACGGAGACGGTACTTTGAGCGGTTTCGATCGCGACTTCCGTGGGGGGTAGCCCAAGGTTTGGTAGCGGTGTTGGATGACCGCAACTTTGGTATTACCTTCTCTATCATTATTGGGTAAGGCGGTGATGCCTATCCCTCTGACGTTTTGCTGGTGGAATCGTCAGTGTTGGTCTTTCGACCTTCTGCTAGTTCTTACGTCAAACTGACGTGTACTAGATTGGGCAGACATAGTTTGGTGTCAGATCTCTTTTGGCGCGTTCATCTTGTGCGGCTATCCTAACGCCTAAATTGGTGAGTCGTAGGATTGCAGTTGGTATTTGTTTGGCTTTCATGTTGTTGCGAGATCTTCCAGAGTTTGTTAGGTCTCACAGCGTTTGATGTTGGTTTGACGATGCTCGGGGATTTTATTTCCATCGCACTAGGTCGTGCAGTTGGCTACCCTATGTCGCGGGTAGTCGTTGGTTTGTTGTTGTGAGCCAAAAGACTCCTTGGGAGTGGGCTCATGGCTGATCTAGTTTTGTAGGTCGGTTTGCATACTCGATGATTCGGGGATGCTTCCGTGAACGTTGGTACAGCTTAAGAGTTGAGTTGGCCTGGTACTTTTGTAGTGTTGCCAACTTGTAGCTGGCAATTGATCTTCAGATATTTTGCTTTTCTTTTGATAAGTACGTTGGCTGCAGACAGCGTAGTGTCAAAAGTTAGGACGAAATACCCTTTCCCTCTTGGGAGCTGGAGTCGGTTTTGCGAGAGCGGTACCCGCAGTTGTTTGCGGAGGATGCGTGAGTAAGTTTCGGGGACGAAACTTCTTGTAAGGTGGGGATGATGTGAGGAGTTTCGGCTATGTAGCTAAACTCCCTGTTGACGATATTTTGTATGTATTTTAATTACATAATCACTCGTCAAGTTTCGGGAGAAAACGAGTTAGGATGGAGATTTTACGCGATCTTTACTTTTCACTTAAGTGAATAGTAAGTCGGGTTTTCGGAGAAGCCAATGTGATGAGATGGCTTCTGGCGCGTATTGGACTCCGTTCATAGTGATCCAATAGCTCGTTTTCAACCGTCCGACTATCCTAGATCTAGTGGTGCTGACGGATTTTGGGTTTGATGCACGTTTTTTGAGAAAACTGGTTTTATCACAAAGTGGGTTTTTGTTCCCTATCGTTTTTGCTTTTTAAAGCTTCCCGTTGCTCCGTTTTGCATGGAGACCCTCGAGTGAGGATCCTTCTGTGAGAGGAGGTTTGTGTCGAGGGATCTTGGCCGCAATTTCGCTTGTTTGAGGGGTTTTGGAGGGGTTATTTGTTGTATTCGTTTGTGTGTTTTGGTGGATCGGAGAGGGGATGGATTTTTTCGCGAATCGGCAATCGTTTCTGGCAATGTAAAATTGCAGGTTTGATGGTCTGGCAGTGACGAAAGCGCTGGCGCAATCCGTTCGTTGATCCGACGAACCGATCGTCCGAAATCGCGCGTTGTTAGAAGAAGGGTCGTTTTTGCGTTTTGGATCTTTTCGCAAAAGACCATATATTTTATGTATGGAATCGCGAGGGATCGCTTGTGGAGGTGCACCGACGCATTTTTCAGGCGCCATGAGGGACTGGGTTAGATATATGGAAGGTTCATGGGGTTTTGTGCGATTATACCTTGGAGTATAACTAGTGCACATAGGGTTTCTCTTTGGAAAACCCTAACCCTAGCCCTTCTTCTCCACCCCTGCAGTCCGGCCGCCTCCTCTCCCTCCTCTGACCTCGCCGCGCGCTTCCCCCGGCCGCTGGTGACTTCCCTCCGGCCGGCCAAGCCTGCGGCCTGCAGCCCACCTTTCTCTTTTCCCCTGTTTTCTTCTTCCTCCTCTTCTTTTCTGGACCCGAGACCTCTTGAGGGAAAGCCGCGCCGGTGAACGCCTCTCCTCCACCTCCGGGACCGCCGCCTGCCTCCCCGGCCTTCCCTGTGTCGCCGAAGAGCCGCCGCTGTCGCTGCTCGGCCGCGGGTGCAGAGTCGGGCAGCAGCTGCCGAGGGTTCTTGAACCGCCGCCGCCGGCGCCCCTCGCCGTCGCAGCTGCCTCCCTCCAGCCCCGGGTGACCTGCCGCCACCACCGGAAAGAGCCGCCCGGGCCGTGCCTTAGCCGGGTTGGAGCGCGCCTCCTTCCAGCGCCGTCGCCGCCGCTTCCCGTCGTCGGCCGAGGTGAGCGCCGTGTACCTCACCTCCCCTGCACCCGACCTGGGCCCGCGCGTGCCCTGCCATGCCGCCGGCCGCCGGCCGGAGCTTGCTTGCTCCGGCCATATCCGGATCTAGGGCTGGTTCTTGGTGGTGCACTGTTCCGGCCATCACAGCGCCTCCCGATCTTCGAGGAAGGGAGCACGATGATCGCGGTGACTCGCTGATCATCGTGCTCACCTTACTTCTTGCTGTGGAGGCCTCGTTTAGCCGTTTCGGTAAGGTCGAGCTTTTGGACATTATAATTTTGTGATGTTCTTGGGCCCGGCGCACTCCGCGACTATTTTTGTCACTCCGAGCTGTGAGCATGCCCTCCGTTGCATCGAGACCTGTCCGCTGGTGCTCACGGTTGGTCGTGCGGACGCATGATGCGCTCTAACGACCTTCTTGAATGCTTGTTTTGCGATTATATGATTGTTTAGGGGCTTGTTTGTGATTTTTGCAGCGTGGGGTCACTGCGGGCATCATGGGTTTAACCCCTGTGGCCCTCTGAACTATTTGTCATGGTTTGTGACTCCTCACGGAAATCCGTTTCGATTTCCGGCATGTTTTTCGACAAATCGGTCGGCGGAACGCGCGTTTCGGTCGCATGGCTCACTTGTTGAGATCGTCACCGACCTGGCTTCGTCGCCTAGCCTTGTCGGCTGTTCCTCTCTGCTGTCCTAAAGTTCCGAGGGCAGCGGATGGGCGACGGAGGGTTCCAATGCCAAATCGGTATCTTTCGGAAACCCGGAAAGCCGTTTTTGGGTGCGTTTGTGTTCGTGGCACCCCGGACTTGTGTTCGCTGTCCGATCACCTTGTTAGGTGTGGTTGCAGACAGCGGATGACTTGCTTGTTTTGTTGGTACCCCTCTGGGGCTTGGTTTGGGTTCGGAATCGTTCCGGCGGGTTTTCCGGACGTTCCGACGGTTTCGGGTATGTGAGCTTTTATGTTTAGTGTCAACTCGGTAGATCTTGACCCTGTGAGTCTTTCATAGGTCCTGTCGACGTCCCTGAGAGCCGTCGGTGTTAGGCTCTCCGTTCTTCAGGTGGGTGCTTCGATCCGGAGTCGGTTCAGTGGACTATCGGTGATACCTTTCTTCCCGTTTCTTTGCATGATTGGTTATTAGTTCACTAGACTTCCGTTTTCTCTCTACTTATGTGAGCTTGCCATTAGTAGAGTAGTGTGGATGTTGCATGACTTATTGATATGCTTTGAGAGTAGATTGGGTAATGGATGTGATGCACGACCCCGGGTGATGGATGCATAGCACGACCTAAGGGGGTGATGGATGCTGGACACGACCCATGAGGCACGGTGCAGGCTGGGCCATACTCCATATATGTCCTTATGAGATTAAGTAAATAGTTACATTCGTATAACATAAACCGAATTGATGCATGGTGTATCTTGCATGACTTATTGATATGACCTGGTTGGTCGGTGGTGATCGCCTGTTGTTCCGAGCGATCCTTGGACTTGGTCCTGTTGCTATTCTCGGCTTGTTGCCGTCTTGTGGATTGAGCATTTTGCATCGATCGTCACAGCTCTTCTAGCACTTCACGTACAGCAGTGGTCTGATCCACCGCAGGAGCGTGTTTTTTCCGTAAAAGGGTCATGCGCTTCCGACCCGTGAGCCTCTTGTCATGTGCATCTGCAGAGGTTATGTGCCGATGAGTGAGCATATTGTGACAGTGCCAAGGATCCGTCCCTGTGGCCTGGTGGTGATTGGGTTTCATTATTTATCTACAGTTGATGCATATGCTATTTACTTGCAGTAGCTTAGTATTTCATACCTGTTGTATCATACTTACCTGTGCTACTGTTTTCTTACCTATCTATCTGTTGATCCTCCTTGCCGGTGTGTGCACCTCGCCTTCGTCGGCTTGCGGCACCCACTGGGAGGGGAGACATGTTTACATGTTCTCACCCCCCGCCATCGTTGTTGTTTTTAGGTGATCTTGGTGGTGGGAGTAGGGACGTGGTGAGACGCGATTAGCTAGCGTGCTTTAGAGGTTCCGACCAGTATTATCGTCAGATTGGTTTACCCTGACTCTCTTGTTTAGTAGATTGTATATTATGGTTCAGTTACTCTATTTGTTTGATGATGTCATGGATGATTATGTTTTATTTATATCCATTGTGGACTTGTGTTATCCGATGGTTTATACTCTGTGGATTTCTACCCCTCGTGGTAGCTGGTTTTCAAAAACAGGGTTTTCTTGTGGAAAACAGTTTTCAAAGGTTTTTATGATAGATCGGCTTTTGGTTTTCAAAAGAAAGTTCTCGTGTGGGGAACAGTTTCAAAATGACATTTTAACATGATTGAAATTAGGGTTTCAAAACAAAGCTTCCGGGTGGGAAGCACTTTTAATAGAATGTCTGTTGTACTGTGCATTGCATCATCCTTCGCCTAAGGAGTGTTTAGAGGCATGCAGGTGTTAAGGATGGCTAGCTGTATGAGATGATTATCGTGTGGATGAATGAATGGTGATTTGTGATCCTGTTATGTGTAGTGGTACGCCGTGCAAATACAGGGGAGGCTCTGTCCGTGTAGACAGAGGAACCTGTATTTGTGGCGGGTCTGTACGTCGCGCGGGCTACGACTTCTAAAAAAAAAAAATTGACACGTTCTTCCGCATCTAAAACTAGCCCGGGGCGTGACACTGACTTGGTGGAACCATCGTAGGTTCGGTTGACTTCTTGCGCGTCCAGGATTCAGACGCGACTGTGAAAGGTGGGTCCTTCGATCCGAAGTCGTTAAAGTGATGCCTACTCGGTGAATTCTACCCTTGTTGTCTCTTTCCATTTACTTGATGGTTGTTGAGCTTTCATACACCACTTGACTTCATTGTTAGTCACTCTACAGTTATTCCTATTTCATATGGTCATGATCTAGTAGTAGAGTGATATTCCTGATGATTGAGTCATCCATGGCATGTTTTAGTATATAACCTTGATATTGGTGAGCTGGTTGACGTAGTTGGCTAGTCGGAGTGTGTCGTTTCGGTCCTACGAAAATATACTCCAGACTTGTGGTGTTGTTCCGGGACTTTTCTGCGTGAACTATCGACATAGTTCAGTCGGTTACTGCTACGCAGACAAAGGTTGGGTGGACCTAGAGTTTCTGGGCGGGGAGTTAATATCTCAGTTTTGGCTGATATGGGATCGGATAGTCCTGGTCGCGGTACTATTTTGTCCGTAGGTTATTGGATGGTGGTGATCCCAGTGGTTTTGGTCCACAGATTTTGGTTTGGTATGTTTTCCCCTCGTCTTGTCCGAGTGGGACCGTAGTTTTATTCTCCCCTACTTCGGAGATTGATCTATCCTGATTCAGGGCTAGAAATTTGAATTGGGGGTAGCATCAATACTCGAAGGAGAAATCAATAGCGATTTGGTATCCGAATTTGATTACGTAGGTGCGTAGTCAAGTTTCGGGGACGAAACTTCTTAAAGGGGGAGGACGTCAGGGCTTAAAAAGGGGAAAGATTGTGTAGTACCCCTGGGGCCTAACTGACGGAATGACTGCAGTATCCTAGACTGTTTGACGCTTCTGGAGAAGGTCGAGATAAGTCGGAGTGGTTTCGGCGTCAAATAGACGAGAAAACGGACTCGGAGTACCGAAGTAAGCCAAAACTGAAGTTTTGGGCGTATGGACTTTAGGGCGCCCGGAAGCTACGTTTTGGGCGCCCAGATGTTGAGTGCTCGTTTTCTGAAAACTGCTAAGTCATTTCGGATCCAGTATCGGGCGCCCGGAAAGTGGATCCGGAAATCCTACCTCGTGAGTATCGATCCGCTTGACACGTGTTGATTGGTTGGTGAACTCCGCCGGACCAGGTTAGGGCGCACCGGACCGCGGCGGAGAGTCCGATGTTCTGGGCTTGTGCAGGTTGAAGAACTAGGCGCCCACTTCTTGGGTTTCGGGCGCCCGAAAGTCTGTTTTCCTGCTGAGGGACTGGTTAGATGTGTTTTGTTCTTGAGGCGCAGCACACCGAAACCATTGGTCTATAAAAGAAGTGGACGACCTCCCCTGAGGCTTTTTCTCCCCTCTTCATGGTGAACCCGGGATTTTTGCAAGGAAGCCCTCCAATCCCTACCAATTCCCACCTTTCTCCATTGAAGACCTTGGTTTCCTGCTGAAACTACAGCGTCGACCGGTGGTGTTCTTGCTCGTGTGCAGTGTGGTAGTGTCCAAATCCAATGAAACTTGGTTTGTTGGATAGAGGACTCGTAGAGGAAGACGTGGAATTCTTTCAATTGCAATTGAACAGGTATGTAAGCTACAGTTGATAATCTTTTGGGAGCTGGAATTTCGAAGTGAAGATTGGTCCTTCCACTTTCCTTGCTGGTTTGGAGGTTCTTCCCACCTGAATTGAGGATTCAAAGGTGAGTGCTAGCTCAGGTTTTGAGTATATTGCTTAAGTGCTGAATTTTGGGTCATTTGATGGATTTCTTGGATTTCTTAATCCAGATCTTTGTGAGAATCTTTGGTGAGGTTTTGGATTGCTCCATCACTGTATTTGTGAGGTTGGTAACCCTTTTCCATGGGCTAGATTCGTTGAAATTCCAGAATTCTTGCTTATTGTGTTGTTTGCTTAGTTGCTGGAACTTCTGGATCCATGTGCAGGAGGGTCCAGTAGTGAATCCGCATCTGTGTGGGGACCTTTTGGACATCGAGTCGAACTCCGTTTTGGCTGAAATTTTGAGGGTGTGTTCTTGAGCCCCTACTGGTGAGTTGAGCCAAATTTCACTGCATTCGGACTTAGGATTTGGATTTTATCACATGTTGAATCTATATTGGTCATGCTGCCAGGCTGCAGTTCTGGGCTGATGTTCTGGGCGCCCAGAACTTGAGCAAGTGGGTCCGAATCTCGAGGTTGCAGATTTGAGCTCGATTTCAGCCGGTGTTGTTTGGAGGCCTTCCACTCGACTCCTAGTCGTTGTTGAATAGCTTTTGAGGTGGGTTAATGTACCGAAATCGCCGGATTTCCTCCTACGTTGTAGAGAGTGCAGCATGCTGTTTTATTATCTGTTAAATCATGTTAGTAGCTCGAATTCATGAATTTGCATGTATTATTATGAAATCTAAATTTGGAGCATAAACTGATAATTTATAGACATGACTTTACATGCTGAAATGGGAATTGACTTAGGAGAAAACTCGCGAAACTACAACCGTCACTTTTCGAACTATTATCAGATTTAGCTCTAGGAGCCGTTTCTGTACTTGTATCACCGCTGTTAGTGCGAGGTGGATACTTAGTTTGTTGTAGGATGAATTTACGCTCGTGCTGGGATGCCGAGCTTGTATTTACAGCAGGGTTAGGCTATTTTGTATTACCGGGTGCCGTCGGGGTTGACGGTGGACCCAGACTCTTGTTTTAGTTGTTTGTGCTGAGGGCACGTGAGCTTGGAGTCTTTGACCCATTTGACCCCTTTCCATTTGATTATAGCCTGCCGGAGCCTGTTTGTGCTCGACAGAGATACGCGTACTAACTCGGTTGGGTAGCTCCCTCGAGTGCCGCTCCGGAGTGAGGCCTCTTTTGCGTTGCTGTCGCTACAGATTAGTTGGATCTGGTATTTGGACCGGCTACCCTTTTTGGTAGTGTGCGGTGTGGCTAGGCAGTTGGCTGGACGAGCCTGTTTGGGCGGTTCCGTTAGATTGGGTCAGGGGTGACTTTTCACATTGGTGATGCTTACTTGAGAGTTTGTCTGGGATAGTGGTAGGGTAGTGGCATTACAGCTGTAGAGTTTATTCCAGCTTATTTTATTGTTCTTTACCTACCAGCTATACTGATAGTCTCGTAGACTTAGTGGGTGGACCGTTGAGGTCGGTAGTGGTACCCACTGAGGACTGCTTCTTTTGATAGTAGTTCTCACACCCATTGTTGCCACTTTTTCTTGCAGAGCCTTCTTCTGTTGCGGCTGCTGCGCCTGTTTCTGCGGATCGAGGTAAGGGAGTCGCGAGCTAGATCCCTACCTGTCCCTGTTGTTCCTAGAGGAGGACCCTACTGGAGATAGTTTATTTTTGAGTTGAGCCATGTACATATACTGTGGACTTGTTCCTATTTTGGTTCTGGAGGGACTGTTGTATTTTGGATCCTATATGTACATGTGGCTTCTGTTAGTAGTATGTTTTATTTCAGCTCTATATCTCTTGTAGTTGCTTGTATGTTTGTTTACAGGTTAGCTATCGCATCGTATACATAGAAATGTCTATGTATACGGCGGATCTGTTGGCGAGCCCGGGGAACAAGTAATCCGGGGCGTGACAGATTGTGAGACCCCAAGTAGTCCTAGGGCTAAACTCTTAACCCGGTTTAAACATTTTGGGCGATGGCTAAGGCCCAAGAGGTTAAAAGAATTAAGCGTGCTAGGACGGGAGTAGTCCTAGGATGGGTGACTCTCTGAGAAGTTGGGGCGTCACACCAGCACGGCCCTCCGGCCAGGAAGGCATGGGCCGAGCCTGACCAGGCCGTGCCGGACCGGGCCATGCTCCGGGCTAGCCCCTTAAATTTTTATTTATTTTTAATTTTTTAAAAATATGTAAAATTTAAAAAATAATAGTAATAAATTTGAAAGAAGGGCAAAAGAGCATACCCTCTTGGGTTGAATTGATGAAAATATATAGTACAAGAGATAGGTCTACTATAGTAACATTGCCTACTATAGTAATACTACAACTAGGATTACATACCATATAATCCTACTCTATATATGATAATAATATACAGTATCCTAATATACCATAAGATACTAAATATATCGTAACATATACTAAATATATCGTAACATCCCCCCGCAAGCTAAGCATCCACTGGCCGGATGCGAAGATTGAGCCGCAAAGCCGAAAATCGAGAAGGTGACAAAGGCTTTGTGAAAATATCAGCAAGTTGCTTATCAGAAGAGATGTGAACCAATTCTAAATCACCAGACTGGACTTTTTCGCGCAAGAACTGATGGTCAAGCTCAATGTGCTTCGTTCGAGCATGGAGAACAGGATTGGCCGCAAGATAAGTCGTGCTGAGATTATCACAATAGATGCTGATGGAGCGCCATAAGAACACACCAAGGTCACGAAGTAAACGTCGGATCCATACTATCTCAGCAAGCGCGTAAGCCACAGCACGATACTCGGCTTCAGAACTGGAACGAGAAATAGTGGGCTGTTTCTTAGCGGACCAGGAGATAAGATTGGGCCCTAGAAATATACAATATCCTGAAGTAGAGCGACGGGTATCGGGACAACCAGCCCAATCAGCATCTGCGAATGCCACGAGAGAAGGATTGATACAGCGGGAGATAGGAATGCCATAAGACAGCGTCCCGCGAATATAACGCAGAATGCGCTTGACCGCTTGCATGTGGGGTTCACGAGGTGCATGTAAATACTGGGCAACAGAGTTGACGGCATACGAGATATCTGGTCTTGTGAAGGTGAGATACTGGAGAGCACCAACGATCTGACGATAAATGTAGGGATCCTCAAGAAGGCGCCCCTCATGAGAAGAGAGACGAGAAGTCGGAGAGAGAGGACTAGAGACGGGCTTACTATCAAGAAAGCCATGGCGCTGAAGTAGTTGATGCGCATATTTCTGCTGAGTCAAATGAAGACCAGAAGACGAACGATTAACCTCAATGCCCAAGAAATAATGTAGCGGCCCGAGATCTTTCATAGCAAATTCTCGTTGTAAGGTGACAATAAGAGCCTCTAAAAGAGAGGAGGAGCTTCCGGTGACAATAATATCATCAACATATAATAGAAGAACAAGAGTGCCAGAAGAGGAATGACAAACAAACATCGAGGGATCAGCAGTACTGCCAACAAAACCAAGTTCAAAAAGAAAAGAAGTAAACCGCTGAAACCAAGCCCGAGGTGCCTGTTTGAGACCATAGATCGCTTTTCGGAGACGGCAAACGTGATGAGGAAGAGAAGGATGCACAAAACCAGGCGGTTGCTTCATATAAACTTCTTCAGAGAGAGTACCATGAAGAAAGGCGTTCTTTACATCAAGTTGTCGAAGAGACCACCCAGAGGAGAAAGCCACTGAAATAACAGTTCGAATAGTGGTCGACTTGACAACCGGAGAAAAGGTCTCATCAAAATCAATACCTTGTTGTTGTTTGTAACCCTGAGCCACAAGCCGAGCCTTGAGACGCTCAAGGGAACCATCCGCCTTCTGCTTCACTTTATATACCCACTTGCAGCCAATAAGATTAACAGAAGAGGGAGGAGGAACAAGATCCCAAGTAGCATTGGTCAGTAATGCATCAAATTCTTCAGCCATGGCAGCACGCCAACCTGCATCCTGAGAAGCTTCATGAAAAGAGGTAGGCTCAGCAGGAAGAATAGAACGTGCAGAAGCGAGGAAGGAGGAAGACGCAGCGGAACCCTTAGCCATGGATCGAGTGAGCATAGAGTGTGTTCTGGCAGGCAACGGAGGCTCAGAAGGAGAATGAGAAGGAGAGGAGACTGCAGCAGGCGGAGGGGAAGGTGGATGATCAGAGGTGGAAGGTGCCAGATCAATAGGTGAAGGTGAAGCAGCAGCAGGCCGGCTGGTGTGTCGTCTGGTATAGACCCGGAGTTCAGTTTGGCCAGCAGGAGCGGCAGCATTCTCATTACTAACCTGTGGGGCATCATGATTCACAGTGGAAGGAAAAACTGATAATTGCTCAGACGGTGAAACAAGCGTATGTGAACCAACGTCAGTAGAGGGGCGTGTGAAGGAGAGGCCAGAGATTGCATCAATAGTGGATGGACTCTCACCCAGTAGGGGAGGATTAGAAAGAAAATTTTGAAACATTTGAAAGTTTGAAATAGAAGAGGAAGGAGAAGAAGAGAATTTTAGAAAGACAAGAGTAAGGAAAAACATGTTCAACAAAAGTAACATGGCGAGAAATAAAAATTTTACCAGTGCTTGGATAAAGACAGCGAAAACCTTTATGTTTGTCAGAAAGTCCCAAAAAGACACAAGGAAGAGAACGGGGAGAGAGCTTGTGAGCTGCAATGTCCTGAACATCGGGATAACACAAACATCCAAAAACTCTAACAAGTTGCAAGTCAGGGGAAACACAACCATGCAGAATTTCATATGGCGATTGTCCATTCAAAACAGTAAGAGAAGGAATTCGATTCACAAGAAAGACGGCAGTTTGAATGGCCTCAGCCCAGAATCGAGGAGGTAAGCAAGCTTGAAACAGCAGGCTCCTAACAATGTTAGATAAATGCCTATGCTTCCTCTCAGCAAGGCCATTTTGTTGAGGCGTATAAGGACAAGAGAATCTATGAATAATTCCATTTTGTGAACAAAGAGTAGAAAATTTGTCATTTACAAATTCAGTACCATTGTCAGATTGAAAAATTTTGATTGAACTATGAAATATGTTTTCAACCATTGTCTTAAACTCGAAAAATTTGTCAAAAACTTCATGTTTAAATTTTAAAAGGTAAAGCCAAGAAAACCGAGAGTAATCATCAATAAAAATAACATAATATTTGTAGCCAGAAACAGAGGGAACAGGTGATTGCCAAACATCAGAATGAACAATATGAAAAGGAAAAGCAGATTGAGATTCTGAATCATGAAACGAGAGTTTAACATGTTTTCCCATATTACAAGCATTGCAAACAGATAATTTCAAAGCAGAATCAGAAACAATTTTATTGTTTTTAATAAATGTAGAAAGAACAGGAAAACTTGGATGACCTAACCGTCTATGCCATATATCTCCGCTAAACCTAGATGCAACTAGAGCTAGCGGTTTCTTAGTTCCTACACTTGCAACTTTAGAGGAAAGTGGATAGAGTGATGTTCCCGAACTAGGGCATCGAAGAAGCTCCGCCCTGGTTTCCTTGTCCTTCACAGAAAAACCAGAAGAGTCAAATTCAAAAAGAAAATTATTATCATGACAGAACTGACGCACTGAAAGTAAATTTCTCTTAATAGAAGGAACAACAAGGACGTTTTTAAGAGCAAAAGAGTTAGAGGACGTATTTAAATGAGTTTCACCTGTCTGAGTAATATCAAGTAAATTTCCATTACCAACAAGAATTTTTTCGTGCCCACTATAAGGTTTAGAAGAGGAGAGAATACCAGAATGTGCGGTCATATGATTAGATGCTCCGGTGTCTGGATACCATACTTCCTCACCGGGTTCATGAAGGTTCATAGCAGCAAAAGTTTGAGGAACATCATCTGTAATAAAGGAATGATTGAAGCGTTGTCTGCACTGGAGGGCAGAATGATTGAACTTGCCACAGATCTGACATTGTGTGCCAGACTTTGGAATGTAAGGTTGTTGAGGATTATTAGGTTGAGGGTGTGAGTAGGTTCCAGGAGATCCACGACCAGAGTTGTGTCTACCATGCTGTCCTCGGCCTCCACGATATCTACCTCCACGGCCTCCACGATTACCGCGTCCACGATTGGCATAAAGAGCTTCACCGTCAATAGTGGGAATAGCAGAGGATGTCATCACACTAGTACGACGTTGGACTTCCGTTTCTTCTTGCATCAAGAGTGGACGAAGCTGTTCAAAAGTGGGCTTATTTCTGTGTGTGTTTAGAGCACTAACAAAACCGCGATAGTCTTCTGGTAGCCCTAGAAGAACAGTCATGACCAAATTATGGTCTGACTCGGTTTCACCAATCGCCTGAAGAGCATCACCAATCGACTTGACCTTTTGCATGTAATCACACATGCTCATTGAGCCTTTCTTGATGCTCCGCAATTCAGACTTTAGAGAAAAAGCCGTGGAAGCAGTCTTATCAAGAAAATATGCCTCAATGATTCTCCAAGCATTATATGCAGTTTTAGGTGAGCTAGAAATGACCATTCGTAATATGCTAAGGGATAAAGTGGCATTAATCCATGAAAGTATAGTGTGTCTTCCCTTTTCCAACTTAAATATTCGGAATTTATAACCACCTTCTTATCAGCAGTATCGATAGCCTGAGAAGGCACAACACCAGTTCCGTCCACATGTGATGTAACACCAAAACTTTCTAGAACATTAAGAAAGACTTGCTTCCACACAAGATATGTGGAATCAGTGAGTTCTAGTGGTATGAGAGTTTTGATGTTAACAACTGGCAAATTTGAGGTAGAAGAAGACATATTTGCTACCAAAAGAGAAGGATCCACCACTAGATATGAAAGAAAGATAAATCGGAATGTAGCGGATGAGAAAAAGGAAGAACCTGGTTTCTACCAAACTAGTTGTACCCAGCGCACAAGAGAGGAACCACTTAGCACCAAATAAGAACGGCCGCACCAGGGAAAGGACCGAGCGACACGAGCAACCAGCGAGCGGTACGAGGATAGTCCGAGCGGCACCCGAAGAGCAAAGAGGAATCACAAAGAGGCTGAAAATACTGTAGCGCGCGTACTGTAGCGCGCGTACTGTATATTATTTAGTATCTTATGGTATATTAGGATACTGTATATTATTATCATATATAGAGTAGGATTATATGGTATGTAATCCTAGTTGTAGTATTACTATAGTAGGCAATGTTACTATAGTAGACCTATCTCTTGTACTATATATTTTCATCAATTCAACCCAAGAGGGTATGCTCTTTTGCCCTTCTTTCATGGTATCAGAGCGGGAACCCTAATTTAGGGATATTGATCCACAGCTATCATCCACAACAAGTCTCACCTTCTTCCATAGGTGTTTTTTTTTTTTTTCCTTTTGGTGTTCTATCTCCTCTTATCATTGGACTTCTATCTCTCCGCTACAGTACTGCTACAGTGTCTGCGCTACAGTATTGCTACAGTACGCGCGCTACAGTACGCGCGCTACAGTACGCGCGCTACAGTAATTTCAGCCTCTTTGTGATTCCTCTTTGCTCTTCGGGTGCCGCTCGGACTATCCTCGTACCGCTCGCTGGTTGCTCGTGTCGCTCGGTCCTTTCCCTGGTGCGGCCGTTCTTATTTGGTGCTAAGTGGTTCCTCTCTTGTGCGCTGGGTACAACTAGTTTGGTAGAAACCAGGTTCTTCCTTTTTCTCAGCCGCTACATTCCGATTTATCTTTCTTTCATATCTAGTGGTGGATCCTTCTCTTTTGGTAGCAAATATGTCTTCTTCTACCTCAAATTTGCCAGTTGTTAACATCAAAACTCTCATACCACTAGAACTCACTGATTCCACATATCTTGTGTGGAAGCAAGTCTTTCTTAATGTTCTAGAAAGTTTTGGTGTTACATCACATGTGGACGGAACTGGTGTTGTGCCTTCTCAGGCTATCGATACTGCTGATAAGAAGGTGGTTATAAATTCCGAATATTTAAGTTGGAAAAGGGAAGACACCACTATACTTTCATGGATTAATGCCACTTTATCCCTTAGCATATTACGAATGGTCATTTCTAGCTCACCTAAAACTGCATATGATGCTTGGAGAATCATTGAGGCATATTTTCTTGATAAGACTGCTTCCACGGCTTTTTTCTCTAAAGTCTGAATTGCGGAGCATCAAGAAAGGCTCAATGAGCATGTGTGATTACATGCAAAAGGTCAAGTCGATTGGTGATGCTCTTCAGGCGATTGGTGAAACCGAGTCAGACCATAATTTGGTCATGACTGTTCTTCTAGGGCTACCAGAAGACTATCGCGGTTTTGTTAGTGCTCTAAACACACACAGAAATAAGCCCACTTTTGAACAGCTTCGTCCACTCTTGATGCAAGAAGAAACGGAAGTCCAACGTCGTACTAGTGTGATGACATCCTCTGCTATTCCCACTATTGACGGTGAAGCTCTTTATGCCAATCGTGGACGCGGTAATCGTGGAGGCCGTGGAGGTAGATATCGTGGAGGCCGAGGACAGCATGGTAGACACAACTCTGGTCGTGGATCTCCTGGAACCTACTCACACCCTCAACCTAATAATCCTCAACAACCTTACATTCCAAAGTCTGGCACACAATGTCAGATCTGTGGCAAGTTCAATCATTCTGCCCTCCAGTGCAGACAACGCTTCAATCATTCCTTTATTACAGATGATGTTCCTCAAACTTTTGCTGCTATGAACCTTCATGAACCCGGTGAGGAAGTATGGTATCCAGACACCGGAGCATCTAATCATATGACCGCACATTCTGGTATTCTCTCCTCTTCTAAACCTTATAGTGGGCACGAAAAAATTCTTGTTGGTAATGGAAATTTACTTGATATTACTCAGACAGGTGAAACTCATTTAAATACGTCCTCTAACTCTTTTGCTCTTAAAAACGTCCTTGTTGTTCCTTCTATTAAGAGAAATTTACTTTCAGTGCGTCAGTTCTGTCATGATAATAATTCTCTTTTTGAATTTGACTCTTCTGGTTTTTTCTGTGAAGGACAAGGAAACCAGGGCGGAGCTTCTTCGATGCCCTAGTTCGGGAACATCACTCTATCCACTTTCCTCTAAAGTTGCAAGTGTAGGAACTAAGAAACCGCTAGCTCTAGTTGCATCTAGGTTTAGCGGAGATATATGGGCATAGACGGTTAGGTCATCCAAGTTTTCCTGTTCTTTCTACATTTATTAAAAACAATAAAATTGTTTCTGATTCTGCTTTGAAATTATCTGTTTGCAATGCTTGTAATATGGGAAAACATGTTAAACTCTCGTTTCATGATTCAGAATCTCAATCTGCTTTTCCTTTTCATATTGTTCATTCTGATGTTTGGCAATCACCTGTTCCCTCTGTTTCTGGCTACAAATATTATGTTATTTTTATTGATGATTACTCTCGGTTTTCTTGGCTTTACCTTTTAAAATTTAAACATGAAGTTTTTGACAAATTTTTCGAGTTTAAGACAATGGTTGAAAACATATTTCATAGTTCAATCAAAATTTTTCAATCTGACAATGGTACTGAATTTGTAAATGACAAATTTTCTACTCTTTGTTCACAAAATGGAATTATTCATAGATTCTCTTGTCCTTATACGCCTCAACAAAATGGCCTTGCTGAGAGGAAGCATAGGCATTTATCTAACATTGTTAGGAGCCTGCTGTTTCAAGCTTGCTTACCTCCTCGATTCTGGGCTGAGGCCATTCAAACTGCCGTCTTTCTTGTGAATCGAATTCCTTCTCTTACTGTTTTGAAAGGACAATCGCCATATGAAATTCTGCATGGTTGTGTTTCCCCTGACTTGCAACTTGTTAGAGTTTTTGGATGTTTGTGTTATCCCGATGTTTCAGGACATTGCAGCTCACAAGCTCTCTCCCCGTTCTCTTCCTTGTGTCTTTTTGGGACTTTCTGACAAACATAAAGGTTTTCGCTGTCTTTATCCAAGCACTGGTAAAATTTTTATTTCTCGCCATGTTACTTTTGTTGAACATGTTTTTCCTTACTCTTGTCTTTCTAAATTCTCTTCTTCTCCTTCCTCTTCTATTTCAAACTTTCAAATGTTTCAAAATTTTCTTTCTAATCCTCCCCTACTGGGTGAGAGTCCATCCACTATTGATGCAATCTCTGGCCTCTCCTTCACACGCCCCTCTACTGACGTTGGTTCACATACGCTTGTTTCACCGTCTGAGCAATTATCAGTTTTTCCTTCCACTGTGAATCATGATGCCCCACAGGTTAGTAATGAGAATGCTGCCGCTCCTGCTGGCCAAACTGAACTCCGGGTCTATACCAGACGACACACCAGCCGGCCTGCTGCTGCTTCACCTTCACCTATTGATCTGGCACCTTCCACCTCTGATCATCCACCTTCCCCTCCGCCTGTTGCAGTCTCCCCTCCTTCTCATTCTCCTTCTGAGCCTCCGTTGCCTGCCAGAACACACTCTATGCTCACTCGATCCATGGCTAAGGGTTCCGCTGCGTCTTCCTCCTTCCTCGCTTCTGCACGTTCTATTCTTCCTGCTGAGCCTACCTCTTTCTTAGCATATTACGAATGGTCATTTCTAGCTCACCTAAAACTGCATATAATGCTTGGAGAATCATTGAGGCATATTTTCTTGATAAGACTGCTTCCACGGCTTTTTCTCTAAAGTCTGAATTGCGGAGCATCAAGAAAGGCTCAATGAGTTTCTATTTAAATTAGTATTGTGATTAAAAAATTTAAAATTTATAAAAATAATTATAAAATAAGAAATTTATAAATTTTTTAAAAAATATATAAATTATTAATTTTTTTTTTTTTAAAGATAGGTTTTTGGTCCAATGGACCAAAATTCTTTGGTCCATTGGACCATAAACCACTCCTCCCAAGGTCTGCCACTTCAGGCCTTGGGAGGAGAGCTCCTAGAGAGAAGGGCCAAGCCCTTCACAGTGCTACAGCACCCGTGCCGTGCTACAGCCCGGACAAAGCCGTGCCGAGCCGGGTGGCCCACGTGCTGCCCGGCCGGTTTTACATCCCTACTTCTCTTTTATTTATATAATTTTGTAATTTATTGCTATATAATTTGAGTAATGCTACTTATAACACTTAAAATGGAATATAAATTCTAAATCCTATCAATTGAAAAGCTAATACTTTTTAGTAATCTTATTAATTAATTTTTAATATTAAAATCTAAAAATATTTAAATTTTTTAATGAAAGGATATAAAATTTATGTAATGACCCGACCTACTAGCAATAATGGTCCAAACCACCGGCCCCAGATGTTTAACCAAGATCCCATCTAATGTGGGACCTTGGATATTATTACTAAGTATCCAAGGTCCCATCTAATGTGGGACTGTTAAGGTGTCACAGACTCTCCCCGTTTAGGCCCTGCTGTCCTCATCAGCTCAATCATACACACAGCCCAGGATCACCAGGCGATATGAGACTTGTCTCGCTAGCCTTGTCATTCTGAAACATAGTCTGTCACTTTGTCATTCCAGCCCTGACTTAGCCTGTCATTTTGATCCTAGCTCAGCCGAGATTCATCTCTCACTTTCGGCTAGTAATTGGCTCTGATACCAAATATAACGACCCTACCCACTAGCAATAATAACTCGTTGGGCCCAAACCACCGGCCGAAAGTATTTAAGCCCAGTTATTATTACTAGTGTCTATAGTTATCTTATATATCCAATTATAATTTCATTCACATCCGATGTGGAATTATTGGGTGTCACAATTTATATCAAAATTCATATGTACAATTTTTTTTTAAAATACTTTTGGTAGTATGGAACACCCACTATTTGTTATGTATAAGTTATTCGTTCAATAATATCTATTACATATAATGAAAAGCCAGTTAGAAAGTGAAGTGGAGCCACCATCTTCAGTTGGGCTCTTTCTTTATTTTTTTTAAGGTAAATTACACTAATTAGTTTCCATCCTTTTGATTTTTTAAATTGGCTTCCCATTTTTTTTAATCAATTGAGTTTTAAGCTGGAAATTTTTTTTAATTGGGTCTCTACTATCAATATTTTGTTATAATTGATGGAATTGATACGTAGGCATTGACATAGCACTAAGTTGGTATAATTTTTTGGGTTAGTAGCGCAATTAGTCTCCAAACTTTTTTCAAAGTTTCAATTGGTCCGTAATTTTTTTGTCAATTAAAAAACTATAGTTTTTAATTTAAATTTTTATACTTATTTAGGTAAAAGTGTTTAACAAATTTAATGACTCCATTAGTTTAACAATTAATTAATCTGATTACATTTAATAAAAAATAATTAAAATTTTTAATCTTAATAAAATCATCAACCAACTTTTGCTAATTTTTTTTTTTTTACTATTATCATTCTAAATCCAAAACTCGAAAGGTAAAAAAGTCTCAATAAAAAAAAAAGTGTAAATCTTACTCTCTTATTTAAGTGTCTATACTTGATCTTATTTCGTCAATTTTTTAATATTCAAAATTCAAAAGACGACTAAATCCACAGATGAGAGGGTATAAGATCTATAATCCCTTTTTGAGTACATAGATAGCATTTTTCATCTTTTTTAAAAAGCATTTAAGTTTAAACGTTCAAAGGATGAAAAAGTTTAGGTATTAATTGAAAAAGAAGAAAGAAGGTTGAAGACTCAATCAATTAAAAAAAAGTTTAGTTGTTGCTCCTGCTGGTTCTCCTTATTTAGTTTTTTTTATTTTTCTTATATATTGATACTGTAAATATAATTTATTATGTTAATAGTTTGGTCTTTATTCCTCTTTTATCTTTATGTTTCTACTTCAGCAGCAGTTGGTACTTCTTCTTCAACCTCTACTTCTTTATTCTTTAGTAGTTTATTTTATTTTTCTAATACTTTTATTATTTATTCTTTCTTCAATTTTTTAATTTATTTAATTTTACAAAATTGACCCGCCACAATGAGCAGGTGCCTTCACTAGTACATCTATGAATCCTCAGTTCCTATAAGCAACATGGAAATGCTATGTTGATTTGGGTGGGGATGGTTTGGGTGGAGTTTTTTTTTTTTTTTTTTAATCCAATTCTGCTCTCTCTGTCCTTTTTTCTCCAAGGATTTGAGCATAGGGGCGACGATGGGACCCACCTTTTTTCTTTTTTCCAACTCAATCTCATTTTTCTTCCGTTCTAAAAATTTAAATTATATATATAACTTTCTGCACATAACTTTTAATATAGTTAAAATTATATGTATTAAATATAAATTTTAATTTTATAATATTTATCACTTAAAATAAGTTATACAACAAAAATTAAAAGATAGATTAATGGAGTTTAAGTTAATTACTTACATTAATAATTTTATAGTTGCAAGAATTGTATGAAGTATACAAACTTAATCTGTAAAAATAAACGACACATTCAAATTTTAAATTCAAAATAACATTGACTGACTCAAATCAAACAAATTGAAAGATTAGAAAGTAAAACAAAATTTTGAAAGGTTAGATAGTCAATTCAAAATGATCCATAGTTTAGGAAAGTTCTATAGTTTTTACTTTGATTTTAATATCAAACTTTAATGTTATATTTATAGTCTGATGAGCGATCAATTTTGTGTTCAAAATCTTCTAGGATATTCAAAATATGAGTGTCGTTGATCACGTTCAGAATCTTCTGGATTGGTCGACTTTTAATTTTAACAATTTTACATTTTAAAATTTATTAGATAGTTTAATATGTTCTTTTGTTAAGTAAAATTACTAATTGAAAAAAATCGATTGATGTTCAACACTATCTTCGTTTGTAATAAAAATAAAACATAAAAACTGATAAATTACACCTTTGGTCCTCAAACTACGAGGCACGTGACCTTTAGTCTTCGAACTTTAATGGGTTGCAATTTTTGGCTCAAAGTATGAGGCACGTGATACTTTAGTTCTCAAATGTTAATTAGTTATAATTTTTTACTCGAACTACAAGTGATATTTTAGTTTTTAACTTTTAATATTGCTATAAGTATAATTTATTATTCTTATGATTTTATCTTTATTTTTCTTTTGTTCTTCTATTTCTTTTATTATAATAGCTATTGCCTTTTCTTTAGTTTCTTCTATTATTATTCTTTTATTTTTTGACTTTTTCTTTTATTTTTTTTTTATGTTTTTATTGTTTTTTCTTTCTTTGTCTTTTTTTTATTTATTTGCTTTTACGGAATTGACTCGTTGCAACGCGGGGGTGCCTTCACTAGCATCTATACACTATATAATTTAATGGTTTCGTCAATACATGTGGCGCGTATTCGTTCGCCTTTCCACGTGGCGGGCTCAACACGTCGCTCTCTCCCCCTCTCTCCTCCTACAGGAGGCCCCCCTCTCTTCCCCTCTCCCATCCTCTCTCTCTCTTCCCTCAAGGTGGCCCTCACTCTCTCTTCCCTTCTCCAGCTGTCCCCCACTCTCTCTCTCCCTCCGTCGTCTACTCTCTCTCTCTATTATGCTCCCTCCCCTTTCTCTCTCTCTCTCTTTCACTCTCTCATCAAAATCCTTTTTTTGTGTGGGGATTCGGCCGGCTTGGGCCGTGACGGCGGCGGTGGCGGCTTGGGTGGCGACAGCGGCGGATACGGCGACGACGACGGCTTGGGCGGTGATGGTGGCGAGGCCTGCTTGGGCGGCGGACACAGCGGAGGTAGGAGGATGAGGGAGAGGTGCGAGGAAGTGACGATGGTCCACCGAATCGTGTGGCTTACCACCGTTGGATCTCGAAGAAGGAAGTAAAACTCATGTGCTTTTGGCTCTTATTGAGTGTATATATATATAGAATTATGCTGGAATGCTTCTGATAACACCAAATCGTTGATGCTATTAGTTTTCGGCCCTTGGATGAAGGGATGTGCAGTTAGGATGATAGTGGTCCCCTAAGGTTAAGTAGGTAGTTGGTTGAATAGTATGACTAACGAAAGGGTATGGTCATAGGGGTAAATCTAACGGTGGAAAACTTGGTAGCACCAAGTGCTTGGTGCTAGTAGAAGCATTCCAGCCGGACTCTCTCTGTTTCTCTCTCTCTCTCTCTATATATATACACACTTGATCAATGTTGTTGCTAACTCTGCTACTCTCACTGTAAACCTCAGCCAAGAGAATGTTGGATTCTGTAGAGTTCTACGGTTTGTATGTTTGTGCTCCTCTACTGTTCTTCTTTAGTAATTGAGAGTAAGTATGTACGTATTTATATTTATTTATTTATTTGTGGATTTGAGCTTCTGCTTGCAGGCAAAACTTGATGCAGTGAAGCTGGTTCATGCCACCATAGCATTATTGATAGCTTCTCTAAGCAACATTCTAATTGTAAATATTTCTCTCTTTAAAGTCGATAATATCTCTTAGTAGATAATATCTATTAAGAGATAAACACTGTTGCTGCAGTATTTTATTGTAGCAACAGTAGTGGAGCTACTTCGATGCATGCATACATTTATCCATAGACCGTTTAAATGAAAATCACATATATGGGCTATTTTATTTTTAAAATATTAACCATCAAATATGAAGGGTGGTTCATGAAATGTTACTGAATTCGAAAAAAATATACGACTAGGTAATAAATTTTTTTCTTCTCTTTTTTTTAGTAAAATTTTCGAACATTAGAGTTTCTTCTTTTTCTTCTTTTTATTTTTTTCTTTTTATCTAGGAGATTTCTTTTGACTTTTATATTAGAAGAAAGGGTTAAATTGCATACAGCTCCCTATAAACATATCGAATAGCAGATATATTCCTACAAGGTTTAACTTTTTATTTTTATCCCTGCAAAAGTCCTGCTGTTAAGATCCCTTAGAAAAATATAGTTAACCATAAGTAAAATACTTAACCCTGGTTAGTGAATGAGTTAAATTAACCTTTTTACCCCTCTTATATTATTGGGTAAAATATTTTTTGGGAGGACATTTCTGCATAATTCTAACAGCTAGGGCTTTTGGAGGGATATATTTGTAAGGGCAAAATCATTTCACTTATCTGCTATTAAAAAATAAATAGTGCTCTAATGATAACAAACTAGAGAGGCAAATATGAATATCACTGAACTTTTGCAAGGATAAAAAAATGAAAAGTAGAACTTTGTAGGGATATATTTGCTATTCAATATGTTCACAGGGAGTTGTATGCAATTAACCCTAAATAAAAACTCAAACCACTAAAAAAAATTTCATATATATTTTTTCTACCAATCCAAATAAATATGAATTTTTTCCTTTCAACCAAACAAATGTTGATGATTTTTTTTTTTTTTTCACAAACCGAACAGTACAAAATGTAAAACCTTTTTTTTTACCAAAATACTTTTCTCCAAACAAAACTACTTTTTCATGATTTTATGTCCAACCAAACACCCCCGTAGATGTTATTTTTTAAGAATTAATTATTCTCTTTTGCATGCTTATTATTGTTTCTACTTAATTATTTATTTGAGAGTATTACATTGATATTAGAATAAATATTGTAATTTTATGCTTGAATATAAAAAAATTTATATTTTTTTGTCTATCCGCTATGAAGCGCGGATGCCTTCATTACTATATTTATAATATTAATTTGAGGGCCGAATTCATCATAGGTGGACACGTGCGCCGAAGCCAAGAGGGAGAGGGTAAGGTGCGTCATGCGATGACCAGTGACAGGTAGGGTATACCAGTACAATCCTCGGCCCAATACATTCAGCACCTCTTTCTCCCCCTCCTCACACTCCACCACACTTCCCTCTCACTACCAACCCATCTCCTATTCCCCTCCGGCACAACAAACCCAACGCTCTCCCCCATCTCTTATTTATCTCCAGCACAACAAACCCAACATCTTCTCCCATCTCTCTCTCTCTCCACCCACACAATGGTCCTCAGTCGGTTTCTTGTTTCTTCACATAGGAAGTGCACAACGTAGAACCGCTGTCGACCTACTTAACTCCAAATATACAGATAGATCATACATCATAGATCATAGGTCATATATATAGATATATATAGATATATATAGATATAGATATAAATATAGATATAGATATAGATATATATATATAGAATTGAGCTCCTATGCTTTTAAAAGTACCAAGTTATTGGTGCTTGTAGATTTTTGGCCATTGGATTAAGGGATGTGCGGTTAGGATGATGTGGGCCCCCTAGGGTTGAGTGGGTGGTTGGTTGAATAGTATAATCTAACGGGTGGAAATGATCAAAGAATAGATCTAACGGTAAAAAATTTACAAGCACCAAGTGCTTGGTGCTTTTACAAGCACCATAGCCGGACTCTATATATATATATATATATATATATATATATATATATATATATATATATATATATATATATATATATATATATATATATGAATTCTTTCGGCACTCACCTGAAATCAATAAATAAATAAAATAAGGTTGGGTGACTCGAAGAGACAAAGACATATACATCGGGAGAGTATTGGTGCTGTATGTATTGATGGAGAGTACGGATTCGTCCTCAGGCTCACAGCAGCAGCATATATACTCTTATGAGTATAGACCTATTTGTACTCATAAGTTTTTAGCCGTTAAATCTACCCCTTTGATCATTTCCACCCGTTGGATCATACTATTCAACCAACCACCCACTCAACCCTAGGGGACCACTATCATCCTAACCGGAAACCACTATCATCCTAACCGCACATCCCTTTATCCAACGGTCGAAAACTTATGAGTGTAAAGGGGTCTATACTCATAAGAGTATAGTAGCCCTAGCCTATATATATATATATATATATATATATATATATATATATATATATATATATATATATATATATATATATGAATTCTTTCGGCACTCACCTGAAATCAATAAATAAATAAAATAAGGTTGGGTGACTCGAAGAGACAAAGACATATACATCGGGAGAGTATTGGTGTTGTATGTATTGATGGAGAGTACGGATTCGTCCTCTGGCTCACAACAGCAGTAGCTACAGCAGCCACAGCTCCGGCCCGTCGGGCTTCCTCTTCTACCCGACCGACGAGGAGCTTGTTGTTCACTACCTCAAAAGGAAGGCCACCTCCTCTCCTCTCCCTGTCACCATTATTAACGAAGTCGACCTCTACAAGTTCGACCCCTGGGAGCTCCCTGGTATGTGTATATATCTCCACTATGATCTCTCTTTGATATTCTCTCTATGCATCGTAACTTAATTATTATTTATCTGATCTAAGATTTAATCAAAGTACTTACAAAATATTCGCAATTGATTTGCAGGCAAGGTGACCTATGGGGAGCAAGAGTGGTACTTATTTAGCCCGCGTGACCGCAAGTACCCAAATGGAGCACGGCCCAGTCGGGTAGCAACCTCGGGCTATTGGAAGGCAACAGGGATGTACAAGCCCATCCTGACAATGGGAGGAACTCGACAAAAGGTTGGGGTGAAAAAGGCCCTCGTCTTCTACGGTGGCAACCCCCCGAAGGAATCAAGACCAACTGGATCATGCATGAGTACCGCCTCGCCGACAGCAACCCTAGTGGTAGCACTTCTACAACCAGTTTTTGGTCACCCAACAACAACAACAACGAGACCTCTCTCAAGGTAAGTTAATTTCTCCTATCGCCTATTAACACTTATTGGTTGCGTGGTGCAAGTGGCCTAGATCGATCGAACACTTCTTTTTTTTTTTTCCTATTCTTTTATCTGCACTGATGATTTGGTCACACAGCTAGATGATTGGATGCTTTGCCGGATAAACATGAAGAAAAAGAGCAGTAGCTATAGCAACGAAAACAATGGGAATATAATTAACAGAAGGCGAGGAAGTAGAAGATTCCTTCAATGAGATGGTCACCCCATAGCTGCAGCTGAACCCAATCAGGCACCCTGCACTGTTGCAGAGAGCTCCGACCAACTTCATGGCGCTGCTCGACAATGACGGCAACTTCTTCGAGGGACTTCTCACCACTGCTGATCAGGAAGGCCACGTCGCCAACTATGTTAATCCTATGAATAATTATAATCAATTGGAAAATGCAGCCCGATCACTCCAACCTAAACGCCCGCTAGCATCCCTATTCTGGACCGAAGCAGGGACCATCGCTACGTTGCTGCCGCCAAAGCAGTTCCACGGTTGCAGTACATGCAACATCAGTGCCAATCACTCCAACAGCAACGGTGGGCACCCTGTTGCCACGACAACAGTGTTGAGTCAGCAGATCCCTCATAGTGCACCCTACCCGTGCCAAACCACTATCTTAGGATCTGTAGGAGATGCTACTAGTAAAGCATTATTTCGGTAGCCCTACTAGCTCTTTGGTATGAGCTGTAGCTTCTAGTTCTGGTTATGCATCTATCTTTGTGTAGCATCTATATATTCATCCATGATTGTGGATATGTCCATATGCATTAAAGGATTGCTACAGCGTATTTGTAGTGCATTGAACTTCTGCAAATTATGGAGTTCTAGTGTGAGGAATGGTACTTTATACTATTCTAAGAGTTTTGATTGAGTTTGGAGAGCTTGGGGACGTTTTCGGGACTTAACTAGCACGGAAACGGACTTCGGAAGCCAAAATCTGTATAAACTCCACTTTTGGATATTGCATACCGGTACCAAGTTTGGGTATTAGAACCCTGTTGCGTAAGGATTGGCACAACTCTAGAGTTTTATGGAACTCGGTTGAGTACCGGTACTGATTTGTTTAGTACCAGTATTGAAACCGGAGTTATCGGAACCCAGTAGGAGCCTTTGGTTTTCAATGTTCGGGTTTTGCGGAATTGAACCTCAGGTACCGGAAATGCCCGATTACCGGTACTCCAATCCGTGTATCGATACTCAATGGTACATAAATTATTTCGTACAATTTGTAATTTTCAACTTTTAGGGGACCTTTGGGGATATTGTTTCTGCTTTTGTAAGCAGTTCTCTCCCCCATTTCACTGCTGAAGGCAGCAGCTTGACGAGGAAGGTGGGTTAAGCTCTTCGCTCATCCTCTTCTTCATCTTTTTCCCTCTTTTCTGCTTCCTTTCCCTACTTAGCTAGTTTTTTCTTCCCTTTTTGTGGGAATAGGACTGGTGCAGCTAAGAAAGGAGCTTTGGTTTGGAAGAGGAGTTGTTGGAACTTCCCAATCTCATCCTCAACCTTTGGATTCGAAGATTGGAGCTTGAATTGAGATTAGTAGTCCTCTTGCATCCTCTATTTGTGAGTTCTGTAAGAATTTGTGGTAGAAAATCTAGTTTTATTGAAACTACGATTTATTTTGGGGCTTTTCTTTTGTGAGCTTTTGGGGTTAAATTGATGGGTGTAGAACACTCTTTTAGGTTTGATTTGAAGCCCCATTGCTTTGGTTTGGACTTGGAACAAGTTTTACTTGATCTAAGATAATTTTTACCTATTTTCACCTTGATTTTTGGTGAATTTCGTGTTGAGCTTTTTAGAAGCTTGTAACCCTTTGAATATTTTTCTTAGGGTACAAGAAACCTAGGGGGCAACTTTGTTTGGAAAATGATCAAGCTTTTGAAGGTTATCTGGAAGGTTTGACCTCACCGAAATGGATGAACTCTCCCCATGTCTCCTATCTTGTTATAGGGTATAATAGATGATTTACTATGCTATTCATGACAACATAAAATTTTTGAGCATATGATTTGGTTATTCTACGTATGAAGACTCGCATTCTCTATGTGGTAGAGGCATATGTAATAAATAGCATGTATGTTAAGACTTATGAGTTCTATTGTAGAGTATTTGTGTAAATCGCTCTCATGCATGTTAGAGTTGAGTTGTATCATATAAGACACTATATGATTAGTGGAACTATTGATTGAGCTAGAACTTCAATGGCAATTCTTTATACTTGCTATAGCTAAGAGGAAACATGACACGTTGCATGTTAATAATGGGTTGTAGAGTTAAGTATATTGTAATTAAACCAATATGAACGACTAGATATGACATTATGACAATGTACTCGACCTCTAGATCGTTAACGGATATTCCATATTTTAGACATGATGAATGAGGTTTCATAAGCATTTGACCATGCTTGTTTGCCCTTGTGCTCATTCGCACAAGCTTGTGAGGTGTCACGCCCCGGGGTCCCGTTTTAAAAGCCAACTTGAATTTGGACGAAATTTACAAATCAGAGTTAGCAAAAACACTGCCCAAATTTTTTTTTTTTTGAAACCTTGACCCCGTGGACATGCAACAGACCTGCCACCAATACAGAAAACTTCCGGAACAAACGGACAGAGTCCCCCTTATATTTGCACGGCGTAGCACAAGTACAAACGACCAACCAGAGCTCAACACTCACACACAAGCAAAGAGAAAGAGAGAATTTCACAATCAATCACATACATCCTATCAGTTCCAAATGTCTCCCACACGAAGACTTTATTTTAAAATTCTAACTTCAAAGGAAATCCACAGAAACCCATTTGAAAATCGTCCCCCACCCAGGGACTATAGTTTTGTAAAACGCTACCACGAGGGATAGAAAGTCATAAGAAAACTGTTAGAAACATGTTTCTCATGCAGAAACTAATCTTTTAAAAACCACCATTACCTCCAAAACCATAAGTACTCAAAAACCTCAAAGGTAAACCATTCCAAAACGCAAGTAGTAAGAACATCAACCGAACCACATAAACCATCTATGAATAGGTGTAAAGGGAAACTACAATACCACATGATGTCTAATGTTATGCAAGGAAATACTCGGATCATATACCACAAAGTCGGGACCTCTATGGCTCGCTATCTACCGTGCCTCTCGCACCGTCCCGACTATCACCACCCGCGTCACCTGAAAAATAGTGGGGGGTGAGAATATGTACACATGTCTCCCCCTCCCAGTGGGTACCGCAAGCCGACGAAGGCAAGAAGTACTCACCGGCAATAGGAAGAGATCAACAACAATAGTAAACAAGTGAATCAGGTACAGTAGCAATAGAATGACAACATGTACTAAAAGAAGCAGTAACCGCTACTGAAACATAGTGTAATAATCGACCAATAGGCATAGTAAGTAGGAGCACCGAAACAGTCGCAATAATGACTAGAACTATCGGTCGAGACATAACAAATCAACTACTGAAAAGAACAACGGAGTACACCAATGCATCAACAAGATCAATAATACCAACAACGAAGTCCACCGCCATATTGGTTTAAAGACCTCAGGCAAAACCACACTCTGCTCGCCCACCTGGCATATAACCCTACTCAGCACCTTGTAAGGTTCACGGGTCGGACACGCACGACCACTTTTCTGAAAAAGAACACCCTCCTGCGGTGGATCAGACCGCTGGTGTACGTGAAAAATGCTCACGAGCTGTGGCAATCGATGCAATATGCTCAAAGGCCAATATCGGCAGGTAGCCGAGAGAATAAACATAAGGTCAACAATGTCGAAGTATATAACATGTATCTAGAAGTGTCACCGACCATACGGTCAACTAGGATGGAACAACTCAACATCCTCTCAAAGGTATGAAAGTACCGACCATTCAAAGTCAACTATAATATATGCACAAGAACCGAACAATAGTCACAAGAATGTCAAATCATGAGGAAGACGAGTACGAGTGTCACCGACTGTAAAGTCAACAAATATCAAGTTATGTATCCATTTAGTCCAGAATTAGCCGTCAGCCACAAGCCGACAATCCTACTCCTCAGAGTACACCGACCTCATAGGTCATCAACGACGGGAGTCACGGAACCGACCGGCTAGGTCACACAAAAGTCAAAACATGGACCAGTGTAAACTATAATCATCTGTCGATAACTAACCGACAATCTTACCCCTCAGGGTACGCCGACCTCATACGTCATCAAACAACCGGAATATCCAAACTCGACCAATCAGGTCGTATTGGTGTCACAACGGACGAGGTACAAACAATGTCCACTCTACCTCTAGATCATGTTAGCAAGTATAGGAAAAGACTAAGTAGAGCAATATATATAGGGTCAAATGGTGCCAGGCTCACAATGGTAAACAACTGCAATAAAGGGCATAAGGTAGAGAGAATATCATCGAGCGTGCACCACTTTACCGACTTCGGATCGAAGTACCCACCTCTACCGAAGAATAAAATTGGGTCGTCGACACCCTGTCGATGTCACCCGCTATAGTCCGGACCTATACAAAGTCCCACCAACCATGTAATTAGCTCAAACCTGCTAACTACAACAGACTATGATTCTAAATGAATCAAAACAGGCGAACAATCGGGTTTCCGGATCCCGTTCCACGGTCACCAAAAGATTGCCCGATTTTCGCACCGACTCGTCAGAATGTCACCCCAACCCACAAGGCATTCCAAAACAAGCCCCACACAAAGCCTACCTTGTTCGCTGTCCCAATACATCAATTTAATGCCATTGGGGCAACCGCACAAATAGTGCGCCGAAACGAAAAACCGAGATCCCGAAAATCACCGGTTCGGCCCCCCGGGATGCCAATTTCGGCCCCGAAACCACCTGCAGCCATCATGCTGCGACTAGAGGTATTGAAACTCACACCAAAACCACCCAATAAGGCTTAGACTCTGCTGTGAACAGCAGCGACTAGAGTGATACAAAACCACTCCCGAAATCGCTCGATTTCGGCATTTCGGGGTTCCGTTTAAGCGCCGAAGTGTTCTGAAACACTTCAGTATTAAATCAAACAACCTCGCTGTCCCAAGCCACTCATTTTTGGGTGTTGGGGCAGCTGCACGCTGAGTGGCGCAATCCGGGTGCGAAATCTAAAAAACGAACCGTACCGGGTCCTGAAAGTCATCATTTGCGGTTCCGGAGCCCACCTAGGGTCCACCTCGGGTCCGTGTTTCGTACCAGCTAGGTCCCAATCAACCAAAGAGGCTACCATACCACTGCAACCAGCAGCAACACTCACACCAAGAGAACGGGGCCGAAAAGCACATCAAAGGCACCTAAAACGATCATTTTAGGTGTCGATCGCCAAGAAATCCCAATTGAGGAATTCCTAGACTCCAAACATCAAGTTCGACCAATCACACAAGATCCCATACCGTCCAGAATAGTAGTGACGAAGAAATGGTCACTGTGGCATTTCGCCGAATACCCGTCAAGCGAACTATATAATAATAAAAAGCATAAAGCCATACCGCCGATTCCACGACCTTGGAATCCGAACGGAGGCACGACTCAGTAGGTCTCAAGGTAACGGTAATCATGCTCACAGTTCGGAGCGCAGACGAAGATCGAAGAGCCTCGAAACGGCAAGAAAACCACTCCTTCAAAGATAATCCGGGAGCGGCCAAGTCCGTCCCATGCACTGGGGCTCCGGTGATCGAAACAAAGGTGAGCACCATTCTCCTTGGGACCTTAGAAGAGCTGTGGTCATGCTTCGGAGATTCCACAAAGCCTCAGCTGGCCGAAACACCAAGCTCCGCCCAAAGCTACCACTTGCTCACATTAGAGCAGGGCTAGGGCATCAGCCGGAGGGGCGCCGGCGGCACGGCGGCTCGAGCCCCGGCCAGGAGGTGGTCCCCGCACCCGGAGGGAGGGGTCAGGACCTTTGGCCGGCGGCGAGGTGGAGCGGCGGCGCGGCTGCGGCAGCGGCTCTCCAAAATAAGCCCGTGGCTAGGGCTGAGCATGACGGCTAGCCAGCGGCTTGGGGATCGCCGGTGGCAGTCGCGGTAGCCATCCTAGGGCCTCCGATGCCGGACTGGGCCGCCGCCGCCGTCGCGGTAGCCATCCTA
This sequence comes from Puya raimondii, assembly GCA_016920855.1. NCBI lineage: Eukaryota > Viridiplantae > Streptophyta > Magnoliopsida > Poales > Bromeliaceae > Puya > Puya raimondii. The sequence continues at coordinate 209,347,438 of JABWPP010000050.1, read as the reverse complement.
GGGCCTCCGGTGCCGGACTGGGCCGCCGCCGTACGGCGGCGGCCGCCAGGTGTGCCTCCACGGCCGCACGGATTCAGGAAGTCCACCGCGACCGCGGCGGCGCTACAGGGCAGGGCGGCCTTGGGGCTCCACCGGTGGGGTCGCCGGAGGATGGGAAGGACACCGACGGTGGTCCCAGACGGCGGCACTTGTAATACTTGGAAATTTGAGGATTTTGAGGGTTTCTGGAGCCGACGGATTTCGAGCGCCCGGAAGTAAGGAAGTGGATGCCCGAATGTTTCCGGACCCAGAGGACTTTTCGGATGATCCGGTTGTGGCTGACGAGTTTTGGATCTGGGCGAAGGTTTCGGACGCCCGGATGTGGATCCGGATTGAACTGTTGACGTGGAGAGCCACGTGTCGCGACGCAGGACACGTGTCGACCGCCGGAGACACGCCGCCCCACCGCCTGCCGAACGCCGACCGACCGTTTGGCCGCCAGCTGACACCTGGCCTGCTGAGTTTTCGGACGCCCGGAAGTTGGATTCGGGCGCCCGAAAGTTGAAACTTTGGGAGCCTATAAATAGGTGAGTCCCTGGTCACTTTGGCTTATTTTCCACTTCGTGATCCCGTTTTCTAGAGAGAGAAAGTTGGGTTTAGGGCCATGTGTTGGCATTAGTTGTAACCTAGCTTGTTCTCCTCTACTCTGTTGATCTGATCTGGTGCTGAGCTGTTGTTCTGTCGGAGTTAGCAGTCTTTTTGGAGATATTCAGATCGGAGTGTTGCCGGAGCTTGGTTATCTTGGAGGGTTGGATCTGAGGATACTGTATTCCCCACCGTGGTTGGATTAGATCTCGAGGTGGGTTGATGTTTGCCAGATTCAGTGGACTTCCTCCTATGTGTTTACTCTCATGTTAGCATGATAGTGTTGGATTTTGTTAGCATGATGATATGATGATATTGGATTATGATAGCATTATGATATTGGATTATGATAGTGTGATATTATTGTGATTATGATAGCATGACATGCCGAGATTATGTTAGATATGACCTGTTAGGTTGATATTGCATGATATGCTAATGATATATATATGAGCATGCATGATTTCCTTGTATCCTTGTTGCATGATTTGGCCTACACCTATCCTGTTGATATCCCTTGTACCAGTTATTGTACATGTTAGTGTAGGTGATCATGTTGAGGCTCGTGCTATGTTGTTGTACCTCCTCTTTGTGGTAGAGTTGAGATTGATTGTGAGCACTGGAGCATTGATTGGGTCATGTTATTGACTATCCTTTGAGGTGCCGAGGGCACGTGATTCTTTGTGAGATTAGTGGATTGGGTCATACTTGTTGATTATCCTTTGAGATGCCGAGGGCATGTGATTCTTTGTTGACCCAGTCGTGTCGATCATATACCTGTGGGTGCTTGGCGCTGATATGGTTGTACTATACTCGGTTGGGTCGCTCCCACGAGTACCGCTCCGGAGTTGGCATGTTCCGTACAGAGTGTTGTACGAAGGGCTAGGAACAGACGGGTTTCCTGTACTAGCTGGCTCCCTGTAGGGTTGAGCATGATCAGGCCGCAGGTATCGTGTGGTATCATATTGCGTTGTATGGTATTATGGATTGAGCTAGGGACAGACGGGTTTCCTGTACTAGCTGGCTCCCTGTAGGGTTGAGCATGAACAGGCCGCAGGTATCGTATTGTATTATGTTATATGGCGTTATGGATTCGTGATAGTCCTCATTTGATATATTCAGTTTATTGGTATTCATGTTGACAGTTGAGCATTGTGCATAGTAGTGGTAGTATATCTCCTACTTTCTTTATTGCTCCATATATATCTTTTGAGATTGAGGACTTAGTGGGCAGACCGCTGAGGCTGGTGGCGGTACCCACAGAGGACTACTTGTTTGATAGTAGTTCTCACACCCGTTGTTGACACCTTTTTGCAGAGTCTTCTTCCCCAGTTGTGCATACTGAGCGCGGAAAGGAGACCGTCGGGTAGAGCTATTCCCCGGATACTTGGCTAGAGGTATACCCATTTTGATAGATGGTTGAGTCTGTACATACAGTGAGATAGATTTTGATATCAGTGATGTATATGAGAGTTATATATGAGAGTTATGGATGATGTATGTACAGTGATCTTTTGATTATATATATATAGCAGCTCTGTTGATACCTTTAGCTTCTTTGTGGATGTTGTTGTTTTCGCTTCGTATACACGGTAGAAATACTGTGTATGCGGCGGATCTTGTCATGCACCTGGGAAGAGATAACCCGGGGCGTGACAGCTTAAGTTGGTATCAGAGCTTAGGAATAGGTCATGAGGGCCTAGGAAACCTAAGATAAACAGACCTAAGAATGACGAGAGAGACGTGATTGATCGCGAAAGTCAATGATTGGGTTTTTGAATCCTTCCTTGTGTAGGAAGAGTGATTGAGGGATTATGCCTTCTCTTATTAGATGACTTATGTTGGCTGCAGACGACATAATAATCTGAGAAAAAAAGAAGTGTCCTTCTAGACTTTAACTAGATTGGGTCGTGAGATTGTTTGTGGTCCTAATTGGGTATTCTATTGCAGGTTGTTATTATGCCTCCTCGACGACCGTCGACGCGAGCACATCCGACGCCTTCGGATATGCCTGAGCAGACGGGACCTAGTGAACGGCCCGATCTGCAGGAGCAGCTAGCAGACATAGCTGCAGTTGGAAGGCAGCAGATTGCCTTGTTACAGAAGATGTGCGATGCTTTCTCTACGCCTCGAGCTATGGAACCTCAGGCGGCAACGACTCCAACTACATCTCAACCCAGAGAAGGAAGTACTCAGCCTAGTCAAGTGCTTTCTGAAGAGGAGCAGGAGCGGATGGCGGATAGATTGGCTCGCTTCTGTCGGTTTGATCCACCGCGATTTAATGGCAGTAGTATAGAGCCATGGGTGGTAGAAGCCTGGACATGAAGAGTTTGTTTATGAAGGTTGTAGGAGTTCACTGTTCGCAGTGACGATCTCTTCTTCTAAGGCCAGACAGATGTTGAGTAGAGGTTGTATGGCCTATTTTGCAACAGTGACTGAGGTGCCCACTGTTGTACCAGGACTCGAGGATATTTCTATTGTCCGTGAGTTTCCGGATGTCTTTCCTTCTGAGTTATCCTCGATGCCTCCTGATAGGGAGATTGAATTCGTGATTGATGTGGTACCAGGAACCGCGCCAATCTCAAAGACACCCTATAGAATGGCACCAGCTGAGTTGAGAGAGTTGAAGGCGCAACTGCAGGATCTTATGGATAAAGGCTTTATCAGACCCAGTGTGTCACCTTGGGGAGCACCTGTGCTGTTTGTGAAGAAGAAGAATGGTTCACTTAGATTGTGTGTGGATTATCGAGAATTGAACAAAGTGACCATCAAGAATAGATACCCCATCCCACGTATCGATGATCTGTTCGATCAATTGCAGGGAGCGTGTGTCTTTTCTAAGATTGATCTTCAGTCCGGTTACCACCAGTTGAAGGTGAAGGCCGAGGATATTTCTAAGACAGCTTTTAGAACTCGGTATGGGCATTATGAGTTTACAGTCATGCCGTTTGGATTGACTAATGCCCCTGCTGCATTTATGGATATGATGAACCGAGTCTTTAAGTCTTTCTTGGACAAGTTTGTGGTAGTCTTTATCGATGATATTTTGATTTACTTCCGTGATGATGCGGAGCATGAGGAGCATCTGAGATTAGTGCTACAACTCTTGCGAGAAAAGAAGTTGTATGCAAAGCTGAAGAAATATGAGTTCTGGTTAAGAGAGGTAGCCTTTTTAGGCCATGTGATTTCAGCTTCGGGAGTAGCTGTTGATCCTAAGAAGATTGAGGCGATTCGTGATTGGCCTAGACCGACGACCATTTCTGAAGTGCGGAGTTTTCTTGGCTTAGCCGGGTTTTATCGACGATTCGTGGAGAGCTTTGCGAAACTCTCTACGCCTCTTACTCGGTTAACCATGAAAGGAATTAAGTATGTTTGGAGTGATGAGTGCCAAGAATGTTTTGATGAGCTTAAGCAGAGGTTGATGACAGCCCCTATTCTTGCACTACCACTGATGGGTGAAGGATTTGTAATCTATAGTGATGCTTCGCATAGTGGCTTAGGTTGCGTGTTGATGCAACATAGTAAAGTGATTGCATATGCTTCAAGACAACTAAAGGAATATGAGAAGAACTACCCCACTCATGATCTGGAGTTGGCGGCGGTAGTCTTTGCTCTGAAGTTATGGCGCCACTATCTCTATGGAGAGCATTGTGAAGTGTATACAGATCACAAGAGCCTCAAGTATCTGTTTACACAGAAAGAGTTGAATCTACGGCAACGGAGATGGTTTGAATTATTGAAGGATTATGACATCTCTATCTTATACCATCCCGGCAAAGCGAATGTTGTTGCCGATGCTTTGAGTAGGAAGGCTGTGGCAACTTTGAGTTTGTGTATTACTCAACAGCCTGTCCTAGTGGAGGAGATACGGAGGTTGTCCCTTGAGGTGGTTACTTCCGAGATGACGGCGAGACTGATGACCCTAGTCATACAGCCCACTCTGTTGGAGAGGATTCGAGAGAAACAGAGTGTAGATCCTTATCTGATGAAAGTTCGAGATCAACTGAGGAGTGGTGATCTTGAAGGCTTTTCTTATGATGATGCTGAGACTCTTCGTTATAGAGGACGACTGTGTGTACCAGCAGATCTGGAGATTCGAGAGGAGATATTGAAGGAAGCACATTATTCTCTCCTTATTCTGTACATCCTGGAGGGACTAAGATGTACCAGGATCTGAAGACTCACTTCTGGTGGAATGGTATTAAGCGGGATATTGGTAGAGCTGTAGCTCAATATTTTACATGTCAGCAAGTTAAGGCTGAACATCGAGTACCAGCTGGTAAGCTACAGAGCCTTCCAATACCTGAATGGAAGTGGGATCATATTACGATGGATTTTGTCGTAGGATTGCCGAGGACTTCGAGCGGCTATGATTCTATTTGGGTGATTGTTGATAGGCTGACGAAGTCTGCTCATTTCCTGCCTATGCAGATTACTTGGTCACGTGAGCGACTTGCGCAGCTCTATATGGATGAGATATTGAGATTGCATGGAGTGCCCATCTCAATAGTATCTGATAGAGACCCAAGGTTTGTTTCTCATTTCTGGAAGAGTTTACAGACAGCTTTGGGGACTCAGCTTCGATTTAGCACTGCTTTTCATCCCCAGACTGATGGTCAGTCCGAGCGCACTATACAGACACTCGAGGATATGTTGAGAGCTTGTGTCTTGGATTTTGGTGGAGGTTGGGATCGACATCTGAGATTGATAGAGTTTGCGTACAACAATAGCTATCAAGGGAGCATTAAGATGGCTCCGTTTTAAGCATTGTATGGACGCAAATGTCGATCGCCTTTGTTTTGGGATGATGTTGGTGAAAGGAAGACGTTGGGTCCAGACCTTTTGCTTGAAGCCGAATAGAAGGTTAAAGTGATACGACGACATATTGAGACGGCTCAGAGCAGGCAGAAGAGTTATTCTGACACTCGGAGGCGAGATCTGGAATTTCATGTTGGTGATCATGTATTCTTGAAGGTCTCACCATCGAAGGGCATACGGAGATTTGGGATTCGCGGAAAGCTTAGTCCGCGGTTTATTGGTCCTTTCGAGGTCTTGGAGAGAGTAGGACCCGTGGCATATCGGATAGCCCTTCCGCCTCGATTAGCAGGTGTGCATGATGTGTTTTATGTATCTGTTCTGAGGAGATACATGCATGATCCTTCCCATGTGATAGATTTTTCCCCACTGGAGCTTACTGAGGATTTGCATTACGAGGAGCGACCGATACGAATTCTTGCTCGTGAGACGAGGGAATTGCGTAATCGGGTCATACCTTATGTCAAGGTACAGTGGGATTTTCTTGATGATAGAGAGGCTACATGGGAGTTGGAGACGGTTATGCAGAGATCTTATCCCCACCTGTTTGCATCTTGAGGTGAGTGTTTACCTTAGTTTCGAGGACGAAACTATTTTAAGGATGGGAGAATGTAATACTTGGAAATTTGAGGATTTTGAGGGTTTCTGGAGCCGACGGATTTCGGGCGCCCGGAAGTGAGGAAGTGGACGCCCGAATGTTTCCGGACCCAGAGGACTTTTCGGATGATCCGGTTGTGGCTGACGAGTTTTGGATCTGGGCGCAGGTTTCGGACGCCCGGATGTGGATCCGGATTGAGCTGTTGACGTGGAGAGCCACGTGTCGCGACGCAGGACACGTGTCGACCGCCGGAGACACGCCGCCCCACCGCCTGTCGACCGCCGACCGACCGTTTGGCCGCCAGCTGACACCTGGCCTACTGAGTTTTCAGACGCCCGAAAGTTGGATTCGGGCGCCCGAAAGTGGAAACTTTGGGAGCCTATAAATAGGTGAGTCCCTGGTCACTTTGGCTCATTTTCCACTTCGTGATCCCGTTTTCTAGAGAGAGAAAGTTGGGTTTAGGGCCATGTGTTGGCATTAGTTGTAACCTAGCTTGTTCTCCTCTACTCTGTTGATCTGATCTGGTGCTGAGCTGTTGTTCTGTCGGAGTTAGCAGCCTTTTTGGAGATATTCAGATCGGAGTGCTGCCGGAGCTTGGTTATCTTGGAGGGTTGGATCTGAGGATACTATATTCCCCACCGTGGTTGGATTAGCTCTCGAGGTGGGTTGATGTTTGCCAGATTCAATGGACTTCCTCCTATGTCTTTACTCTCATGTTAGCATGATAGTGTTGGATTATGTTAGCATGATATGATGATATTGGATTATGATAGCATGATGGTATTGGATTATGATAGTGTGATATTATTGGGATTATGATAGCATGACATGCCGAGATTATGTTAGATATGACCTGTTAGGTTGATATTGCATGATATGCTAATGATATATATATGAGCATGCATGATTTCCTTGTATCCTTGTTGCATGATTTGGCCTACACCTATCCTGTTGATATCCCGTGTACCAGTTGTTGTACATGTTAGTGTAGGTGATCATGTTGAGGCTCGTGCTATGTTGTTGTACCTCCTCTTTGTGGTAGAGTTGAGATTGATTGTGAGCACTGGAGCATTGATTGGGTCATGTTATTGACTATCATTTGAGGTGCCGAGGGCACGTGATTCTTTGTGAGATCAGTGGATTGGGTCATACTTATTGATTATCCTTTGAGATGCCGAGGGCATGTGATTCTTTGTTGACCCAGTCGTGTCGATCATATACCTGTGGGTGCTTGGCGCTGATATGGTTGTACTATACTCGGTTGGGTCGCTCCCACGAGTACCGCTCCGGAGTTGGCATGTTCCGTACAGAGTGTTGTACGAAGGGCTAGGAACAGACGGGTTTTCTGTACTAGCTGGCTCCCTGTAGGGTTGAGCATGATCAGGCCGCAAGTATCGTGTGGTATCATATTGCGTTGTATGGTATTATGGATTGAGCTAGGGACAGACGGGTTTCCTGTACTAGCTGGCTCCCTGTAGGGTTGAGCATGAACAGGCCGCAGGTATCGTATTGTATTATGTTATATGGCATTATGGATTCGTGATAGTTCTCATTTGATATATTCAGTTTATTGGTATTCATGTTGACAGTTGAGCATTGTGCATAGTAGTGGTAGTATATCTCCTACTTTCTTTATTGCTCCATATATATCTTTTGAGATTGAGGACTTAGTGGGCAGACCGCTGAGGCTGGTGGCGGTACCCACTGAGGACTACTTGTTTGATAGTAGTTCTCACACCCGTTGTTGACACCTTTTTGCAGAGTCTTCTTCCCCAGTTGTGCATACTGAGCGCGGTAAGGAGACCGTCGGGTAGAGCTATTCCCCGGATACTTGGCTAGAGGTATACCCATTTTGATAGATGGTTGAGTCTGTACATACAGTGAGATAGAATGTGATATCAGTGATGTATATGAGAGTTATATATGAGAGTTATGGATGATGTATGTACAGTGATCTTTTGATTATATATATATAGCAGCTCTGTTGATACCTTTAGCTTCTTTGTGGATGTTGTTATTTTCGCTTCGTATACACGGTAGAAATACTGTGTATGCGGCGGATCTTGTCATGCGCCTGGAAAGAGGTAACCCGGGGCGTGACAGCACTGGCCAGAGATGGGGTTTCGGGCTCCCTCCTCACAGCACACAAAAAGAGAGAGAGAGAGAGAAAGAGAGAGAGAGAGAGAGAGAGAGAGAGAGAGAGAGAGAGAGAGAGAGAGAGAGAAGAAGAAGAAGAAGAAGAAGAAGAAGAAGAAGAAGAAGAAGAAGAAGAAGCATGTTTCTCCTTTTCCGATGATCCGGCGGCGACCACGATGGTGGCAACATACATCTGACAGGTGAGGAGAAGGAGGAACAGAAGAATTTAGGGTTTTTGGTTTCTCCAAACCCTAGATCCCAAAAAAAACATAACAAACACATGAGACAAATCGCGCCGAAGCCCATTAACACTCAAACTTCGCAACCCGGTCCCTCTCCACTGCTTCCGTCTCGCAAAGAGACCGTGCCCATGAAGATTCACGAAAAAAAACAATGCACCAAGAGCTTCTAAAAAGTGAGACAATTGAAGAATAAAAGCCCTCGCAGTGATAAAAATCCATTTTCACAAAACCCGTGCGTCAAACATAAAATCCGTCAACACCATTGGTTCCAGAATAGTCGAGACATTGAAAATGAGCTATTAGATCGCCTGAATCGGAGTTCGATTGGCGTCCGAAGCCCTTCTCACCTCTCGGCCCGTTCCGAAAATGCCGGTTACTATTCATTTTAAGTGATATTTAAAAACCGCGTAAAAATTTTGTTTTAAATCCTTTTTTACCGAAATTTGACCGGCAAGCTTCAAATTAAAATACACATGATAACATTAAAAAAAATGTCAAACAATCATAGAGAAAAAAAAATCTCAGTCCTCACATGAGGGTCGCTCCCTACAAGCCGGCACTCCAGAGTTTAGCCTTTGCGACAATATGCTCGCCCGTGCGGGATTGGGTGCCGAAGTGGGATGCCGTGGGCGAGGCTCATTCCTAGAGGGAGAATGTTGACTACCATGGGGCCATTAGGCACGGCACAAGCCGGGACGTTACCTTGTGCAAGTCCCCGATGATTGAGTAGAAGTTAATTAAACTTGACATGGAACATCATAACTAGATGATGCATACATAGTTGTTGGACATATATGTTGGTCATTACACACTTGTATACTTGATAGTAGTAGAACTACATACATGTTGATTGGTATAGTCACGTAGAGGCATGATAGTAATAGAATCTTTTCATTTCAGTTATTAGACTCATGCTTTATAATTTCGTTATTTACTATCTTTGCCTCAGTTGACCTAGTGGTGTATTTCGCTAGTCTCAACGGCTTACCCACTGAAAACTATTGTTTAATAGTTCTTACCCCCATTGGTTGTTTGTTTTTGTTTCAGAGTCTTCCATAGCGGGAGAGGCTAGGGATCACGGAAAGGGGTTAGCGACTAGCTAGAGCCTCTTTGGAGTTGCTATAGGTGGACCCAAGGCACCTTTCTTTTGGTTTTTGTTGTGAAAGGTGTACTAGATTATTTTGTTTAGATATCACCTTCTATTCATAAGATGTACCTTTTGTTTGAAACTTATCGTTTATCTTGTGAATGGATTATTGTATTAGACTTGTTTATATCATAGAATTTTATACTTGCTTTGATCACCAGGTTTAGGATGTACTCCCTATTTTGTCTTGAGATGTTTGTTGTAGACGTCTAGTGTGCACCGGGGTTGTCGGTGTACCCGGCGGGTCCGTGCACGTGTCTGGTGGGCTTCCGCTGGGGCCCGGGCGTGACAAATTATGTTGGTATCAGAGCCTAGGGTTGATCTTAGTGGACCTAGCAAACCTTAGGCCGGTTGGTTGATAAGAGTTAGGAGCGAGAGAGACGGGGTCTTTTATGACTTTTTAGCGAAAGCAATATGATTGGGTTATGTCTTTAGCTCTGAATGGTTGGAGTTTGATCGAAGTGTACAACTTCTTTGTTCTTGGAGGGTCACGTTGGCGGTCGACAACGTGACATCGGTTAATAGTTGGGGTCACTTTATTACTTTTGCTTGATTGGGGTTTGTATTTCATAAACGGGGATACGGGCGTGGGTTGTCCTAACATACACATATTATGCTTTTGCAGCTTGTGATGCCAACGACTCGCTCCATGTTGGCCGAGGCGGCCGCGGCAGCTAATGCTGAGGAGGTAGAGACCTCCGCTACTTCGGGATCAAGTGAGGTCCGCGAGTTGAGAGAGCAGTTAGCTCTCTTGACAGACTTGGTGGAGCGCCAGTCAGCTGCGGCCCAGCAGCAAGCAGACGCTGCACGCCGACAGGAGGCGAGGATGAAGCGGTTGGAGGATTTACTTCTTCAGCAGGCTTTCGTGAGGGTGAGTCAGAACCCTCCACCACCTGCGCCTACAGGAGGAGCGACTGCGGAGGCTCAGTCCCAGGTGTCGGGCACTTCTCGGGCAGTCCCGAGCACGGAACAGAAGGAGGAGGTGGTGGCGACACCACCCGTTCAAGCTCCGTCAAGGAGGACGATTTCGCCGATAATGGTGATGGGTGCTGAGCGGGAGCGGCTCATGAATTGTTTGAATGAATTCCGGAGGTGTAATCCCCGGATGTTTAATGGCAAGAAAGCGGACCATTGGATAGTGGAGAAGTGGATCCTCCATATGAAAAAATTATTCCACGATATGTTTATAGAGGAGCGGGATAAGGTGTGGTTGGCGACACATCATTTGGAGGGTGAGGCCTATCAATGGTGGGCTGACATTTGGGATAATCTCGATACTGATCTGGCAGTCATTACTTGAAAAAAGTTTAAGGAGCTTATGTCGTTGACCTATTTTTCCCAAAGTGTCAAACAACTGATGGAACGGGACTTGCATAATTTGCGTCAAGCATACAGGACGATGGCGAAGTACGACCGGGAGTTTTCTCGCCTGCTGCATTGTGTACCTTATGTAGTGAGGGATGATGAGGACAAGGCTCGCATGTTTGAAACGGGCCTTCGACCGTTGATCTTCAGGTTGGTCCAGTCAGCAAACCTGAAGACATATCGTGAGGTTATGGATCGCGCCTTAATTGTGGAGAAAGGCGCGGAGATTGTTAGGGAGGAGAGAGAAGCCTTGGAGAGGGCAAGAGGCAAGAGGCAATCGGCGGAGAGTGCGAGTGGGAAGTCCGGCCCGAAGAAACCACCGAAGCACCCGAGGAGCCAATCGCGAGGGCATGGCTCTTCTTCTTCTCGAGGAGTGCCAGATCGGCGACACCTGCCACGTTGTGTGATCTGCGGAGGCCCTCATGTACCGCCGCAGTGCCCTCAGCATGGGGGCAAGTGCTTTCTGTGTGGCCAGGAGGGTCACTTTCCATCAGAGTGCCCGAGAGGTTCTTCCCCAGCACCATCATCCGCATCGGCACCAGCTCTGCCGGGTCAGAGTCTGGGGACTCCACCCACCCACTACCAAGCAGGGCTACCACCAGCATCGCGACAGCATGAGGGGTCGCGACAGACACCTAGCGGGCGCATGTATGCAACCCAGGCAGAGGATGCAGCGGTAGCAGAGGAGGTCATTGCAGATATCATTTTAATTAATGGCATAAGAGTTAGAGCTTTATTTGATACGGATGCATTGCATTCATTCAGCGATCGGCTATTTGCTGAGTTGCATGGCATTGAGCTCATTCCTACTTTGCACCCGGGACGAGTTTTAGTTCCCGATCATACTTTGGATATTTGGGAGTATTGCCCTAGTTGCCCTATTAGAATTGAAGATTGGATCATGTCGATTGATTTGTTAGTACTATACAAATTTGGAGAGTTTGATGTAGTTTTGGGCATGGATTGGCTCACGAGGTATTATGCTACCATCGATTGTAAGAGCCGGATTGTGACATTTCAGGAATCTGGTCATGAGGAGGTTGTGTACAGTTCGCTGTTTGCGATGACTATCTCTTCCACTCGAGCCAAATAGTTGTTCAAGAGTGGATGTGTAGCCTTCTTGGCTAACATCACTGAGAAGAGTGGAGAAGCCCCCATGATTGAGGATATCCCGATTGTACGGGAGTTTTTGGATGTGTTTCCGGCGGAGTTACCGGGTATGTCTCCTGACAGGGAGATTGAGTTTGTGATAGATCTCATTCCTGGAACTACCCTAATCTCAAAGGCACCTTATAGGATGGCGCCAACTGAGCTAAAGGAATTAAAGGCACAGTTACAAGATTTATTGGAGAAAGGCTTCATTAGGCCGAGTGTTTCGCCTTGGAGAGCGCCAATTTTATTTGTTAAGAAGAATGATGGATCACTTTGTTTGTGTGTGGACTACTATGAACTCAACAAAGTCACGATCAAGAATAAGTATCTATTACCTAGGATTGATGATCTATTTGATCAACTCCAAGGATCGAAGGTGTATTCGAAGATAGATTTGCAATCTGGATATCACCAGCTCAAGATCAAGTCGGAAGATATTTCTAAGATGGCTTTCCGAACACGGTATGGACATTCTAAATTTTCTGCTATGCCGTTCTTATCAATACCTCGGCAGCTTTTATGGATCTAATGAACTGTGTCTTTAAGCCCTTTTTAGACGGATTCGTCGTGGTGTTCATCGACGATATCTTAGTGTATTCTCGAAGCGATGATGAACTTGAAGATCACTTGAAGCAAGTATTGCAAGTATTTCTAGAGAAGAGGCTTTTTGCCAAACTGAGAAAATTAAATTTCGGCTACACGAGGTTACATTCTTAGGACATGTGATATCGGGAGCAGGAATAGCTGTGGATTCTAAGAAAATTGAGGCAATCAAGGATTGGCCTAAACAGACTAATGTCACCAAGGTTCGGAGTTTCCTCGGTCTAGCTGGGTATTATAGGAGATTTGTTGAGGGATTTGGCAAGTTAACTACTCCACTCACCTGACTCACACTTAAAGGAACCAAGTTTATTTGGAATGATACTTTTGAGAGAAGTTTCTTGGAATTGAAAGAGCGGTTGACAACCGCCCCAATTTTGGCATTGCCCGTCATAGGAGCGGGGTATATGATTTATAGTGATGCTTCCCTTAGTGGATTGGGTTGTATTTTGATGCAAGACGGAAAGGTTATTGCTTATGCTTCTCGTCAATTAAAGGATTATAAGAAGAATTATCTGACCCATGACTTGGAGTTGGTGGCCGTGGTCTTTGCTTTAAAGCTATGGCGTCACTATTTATATGGTGAGCGATGTGAAGTATATACCAATCATAAGAGTTTGAAATACCTCTTTACGCAGAAAGAATTGAATTTGAGACAGCGTAGATAGTTGGAGCTACTCAAGGATTACGACTTGACTATTCTCTACTACTCGGAAAAAGCGAATGTCTTAGCGGATGCCTTAAGCTGCAAGTCAATGGAAAATTTGGCAATGTTGATTTCTACTCAACCACCTCTACTAGCGGAGTTGAGACAGATGGAGTTGGAGGTTGTAACTCCCGACACCCCTTCGAGATTAATGTCTTTGGTTGTGCAACCAACACTATTGGAGAGGATAAAAGAAAAGCAAATTCAAGATTCTAGTTTGCAAAAGATTCGGTCCAAGATTGGAGAGGGACACGCCGGTGGTTTTCTTTGGGATGACCATGAGATACTTCGATTTCAAAGCCGACTTTGTATACCGGCGGATAAAGGGATCAAAGAGGAGATCTTGATTGAGGCTCATCGAGCGCCTTATGCCCTGCATCCGGGTAGTACTAAGATGTATAAAGATTTAAAGTTGCTCTATTGGTGGCCCGGAATAAAGAAAGATATTGGAGAGTTCGTGGCGCGATGTTTGACATGTCACCAGGTGAAAGCCGAGCATTGACTTCTCGCGGGCAAGCTTCAGAGTTTGTCTATACCCATGTGGAAGTAGGAACAGATCACTATAGATTTCGTTACGGGTTTGCCTTGCTCGCAAGCTGGACATGACGGTATTTGGGTAATTGTGGATAGATTGACCAAATCAGCGTATTTTATTCCTATACACACTACTTGGTGTGGAGAGAGACTTGCACAAGTATACCTTGATGAAATTGTGCGACTTTATGAAGTGCCTATCTCTATTGTATCGGATCGAGATTCTAGATTTGTATCGCACTTTTGGAAGAGTCTCCATGAGGCACTTGGCACGCGATTGGATTTCAGTACCGCATTTCGCCCTCAAAGTGATAGACAATCATAACGTACCATTCAGACTTTAGAGGACATACTCGGGCATGTGTTTTGGATTTTCAAGGTAGATGGCATCAAATCTACCTATGACGGAGTTTGCTTATAACAATAGTTATCGAGCAAGTATCAAGATGGCACCTTTTGAAGCTCTCTATGGAAGAAAGTGCCGATCACCCCTCCACTGGAGTAAAGTAGATGAAAGGCTAGTTTTGGTCCTTGATGTGCTTCATGAAGTAGAAAACAAGGTTTGACTAGCTAGTGAACGATTGATTGCGGCCCAAAGTCGATAGAAGAGTTATGCGGATAAGCGTCGGTGGGAATTGAAATTTCAAGTGGGAGATCATGTCTTCCTGAAGGTGTCGCCGACGAAGGAGATCAAGAGATTTGGTATTCGAGGGAAGTTAAGTCCTCGATTTATTGGACCTTTCGAGGTTTTGGAGCGTGTAGGCCCGGTAGCTTATCAACTTGCCTTGCCGCAGAGTCTATCAGGAGTACACAATCTGTTTCATGTTTCGATGCTCCGGAAGTATGTTTTTGATCCAGCTCATGTAGTGGATTTCACGCCAATTGGAGTTGCGTGAAAATCTGAGTTTTGAGGAACACTCTGTGAGAATCTTAGCTCGTGAGGTGAAGAAACTCCGGAATCGTGAGATTCCCTATGTGAAGGTGCTTTGGAGCATCCACGAAGAGCGCGAGGCTACTTGGGAACTGGAGAGTATACTGCGGGAGCGTTATCCCCATCTTTTTCAGATGGATGCTTAAGGTATTTGATTTCTAGTTTCGCGGACGAAACCCCTTTCTAGGAGGGGAGGATGTAGTGCACTGAACTTCTGCAAATTACGGAGTTCTGATATGAGGAATGGTATTTTATACTATTCTGAGAGTTTTGATTGAGTTTGGAGAGCTTGGGGACATTTTCGGGGCTTAACTAGCACGGAAACGGACTTCGAAAGCAAAAATCTACAAAAACTGCACTTTTGGCTATTGCGTACCGGTACCAAGTTTGGGTACCGGAATCCTATTGCGTAAGGGTTGGCACTGCTCTGGGATTTTGCAAAACTCGGCTGAGTACCGGTACTGATTTGATTAGTACCGATACTGAAACGGGAGGTACCGGAAGTCAATAGGAGCCTTTGGTTTCCAATGTTCGGATTTTGCTGAATTGAATCTCGGGTACAGGAATTGCCCGAGTACCGGTACTCCAATCCGTGTACCGGTACTCAATGGTGCAGAAACTGTTTCGTACAGTTTTTAATTTTTGACTTTTGGGGGACCTTTGGGGATATTGTTCCTGCTTTTATAAGCAGTCCTCTCCCCCATTTCACTGCTGAAGATAGCAGCTTGAGGGAGAAGGTGGGTTAAGCTCTTTTCTCATCCTCTTCTTTCTCTTTTTCCCTCTTTTCTTCTTCCTTCCTCTACTTAGCTAGTTTCTTCTTCCTTTTTTGTGGGAATAGGACTTGGTGGAGCTAAGTAAGCAGCTTGGGCATAGAAGAGGAGTTGTTGGAACTTTCCAATCTCATCCTTAACCTTTGGATTCGAAGATTGGAGCTTGAATTGAGGTTAGTGGTCCTCTTGCATCCTCTATTTGTAAGTTGTGTAAGAATTTGTGGTAGAAAACCTAGTTTTATTGAAACTAGGGTTCATTTTGAGGCTTTTCTTTTGTGAGCTTTTAGGGTTAAATTGATGGGTATAGAATACTCTTTTAGGTTGGATTTAAAGTCCCATTGCTTTGGTTTGGACTTGGAATAAGTTTTACTTGATCTATGGTAATTTTCGCCTATTTTCACTTTGATTTTTGGTGAATTTCGTGTTGAGCTTTTTAAAAGCTTGTAACCCTTTGAAAATTTTTCTTAGGGTACAAGAAACCTAGGGGGCAACTTTGTTTGGGAAATGATCAAGATTTTGAAGGTTATCCAGTGGGTTTGACCTCAGCGAAATGGGTGAACTCCCCCTATGTCTCCTATCTTGTTATAGGGCATAATAGATGATTTAGTATGCTATTCATTACAACATAAATTTTTTTAGCATATGATTTGGTTATTCTATGCATGAAGTCTCGCATTCTCTATGTGGTAGAGGCATATATAATAAATAGCATGCATGTTAAGACTTATGAGTCCTATTGTAGAGTATTTGTGTAAATCGCTCTTATGCATGTTAGAGTTAAGTTGTATCATATAAGACAATACATGATTAGTGAAACTATTGATTGGGCTAGAACTTCAATGGCAATTCTTTACATTTGCTATAGCTAAGAGGAAACATGACACATTGCATGTTAATAATGGGTTCTAGAGTTAAGTATATTGTACTTAAACCAATATGAACGACTATATATGACATTATGACAATGTACTCGACCTCTAGGTCGTTAACGGATATTCCATGTTTTAGACATGATGAATGAGGTTTCATACACATTTGACCATACTTATTTGCCCTTTTGCTCATTCGCACAAGCTTGTGAGGGTCGCTCCCTACAAGCCGGCACTCCAGAGTTTAGCCTTTGTGACAACATACTCGCATGTACGGGATTGGGCGCTGAAGTGGGATGCCGTGGGCGAGGCTCATTCCTAGAGGGAGAATGTTGACTACCACGGGGCCATTAGGCACGGCACAAGTCGGGACGTTACCGTGTATAAGTCCCCAATGATTGAGTAGAAGTTAATTAAACTTGACATGGAATCTCATAACTAGATGATGCATATATAGTAGCTAGGCATACATGTTGGTCATTACACACTTGTATACTTGATAGTAGTAGAACTACATGCATGTTGATTGGTATAGTCACGTAAAGGCATGATAGTAATAGAAACCTTTTCATTTCAGTTATTATACTCATGCTTTATAATTCAGTTATTTACTATCTTTGCCTCAGTTGACCTAGTGGTGTATTTCGCTATTCTCGGCAGTTTACCCACTGGGAACTATTGTTTAATAATTTTCACCCCCAGTGGTTATTTGTTTTTGTTTCAGAGCCTTCCAGAGTGGGAGAGGCTAGGGATCGCGGTAAAGGGTTAGCGACTAGCTAGAGCCTCTTTGGAGTTGCTATAGGTGGGCCCTCTGCACCTTTCTTCTTTTTTTTTGTTGTGAAAGGTGTACTAGATTATTTTGTTTAGAGACCACTTTCTATTCATAAGATGTACCTTTTGTTTGAAACTTATTGTATATCTTGTGAATGGATTATTGTATTAGACTTGTTTATATCATAGAATTTTATATTTGCTCTGATCATCGGATTTAGGATGTACTCCCTATTTTGTCTTGAGATGTTTGTTGTAAACGCCTAGTGTGCTATTTTGTCTTGAGATGTTTGTTGTAGACGCCTAGTGTGCACCTGGGGTGCTTGCTGTACACGGCGGGTCTGTGCACGTGTCGGGTGTGCTTCCGCTGGGGCCCGGGCGTGACAGTATTACACATTCATTAAAGACCGAAATGGCAGATCTAGTACTGTGTATGTGGTTGACGTGTTGTGATTAGGGGTGTCAACGAGCCGAACACGAGCGAGCCGGGGTCGGCTCGTGTTCGGCTCGTTTAATAAACGAGCCGAACACGAGCTGGCTCATTAAAGTATCGAGCCGAAAAATTCAGCTCGTGTTCGGCTCGTTTATTAACGAGCCGAACACGAGCTGGCTCACGTGCTGACCCACGAATAATAAATTAAAAAAATAGTTTGAATATATATATAAAATAAATTTATAAAATCTTGCCTATTAAACTTTAATCTAATGATTAAAATTTTGTATATAAATGAGTCTTTTATAATTAAATTTAATTTTATATTTTAATTTTTGCTAAAAGTTAAATAATAAAAAATATATATATATATATATATAAATATTCATCTATATATATAAATATAAAATATATAAAATATATAAATATAAAATATATATATATTCGAGCTGTTATCGAGCCGAACACGAGCGAGCTGACCCCAGCTCGTGTTCGGCTCGTTTATTAAACGAGCTGAAAAACTCAGCTCGTGCTCGGCTCGTTTACTAAACGAGTGAGCCGATCTCGAGCTCATTTTGAGCCGAACACGAGCTGGCTCGCGAACGGCGAGCCGGATTGCCACCCCTAGTTGTGATGCCCCAACTTCCCAGGGGTCACCCATCCTAGGACTGCTCCCGTCCTAGCACGCTTCACTCTCTTAACCTCTTGGGCCTAGCCACCACCCAAAATGATTAAGCCAGGTTAAGAGTTTAGCCTATTATATCTTATATATAGGACTACCTGGGGTCTCACAATCTCCCCCCCTTTAAGTCCTTACGTCCTCATCAGGCTCAGACACACAAGTATCAGGCGATGTGAGACTCGTCTCACTAGCCTAAACCGATCTTGTGGTGAGCGGCGCTCCACCCACAACAGTCAACAATATGAGAGCTTCGCTCTCCCCGCTGTATGATCCGACTCAGCCGAGACTCATCTCACACTTTCGGTTAGTAATTGGCTCTGATACCAACTGTGATGCCCCAACTTTCCAGGGGGTCACCCATCCTAGGACTACTCCCGTCCTAGCATGCTTAACTCTCTTAACCTCTTGGGCCAAGCCACCGCCCAAAATGCTTAAGCCGGATTAAGTGTTTAGCCCTATTATATTTTGTATATAGGACTATCTGGGGTCTCACACGTGTCAACCGTAAGAGTAGGTTGGATTTGATCAATACTTGCTATTGGATTGAATTGGATGACCAAATAGATTTAGGTGTCAGCATTGCAGTTCTCATATTAGGCACATACGGAGAGGATATATACCTACGGTGAATTGACTCTGTCATGACTACTGATTAGAGAGCCACTTCATTAAACTTCGATCAGGTGATCATGATTTTTCTCTCCAATGTATGCGAAATGTTTTTTTTTTTCTTTTTTTCACGTAACATCGACTCATCATATTGTGGTTGTTGATGAATTTGCTTCTGCCTCTTCGCCAAAGTTCCGTTCCTACAAACAGTAGAGGATAGGCAATATAAATTGGAGAGCTAGATTATGACAAGATTTATATTTCACATAAGTAAAATCCATGGAGGTTCACCACAATTTGTTTAGAAGTTGGACAATGGGCTTTAATTACTAGCGGTGCATAAATATACGACGAAATTGAAATCTACCTAAGAAACAAACTGACGAAATTAAAATCTATGTAAGAAACAAACTGAGAAGAGAAATGCGATGTCTACAACCCACAAGGATTGTAGAATTTCAACCCTTAATTGAAGAATTATAATCTTACCTTCTAAAATATAAAAACTACTCTTTTTGAAATTTAATAACAATAAAAAAAGAATGATAAGATTAGTAGAAAAATTGTGTTTTTGGATGATAGAGTTATAGAATTAGAATCAAAAGTAGTTGTATTCCTAGCATTCTTTAACTAAGAAAGATTTGGATAGTCAGAGAAATGATAATTCTAAAACCACAAAGCACATATAATCTCTAGAAACCATAACCCACTTTTTGGATTTTAGCTTTTTAAAAAAAAGTGATTAGACTAGTATAAAAAATATATATATTGGCCTTTAGATGAGGGTGTTGTTATATTACAACCCATACCCAACATTACTTGGGTAGTTAGTTATCCATCATTTTGTCGATAGTTATTTTAGGTTAATTTCTGCCGTTCTCTTTATTATCTAAGTGAGTTGATTGATCTGACCAACGTATAAGTTATGTAATGTAGCAAATTAGTAATTTGATTTTCAACTATTAAAGTTGTTTATGAGAAAATATTGTGTGTTATACATATCCTAAATATAGTTTCGTGTCAGTTTAGTTCGAATTTTTATTTTCCTCTCCCGCTTATAGGTTAAGTGTTTATTTTTTATGTATCAGTACTGTTCCCACAACTACCGTCCTCTTCATGGGCTCAGGGAGCATAATAGCAGTGGGTGCCCTGATCATGCCATAGATGGAAGAAGGGCTAGGATCGATTAGCGGGAAAAGAAGGTAGCTAGGCTCGAGCTTGCGTTATACAAGGGGGCGCGAGAGAACCGTAGCATGCATTACACGCCTCCTAGCTAGCTTAAGAGCCTTTTTTTTGTTCATGCCTTTGCCACCCCACCCGGTTTTGGGTAATTGACAAAGATGCTGTGATGAGAGCCTGCTCCGAGAGAGAGACAAATTAATCCCATAGTCTTCCTTTGATGCCAATTAATTAATCATGCCATCCCGTCATCTTTCTCTCTCTTGGGGGCGATAATTCTGGCATGCTTGTTCACGAGTCCTGTCAATTTTAAGATTGTCGAAAATAAACTGCAATATAATAATGTTAAACAATAGTAGAAAAATTAACATGTGGGAGAGGGTAACACGCGTCATGCGGTGACCAGTGACAGTTCCGGTATACTAGCGGAATCCTCGGCCCAATACGTTCAGCACCTCTTTCTCCCCCTCCTCACACTCCACCACACTTCCCTCTCACTCCCAACCCATCTCCTATTCTCCTCCGGCACAACAAAACCAACGCCCTCCCCCGTCTCTTATTTATCTCCTGCACAACAAACCCAACGTCTTCTCCCATCTCTCTCTCTCTCTCTCTCTCCACCCACACAATGGTCCGCAGTCGGTTTCTTGTTTCTTCACACGGGAAGCGCACAACCTGCAACCGCTGTCTACCTACTTAACTCCAAATATACAAATAGATCATACATCATATATAGATCATAGATCATATATATAGATATATCGATATATATACGAGAATTCTTTCGGCACTCACCTGAAATCAATAAATAAATAAAATAAGGTTCGGTGAATCGAAGAGACAGACACATATAGATCGGGAGAGTATTGGTGCTGTATATATTGATGGAGAGTACGGATTCGTCCTCCGGCTCGCAGCAGCAGCAGCTGCAGCAACCACAACTCCCGCCGGGCTTTCGCTTCCACCCGACCGACGAGGAGCTTGTTGTTCACTACCTCAAAAGGAAGGCCACCTCCTCTCCTCTCCCTGTCACCATCATTGCCGAAGTCGACCTCTACAAGTTCGACCCCTGGGAGCTCCCTAGTATGTGTATATATCTCCACTATGATCTCTCTTTGCTGTTCGCTCCATGCATCGTAAGTTAATTTATCTGATCTGGGAATTAATCAAAGTATATGTAAAATATTCACAATTGATTGGCAGGCAAGGCGACCTATGGGGAGCAAGAGTGGTACTTCTTTAGCCCGCGTGACCGCAAGTACCCAAATGGAGCACGGCCCAATCGGGCAGCAACCTCGGGCTACTGGAAGGCAACAGGGACGGACAAGCCCATCCTGACAACGGGAGGAACCCGACAGAAAGTCGGGGTGAAGAAGGCCCTCGTTTTCTATGGCGGCAAACCCCCCAAAGGAATCAAGACCAACTGGATCATGCATGAGTACCGCCTCGCCGACAGCAGCCTTAGCAGCAGCACTTCTATAACCAGTTTCAGGCCACCCAACAACAACAACAACAACAAGACCTCTCTCAGGGTAAGTTGATTTCTCCTATTGCCCATTAACTTTTATTGGTTGTGTGGTGCAAGTGGCCTAGATCGATCAAACACTTCTCTCTTTTTTTTTTCCTATTCTTTTATCTGCACTGATGATTTGGTCACACAGCTAGATGATTGGGTGCTTTGCCGGATATACAAGAAGAACAAGAGCAGCAGCTATAGCAACGGCAACAATGGGAATATAATTAACGCGCAGAGGGCTGCTGAAGGCGAGGAAGCAGAAGATTCCTTCGATGAGATGGTCACTCCACAGCTGCAGCTGAACCCAATCAAGCACCCTGCACTGTTGCAGAGAGCTCCGACCAACTTCATGGCGCTGCTCGACAACGATGGCAACTTCTTCGAGGGACTTCTCACCACTACTGATCAGGAAGGCCACGTCGCCAACAGTGTTAACCCCATGAATAATTATAATCAATTGGAAAATACGGCCCGATCACTCCTACCTAAACGCCCGCTAGCTTCCCCATTCTGGACCGAAGCAGGGACCATCGCTGCGTTGCTGCCGCCAAAGCAGTTCCACAGTTGCAGTACAGGCAACATCAGCGCCAATCACTCTAGCAGCAACGGTGGGCACCCTGTTGCCACGACAATGGTGCTAAGTCAGCAAATCCCTCATAGTGCACCCTACCCGCGCCAACCCACTATATTAGGATCTGTAGGAGATGCTACTAGTAGTGCACGATTTCGGCAGCCTTACCAGCTCTCTGGTGTGAACTGGAGCTCCTAGTTCTGGTTACGCATCTATCTATGTGTAGTCTCCGTATATTCATCCATGAGAGTAGATATGTCCATACGCGTTAAAGGATTGCTAAAGCCTATTACACATGCGTTAAAGGCCGAAATGGCAGATGTAGTGCTATGTACATGGTTGATGTGTCAACCATAAGAGTAGGTTGGGTTTGATCAATGCTTGCTATTGGATTGAATTGGACGACCAAATAGATTGAGGCGTCAGCATTGCAGTTCTCATATTAGGAAAGAGCCTATAGGATTGCTACAGCTAGCTTATACGGAGAGGATATATACCTACGGTGAATTGACTCTGTCATGACTACTGATTAGAGAGCCACTTCATTAAACTTCGATCAGGTGATCATGATTTTTCTCTCCAATGTATGCGAAATGTTTTCTTTCTTTTTTTTCTTTTTTTTTTTTTTTTTTTTTTTTTTGGTCACGTAACATCGATCTCATCATATTGTGGTTGTTGATGAATTTGCTTCTGCCTCTTCGCCAAAGTTCCGTTCCTACAAACAGTAGAGGATAGGCAATATAAATTGGAGAGCTAGATTATGACAAGATTTATATTTCACATAAGTAATTAAAATCCATGGAGGTTCACCACAATTTGTTTAGAAGTTGGACAATGGGCTTTAATTACTAGCGGTGCATAAATATACGACGAAATTGAAATCTACCTAAGAAATTAACAAACTGACGAAATTAAAATCTATGTAAGAAACAAACTGAGAAGAGAAATGCGACGTCTACAACCCACAAGGATTGTAGAATTTCAACCCTTAATTGAAGAATTATAATCTTACCTTCTAAAATATAAAAACTACTCTTTTTGAAATTTAATAACAATAAAAAAAGAATGATAAGATTAGTAGAAAATTTGTGTTTTTGGATGATAGAGTTATAGAATTAGAATAAAAAGCAGTTGTATTCCTAGCATTCTTTAAGTAAGAAAGATTTGGATAGCCAGAGAAATGATAATTCTAAAACTACAAAGCACATATAATCTCTAGAAACCATAACCCACTTTTTGGATTTTAGTTTTTTTTTAAAAAAAGTGATTAGACTAGTATTAAAATATATATATATATATATATATATATATATATATAGAGTTGAGCTAGAATACTATTAATAGTATTTAGCCCATTTTGCTATCAAGTTTTTAGCCTTAGGATAAGTCCCTTTGATCATTCTAGCCATTGGATTAAATACTATAACCCAGTGGGGACCACTCAACCCTAGGGGGACCACTCAATCCTAACAAACAACTATTATCTCAACCCTACGATTTTTTATCCAAGGGCTAAAAAGTTGGTGGCAAAAAAGGGCTGGTGCTATCGATAGCATTCCAGCCCAACTCTATATATATATATATATATATATTGGCCTATAGATGAGGGTGTTTTTTATTTTTTTTTTTGAGAAAAAAGTAGCACGCTACCTGCTTCATTCAATAAGCAAATGAATTTAGCTACATAGAGTGAGGCAGCCAGGGCCTCAGAAGGGCGGAAAAGCACAAGGACAGAGGTTCGGAAAAAAAAAAAAAAGTAAGAAAAACCAACGAAAATGTCGAGATAGGATCGTAACCCAAAAACAGACGTCACCCAGCTCTACAGGACTCAGCCCACTCTTTTGCCAACACACCAATATGATGAGCTGTTCGAGAAACATCGGTGGGTAGGTTTCTGAAAATGACGTTATTTCTACCGCGCCAGACCATCCACCAAGTGGCCGCGACCAGTGTCAAAGCCTTCAGAGCGTCGCTCTGCGGACGCCTCACTAGCAGCCGCTCCCAGACGATGTTGATATCTTCAATAAAAGGGTAGACGAGACACTCCCCAAGGTGCGAGAAAAGAAGGAACTTACTAACAACACACCCAACTAGCAGGTGATCTACAGTCTCGAGCTCAGCACCACACAAAATGCATTCGTTAGATCCTGACCACCCCTTTTGAGGAGATTGTCCATTGTAGGTAGTCTCTTTTTAAGTGCTAGCCATAGAAAAATTTTAACTTTAGTTGTAGGTGTTTTTTTATATTACAACCCATACCTAACATTACTTGGGTAGTTATATATATATCCATCATTTTGTCGATAGTTATTTTAAGTTTCTGTCGTTCTCTTTCTTATCTAATTGAGTTGGTTCACCTGACCAACATATAAATTAATTATCTAATGTAGCAAATTAGTAATTTGATTTTTCAACTATTAAAGCTGTTCATGCGAAAATAGTGTGTGTCATACATATCCTAAATATAGTTTCGTGTCAGTTTAGTTCAGATTTTTCCTCTCCTGCTTATAGGTTACATGTAATATGTGTTCATTTGTATCAGTGTTCTCACAACTACCGTCCTCTTCATGGGCTCAGGGAGCATAATAGCAGTGGGTGCCCTGACATAGATGGAAAAGAAGGTAGCTAGGCTCGAGCTTGCGTTATACAAGGGGGCGCGAGAGAACCGTAGCATGCATTACACGCCTCCTAGCTAGCTTAAGAGCCTTTTGTTGATGCCTTCGCCACCCATCCGGTTTTGGGTAATTGGCAAAGATGCTGATGCTAGCTGATGGCACCATACTCCTAGAGAAATTAAGACAAAGTAATTATTAATCCCGTAGTCTTCCTTTGATACGTGCCAATTAAATAATCATCATGCCATCCCCCAATCTTCCCTGCCACCAACTTCTGAGTTTTGAACTCACGTACCCATTACTCGGATATTTTGTGCGCCGAGACCTTTCTCTCTCTCTCTCTCTCTCTCTCTCTCTCTCTCTCTTGGGGGTGATAATTCGGGCATGCTTGTTCACATGTCCTGTCAATTTTAAGATTGTCGAAAATAAACCGTAATATAATGTTAAAAAATAGTAGAAAAATTAACATGCGTGTTTTATTATCTTATTTTATATATATGGACGAAATTAAAATTGGTTCAGAATTAGAGAGTTTCAGATTTTCTTTGGTTTTTTTTTTTGCAAGTACGTAGTTGGTCTATCATTTTAATTTGATGATGTTTGGTAAATTCTGTTATCATATTGCTTCTCAAATTGCCACCCCCGAATGTCTCCGCGTACTGTGTGGGCTGGGTGCATGGACGTGTGATGAGATAATATATAAGCTGGGATATAGTATGAAGTTTGCATCGATCCGTGGCTACCTCACTGTGGTGTCGTCTCATGGAGACCATGGAGGGGCAAACTCGGCAACCACAACGGATTCCCGAATCCTTAGCTTTTCTTCGATCGGCTAAACCCTGATCAACCACTAATAACTAACTTTGCCATCTCCGGGCTAAGCATCAGACCAACTTTACAAGTGTGGAACGACCCCTGCATGCCAAATATGGGAACAGCATCAATAATGGGAGACAGACGTGGTTATCTCCATCAAGCTCAGCGGACGCCGCCATCACCTCATGGTCGGCCCTCAACGAAGATTGGAAAATAATAGGGGCACTTGGTAAGGGGTGAAAACAATTAGATCATGTTTCCATGTCGGATTATACGAGGATTTTGTAAGTAAGGAGTATAATTTTTGCTCGATCAAAAGTCTTATCATTTATGATTTAATAGGATAGCATATTTTATCTATAAGATGATTTATCTTATATATTAAGAAAATAATTCGAGGCCGGATATAATATCTAACTATAAATATTTGATCACACTTCTTATTAATCAAACGTATAAATTTTTTGAATAAATTGAGAATATATACTGAACAAAATATTCATGCATCAACAAGGGCCTTAATGATCCAGACAACATTCATGTGTGATCCGACTCTTTTAATCCGATCGAATTTTTTTGTAGTATGTGGATGTAAAATCATCGCGAGCTTAAATTACTAGTATGTTTGTTTATTTTCAAACTATTGTATGAAGCTGAATCAATTATCTTGTAATATCCCTCAATAGTTTTTTAATTATGTTTGGACATATAATGTGCAAGTATTGGCACTTGAGTATTGAATGAGATCAAGCTTGGGTGGTGCTTTAGACAAAAGGAGTTATTAATGCTAATAGAGTGGATCACTATATATAATCACTTCAATTATCAGCCAAAAATATAAGAATAGTATCATATGAGGCAAATGTCACGCCTCGGGTTATGTTGGAACCCGAGCTCACCAATAGATTCGTCGCATATATAGAAAATTCTGTGTATATGAAGCTAAAGAAGCATTTGCAAGAACAACCAGAGGCTACAATCAACAGATATCAAGGCTGAAATAAAACTGCTAATAACCAGAATATAGTCCATTGTACATACAGAAATCCAAAACTAGTAAACATAATACATCTCCATTAGGTACAAAGCCACCTCGCATAATTGAAGGTAAATACATAACATGCCACTCAGTCATCTAAGTATGTACAATGATGTCACGCCCCGTCGGGCCCTTAACACCAACTAGGTGGAAAGGATAACCGCACGGGCGCATGCCCCAGACCCGCCGAACGGATAGAGTCCCTTCTACCCGCCCAAGGCGTCACAACACAAGCTTATCCACGAGGTTCCAACTAGGAACGGAGTATAAGAGTTGCACAAGAAAAGTATCAACATAAAGAAGTTCTACTTCTATTACATCATATTGCACATTTATACATGCCCAAAATTTTTTTTTCATTCCATACACCATGTTCCAAAACAATGGAATACATAAGTTCATACATGTAATGAAAATCCCCTATACTATCAAAGTCCAAGACTAGGGGTACAACTCTATATATCACCAAAATGGAAGGGCCGCTATCTAGAGAGCCAAACCCTTGCCTCCCTCCGCCGTCTCACTCGCGGAAGGACCTGGAAAACGTGGGGTGAGAACTATAAACATAGTTTCCAGTGGGTAAGGCCACCCAAGAGAGAAGCTCGACCCACCAGGTCCAAAGAAACACCATATGCATAAGTTAGATCACAAATAACTATGCAACAATTATTTACATGCTTGTAAATAAACATAAAGGATGCAACCAAATAAAATATAACTTATCATTCTCTCCTAGGTTCATCATATATCTCACATTGACTAAGTTCAATTACTTGTCATTTACTTATGGTTTCGGAATCGCCGTCTCACCATAAGGGTTCCAACATTCAAGGAGTGAACTCGTCACCTCCTAGTTCGAGTAGCGAACTCGTCGCATACTCGGGATAGCAAAATCGTCGCATACCCCATTTCAACACCGCCATCACATGGCATGGGTAGCGAACTCGTCGCATACCCGGGATAGCAACCTCGTCGCACATCCCATCTCGACACCGCCAACTCATGGCGTGGTAGCGAAATCGTCGCATACCCGGGATAGCAAAAATCGTCGCACATCCCGTGTCAACACCGCCAACTCATGGCATGGTAGCGAAATCGTCGCCTACCCGGGATAGCAAAATCATCGCACATCCCGTTTCAACACCGCCAACTCATGGCATGATAGCGAAATCGTCGCCTACCCGGGATAGCAAAATCGTCGCACATCCCGTTGTTCACATTTTTCACTTGCCAACCTAAGTCTCATGACCTTAGGTTCAAGTCACTAAGTCTCACCTATGTTCAATGACACTAGGTCTACTTTCTCGTTCTCAACGTTCCATTCTCACATGTTCCAACCTATGTTCAATAACACTAGGTTCTATTCTCACATGTTCCAACCTATGTTCAATAACACTAGGTTCCAATCATACATGCAACCATGCAACAAGTATAGATAATTGAATTATACTTGAATTCTATATCATGCAATAGGAGCTCATTGCTCTACCTATCATGATTTTACCTTTGCCAACATGCAAGTTCTAGGGTTCACAACACATACCATTTTATCTTTAAATAGATATTTATCCTAGACATGGAAGTGACCTAATCACTTCGGTAAACACAAACCCACCTTAAGAGCTTTCAAATTCTTGTATTCTTCAAGCCCCTAAGTGTCCAAGCCTTGAGTTCTTGCTTCAACCCAAGCTTCTACAAGAAAACGGTTCGTTACTCGTTACGAACCCATAATTCAACTCAATACTTGAAATCAAGTGTTCTAACATGATTTCCTATGCCTCAATTGCAATTCCCGAAGGTCCAAATATTTTTAGAACCTTCCATGGCAAAAACCCTCATTTAACCTTGGTTTCACATGCATGCATGTAGAACCTCAAAATTTCTTGGCCAATCTCCACATTTTGTGTTTTAGATTGCCTAGGGTTCCTAAAAATCTCATTTCAAAGGATTAAATCCAAGGTTTGAACCCAAAACATGAGGAACTAACCTTAATCACGAGTCCCCCAAGCTTCTTCTTGCACCAAGAAGCCTCTTTTCTCCTTTGGAAGCCTTTTCCAAGATCAATCCACCATTTTCTCCAAGTTTTGGAGAGATCTCTAGAGAGAGAAAATGAAGGAGATGGAGAGGAGAAGTGGAGGAGGAAGATGACTAAGAAAGAGGGGTGTTCCCTGCCTTTCTAACACTCCCTCGAGTGTGAAAAGACTTATTTGTCCCTCTCCACACTTAACACTTTCAACCAGCCAAAACTGGAATTTCGTAACACTGTATACCGGTATGTGCATTGCATACCGGTATACGGGTGCTAGTTCCGGTATACCCCGGAGGATTCCGCAGAACCCGAGAGCTGGGTTTACTGTTTCGACCATGGCATTCCGGTATACCTCATCACATACCGGTACTAATCACTTCAGTACCGGTATGGAGATCCACATACCGAAATCCAGTGCAGACTTCACAAGTTCAGCAGTTTTAACTTTTCGAAGTCCGTTTTCGCGTCTCGTTTGCGCCGAAAACACTTCACACAAGTCCCAAACTTGGCCGAAGCCTCACATATAGCCTCTCATGCCATTTTTCCACCGGAACTCCACAATTTGTAGAAGTTCGGTACGATGCACTGAAATTCAGTGTACTACAAATGAACTATTCTCCAAAAACCAGCTACAACGGTGCTCCTCTAACTCGGCCAGCACAAGTAGGTAGGGAACAACTAACTTCCAACTCTTTTACCTCGATCAGATGCAGCTATAAGAGTGGAGGGCTCTGCAAGAAAAGGTTAACAACAGAGGGCGTAAGAACTATTCGAAATAAGTACTCCTCAGTGGGTACCGTCACTGACGACGACGACCTACCCACTAGGTCTACTAGAGGCAAAAGGTAGAGAACTAGATAAACAGCAGAGCCGGAAGTAGTAAAAGCTGGAAAAGAAATCTACAGCTACCATACTTCTACACTACTAATGCTCAAAATGAATCTACAAGATGTAAATAGATACATCAACTAGCTATCGAGTACTCACTATCCAAACCCAATCCAAGTGACCGCCTCCAAGGTTCTGTCAAGCCTGCGCCTACCTACTACTACGGCACCACCCTCAGATATGGCTGGTCAAATGTAGGTCACCCAAAATAGCTGCTGCAACAACAACGCGTAAAAGCCTCACTCCGGAACGGCAATCGGGGGAGCTACCCTGCCGAGTAAAAAGCGTAATCTCTGTCGAGCTCAAATCTGGCTCATATAGACTGTAGTCAAAACGAATGATCAATCAGATTATAACTATAATCCGCATGCCCCAGGCACAATCCAGTATAAAATTCAGTGATCCGGGACCACCGTTAACCCAGATAGCCCCTTACTATGCAACTCAGTCAATCGACTGCTATAATAAATCTCTCGGCCCCTCAGCACAGTGTAAAGTCATCCTACACTAATCAAAATGCTCATAACCCTCTAACTAAGATGAAAAATAGGTAAAAACAGCTAACGAAACTAAATACTAACGATGGAGCATCGAAACGACATAGTACAGGTTTTATACATGTATAATGTCCAATTTCAGCATTTAAGATCTTTTACATGCAGGTTTAACATATTCAAAGTTAGGATTTTAGCATCTCACATGCAATTCCAATGATTCAACCTAGAAATTTCAGGTTTAAACAT
Source organism: Puya raimondii (assembly GCA_016920855.1). Lineage (NCBI taxonomy): Eukaryota > Viridiplantae > Streptophyta > Magnoliopsida > Poales > Bromeliaceae > Puya > Puya raimondii. Next base: position 209,317,058 of record JABWPP010000050.1, on the reverse strand, counting down.
GTAATCAGCAAATATGTAAAATTTTGATTGACATAATGGATAATTCGTCATTTTTGGTAAATTCAACCCACCTCAGGACACGGGCCACATATACGCCTCTGCTCAGTCTCAAACTAGCGGGAATTCAATGAAAAAAAACTTCACAAATTCAAGGAAGGAGCTACTCTAGTTAGTATCAAAATTTCATCAATGCTGCAATTTAATGCAAAAATATGAGTTATCATTAAAATCTAGATCATACTACCTTGCTACCAGCTGTAAATGGGATTCTCCAAGATTCTCAGCTCAAAAACTAGTGAGAAAAAAAAAAATATAAGAAATGCTAGCTCCAAACCAGAGACTTGCTGGAAAAGAAAATAGAATTAAAAAAAATCTATCGAACACTAAATTCGGGTCCAAAAACTCAATTTGACCATTAATCTCAGCTCACTAACATGTAATCTAGGTAGGTGTAATACTTGGCTTTTTGAGGGTTTCTGGACTTGGAACATTTCGGGCGCCCGGAACTTGGAAAGTGGACGCCCGAATGTTTTCGGAGCCAGTGGACGTTTTGGATGGGTCCGGAAGTGGCTGACCTGATTTCGGATCTGGATGCAGGATTCGGATGCCCGGATTGTGGATCCGGATTGAGTTGATGACGTGGATTTCCACGTGTCGTGTTGCAGGACACGTGTCGACCACCGGAGAGCACCGCCCCACCGCCTGCCGACCACCGCCGAGCCGCTTGGCCGCCAGCTGACACCTGGCATTTCGGATTTTCGGACGCCCGGAAGTGGGAATTCGGGCGCCCGAATGTGAAGATTTGGAGCCTATAAATAGGTGAGCCCCCTGGTTGCTTAAGCACTTTTCCACTTCGTGATTCCTACTTTCTAGAGAGAGAAAGCTAGAGTAAGGGCCTCGAGTAAGGGCCATGTGTTGGCATTAGTTGTGATCTAGCTTGTTCTCCTCTACTGTGTTGTTCTGATCTGGTTCTGATTAGTTATGCTGTTGGAGATTAGTAGTCTTTGGTGATATATTCAGATTGGAGTACTGCTCGAGCTTGGTATATCTTGGAGGGTTGGATCTGAGGTTATTGTTGTTCCCCACCGTGGTTGGATTAGCTCTTGAGGTGGGTTAATGTTTGCCAGATTCAGTGGATTTCCTCCTATGTGCTTACTCTTATGTTAGCATGATATTGTTGGGATTATGATATGATGATATGATATTGGGATTATAATTATGATATGATGATATGATATTGTTGGGATTATGATAGCATAATATGATATTGTTGGAATTATGATATGATGATATGATATTGGGATTATGATTATGATATGATGATATGATATTATTGGGCTTATGTTAGTTGTGACATGCCTTAGTTGAGATTGATGCATATGTATGATATGATCATAGATGAGGTTGTGATACCTGATTTGCATGCATGATTTTCTTATATCCTTGATGCATGATTTAGCCTACACCTATCCTGTTGATATCCTTTGTACCAGTTGTTGTACATACTAGTGTAGGTGATCTATTGTGGCTCGTGCTATGTTATTGTACCTCCCCTTTGTGGTAGAGTTGAGTTGAGAGCACTGGAGCATTGATTGGGTCATACTTGTTGTTGATTATCCTTTGAGGTGCCGAGGGCACGTGATTCCTTGTTTGACCCAGTCTGTCGATCATATACCTGTGGGTGCTTGGCGCTGATACGTGTTGTGATACTATACTCGGTTGGGTTGCTCCCATGAGTACCGCTCCGGAGTTGGTTTTCCGTACAGAGGGTTGTACGAGTTCTAGTGCAGAGGGTGTTTGCCTGTACTAGTTGGCTCCCTACGGGTAGAGCATGTTCAGGCCGCAGGTATTGTATTGTATTATGGATTTATGATAGTTCTCGTTTGATATGTTCAGATCATTGATATTCATATTGACAGTTAAGCATTGTGCATAGTAGTGGTAGTTTATCTCCTACTTTATTTATTGCTCTCTATATATCTCTTGAGATCGAGGACTTAGTGGGCAGACCGCTGACGCTGGTGGCGGTACCCACTGAGGACTACTTGTTTGATAGTAGTTCTCACACCCGTTGTTGACACCTTTTTGCAGAGTCTTCTTCTCCAGCAGTGTATTCTGAGCGTGGAAAGGAGACCGTCGGGTAGAGCTATTTTCCCCGGACATTGGCTAGAGGTATACCCATTTTGGTAGATGATCCTATGAGTCTGTACATACAGTGATATGAATGTCAGAGATGTATATTTTGAGTTGTGGATTGATGTATGTATGTACAGTGATCTTTATTTATATATAGCAGCTCTGTTACTTTTGATACCTTTAGCTGTTGTTAGATGATTGATTTCGCTTCGTATGCTCAGTATTATTACTGTGTATATGGCGGGTTTGTTGATGTGCCTGGGTAAAGGTAACCCGGGGCGTGACAGTAGGAGTAGCTCGAAATCCACTAGAAGTTAAGGAAAAACCAACAAGAATCTAGCAATATCTCGGCCAGAAAGAATTGGATCAAGAAATAAAAAACGATGAAAATCCAACTAAAACTCCAATTTCAGCTCAATCGTCAAAGGAACTTCAATTCCAAACCAAACTAACCTAGAACTCAATAGACGGAATGTAGTGTACCAAATTTCGATATACTATACTGAATTTTAACCAAATTTGGTAAAGTACAGTTGAAAAGTGATTTAGACATGCTTGGAAATGAGTTCTGAGGTTTCGGAATAATTAGAAGTGAACTAGAGCTCCGAGGGGCAAAAATGAAAACTTTTGAAAATTTTATTTCTAAACTGTTGGACTCTCGAGGTTTGGACTTGCCTTGAGAATCCAGACCTTGAATTTTCCGTACGGGCCAAGAGTATCAAAATCCGGATCTTGATAGAGGATCCAGATCTTGGCTATGAAATTTTGAAAACTGTGTACGGGCTCCGGACTTTGAAGCAGGCTCCGGACCTTGCCTGCGCAGGGTAGAAATTAAGATACATGGTCCGGACCTTAATTGGAGGATCCGGACCCTCTACTCGCAGAATGCCCTGTTCGGGAGTATTTTTGTAATTTATGCTGAATCCTTTTATTGGGCACTTCAGCCCTTTTCTCCCTCATCCGAAAACACAAGCCCACCTCCTCTCTCACTCTCTTCTCCTCTCTCTCTCTCTAGGAACTCTTCCACTACTTGGAGAAGTGGAAGATTGATCATCAAGAAGCCTTTGGAGGTGATAAGCAAGCTTCTTGGAGCAAGAAGAAGCTTGAGGAGTTTAAAGTAGAGGTGAGTTCTTAGTGTCTTGAGTTAGAGTTTTGGATTTTAACCTTGGATTTTATCAAACCCTAGGCTAATCTAGACTACAAATTGTAAAAATTAGTCATTGAAATTGAATTTGGCAATAGATTTTGAAAAACCCTAGGTTAAAAGAGTGCTTTTCTTTTGGATGAGTCTAAAAATTATTTGACTTTTTATAATTCTAATTGGAAGGTAGAAAATCATGTGGAACAACTTGATTTCATTAAATAAAATCGTTTAAGGGTTCGAAAGAGGCAACGAACCATTTTTCTTATTTAGGGCAAGGAAGTTCGGACGCAAGCTAGTAGCCCAAAGAAAGGCCTAATTGCAAGTGTCTACAAGTAATTAGGAGCATATTGAAGTGGCTTGTGCTCTACCGAAATGATTAGGTCACTTTTATGTCTAGAGTGAAATAACTAAATTAAGTTATTTATAGGTGCATGTTAGTTAAATTGCTAGATATGCATGTTAGAGGCATATGCTATTTGAACCAGTTAATCTTGCTACCTTTGTGTGAGAAAATGTGCATGCATGTGATATATGTGACTTTAGGGTTACTATTTCTCATGAATAAATGAATGCATGCATGGCTACCTTGCATAATACTCATGTCATGGCTCATGAATGGATGAATGCATGCATAATTATCTTGCATACCTAAGTTATAAACTAAATGGTGGATTGATTTCTCTAAGGTCATTAGAGAACTCAACGTATGAATGTGGAAAACATAGTGCCATTGGAATATAGGTTGGAAACATAGTAGGCAGGACACCGCTTGGACACGATTGACCTTGAACCTAGAAAGGTTAACATATAGGGTGAAACGTATGGACCCTTAGTGAGACCATGAAAGCTGCGATTCCGCTATGTATGAAGTTGGGTGTAGTACACTGAATTTCAGTGCATCGTACCGAACTTCTACAAATTGTGGAGTTCCGATGGAAAAATAGCAAGAGATGCTATATGTGAGGCTTCAGCCAAGTTTGGGACTTGTGAGAAGTGTTTTCGGCGCCTCAACGGACTTCGAAAAGTTAAAACTGCTAAACTTGTGAAATCTGCACTGGATTCCGGTATGTGGACCTCCATACCGGTACTGAAGTGATTAGTACCGGTATGTGATGATGGGTATACCGGAATGCCATGGTTGGAACCGAGAACCCAGCTCTCGGGTTCTGCGGAATCCTCCGGGGTATACCGGAATAGCACCCGTATACCGGTATGCAATGCACATACCGGTATACAGTGTTACGAAATTCCAGTTTTGGCTGATGTTTGTGTTGTTTGTGGAGAGGGGCAAAACAGTCTTTTCACATGTATTGGGGGTGTATGAAGGGCTGAGACCTTCTCCCCTTCTCATTGTCTTTCTCTCTACTTCTCCTCTCCATCTCCTTCACTTTCTCTCTCTAGAGATCTCTCCAAAACTTGGAGAAAATGGTGGATTGATCTTGGAAAAGGCTTCCAAAGGAGAAAAGAAGCTTCTTGGTGCAAGAAGAAGCTTCGGAAACTCGTAATTAAGATTAGTTTCTCACGTTTTGGGTTCAAACCTTGGATTTAATCCTTTGAAAAGAGATTTTTGAGAACCCTAGGCAATCTAAAACACAAAATATGAAGATTGGCCAAGAAATTTTGAGGTTCTACATGCATGCATGTGAAACCTAGGTTAAATGAGGGTTTTTGCCATGGGAGGTTCTAAAAATATTTGGACCTTCGGGAATTACAATTGAGGCATTGAAAATCATGTTAGAACACTTGATTTCGTGTATTGAGTTGAATTAAGGGTTCATAACGAGTAACGAACCGTTTTCTTGTAGAAGCTTGGGTTGAAACAAGAACTCAAGGCTTGGAGACTTAGGAGCTTGAAGAATACAAGAATTTGGAAGCTCTTAAGGTGGGTTTGTGTTTACCGAAGTGATTAGGTCACTTCCATGTCTAGGATAAATATCCATTTAAAGATAAAATGGTATGTGTTGTGAACCCTAGAACTTGCATGTTGGCAAAGGTAAAATCATGATAGGTAGAGCAATGAGCTCCTATTGCATGAAATAGAATTCAAGTATAATTCAATTATCTATACTTGTTGCATGGTTGCATGTATGATTGAACCTAGTGTTATTGAACATAGGTTGGAACATGTGAGAATAGAACATAGTGTTATTGAACATAGGTTGGAACATGTGAGAATGGAACCTATTGTCATTGAACATAGGTTGGAACATGTGAGAATAGAACCTAGTGTTATTGAACATAGGTTGGAACATGTGAGAATGGAATCTAGTGTCATTGAACATAGGTTGGACATGAGATTGGAACCTAGAGTCATGGAACCTAGGTTGAGAATGAGAAAGTAAACCTAGTGTCATTGAACATAGGTGAGACTTAGTGACTTGAACCTAAGGTCATGAGACTTAGGTTGGCAAGTGAAAAATGTGAACAACGGGATGTGCGACGATTTTGCTATCCCGGGTAGGCGACGATTTCGCTACCATGCCATGAGTTGGCGGTGTTGAAACGGGATGTGCGACGATTTTGCTATCCCGGGTAGGCGACGATTTCGCTACCATGCCATGAGTTGGCGGTGTTGACACGGGATGTGCGACGATTTTGCTATCCCGGGTATGCGACGATTTCGCTACCACGCCATGAGTTGGCGGTGTCGAGATGGGATGTGCGACGAGGTTGCTATCCCGGGTATGCGACGAGTTCGCTACCCATGCCATGTGATGGCGGTGTTGAGATGGGGTATGCGACGATTTTGCTATCCCGAGTATGCGACGAGTTCGCTACTCGAACTAGGAGGTGACGAGTTCACTCCTTGAATGTTGGAACCCTTATGGTGAGACGGCGATTCCGAAATCATAAGTAAATGACAAGTAATTGAACTTAGTCAATGTGAAATATAGGATGAACCTAGGAGAGAATGATAAGTTATATTTTATTTGGTTGCATCCTTTATGTTTATTTACAAGCATGTAAATAATTGTTGCATAATTATTTGTGATCTAACTTATGCATATGGTGTTTCTTTGGACCTGGTGGGTCGAGCTTCTCTCTTGGGTGGCCTAACCCACTGGGAACTATGTTTATAGTTATCACCCCACGTTTTTCAGGTCCTTCCGCGAGTGAGGCGGCGGAGCGAGGCAAGGGTTTAGCTCTCTAGAAAGCGGCCCTTCCATTTTGGTGATACATAGAGTTGTTGTACCCCTAGTCTTGGACTTGGATAGTATAGGGGTTTGCATTGATTGTATGCAACTTATATATTCCATAGTTTTGGAACATGATGTATGGAATGAAAATGAAAGAAAAGAAAAATTTGGGCATGTATAAATGTGCAATGTGATGTAATAGAAGTAGAACTTCTTTATGTTGATGCTTTTCTTGTGCAACTCTTGTACTCCGTTCCTAGTTGGAACCTCGTGGATAAGCTTGTGTTGTGACGCCTTGGGCGGGTAGAAGAGGTTCTATCCGTTCGACGGGTCTGGGGCATGCGCCCGTGCGGTTATCCTTTCCACCTAGTTGGTGTTAAAGGCCCGACGGGGCGTGACAGACTGAGGTGGTATCAGAGCATAGAAACGATCTAGGTGGACCTAAGAAAACCCTAGGATGGAAAAGACCCTAGGAGTGTAGGCTCGTGAGTGACGAGATCTTTGATGTGGCGAAAGATAAGAGATTGGGTTATGTCCTTATGTCTCTAGTTGAAAATAGAGGTAGATTCGATGTGTGTCTTATTCTTCGCTAAGTGTGTTCGTGTTGGCGGCCGACAACATGAAACCAAGTGAGGGGAATAAGGACCCTTGTGTGACTTTCGCCTAGATTGGGTTCACGTTTATTTTCGTAAAATATAGTGTTGCGAATGACTTTGAAGATCATGAAATGACCAAAGTCGTTGTGTTTTCAGGAGATAATGGTACGTGGACGGCCTCCTACGAGGGCTGGGCTCGGAGAATCGAGCGCGGCTCCCGAACAACTCGGGGAGGGTGAGAACTCGGGTCTTCGTAATGAGTTGACCGAGTTTATGGGCGTGGTTCGGCGTCAGGCCGAAGCCATGCAGCGACAGGAGGAGCAAATTAAAAAGCTCTAGGACGATATGGCGCAGCAAGCGGCTGCGATTAGGAAGGAGAGGTTGGGAGTACCTCCAGCCTCTGCTTCGGCACCGGCCGAGGAGGTGACACCGGCACCGGCTGTGGCGCCACCGGCATCACCGATTGTAGCCGATGGGTCGGGTACTCCTATGACCGACTCCGAGATGGAATCCTGTCAAGCTCAGGATCCTAAAAAGAGGGTCAGGACCTTGAACCTGTCAGGATCCGGATCTTGTAGAGAGGATCCGGACCTTGATACTCTAGAAAGTATCAAAGTTCAAACCTTATTAAAGGGTCCGAACCCTGAACCGACGCAAATCTTTTATAATCAGTTTTTCAATTCTAATCTGATTCTAATTGCTTCCAATCCTATAAATAAGATGTGGAGATATCTCTAAAACGTGAAAAATAATATTTATCCTTTAGAAACCCTAAAAGCTTGTAGATAGTTGTCTTTCTCATCTTCTACAATAAATTTCTCTCAAATTGATTCTTGGTGTCTTAGATTTTTAATGTTCTTCTAGAATCAATTTGAGAATTAACTAGAGATTATTTTCACGGATCTTTAACATTCTTGTAAGCAATAAATCATCTCCAACCTTATACTTCTTGCTCCGGACGGAATGCGCTCGTGGATTTGAGTAGGCATTGTGGACTTAGCGTGTTGAAGGGTTCGTGGATTTGAGACATGGCGTTCGCGGATTCGAGCGTGGGCGTTGACTAGCCATTAGTGTACGTGTGATCCGTAGAAGATAAAAGAGAGATTTGAGTCCATAGAGTCGGTAACTACTTTGTAATTTTTTATTTCTTAGTGGAGTATTATCGCGTATTGGTCCCGTGGATTTTTTTTTTACTCGTGGTTAGAGTTTTTCCACGTAAATCTCGGCATGTTGATTTTATTTTTCGTATTTATTTATTATATTGATATTTGTGTTTTTGGCCTTCATACTTATTCACATTCCTCTAGATATTTGATAGTTCCTCGATAAACCTCCTGGGTCAACATCTCTAACATGGGGGAATGTGAGCTACCTTTTCTCTTCCTCTCCCTCTTGTTGGGTTACTCTCTCCCTCTCACTACGATAAATAGCATAGTGTGGCTTTATGTGTCCCTTCTCACCACATTCATGATATATTATAATTTTTCTAATAGTGCTTAGCAGCTAATATAGAAATAAAACTAATCCTCTATTTGTTTTTATCCCTGAAGCTGATGTTTGAGATAACAATTTTACCCATTTTGGTTTCAACTTCATTTGCGGAAAGTGCGGTATCTAGCTCCTATTTTAATTTATCAATTTGCATATACAAAGACTAATTCAATTCTAAAGAAGCAAATAGCTCCTTCTTGTTGGCTTAAATGGGCCAGCATTCTGCCCTGTGGCGGGAGGCCATGTGGGGCCGAGTCATGTTCGAAATGGCGTGAGGCTGGGTTGGGCCGAGTCATGTTCGAAGTGGCGTGAGGCTAGTTGGGCCGAGTCACAATCGAGACCCGTGGGCGCTGTATCTGTATGCTTTAAGTGAATTGGTTGCGTATTTCTAACAGCTCGAGCTTTTGGGATTAATGGTTAGCGCCAACGATCCGACAAGTGGTATCAGAGCCAGTGGTCACGGGTTCGATTCCCGCATGCTGCAAATGTGTGCAGGTGCTGGAGGGGAGATTGTTGGCTTAAATGGGCCAGCATTCTGCCCTATGGCGGGAGGCCATGTGGGGCCGAGTCATGTTCGAAATGACGTGAGGCTGGGTTGGCCCGAGTCATGTTCGAAGTGGCGTGAGGCTAGTTTGGCTGAGTCACAATCGAGACCCGTGGGCGCTGTATCTGTACGCTTTAAGTGAATTGGTTGCGTATTTCTAACAGCTCGAGCTTTTGGGATTAATGGTTAGCGCCAACGATCTGACAAGATGATACCAATTGTTGGCTATTTATTATTGGGCTAAAATAGGTCCAACTTCCTGCCCCGTGACAATAGGCTCAGGAGACTAATAAGTTGAGTTGGGTGAGCCTAATAAGTTGAGTGGGGGTTGTGATCCACAAAAGACCCAACGGCAGAGGCCCAACAATAGACCCAACGTCCAGGTGGGTTGAGTCATGTCGAAGCCCGCGAGCGCTGTGGCTGAGCCCTTAAGTGCGATGGGTGCGCCCTTCCTATCAGCACGTGCTTTTGGGATAGTTGGTTAACGCTTACGATCCACAAGTGGTATCAGAGCCAATGGCACGGGTTCGATTTCCACATGCTGCATTAACGGTGCAGGTGTTGGGGAGGGGGGATTGTTGGCTATTTATTATTGGGCTAAAATAGGTCCAACTTCCTGCCCCGTGACAATAGGCCCAAGAGACTAATAAGTTGAGTTGGGTGAGCCTAATAAGTTGGGTGAGCCTAATAAGTTGAGTGGAGGTGTGATCCACAAAAGACCCAACGGCAAGAGGCCTAACAATAGACCCAACGTCCAGGTGGGTTGAGTCAGGTCGAAGCCCGCGAGCGCTGTGGCTGAGCCCTTAAGTGCGATGGGTGCGCCCTTCCTATCAGCACGTGCTTCTGGGATAGTTGGTTAGCGCTTACGATCCACACTTCTCAAATCTTGCCAACTTAATTTGAAACTTCAAATTTTCATTAGATAAGAAATTCATTTAGATTTTAAAGCCTGATCATTTTCATTCCACAAATTCGTTTTTGCTTTGTTCTGATTCTTGTAGTTGCAAACTCAATTCATTGTTGCTTTTATACAACTTATTGCTTTCCTTATAAAGCTCATCATAAGCAGCTTGTAAGTAAAGTCATCTTATTCAGAAAATGAAGGATCCTCGTGAGCAAGCAAGTGCTTCAAATGATGAATGAGATGTCAAATCAATATATATATGTCGATACCATGAATGCAGTTTGGATAAAGTACCAATATGCATAAAAAGCATCATCACAAGAACGCAAGGAATCATCACAAATGAAGCAAATGCAATGTAATTTTAGATTTCTCTTCGAGTACAAATTCTTTACTTGAAGAATCACTGTAAGTGGCGTTCCTAGCGTAGGCCTTGCTCTTGAACTTTTTCTTAATGGACAATCTGATGAAATATGTCCATTCTTTTTGCAGCTATTTCGACTTAGTAAATCTCTTGACAATTATGGCCATTGTATCATTGTGATCAAAAGCCTGTTGTGACTCGTCTGAATCGCTATCACTGCATTCACTTTCATCCAAGGATTTAAGTGCCTATCGGCATGGGCCGTATCTACCGTACCGTATCATGCCAACAAGATATCGGCATGATAAAGCACCCGTGCCGATGGCACAGCTCAAAACCCTCTATTTTTTAAATTAGTAAGTAATTTTCTCAATAAAGTTCAAAAGATTTGATAAAAATACATAATAAACAGTTAGAATACTTTGTTGTTAAAGAAAATAAATATTTCATGTTATTATGTGTCGGCACACATAAATTTTTTGTGACCGGCACGGCCCGGCATGCACCGTGCCGGCAAGTTTCCGGCACGACCACGTGCCACAGCACTTAAATCCTTGCTTTCATCATCATCATCAATTGCCCTGAGTACAACACCATTTTATTTAGTTTTCTAATGAGATTGAGAACTGTCTCATATGTCAAAAGAGAGCATATAAGTCCGTCAATGCATATCACATCCATTTTTTTTACCCTACTTTTATTACTGTCACCTTAGTTCTAAATTTCTTAGCAAGTGTCCTCAAGATCTTTCTCATAAACTTTTCGTTGCAATTTTATTTTTCTCAGTTGTAGTATGCATTTACCATATCAATAAATCTTTCAAAGTATTCAAAAATTATTTTATACTCTTTCATCATGAGATGTTCAAACTCAGTTTTAGGGAATTGCAATTTAGAAAGCTTCACAATGGAAATCCCTCAATCAGTGTTTTTGTAGTACATCACATGTTTCTTTTCTAGTTTTACGCATTGTAATTTGCTTGAATTCTTCGAGAGCTAAAGCATTGTATATAGCATTCAATGCTTTGGCATCAAGAGTGGATAAATTTTCTTCTTCGTAGGCCATTCACTCTTTGGTTTTGATATGGATCTGCTATCTATATTAAAGGTATAGGCTGTTTTCAACCTTCTTGTAAAATAGTCCATACTCTTCCATCAAGGTAATGAAGGAGGCCTATTAATACTACCATTTTCTCGAGGAAGAGACGATATCCAGATGACATGATAAATGAAACAGTGATCTCCTAGCTAGGTGTTGCTCTAATACCAATTGTCAAGTTTAAACAAGCTGCAGAATCAAGCAACTGGCGAGATCTAAATGCATGATAACACCTAGATAGGGGTAAATAGGTGTTTGCCAATAAAAGTATTCTCTCAGGCAATTCAACAAACAGTTTGGAAGTAATGTAAACTAAGTGAACGGTAAATAGGAAAAAACACAATGAAATCTCCAATAAAAGTCTAAACACGCATGCAAACAAACCACAGCTAAACATTCAAGAGCATAAACAATAAGTGTAAGTAAAATTCTATGCGGTAAACCCTTAGCTAGGGGGTGAAAACATCGAAAATAATTTTTTTAAACAACCAAATAGAGTTGCAAGAGGAGGTGAAAACTTCATACCAAAGTCGCGGCTGTCCAATGGTGACGAGAGATGTGTATTCACATACGATAGACTCCTCTTTGCCTCGGCGTAGTAAAGTCGCATGCTATTCGCGCATGGCTTGGTCCAAAGCCTCACCCGCATCCATAGGTTCTCCACTTTCATGGTTGTTCGCCTCGACGATCCTCCAAATACCCGAATCCACAGGTAGTGGTAGAAGAAGAGAATAACGTGAGAGGTTTCCTAATCTCTACTAAAATGAGGCTATCTATATGACTAGAGATGTTGAATGAGTAGATAGGAGACCTAAGAATCTATTAGTATATGCGCTAAAAGTTTCTCCCTCCATTGATCTGAACTTTTTGGAGAAGGAAGAAGTGGTTTTCAAAAGAAAATCCCTAAAAACAACAATAGTTAATTATGTATGCAATAGAGAAAAGAGAGCTATTTATAGACTACTAGGGCGCAAAAAGTTCAGTCAAAACAAATATATATAGTAATACACGAAATATTTAGACACGTATTTTTTAGACAATATTTCAGTTATTTTTTAGAATATTTATTTTTTAGACACGTATAATTTTATGAATATATAAAAATATATAGTAATACACGAAATAAAAAAATACACTTCCACAAATCAGATCGGCCTTTTTGCATAAAAAGTCCACTAGTTTTGGGCTTTTGCAAAATTGGGTCGCCTTTTTCGATTTTGCAGATTCAATCCGAATTTTCAGTAAACTAACCGAAATACCCTTATTACTTTTTCTCTCTCCTCTTTTTTTTTTCTCTTGTTCCTTTTTTTTTCCTTTCCGAAGAAGGCGGAGGAGGCGGAGGCGGAAACGGCGTGCCTCGCCTCTCACCGTCATGCCCTCGCCCTCGCCCGCACACCCCCCCGCCTTCCTCGCCTCCGACCCCGCTGAGGCCGCGCCGCGACTCTTTTTTTTTTTCCCTCTCCGACCCTCCTCCACCGCCTCCGACGACGACGCCTCTCTTGCCCTCTCTCGCCCTTCCCCGCCCTTCTCGCCCTCTCCCTCTCCCTCCTCCTCCACCTCCTCCACCGCCTCCGACGACGCCGCCTCTCCGCCGATGCCGACACCGCGGAGGTCGCTGCGGCGCTGCAGCCTCGGAGCGGGGGGGTCCTTAGCGGCGGCGTCGCCGGTGCCGTGGCCGTTGGCGGAGAGGCGTGACCAAAAAAAATTATAGAAGAAGGAAGAAGAAAAAAATAAAGACCAAAAATTATAGAAGAAGAAAGAAGAAGATGAAATTGCACTGTTAAAATAAAATTACACTGTTTAAAATTTTTTTGTACTGTTTTAAATAAAAGTTGTACTCTTTGAGATAGAAATTACACTCTTTGGGATCAGATTTACACTCTTTAGGACAAAGTTGTACTATTTGGATGAAATTTATACTATTTTTCTTTCTCTTCCTCTACTTCCTCCAATTTACATCATTTCTCTTTCTCTTCCTCTTCTTCCTCCTCCTCATTTCCCTCCACTTTTTTCCTCGATCCGCAGCGCGTCCTTGAAGACCCTCACGAATCCCGACCCCTCCTCCTCCGCCGCCGCCTTCGCCGGAGGAAGGAGTTCCTTGAGGGCCACCATTAAAAAAGCTCCTGTAAATAAACAAAAATTCAAGGCTAAATTACAAAAAACCCCCCTGTCAATACCTGTTTTTTTCACTTTCCGCCCCTGTCATTCAAAAACCTACATTTTGCCCGTTGAAAAATGAAAAATGTTTACAGGGGGGTACGGTGTGACAAAATGACCAAAATGCCCTCATCTTCTCCTCCCCAATCTTGCTCATCCCGCATCCCGCACCCTCGACCGCGCCTCCCTTGACCCCAACTCCGACTTCGTGCGAGGGCGAGGCGGCGGCAGAGGGCGAGGCGGCGGCCAAGGGCATATGTGTGGGCATGGATGAGGGTTTCAGGGGTATTTTGGGTATAAAAATAAGATATAAACGGAACCCTAACGGAACCCTAACGGAACATTGACGGCGGGGGGCGAAGTGAACATTTTTCATTTTTTAAAGGGGCAAGATGTAAGTTTTTGAATGACAGAGGAGAAAAGTGAAAAAGCCGGTATTGACATGAGGGTTTTCTATAATTTAGCCAAAATTCAACGATTAGGTGTTAGATTAAATATCATGAGGACACCTGCAGAAATTGACATCCATGTAACATAATAACCAAGCTCATAACCATAAATCTTATTTGAAATTACTAAAAGATCAGTCAACCAGTAAAATATATAAAGTTCAGATTCAACAAACAACAAGCTCTAACAAAAGATTCTTCAAAATCATTAACTATATGACAAACCTGAGACATCTTCCCTTCCTCGGAGCATTTGCAGAACCTTTTTCCCCTCATTCATCCACCCTTTACTTACAAGCCACCGTGGTGATTCAGGCAAGAAAAATATTGTTAAAACGATGTATAGAACAGAAAGGATTTTTTATGCAAATTGGCCATTAAAAAAGCTATAGCCCTGTTTCGAACCCAAAGTTGGCCGACCTTGCAGCGGCGGCGGAGGGGAAGGAGGGCGCGGCGGCGGTGGCGGCGGAGGGGCCGGGGTTCGTGAGGGTCTTCAAGGACGCGCTGCGGAGGTGAAAAGTGGAGGGGAAGGAGGAGGAGGAAGAAGAGGAAGAGAAAGAGAAATAGTGTAAATTGGAGGAAGTAGAGGAAGAGAAAGAGAAATAGTGTAAGTTTCATCCAAATAGTGCAACTTTGAGACAGAAATTACACTCTTTAGGATAAAGTTACACTTTTTAGGTGGAATTTACACCATTTCTCTTTCTCTTCTTCTTCTTCCTTCAATTTACACCATTTTTTTTCTCTTCCTCTTCTTCCTCCTCCTCCTTCCCGTGGTGGGGGGGAACGTGTAGTCGCGCCTGTGGATCCTACGGTAAATGAGCGGGATGTTGGCATCGTCGAAGGGGAGCCGCCCCGCGAGGAGCACGAAGAGGATGACCCCGCATGACCACGCGTCGGCGGGCGCCCCATCGTACCCGGCCCCGGCGCGGCGGAGCGCGACCTCGGGCGCGGCGTAGGCGGGGGTGCCGCACGCCGTGTGGAGGCGCCCGTCGCGGCAGATCTGCCCCGGGAGGGCGGCGAGCCCGAAGTCGGACTGCTTGAGCGCGCGCTAATTAGGAGCCCTCAAGAGTCAAGATAAGTTTAGGCTGAAGTATGGTATCAACATTTTCCTATTATTTCTAGTAAACTGTATGGTAAAGGTTTTGAATGATCACGGACTTTCTTATAGGCCATAGAAAATGAGGTTTTCAGAAAACAGTAATTGAAGCGCGTCGCCATCACCTCCTGTAGTGCTCGGATTTTTGTGGATTTTGAGGGTTTCTAGATTTGGCGGGTTTCGGGCGCCCGGAAGTGAGGAAGTGGACGCTCGAAAGATCTGGATCCAGTGAACTTTGTGGATGATCTGGAAGTACTGATGAGATTTGGATCTGGACGCAGGAACCGGACGCCCGATTGTGGATCCGGATTGGCTTATGACGTGGAGAGCCACGTGTCGCGACGCAGGACACGTGTCGACCGCCAGAGACACGCCGCCCCACCGCCTGCCGATCGACGACCGACCGCTTGGCCGCCAGCTGACACCTGGATTGCAGGGTTTCCGGACGCCCGGAAGTTGGATTCGGGCGCCCGAATGTGGGACTTTTGGGAGCCTATAAATAGGTGAGTCCCTATGATATTGAGCTCATTTTCCACTTCGTGTGATCCATTTCTAGAGAGAGAAAGTTGGGTTTAGGGCCATGTGTTGGCATTAGTTGTAACCTAGCTAGCTTGCTCTCCTCTATTCTGTTGATCTGATCTGGTGCTGAGCTGTTGTTCTGTTGGAGTTAGCAGTCTTTTGGTGATATTCAGATCGGAGTGCTACTGGAGCTTGATTATCTTGGAGGGTTGGATCTGAGGATACTGTTTTCCCCACCGTGGTTGGATTAGCTCTTGAGGTGGGTTGATATTTGCCAGATTCAGTGGACTTCCTCCTATGTGTTTACTCTCATGTTAGCATGATAGTGTTGGATTATGTTAGCATGATATGATAATATTGGATTATGATAGTGTGATATTATTGGGATTATGATAGCATGACATGCTAAGATTATGTTAGATATGACCTGTTAGGTTGAGATTTGTATATCCATGATATGCTAATGATATATATATGAGCATGATTTTCTTGTATCCTTGTTGCATGATTTGACCTACACCTATCCTGTTGATATCCCTTATACCAGTTATTGTACATACTAGTGTAGGTGATCATATTGAGGCCCGTGCTATGTTGTTGTACCTCCTCTTTGTGGTAGAGTTGAGATTGATTGTGAGCACTGGAGCATTGATTGGGTCGTGTTATTGACTATCCTTTGAGGTGCCGAGGGCACGTGATTCTTTGTGAGATCAGTGGATTGGGTCATACTTGTTGATTATCCTTTGAGATGCCGAGGGCATGTGATTCTTTGTTGACCCAGTCGTGTCGATCATATACCTGTGGGTGCTTGGCGCTGATATGGTTGTACTTTACTCGGTTGGGTCGCTCCCACGAGTACCGCTCCGGAGTTGGCATGTTCCGTACAGAGGGTTGTACGAGGGGCTAGTGACAGATGGCGTTCCTGTTCTAGCAGGCTCCCTACGGGTAGAGCATGATCAGGCCGCAGGTATCGTATTGTATTATGTTGTATGGCATTATGGATTCGTGATAGTCCTCATTTGGTATATTCAGTTCATTGGTATTCATACTGACAGTTGAGCTTTGTGCATAGTAGTGGTAGTATATCTCCTACTTTCTTTATTGCTCCATATATATCTCTTGAGATTGAGGACTTAGTGGGCAGACCGCTGAGGCTGGTGGCGGTACCCACTGAGGACTACTTGTTTGATAGTAGTTCTCACACCCGTTGTTGACACCTTTTTGCAGAGTCTTCTTCCCCAGTTGTGCATACTGAGCGCGGAAAGGAGACCGTCGGGTAGAGTTGATCCCCGGATACTTGGCTAGAGGTATACTCCATTTTTGGTAGATGGTTATGAGTCTGTACATACAGTGAGATAGAGATTATCAGTGTTGTATTATATTATGGTTTTGGATGATGTATGTACAGTGATCTTTTGATTATATATATAGCAGCTCTGTAGATACCTTTAGCTTCTTTGTGGATGTTGTTGTTTTCGCTTCGTATACACGGTAGAAATACTGTGTATGCGGCGGATCTTGTCATGCGCCTGGGAAGAGGTAACCCAGGGCGTGACACCTCCAGTAGCCGCAGCACGTTTGGGTGCGAGAGCCCCCGCATCGCCGACACCTCGCATAGCACGCGCGGCCACGGTGGCGATCCGCGGCCTCCTCCTCGACCACGGTGACGATCCGCGGCCTCCTCATCGACCACGGGAAGGAGGAGGAGGAAGAAGAGGAAGAGAAAAAAAATAGTGTAAATTAGAGGAAGAAGAAGAAGAGAAAGAGAAATTGTGTAAATTCCACCTAAATAGTATAATTTTATCCTAAAGAGTGTAAATCTGATTCCAAAGAGTGTAATTTCTGTCTCAAAGAGTGCAACTTTTATTTAAAATAGTGCAAACCTTTTTTAAAAAAGTGTAACATTATTTTAACAGCGCAATTTCATCTTCTTCTCGCTTCTTATATGATTTTTTATCTTTCATGTAGGAAAAAAATATTTTTTTATTTTTATTTTTTCATTCTTATTTTTTTCTCTTTATAATTTTTTTTTGTCATGATCTCTCCCTTGCCTTGCCTTTAATAATTTTCCGCCTGTATCTAATAAGGGCACTTTTATGTATTATAGATTGCAGTTATCAGGTTAGATTTTAATTTTGTCATAATAGTTCTTAAAGAATTTTTTTTTTGGTCATGCAAGAATTTTTAGGCAAGGTGTAGGCAAAAAAAAAAAAGAAAACGAAAGAAAAGGTAATGAGAGAGAGAGAGGGGAGTGGAGAAAATGGGTGGGCCCCACCAATGCTCCAAGCAAGGAGAGCTTTGCTTGGAGCTTGTTGTACCCTTTATGGATTCTGGATTCATATATTGTATATGTAAGATAATTTTATTATAAAAGCAAAAATTAACTAATTTTTATATCTAGGCTTTTATATATTATAGATTATATTTATCAAATTAGATTTTAATTTTTTTACATTAATTATTAAAAAAATAGGTTAGGTTCACAACGAATTTTTAGATTTGGTGTAAGGGAAAAAAAAATTAAAAAGGTGCATATATATATATATATATATATATATATATATATATATATATATATATATATATATATATATATATATATATATATATATATATATATATATATATATATATATGTCACGCCCCGCTGTGCCTTATCACCAATTAGGTGGAAGGACAAGCCGCACGGGCCCGTGCGCCAGACCCGCCGAACGGACAGAGTCTCCCCTATCCGCCCAAGGCGTCACAACACATGCAATCACATCATGTTCCAACCAGGAACTGAGTACACAAGTTGCACAAGGGAAGCATCGACAAAAGAAGTATCTACTTCTAATACATCACATTTGCACAATTATACATGCCAAATTTTTCTTTGCTTTTCATACATTCCATACAATAAGTTTCAAAATATGGAATTTACAATTTACTAGCTTTATATGTCCCCTATACTATCCAATGTCCAAAAGTTGGGGTACATCTAGGCACACGAGCCAAAATGGGAAGGGCCGTATCTACTATGCCACGCCCTTGTCTCGCTCCGCCGCCTCACTCGCGGATGGACCTGAAAATATGGTGGGGTGAGAACTATAAACATAGTTTCCAGTGGATAAGGCCACCCAAGGGAGAAACTCGACCCACCAGGTCCAAAGAAACAACACGAGCATAGGTTAGATCACAAATAACCATGCACAATATAACTACATGCTTGTAATTAAACATAATTGGATGCAACCAAATTAATGACATCTATCATTCTTCCTAGGTTCATCCCTTACAATATGTTCACGTTTTCATTTAGGTATTGATGTCGGAATCGCCGCTCCACCAGTCTAGTTCACAACTCGTGCGAAATCGCCGCCTTGCGATGGCATTGGTGTTGGAATCGCCACTCCACCAACCCACTTTGCAAGCACATGCGGAATCGCCACCTTGCGATGGCATTGGTGTTGGAATCGCCACTACACCAACCCACTTCGCAAGCACACGCGGAATCGCCGCCTTGCGATGGCATTGGTGTTGGAATCGCCACTCCACCAACCCACTTCGCAAACACACGCGGAATCGCCGCCTTGCGATGGCATTGGTGTTGGAATCGCCACTCCACCAACCCACTTTGCAAGCACACGCGGAATCGCCGCCTTGCGATGGCATTGGTATTGGAATCGTCACTCCACCAACCCACTTCGCAAGCACATGCGGAATCGCCGCCTTGCGATGGCATTGGTGTTGGAATCGCCACTCCACCAACCCACTTCGCAAGCACATGCGGGATCG
The DNA here is from genome assembly GCA_016920855.1 of Puya raimondii. Lineage (NCBI taxonomy): Eukaryota > Viridiplantae > Streptophyta > Magnoliopsida > Poales > Bromeliaceae > Puya > Puya raimondii. Next base: position 209,297,646 of record JABWPP010000050.1, on the reverse strand, counting down.
CCGCGTAATATTGGGCACCGGGCAATGGAATCGCCATCCACTTCTATGGTCCCAACATCCAAGGAATGGAATCGCCATCTCCTTGCCCGGGTATCGGAATCGCCGCATACCTTCACTTGTTAACCTAAGTTCAATGACCTTTGGTTCAAGTTACCGTGTCCAACCTATGTTCAATAACACTAGGTTCATTTCACCTTGTCCAACCTATGTTCAATGACACTAGGTTCATTTCACCTTGTCCAACCTATGTTCAATGACACTAGGTTCATTTCACCTTGTCCAACCTATGTTCAATGACACTAGGTTCACTAAGTTCACAACTCTTGTTCTCTATTTATCGCTAGAGAAACATATTTATACACACTTGGTGCAAGTCATTTCATACCGAGCATATTCTAATTAACATGATATCATAATATCGACAATTCATGCATGTACTTGTTCTACTACCTTTTTATCACTTAGGCATACAAGTTGTTTACACATGCAATGCTCTCCCATGTTATTTAGACAAGATTCATATCTTTCTATTCACATGCAAAATGAGCCCATGACTCAATTTACAAAACAATGCATTTTTATCAACATGCACAATTCACTTCTAGGGTTTCACACAATTACACCATTTACTTGGAATGGTTATTTACCCTAGACATGGAACTGACCTAATCACTTCGGTGCAACACAAATCCACCTCAAGAGCTTCATAATCCTTGTATTCTTTGAGCTCCTAGGTCTCCAAGTCTTGAGTCTTGCTTCAACCCAAGCTTTTACAAGAAAATGGTTCGTTACTCATTACGAACCCTAAAATCAACACATTTCATGAAATCAAGTGTTCTCACCTGATTTCCTATGCCTCAATTACAATTCCCGAAGGTTAAAATATTTTTAGAACCTTCAATGGCAAAAGCCCTCTCTCTACCTAGGGTTTACATGCATGCATGTAAGAGCCATAAATCACATGGCCAATCCCCACCATTTGTGGTCTAAATTGCCAAGGGTTCCTCAAAACCTCAAAATAAGGATCAATCTCAAGGTTTAAACCCTAAATCATCAAGAACTCACCTTAGCCACGAGTTCCTCAAGCTTCTTCCTACTCCAAGAAGCTTGCCCTCACCTCCAATCTCTTCTCCAAGCTTGTTTTTCCCAAGCTCCAAGTATTGGAGAGCTCCACTAGAGAGAGGAGAAGAAGAGAGTGAGAGAGGGAAGAGAATAGGAGTGTTCTCTTGTGTCCAACAAGGGAGAATGGCTGAGGTTCTCCTCTCCTATAAGGTGTTGCAACAATTGCAACTAACTCCCCCATACTCCACTAATTACAATCAGCCAAGACTGGCAGTTCGTAACACTGCGTACCGGTACCAAAACTGACGTACCGGAATACGGGGTTTGATTCCGGTACCAAAATCGATTCCGCAAAACCCGAACGTCCATCTCTCGGGTTCACTACAGTATTCCGGTACCCAGCTTGACAGTACCGGAACTAAGCGTATCAGTTCCGGTACCCAGGTTTAAATTCCTCAGAACCCGAGTGCTAATTCCTCTCCATTCTGTATTGTGTTCCGGTACCCAGTTTATCAGTACCGGAATGCAATACAAAATCTGCAAATTTAGCAGACATAACTCTTCGGAGTCCGTTTTCGCGTCCGTTTTGCGCCGAAAACACTCGAACGAGTCCCAAACTCTGCCAGAGTTACTCAAATGGCCTTTTTACGCTACTATCAACTAGAACTCCACAATTTGTAGAAGTTCAGTACAACACACTGAAGTTCAGGGTACTACATTCCTCCCCCCATAAAAGAGTTTCGGCCGCGAAACTAAAATCATACCTCGGCTGGACTCAGCAAAGAGGTAGGGAAATCGCTCCTTCATTGAGCTTTCCAGTTCCCAAGTGGCTTCACACTCCTCGTGATTTGTCCATTGTACCTTTACATACGGAATGGAACGATTCCGTAATTTCTTCACCTCGTGATCCAAGATACATAAGGGAGATACATAAGGGAAATTCCTCATAAGTCATATCCTCTTGAAGCTCAATCGGTACATACTCGAGGACATGCGCCGGATCATGCACATACTTGCGGAGTGCCGATACATGAAACACATTATGTATCCCCGCAAGCTCCGGGGGTAAAGCTAGCCGATATGCCAAAGTCCCCACACGCTCCAAAACCTCATAGGGTCCAATGTACCGGGGACTTAACTTGCCCCGAACACCAAATCGCTTCACCCCTCTCATTGGTGATACCTTCAAGAACACACGGTCTCCTACCACAAACTCTCAATCTCGTCGGCGCTTATCCGCATAACTCTTTTGCCTTGATTGCGCCATTAGCAACCGTTGACGTGTCAAGCAAACTTTTTCCTCCGCTTCACTCAACACATCCGGTCCTAAGACCTTTCTTTCGCCGACTTCACTCCAATGAATAGGAGACCGGCACTTTCTTCCATACAAGACTTCAAATTGTGCCATGCCGATGCTTGCTTGGTAGCTATTATTATAAGCGAACTCAGCCATCGGTAAGTAAGTAGGCCAAGCACCCTTGAAGTCCAACACACACGCTCGCAACATATCCTCAAGGATTTGGATTGTCCTTTCCGATTGACCATCAGTTTGAGGATGAAACGCTGTACTAAAATCAAGCCGTGTGCCCATAGCTTCATGCAAGCTTTTCCAAAAATACGATGCAAAACGGGAATCTCTATCCGAAACTATCGACGTCGGAACCCCGTGCAGTCGCACAATCTCATCCAAGTAGACTTGTGCTAGCTTGTCTCCTGACCAAGTGGTGTGGATTGGCAAAAAGTGCGCCGACTTTGTCAAACGGTCCACCACCACCCAAATCGTATCGTGACCTCCTTGCGACCGAGGTAAACCCACAATAAAGTCTATTGCTATATTCTCCCACTTCCAAAATGGAATGGGCAGACTTTGTAATTTTCCCGCCGGAAAGTGACGCTCGACCTTCACTTGTTGGCATACCAAACATTGTGCCACAAAGCGTCCAACATCTTGCTTCATCCCTGGCCACCAATAATATATTTTAAGATCTTTGTACATTTTGGTGTCGCCCGGATGAACTGCATACGGGGATGTATGAGCTTCCCTCAAAATTACCCCACGAATCTCCTCGTCCTTAGGCACACACAAACGATTCCGAAATCGAATTGTGCCCTCCGAGTCCAAATGGAAGTCATCGGCACGCCTGCCCTCCACGTTACTCCACACCTTTTGGAGTTCCGAATCTGAGGATTGCTTTTCCTTTATTCGTTCCAACAAGATCGGCCGTATCTCGAGGCTCATAAGTGTAGCGGGGGCGCCCGGAGCCACGACCTCCAAGTCTAGCCGCCATATTTCTTTAATCAGTTGCGGTTGCACCGTCATCATCATTGCGAGGTTCTCCACGGACTTTCGACTGAGCGCATCGGCCACCACGTTAGCTCTACCCGAGTGGTACAAGATGGTTAGATCGTAATCTTTTAGCAACTCCAACCATCTCCGCTGCCTCAAGTTCAACTCCTTTTGAGTGAATAGGTATTTCAAACTTTTATGATCCGTGTACACCTCACAGTGCTCTCCATATAGGTAGTGTCTCCACAACTTAAGTGCGAAGACCACCGCCGCAAGTTCCAAGTCATGGGTGGGATAGTTTTGCTCGTGGCTCTTTAATTGAGGAGAAGCATAAGCAATAACTTGCTCACGTTGCATTAGTACACACCCAAGACCATGTCGTGATGCATCACTATATACCACATAACCCTCCCCCGCGATCGGCAGGGCAAGAACCGGAGCCGTAGTCAACCTTTCCTTTAGCTCCTTGAAGCTTTGATCACATTCGTCGCTCCACACAAACTTGGCTCCCTTGCAGGTAAGACGGGTTAGTGGACTGGAGATTTTTTAGAATCCCTCCACAAACCGTCGATAGTACCCCGCAAGACCCAAGAAACTACGTACCTCGGTAACATTGGTCGGTCGAGGCCAATCTTGAATTGCCTCTACTTTCTTAGGGTCCACCGATACCCCACTCTCGGAAATAACGTGACCCAAGAAAGTGACCTCGCGAATCCAAAATTTGCATTTCTTTAACTTCGCAAATAACTTGTTCTCCCGAAGAACTTGTAGCACAATCCTCAAATGCTCTTTATGTTCCTCGTCGCTTCGAGAATAAACAAGTATATCATCGATGAACACTACCACAAATTGATCCAACAATGGCTTGAACACACGGTTCATCAAATCCATGAACACCGCCGGGGCATTCGTAAGCCCAAAAGGCATAACCGTGAATTCGTAGTATCCATACCGCGTCCTAAACGCAGTCTTATGCACATCTTCCGGCTTAATCTTTAACTGATGATAACCGGATTGCAAGTCAATCTTCGAATAAACAAGAGACCCTTGCAACTGATCAAACAAGTCATCAATACGGGGTAACGGGTACTTATTCTTGACGGTCACTTTGTTCAGCTCACGGTAGTCCACACACAACCGTAGCGAACCGTCCTTCTTGTGAACAAATAGCATCGGAGCTCCCCAAGGTGATACACTTGGTTTAACAAAGTTCTTGTCCAACAGATCCTGCAACTGAGCTTTCAATTCCTTCAACTCAGCCGGTGCCATTCTATATGGAGCCTTAGAGATAGGTGCCGTTCCCGGGAGTAGATCTACCACGAACTCAATCTCCCGATCTGGTGGCATTCCAGGCAACTCCGCCGAAAACACATCCGGGAACTCATGGACCACAGGAATGTCCTCAAGTCTCGAAATTTTCTTTTGGTCGTCCACCACCGTCGCCAAGTAAGCAATGTATCCACTAGCAATTAGCTTCCTTGCTTGTGACGTGGACACCATCGTGGCAAAGAGTGAACTCTTACACCCACGATACACGAGTTCTTCATGACTGGGTTCTTTAAATGTCACCACTCGACTCTCACAGTCGATGGTAGCATAGTACTTAGAGAGCCAGTCAATTCCCAGGATTAGGTCATACTCGACCATTCGGTTCAATACCAGTAAGTCCGCCGGCATAATCCACTCTCCAATTCTCACTGGGCAATTCAAACATACATGGTGAATACAAAAAGTATGTTCTGGCACTTGCACCGTTCTTGCGTGCGTGGCCTTTACTATGTCTATTCCATGTGTAGTAGCAAATGATCTACTAATGAATGAATGCGATGCTCCAGTATCAAACAATGCTCTACTTCGGATGCCATTTATCAACACAATACCTGCCACGACGTCCTCCGGGGCAGTAGGCTCCTCCACCTGTGAGGCGAACACCCGACCGCTCGGTGTCGGTCGCTGTCCCTCAATCTATCTCTGCGGTGGTGCACGGCCTGCCGACATCGCCGCGGGTGGGATGCCCGCAAGCTGTCTCGGCGATGAAAACGTCGACGCCATCGACGGTGTTCGGTCACCTCCCAACGGGCAGTCAAATCGCATATGCCCTGGCTGCCCGCACTTGACACATCGGCCCTCACGGTAGTCACCCTGGTGAGGCTTGTGAGGGCCGCTACAAATCGGGCACCTACCCAGGGGTCGACTCGGCTAAGACCCCCGGGATCGGGCTTGCGACTGCGGGTGCTTCGAGGGTCGCTTTGAGCTCGATTGACCACCCGAGCCACCCGAAGGATGCTTCTTTCCTTTGTCCTTCACTTTTTCCTTTTCTCTCTCGAAAGCTTCGCGCTCCTCGCGCGCGAAAGCATTCCCATGCTCTACCCATAGAGCCCGGTCCAACACCTCCGCAAAAGTTTATTACTTAAAGGTGTGGACCGCCCTAAAGATCTCTGGTCGAAGCCCGCGCACGAAGCAATCGACCTTGTCCGGCTCGCCGCGGACAACGTGCAGAACACAATTGATGATATAGGAAAACTCCCGCTCATACTCTCGCACGGTGCGGTTTCCTTGTTTCAACTTTCGAAACCGTTCTTGTAACTTTCTCTTTTCACTGTCGGGGAAATGGGCAGAAAACACCAATCCCCGAAACTCGTCCCAAGTCGGTGGCGGAAGGCTAGAGGGTCGGTCCCGCTTGACCCCCTTCCACCACACCTTCGCCGACTTCTCCAAACAATGAGCGGCAAGTTGTACTTTATCCCTCTCCAAGGTGTAGAGATCCTCGAAGAGTGTCTCCAACGAATCGATCCACGTCTCCACGATCCATGGATCCACGTTCTTCCCGTCGAAGGTAGGCGGGTTGAACCTCTTGAACGTCATGAGGGCCGCGAGTGCTCGCTCCCTCTCCGCATCTGTAATACTTGGCATTTTGAGACGTTACTGGGCTTGGGACATTTCGGGCGCCCGAATCTGAGGAAGTGGACGCCCGAATGTTTCGGAGCCGATGGATTGTTTTGGATGGATCCGGATGTCTTTGGTACTTTGGGATCTGGACGCATGTTTCGGACGCCGGGATCGTGTATCCGAATTGAGTTGTGACGTGGACTAACACATGTCGTGTTGCAAGACACGTGTCGACCGCCGGAGGAGCGCCGCCCCACCGCTTGCCGACCACCGCCGAGCCGCCTGGCCGTCAGCTAACACCTGGCTTAGATAATTTCTGGACGCCCGGAAGAGGGAATTCGGGCGCCCGAAAGTGAAACTTTAAGGCCTATAAATAGGTGAGTATCCTGATCTTTTGAGGCCATTTCCACTTCGTGTACCACCCTTTCTAGAGAGAGAAAGCTAGAGTAAGGGCCATGTGTTGGTATTAGTGATTATCTAGCTTGCTCTCTTCTACTGTGTTGTTCGGATCTGGTTCTGATTACTCGTTCTGTTGGAGGTGACAGTCCATTCGGTGGTATATTCAGATTGGAGTACTGCTTGAGCTTGGTATATATTCTGGAGGGTTGGATCTGAGATTGTAGTTGATTTCCATCGTGGTTGGATTAGCCTTTGAGGTGGGTTGATGTTTGCCAGATTCAGTGGATTTCCTCCTATGTGCTTATTCTCATGTTAGCATGACATGATATTGCTGAGATTATGTTAGATATGACATGTTTAGGTTGAGACTGATTTACTGCTTGCATGTATATGATATGATCATAGGTGAGATAGTAATATCTGATAGCAAGCATGATTTCATTATGTTCTTGATGCATGATTAGGCCTACACCTATCCTGTTGCATTGATATCCATTGTACCAGTTGTTGTACATACTAGTGTAGGTGATCTTATTGTGGCTCGTGCTATGTTGATTATACCTCCTCTTTGTGGTAGAGTTGAGTTGTTTGTGAGCACTTGAGCATTGATCAGTTGATTAGGTCATACTTGTTGATTATGCATTTGAGGTCCCGAGGGCACGTGAGATTCTTCTATGAGTTCAGATTGACCCATTTTGATCATATACCTGTGGGTGCTTGGCGATGATATGTGTTGTGATATTATACTCGGTTGGGTTGCTCCCACGAGTACCACTCCGGAGTTGGTTTATGTGTAGTACAGAGGGACATGCCTGTACTAGTTGGCTCCCTACGGGTAGAGCGTGATGTTCAGGCCGCAGCTATGATATTATGGATTTATGATAGTCCTTGTTTGATGTGTTGTGTTCAGATCATTGATATTCATATTGACAGTTGAGCATTGTGCATAGTAGTGGTAGTTTATCTCCTACTTTCTTTATTGCTCTCTATATATCTTGAGATCGAGGACTTAGTGGGCAGACCGCTGACGCTGGTGGCGATACCCACTGAGGACTACTTGTTTGATAGTAGTTCTCACACCCGTTGTTGACATCTTTTTGCAGAGTCTTCTTCTCCAGCAGTGCATTATGATCGTGGAAAGGAGACCGTCGGGTAGAGCTGTTCCCCGGACATTTGGCTAGAGGTATACCCCATTTTGGTAGATGATCCTATGAGTCTGTACATACAGTGATATGGAGATTGTCAGTGATGTATATTTTGGTTGTGGATTGATGTATGTATGTATAGTGAACTTATTATATATATAGCAGCTCTGTTACTTTTGATACCTTTAGCTGTTAGTGGATGTTGTTTTTGCTTCGTATGCTCAGTTTTAAGACTGTGTATACGGCGGGGGGGTCTGTTGATGCGCCTGGGAAATGGTAACCCGGGGCGTGACAACATCCATCTCCAAGGAATCGGACATTGGAGCACCCGACTCCGTAGCAACCGTCGGTGGTGCGGGATGCGCCACAGCCGGCGCCGCCGCCCCCTCCGTCGCACCCTGAGCAGAGGTCGGGGGTGCCCGCTGTTGTTCCCCACTGGTCGCAGCCGCTTGTTGCGCCAACGCATCCTGGAGCTTTTTAATCTACTCCTCCTATCGCTGCATGGACTCGGCCTGTCGCCGAACCACGCCCATCAACTCGGTCAACTGCTCGCGAAGACCCATGTCCTCGCCTACCCCGGATTGCTCGGGGGCCACGCTCGACTCCTCGGGCCTGGCCCGTGTTGGAGGCTTATCACGCACCATTGTCTCCTGAAAACACAACGACCGTGGTCAATACCATGACACTCAAGGTCGTTCACAATACAACATTTCACGAAAATAAACGTGAACCCAATTTAGGCGAAAGTCACTCAAGGGCGCTTATTCTCCTCACTTGGTTTCATGTTGTCAGCCGCCAACATGAACACCCTTGGCTGAGAATAAGACACACCTTGAATCTACCTCTAACATCCAATTAGAGGCATAAACAATTTGACCCAATCAATTTATCTTTAGCCAGAAGTCAACAAGTCTCGTCACTCACGAGCCTAGATTCTTATGGTATTTCCATCCTAGGTCCACCTAGACCGTTTCTACTCTCTGATACCACCTCAATCTGTCACGCCCCACCGTGCCTTATCACCAATTAGGTGGAAGGACAAGCCGCACGGGAGCGTGCGCCAGACCCGCCGAACAGACAGAGTCTGCCCTATCCGCCCAAGGCGTCACAACACATGCAATCACATCATGTTCCAACCAGGAACTGAGTACACAAGTTGCACAAGGAAAGCATCGACAAAAGAAGTATCTACTTCTATTACATCACATTTGCACAATTATACATGCCAAATTTTTCTTTGCTTTTCATACATTCCATACAATAAATTTCAAAATATGGAATTTATAATTTACTAGCTTTATATGTCCCCTATACTATCCAATATCCAAAAGTTGGGGTACATCTAGGCACACGAGCCAAAATGGGAAGGGCCGATATCTACTATGCCACGCCCTTGTCTCGCTCCGCCGCCTCACTCGCGGATGGACCTGAAAATATGGTGGGGTGAGAACTATAAACATAGTTCCCAGTGGGTAAGGCCATCCAAGGAAGAAGCTCGACCCACCAAGTCCAAAGAAACAACACGAGCATAAGTTAGATCACAAATAACCATGCACAATATAACTACATGCTTGTAATTAAACATAATTGGATGCAACCAAATTAATGACATCTATTATTCTTCCAAGGTTCATCCCATACAATATGTTCACGTTTTCATTTAGGTATTGATGTCGGAATCGCCGCTCCACCAATCTAGTTCACAACTCGTGCGGAATCGCCACCTTGCGATGGCATTGGTGTTGGAATCGCCACTCCACCAACCTACTTCGCAAGCACATACGGAATCGCCGCCTTGCGATGGCATTGGTGTTGGAATCGCCACTCCACCAACCCACTTCGCAAGCACATGCGGAATCGCCGCCTTGCGATGGTATTGGTGTTGGAATCGCCACTCCACCAACCCACTTCGCAAGCACACGCGGAATCGCCGCCTTACGATGGCATTGGTATTGGAATCGTCACTCCACCAACCCACTTCGTAAGCACATGCGGAATCGCCGCCTTGCGATGGCATTAGTGTTGGAATCGCCACTCCACCAACCCACTTCGCAAGCACATGCGGGATCGCCGCGTAGTATTGGGCACCGGGCAATGGAATCGCCATCCCCTTCTATGGTCCCAACATCCAAGGAGTGGAATCTCCATCTCCTTGCTCGGGTATCGGAATCGCCGCATACCTTCACTTGTTAACCTAAGTTCAATGACCTTTGGTTCAAGTTACCGTGTCCAACCTATGTTCAATAACACTAGGTTCATTTCACCTTGTCCAACCTATGTTCAATGACACTAGGTTCATTTCACCTTGTCCAACCAATGTTCAATGACACTAGGTTCATTTCACCTTGCCCAACCTATGTTCAATGACACTAGGTTCATTTCACCTTGTCTAACCTATGTTCAATGACACTAGGTTCATTTCACCTTGTCCAACCTATGTTCAATGACACTAGGTTCACTAAGTTCACAACTCTTGTTCTCTATTTATCGCTAGAGAAACATATTTATACACACTTGGTGCAAGTCATTTCATACCGAGCACATTCTAATTAACATGATATCATAATATCGACAATTCATGCATGTACTTGTTCTACTAACTTTTTATCACTTAGGCATACAAGTTGTTTACACATGCAATGCTCTCCCATGTTGTTTAGACATGATTCATATCTTTCTATTCACATGCAAAATGAGCCCATGACTCAATTTACAAAACAATGCATTTTTATCAACATGCACAATTCACTTCTCGGGTTTCACACAATTACACCATTTACTTGCAATGGTTATTTACCCTAGACATGGAACTGACCGAATCACTTCGGTGCAACACAAACCCACCTCAAGAGCTTCCTAATCCTTGTATTCTTTGAGCTCCTAGGTCTCCAAGTCTTGAGTTCTTGCTTCAACCCAAGCTTCTATAAGAAAATGGTTCGTTACTCATTACGAACCCTAAAATCAACACGTTTCATGAAATCAAGTGTTCTCACATGATTTCCTATGCCTCAATTACAATTCCCGAAGGTTAAAATATTTTTAGAACCTTCAATGGCAAAAGCCCTCTCTCTACCTAGGGTTTACATGCATGCATGTAAGAGCCATAAATCACATGGCCAATCCCCACCATTGTGGTCTAGATTGCCAAGGGTTCCTCAAAACCTCAAAATAAGGATCAATCTCAAGGTTTAAACCCTAAATCATCAAGAACTCACCTTAGCCACGAGTTCCGCAAGCTTCTTCCTACTCCAGGAAGCTCGCTCTCACCTCCAATCTCTTCTCCAAGCTTGTTTTTCCCAAGCTCCAAGTATTGGAGAGCTCCACTAGAGAGAGGAGAAGAAGAGAGTAGGAGAGGGAAGAGAATAGGAGTGTTCTCTTGTGTCCAACAAGGGAGAATGGTTGAGGTTCTCCTCTCCTATAAGGTGTTGCAACAATTGCAACTAACTCCCCCACACTTTACTAATTACAATCAGCAAAAACTGGCAGTTCGTAACACTGCATACCGGTACCAAAACTGACGTACCGAAATACGGGGTTTGATTCCGGTAACAAAATCGATTCCGCAAAACCCGAACATCCATCTCTCGGGTTCACTACAGTATTCCGGTACCCAGCTTATCAGTACCGGAACTAAGCGTATCAGTTCCGGTACCCAGGTTTAAATTCCTCAGAACCCGAGAGCTAATTCCTCTACATTCTGTATTGCGTTCCAGTACCCAGTTTATCAGTACCGGAATGCAATACAAAATCTGCAAATCTAGCAGACATAACTCTTCGGAGTCCGTTTTCCCGCCCGTTTTGCACCGAAAACACTCGAACGAGTCCCAAACTGTCACGCCCCGCTAGGCCTTAACACCAAGTAGGTGGAAGGACAAACCGCACGAGCGCGTGCCCCAGACCCGCCGAACGGATAGAGTCCCCCCTACCCGCCCAAGGTGTCACAACACAAGCATTTCCACGATGTTCCAACTAGGAACGGAGTACAAGAGTTGCACAAGGAAAGCATCAATATAAAGAAGTTCTACTTCTATTACATCACATTTGCACATTTATACATGCCCAATTTTTCTTTTCTTTCATTCTTGTTCCATACATCAAGTTCCAAAACTATGGAATTACAAGTTGTATACATTTAATAAAAATTCCTATGCTATCATTGTCCAAAACTCAGGGTACAACTACACATAACACCAAAATAGAAGGGCCGCTATCTACAGAGCCAAACTCTTGCCTCGCTCTGCCGCCTCACTCGCGGAAGGACCTGAAAAACGTGAGGTGAGAACTATAAACATAGTTCCCAGTGGGTAAGGCCACCCAAGAGAGAAGCTCGACCCACCAGGTCCAAAGAAACACCATAAGCATAAGTTAGATTTCAATTAACTATGCATACAAATATTTACATACTTATAAATAAACATAAAGGATGCAACCAAATAAAATGACAACTTTCATTTTCTCCTAGGTTCATCCTATATCTCACATTGTCCAAGTTCAACTACTTGTCATTTATTTATGGTGTCGGAATCGCCGCATCACCAATTTGGCTCTCAACCAAAGCGGAATCGCCGCAAGTATTGGGCACCGGGCAATGGAATCGCCATCCCCATCATGGTCCCAATCTCCAAGGAGTGAAATCGTCATCTCCTTATTCGGGTAGCGGAATCGCCGCATCCCCGGGATAGCGAAATCGTCGCATACCCCAACATGTCCACTTTACACAATATAGCGTTGGGCACCGGGCAATGGAATCGCCATCCCCATCATGGTCCCAACCTCCAAGGAGTGAAATCATCATCTTCTTATTCGGGTAGCGGAATCGCCGCATACCCGAGATAGCGAAATCATCGCATACCCCAATCCGCCTCCGCCATCACGTGGCTCGGGTAGCGAAATCGTCGCATATCGGGGTAGCGAAATCATCGCATACCCCAATGTTCACATTTCACACTTGCCAACCTAAGTTCAATGGCCCTAGGTTCAAGTCACCAAGTCTCACCTATGTTCAATGACACTAGGTTCCAATCTCATGTTCCAACCTATGTTCAATGACACTAGGTTCCAATCTCATGTTCTAACCTATATTCAATAACACTAGGTTCCACTCTCATGTTCCAACCTATGTTCAATAACACTAGGTTCCATTTGCACTTTTCAACCTATGTCCCATGACACTAGGTTTTAATTCATATATGCAATCACATAACAAGTATAACTAATAATGAAATACTTGAATTCACTAACATGCAAGATGAGCCCATGGCTCAATTCATCATGATTCTCATTTTGCCAACATGCAAGTTCTAGGATTACATACTTTTACACCATTTTAATTTCAAATGGTTATTTACTCTAGACATGGAAGTGACCTAATCACTTCGGTAAACACAAACCCACCTCAAGAGCTCCCAATTCTTGAATTCTTTGAGCTCCTAAGTCTCCAAGTCTTGAGTTCTTGCTTCAACCCAAGCTTATACAAGAAAATGGTTCGTTACTCATTACGAACCCATAAATCAACTCGATACTTGAAAATCAATTGTTCTAACATGATTTCTAATGCCTCAATTGCGATTCACGAAGGTCCAAATATTTTTAGAACCTCCCAATGGCAAAAGCCCTCATTTCACCTAGGTTTCACATGCATGCATGTAGAACCCCGAAATTTCTTGGCCAATCTCCACGTTTTGTGGATTAGATTGCCTAGGGTCTCCAAAAATCTCATAACAAAGGATTAAATCCAAGGTTTGAACCCAAATCATAAGGAACTCACCTTAGCCACGAGTTCCCCAAGCTCCTACTTGCACCAAGAAGCCTCTTCTCCACTTTGGAAACCTTTTCCAAGCTCAATCCACTCTTTTCTCCAAGCTTTGGAGGGATCTCTAGAGAGAGAAAGTGAGAGAGGTGGAGAGGAGAAGTAGAGGAGGAAGAAGACTGAGAAGGGAAGGGTGTCCCTGCCTTTCTAACACCCCCTCGAGTGTGAAAAGACCTATTTGCCCCCCTCACACATCAACACTTACAGCCAGCCAATGCTGGCAACACGCAGCTCTGCATTCCGGTATGCGCACTCGCATACCGGAATACGGGCGTGTATTCCGGTATCAACAGGCAATTCCGCAAAGCCCGAGAGCTGGATTTCCAGATTTCCCACTGCATTCCGGTGTCAACATTCCATACCGGAACTAATCACTTCTATTCCGGAATCAACACTTCCATACCGGAATCAAGTGAGTTTATTCCGGTTTCAACACTCGATTCCGCAGAACCCGAGAGCTGGATTTTCAGCTCAACCATGCCATTCCGGTATCAACACTTCCATACCGAAATGCGCCGTAGAATTCTGCAGTTTGGCATACTTGACTTTTCGAAGTCCGTTTTCGCGCCTCACTTGCGCCGAAAATACTTGTACAAATCTCAAACTTGGCCGAAGCCACTCACATAGCCTCTCATGCCACTTTCCACCAGAACTCCACAATTTGTAGAAGTTCGGTACAACACACTGAAGTTCAGTGTACTACATTCCTCCCTCCTTAAAGAGAGTTTCGGCCACGAAACTAAAATCGTACCTCAGCTGGAATCAGCGAAGAGGAAGGGAAATCGCTCCTTCATCGAGCATTCCAGTTCCCACGTAGCTTCGCGCTCGTCATGATTCGTCCATTGCACCTTTACATAAGGAATTTTATGGTTCATCAATTTCTTCACCTCGCGATCCATGATACACAAGGGAAATTCCTCGTAAGTCATATTCTCATGAAGCTCCATAGGCACATACTCGAGGACGTGCGCCGGATCATACACATACTTGCGGAGCGTCGATACATGAAGCACATTGTGTATCCCCGCAAGTTTTGGCGGTAGGAAGCCGATACGCCAAAAATCCCACGCGCTCTAAAACCTCATAAGGCCCAATGTAGCGGGGACTCAACTTACCCCGTACACCAAATCGCTTTACCCCTCTCATGGGTGATACTTTCAAGAATACGCGGTCGCCCACCGCGAACTCTAAGTCTCGACGGCGCCTATCCGCATAGCTCTTTTGCCTGGATTGCGCTGTAGATAAGCATTCACGTGCCAAGCGAACTTTTTCCTCCGCTTCACGCAAAACATCCGGTCCTAAGACCCTTCTCTCACCGACCTCACTCCAATGAATAGGAGAACGGTATTTCCTTCCGTACAAGGCTTCAAATGGTGTCATACCGATGTTAGATTGATAGCTATTATAATAAGCAAATTCAGCCATCGGTAAATAAGTAGGCCATGCACCCTTGAAGTCCAACACACACGCTCGCAGCATATCCTCCAAAATCTGGATTGTCCTTTCCGATTGACCGTCAGTTTGAGGATGAAATGCCGAACTGAAATCGAGCCGTGTACCCAAAGCTTCTTGCAAGCTTTTTCAAAAATGTGATGTAAAACGGGGATCTCGATCTGAAACTATCGAGGTCGGGACCCCGTGCAACCGCATAATCTCGTCGAGGTAGACTTGTGCTAATTTGTCTCCCGACCAAGTGGTGTGGATTGGCAAAAAGTGTGCCGACTTTGTCAGACGATCCACCACCACCCAAATCGCGTCGTGGCCACCCTGCGATCGAGGTAGGCCCACAACAAAGTCCATTGCTATATTCTCCCACTTCCAAATTGGAATGGGCAAACCTTATAATTTTCCTGCGGGAAAGCGATGCTCGGCCTTCACCTGTTGGCATACCAAACATTGTGCCACGAAGCGCCCAACATCAAGCTTCATCCCCGGCCACCAATAATGCATTTTAAGATCTTTATACATTTTGGTGCCACCCGGATGAATCACATAGGGAGAAGTGTGAGCTTCTTTCAAGATCTCCCCACGAATGTCCTCGATTTTAGGCACGCACAATCGATTTCGAAATCGAATGGCGCCCTTCGAATCCATATGAAAATCACCGGCGCGTCCACTCTCGATAGCACTCCGCACCTTTTGGAGTTTCGGATCTCCGGATTGCTTTTCTTTTGCTCCAACAAGGTCGGCCAAACCTCGAGATTCATGAGTGTAGCGGGGACGCCCGGGGCCACGACTTCCAGGTCGAATCGGCCTATTTCCTTGATCAACGGCATTTGTCCTGTCATCTCAATTGCGAAGTTCTCCACGGATTTCCGACTGAGCGCATCGGCCACCACATTGGCTCTACCGGGGTGGTACAAGATGGTTAAGTCATAATCCTTTATCAACTCCAACCATCTCCGTTGCCTCAAGTTCAACTCCTTTTGAGTGAATAAGTAATTTAAGCTTTTATGATCCGTGTACACCTCACAATGTTCCCCGTACAAGTAGTGTCTCCACAACTTAAGCGCCAAGACCACCGCTGCAAGCTCTAGGTCGTGGGTGGGGTAATTCTGCTCATAGCTCTTTAGCTGACGAGAGGCATATGATATCACTTGTCCTCTTTGCATAAGCACACACCCAAGACCGCGCCGTGATGCATCACTATACACCACAAAGCTCTCCCCCGCAACCGGCAAGGCGAGAACCGGAGCCGAAGTCAACCTTCCCTTTAGCTCCTTAAAGCTTTGGTCGCATTCCTCGCTCCAAACATATTTGGCTCCCTTGCGGGTAAGACGCGTTAATGGACCGGAGATTTTTGAAAATCCCTCCACGAACCGCCGATAGTACCCCGCAAGACCCAAAAAGCTTCGCACTTCTGTGACATTGGTCGGGCGAGGCCAATCCTTGATTGCCTCAACTTTCTTAGGGTCCACCGATACTCCGCCCGCGGAAATCACATGACCCAAGAAAGCGACCTCACGAATCCAAAATTCGCACTTCTTTAACTTGGCGAACAGTTTGTTCTCTCGAAGAACTTGAAGCACAATCTTTAGATGCTCTTTATGTTCCTCGTCACTCCGAGAGTACACAAGAATGTCATCTATGAACACCACCACAAATCGATCTAGTAGTGGTTTGAATACACGGTTCATTAAGTCCATGAACGCCGCTGGGGTATTTGTAAGCCCAAAAGGCATAACCGTGAATTCATAGTGTCCATACCGCGTCCTAAACGCGGTCTTATGCACATCCTCCGGTTTGATCTTCAATTGGTGGATTGCAAATCAATCTTTGAATACACCCGAGATCCTTGCAACTGATCAAATAAGTCATCAATATGGGGCAACGGGTACTTGTTCTTGACGGTCACTTTATTCAACTCACGATAATCCACACATAATCGTAGTGAACCGTCCTTCTTTCGCACAAATAGAACAGAGGCTCCCCAAGGTGACACACTTGGCTTTACGAAACTCTTGTCCAACAAGTCTTGTAGTTGTGCTTTCAATTCCTTTAGCTCTGCCGGTGCCATCCTGTACGGGGCCTTAGAAATCGGCGCCGTACCCGGGAGCAAATCGATCACGAATTCTATTTCCCGATCCGGTGGCATTCCGGGTAACTCCGCCGAAAACACATCCGGGAACTCTTGGACCACAGGGATGTCCTCGAGCCCCAACACTTTCTTTCGGTCATCCACAACCGTCGCTAAGTAAGCAATGCAACCACTAGCAATGAGTTTTCTTGCTTGCGACGTGGACACCATCGATGCAAAGAGCGAACTCTTGCACCCACGGTACACAAACTCCTTGTGCCGGGGTTCTCTAAACCTCACTATCCGACTCTCACAATCAATAGTAGCGTGATATCTCGAGAGCCACTCCATTTCCAGGATTAAGTCATATTCGTTCATCCGATTCAACACCAGCAAATTAGCTGGCATGATCCAGTTTTCAATCCTCACTGGACAGTTAACACACGCTTGATGTACACAAAAGGTGTGTTCTGGCACTGTTCTGGCACTTGCACAGTTTTTGCATGCGTGGCTTCTATAATTTTTACTCCATGTGCAGTAGCAAATGATCGAGCAATGAATGAATGTGATGCTCCGGTATCAAACAAAGCTCTACATCGAATGCCATTAATCAACACAATACCTGCCACGACATCCTCCGGGGCAGAAGGCTCCTCCACCTGCGAGGCGAATACCCGTCTACTGGGCGCCGGCCGCTGGCCCTCAATTGGTCTCGGTGGCAGTGTACGGCCTGCCGACATCGCCGCGGGTGGGATGCCCGCAAGCTGTCTCGGCGATGCGAACGCCGATGCCGACGACGATGCCCAGCCATCATCTATCGGGCAATTAAACCGCATATGTCCCGGCTGTCCGCACTTGTAGCACCGACCCTCACGGTAATCACACTGATGAGGGTTGTGGAGGCCGCTACAAATCAGGCACCGGCTCGAGGGTCGATTCTGCTGAGACCCCCGAGATCGGTTCTGCGACTGCGAGTGCTTCGGGGGTCGCTTAGAGCTAGACTGACCACCCGAGCCACCCGCCGGACGCTTCTTTCCTTTCTCCTTGTCCTTCTCTTTCTCTCTCTCCCAAGATTCGCGCTCCTCGCGCGCACATGCATTCCCGTGCTCCACCCAAAGAGCACGGTCCAAGACCTCCGCAAAGGTCTGCAGCTTGAAGGCGTGAACCGCCCGAAAGATCTCTAGTCGAAGCCCGCGCACAAAGCAATCGACTTTGTCCAATTCTCCGTGGACCACGTGTGAAACACAATTAATGATATACGAGAACTCCCTCTCGTACTCCCGCACGGTTCGATTTCCTTGCTTCAATTTCCGAAACTTCTCCTGAAGCTTCCTTTTCTCACTATCGGGGAAGTAGGCGGCGAACACCAAACCCCAAAACTCCTCCCAAGTAGGTGGCGGAAGGCTAGAGAGTCGATCACGCTTGACTCCCTTTCACCACACCTTCGCCGATCGCTCCAAACAATGAGCGGCGAGGTGTACCTTGTCCCTCTCCAAGGTATACAGATCCTCGAAGAGCGTCTCCAACGCATCGATCCACGTCTCCACGATCCATGGATTCGCGTTCTCTCCATCGAATGTCGGAGGGTTGAACCGCTTGAACGTCATGAGAGCCGCAAGTGCGCGCTCCCGCTCCGCATCCCCCGCCGCGGGATCGGGCATAGGAGCACCCGACCCATCAGCCGTAATCGGTGGTGCGGATGGCGCCACAGCCGACGCCGGTGCCACTCCCTCTGCCGGTGCCGAAGCAGAGACTGGAGGTGCACCCGTTCTCTCCTCCCTAGTCGCAGCCGCTTGCTGCGCCATCTCGTCCTGGAGTTCTTAATTTGCTCCTCCTGTCGCTGCATGGATTCGGCCTGTCGCCGAACCACGCCCATCAACTCGGTCAACTATTCGCGAAGACCCGTGTCCTCGCCCTCCCCGAGTTGTTCGGGAGCCGCGCTCGATCCCCCGAGCCCAGCCCTCGTAGGAGGCCTTCCACGTACCATTGTCTCCTGAAAACACAACGACCTTGGTCAATTCATGACATTCAAGGTCATTTACAACATAACATTTCACGAAAATAAACGTGAACCCAATCTAGGCGAAAGTCACACAAGGGCTCTTATTCCCCTCACTTGGTTTCATGTTGTCGGCCGCCAACATGAACTCTCTTGGTGAAGAATAAGACACACATCGAATCTAGCTCTACTTCCAATTAGAGGTATAAGGACATAACCCAATCACTTATCTTTCGCCACAATAAAAGATCTCGTCACTCACGAGCCTACACTCCTAGGGTCTTTTCCATCCTAGAATTTCTTAGGTCAACCTAGACCGTTTCTACTCTCTGATACCACCTTAGTCTGTCACGCCCCGCCGTGCCTTAACACCAAATAGGTGGAAGGACAAACCGCACGAGCGCGTGCCCCAGACCCGCCGAACGGATAGAGTCTCCCCTACCCGCCCAAGGCATCACAACACAAGCATTTCCACGATGTTCCAACTAGGAACGGAGTACAAGAGTTGCACAAGAAAAGCATCAACATAAAGAAGTTCTACTTCTATTACATCACATTTGCACATTTATACATGCCCAATTTTTCTTTTCTTTCATTCCTATTCCATACATCAAGTTCCAAAACTATGGAATTACAAGTTGTATACATTTAATAAAAACCCCTGTGCTATCATTGTCCAAAACTCAAGGTACAACTACACATAACACCAAAATGGAAGGGCCGCTATCTACAGAGCCAAACCCTTGCCTCGCTCCGCCGTCTCACTCGCGGAAGGACCTGAAAAATGTGGGGTGAGAACTATAAAAATAGTTTCCAGTGGGTAAGGCCACCCAAGAGAGAAGCTCGACCCACCAGGTCCAAAGAAACACCATAAGCATAAGTTAGATTTCAATTAACTATGCATACAAATATTTACATGCTTGTAAATAAATATAAAGGATGCAACCAAATAAAATGACAACTTTTATTTTCTCCTAGGTTCATCCTATATCTCACGTTGTCCAAGTTCAACTACTTATCATTTATTTATGGTGTCGGAATCGCCGCATCACCAATTTGGCTCTCAACCAAAGCGGAATCGCCGCAAGTATTGGGCACCGGGCAATGGAATCGCCATCCCCATCATGGTCCCAATCTCTAAGGAGTGAAATCGTCATCTCCTTATTCGGGTAGCGAAATCGCCGCATCCCCGGGATAGCAAAATCGTCGCATACCCCAACATGTCCACTTTACACAATATAGCGTTGGGCACCGGGCAATGGAATCGCCATCCCCATCATGGTCCCAACCTCCAAGGAGTGAAATCGTCATCTCCTTATTCGAGTAGCGGAATCGCCGCATACCCGGGATAGCGAAATCGTCGCATACCCTAATCCGTCTCCGCCATCACGTGGCTCGGGTAGCGAAATCGTCGCATACCAGGGGTAGCGAAATCGTCGCATACCGCAATGTTCACATTTCACACTTGCCAACCTAAGTTCAATGGCCCTAGATTCAAGTCACCAAGTCTCACCTATGTTCAATGACACTAGGTTCCAATCTCATGTTCCAACCTATGTTCAATGACACTAGGTTCCAATCTCATGTTCCAACCTATGTTCAATGACACTAGGTTCCAATCTCATGTTCCAACCTATGTTCAATAACTAGGTTCCACTCTCATGTTCCAACCTATGTTCAATAACACTAGGTTCCATTTGCACTTTTCAACCTATGTCCCATGACACTAGGTTCTAATTCATATATGCAATCACATAACAAGTATAACTAATAATGAAATACTTGAATTCACTAACATGCAAGATGAGCCCATGGCTCAATTCATCATGATTCTCATTTTGCCAACATGCAAGTTCTAGGGTTACATACTTTTACACCATTTTAATTTTAAATGGTTATTTATCCTAGACATGGAAGTGACCTAATCACTTCGGTAAACACAAACCCACCTCAAGAGCTCCCAATTCTTGAATTCTTTGAGCTCCTAAGTCTCCAAGCCTTGAGTTCTTGCTTCAATCCAAACTTCTACAAGAAAATGGTTCGTTACTCATTACGAACCCATAAATCAACTCGATACTTGAAATCAATTATTCTAACATGATTTCTAATGCCTCAATTGCGATTCCCGAAGGTCCAAATATTTTTAGAACCTCCCATGGCAAAAGCCCTCATTTCACCTAGGTTTCACATGCATGCATGTAGAACCCCGAAATTTCTTGGCCAATCTCCACGTTTTCTGGATTAGATTGCCTAGGGTCTCCAAAAATCTCATAACAAAGGATTAAATCCAAGGTTTGAACCCAAATCATGAGGAACTCACCTTAGCCACGAGTTCCCCAAGCTCCTACTTGCACCAAGAAGCCTCTTCTCCCCTTTGGAAACCTTTTCCAAGCTCAATCCACTCTTTTCTCCAAGCTTTGGAGGTATCTCTAGAGAGAGAAAGTGAGAGAGGTGGAGAGGAGAAGTAGAGGAGGAAGAAGACTGAGAAGGGAAGGGTGTCCCTGCCTTTCTAACACCCCCTCGAGTGTGAAAAGACCTATTTGCCCCCCTCACACATCAACACTTACAGCCAGCCAATGCTGGCAACACGCAGCTCTTCATTCCGGTATGCGCATTGGCATACCGGAATACGGGCGTGTATTCCGGTATCAACAGGCAATTCCGCAAAGCCCGAGAGCTGGATTTCCAGATTTTCCACTGCATTCCGGTATCAACAATCCATACCGGAACTAATCACTTCCATTCCGGAATCAACACTTCCATACCGGAATCAAGTGAGTTTATTCCGGTTTCAACACTCGATTCTGCAGAACCCGAGAGCTGGATTTTCAGCTCAACCACGCCATTCCGGTATCAATACTTCCATACCGGAATGTGCCGCAGAATTCTGCAGTTTGGCATACTTGACTTTTCGAAGTCCGTTTTCGCGCCTCACTTGCGCCGAAAACACTTGTACAAATCCCAAACTTGGCCGAAGCCACTCACATAGCCTCTTATGCCACTTTCCACCAAAACTCCATAATTTGTAGAAGTTCGGTACAACACACTGAAGTTCAGTGTGCTACACAAACTCTGCCGGAGTTACTCAAATGGCCTTTTTACGCTACTATCAACTAGAACTCCATAATTTGTAGAAGTTCAGTACAACACACTGAAGTTCAGTACAACACACTGAAGTTCATGGTACTACAATATATATATATATAGTACGTCTCCTGTACTTTCGAAAGTACGGAGGCCTCCGTGCTTGTGAGTTGTTTTTTATGATAGGATATCCGATTCGACGATCGGCTCCGTTAGATATAATCTACGCCATTGGAACTATCTAGAGACCAAATTTCATAAATTTTCGATATCATTTACCAAGTGATCGAAAGGTCTCAAAAATGACTATTTTAACGGTCGATGTGGCACGTTTTCACATTCAACGGTATAAAACAATTCAAATTGCATGAAACTTTAATAGAAAATTCTACTTAACATCAATAGCATGATTAATACTTCTGATTTGAAATTTGAGTCGTTTATCACTATTTTTTATGAGATTTTTATTTTCAGCCGTTTATTTTGGGGCTACTCGTTCACTAGGCAAATGAAGTCAAAAAATTATGAAATTTGGTTTCTAGATAGTTCCAATAGCGTAGATCATGTCTAACGAAACCGATCGCCGAATCGAATGTCGCATCATCGAAAACAACTTACAAGCACGGAGACCTCCGTATTTTCGAAAGCATAGGAGTCTAGCTATATATATATATATATATATATATATATATATATATATATATATATATATATATATATATATATAGAGAGAGAGAGAGCTAGTCTCCTATACTATCGATAGTACCGGGGCTCCGGTACTATAGTTGCTTTTTCGATTTTAGGTTGTTCAAATCAACGATCCACACCGTTGAAACTGATCTAGGGTATTTGAAGTTCTTAGAAATAAAATTTTATATTTTTTCGATGTAGTTTACTTTGTGATCAAACCGTTTCAAAATTGTCAAATTTCAATGGTTATTATGGCGAGTTTGTAGTTTAACGGTGGAGAAGAATCTAAATTTATTCAAATTTTGATAGAAAATACTTTAAACTATATAGATCAAGGTCAACATCCTTGATCTTGAATTCGAAAGTCCTATACTCAAATTTTAAGAATTATTCAATTTCCACCGTTCATTTTGACATGATTTATTTACTAAGTAAACGATATCGAAAAAAACTAAAATTTTATTCCTAAGAACTTCATATGCCCTAGATCAGTTTCAACGGTATAGATCATTGATTTGAACATCCTAAGATCAAAAAAGTGACTATTAAGAAAAAAAAAATTGGAAAGATATTTAGAGAGAGAGAGGGGAATATGACAAGTGGGTGGACCCCACCATCCCCCAAAGCAAGGAGAGCACGGCCGTACACTTTATGGGTAGACGAAATCTAATTTATTGTGTTACCACTATTAAAATTTTAAAACGAATAGGCGAAATCTAATTGTTTCTTTTAACGTTATTAATTTTCAAAACTATTTGACATCTAATTAAAAAATTTCTGAAACGTATGATTTTCGTTGTATGAATCATTTTATGTGTTATTCTAAAAGATGTGATTTTTATTATTATGTAAACCATTAATGATTTATGTTCCGTATGATTTTTATTCTATAAACAATTTATGTGTTATGAATCGTATCTTATAATTTGTACTATAATTTTAAGGCCATCGTTGTAAATCAAATCTACAATCTACATTATAATTGTATGGCATCCACTATAATTCCATTGCAAAGTGCAAAATCGTCACTAGGACATCTATCTATAACATCTATAACATATTAAATAACATAACATATTATGAATTCTCAATTTATGTACAGGTGGCACGATTTGGGGTGGGGTGGGGTGGGGTCGGGTCGGGTCGGGTGGGCCCCACCCAATTTTTTTGGTTGGGCATGGGTTCGGCCCCAGCCCACTTTTTTTAATTTTTTTTATCTTGATATCTCTCAATTGATTTGAACATGAGCGATTGAAATTTTTTAAATTTAATTTAATTCTCTTCTCTCTCGTTATAAAAATTTAAAATATATAATTATTTTTACATAAATTTTAAATAATTTAGTCGCATGTATTACATATAAATTTTTATAATATTGATAACTTAGTATTGATTGTATAACAAAAAATGAAAAAGAGATTGATGGATTGATTATTTATTTTAATAAATTTAGTTATAAAAATTGTATAAAAATACTAATTAAATCGGTAAAGCTAAATGACGCATTCAAATTTTGAAGTCAAAGTATTATTGACCGACTCAAATCTAACATATTGAAAGGTTGGATAATAAAAATAAAATTTTAAAAAATTGGATAGCTTATTCAAAATAGTTCATAATTCAAGAAAGTACTATACGTTTTTAATTTAATTTTAATATCAAACTTCAATATCATATTTATAATCTGATGAGCAATCAATTTCGCATTTAAAATAATAATAATAATAATATCATATTTATTATTATTTTTTATTATTATTCTTTGACTCTTCTTTTATTATTTTTTGCTATTTTTTTCTTTAGCTTCATTTATTTATTTGTTTCTGCAAAATCGATCCGCGGCAACGGGCGGTTTCCTTCACTAGTCAACAATTAATCCCCCGAAACAAGCGTAAAATTAATCGACTCTTAGCATTACAAGGCACTCAATATTAACACTAGCACTAGGGATATTTCGAAAGCAATGGACATGAAAATGTATTACACATAGTAGCCGAAGAGGGATGGATAAAGAAAAGAACAACTAGCCCAATCTGTTCAAAGACATCCCAAGATACGATTGCAATTCCTAATCAGAAAAAATAAAACATGGACGTGGAAGTGAGATTTGAAAGCCACCACTTTCCTGCCACAAATGTAACAGTGGGCAGCATAATTGGAAATGTCAAGAGACGACTGTACAAATTATCCTGAGAAAGTCATCTTCATGTTCAAACTGCCGCTTGCAAATTGAATAGAAGGCGAGTACCAAACTGAACTGCCTTCTGATGAACCGAAGAGGTCTCGTACGTGGCTGCAAAGAACATCATTCAAGGAATAGTGACAATTTCTTTCGGAACCCTTTCTTTCGATTGGGCACAATTTTGAAGCGAGGAGTCACCTCTTGATTTGATGCTACAGTGGATCAGATGTGGCGAAAGGGTTGTGCTGGTGGGAAGGCCACCGTATCCTTTCCGGTGAGCAAGGGTCTGGGGCTGGGGGTGGGGTGGGATGCGCGATAAAGGTGGGTATATTGTGCCCAGGCATAAGCACTGACACCCCTTTCGAGTATACGGACATCTGCCAAACAACAAAAGAAAACTTCTTTTTGGTTAACCACCTCTAAGCTTTATCAGCAAACTGATAATAATATATAAAATAACAAGATTTGAGACGAATAGTTACCATATTAATTTTTCACAGCATGCTACTAGAAGTTGCCGAAGAAACAAATGATGACCGCAATGATAGTACATAACACTGAACTAACTCTTACTTGTGATATATATGCTGGTAAATATCCTAGTCTGACAAGGAGTTAACTTAGCATGTAGCCTTAAAATTTGGATTATGTATTCTGCCGTCGGCAACCCTTGCAATTCGAACTGCAACCACTGATTTCCTGCTCCAAATTTGATCTAATACAGACAAAACTAGGCAACAGCTATAAATCTATAACCTCTTGAAGGAGAACGAGAATACCTTGGGGAGCCAACACAATGAAATTATGAAACAGTACTTCAGTTTATGGTAAAGGAAAATTCATTATTCCTTCTAAACCAATTCTCAAAGCAAATGACAGTTCGACAGGCCAAAACTTCTGCACAAGTAGCGCTGTTCAACCAGAGATCTATAGTCAAACAAGGAGCTCAAGATCCTCCAGGTGCCATGTGATCTTTTCAGACCGAAACCCATTTGTGCTGGAACTAAACTTTCTGGCGACCCATCTGGTTTGTCAAAAACCATTAACTGAACCTTTAGGCGCTCTGCCTATATACCCGGACTGCATAAGCATGAACTGCTTAGGCAATATTGGGGCAACTTGGTACCTAGGACATTGGATAATTGCCTAGACTTATATCGTAAAATCAAATACATATATTTAGGCAACTTCACTAATTGTTAGTCTTGAGAAAAATAATTGTCACTAGTGAGGATAAATGTAGTTTTTTTCCATAAAAAGTAAACGAACTAAGATGAGATATTTGCTGGAATTTCGCTGAAAGAAATATGAGAATACGCCATTTATTGCAAATTGCGTTCTGTTCTCACAATTTTCTCTCTTTAAAATGGTTTTTTAAATTAGCGGTAACATAACAATGATTAAATTCTAATAATTTCTTATGAATTTGGCAAGTGAGACAATATTGTTTAATCTTAAAAAAAAATTCTAATAAAATGTTTAATTGACCACATATTAACTGGGCACTTTACCTAAATGCCTAGGCAACTAACAGGTTTCTTCACCTAGAGGCTAGGGTTTGCCTGGCCACCCTAACAACCTTGCAATCTACTTAAACACTTAACACTACTTACGTGATTAGGGAGTTATTCCACCTTGACAAGAGATTGGCTCTCTCTGTCGACCTAAACAGAAAAATTTTCATTTTTTTTCTATGAAATTATGCCTAATAAAGCTCGTACCATAGCATATTCTCCAATAATAAGACAACATGCAATAAATATTGCCTCTACCGACATCCTTTAACGAAGTGAATTCTGTATTGCAATTTATGGTAATTTCCGATGTCTAAAGGAACAAGCTTAAGAAAGTAGAATTATCAACTAAAAGCAGTTGTAAAGGAAAGCTAATTCAAGTTGCACAGAAAACTGATTGGTGCGAACTGTATTTTATTTAAGTGATGTGACAGAATTTTGAACTTTTGAGCATGGCCGCCAACCAACAAAAGGTAAGATCACAACTTTTTGGCTTATTAAGCACATTACATGAGGTCCATTTTACACTTGTTGTTCCTTTAAAGAAAAAAATGCTCTATAAACAAACAGCAACACTAAGAGGGTACCTTTTTTTATTAGTTTCCACTTCCCTGTAACTTCTCTCTAATGGGGGAGGAAGTCATCTTATGACGAATTAAGGGGATGGTGAATATTAATATTCACCATCTATCCTACTTTCACCAGAAAGAGTGAAACTCAATTTCCCTCTCCTGAGTAATGCCAAGGCAAACATGCCTGACGATGGCTAATTCCATGCAAATAGGACAGATTAAGGTTTGGTAATGATGGACATGATCCAAATTTAGTTTTCTAACGAACCTTTGAGTCAGCTCAACTAACCTGCGAGGGGCCAATTCACGCACAAGTTGAGAATGGGCCATCAACATGAGTCACCAATAGCACAGATGCACACCATGCAAGAGCAACATCCGTCAAAATGATTGACCTGAGACCACGACGCCACAACACCCAAATTTATGTCGTATAAGCCTCTTTTCAAATTTCTTTGGCCCACTCTTCTTGTCCAAAGCAAGATGCTTTCTTTCTTGTTACTTTCTTTCTTGTTACATGACAAATACATCAATAGCTGGTTATTCCCCTTGGAACAGTTAAACAGCTATTAGTCAGTACAGACTACATTCTACAGTAGAGTATAATAACTGGAATGAAACACCACCCACTAGTAGTTTCATTCAGGCAGCAACAACTGTCTCCCAAATCATAATAAATGAAATTTGACTCCAAGCTCCGACTGGTAGGAATCACAGGATTTTACAGAGTCCGAACGCGAGGCGGACTTTCGTTGGTGCTGAAGGCTGCCAATCGCTATGTAGCCGAAAGAAACTGGAATAACTAGAGCGGAAACAAACAACACAATATCTGTCTTCTTCGTTCTTCCGTAAAACTAGAGAAATTATGTATCTTAACACGATTACTGCCATTTTTATTGCGAGAAATGTTATCACTTGCAACAACAAATAGAATATGCATAGCTGTCGTACTCTTTCTCACTGCAGAGAGCAGTTCGGCGGTCAAAAAGGTAAAAGCAGCAAAATAATGATAAGACACAATAATGCAGGGGCCGGAGAGTAACTAGGTCAAAAATAAGGGAGTAAAAATTGAGGCTACGGGCATGCGTATACCTCGGGGGAGGGGCAATCGAGCTTGGCGGCGAAGCTCCGGCGCTGCGCCTCGAGGTCCGCGGACGGGCGACGCCGCCGGCGGAAGGAGAGGAAGGAGGAGGAGGAGGCGGCGGCAGCATTGGCGGCGGGTGGGCCGCGGAGGAGGAAGCGCTCGAAGATGGCCATGAGGAGGAACATGGAGATAAGGATGGCGGTGGCCACGAACCCTAACGACACGGCGTTCACGGAGCTGTCCAGCTGCCGCCACCGCTCCTCCCCCGCAGTGCTCCTCTCCGCCGCCGCCTCCAGCGGGGCCATCGCCGGCCCTGTCTCCCCCATTCTCCCGCTCCGCAACCGCCTCGGATGACGCTAACACGGCGACGCCCGTCGCAACGGCATCACCGCTCGACGCTCGCCGCAGGTAATGACGGCCTCCGCCTCTCCCTCTCTCTCTCTCTCTCTCTCTCTCTCTCTCTCTCTGTGAGCTACGGGGGCTTAGAGAGATAGAAGAAGACGTTTTTGCTGCTATGATTTCCCTATGGTCAGGGAGGGGGGAGAGAGAGACTTCCTTTTGACCACATAAGAGAGAGAGACAGAGAGGGAGAAACGAGCGAGCGTATCATGCTCTTTTTCTTTGGAAAAAAAAAGAGGCATTGATAGTACCTGTACTAGACTTTCTTTTATAAATAATCTTACTCATTATTACAATTTTAAAAATAATTTTTATTAAAATTTTAATGTAAAAGTAAGTCTCAAATAGTCCGAATTAGTATTTCCGGCACCCCTTTAAAATTAATGTTATTGGTAGTGCAGCCTACGCTTCTGAAGAGAATCAAGGATAAACAAGCTCAACATTCAAGTCTGCAAAAGATTCGATCCAAGGCTATAGAAGGGCACGTCGGTGGTTTTCATGTGGATGATCATGAGGTACTTCGGTTTCAAGACCGATTTTGTGTACCGACGACGGATGAAGGGATCAAAGATGAGATTTTGGTTGAAACTCATCGAGCACCTTATACGTTGCATCCGGGTGGCACTAAAATGTATAAAGATCTCAAGTTGCTTTATTGGTGGCCTGAAATGAAGAAGGACATTGGTGAGTTCGTGGCTAGATATTTGACATGTCAACAAGTGAAAGCCGAGTATCAACTTCCCGCGGGCAAATTACAGAATTTACCTATACCTGTGTGGAAATGGGAGCGAATCACTATGAATTTTATTGTTGGATTGGCTCTCAAGCTGGGTATGACGCTATTTGGGTGATTGCGGATAGGTTGACCAAATCGGCGCACTTTATTTCTATTCACACTACTTGGTCAGGTGAAAGACTCGTACAGGTGTATCTTGATGAGATTGTGCGACTCCATGGAGTATCTATCTCTATTGTATCGGATCGAGATCCTAAATTTGTATTACACTTTTGGAAGAATCTCCATGACGCGCTGGGCACACGATTGGACTTTAGCACCGCATTCCACCCCCAAAGTGATGGACAGTCGGAGCGCACCATTCAGATCTTAGAAGACATGTTGCGAGCTTGTATTTTGGATTTCCAAGGTGGATGGCACCAACATCTGCCCATAGCAGAGTTTGCTTATAACAACAGTTACCAAGCAAGCATCAAGATGGCCCCTTTTGAAGCTCTCTATGGGAGGAAGTGCCGATCGCCTCTCCATTGGAGTGAGGTAGGCGAAAGGCTAGTTTTGGGACCCGATGTACTTCTAGAAGCAGAGGACAAGGTTCGACTCACTCGTGAACGATTAATTACAGCTCAGAGTCAACAGAAAAGTTATGCTGATAAGCGTCGGCGGGAGCTGGAATTCCAAGTAGGAGATCATATCTTCCTAAAAGTGTCGCCGACAAAAGAAATCAAGAGATTTGATATTCGAGAAAAGTTAAGCCCTCGATTTATTGGACCTTTCGAGATTTTGGAGCGTGTAGGCCCGGTAACTTATCGGCTTGCCTTACCGCCGAACCTATCAGGAGTACATAATGTATTTCATATTTTCACATTTCGGAAGTATGTTTTTGATCCAGCTCATATAGTGGATTCTACTCCGTTGGAGTTGCGCGAGAATTTGAGCTTTGAAGAGCACCCGGTGAGGATCTTGGCTCGTGAGGTAAGGAAACTTCGGAATCGTGAGATTCCCTATGTGAAGGTGCTTTGGAGCAACCACGAGGAGCGCGAAGCTACTTGGGAACTGGAAAGCTCGCTGCAGGAGCGTTATCCTCATCATTTTCAGATGAATTTAAGGTACTTATTTTCTAGTTTCGCGGACGAAACTCCCTTTTAGGAGGGGAGGATGTAGTGCACTGAACTTTAGCAAATTACGAAATTCTAGTGAGAGAATAGTGTTTTATACTATTCCAGAGATTTTGGTGGAGTTTTGAAAGCTTAGAAGAGTTTTCGAGGCTTTTTAAGCGCGAAAACGGACTTCGGTGACCAAAATCTGCAAAAGCTTCAGGTTTTGTATTGAGTACCGGTACTAGGAATGAGGTACCGGAACTCAGTAGAGTGCAGGTTTGCGCAGCTCTCGAGCTTTGCGGAACTCGGCTGAGATACCGGTACTGATTCAAGTAGTACCGGTACTGAAACGTGAGGTACCGGAACGTAGTAGAGAAACCGAAAATCCAACGTTCAGATTTTGCTGGACTGGATTCGGGGTACCGGCACTGTTCGAGTACCGGTACTCCAATCCGTGTACCGGTACGCAGTGGTGCAGAAACTGTTTCGTGCAGTTTTATAATTTTGACTTTTGGAGGGGCTTTTAGGGATATTGTTACACTATGTAAAATGCCCCTTCACCCCTCTCTCAGCTCCTTTTGTTGCTGAAGCTTGAGAGAAGGAGAAGGTGGGTTTCCCTCTCCCTCTCTCTTGGATTTCTTCTCCCCAACCCTCTAATTCTTGGGTTTGACCTTCTTTTCTTCATCTCCTCCATGGATGCTTGTACCTAGGCCTTGGAGGAGAGCTCGGAATTGTAGGGAGGAGCTAGGTTGAGGCTTGAGCTCCAACCCTAGCACTTCACAGCTTGGATTGGAACTTGTTTTGAGGTTAGTAGCATTCTTGCACCCTCTATTTGAGAATTTGCAAGAATTTTTGGTATAAACCTAGTCTTGATAAAATTAGGGTTTATTTTGGGGCTTTTCGATTGGGAGCTTTTGGGATGTACTTGATGAGTATAGAACACTCTTATAGGTTGGATTTGAAGCCCCATTGTGTTGAGTTGGACTTTGTACAAGTTTTTCTTAAATTAAGGTAATTTTTACCTATTTTTCCTTTGATTTTTGGTAAATTTTGTGGTAAGCTTTTTAGAAGCTTGTAACCCCTTGAAAATTTTTCTTAGGGCGTAAGAGGTTTAGGGGGCAACTTCGTCGGAGAAACGAACGAGGTTTCGATAGTTATCCGGTGGGTTCGACTTCACCGAAATATAAGTATGAAAATTTTCATGCTTTTAAAGGTACAGAAGATGGACTATTATTAATAGGAGAGCAAACTAAAGCTTTTTTTTAAAAAAAAAGGAAAATTGCTTCCTGCACCGATGAGGAACGGGAAGAGGATCTGGCCTCCCAGAAGGACTTATTGGGAAAGTTCCAATTTTCCACCTCTATGTCTCCTACCTTGTTCTAAAACTCAATAAATGGTTTAACATGCAATTCATGACATCGTTGAATTTTTGAACATATGATTTGGTCACCCCTTGCATAATGAATTTCACTCTCTATATAGTAGAGACTTATGTAGTAAGGCGCATGCATGACATGAATCATGAGCACAGTTGACATCCTTGTATTCCCTGAATATGACGTTAGTAGATTACTCTTTTGTATGCTATAGTGGAAGTGATATATACTTGTAACTCCTTATGACTACGCATGAGAATAGAATTACTCTTATTGTGATAACGAAAAGTAAACCCTTGCATGCTAGAGTCATAAGGTATTGTAATAGTGATACACTCACAATAAATTGAGAAGAGAAGTATGACATATATGTTATAGTACCCGACCTTTCAGTCGATGATTGTGATTCCATATTTTAGACTTGACGATTGAGATTTGTTACCCTTGGACATGGTGCATATAACTACGCTTGCTTTCCCTTGTGCTCATTCACACATGCTTGTGAGGGTCGCTCCCTACAAGCCGGCACTCCGGAGTATGGCCTTTGCGATGACTGATCGCCGTGCGGGATTGGGCGCCGAAGTGGGACGCCGTGGGGAAGTCTCATTCCTGGAGTGGGAATGTTGACTATCACGGGACCATTAGGCTTGGCATAAGCCGGGACTTCACCACGGGTGGGTCCCTGATGATTGGGTAAAACTTAGTTAAACCTAATGTTGAACATCATAACTAATTGATGCATACATAAAAATTAGATATCCTTGTAAGTACTACATGCATACTTATTTGCACACATGATGGTGATTGCTACATCATATTTACTTCTTTACATGATAGTGGAAGAATTATATACTCTTGGACTAGCATAATTGCATAGAGGCAAGATAGTACTAAAATATTTTATTTCAGCTTTTATGTGTTAACTCTTCATTTTTGTTATCTACTAACGTTGCCTTAGTTGACCTAGTGGTGTAATTCGTACTTCTCGGCGTCTTACCCTCTGGGAACTATTGTTTAATAGTTTTCACGCTTATTGTTTGTTTGTTTTTGTTACAGAGCCTTCCACAGCGGGAGAGGCTCGGGATCGAGGAAAGGGGTTAGCGACTAGCTAGAGCCCGCGAGAGTCGCTAGAGGTGGACCCGAGGCGCCTTTCTTTTGATTTTAGTTATGAAAGGCGTACTAGCTTATTTTTGTATAGGGACCACCCTTGTATTCCTAAGATGTACCTTTTGTGTGAAACCTATTGTATATCTTGTGAATGATTTTATCCTTGTAACTTTTCGTTATATTATTTAGTGCTATGTTCTCATGCTCTGATAACCTTATAGGGATTGTATAAATACCTTTGCTTTTAGTTGATTGTAATAGACACCTTGTGTGCACCGGGGGTGTTTGGTGTACACGGCGAGATTGTGCACTTGCCGATGTTGGCCTAGTGGCCCTAATCATTCTTTAGATTTTTGATGATAACAAATAATTACAATTATTGAACTAATCATTTATCTTGAGTTTTGTGTTTAGACTTCTCTATCTTCAAAAGGACTCAAGATGGGCAATCCCCTAGCACTAAGCTTCACCACTTGAAGCTACCTTGTCAAGTAGATAAAATCTCTCTCTATTCCTCTTTTTAACATTGTGCTTTAAAGATTAGAGTAAGAAATGTCGAGCTAAATTTTAACTTACTCTTTTTATCATCTAAAGCACATGGGACTTCAAACTATATTCAAAATCTTCTCAAAATCTGTTTTCTGTCAAGTTTGTGTTTTGGACTCTGATCTGGGCGCCCTAAAAGTGGATCCGAATCTTGGTTGATTTTGGATCCTGACTGTTTGCTGTTTGGGTGGTCCAGAATTGTCTCTACATGATCTGGGCGCCCGAATTGTCAGTTTAGGGCGTCCGAAATATTGACTTGACATGTTGCATGTCTCGGACAGTACGGCGCAACGGTCCGAAAGTTCTAACAGCGGCGCTGCGCAGGCGGCGCGCGTGCCTGAGAAAGTGGGCGCCCACAAGTTGACTTCTGGAGGCCCAAAAGTTCCTGATCAGTAACTTCGGCGCGCGTGGTCTGACAGTGTCAGAAAAGTCGACGCGCATGATCTGGGCGCCCACAACTTCTGGAGGCCCAAAAGTTCTGCTCAGAGAAAATGACGCGCTGGTCTGACAGTGTCAGAAAAACCGACGCACATGTTCTGGGCGCCCACAAGTTTCTGGAGCCCCGAATGTACGGATCCAGAAAAGCGGCGCGCGTGGTCTGGCTAGGTCAGAAAAGCTGCCGCGCGTGATCTGGGCGCCCACAATTTATGGAGGCCCGAATGTACGGATCTAGAAAAGCGGTGCACGGGTCTGACAGGCCGCTGGATGTGCAGTGCGTGTGCTCAACTTCTGGGCGCCCGAATTCCTGTTTAGGGCGCCCGAAAGTGCAACGACCTGGAGCTGGCTGAGGCTATAAATAGATAGTGTTGAGGCCTTTCTCAGCAGGGATTCGAAAGCAAAATAGAACTTATAAATTTTAGTGTTTTCAATACTCTTAGCCCTCAATTCTCTCTCTAAACTTGAGTGTAATTGGTAGTGAGATATAATCTTGTAAAAGAGAGAAAAGAAAAGAGTTGAAGCTTGAAAGTGTAACCTTCTTGGGAGAAGAAGGTGTTGGTGTGAAGGCTTGGTGCTTGCCCGCAAAAGTATCGTCTAGTGGAGATCCAACGTTCTCTTGTGTTGAGAAGTTGGCGGGGATGTAGGCAAAGTGCCGAACCTCGAAACAAATCGATTGTGTGATTCTTAAGTTTGCATTTCTCTAACTCCTCACTTTCTTTCACTTTATTTGTTTCGAGTTTTTAAATTGCTTGATTATTTAGCATTTTATTTTAGAAACCTAATTCACCCCCCTCTTAGGTTGCCATTTTGATCCTCAATTGGTATCAGAGCGAGGTCTCACATTATTTAGATTAAAATCTAAGTGAGAATGGCATCCATGGGAAAGAATAACGAAGGACAATCTATTGTTTGGCCACCATATTTTGATGGGACCGATTATCCTTTTTGAAAGATTAAAATGAAGATATTCTTTCAATCTCTAGATTTTAATATTTGGACATAATCGAAAGTGGTTATGTCACTCCATCAAAATCAAGAGCGGAATGGAATGAAGCAGAAAAATTTCACTTTCAATTGAATGCTAAAGCAATTAATTTATTCCTTTGCGCTCTTAGTAGAGATGAGTTTCATCGAATCTCTACATGCACAATGGCTAAAGAGATTTGGGATAAATTAGAAGTTACTCATGAAGGAACTTCTAGGGTGAAGGAATCTAAAATAAGCATGCTTATGTCAAGTTATGAACTATTCAAAATGGATGAAAGTGAATCCATTTCAAATATGTTCACAAGATTCACTAACATTATAAATAGCTTGAAAGCCTTAGGTTAAGATTTTTCTCAATCGGACTTGGTGCGAAAACTTCTCCGTGTGCTACCAAGAAGTTGGATACCTAAGGTTACGGCTATCCAAGAAGCTCATGACTTGGACAAAGTAAAGATTGACGAACTTGTCGGATCACTCATGGCGCATGAACAATGCCTCAAAGAATATGACAACGAAGAGGCTCCCGAGAAAAAGAAGAGTCTTGCACTTAAGGGAGTCATAGCTTCCGATAGTGAAGATGGCGAAGAAGGTTCGAGCGAAGAAATCGCTATGATTTCAAAAAGGGTCGACCGACTAATTAAGAAGCGCAACTTGAGAAGACCTAAACGAGACGGGTTCAAAGGTGAGGGATTCAAGAAGGGAATCATTTGCTACAATTGCAACAAACTAGGGCATTTGAAAAGTGAATGCACTCTTCCAAGCAAGGCCTTTAAGAAAGATAAGAAAAAGAAAGCCTTCAATGCTCTAAATTGGGACGCCCCCGACGAGTCTAGCGATGACGAATCGGAAAACGAAGTTGCCCAAATTTGCCTTGAGGAGCAAAGCTCTATTCTATGTCTCATGGCTCTTGAAGATGAGGTGTGTCTCCAATCAAAAGGTGCAAGTGACAAATGGTACTTAGATAGCGGATGCTCAAGACATATGACTTGGGATCAAACCAAGTTTAATTCACTTGAAAAGAAAGATGGAGGCTTTGTCACATTTGGAGACAACACTAGAGGAAAGATCATTGGAACCGGCACAATCGGAAATGAGAAGGTTAATATTTCAAATGTTCTTTTAGTTGATGGCCTTAAGCACAATTTATTGAGCATTAGTCAATTGTGTGACAAAGGCTATTTTGTAAAGTTCGAAGCATCTCATTGTAGCATTCTTGATCCTTCTACAAATGAGGTAGCTTTTATGGGCTTTAGATCCAAGAATGTCTACACCGTTGATCTAAGCAAACTTTCTCATGAAGGTGAAAAATATTTTTCGGTTCAAATTAACGAATCTTGACTTTGTCATAAAAGGCTAGCTCATGCTAGTATGGATTCTCTTTCAAAACTTTCTAAGAAAAAATTTGTAAAAAGTTTACCTAGAATTAACTATGCCAAAGATGAGGTTTGTAGTGCTTGTGCTCAAGCAAAACAAGTAAAATTTTCTTTTAAATCCAAAAATATTATTTCTACATTTAGGCCTTTGGAGTTAATCCATATGGATCTCTTTGGTCCAATTGATGTCTCTAGCCTTGGTGGAAGTAACTATGATTTTGTAATTATTGATGATTACTCAAGATATACTTGGACCTTATTTTTGAGACACAAGTATGACACTTTTAAATCCTTCAAAGACTTTGTCTTTCGTGTTCAATATGAAAAAAGTTGTATAATTTTTAAAATTAGAAGTGATCATGGTGGTGAATTCGAAAACCATAACTTTGAAGAGTTTTGCAATGAATTGGGAATAGAACATCAGTTTGCTACCCCTCGTACACCTCAACAAAATGGGGTTGTTGAGCGCAAAAATAGATCTCTCCAAGAGATGGCTAGATCTATATTAATTGAGGGGGAGTTGCCAAAGTATTTTTGGGCCGAAGCCGTAAACACGGCTTGTTACATCATGAACCGTGTTCTAATTCGACCAATTCTTGAGAAAATCCCTTTTGAGTTATGGTATAGTAGAATTCCCAATATTGGTTATTTTAAAATTATTGGTTGTAAATGTTTCATCTTGAACAAAAAAGATAAGTTGGGATAGTTTGATGCTACGATGAAGCAATATTCTTGGGATATTTCTCTACTAGCAAAGCTTATCGAGTCTATAATCGACGAACTTTGGTAATAGAGGAAAGCATGCATGTTCTCTTTGAAGAATCTAAGGGAAATGATACTTCTTTTGAAGATGATCTTCTTGACTTTGATAAATTAAATATAAATTCCACACCACAAGAGGTGGTACAATCCAAGAAAGTTGAGGAGTTCATTTCTAAAGATAATGAACCCACTCCTCTACCTAAAGTGTGGAAATTTGCTACTTATCATCCCAATGACTCCATCATTGGAGATCCTAGTCAAAAGGTCAAGACTAGATCATCTCTTAGATTACTTTGTGACCACTTGACTTTCTTATCTCAAATTGAACCTAAAAATTTCGTTGAGGCTAGTAATGACGAAAATTGGCTCATTGCGATGCAAGATGAACTCAATCAATTTGAGCGAAACCAAGTTTGGACGCTTGTGGAAAGACCAAGTGATCATACTGTTATTGGCACTAAATGGATCTTCCGAAACAAGCGAGATGAATCCGGTGTTGTGGTTCGAAACAAGGCTAGACTAGTGGCCCAAGGTTTCAACCAAATTGAAGGAACTGATTTTGATGAAACTTTTGCACCGGTTGCTCGACTTGAAGCTATTCGAATTCTTTTGGCTTTTGCCTCTTACATGAACTTCAAGTTATTTCAAATGGACGTAAAAAGTGCTTTCTTAAATGGATATATTTCGAAGAAGTCTATGTTGAGCAACCACCCGATTTTGAAAAACACGATTTTCTCAATCATGTCTTTAAACTTTCAAAAGCACTTTATGGTTTAAAACAAGCTCCTAGAGCTTGGTATGAAAGACTTAGCACTTTTCTTATTTCAAATAATTTTTCAAGAGGAAAACTTGACACTACATTATTTATCAAAATTAAGAATAAATATTTTCTCATTGTACAAATTTATGTTGATGATATCATATTTGGTGCTACTAACGAATCTCTTTGCAAAGAATTCTCTAAGTTAATGCAAGATGAGTTTGAAATGAGCATGATGGGCGAACTCTCCTTCTTCCTTGGACTCCAAGTCAAGCAAACGAAGGATGGAATATTCATCAATCAAGCCAAATACGCAAAGGATCTAATCAAAAGATTTGGCTTAGAAAGCTCAAAAGAGACAAATACTCTCATGAGCGCTTCAACTAAACTTGATAAGGACGAAAAAGGCAAGGATGTTGATATCAAGCTCTACCGAGGTATGATTGGTAGTTTACTTTATCTTACCGTAAGTAGGCCGGACATCATGTTTAGTGTTTGCTTGTGTGCTTGGTTTCAAGCTCAACCTAAGGAGTCACACCTAGTGGCCGTAAAGAGAATTCTTAGATATGTTAAGGGAACTCTCAACTTAGGATTATGGTATCCCAAGGGCACTAGTTTTAATCTCATTGGCTTTTCGGATGCCGACTTTGCCGGGTGCAAAGTTGATCGAAAAAGTACAAGTGGAACTTGTCAGTTTCTTGGTCACTCCTTAGTCTCGTGGTCTTCGAAAAAGCAGAATTCGGTTGCACTTTCAACCGCCGAAGCTGAATATATTGCGGCGGGTTGTTGTTGTGCACAAGTTTTATGGATGAAACAAACCCTTGAGGACTTTGGAGTGCATCTAAAATAAGTTCCAATCAAATGTGATAATACTAGTGCCATCAACCTATCTAGAAATCCTATTCAACATTCTAGAACTAAACTCATTGAAATTAGACTTCATTTCATTAGAGATCATATTCAAAAGGGAGATGTCACCATAGATTTTGTCGATACCCATCATCATCTAGCGGATATTTTTACTAAACCACTTAGTGAGGATAGATTCACTCAACTTAGAAGAGAATTAGGAATAATGGATTTAAACACTTGATTCTTCTATATTGATTTCATTTTGTTTTGTATTTTTTTTTTTTTTTGCTTGTTGAGGTTCGGTCGCCCGGTTGGTCTTGTGGACACCCAAATTCAGGCTCGATATACTCGTCACGATCGGACGCTCGATAAAATGTTTCGGACGCCCGAATTACATTTTCCAGACGCTCGGAAATTTTCTGGACGTCCGAAAGTGGCTTTGACCTCCATACTGACCTACCTGACCGTCCTACTGGGCTGTCAGGGCTAAACGGGTTCCGAATCCACTATCTGGGCGTCCACCTCAACCCGACCCGCTCCCGAAACCCGTTTCTCTTCTTCTTCCTCCCAGACCGACCGAAACCCTTTTTTTTTTCTCTCTTCTTCTTCCTCCAACTTCGGTCGACCACTTCCGCTCTGCCTCCGGCCCGGATCTTCCCGAACACAGATTGGCCGGCCCGGATCCTCCCGAGCGCCCACCTTCGGCCGCCCTCTTCCTGCACTGCACCCGCGCCCTGTTCGGCCGCCCTCTTCCTGCGCCACACCCGCGCCCTGTTCGGCCGACCGCTTCCTGCGCCGCACCCGCGCCCACCTCCGGCCGCCCTCTTCCTGCGCCGCACCCGCGCCCTGTTCGGCCGATCGCTCCCTGCGCCGCACCTGAGCCCGGATCTCCCCAACCTCCTCCAATCACTCGGATTTCTCCTCTTTTCTCCTCAAATCTGTGGTATTCTCTTCTCTTTTTCTTTTTTTTTCTTGTTCTTAGGTTTCTTAGTAAACCCTAACCTAGATCTTTCTTCCTAATTTTTTTTATCAAATCTCCTGTACTTTTTGCATCTTAATCTCATTCTCCACCAAGATTAACACCCTTTTTCATCTTAAATCTTGCTTTTGTCATCATTTGCATAAACCCAAGATTTGAAAAAAAAAATGCCTAGAACTAAACGTGCATCTAGTGGCCCCTCCTCACATGGACCTCCTAGAGATCATTCAAATGATGATTTTGATGTATTTAATTTTGTCTCTAGGGAAACTCAAGATAAATATCTTTTAGGTCGTCCCATTCAACTTTGTCGTAGCATTCATCATCTAAATTTTGATTGCTATGAACTCTTAGATAGGCTCACCTAAGTAGGTTGGGACCAATTTGTTCAAAATCATCAACATTTTTATCCCGACCTAATTAGGATCTTCTATGCTAATGCTTCCTATAATCCCGATTATTTTACTATCACTTCCCGTATCCGAGGACGCGATTTTTCCATTACACCTACACTTCTTCACACCGTTTTAAACATTCCTAATGACGGCATTCGCTACTACCAAACCAATGTTTGGAACTTTACCACCTTCACCGAGGCTCAACTTCGCACTCGCTTTCTTAGTGAGTATTCTACTTCTAGGGAAGATAGCTCTCACCTTTCTTTTCCACACCGCCTCGCCCATTTTCTTCTCACTAAGTTAATTCTTCCCCGAGACGGTCACCACACCGCCATTCAAAAGATGGATCTTTTTCTCCTTTATCATCTCTTTGAGGGAATCCGGGTCAATTTGGGGTACATTATTATTCGCCACATGGCCACCGCCGCATCTCATACCTCGCGCTCGCTTCCTTATGGCTCTTTGCTCTCCGCCGTCCTTCACTTTATTGCATTTGATCTTCATGATGAAAGGCCGATGAAGTACCCCTCCGCCATCAGAACGGATACCTTCTCAACCCTTGGATTTAAGAAAAATCGTTATGAAAATTGGGTGAGAAAGTATGTGATTGATCAAGGTGATGACAACGAGGGCGACGACACCGAGGATGAGCCTATGCACTACGAGCCGCCTCCACATGAGCCTTCTCCACCGGTTGAGCCACCGCCCTATGTTCCTCCGCCTCATGATCCTCCTCCTATGGATTTTTAAAACCAGGTTTTTCAAAGATTTGATAGGATGGACGAACGTATGCATGAGATCAACACGAAAGTTTTCGGCATGAAGGATTACATGGACTCTATCTTTGGACCTTCTAGTGCCTTCTATGCTGCATATGGGCCTTATGTTGATCGACCTTCATCCTCCGTCGTGCCTCCGCCAGTTTCTCCTGCGGGTCAAGAGGACGATGATCAAGAGGATGACGATGATGACTAGCTCTTTTTGTTACTCTTTTATGCTTTCTTTTATGCTTTTTGCTACTTTTACTAAGTCTCCATTATGCTTATTTTTATGATGACAAAGGGGGAGAACTTGTGATATGTGATATGCTTATGTTTTGGTACTAACTTGTGATATGTGATATGCTTATATTTTGGTGCTTTGATATATGCTTAATTAGTTATTCTTTACTTGCGATTGTGATATGTGCTATGACTATGACTATGATATATGCTAAAATATATGCATATATTTAGGTGGAGTATTTTATTCTCTTGCTCTCTACTTATTTGAATCTTATATCACATTAATTGTCATCATCAAAAAGGGGGAGATTGTTGGCCTAGTGGCCCTAATCATTCTTTAGATTTTGATGATAACAAATAATTACAATTATTGAACTAATCATTTATCTTGAGTTTTGTGTTTAGACTTCTCTATCTTCAAAAGGACTCAAGATGGGCAATCCCCTAGCACTAAGCTTCACCACTTGAAGCTACCTTGTCAAGTAGATAAAATCTCTCTCTATTCCTCTTTTTAACATTGTGCTTTAAAGATTAGAGTAAGAAATATCGAGCTAAATTTTAACTTACTCTTTTTATCATCTAAAGCACATGGGACTTCAAACTATATTCAAAATCTTCTCAAAATCTGTTTTATGTCAAGTTTGTGTTTTGGACTCTGATCTGGGCGCCTTAAAAGTGGATCCGAATCTTGGTTGATTTTGGATCCTGACTGTTTGCTGTTTGGGTGGTCCGGAATTGTCTCTACATGATCTGGGCGCCCGAATTGTCAGTTTAGGACGTCCGAAATGTTGACTTGACAGGTTGCGTGTTCCGGACAGTACGGCGCAACGGTCCAAAAGTTCTGACAGCGGCGCTACGCAGGCGGCACGCGTGCCAGAGAAAGTGGGCGCCCACAAGTTGACTTTTGGAGGCCCAAAAGTTCCTGATCAGTAACTTCGGAGCGCGTGGTCTGACAGTGTCAGAAAAGTCGACGCGCATGATCTGGGCGCCCACAACTTCTGGAGGCCCAAAAGTTCTTCTCAGAGAAAACAGCGCGCGTGGTCTGACAGTGTCAGAAAAACCGACGCACATGTTCTGGGCGCCCACAAGTTTCTTGAGCCCCGAATGTACGTGTAGTACACTGAATTTCAGTGCATCGTACCGAACTTCTACAAATTGTGGAGTTCCGGTGGAAAAATAGCATGAGAGGCTATGTGTGAGGCTTCGGCCAAGTTTGGGACTTGTGCGAAGTATTTTCGGCGCAAAAGAGGCGCGAAAACGGACTTCGAAAAGTTAAAACTGCAGAAATTGTGAAGTCTGCATTGGATTCCGGTATGTGAACCTCCATACCGGTACTGAAGTGATTAGTACCGGTATGTCATGGGTATACCGGAATGCGATGGTCGAAACAGTAAATCCAGCTCTCGGGTTCTGCGGAATCTTCGAGGTATACCGGAACCAACACTCGTATACCGGTATGCACATGCATATACCGGTATACAATGTCCAGAGTTGGCTGGTTGAGAGTGTTAAGTGTGGAGAAGGGCAATTTGGTCTTTTCACACCCGTGGAGGTTTAGAAAGGCAGGGAACACCCCCCTTTCTCAGTCACCTTCTCCTCCATTTCTCCTCTCCATCTTCTCCACTTTCTCTCTCTAGAGATTTCTCCAAAACTTGGAGAAAATGATGGATTGATCTTGGAAAAAGCTTCCAAAGGAGAAAAGAAGCTTCTTGGTGCAAGAAGGAGCTTGGGAATTTCGTGATTAAGGTTAGTACCTCACGTTTTGGGTTCAAACCTTGGATTCAATCCTTTGAAATGAGGTTTTTGGAAACCCTAGGCAATCAAAAACACAAAATGTGGAGATTGGCCAAGAAATTTGGGGGTTTTACATGCATGCATGTGAAACCTAGGTAGAATGAGGGTTTTTGCAATGTGAGGTTCTAAAAATATTTGAACCTTCGATAATTGCAATTGAGGCATAGGAAATCATGTTGGAACACTTGATTTCATGTATTGAGTTGATTTAGGGGTTCGTAACGAGTAACGAACCGTTTTCTTGTAGAAGCTTGGGTTGAAGCAAGAACTCAAGGCTTGGACACTTAGGAGCTTGAAGAATACAAGGATTTGAAAGCTCTTGAGGTGGGTTTGTGTTTACCGAAGTGATTAGGTCACTTCCATGTCTAGGATAATTATCCATTTAAAGATAAAATGGTATGTGTTGTGAACCCTAGAATTTGCATGTTGGCAAAGGTAAAATCATGATAGGTAGAGCAATGAGCTCCTATTGCATGAAATAGAATTCAAGTATAATTCAATTATCTATACTTGTTGCATGGTTGCATGTATGATTAAACCTAGTGTCATTGAACATAGGTTGGAACATGTGAGAATAGAACCTAGTGTTATTGAACATA
Source organism: Puya raimondii (assembly GCA_016920855.1). Classification (NCBI taxonomy): domain Eukaryota; kingdom Viridiplantae; phylum Streptophyta; class Magnoliopsida; order Poales; family Bromeliaceae; genus Puya; species Puya raimondii. Next base: position 209,254,206 of record JABWPP010000050.1, on the reverse strand, counting down.
GGTTGGAACATGTGAGATTTAAACCTAGTGTCATTGAACATAGGTTGGAACATGTGAGATTGAAACCTAGTGTCATTGAACATAGGTTGGACATGAGATTGGGAACCTAGAGTCATGGAACCTAGGTTGAGAATGAGAAAGTAAGCCTAGTGTTATTGAACATAGGCGAGACTTAGTGACTTGAACCTAAAGTCATGAGACTTAGGTTGGCAAGTGAAAAAAGTGAACAACGGGATGTGCGACGATTTTGCTATCCCGGGTAGGCGACGATTTCGCTACCATGCCATGAGTTGGCGGTGTTGAGCGGGATGTGCGACGATTTTGCTATCCCGGGTAGGCGACGATTTCGCTACCATGCCACGAGTTGGCGGTGTCGACACGGGATGTGCGACGATTTTGCTATCCCGGGTATGCGACGATTTCGCTACCACGCCATGAGTTGGCGGTGTCGAGATGGGATGTGCGACAAGGTTGCTATCCCGGATATGCGACGAGTTCGCTATCCATGCCATGCGATGGCGGTGTTGAGACGGGGTATGCGACGATTTTGCTATCCCGAGTATGCGACGAGTTCGCTACTCGAACTAGGAGGTGACGAGTTCACTCCTTAAATATTGGGACAATTATGGTGAGACGGCGATTCTGAAACCATAAGTAAATGACAAGTAAATGAACTTAGTCAATGTGAGACATAGGATGAACCTAGGAGAGAATGATAATTTATATTTCATTTGGTTGCATCCTTTATGTTTATTTACAAGCATGTAAATAATTGTTGCATAGTTATATGTGATCTAACTTATGCATATGGTGTTTCTTTGGACCTGGTGGGTCGAGCTTCTCTCTTGGGTGGCCTTACCCACTGGGAACTATGTTTATAGTTCTCACCCCACGTTTTTCAGGTCCTTCCGCGAGTGAGGCGGCGGAGCGAGGCAAGGGTTTGGCTCTCTAGATAGCAGCCCTTCTATTTTGGTGATACATAGAGTTGTACCCCTAGTCTTGGACTTTGATAGTATAGGAGATTTCCATTACATGTATGAAACTTATGTATTCCATAGTTTTGGAACATGGTGTATGGAATGAAAAAAAAAATTTGGGCATGTATAATTGAAGTAGAACTTCTTTATGTTGATGCTTTCCTTGTGCAACTCTTGTACTCCGTTCCTAGTTGGAACCTCGTGGATAAGCTTGTGTTGTGACGCCTTGGGCGGGTAGAAGAGGTTCTATCCGTTCGGCGGGTCTGGGGCATGCGCCCGTGCGGTTATCCTTTCCACGTAGTTGGTGTTAAAGGCCCGACGGGACGTGACAGTACGGATCCAAAAAAGCGGCACGCGTGGTCTGGCTAGGTCAGAAAAGCTGCCACGCGTGATCTGGGCGCCCACAATTTCTTGAGGCCCGAATGTACGGATCCAGAAAAGTGGCGCACGGGTCTGACAGGCCGCTGGATGTGCAGTGCGCGTGCTCAACTTCTGGGCGCCCGAATTCCTGTTTAGGGCGCCCGAAAGTGCAACGACCTGGAGCTGGCTGAGGCTATAAATAGATGGTGTTTAGGCCTTTCTCAGCAGGGATTCGAAAGCAAAATAGAACTTATAAATTTCAGTATTTTCAATACTCTTAGCCCTCAATTCTCTCTCTAAACTTGAGTGTAATTGGTAGTGAGATATAATCTTGTAAAAGAGAGAAAAGAAAAGAGTTGAAGCTTGAAAGTGTAACCTTCTTGGGAGAAGAAGGTGTTGGTGTGAAGGCTTGGTGCTTGCCCGCAAAAGCATCGTCTAGTGGAGATCCAACGTTCTCTTGTGTTGAGAAGTTGGCGGGGACGTAGGCAAAGTGCCGAACCTCGAAACAAATCGATTGTGTGATTCTTGAGTTTGCATTTCTCTAACTCCTCATTTTCTCTCACTTTATTTGTTTCGAGTTTTTAAATTGCTTGATTATTTAGCATTTTATTTTAGAAACCTAATTCACCCCCCTCTTAGGTTGCCATTTTGATCCTCAGCCGGGTGGGCTTCCGCTAGGACCCGGGCGTGACAACATGGATATTGAATGTATAACCAAAAAAAGGGTTGAAAAAGGGTGCCTAATTTTTTTTTTTAAAATTCGGAGTTATAAGGTGGTATGTTGAAAAGATGCTCAAAAAGTCACTCCCGGTGCATTATTTGCTTAGTCTCAAATTTGAACGTTTATGCGACAGATTTATGTCATTTTAGGTGAATCTCTATAAATCGTCTTCATAATCCGTTAATTCTTGATAGTTTTTGAACCGTTAGATTATTTTTGATGACTCAATTTTGACGGCTACATGGATTAAGAAATTTTATAATATTTTATTTGCATCATGATAATTTTGGAGTACAATTTTTAATTTGTGTGAAATTATCATGGATTGAATGATCTGAGATACTGTGTACCGGTACTGATACTGGGTACCGAAACACGGGATACAGTACTAGAATTGGGTTTCGCAAAATTCGAACATTTAAAATTTGAACTTTGTATTGAGTACCGGTACGCGAGATTGAGTACCGGTATTAGGGTTGCGGAACTGATATTTAATACCGGTATGAGAGTTTTATTTTCACACCAATCGTTTTAAAAACTCTCCCTTTCTCTCTCTAAAAAACCTTCTTCTCGCCCGGATCCTTGATTTTTCAGCTTTGATCTGTAAGTTTGCTTCTCAAATTTCTCATGATTATCTTCAAAACCCTAGTTTTTCAGTTTTTTTAATACTTTTTGTTGGGTTGAGAAGAGATCTTTATTTTTGCTGAAATTTCTTGCTGTTTTTTGCTCTAATTGGCGTTAGTTACATGCATGCTTGATTCTTGTATACTTAGATTCGTAGATAATGCAACATCTATTATGAATCTAAGATCTGTAGCATATTTTTGGGCAAATTTTTGGGATTTTTGTTGGTAAGCCATATTGCACGAAATAACTTGCTTGAATCTGATAGAGTGTGTTTGTGCATTTCAAGTTGATCAGAAAACTTATTACCCTATTTTGCAAGGTTCATGAGATTTTATGTGTGGTAATTCATTTCCATTTTTAATATCTTACATAGGAAAATGGCCTTCTGCATCTTTCTTGTACTTGTGGTGCTAATGGCCTCTGGCGGAGGTCGAGGTCGAGGTCGTGGTCGTGGTCGTGGGCGGAAGAGTGCTTCTAAGAGGACACACATCGAGGAAGACACTACTAATACTGAATCTGAAGAAACTAAGTCTGAAACTGAGGTTAGCACTAGGAAGGGAAAAGGAAAAGCACCGGAGTCCTCTCGGAAAAAGAAAGGTGCTACCTTACCTCCTCGACATAGCTCTGGCAGCCCAGTCATTAGAGAGCACGGTTCAAGTGAGCATGAACGCAGGACTAAGCGAGCCGCGGAATCTGAAGCTATTGCTGCTAGATGTCAAAAGGCTTTCGCCAGCAGAATGTGCCTAGGGGAGCGGTACGTGAATTTTGGTGAGCTCGTTAGAGAGGTTCCCGAATTTGGACAGTTGATGCAACGAGCTCCTATTGAACCTGTCGGAAGAATCCAGGCACGTGCAGCTTTTTGTGTTGAGCTCATGCGGGAGTTTTATATGCGCGGGAAGGTTCTTGCCGAGGATCAAGAAATAGGGAATTATATGTTTGAAACGTCAGTTCGTGGAACGAAGATTGTCGTAACTCCGCACACTATCGGTGCGATGTTTGGATTGAATGTGATTACCACTGGTCTGTAGTATACACATGGCACGATACAACATTCCTCTCACTAGAACATTGTGATCAATGCAATCTGCAAGCCTGGAACTTGGACAAACCGCTTGTACGTTGAATCTAAGGATTTAAGGCCGGAGTATCACATACTTTCCTTGATTATCTGTTATAATGTGTTGCCGACTATCGGGACCAAGAGAATTCGTTGGGATCGGCTTGTTCTTCTCTATCTTCTTGGTCATCCAGAACATGCTGAGGGTTTGAATATCAACATTCCTTTCTTGATGTGGCAGAAGATGGCACATGTGATTCAGGCCTCTAGACAACGTGAGCTACTCCCATTTCCTATTTTGATCACTAGGATTTTTGAGGTAGATGTCACGTGCAACAAGTATGATTATGGCCTGGGTCCTATAGACAGAGTCACCTTGGCGAAGTCGATTAGCATGTTGAAGACATATCAACAAGTCAAGGCTTACACCACAGCCACTTCTGGTTCGGCAGCACGCCCAGCAGAACGCGAGGGATCTTCAAGTTCAGGGGGAATCATTACTGTCGAATCACTTCATCATGAAGTTCGCTCTATTAAGAAGCGGGTTGAACTAGGTTTCAAAAAGATAGAGGAAAGGCTTAAGAAGGTGGAGGATGGTGTAAAGAAAATTTTGGAGATTCTTGGGTGTCGCCAAGGTGATGTTACTATAGGTGGCGCTGGATCGAGTTCATCACATGCTGTCGAGCCGTCTACTACTGAGAAAGGAGTACATAGAGATGATGAAGAAGAAGAAGATGATGATGATGACGAAGATGATGATGATGACGGAGACGATGAGTGATGTTTAGCTTTCCCTTTTGCATTTTAGTTTATCTATCTTGTTTTGCTTGTGGAAAGTAATCACTAACTACTATATTTTGGTCCTGTAACTATGAACTAACTGCTACTCTCTATCGTAGTATATTTTCTTTCTATTACTTGCTTTTTTTTTAGCAATTTTTGATAAAAAGGGGGAGAGAAGGTAGAACTCTTGAAGAATTTGAAAGCTGAAGGAGATGCACAATTTGAAAAACAAAGGGAGAGAGGACACAATTTTTTTTTGTGAACACAATTTGATGAACAAAGAGGAAGAGGCATTTTTGTAAGATGAAGGGGCACTTGAAGGAGTTCCTAATTCTTAACTCTCAAGATTTTGATTTTCTATCTTGGACATTACTAACTTATGTTTGACATCTATGATTTTATTTTTGGTTGGAGTTGATATGGTTTTTGCAGGATATTATTGAAGACTCCAAGTCCTAAGTCTTATAGTTTGTCTTAGGAGTTCATGTGTAATTTTGTATTTATTTGGATCTTACAAGCGAGGGGTTCGATGTTTTGGTGATGACATTGAACTTCATTTTTTTTTTGTTAAGGAGCTTTGAGAGTTTTTGTATTTTTGGATTTTACCACGAAATTGCCAAAGGAGGAGATTGTTACGGATTTCATATTGGCATATTTCGTGATTTGAGTCGGAGTCTTGAAGGGTTCGGTTCGTGTTGTCGACGGTTGAAGAATCCGAGATTCCGAGAAGAACTCAAAAATATCTCACAGGTTGAATCACGATGCTCAGGTATGAATTAAATGTTTTCATGGTGATTCACATGGATTTATGGCGTTAGAATCTATTGACACCTCGAAAATCGTGTTACCATATGAGGCCGGCGCACAGAGAAATCACAAGAGAGCGGTAAACCGGGTGTTGGAAACACGCACCAGAAGCTAAAAAGATGGTTGTTGAAACCGCTTGCGGTTAAGGACGGCCAGGAGTGGTCCAAGAAAAGAGGAAATGGCCGATCATGGAAATAACTGAAGACCTTAGGCGGATGTTATAAATAAACAGAAAACGCCTAGGGAAGGGGTCTTTTTTCTCCTTGAGAAACAAGAAGACCATTCAATTCCTACTTTATTTCTTATGCTTTCTAGGAGTAGCCTACTTGTAATCTTTTTTTTCAGCATTTACTGCCTTTTTTAGAAGTAGATTAGAATAGATTTATTTTCCTGTAAACAGTCAATTTCCACACACATATATATATATATAGAATTTCCTTTCGGCTCATCAGCCGACACAAATTGCCTTGTGTGTATACTCGCTCGGCTCATCAGCCGACCTAATATTTCGTGTGGTTATCTGAACTCGGCTGATCTGATCCCTCGTCAGTCGAATCGTTTGATATAGTCTAGGGCATACATTTCGACGGTCATTCCAGGAAGCTGTGTTACCTTTTCGCACGCATATCGAGAAGGTTTGGACCCGGTCAACGGTCCAGGAAAAACAGAGCACAACAATTTTTTGGCACGCCCAGTGGGACCCCGTCCAATTCAAGATAAATTACTGCTTTATTCAAGCTATGGCTGATGATAATACAATGAATCTTCGTAACCGAGTCGTTCCTCGAAATTCGGGGAATGACCAGGCAGCAATACTGAGAATGCGGCTGAACAGCAAGCGGTATTACCGGTAGAAGTAGAAGCTAGTGGTCAATCAGATCACCAAGAGCCAAGTTTGGCTCAAGCTCTGGGACAGATGACTCGTGTCTTACAAGTTTTAGACCAAAACAGTCATCGGAGTACCAACCGTCTTGACGCAGTGTTGGCCGCTATCACGGTATCAAATGAAAACATTTCCCGAATTGGGCAGCTTTCAACCCGAAACGACCATCAATACCCAGGCTTACCAGGGCCCATGGGTACTCCGGCGTTGCAAAACCCTGTTATTGCGCCGGCCATAACACAGCCTCAGGCGACACCATTTCAGGCCGCCTATAGACCGGCAATGGCAAATGTTACTATCAGTCAGCAGCCGAAAATGGCGTGGGGATTACCGCCGCCACCGCCTTTGCCTGCATATCAACTTCAAAACGGAGGAGCCAGACCCGGGGGGCAAAGCCCTAACGTAGCACAGGGGATTAACCTTGCGTTACAGAATTTTGGGGTACTGGCTGGACAAAATCTTGGACAGATGCCGCCTTTGCCGGCACCAGCGCAAGTTCCCCCTCAAGGGAATAATAATGAGCTATATACACAAATAGAAGAAGCGATCCGAAATACATACGGAGTAGGGGCAAGGCCGGCAATGCGGCCTGTGTTTAAATCCCCTTACCATGCTAACATAGATGTGGATCATTCATATCCGACAAACTGGAAAATACCAAAATTTGATAAATTTTTCGGCGATGAGACCGAAAACACGGTCGAACATGTTGCACGGTTCACGGCCCAATGTAGAGAGGCCGCTGCCAATTCATTTCTAAAATTGCGTTTATTTAATACGTCGTTGACCAAAACGGCTTTTACTTGGTATACAAGTCTACCTACCAACTCAATCAGAGACTGTGATGAGTTGGAAAGAAAATTTCACGAACAATTTTATAGATCAGAGCTGGAACTGTCGGTTGTTGATCTAGCTCTTTATCGGCAAAGGCCGAGTGAATCGGTCGAGAAATATTTGAATCGATTCAAGACGGCCAGGAGCTGATGCTTTGTAAGAATGCCAGAATCAGAGTTTGCAAAGATGGCATTCAATGGTCTACATTTTAAAATTAAAGATCATTTCGAAGATAGGTATTTTCTAAATCTGTTTGATCTGGGAGTCCGTGTTGCTCAATACGAGCAATTCAGAAAAGGAAACAGTGATGATCGGCCGAGATAGAGCCGCAACAAGGATTGGAAGGAAACGAGAAAAACATTTCTTTCCTGGAAGAAACGTCTTCGGCTCAGGATAAGCCGGACATACGAAGTGAGGAAGGTTCATCGGCTGATGAGGTCGAAATTTATGTAGTAGAGATGGTGAAAAACCATCAACCATATAAATGTGCTTTGTTAAAGCCGGCTAGAATTAATGAGGCTAAAGCCCGCATATCATCGTATACATATTCATTAGACGTGGCTAAAACTGATCTAATTTTTGATCGGTTATTGAAAGATGGTAGAATTAAACTCTAAGAAGGGCAAACGATACCTTCTGGAGAAGAATTAAAGAGAAGAAAGTATTACAAATGGCACCATTCCTGGAGCCATAGAACAAATGAATGTACAGCCTTTAAAAGGCAAATTCAAAAAGAGATAAATGAGGGTCGGCTGGTATTTGCCGATCAAGAAGCTAAAAAAAATAGAAATTGATAAAAATCCTTTTCCTCCACAGATAAATATGGTGGACATGAAAGGAAAGTTATCAGCTGAGGAGAAGGTGAATGAAGAAATCGCCATCACCCAAAGAAAGTTTCGGCTTTGCATTCGATGCAAGGCCGAAATGACACGTAAAGACTGGGAAGTGATTATCCGGGAGAGGAAACTCTACGGAGAATGGAGAGAATTTATGGCTTTTCCCGAAGATGGGAAGAGTTGCCAGAGCCGGAGATGGTCCCAGACGACTGCTCGGGAGAAGACTCAAATGGTTCTGAAGAAGAACCAGAACCGAAACGAAAAAAGGACCTTCTAATTAAGAAAGTCCTTACAGATTATTATCCAAATAGAAATGAAGAAGCGGCGAGCCGAATGACTTTTCAAGAAAGACCATTCGGCTCACAACAGAAGTATCCGGGATTTCGGCCACACTGGCACTACCCACCCAAGCCGAGATCAGAACCTGAATTCACGGGAATGACCGAGGGTGATATAGAATTCCTCGGACGTAGATTGATAAACGAGCTCGGTATACAGCCATGGCCGAGACCCTGGGAGAGAAGGGAAATCCTCAGAGACCATCTGAGGGCTGTGAAACTATCTGCAAACATATCAATTGACCAATGGCACGTGGCAAGAGCACCGGCCAAATGGCATGGGCCGTTGCTGACAAAAACTCAGAAACGTCGGCAACAAAGGATGCAGGTTGAAGCCAGACAAAATTGGGACGCAACAAAAGAGGTGAGGCCGAAAGTGTGGCATCGGCTCGAGTCACAGCCTTCATTTCGGCCCATGCGAAATGATTATGAAGCTGGGAGTTCTGCGCCCTGGTCAAACGACAAAGAAGCAGAAGGCACTACATCCCTGTCTTGGTTAAAGTCTAAAGTCGAAAGGTCGGCACCAAGTGAGCCGATCAAGAGGACTAGTAGAAAGACCATGGAGGATAAGATCGCTTCATTGGAGACAATCATTAAGCGGGAGAGATGGCCTCCTAAGGAGAGAGAATCTCGACCAGAAAGTGAATCATCGGCTGAGACAACGAAAGAATCGGAGGAGAAGAAGCAGAAAGTACTAGAGAAGTCGGCCGAAGAAAATTCGACTGAAGTGAATATGGTTTATGCTCTGCCATACTCGTTCAGGACAGAGTCTACTGAGATAGAGGAGTTAGTCCATGACGGAGAAGAGTTAACAGTGGCTCAACTCCAACTTGAAGAAGTAAAAAGAGCCGATGTGGTAATGTTTGAAAAGCCGTAGGCCTTGCAAACAAGATTTGTCAGGCCCTTGTTCATCAAGGCTTGGATCGAGGGTCGACCAGTAGGCCGAGTCATGATTGATGGAGGCGCAATGGTCAATATAATATCTACATCTTTCTTCAAAAAGTTAGGTAAAAGTGAGGACGATCTTAAGCCTACCGACACGACAATGACTGATTTCATAGGAAACGGTCAACATTCAAGAGGGGTACTCACCACCGAGCTCACCGTAGGGTCTAAAACCCTACGGACGGCTTTCTTTGTAGTGGATGCCGATAGCCACTATAATTTGCTATTCGAACATGATTGGATTCACGCAAGTGAATGTGTGCCGTCTACATTGCACGGCAAACTGTTTCAGTGGATAGGAGATCGCGTAGAAGAAATCAGGGCCGAGGGACGGCCCCAAATGGTAGACGTTAATGTCGAGGATATCGGCCATGTGGATTAGGCCGATACTGACCCAGACCAGATTTCGTTTGTCCAGGTGATAGAAGAAGGAGTACGACTGGTACTGTTACAAGAAGCTACGGTAATGGTGGCTGCCGAAGAGACACCAAATTGGTTGAAATGGAATATCAAAGACATGGAACGGAGGCTGTGAAAAAGCCTCAACAAAACGAGCCGACTACGAAGGTCGGCTACTCTATCGAATCGGCTGTATCGGCCGATCCGAAATCCAGCAGTCCATCGGCTGGGGCAGCTGATGAAAATATAAATGTAGAGAATTTTGACTCGGCTAGAGTAGCCGATGAAGAAGACCTAAACAAGTTATTCGGTTCAAAAGTCGGTACACTTGAAGAAATGGCTGAATCTAGCCAAATCTTTGTAACTAAAATAGATCCAATGGAAGAGTCTCCTATCAAGAGCGGCGAGAAGGAGATAGTTACCCAGGATCCATTACGGGAAGTGAATTTAGGATCAGAATTGAACAGACGTCCGACCTTTATCAGTTTAAGATTATCGGCTCGACAGCAAGAGAAGATAACTAGATTGTTGATTGAATACAAAGATTGCTTCGCATGGAATTATGAAGAAATGCTGGGGCTGAGCCGAGAGATTGTAGAGCATAGGTTGCCTATTAAAAAAGATTATAAGCCTTATAAACAGCCGACTCGTAGGTTTGAGCCGAGTATTGTACTGCAAATTAAGAATAAAATTGAAAATCTTTTAAAGGCCGGATTTATTAGAGCGGCCCGTTATATTGATTGGGTGTCTAATATCGTACCTGTGAAGAAAAAGAATGGCAAACTTAGGGTTTGTATTGATTTTAGGAATTTAAATTTAGCGACGCCCAAAGATGAATATCCAATGCCCATAGTCGATATGTTAGTAGATGCGGCAGCCGGTCATGAAATTTTATCTTTCATGGATGGCCACGCGGGCTATAATCAGATTTTTATCGCCGAAGACGATATATCAAAAATAGCCTTTAGATGTCCGGGGTCCATTGGGACTTTCGAATGGATAGTGATGCCATTCGGCTTAAAAAATACCGGGGCCACATATCAAAGGGCAATGAACTTTATCTTTCATGATTTGATAGGTAAAATTCTGGAGGTGTATATTGACGATATTGTTGTAAAAACTAAATCACCAAGTGACCATTGGGCCGACTTGGAACTTGCATTCAAGCGCATGAGGAAGTATAATCTAAAAATGAATCTGATAAAATATGCTTTCGGAGTTTCGGCAGGGAATTTCCTTGGATTTCTTGTACACCAGAAATGAATCGAGGTAGACAAAAATAAGGCAAAGGCAATTATGGAATTGCCGCCACCAAAAAATAAGAAGGAATTACAAAGCCTTTTAGGTAAGGTAAATTATCTTCGACGCTTCATATCAAACTTAGCCGGTAGAGTAGGAGTGTTCACTCCGCTGCTTCGGCTCAAAAATCAAGAAAAGTTTATTTGGCCAAGAGCGCAACATGAAGCGTTTGAAAACATCAAGAAATATTTAGCTAATCCTCCAGTTCTCATGCCACCTCAACCGAGTCAACCAATGAAGTTGTATATCTCGGCTGCAGACGAGAATTTAGGATGTTTGTTAGCTCAAGAAAATTCGGACAAAGAAGAACGAGCTATTTATTATCTTAGCCGACGTTTGTTAGACGTCGAACGACGTTATTCGGCAATAGAAAAATTATGTCTAGCTTTATATTATGCTTGCACCAAATTAAGATATTATATTTTATCGGTGGAAGTGTCAGTGGTGTGTAAAACCGATCTGATCAAGTACATGCTATTGAAACCGGTTTAAGAGGAAGAATTGGGCGATGGATGTTAGCGTTGTCTGAATTCTCTCTTAACTATGTACCGGCAAAAGCTGTAAAAGGACAAGCAATAGCAGATTTTCTGGCCGATCACCCATGTGTCGAAATCGAAGAAATAACACAAAGTTTTATCGGCTGTCAAACATTGGTATGCCATTTTGATGGATCAAAAATTGCCGAATCGGTAGGAGCCGGGGTAGTTATACAATCACCAGAAGGGTACAGTCATCAATTCGCTTTCGAGTTGGATTTCGGTTGTTCTAACAATCAAGCCGAATATGAGGCATTAATAATTGGCCTCGAAATCTTACAAGAGTTAGGGGCTTGATCCGTGAAAGCCATCGGCGATTTGCAGTTAGTGATAAAATAGGTAAATGGAGAATACCGATGTGAGAATCGAAGCTTGCAAAATTATTTGAATCATACAATCGAACTCCTAAGTCGTTTTGGAAAAGTAGAGTTCGAATATGTAGCAAGAGAAGAGAGTAAAAGAGCCAACGACCTAGCCCAATCGGCCTCAGGATATAAGGAGCCGAAAAGGGATCAAGTCAAAATAGAAAAAATATTGTTACCATCGGTGTTCGTAAGAGAGCCGATGATCGCGCCACTTGAAGTACAGGAGGATTGGAGGAAACCCTTAATAGAGTTCCTTAATAATCCTAATGTGCAAGTTGGTTACCAGTTACGGAAGAGGGCACTCGACTATTGTTTATTAAATGGGCAACTCTATAAGAGGACAGCCGAGGAAGTGCTATTGAAATGTCTAGGACCCAAGAAAGCCTTGCTAGTCATGGGCGCAACTCATGAAGGTCTGTGCGGAGCACATTTAGCAGGAAAAAAGGCTAATATGGACAATCCGACGCTTAGGATATTATTGGCCAACTATACATGAAGATTGCATAAAATATGCCAGAGGATGTCAAGAGTGTCAGTTTCATAGCTCCATACAAAGGGTTCCTGCTTCCGAGATGCATGCGATCATTAAACCTTGGCCTTTTCGTGGATGGGCCATGGACTTAATTGGAGAAATTCAGCCGAACTCTTCGGCTGGGCATAAGTTCTTAATAGTGGTTGTGGACTATTTTACCAAATGGGTAGAAGCGAAACCAACTAGATTAGCCACTCAGAAAGTCATCATAGATTTTGTAGAAGATTTTATAATTCATCGTTTCGGGATTCCCGAAACTATCACAACCGATCAAGGGACTATGTTTACTGGGGGGCAATATTCACGATTCATAGAGTCGAGGAAAATAAAATTGCTTCATTCTTCTCCTTATTATGCTCAGGCTAATGGACAGGTCGAGGCAATAAACAAATTTATTATAAATTTAATGAGACGGCATATAGGAGAACATCCAAGGAAATGGAATGAAAAATTTTCTGAAGTTTTATGGGCGTGTCGAACTACTGTAAAGACCGCTACATGAGTCACCCCTTTCAAATTGGTTTACGGCCACGAGGCCGTAATACCAGCAGAGATAATAGTTTCTTCTTTAAGGGTTGAAAGGCAGAAAAGATCTATTAGCCGAAGAATATAAGGTCTTAATGCACGAAAAATTAGACGAAGTAGATGAAACTCGGTTGATAGCATTTGATCACATGCAAGCTCATCAGAGCCGAGTAAGACAAGCTTATAACAAAAAAGTTAAGGTAAAAACTTTCTCCGTAGGAGAGTTAGTAGTAAAATTGGTATTGCCTATCGGTCGAAAAGACTGAGTATATGAAAAATGGTCCCCAAATTGGGAAGGGCCATTTCAGATACATGAAATAAGTTCAAATTTAAAATTTAAAATTTTTAAATTTTAAATTTTAAATTCTAAATTTTAAATTCTAAATTTTAAATTTTAAATTTTTAAATTTTAAATTTTAAATTCTAAATTTTAAACTTTAAATTTTATATTTTATATTTTCAATTTAAAATTTTAAATTTTAAATTTCAAAATTTAAATTTAGATTATAAATTTGATTTAAATTTATATCTAAACATTCGAGTTTTAAATTTAAATTTTCAAATTTAAAATATCAAATTTAAAAATTTTGTACAAATTTAAAATTTAAAATTCTAATTCTAATTTAAATTTTTAATTTAAATTTAAATTTTAAATTATTTTAAAATAAAATTTAGTAAAAAGTTATTATATGCAAACATCAAAAAAAAATTGTCAAACGGTTTTACAAAATTATTTCAGGAAAATCGTTTCCATCTAAACTCAACCAAACGCGCTACGGATTTTAACCAAAATCCATTCTACAAACTAAAATCAATTCTGTAGAAATTAGTTTTTCAGAATCTAGGCTAAACGGCCTTAAGCCAGCATTCTCTTCCAAGCCACTAGCTCCACTCGTAGCCAATAGTGCTCCTAGTCTCAAAGAGAAGAAAATGAAGAAGATGATGATGAGAGTGAAAGAAACTTATAGAAGAAATGAGGAAGAAGAAGATGATGAAGAAGGAAATCCACCTTTCTCATTTACTGTGATGAATCAAGGAAATACAGAGGAGTGCATAAAGATGTAACACAATGCCCATAAGCCCTCTATCTAATGAAAATTGGAACCTATAAACTTCAAGTTTTATAGTGCTGAGTACTGGTACTCACACATCAATATCGGTACACCTCCTTTGTGTACCGGTACTCAGGACCAGTTTCACAAAACCCAAATCCTACGATCAGCCAATCTCTACTACATACCTGTACTCCCAAATTTCAATTAATACCAATACACCAAACTTTAATATAGGTACTCTAGTAAAGTTTTGCAAATCTGAGAGCTCTTCCAATGTGACGTCCCACTTCTCAGGAGGTCATCAATCTTCGAACTACTCTAATCCTAACACGCTTAACTCTCTTAACCTCTTAAGATTAGCCACCGCCCAAAATGCTATAGTTGGAATAAGAGGTTTAGCCCTATTATATCTTGTATATAGAACTATTCCAAATCCTAGAGGTATTACATTCCTCTTCTCTTTAAGCCCTGACGCCCTCATCAGGCTCAAGCACACACACAAGCACCAAGCGATGTGGGACTCGTCTTGCTAGCCTTGTCATTCAGACTCTGACTAACTTAACCTGTCATTTGCCAGACCCTGGTTTCGCCTGTCATTTAGACCCCGGCTCAATTAAGACTTATCTCACACTTCAGGCTAGTGATTGGCATTTATACTAACTATGACTTCCTACTTTATAGGGGATCTCCCGTCTTCGAATTACTCTAGTCCTAACACGCTTAACTCTCTTAACCTCTTATCCAAAATACTATAGCCAGATTAAGAGATTTTTATATCTTATATATAAAACTATTCCAAATCCTTAGTTGTGCCATACCCAGCCAACTCATAGCTATATACCGGTACCCCAACTTCAATAGTGGTGCTCTCAGCCAATACTACAGTTTGAAGATTTTGCCTTTCGGAATACATATTCATATAGTTTTTGCACCGAAAATACCGGACACTCCTCAAACTCAATCAGAATAATGTAAATAGTATTAAATATTATTTTTAGCTAGGACTCTATTATTTGTAGAAGTTCAGTGCATTAAAAGTTCTATGCTAGTTAACTTATACTCCTCGTTAAAGGATAGAGATGTTTTTTGTTCTGTGAGAAAAAGATCCTTTATCTCTATGTATTCTTCCCTATTTTATACTGTAGTACGTAGTAGTGATTTTCAGCAACATTATCCTGCCCTTTTCATGTCATTTCCTCCAAGCACCACACCTCCAACAGGGTTTCTGCCGTCCTACCATACGCATCTTGTTAGTAGTTGTGCTTTACAGCGGCTTCCATGCAGTTATCCTTTTACCGAGACTGTCACTGCCCCTGAAACCCCCTTCTTATGATGTCATGCATCCCCTTTAGTCCCATCTATATTTCTAGTGCCGAAAAATCGTAGTCAATCACCTCTCAATTCAAAGTGGCATGTATAGTGGTTACGGGATACTTGCGATACGCTTTGTCCTTCCCGAGATCATCTCGTGTACCGTGTTTACCTTAGGATCATTCGACGCTTCGCTATTTCAAGCTTCGGGATTTTAACTGTATTTCAGTTCCTACTTTTGTGGCCACTTGCCGAAATCGGCCTTTGGGCGAAACTTCTGAGCTTCAGTGCGCTCCTATATTGTTCACCGAAGCCATGTCCCTACTCGAAGGTTTCGTTAGTGCAATCCATGTAGCGCGCCCTAACCCTCCCGTTCTTTGTGCTGAAAATCTGGTGTCAATAAGTACATAGTTAGGAGCAGATATAGCAACTATTTGTATTTGATTTTGGTAATTTGACTTAATAATATTTTCGCTATTAAAATATGTGGAAAATAAAAGATCCCAAAAAAGGGGGGGAAAAAAGCCTATGCTGAAAGCAAGTCAGCTTATAATCCGAACCCACATTTACGTTTATGTTTATGTTTTTCTTCTTTTAATTTTGTGGAAATAAATAAAGCCACATTCATTTATGCACCCTCTAAAAGCAAAGACAAACTCATGTTCCAATGGACCAACTTCCAACAAACCCCTTACGGAGACGGATTGTTAGCGGGGCTAGCCACAGGCATCATTTATGGACCACCTCATGACCACCAGGCCCCATACAGCACTCGTCTACATGATTCCAATATTGCTGGTGATTTTATTATCAAAGTAATATTAATTATGAACAATATTAGATAATATCAAACGATTTATTGATATCACTGCTTGTACTTTTCTTGCTGTATATTCAAATGATGCGAGCTGCATCTCGATTGGCCTCATCTACTCGAACATGTCAGCTCCAAAAAGAAACATATATATATGTGGAGCAACAACTTACAGTAAACTGTTTAACTGCTATGTTAAAGGAAAACAAAAAAAGATTATCTAAGTATCTATTTTATCACCGATCGTCCCTAGCGCAAGTGGCAAAGGGCTTGGTGGTTGGTAAACCGAGGTCCTAAGTTCGAAGTCTAGTTGTTTCATATTTTCAGCTAAGTTTATTTCTTTTAGCAATAAACGAAGCGGGTAGCATGATATCTTTCTCTCAAAAAAAAGTATCTATTTCATCAAGCTTTTAGAACAGTTTATGCAGTTCAAAACTCAACAGTCAAATGCTTAAACAAAAAAGAATCCATAGTCACACAATTGGTGAAAAACAGGAGTATAGATATTTTGTTATGGTGAGGAAGTATTAAGAAAAAAAAAAAAAAAAGAAAATCTCATTAAACTGTGCGAGCACATTATATATACTCCTTCGCGTTGAATTATTCAATGCGTAGGGCTACCCCGCTGCATATTCACAGTGCCTATTCAAGGCGGGCGGTTGTATCAAACAACTCAATTTAAACGCGGTGCCTTTCAAAGAACTTCTTGCCGTCCCTGATCACCATGCATCCATGCATGAGTCAAGAGTATCAGTTTATTTGGATTTTGGAACAAATACTACGATCATCTTCAAAAGCATCCAAATCTTAGATTGATAAAATGGAATTAACAGATTCAGCTTTGATATTCACAGAATTGGATGCGAAAACAAAGAAAAACAGAAAGTCTCTATTTGAATTGATGAATGTTTTGTTCTATATATTTTCATAATTTATTAGAAAAAAATATAATCAAAGTCTAGAATTGGGTACTATATTTAGAATTCAAGTTTTTTCTAGATAAAATAAATCACCTTGTAGAAGAGATTTGCTATCCTAACAAAATTTTATGGATACCAAAAGCTTTTACAAAGCAAAAAATCAAACTTATTTCTTAACTCACACTAGAAATCGCTTGTACGGAATAAATTATCCTTACATAACTTGTTTTGACTTTCAAACTAAGCCGAAAGGAAAATGAATATGATTTAATAAGTGCAACAAAATCTAGAAAAAACTTCAATTTATTTGCTCTTGTGATTTAGCGTATTTTCAGTTTGGTACCCTTGCCATAAAATCTAGAAAAAACTTCAATTTGCCCACTTGTGATTTAGCGCATTTTCAGTTTAATATTCTATGATTTGAAATATTTTATTTTGCTATCCTGTGATTTTATTTTAATCTAGTTGTTAAGTTTGTGTTAAGTAGGATACTAAATTGACATATTTTATTAACCACAGATTAGCTATATGAAAATATAAGTTAGTATAATGCTATAATTTTGTCACCCTATTGTTTGTTTGTAAAATGTATTAATTTATTATCTTATAAATTTTATTAATTTAGTACTCCACTTAATAACGAGCTTTAATTATGAGATAAAAATAAAATCGCAAGAGGGTAAAATAAAATAAATCATACCAGAAAGTACCAAACTAAAAATGTGGTAAACCAATGGAGGCAAATAAAAGAGTTTCCTAAAAATCTATAACTAACAATATGTGCTAAAGAATATGAAATGTCTTCATCGACAGTGGTTCGTACATTTGAGGTACAGCTATTATCCAGTAGACCTTTCATCGGATAGAGATAAGATTTTGAGAGAGGATAAAGAAATGGCCAAACCTAGTTTTTTTTTGTTTGTTTTTCTCTCCTTGTTTTTTTATTAATGATTTTACCCCAGCTAAGGAGCTCCCAGCTAAGTTACTCGCGCATATAAGTGAAGTTAGATACAACAGTTGTATTATCATCACAAGAGAGGAAAGTTACAGTACATCCGCACCATAGGATCCAGATTAAACGAGTGCCCTTTCAGTCATTACAGCTCACCGTGGTCACCCCGGTCAGGAAAACAAAACAACAAAACGAAGTTAACAGAGATGGACCATTTTCTTTTGTTTTCTTTCCTTTTCCTTTTTTTCCCCCTGGCCCCTCCCCAAGAACCCTAATTAAATTATTAGCATTAGAACCTATTTCTTTTCCTTTTCTTTTCCGACGATAAATTAGAAAAAGAAAAACCCTAATCTGGCGACGAAGAGACACATACATGTGGGGGAGGAGGAGTTCAGCAGGCACTAGAGGAAGATGAAGCACTCCAAGGATACCAGCGGGTTCTCCAGCGACTCCTTGCCCTCCCCCGCTCCTCCTCCTCCTCCTCCTCCTCCTCCTCCTCCTCCTCCTCCTCCGTCTCCTGCTCCTGCTCCTGCTCCTGCTCCTGCTCCGCCCTCGGCCTCCTCCGTCGCCAGCAGGATCCGCCGGGGCGACACACGGCCGTTCGCCTTCGCTGCCTGCACGGGCGCAGGCGCAGGCGCGGCCGCTGCCGCCCTGCATTGGCCGCCGAGGCGGTGCTTCGCCGCCGCCGGCGACACCGACCTACGGCCGGATCTCTCGCCGGGATCTCGCCGGATCGCACTCCCGTTCCCGCTCGGCGGCCGACTCCTCGCCGCCTCGCGAGCGGAGTGCGTCCTGGCGACGGCGCCTTCCGCCGCCGCCCTCCTGGCCGCCGCCCCGCTGCGGCAGCCGACGCTGGAGACGGCGACGGATCGGTCCCGCCTGGCCGCGATCTCGCCGGGGACGGGGCGCTTGCGGCCGATCTTCGCCGGGGAGGGGGACGGGGAGGCGGAGGAGATCTCCTCCCTCCTCCTCCTCCCCCCCTCCGCCTCCTTCTCAGCCGCCGCCGCCGCCGCCGCCGCCGCCGTGGAGGCGGAAAGGCTCTCGCTTACGCTGTAGGCTTCCGACGCCTCCTCCGATCTCTCATCGTAGCCGACTGTCCCCGCCGCCTCCTCGCTCTCTTCCTTCCCCTCCTCCGTCTTCTTCTCCTTCTTCGCGTCCTCCTCCTCCTCCTCCTCCTCCTCCTCCGCCTCTTCCTTGGCTTCTTCCTCGACCCTCGGCCTCGCCCTGGGTCTGGGCCGCGGGCGGGGCGTTTCCGAGAGCACCTCCTTGACCGTCTCCTCCTCCGGCGACGGCGGATCCCTCGCCTCCGGCTTCGATCCGCCGCGGGAGGCCTCCGCCTTCAGCTTCTTGCTGCAGCAGCAGCCCATCCTTTTCAGTCTTCGCTGGTCGCTAGAGCAGCAGCGGCAGCATTAATGACGCAGAGATCTGGTGAAGTTTCTCTCTCCTTTATCGTGCTTCGGCGCCGTGCTTTCTCGCACCGCACTTCGAGGGCGCCCCTCTAGTAGACGATGTTCCGCTTCTCTCTTTTCTCCTCCCTCTAATCTAATGTCTCTTGGTTGGCTTCGGCTGGGTTGGGGAGAAGAGTAAAAAAAAAAGGTCATCAGGGTACTCGAGTATTTATTGCTGAGCAGCGGCAAACACACAGAAACAGATCCGTGTTACTTTCCTATAATTACAGCACTGCCACTGTCTTCTTCTCCGCCACGTCACCCAAGAGCCTGTTCCTTTATTATATAATATATAATAATAATGATGGGTAATTTCTTATATACTCCTACAAAATTTCTCTTTTCATATATATCTCTTATACAGACTGTTTTTTAATATATTCTTAAAAAATCTAAATTTTTTTCAATACACTCTCAAAATAGGGGTATATAAAAAAAGTAAGAGGAACTTTTCAGGAATATATTAAAAATTAAGGGAAAAAAAATATCACAAGTTTACAAGGTAAAAAAGTAATTCTCTCATTATATAATGTACCAGTGAGGGTACCGTACATTGCGGCTAGTCGTTTACGCAAAAATATATAAATAAACGAAGCTAAAGAAAGAAAAGTATAAAAAAATAAAAAAAGTAAAAAAATAAAAAAGAATAAAAATAGAAGAAACTGAAGAAGAAGTAGTTGCTACTGTAGTAAAAACATAAGAATAAGAATATAAAAAGAATAAAAAATAATGATGGCAAAATGATAAAAATAATAAATTATATTTATAGCAACAGTAAAAATTGAGGACTAAAATATTATATACCTCATAGTTCGAGCAAAAACTTGCAACTAGTTAAAGTTTGAGAACTAAAATGTAACATGCCTCCTAGTTTAAGTCAAAAATTGTAAAGCACTAAACTTCGGGGACTAAACTGTCATGCGAGTTATAGTTTGAGGATCAAAAGCGTAATTTACTTTTCTTATATTTTATTTTTATTCCAGACAAAGACATAATTGAGTATCGATCGGTTTTGCTGAATAAATAATTTCATTCGAGAAAATAATTTGTCAAACTATTTAATAAATTTTAGAATATGTAATTATTAAAATTAAAACTATTTAATAAATTTTGGATATCCTAGAAGATCTTTAATGTGAAGTTGCCCACGGTATCTTTGAGAAGCATTTGAAGTGAAGCAAAAATATAATCCATGGAATAAATCTCACTTCCAGATTCTATTCTATACTTTATCCATTTTCCGCCTGACTATTTCGAAAGTAGACGAGCCTTGAAAGAGTGAAGTCTGGTGGGGACAAGGGTAAACGTGAGGAATGGGATCTCCAAAGCTACCCGCCCTACCATCCATAAGGTCGCTATTCGGACTATAAATATGACATTAAAATTTGATATTAAAATCAAAATAAAATTGTATAAAATTTTTCTGAACTATATATGGACCATTTTGAATCGGTTATCCAACTTTTCAAAATTTGTTTTTGTTATCCATCCTTTCAATATGTTAGATTTGAGTCAGTCATGGTACTTTGACTTTAAAATTTAAATGCGTCGTTTATTTTTTTGAATTTAATTAGATATTTTATAAAATTCTCACAACTAAATTTATTAAAATAAGTAATTAACTTAAACTTTATCAATCTCTCTCTCATTTTTTTTATTGTACAATCTATATCTAAATTATCAATAATATAAAATTAAAACTTATATTTAATTCATACAATCTAAACTATTTAAAAAACTATATGTAAAAAATTATATATTTTAAATTTTTATAATAAAAGAGAGGAGAATTAGATTGGGTTAAAAAAAATGCCAATTCAAAAAAAAGAAAAAAAAATAAATTGGCTGGTCCCCAGCCGACCCACTCCAAAGCCCTATACGTTTTTCCCCTCAGGACTGCGTGGAGAGGGGAGTGCAGGGGAGAGGAGTGGAGGGCTGACACGTGGCCTTTATAAACTGCAGATTCATATATTTAATATAGAATATAGATAGATGTATGTACACCATTATTGATTTTGTCAATATAACTAAAAATTTAAAAGTGTTCTATAATTACTACGAATACTGCATTCTTATATGTATGTTGGATTGCCTCATATATAAATACTAGTGCAGAGACCAATGTGAGATAGATATTGTTTTTTTTTTTGAGAAAAAGGTAGCATGCTACCCGCTTCATTCATTGCAAATATGAACTAAGCTACAGGAGTGAGGCAACAAAGGCCTCGGAGGGGACGAAAAAAATAAAAATAAAAATAAAAATAAAAATTATACATATATATATAGGTATAAATATATATATATATATTAAAGCCCAGCCGAAGAAAGAGTCAGCTTCCAGAGATTCAACAACTGTTTACACTTAAAGACCGTAAGGAGAGGATCAGGCTGTATCTTTCGAAAAATGGCCCCATTCCTAGCCTCCCAAATTACCCACCAGCACGCGGCAAGTCCAGTTATCCAGTTGTTCACTATCCGTGATTCCGAGTGGTCCTTCCGTCTATCCCAAATAAAGGTCACCTCGTCCTCCAGATCAGTAAGTTGGACTTTCTCCAAGGTCATCGCGAGTAGGAATTTAGTGAAAACACAACGTGTGAAGAGATGATCGACGGTTTCCGCTTCAACTCCACACAGAACGCACTCCGTATTACCAGTCCAACCTCTTTTTAGAAGATTATCCATTGTGAGAAGCCTCTTCTTAAGGACGAGCCAGCAAAAAACTTTTACTTTAAGCGGGATTCGGAGCATCCAAATCCTACTAGCTCTATCGTCCCTCGTGCCCCCGTCACTGAGCATCGAGTAGGTTGATTTGACTGTGAAGCGCCCATCAGAGCTCCATCTCCAGTGCACGCTATCCGGTCTCCGTTCAATTTTGCAATCCGCGATTTGAGCCTTCAGAGCTGTAAAGCAAGTGTTCAGGCTCATGTCAGATAGATATTGTTGGAAGTAAAATTTCTATACAGTAAAAAAATTAATGAATGTAAAAATATAATGGCGGTGAAAGTGGCTCTTAATCCAACTAAAATTTTTCAAACAAAAGAAGTAAAAGTATTAATAAAAGAGCTGAGCTCCTGTGCTTAAAAGCACAGGAGTATTTGCCCTTGTAATTTTTTAGCCGTCAGATTGTTTCAAAATTCGTGCAATACTATTAACAGTATGTCCTATTAAGTTCTCTTTACTAGTACTGTACGGATTTTGAGACGATCCAATGACTAAAAAACCACAAGCACAGATGCTCTTGTGCTTTTAAAAGCACAGGAGCTCAACTCTTAATAAAATATAATAAGTTATATTTTTAATTTCAAGTACAATTTTTAGACAAATATACAAGTTGAGACGTAGAAAGCTATTGCGAGTCAAAGAATGCTGTTAATAGATCCAAGCTACTGCATGTGAAAGCAATCAAATCTCCTCTTACCTTTCCACAAATAGCAATTAAGCCCTTCTTTGATTCCATAGAAAGCAATTAAGTCCTCCCTTATTTCTGCAAATGTATTAGCAATCAAGCAATCAAACTGCCTCATCTCTGCAAAGAAAAAAAAAACCATCTCTCCACAAATAGCAATTAAGCCGCCTTTATCGCCCCACATTAAGCAAGCAAGTCCTCCGTTATCTCCTCATATATTAGTGATGAAGCAATCAAGAATAGATAAAGATATATGTAATTACATTGAGTACTTTAAAATAACATGTTAGATATATAACACGATACAGTTAAGATATATAAGCAATTATAGTGAGTACTTTAAAATAGCCTGCTAGCTATATAACATGATAGTTCTAAGAGTACTTTTGCCATATTTAGGGCAATAGGATGAGAGGCAGTTCACATCAAGACTGATAAAATATTATATCTAAAATATCGTCTAGTCAGAAAGATTGTTGTACATAGGGGCAGAAAAGAAAGAAATTAATCCAAATGCATAGCTTGAAGTAGATTTGTTTATCTGTAGGCACCATCTCCTACAGTTGGCTTGATATTACGGCATATTGAAGTAGATATTTCAAGGAATTTTTTTTATTACAGTCAAATTGGAAGTTAAGTAGAATTTCTCAATACAACAATTTCAAGTAATATTTATGCCGCTTAAGAAGTCATTTCCTTTTTCTTAAGTATCTTAGAAGAACTTCTAGTATCGACAAAGAACTTCTGATATCAACAGAGAACGTCTGATGAACCCAATTTGGGTAATGTTATGTGGAAAAAGCAACTTAATTTTATTGGTTTATATTGATAGAAAGAAGTGAATTGTTATGTAGACAGTAGGTACGCCGAGAAACTTTCTTATGTTGGTTGATTTATTTCACTCAGAATTGTTTCGTCAAGTGTATCACTCTGAATATATTCTTGATGACTTGCTGGTCCTTTGATATCTTCTTAAGTGTTCCGAATACTCCTGCCCTATTCCTTTCTCCATTTTGACATCAAAGCTATTTGTAAAAATCTTGGTAGCTCTAAATGACAAATGACTCATATTTAATTTGTGAGAGTCAACAGTAACTTGGAAAAGATAAGTTTGTCTAGCAATATTTGTAATATTAGGAGGAAGGACAAGTTTATCTATATTGCTTGGAACCGCAAGTTGCTGAGTAGGTACACGTACATGATCTTACGCCAATGTCCTAAAAAGTGCCAAGTTGCAAAACCTATCACATCCTTGACAAAAGCATTTAATTTGTACCTGAGTTAATAAATTGGTAAGTCAGTTTTATAACTAGTGTAGTTAACTGCGCGATGTGGAGGGTAGGTATAATTGAAGCAATTTTTTGCTATCATCATTGATCATTGTTGATAGTCTGGAGAAATAAGCCTGAAATATACAGTTCATCAAATAAATAAAAGTAGTAGTATAACTACCAAATAAGGAACATCAGTTTAAATAGTCCGCAAGAGTTGGTGAAAAAAAACTAAAGAAAATCTATCCAAGCACGTCCCGATCCATAGCGGAAGCTCTCTGGGTGCGCTAACAAACTCACCGTGTGCACGAGAATGCCCCGGGCTCACAAACAACCCGCACAAGCACAATATGCAACAGAAGTCTACAACTTAACAAGTATCAGAGACTATAAACATCTATAGTGTCACGCTCCAGGCCCCAGCAGAAGCCTATCCGGCATAAGCATAGATCCGCCGTGTGCTCTAGGATACCCTCATGTACATACAAGACGTCTGCAATCATAGTGTCCACCAAGATGAAATTCACATCCTAAATATAGTAAACTAAGTATAAACATAAACTAAACTAAACCAAGTCGAAAATAAACATTTAACATACAACTAACATCTTAAGTACAAGCTCCAACAGATATAACCCACTACATGCAATCTCATGAGGGTATATCTCAAATACATCACATAATGCTATCATTACATGTACGCAACCACCATTCTCCTCAAACACCCAACATGAATGGTGTAGGGGGCCTACCTCTAAAGTAAAGCAGTCAGGACGGCTCTAGCAAAACGTGACACTCTTGCCATGATTCTGGACCTCTCCCATTGTGGAAGGCTCTGAAAATAAAAATAGTCAAGCAATGTGAGTGAGAATTATAAAACATAGTTCTCAGTAGGTACTGCCGCCGAGAGGGACATACTACTGCACTAGGTCAACTGAGACATAGATAATAACAACTGCTAAAATATAAAGAGTAGAAATGAAATAGCTAAATTATAAAGAATAGGAATGAAATAGCTTAAATGGAAAGTAGATCTACTACTATTGTGCCTCTATATAGTGAAGTACTATCATGAATGTCAAACTATCATGTATGCATCAACTAAGTAGTGATATTCAATTATCAAGTTTAATCAATTTTTATCCAATCTTTCAAGGACTTACACCAGGTAAAGTTCTAGCCTGTGTCGTGCCTCATGGTCCCATGGTGGGACCCTACATACAGGATACCACGATGTCCCAATCAGCGCTCAATCCCGGATGAGCGAGCATGATGTCGCAATAGCTGTAGCTTCGAAGAGCTGAGCTTGTA
Organism: Puya raimondii; assembly: GCA_016920855.1. Lineage (NCBI taxonomy): Eukaryota > Viridiplantae > Streptophyta > Magnoliopsida > Poales > Bromeliaceae > Puya > Puya raimondii. Next base: position 209,228,894 of record JABWPP010000050.1, on the reverse strand, counting down.
AGGAGCGACCCTATCAAGCATATGCAAATGAGCATAATTCGGCTTTTGCAACCTGGTCTCATGCATCATGTCTAAAGACTAGAATCTCAATACATGACCCCTTTTGGTCAAATACATTGCCCAATTTTACCATTTCCATTATCTCAACTTGTTTTCAAGGAGAATTGCTACAAGTACCACAAGAGCATATATACTGCCACATGAAATATCATGTATCTCAACTCAACTATAACAAATATAAGAGATATACTGCTCATGTCTCAACTAATTAGATGACTCTACTATCAATGAAACTCATGCACAAAGAAGTGTATTCTTTATATATTTCACGATCTCTACTATAGAGTGATTATACCACATGCATGGAATGAAGTGGTCTTGTGCTAACTCAATCATAAATATTCTAACTTGCTTGCTAGAACACATAATGAACTCAGCAAGAGAATTGAAGATATAGAGGGAATTCACTAATTTCGTTTAGGTTGAACACATCAGATAGTTGTCGAAACTCATTCGTTCCTCAACTCGAAGTTGACCCTTCTTTTTCTTTAGCCCTAAGAAAAATTTCCAAGAGATCACAATCTCCTATAAGCTTCACTACAAAATTCACCAAAAATCACATGTAAAATAGATGGAAAGTACCTTAAAGCAACAAATTCTTGCTAATCCTCCAAATCAAGTCAATGGGGCTTTATTTCCAACCTACATGAGTGTTCTAAACACATCAATTTCCTCCAAAAAGTCTTTATTTAAAAATTTTCAAAATAAATCTTTAGTTTCAATAAAACTAGAAATGACTACCAAATTCTCTCACTTTTCATAAATTATAGGCACTAAGAAACTCACAAACTTTGAATTAATCTCTAAACCCCAAACTCAAGTGTTGAGGTAGAAGACTAAAAGCTCCAACAACTCCCTTCAAAGCCTCTAGCTCCACACTTAGCTCAATAAGTTCCTAGTCCTATGGAGAAAGAAGAAGAAGAGGAAAACTATGTAGACATGCAAGAAAATGAGGAAAAAAAAGAGAAGAAAAAGGAAGAAATGCAAACAACTCACCTCTTCTCCAAGCTCACAGCGTACACAGTGAAGAGAGGGAGAAAGGGTTGCTGTAGGCTGCTACAAAATGCCCAAAAGCCCACCAATTTTCAAAAATTGTAACTTATGCAAAACCAAATTCTGCAGCATTAAGTACCGGTACTCGAAGCTAGGTAACTATACATGACCAGTGTGTTTCGATACTAAAGTCAGTTCCGCAAAACCCGAACCATGTACGCAGCTGGTTTCTACTGCGTACCGCTACTCCGAACAGATCAATGTTGTAGATTCTGTTGGGTACTCAATGCTGCAGCCACAGATTTTGCATCGTTGCGTACCTGTACAACTCTCAGTTCCACAAAACCCCAGAGTTTACCAACCAGCTCTTTATTGGGTACCGGTCCATAACTCCCAATACCGGTACCCTATACCAAGACTGCAATTTTGCAGATTTGGGTCTTCAGTGTCCATTTTTATGCTGTTTTTCGCCAAAAACACTTGCATGATCTCCAAACCCAGTCAAAATCATATGAATAGTATTAAATATTATTTCTCTCACTAAGACTCTGTAATTTGCAAAAGTTTAGTGTACTACATATTTCCCTCCTAAAAAGATGTTTTGTCCATGAAACTAGAAATCAAGTAGCTCAATCATCCATCTGAAAAAGATGAGGAAAAAAATGCTCCTGAAGCGCTCTCCAGCTCCTAAATACCCTCGCACTCCTCATGATTGCTCCAAAGCGCCTTTATATAAGGTATCTCATGATTTCGAAGTTTTTTTTCACTTTGTGAGCCAAAATCAGCACTGGGTGCTCCTCAAAGCGCAGATGCTCTTGTAGCTCTAATGTAGCAAAGTCCACCACATGAGATGGATTGAATGTATACTTCCGAAGTGTCAAAATATGAAATATATTTTGTACTCTCGATAGGTTAAAGTAAGCCGATATGCTATCGGGCCTACATGCTGCAAAATCTCAAATGGCTCAATAAACTAAGGCTCAATTATTCTCGAATACCAAGTCTCTTGATTACTCGAGTCGGCATTACTTTCAACAAGGCATAGTCTCCAACTTGGAATTCCAACTCGTGCCGACGCTTATCTGCATAACACTTTTATCGACTTTGTGTTGTAATTAGATGTTCACATGCAAGTCGAACCTTATCCTCGGCCTTTTGAAGCACATCAGGGCCCAAAATTAATCAAACCTTATTTTTAGTTGTCTGAGTGGTGTTGATGTATTTTGGAGATGTTTATATGTATAATGTAGCTTTATGTTTCAGTGCTTTTATTACTCTGATACATGCTAGTAGTAGACTCCTATGATTGCTTTATAGGTGGTTTATGCTTCGTGTGTGGGGCTTTCCATACATACGGTGAGGTCTGTTGACGTACCCAGGGCTTCCGCTATAACTCGGGCAGTGACATGTTGGGTTGTAGTATGTACATGTTTGCTATACCTCTATATGTAGCACACTAGACTTTTGCAAATTGCAGAGTCTTAGTGAGAGAAATAGTATTTAAAACTATTCATGTGACTTTGATTGGGTTTGGGGATCATACAAGTGTTTTAAATGCAAAAACAACGTGAAATGAACTCCGGAGAACAAATCTGCAAAACTCCAATTTTGGTATAGTGTATCTGTACTAGGAGTGATGTACCGATGCCCAGTAGAGAGCTAGTTGGGTAAACTCTCGAGTTTTATGGAACTAAGAAGTGCACCGATATTGATATTTAGGAGTACCGTTACTGATGTTTAGAGTATTAGTGCGCAATAGAAACCAGCTGCATACAGAGTTCGGCTTTTCCAAAACTGACCCTGAGTATCGAAACACATCAATCATGTATCGGTACCCAGCTTCGAGTACTAGTACTCAATACACAAGTTGCAATTTCTAGGAATTGGAGGGCCTTTGGGAATTTTCTAGTAGCCTATAAGTATCCTTTTCTCCTTCTCTTCACTATGTATGCAGTGAGCTTGGAGAAAAGGTGTCACACCCCGATTACTAGCGAAAGCTTATCCGGACACGTGCACAGATCCGCCATGTGCACAAAGACACCCCTAGTACACACAAGGCGTCTACAATCATAATATCCACTAAGCTGATATACATATTCTAGCCATGATATTCAGAGCAAGTAAACGTAAACTAAACTAGTGTAAACATAAATCATACAACTAACATCTCAAGTACAAGCTCCAACATGCACAACCCACCGTATACAACATCTCAACATAGATACATCTCAAAATGGATACATCATAAAAACAACATCACAAACTCCAAGGTAGTCTATCTAAATGGGTGCATAATCACCTCACACAAACTACACACAAATGAAAGGTGCATAGGTCCACCTCTATGTAAGCTTGGTCGGGACGGTTCTAACTGGGTGCAACTCCCTTGCTGCAATCCTAGGCTTCTCTCACTATGGAAGGCTATGAAATAAAAACAGTCAAACAAAAGTGGTGAGAACTATAAAATATAGTTTCCAGTATGTACTGCCGCCAAGAGGGCATATTACTTCATTAGGTCAACTGAAGCATCAATAATATCAACTGTTGAAATATAAAGAGCTGAATGAAAGAGCTAAAATGAAAAGTAGATCATATCATGTCTCTATGTAGTAAAATACTATCATGAATATCCAACTACCATGTACGCATCAACTATTGTGATGTTCTAGTGTCAATTGTTACTAGCTTTTACCCAATCTCTCAAGGACTTACATAAAGTAAGGTCCTTGCTTATGCCGTGCCTCATGGTCCCATGGTAGTCAACATCTCCACCCTAAGTATGCCTTCCCCATGGCGTCCAAATTAGCGCACAATCCGGCATGGACGACCATGGTGTCGCGATGGCTATAACTCCGGAGTACGGAGCTTGTAGAGAGCTACCCTACCAAGAATATGCGAATGAGTATACATTAGCATTGCAAGCATAGTCTCATGCATCATGTCTAAAAATATAGAATCCTAATACACGTCCCTTTGATCATAAACGTTGTTCAATTTACCGTTTCCATTGTCTCAACTTGCATTCATGGAAAATAATACCCAATGTCATAACATGTTTCAAACTATGAAAGGGAAATGCATCTCAACTCAACTATAACAACATAGGAGATAAACTACTCACGTCTTAACTAAGTAGATGGCTCTACGATCAATGAAACTCATGTACAAAAAAATGTATGAATCATATATCTCATGACTCTATTGTAGGGTAGTTATATTACATGCATAGAGTGAAATTGTCTGATGCTAAATTAACCATGAATATTCTAACTTGCATGTTAGAACACAACAATGAACTCAATAAGAGAACTAAAGACATAGGGAGAATTCACCGATTTTGGTAAGTCGAACCCACCAAATAGTTCGAAACCCGTTTGTCCTCCAAATCAAGGTTGTCCTCTCTTTTCCTTTAGCCCTAAGAAAAACTTCCAATAGGTCACAACCTCCTAAAACCACACCGTGAAATCCATCGAAAATCGCACATAAAATGGGTGAAAAATACCTTGAAATAAGAAATCCTTGCTGATCCTCCAAATCAAGTCAATGGGGCTTCGCGTCCAACCTACATGAGTGTTCTAAATTCATCAGTTTTATCCCAAAATTCCTCATTTGAAAATCTCCAAAATAAACCCTAATTTCATCAAAACTAGAAATAGCTACCAAATCTTCTCAATTTCTACAAATTAGAGGTGCTAAAAAACTTACTAACTTTGAATCAAGCTCTAAACCCCAAGTCAATTGTTGAGGTTGAAGATTGGAAGCTCCTAACTCCCCTTCGAAGCCTCTAACTTCACACTTAACTCAGCAAGTCCCTAATCCCACGGAGAAAGGAGAAGAGGAAGAATGTTAAGTGGAAACAAAAGGAATAAAGAGAAAGGAGAAGAAATGGAGAAGAGGAGCAAAAACCCACCTTTCTCCCTTGCTGCTAAGTACATAGTGAAGAGAAGGGAGAAAGGGTCACTTATAAGCTGCTACAAAATGCCCAAAGGCCCTCCAAAGCTCAAAAATTGTAAACTGTGTGAAATTAAGATCTGCAGCATTAAGTACCGGTACTTGAAACTGGATATCGATACACGACCAATGTGTTCCAATACTTACGGTCAGTTTCACAAAACCCGACCAATGTGTTCCAATACTTAGGGTCAATTTCGCAAAACCCGACCTATACGTAGCTAGTTTCTACTTTGTATCGATACTCCAAACATTAGTACCGGTACTCCCAAACATCAGTGCGATACACCTCTCTGTTACGCAAAATTCAACAGTTTACCCAACCAACTCTCTACTGGGTACCGGTACACCACTCCCAGTACCGGTACACTATACTCAAACTACAGTTTTGTAGATTTTTGTCTCAGGAGTCTATTATCGTGCCGTTTTTGCCTCAAAAATACTTGCATGATTTTAAAACTCAGCTAGAATCACTTGAATAGTTTTAAATATTATTTCTCTCACTAGGACTCCGCAATTTGTAAAAATCTAGTATGCCACATCCTCCACTCCTAAAAAAGAGTTTCGTAAGTGAAACTAGAAATCAATCCTCTACCTGAAAAAGATGAGGAAAACACACCTGAAGCGTGCTCTCTAGCTTCCAAGTAGCCTTTTGCTCCTCGTGGTTTCTCTAAAGCACCTTCAAATAAGGTATCTTGCAGTTCCAAAGTTTTTTTACTTTGCGAGCCAAAATTTGCACCAGGTGCTCCTGAAGCTCAAATCCTCTCGTAGCTCCAATAGAGCGAAGTCCACCACATGAGATGGGTCGAACACATACTTCCGGAATGTCAAAATATGAAATATATTGTGTACTTCCGATAGGTTAGGTGGTAGACCAAGCTGACATGCTACCGGACCTACATGCTCCAAAACCTCAAATAGTCCAAAATCGAGGACTCAATTTTCGTCAAATACCATTTCTCTTGATTCCTCAAGTTGGCGATACTTTTAGGAAAACATGGTCTCCAACTTGAAATTCTAGTTCACACCGATGCTTATTCGCATAACTCTTTTGTTGACTTTGTGTTGTAACCAGACGTCCCCACACAAATCAAACCTTATCTTCGGCCTCCTGAAGCACATTCAGGCCCAAAACTAATCTTTCACCCACTTCACTCCAATGAAGATGTGATCGGCATTTTCATCCATAAAGAGCCTCAAATTGTGCCACCTTGATGCTTGCTTGATAACTATTGTTATAAGCAAACTCCACCATGGGTAAATACCGATGCCATCCGCTCTGAAAATCCAAAATGCACACTCTGAAAAATGTCCTCCAAGATTTGTATAGTACGTTCAGAGGGCCCATCACTATGGAGGTGAAAAACGGTACTAAAATCCAACTGTGTACCAAATGCCTCACGAAGACTCCTCCAAAACTGAGATACAATTTAGAATCTCAATCCAATACAATGGATGTAGGCACTCTGTTAAGTGACACAATCTAATTAAGGTACACTTAAGCGAGCTTCTCTCTCGACCATGTAGTGTAAACAGGTATAAAGTGTGTCGATTTCGTCAACCTGTCCACGATCACCCAAAAATATCATGTAGCACACTAGACTTTTGCAAATTGCGAAGTCTTAGTGAGAGAAATAATAAATAATATTTAATACTATTTTAGAGATTTTGACTGAGTTTGGAGAGTTTGGAAGTGTTTTCAATGCCTAAATAGTGCAAAGATAGATTTCGGAGACCAAATTCTATAAAATTTGCAGTTTTGCTATTGTGTACTAGTACTAGTTGAGGTGTACTGAAACTTAATAGAAGACTGGTTTGAGTGGCTCTCGGATTTTAAGGAACTCAACTTGAGTACCGGTACTGATTTACTGTGCACCGATACTGATTTACTGCGTACCGAAACTCAATAGAAAATAAAAAAAATTCAACCTTTGGGTTTTGCGGAACTGGATTCTCAATATAGAAACACTTGAGCTTTGTACCGATACTCAATTTCATGTATTGGTACTCAATGGTGCAGAACCTATTTTTGCACAGGTTACAATTTTCGAGTTTTGGAGACCTTATTGGGATATTGTAGCAACCTATATATGTCTCACCACTATCCCCACCTCGCTTCTGTATGCAGCAGGAGCTTTGAAGAGGTAGGGTTCTCTTCCCTTTTCCCTTTTCCCTTTTTCCCTCTTTCCTTCTCCTTTCCTTGCATTTTCCACTTAGCTATCTTCTTCTTCTTCCTTCTCTTCAGGATTAGGATCTCATAGAGTTAAGTAGGGAGCTTGGACTTGGAAGGAGAGTCATTGGAGCTTCCAAACTTTAGCCTCAACACTTGGACTTGAGGGTTAGAGCTTGTATTGAGGTTAGTAAACTTCTTAGCACCTCAAATTGTAGAATTAAGAGATTTTTGGTGGAATTTCTAGTTTTATAAAATTAAGATTTATTTTGGAGATTTTCAAATGAGTGCTTTTAGTATGAAATTGATGTATTAGAACATTCATATAGGTTGGAATTGAAGCCCCATTGCTTTGATTTGAAGCTTGGACAAGGATTTTTTGAGTTGAAGTATTTTACACTCTTTTTTTTTGAGATTTTTGGTGAATTCCATGGAGAGCTTTTTAAGATATTGTGAGCCCCTGGGAATTTTTTTTAGGGCTTAAGAAAATTTGGGGACAAATTTGATTTGAGGAACTAACAAGTTTCGTCAACTACCCAGTGGTTTCGACCTCACCGAAATTGGTGCACTTCTTTTATGTCTTCAACTCCTTATGTTGAGGTCCTTTCATGATTTAGCATGCTAAGTAGACTATTAGTGAATTTATTAGCGAATGAATTCACCATTCTATGCACAAAGTATGATTGCTCTATAGTAGAGGCTATATGTAGTATGATACATGCATGTCCTTGTACTTGCTAGTAGCACCATTCACTTGGTGGTAACAAGAGTAGTTAGCTCCTATACTTGCATCATAGTTGAGTAGAGATGTATATTACTTGCATTATTGGTTATCTCCTATACTTGTTATAGTTGAGTTAAGATGCATGAGATCTTATGTGATAGTATACATATGCTTAGCAGGGCCATGAGATAAAATCATTCTATGCATATGGCATAAATGCTCTACAGTAGTGCCAAGAGGTAATTATACAAGATGCATGTAATTTCTTATGTATGAACATGGTTGTAAGTAGTGATATCTACTTAGTTGGAACACATGTAGCCAGCTCCATGCTTGATATTGTTGGTGTATATATATATATATATAAAAACATAATTGGGTCATCATATGACAATGAATATCTTCTTTTTAAATATAAGTTGAGACAATAAAAGAGTCAAAAGACCAAGCATACGACCAAAGGGTCGAATATCGAGATTCTATGTCTTCAAACATGACAGCATGTGATCACGCTTGTTTGCCAGCTATAGTCATTCGCATGTGCTTGTGAAGGTCAATCCCTACAGGCTGGCACTCCAGAGTTTAGCCATTGTGACACCATTCTCACCCATGCAGGATTGGGCGTTGAAATAGGCCGCCACGGGGAAGGCTAATCCTAAGAGTGGGGATGTTGACTGCTACGAGACCATGAGGCACAGCACAAGTCGGAACGTTACCTTGTGTAAGTCTCCGAGACATTGGGTAAAAGTTAATTAAATTTGATATTCAATATCACATATAGTTGATGCACATATGGTACTGGTATTCATGATAGTAGTTAAGGTACTTTACTTTTAATTATTGTATTTAGAGGCATGATAGTAGTAGAGCTACTTCTTTTCCAGTTATATATATAAGCATAGAGGCATGATAGTAGTAGAGCTACTTTATTTCAATTATTTCATCTAGCTTTTATATTTCAGCAGTCAATATTATCTATTGTGAGAATTCAAATTTTTGGAAATTTGAAATTCTGTGTTCCTCTCCCCTGATACTATGTTTTCGATCAGTATACGTATATATATACAGGTATATATGTATATATATGTATATAAGTGGTTTTTATCGTGTTTTAGTGTTTTTGGAATTTTGTCGCGGAGAGCGAACGGCTTAACGGCGCGAACCGGAGTCCGAATCTGACGATCCAAAATGGTAGGTTCGATGTCTCGGCAGTGCTGAACGCGATGGCGTGATCCGCGTCGGCATGCGACAAGCGGTTTGAGAGTTATTCCATCTTCTTCGCCGAGAGATCGAAAGTCACATTTTGTATTTTCGCGATTTGGACCCTGTTCTCGCACCGTTTCGCGTGAGGTTCGATTGTGGAGGGGTGTCTGGGCTTTTGTACCTGCTGTGGGGGACCCAGAGGTAATTTGAAGGGTTTGAGGGGCTTTTGTGTAATTGGGTGGAGTGTGTGTGTGGGTGTAGTAGGTGGGGGTAGTTGAGCTATCCCCTCACACTCTCTCCCTCTCTCTCCCTCTCTCTCCCTCAGCCCCCAGATGGAAGCCCCCTCTCCCCCTGTCCCTTGGCCTCCTCCCCGTGCTCTGCCGGCCGCCGCCGGCCACCGCCTGGCCGGAGCAACCCCGGCTTCTCTCTCCTCCCCTTTTTCCTTCTTCTTCTTCTCCCTCTGTTTCTTCTCCTTCTCTGAGGTGGCATGCCTGTCGGAGTCCCTCGCCGCCGCCGGGGACCGCCGCCGTGGGCCGCCGAGCTGCCGCAGCTGCTGCTAGGGCAGCTGCGGGGAGGGTGTTGGTGGCCCGAGCCGCCGCCGGTTCCCGCCGCCTGGGAGGGTGAGCACCCTCACCCTCATGTTCTCCGGCGCCGTCGTCTCCTTCCCCGGCCGCCCCCATGCCGCCGGTGCGCCGCCGCGCCGCCTGCTGCTCCTGCAGGCAAGCTACAGGCAGGAGCAGCTGGAGGCCGCGCCCCGCCGCCTCCCGCCGCCTCGGAGGGTGCGCGCCGCCACCCTCGGGACCTCCGCCGCCGGTCTTCTCCTTCCCGGCCGTCGCCGTGCTGCCGGAGCGCCGCCGCCGCAGCCGCCGCGGTTGCCGCCTGGGCTCCTAAGGCACCCGGGGCTGTGAGCTTCCGGCCGCCGCCGCCGTTGCCAGGAGTTGTCGCGGTCGTCCCTTCCCCGACGTCCGGCGGGCCCCTCTTGCCGGTGCTCGCGTCGCCGCCGGCCGCCGCCGCCGTCCCTTGCCGGAGTAGGTGTGGCCGAGCCTTCCCGGAGCTAGGGCTCTTCCCCGCGCCGCCGCCGCCGCTTCCCGCCGCCGGCTGAGGTGAGCCCCCTCTTCCTTGACACCTCCTCTGCCGATGCTGGCCGCCGCTGGCCTTGCATGCCGGCCGGCAGCCGGCCGGAGCTGGTTGCTCCGGCTGGGGGGTCTTGCTTAGTGGTTTTTTGGCCGTATCTTGGTGTTTTTGAGCTCCCCGTTGCCTCCCAGAGTCCGGGAAGGTGAGCACGATGATCGCGGCGATGCGCTGATCATCATGCTCACCTTAATCTCTGTTTTGGGTGAGCCGTCTTGCCGTTCGGCCTTTGTCGAGCTTCATTTGTGTTTGTGGCCCTGTTTTTATGCAATTGCTGGGCCAGCGACTGTTCCTGTCGCAGCGAGGCTGTGAGCACGGTCTCCGTGACATCGTTACCTATCCGCTGGTGCTTGCGGAAGGTCGTGCGGATGTACGGTTTGCTCACACGGCCTTAGTCATACTTGCTTTTTGCATGTGCTCACTGTTTTTATGGGTTTGCTGAGCTTGCGACTTGTCCTGTCGCAGTGGGGCTATGAGCACGGTCTCCGTGACATCGTTACCTATCCGCTGGTGCTTGCGGAAGGTCGTGCGAATGTACGGTTTGCTCTAGCGGCTCCGTTTATTGCTTGTATGTATGGAATTGTGCTTGTTTTGGGACTTTGGCGTTTGTGGCAGCGTTGCGACGCTGTGGGCAGCAAGGGTTTGGTCCTCGGGACCCTGTGGACTGGTTGTCCAACCCCCTCGCCCTTCGTGGAGTTTCGGATTCGTTTCCGACGTGTTTTTCGATAATTAATCGGCGAAACGTGTGTTTCTAGTCGCGCGACTCACTCGCTGTTTTCGCGAGCGACTTGGCTTCGTCGTGTAGCCTCGTTGGCTGTTCCTCATCGTTGTCCTGAAGTTCCGAGGACAGCGGATGAGTGATGTGGGGTTCCGGTGCCAATTCGGCATTTTCGGGAACCCGGGAAGCCTTTTCGGGTGCGTTTGGTGTTCGTGGCACCCCGAGCTTGTGCTCGCTGTCCCGTCACTTGGTTTTGTGTGTTCGAGGACAGCGAGGGACTAGGTTGGCTGTTTGGTACCCCTGTAGAGCCTAGTGTGGTTTGGGATCGTCCCGGTGGGTTTCCCGGGCGATCCGTCGGTTTCGGGATGTGAGAGCTTTGTGTTTAGCGTCGACTTGGTGGACCTTAACCCTGTGAGTCTTTCGTAGGTCCTGTCGCGGTTCCCGAGAGCCGTCGGTGTTAGACTTGATCTTTCGACAGGTGGGTACTTCGATCCGGAGTCGGTTCAGTGGACTACGGTGATACCTTTCTATCCCTCCTCTTGCTTTTCAGTTATTAGTTCACTTGACTCCCGTTGACTCTACTTATATGCGTGCTTGGATAGTAGAGTAGTTGTGGTTTGCATGGTTCTTGAGACGACCCAGTTGGTCGGTAGTGATCGCCTATTGTTCCGAGCGATCCTAGTTGTGGTTTGCATGGTTCCTGAGACGACCCAGTTGGTCGGTGATGATCGCCTGTTGTTCCGAGCGATCCTAGTGGTGGTTTTGGTTGCTTCTCGGCTCGTTGCCGTTCTGTGGATTGAGCATTTGCATCAATCGTCACAGCTCCCTAGCACCTCACGTATGCCAACGGTCTGATCCACCGTTTGGGCTTCTTTTTCGGAAAAGGGTCGTTGAGTTTGTTCCGACCCGTGAGCCTCGACGCAGTGCGTCTGGTAGGTTTTGTGCCGTTGGTTGAGCAGGTTGTGACAGTGCCAGGGATACGTCCCGGTGGTTTCAGATTGGGTTTACTTTGTGGTTATCTCCTTTGATGCATATACTAGTTGCTTACAGTAGTATAGTTGTTTCAGTTGTATGTCAGCCTCATACTTACTTGTGCTACTGTATACCATATCTATCTTTGTTGACCCTCGTGCCGGTGTGTACACCTCGCCTTCGTCGGCTTGCGGTACCCACTGGGAGGGGAGACATGTGTACATGTTCTCACCCCCCGCCCTCGTTGCTGTTTTCAGGTGAGCAGGGTGGTGAGTGTCGGGACGCTGCGAGGCACGCCTAGATAGTAGCTCTAGAGGTTCCGACTCGTGAGGCTACTTCCCCAGATTTGGTTATCACCCTACCCTTATCTGTTAGATGTGATTTGTGGTTCAGTTACCCTTCTTTTGGATGTATTCTAGCATGCTTGTGTTGTGGATTCATTCTTTATACTTATGCGATGACTGCATGCTTGGGCCAGTTGGTTGTATAACTATTTTTAGATGGTTTCATTTATCAAGTATTTTGGCTTTCTACCCCTCGTGGTAGCGTTGTAAAATAAAGGTTTCCGTGTGGGAAACGGTTTTCAAATGGATTTCTGATCGTTCGGCTTTTGTGATTTCAAAGAGAGTTCTCGTGTGGAGAACAGTTTTTAAATGATTCTTAAATGATTGGATCTAGGGTTTCAAAGAAAGCTTATGGGTAAGGAGCAGTTTTCTAGAATGACTGTTGCTTGTGCATCGCATCATCCTTCGCCTAAGGATTTGCTTAGATTCATACAGGTTTAAGGACTGCTAGCTGTATGAATCTCTTGAGTTATTGTGATCTGTTGTGATGAATGAATGGTGGTTGTGATCCTGTTGTATGTTGTTGACGCCGTGCAAATACAGGGGAGGTTCTGTCCGTGTGTACAGTGGACCCTGTATTTGTGGCGGGTCTGTACGTGGCGCGGGCTAGGCTTTTTTTTAAAAAAAAAATAAGGCACGTTTTTTCGCATCTAGAACTAGCCCGGGGCGTGACATCTATGCTTCAGTTGACCTAGTAGAGTAGTACGCCCCTCTCGGTGACGTTACTCACGGGGAACTATATATTTATAGTTCTTACCCTCATCAGTTGATTGTTTCTGTTTCGGAGCCTTCCACAGTGGAAGAGGCCAGGGATCGCGGCAAGGGAGTCATGTCTAGTTAGAGACGGCCCGACCGAGCATTCTTAGAGGTGGTCCCGATTCAACTTTCGTTTTGGATGCAGTTGAGAGAGATGTTCATGTAGTTATTCTTGTTAACTTCCTTGAGATGTACTAGAGACGTGTTGAGATGTTCCTTTTGGAGTTTTTGTATGTAGTGTATCTTGTACTTGGGAGTTATTTTGGAGATGATTGTTGCTTAATGTATATCTTTTCCAATTTAGCTTAGGTCATTTGCTCTGATTACCATGTTAGGATGTGTACATCATCATTGTGATTTGTGTCTGTAGATGCCTTGTGTATATCGAGAGGTACCTTGTATACACGGCGAGTCTTTGCACGTGCCGAATAAGCTTCTGCTGGAGCTCGGGGCATGACAGATTAGGTCAGTATCAAAGCCTAGAGATGAGTCTTAAGTGGACCTAGTAGACCTTAGGCCGGTTTTGGACTTTAAGGACTAAGAATGTGATCGATGGAGGTCTTCTATAACTAATGGCGAAAGTGATCTGACTGAGTCATGTTGATGTCTCCAATAGAGTTAGAGTTGATCGAAGTGGCTGCATTTTCTATTTGCTTAGATGGTCAGGTTGGCAGCCGACAAACGTGGCATTGGGAAACGGTTGAAGCCACACTTCACCTACTTTCGCGTGATTTGGGTCTATCTTATGTTGAGCCGAGATGTGTTTGAATTAGGTTGTAATATCCTAATGTTGTTGTATTGGTACAGTTGTGATGCCGACAACGTGCTCCATGGCGGCCAAGGCGGTCGAGTCGGAGATATCTCCATCCTCCTGATCTTGTGAGGTCTAGGAGTTGAAAGAGCAGCTAGCCATATTAGCTAGCACAATGGAGCGGCGGTCATCTGCGGCGCTCTTGCAAGCTAAGGCTTCGCGACAACAGAATGAGAGGATGAAGCAACTAGAGGACTTGATGATCCAACAGGCAGCCAACCTCAAGAAATTATAGGAGGTTGCGGATCGCGCTTTGTCAGTTGGGAATGGCGCGGAGGCTGTTGAGACAGAGAGAGAAAGCCCAAGGAAAGGCAAGGATAAGAGACAAGCAGTCCAAGGCGCAAGAAGCGAGTCGAGTTTTAGAAGGCCACCAAGACACTCAAAGAGCCGATCTCGAGAACGCAGTTCCTCTTTTGTGAGAGGGACACCTGACCATCGACAGTCATTACCATGTGTGATTTGTGGTGGTCCACATGTGCCTCCGAAGTGTCCATGACATAAAGGCAAATGCTTTCTGTGTAGCCAGGTAGGCCATTTTCAGTTCAAGTGCCCAAGGAATTCTTTGTTGGCACCATCAGCAGCATCGACACCGACTTCATCACAGCAGGGTTTGGGGATCCTACCTATTCTCCGTCAGGCGAGACGACCATCAGCATCGCGACAGTATGAGAGGCAAGACAGGCACCTAGCGGGCTATATGGCCTAGGAAGAGGATGCATTGGCGACAAGGAATGTCGCCGTAGGTATTATTTTAATTAATGGTATTAGAGTAAGAGCATCACATTCATTCTTAGATTGGATGTTTGCCGAGTTGCATGGCAATAGGATCATTTCTACATCGCACCTAGGACGAATTTTGGTTTCTGATCATATCTTGGATATTCGGGAGTATTGTCCTAGTTGCCTCATTAAGGTCAGAGATTGGAGTTTGGACTGAGAGAATTTGATCTAGTCTCGAGTATGGATTGGCTCACTAGTGTTACGGATTTTATATTGGCATATTTCGTGAAGTGAGTCGGAGTCTTGAAGGTTCAAAGAAGAAAAGACGAAGTTTGAAGACTCGAAGACTCAACGTATGAATTCACGATGCTTGGTAAGTTTAAATAATCTTGATGGTGATTTATGATCATTTACAAGTGTTTGGAAGACATTAGAATAGATAAAAATTGATTTAAAATATAAAAATTGAGTTTTTTAATTTTCAGGATCCGGACCCTGAGGTGAGGTCCGGAACCCGTACGCCTCTCTCGCTGTCACGCAGGGAGGGTCCGGACCCTGAGAGCTGAGGTCCGGAATATGAAACACGTAGAATGTTTCAGAGTCCGGACCCTGCATCCAAGGTCCGGACCCCGACCCGTCGTGATTTTTTGAAACTTCGTTTTTTCAATCCTACTCTGATTCTATGTCTTCTTAACCTATATATAAGATATGAGGATGTCTCTAAAACGTGGTTAAGCATAAAATACCTTTTAGAAACCCTAGAAGCTTGTAGGTAGCCGTTTTCCTTATCTTCTACATCAAGCTTCTCTCAAATTGATTCTTGGTGCCCTAGATCTTTAATTTTCTTCTAGAATCAATTTGAGAATTGCTTAGAGATTATTCCCACAGATCTTCAATGGTATTCTAAGCAATAAATCATCATCGACTTTATTATTCTTGCTCCGGACGGAGTGCGCTCGTGGATTTGAGTGGGCGTCGTGGATTCGGCGTGATAAAGGCTTCGTGGATTCGAAGTTGAGCGTTTCGTGGATTTGGGACGTGACGTTCGTGGATTCGAACGTGGAGCGTGAACAACCCGGTGGTGTGCGCGAGATTCAAAGAAGATAAAAGAGAGGTTTGGTTCGGTGGAGTCGGTAATCACCTTGTAATCTTTTATTTCTTAGTGGATTGTTATCGCTTGTTGGTCCCGTGAGTTTTTTACTCCTAGTTGGAGTTTTCCCACGTAAATCTCGGTGTGTTGATTTTTAATTTCCGCATTTATTTTATTGCATCGAGTTTTGTGGTTTGGTCGTCATACCTATTCACCCCCTCTAGGTATTAATAGTATCTAGATAGATCCTTGGGGTTCCCTATAACTTACAATTGGTATCAGAGCGGGATCTAAAATTTTCTATCATTATGGGTGAAGGAGGTAACATCAATAGGCCCCCGTTATTTGATGGGACTAATTACGCTTATTGAAAAGTCCGGATGAGAGCCTTCCTCATCGCAATTGATAAGTGTGTATGGCAAGCCGGTGAATTCGGATGTAAACATCCAACCGAATTAAATGGAGATGCAACTATTCCGAAGCGACAAAATAAGTGGTCGAGGGGCGAGAACGAGGCTTCTTCTTACAACGGAAAGGGAATAAATGCTTTATTTAACGCCCTAACTCAAATCGAGTTTTCACGCGTCTCGGCGTGTGAAACGGCAAAAGAGATTTGGGATACCCTACAAGTTACACATGAGGGTACAAGTCTAGTAAAAGTTCAAAAGCTCCAGATGCTTACGAGTCAATTTGATTCTATTCAAATGGAGGAGCATGAATCTTTTACTGATTATTTTACTAGACTCCAAGATATCATTAATACATGTGCTAACTTGGGAGAGAAGATCCCAGAATCTAAAGTTGTAAGAAAGATTCTTCGAACTCTTCCGGAACGCTTTAGAGCAAAGGTTGCGGCAATTGAAACCGTCAAACATCTGGATGAGATGAAAGTTGAGGAATTAGTAGGTGCTTTACAAACATATGAGATGACTTTTCCTACTGATCAATCTTCTTCCAAGTCTTCTTCGAAAAGTACAGGTATTGCACTCAAATCCATTACGAAGGAAGACGACGACTCGGATTCCGACGAAAAAATTTCACTTGCCGACTTTGAACATCAACTGGCGCGTCTCACGAAGAAATTTCGTCGGAATTTTCGAAAGAACAAAACAAATCGATCTACATCCAAATCTTCTTCTAAAGGATCTTCAAATTCTAAATCCTCTAAAGAGAAGAAACTTGCAAAGTCCTCTAAAGAAAAAGATGAATTTGAAGGAAAAATCCAATGCTGCAAGTGTAGAGGCTACGGCCATATTTCAACGAATTGTCCCACTAAGAAAACCTTTAAAAAGAAGGCTTTGCAAGCGAAAACTTGGGACAATTCTACTTCTGAAGAATCGACCTCAAGTGATGAGGAGAAAGATAATGTTGCTTTATATTCACATACTTCTTTACCTTCCTCGTCGGTTCTTTGTTTATCATCTATTTCTAATGATTTGCTTTCTCCTTCTTTGCATGAAACGTCGAGCGACGATGGCATAAGTGAAGGGGAGTCGGATGATGAAGGTTTGGCCGAGGCATATGAACCATAGTTAGTTAATTCGGATTCGGAAAAAATTTGGAATGGATATAATACGGATAAAATTCGTATCCTAATTTTTAAATTCGTTAAAAAATATGGCTAAAAAACGGATTCGTCAGTTATTCGGATACGTAATTTATACGGAAACTATACGCTCACAGATTGAAAATTCGGGATAAAAAATTCGGCTATTAAATTAAGTTTCTTTTCTCTCAATTTATGCTATTAGCATAGATACTTATAATTTTAAACAAAATGAAAAATAAAGAATTACAAAATTAAGCTTAATCCTCTCCCCTTTCCCCGATCTCTATCTCTCTCTCTATCGATCTCCCCACTCCTTAGTTTAGCAGAGAGCGAAGTGAGAGAGAGTGAGAAGCAGCAAAAAAATGGCCACCTCATCTCCTCCCTCTCTCTCCTCCCTCTTCTTCTTCATCCTGCTGCTGCATCTGACGGCGGCGGCGGCGGCGAACGTCATGGCGTTGCTGGCGGAGCATCCGGAGCTGTCGGGGTTCGACGATGAGGGTTCAGAAGAACCCAATCTTTGATGTCGAGCGGCGCGTGGCCCCGCGGGGGCTTTCGATGGCGATCGGCAAGCCGCCGAAAAGGAAAAGAGGGAGGGGAAGGGATGGGGGCGGAGGCAAGGGGCGAGACGCTAGGGCACGAGCTTTTTTTTTTTTTTTTTTTTTTTGACCGAGCTTTTTTTTGGGCGAATAATTCGCGGATCGCGAATTGTTCGCGAATAACAGGCTTGGACCCAAAAAAATGCAGATTATTCTGTCACGCCCCAGGCTAGTTTTAGAAGCAAAAATACGTGCCAATTTTTTTTTTGAAAGCCTAGCCCGCGCCACGTACAGACCCGCCACAAATACAGGGTCCACTGTACACAAGGACAGAGCCTCCCCTGTATTTGCACGGCGTACACAACATACAAACAGGATCACAACCACCATTCATTCATCACACAATCACAACAACACAATATGATTCATACAGCTACCAATCCTTAAACCTATATGAATCTAAACAAGTCCTTAGGCGAAGGATGATGCGATGCACAAACAACAGATCATTCTATAAAACTGCTCCTTACTCAGAAGCTTTATTTTAAAATCCTAATCTCAATCATTTAAAGATCATTTGAAAACTGTTCTCCACACGAGAACTCTCTTTTGAAATCCAAAAGCCGATCATTCGAAAACGGTTTGAAAACTGTTTCCCACACGGAAACTTTTATTTGAAAACTACTACCACGAGGGGTAGAAATCCAAGATACACCATAATAAGCCATAAATAAACCAGAATAGGGATCTAGTAGGCAAAGTCATCCATAATGTCTAAGCATGCAATCAACACATAAAAACTGTACCAAATCCGAAACATGCTAGACAAACAACCAAAGTTTAACTGAACCACATCCACAACTAACTGGTAAAGGGATAAAGGCGATAACCAAATCTGGAGAGAGAAGCCTCACAGGTCGGGACCTCTAGTACCACTAACTAGGCGTGCCTCGCTGCGTCCCGACTCTCACCACCCTGCTCACCTGAAAACAACAACAATGGCGGGGGGTGAGAACATATAAACATGTCTCCCCTCCCAGTGGGTACCGCAAGCCGACGAAGGTGAGGTGTACACACCGGCACGAGAGTCAACAAATAGATAGATAAGGTAAACAGTAGCACAAATAAGTATGAGGCTGACATACAACTGAACAACTATGCTACTGTAAGTAAGGTAATCATATGCATCAAAAGTGATAACCACAAAGTATACCCAATCCATAGCCACCGGGGCGGATCCCTGGCACTGTCACAACCTGCTCAACTCTCGGCACACAAACCTGCAAAACGCACTGCGTGCGAAGAGGCACGGGTCTGATGCACGCGATCCTTTTCCGAAAAAGAACACCCCCCAGGCGGTGGATCAGACCGCTGGCATACGTGAAGTGCTAGAAGAGCTGTGACGATCGATGCGAATGCTCAATCCACAGAACGGCAACGAGCCGTGAAGCAACTGATAAGCCAATATACGAGGATCGCTCGGAACAACAGGCGATCAACACCGACCAACGAGGTCGTCTCAATAACCATGCAACCAACAACTACTCTACTAAGATAAGCACACATAAGTAGAGTCAACAGGAGTCAAGTGAACTAATAACTGAATGCAAGAGAAGGGATAGAAAGGTATCACCGTAGTCCACTGAACCGACTCCGGATCGAAGTACCCACCTGTTGAAACGATAGAGCCTAACACCGACGGCTCTCAGGAACCACGACAGGACCTACGAAAGACTCACAGGGTCAAGGTCCACCAAGTCGACACTAAACACAAAGCGCTCACAACCCGAAACCGACGGATCGTCCGGAAAACCCACCGGGACGATCCCGAAACCACACTAAGCCCCAGAGGGATACCAACAAACAAACCAGGTCCTCCGCTGTCCCCAAACACACCACAACAAGGTGACAGGACAGCGAGCACAAGCTCGGGGTGCCATGAACACAAACGCACCCGAAACGGCTTTCCGGGTTCCCGAAAAA
Organism: Puya raimondii; assembly: GCA_016920855.1. NCBI lineage: Eukaryota > Viridiplantae > Streptophyta > Magnoliopsida > Poales > Bromeliaceae > Puya > Puya raimondii. Next base: position 209,209,183 of record JABWPP010000050.1, on the reverse strand, counting down.
TGCCGATTTGGCACCGGAACCCTTCGTCACTCATCCGCTGTCCTCGCAACTTCGGGACAGCGATGAGGAACAGCCAACAAAGCTAAACGACGAAGCCAAGTCACTCGCGAAACCAGCAAGTGAGTCGCACGACTAAAAACACGAGTTCCGTCGACTATTTCGTCGGAAAACGCACCGGAATTAAATCCGGATCTCCGCGAAGGGCGAAGAGGTTGGACAACCAGTCCACAGGGCCTCAAGGGTCATGCCCTTGCTGCCCGCAGCATCGCAACACTGCCACAATCACCAAAGTACCTAAAACAAGCAACAATCACACAAAAATAAGCATAAAGAAGGCCGTTTGAGCACTCCGTTCGTCCGCACGACCTTCCGCAAGCACCAGCGGATAGGTAACGACGTAACGGAGGCCGTGCTCACAGCCCCACTGCGACATGACCAGTCGCAAGCACAAACAAACCATAAAAACAGCTCTACATGCGATAACATTGCTCGACAAAGGCCGAACAGCGAAACGGCTCACCAAAACAGCCAAATAAGGTGAGCATGGTGATCAGCGCGTCCCCACGATCATCGTGCTCACCTTCCTGAGCTTCGGTAGGCAACAGAGAGCTAGAAAACATGCAAGCGGCCCAAATCAGCCAAGACTTCACCCTGGCCGGAGCAACAAGCTCCGGCCGGCTGCCGGCCGACATGCAAGGCGCGCGGCGGCCAGGGTCGAATGCGGGGGAGGTGAGGAAGGGGATGCTCACCTCAACCGGCGGCAGGAAGCGGCGGCGGCGGCGCAGGGAGAGAGAGGGCTCTCGGGTTGCTAGCGCACGGCGGCGCCGGCAACGAACGGCGGCGCCGGCGGTCGAGACGGCGAGCACCGGGAAGTGGGGCCCGCCGGACGTCGGATGGCCGGTGACCGCCACAATAAAAATCGGCGGCGGCGGCGGCGGAGGGTGCTCGGCCGCGGCTGCCCTAGCGGCCCAGGCTGAGCCCGCGGCGGCTGCGGCGGCGCACCGGCAGCACGGGGGCGGTCGGGGAGGAAGGCGACGACGCCAGAGGTCCTCCCGGAGCTGGCCGGAGGGTGTTGCGCCAGCGGGAGGCGGCGGTGGCTCGGGGCCAACTCCCTCGGCCCGCAGCTGCCCTAGCAGCAGCCATCAGTAGCTCGGCGGCGCTCGGCGGCGGCTCCCGGCGGCGGGGCTGGTCGCCGGCAGTTGTGCCACCTCAGGGGGACCCGAGGCGTGGGTTCACCCTGGGTGCACACTGCAGGGAAGGAGAAGAAGAAGAAGAAGAAGGAAATGAAGAGAAAATGGAGAGAGAGGGAGTTGCCGGAGTTCCCGCCGGCCAGAGGAGGTCGGCGGCGCTCGGGGAGAGGGCATGGGAGCTGAGGAAGTGGGTGGCCCTGTGCTAGGAGCTGAGGGAGAAGAGAAGGAATAATGGTTCTCTCTCTCTCTCCACTCACACACACACAACACATATACACACATGCACAATTGCAAATAAACCCCTCAAACAACAGAAATAACCCCCGAGTTCCTCACAGCATGTACGAAATTCCCAGACACCCCTCCACATTCAAACTCACGCAAAACGGTGCGTGAAACAGGGTCCAGATCGCGAAACAATAAAATGTACACTACGACCCCTCAGTGAAGAACTCGCAATATCTCTCGATCCATCCGTCACATGTCAGAACGGATCACGCCATCGCGTTCAGCACTGCCGAGACATCGTATCTACCATTTTGGATCGTCAGAAACAGACTCCGAATTGCGCCATAAACCATCCTCTCTCCGCAAACAAAAACATAAAACAATAAAATACACTAAAATACTATACATATACATATATATATATATATATATACACTTACACATATATATATATATATATGTATACAGATACAAAAACACAGTAAAGGGAGAGGAACACGAAATTCAAATTCAAAATAAAATTTTAAAAATTCGAATTCTCACATCACTCCCACCATACAAGAAGTTTCGTCCCCGAAACTTACTCACACACCATCCGCGAACAACTGCGGATACCTCTCTCGCATAACCGACTCCAGCTCCCAAGTAGCCTCACGCTCCACATGACTCGTCCACTGTACTCTCACATACTGAATGCTCCGGTTCCTCAACTGCTTCACCTCGCGGGCCAAAATCCACGAAGGCACCTCGTCGTAGCTGAGATCCTCCCTCAGCTGAACCGTCGTCGGGCTGATCACGCGAGAAGGGTCGGGAATGTACTTCCGAAGCATGGACACATAGAAGACATTGTGAACCCGAGCAAGACTAGGAGGAAGAGCTAACCGATAAGCCACCGGACCCACACGCTCAAGGATCTCAAACAGCCCCACGAATCGCGGACTAAGCTTGCTCCGCAATCCAAACCGCTTGATCCCTCGAGACGGCGACACCCTGAGCAGCACATGCTCACCGACCTGAAACACTAGGTCACGTCGTCGCTGGTCCGCGTATCTTTTCTGCCGGCTCTGCACAGTCAGCAGCCGCTGCCTCGCACTGCGAATCCTGGCCTCTGCGTCCTCTAATAAGTCAGGCCCGATCACTCGACGCTCACCCACGTCATCCCAACAGATCGGTGATCGACAACGACGTCCATACAAGGCCTCGTACGGTGCCATCCCAATGCTCGCTTGGAAGCTGTTGTTGTAGGCGAACTCCACCAAGGAAAGGTACTTGAACCAACCCTCTCCAAAATCCAAAACGCAAGCTCGGAGCATATCCTCAAGAGTCTGGATAACATGCTCCGACTGCCCATCACTCTGAGGGTGGTAAGCTGAGCTGAAGTTGAGCCTCGTTCCCAGTGCCTGCTGCAAGCTCCTCCAGAACTGGGATACGAAGCGAGAATCCCGATCAGAGACGATCGACACTGGCACTCCATGCAGCCTGACGATCACATCCAAGTAGAGCTGCGCCAGTCGATCCCAGGACCAAGTCGTGTGTACCGGTAGGAAGTGAGCTGCCTTCGTCAATCGGTCCACAATAACCCAGATCGCATCGTGACCTCGCTGAGAACGAGGCAACCCGGTGAAGAAATCCATGGTGATCCGCTCCCACTTCCACACTGGTACAGGCAACGGTTGAAGCTTCCCTGCTGGTCGCTGATGCTCAGCCTTCACCTGCTGACAAATCAAACACTGTGCCACATGCTGAGCTACATCCATCTTCATGCCAGGCCACCAGAAACTCTGCTTCAGGTCGCGGTACATCTTCGTCCCTCCAGGATGAACGGTGTACGGCGACCGGTGTGCCTCAGTCAAAATCTCTCGCCTCAAATCCCGATCACTGGGCACACACCTCCGTCCTCGAAAATGAAGGGAACCATCAGCATGAATTGTGAAGTCACCATCTCTGCCCTGCTCGGCCTCTACTCGCACTCTCTGCAAGTGCGGGTCCATCAGCTGTCCACTGGAAATCCGGTCAGACAAGGTGGGCTGCACCACCAAAGTCAACAACTGTGCGTAGCTCCAAAAGGTAGAATCTCCAACTCTAGTCGATGAAACTCCTCCACCAAGCGCTCCTGGTCGGTGATCATGAGAGATAGCTCCGCCGAAGGCTGCTTCTGGCTCAAGGCATCCGCCACAACGTTCGCCTTGCCCGGATGGTACTGGATGGAGATGTCGTAATCCTTCAAAAGCTCAAGCCACCGTCTCTGTCTGAGATTCAGCTCCTTCTGAGTGAAGAGGTACTTCAAACTCTGATGATCCGTGAACATCTCACAATGCGGTCCGTACAGGTAGTGTCTCCAAAGCTTGAGAGCGAACACCACTGCTGCTAGCTCGAGATCGTGCGTCGGATAGTTCTTCTCGTAGTCCTTCAGCTGGCGCGAAGCATACGCGATGACCTTCTCCTGTTGCATGAGCACGCACCCCAATCCTATCCGAGACGCATCGCAGTAGACCACAAAATCCTCACCAGGCTGCGGCAATGCTAAGATAGGGGCACGAGTCAATCTATCCTTCAGCTTTTGGAAGCTCATCTGACAAGCTGGAGTCCATAGAAACTTCTCGCCCTTTCTTGTCAGCTTGCTCAAAGGGGCGGCGATCTTAGAGAAACCCTCAACAAATCGCCGATAACAACCTGCCAAGCCGAGGAAGCTCCTGATCTCCGTTACAGAAGTCGGAACAGGCCAATCCACCACAGAGTCCACCTTCTTTGGGTCCACCGCAATACAAGACTGCGTCACGATGTGACCCAAGAAGGAAACTTCCCGAAGCCAAAACTCACACTTCTTGATCTTAGCGTAAAGCCCATGCTCTGGAAGCGTAAGGAGGACTCGCCGAAGGTGATCCTCATGCTCCACGTCGCTCCTCGAATAGATCAGTATGTCGTCAATGAAGACCACGACAAACTGATCCAAGAACTGCCGAAAAACCCTGTTCATCAAATCCATAAAAGCTGCCGGGGCGTTCGCCAAACCGAACGGCATAACCGTGAACTCGTAATGCCCGTAACGAGTCCGGAAGGCCGTCTTCGCAACGTCCTCGGCCTTGATCTTCAGCTAAAGATAACCTGGCTGCAAAACAATCTTCGAGAATACCGAGGCTCCCAAAAGCCGGTCGAAGAGATCGTCGATCCGCGGTAGAGGGTACTTAATCTTCATCGTCACCTCGTTGAGCTCAAACTCACAATCAAACCAACGTAAAACCTTGCGAGTCCATCACTCTGGTGCACAGGGTTGCCAATCGCAACAAGCGATAAAATCACCAGTGATGCCAAACACCTGTCTCCAAGTGATCGGACACTCACTCCAAACCAAGACTGCACGAAAGCCGTGACGAAAACCTTGTACGCAAACGCACGCACAGAGACCTCGGAGCCAACAACCAGGCTCCCGACATCAGGTCACCAAGGCAAAAATCAAAACAAACCTTTTAGCTCCTGGCAAAACAACCAGAGAACCGGAGTCACCACACAAGGATTAGCTCAAGGCTCACTACGTGATCAGGGATGACCACCACAAAGCTTTCCCACAAGACGACGTAAAGAGATTGTCTTGCAAGAGAAAGTACCGACCCAATCCTGAAAGTCCCAAAAGGGATAGGGTATTCCGTCCTAACTTTTGACACTACGTTGTCTGCAGCCAACATACTTATCAAAAGAAAAATGAAATATCCGAAGATCAAATGCCAACAACAAGTTGGCAACACCACAAAGGTACCAGGTCAACTCAACTCAACTCAACTCAAAAGCTGGACCAAATTCACAGAAGAATCACCGAATTAACGGAAAAAAACAAACCGACCCACAAAACAAGGTCTGCCCTGAGCCAACTCCCTAGGAGTCTTCGGCTTCCAACGACAAACCGACGACTACACGCGACGTAGGGTCGCCAACCACACGAACCAAAGCGAAGGAAAAACAATTCCCAGCGTCGACTAACCAACGTCAAACGCTACGAGACCTCCAACAACAACCAGGAAGATCTCGCGACAACTCGGAAGCCTACAAATACCACCAGAAATCCCATAACACACCAATTTAGGCATTAGGATAGCCGCATACGATGTAGGCACCAACAAAAACCTGACACCAAACAGTGTCCACTCAGTCTAGTACACGTCAGTTTGATGCAAGAACTAGCTAAAGGTCCAAAGACCAACACTGACGATTCCACCAGCAAGCCGTCAGAGGGGTAGGCTTCACCGCCCTACCCAACAAAACAGAAAAGATAACACCAAAGTTGCGGTCGAAATCGCTCAAAGCACCGTCTCCGTAGAGACGCTCACAGTGGCCCTCGTGCTCTACACAGAAAGTGGGGCCTGGGCAAGAATAGCCCAAACAACAACACAGATCCACCAAGTGACGCCACCTAGCCCGATAGAGCCACCACCTGCCAACTAGTGGTCACGCATAGGGGAAAACACACCCTGCCACTTGGTATCTGCCTGGTATTCCACCACCACTTCTAGTAGAAGCACAAGTCTGCGAACAAGGGCGGATTGAACCTCTGGAAATCCGCCAATCGCGCTCGGATGTGGCCACCACCCCCAATCACGGGGTCGGCGTCCACACGCGGAACAGCCGACGTAGTCGCTGTCGTCATCGCGGTCGTGGCCACAAACGGCGTGGGTGCCACAGGAGGGTCTGCAGTCATCGTGGCACTCGGCGGAGGAGGAGGAGGGGCTGGAGCGGCAGTCGCCGTAGCCTGCTGCTGCAAAAACTGCCGGAACATGCCGGAGAGGGCCGTCAGCTGACCCCTCACCTCTAGCAACAGGGTACGGTCAACAGCAGGCTGCTCGCCTCCTGCCGGTTCCTCGCTCGAACCAGCCGCAGTAGCCCGAGTCTGAACACCAGCAGACGGCTCCGCAGGCACACGCCTACCACCACGACCAGGATGGGGAGGTCTACCACGACCACAAGCCATCTGCAAAACACAAAAATCGCGCAAGAGAAAGGGGTCGGCAACTCCCACAAAACACAAGCCGAAAACAAACCCCTCGAACTCGCGCACCTATACATCTTAGGTCTTCCTATGGGTCAGCCTAACCAATGGTTTAGTTACAAATTTATAAATGAATGAGTGTTTGTACCCTTTACGCTCTGATACCATCTCAATCTGTCACGCCCCGGGCTAGTTTTAGAAGTGGAAATACGTGCCAAATTTTTTTTTTTGAAAGCCTAGCCCGCGCCACGTACAGACCCGCCACAAATACAGGGTCCACTGTACACACGGACAGAGCCTCCCCTGTATTTGCACGGCGTACACAACATACAAACAGGATCACAACCACCATTCATTCATCACACAATCACAACAACACAATATGATTCATACAACTAACAGTCCTTAAACCTGTATGAATCTAAACAAGTCCTTAGGCGAAGGATGATGCGATGCACAAACAACAGATCATTCTATAAAACTGCTCCTTACCCAGAAGCTTTATTTTAAAACCCTAATCTCAATCATTTAAAAATCATTTGAAAACTGTTCTCCACACGAGAATTCTCTTTTGAAATCCAAAAGCCGATCATTCGAAAACGGTTTGAAAACTATTTCCCACACAGAAACTTTTATTTGAAAACCGCTACCACGAGGGGTAGAAATCCAAGATACACCATAATAGGCCATAAATAAATCAGAATAGGGATCTAGTAGGCAAAGTCATCCATAATGTCTAAGCATGCAATCAACACATAAAAACTGTACCAAATCCGAAACATGCTAGACAAACAACCAAAGTTTAACTGAACCACAACCACAACTAACTGGTAAAGGGATAAAGGCGATAACCAAATCTGGAGAGAGAAGCCTCACAGGTCGGGACCTCTAGTACCACTAACTAGGCGTGCCTCGCTGCGTCCCGACTCTCACCACCCTGCTCACCTGAAAACAACAACAATGGCGGGGGGTGAGAACATATAAACATGTCTCCCCTCCCAGTGGGTACCGCAAGCCGACGAAGGTGAGGTGTACACACCGGCACGAGAGTCAACAAATAGATAGATAAGGTAAACAGTAGCACAAATAAGTATGAGGCTGACATACAACTGAACAATTATGCTACTGTAAGTAAGGTAATCATATGCATCAAAAGTGATAACCACAAATGTATACCCAATCCATAGCCACCGGGACGTATCCCTGATACTGTCACAACCTGCTCAATCATCGACACATAACCTCCGCAGATGCACATGCTAAGAGGCTCACGGGTCTGATGCACACGATCCTTTTCCGAAAAAGAACACCCCCAGGCGGTGGATCAGACCGCTGGCGTACGTGAAGTGCTAGAAGAGCTGTGACGATCGATGCGAATGCTCAATCCACAGAACGGCAACGAGCCGTGAAGCAACTGATAAGCCAATATACGAGGATCGCTCGGAACAACAGGCGATCAACACCGACCAACGAGGTCGTCTCAATAACCATGCAACCAACAACTACTCTACTAAGGTAAGCACACATAAGTAGAGTCAACAGGAGTCAAGTGAACTAATAACTGAATGCAAGAGAAGGGATAGAAATGTATCACCGTAGTGCACTGAACCGACTCCGGATCGAAGTACCCACCTGTCGAAACGATAGAGCCTAACACCGACGCCTCTCAGAAACCACGACAGGACCTACGAAAGACTCACAGGGTCAAGGTCCACCAAGTCGACACTAAACACAAAGCGCTCACAACCCGAAACCGACGGATCGTCCGGAAACCCACCGGGACGATCCTGAAACCACACTAAGCCCCAGAGGGGTACCAACAACCAAACCAGGTCCTCCGCTGTCCCCAAACACACCACAACAAGGTGACAGGACAGCGAGCACAAGCTCGGGGTGCCACGAACACAAACGCACCCGAAACGACTTTTCGGGTTCCCGAAAAATTCCGATTTGGCACCGGAACCCTTCGTCACTCATCCGCTGTCCTCGCAACTTTGGGACAGCGATGAGGAACAGCCAACAAGGCTAAACGACGAAGCCAAGTCACTCGCGAAACCAGCAAGTGAGTCGCACGACTAAAAACACGCGTTTCGCCTACTATTTCATCGGAAAACGCATCGGAAATAAATTCGGATCTCCGCGAAGGGCGAAGGGGTTGGACAACCAGTCCACAGGGCCTCAAAGGTCATGCCCTTGCTGCCCGCAGCATCGTAACGCTGCCACAATCACCAAAGACCCATAACAAGCAACATTCACACAAAAATGGGCAATAAAGAAGGCCGTTTCAGCACTCCGTTCGTCTGCACGACCTTCCGCAAGCACCAGCGAAAATGTAACGACATAACGGAGGCCGTGCTCACAGCCCCACTGCGATAGGACCAGTCGCTGGCTCAAACAACCCATAAAAATAGTGCCATTCATGCGATAATAAGGCCGACAAATGCCAAACAGTGAAACGGCGCGCCAAAACAGAAAACTAAGGTGAGCATGGTGATCAGCGCGTCGCCGCAATCATCATGCTCACCTTCCCGAGCTTCGGGAGGCAACAGAGGGCTCCTGGCCATGCATGCGGCCGAAACCAGCCAAAACATCACCCAGGCCGGAGCAACAAGCTCTGGCCGGCTGCCGGCCGACATGCAAGGCTCGCGGCGGCCAGGTTCGGATGCGGGGGAGGTGATGAAGGGGATGCTCACCTCAACCGGCGGCAGGAAGCGGCGGCGGCGGCACGGGGAGAGAGAGGGCTCTCGGGTGGCTAGGGCACGGCGGCGCAGGCAACAAACGGCGGCGCCGGCGGTCGGGATGGCGAGCACCGGCAAGAGGGGCCCGCCAGACCTCGGATGGCCGGTGACCGCGACAAGGAAAACCGGCGGCGGCGGCGGCACAGGGCGCTCGGCCGCGGCTGCCCTAGCAGCCCAGGCTGAGCACGCGGCGGCTGAGACGCCGCCCCGGCGGCACGGGGGCGGCCGGGAGGAAGGCGACGGCGCCGGAGGTCCTCCCGGAGCTGGCCGGAGGGTGCTGCACCGGCGGGAGGCGGCGGTGGCTCGGGTCCAACAACCTCGGCCCGCAGCTGCCCTAGCAACAGCTTGCAGCAGCTCGGCGGCGCTCGGCGGTGGCTCCCGGCGGCGGGGCAGGTCGCCGGTAGCTGTGCCACCTCAGGGGAACCTCGGGCGTGGGTTCACCCTGGGTGCACACTGCAGGGAAGAAGAAGAAGGAAGAAGAAGGAGAGAGAAGAAGAAAAGAGAGAGAAGGGTTTGTCGGAGCTCCCCGCCGGCCAGGGGAGGTCGGCGGCGGTCGGCGGTGCTCGGGGAGAGGGCAGGAAAGCTGAGGAGGTGGGTGGCACCCTGCTGGGAGCTGAGGGAGAAGAGAAGAAATGGAAACTCTCTCTCTCTCCACTCACACACACACACATATGCACAAAATGCAAAAAGACCCCTCAAACAACAGAAATAACCCCCGAGTCCCTCACAGCATGTACAAAATGCCCAGACACCCCTCCACACTCGATCTCACGCAAAATGGTGCGTGAAACAGGGTCCAGATCGCGAAACAATAAAATGTACACTACGACCTCTCAGTGAAGAACTCACGATATCTCTCGATCCGTCCGTCGCATGTGCAAACGGATTTCACCATCGCGTTCAACACTGCCGAGACATCAAATCTACCATTTTGGATCGTCAGAAACGAACTCCGAATAGCGTCACAATCCATCCTCTCTCCGCCAACAAAACTCAAAAACAATAAAAACACTAAAAATACATTATATATACATATATATATACACCAATACATATATATACACGTATACAAATACAAATACACAATAAAGGGAGGGAAACACAGAATTCAAATTCAAAATAAAATTTTAAAAATTCAAATTCTCACATATTCCGAATTTTTCAGAAAAATACGTATACGGCCGTTTAATTCGTTTGTTGAAAAATTCGCGAATAATACGCGATTTATTCGCGAATTAACCAACTAAGATATGAACAACTTCTTATGGAATTTAGGAAGATGGCTAAGCACAACAAGAAGTTGAGGAGACAAATATTGAAACTTGAGGATGATAACAACGAATTGAATGAGGCATCTAAAGCTCTTGAGGAGGAAAGGGAGTCGATATTGAAGAACAACAAAATCCTCCAAGAGAAACTAGATCAATCGGAGATAATGATCAAATCCTATGAAGATAAGATTGGTTTTCTAGAGCAACAATACAAGGAAGTTCACACATCCAACCAAGTTTTGATCAAACAAGTTTATCAACTTAAATCCGACATTCAAAAGTTTTCCTCTAGATCGAAGAAGTTAGATCATTTGCTCGAATTGGGTCAAACGAATAAATTTGGAGTTGGATATGAAAGAACGCATGTTGAGAAGGTTCAAAATTCAATACCCAAAGTCTCAACGAAAGTGAAGGATAAAGTATGCCATAGATGCGGAAAAAAAGGACATATCAAGAAGACATGCCTTAAAAAGGAAAATAAGAGGATTCAACCGGCGTCTTCTAAACATCTATCGGCATTATCTACAACTCGACAACTTCCAAGGATTTAAAAGCAATATAAAAAATGTCGAGTATCCAAGGTCAACCAAAAGTCAAAGCCACAACAACCAACTCCTCCGACGCCTAATGCAAAGTAGAGACCCAAGGTTGATCAAAAGCCAAAACAAACAGTGCCCAACGTCAACAAACTAAGACAATCAACCATCCGACAAGTTTGGTTCGTAAATGTGATATCTTTCCTTGTCTAAAGTCTTAATTTGTTTTGACTTTGTGTAGTGCGTTGATTGGTTCTTATTGCATATCTCTTGATCATTGCATTACAAGTTTTGGTGCTTTCATGTTATGATTTTTGAAAATTCATTGAATGATTGCTATATCAAATAGTGCCTTGAACATCAATAGGTTCACTTTCATTCACTCCTAATTAATCTCATATTAATTATCGGTTTTACTTTATTTTTATTATTTATGAAGATGATTTATCATAGGAGTTCTTAATACTTATATTCATCAAATATATGTAATCATATTTGATCTCTTGGCAATTAAACTATCTCGGTTGTGAGTGTTGAATTTGATGAATGGTTATTCGCTAATGGACTAAAATTTGTCGAATTTTCTTTCAAATGTGAGATTGCTTAATTTACGGGGAGTTTGTATTATTGTAAAAAAAAAGTGAAAATTTTGATAAGAAAAAATGCTCCTAAATTGAAAGATGTGGAAAGAGTTACATCATAAAAGGAGTGTGAAAACTACCACCACATGTAGGAAAGAGCTACCACCCCGGTCGTCCGGTAAGTGTGTGAAGCTACCACATGGAAATCGATTGTATAACCGAAAAATTTGAAAAAAAAATACATATTTTAAATTTTTCGGAGTTATAAGGTGGTATATTGAAAAGATGCTCAAAGAGCCACTCCCGGTGCTTTATTTGCTAAGTCTCAAATTTGAACGTTTGTGCGACAAATTGGTGTCATTTTTTGTGAATCTCTATAAGTCGCTTTTATAAACCGTTACATCTTGATAGTCTTTGAGCCGCTAGATTATTTTTGATGACTTATTTTGAAGTATATATGAATTAAGAAATCGTATAATATTTTATCTACATCATGGTGATTGTGTAGTAACATTCTTATTTTTTATAAAATTAATAGGGATTGAAAGAAGTCTATGTGAATGCATCACGTTCATGCACTAACATTATTTTCAATGCAATCATTGTGTTTTCTCATTGTATCACAAGTGGTTTCAAAGTTGAACAAAATCTTAAACTTGTGTTTATTGTGCTTCGATTTGATTTCTCTTTAAACTCTCTATTTTTTGGTGCTTTTTTTTTGGCAATTTTTGACAAAAAGGGGGAGAGAAGTGATGATGATATTGAAAGTTTTATAAAAGAAAAGAGAAAAAGGATAAGTTTTTGAACTTAGACGCATGAACAAAGGGGGAGAGAGTTTGATATTTTTTTTACTACTAACTTTGTTTGTGAAGAATGAAAACTTTTTGCAGGTCTTTGAAGACTTCAAGACTTCATGTGTGTCTAAGTTATAGAGTTTGTTTTAGAAGTTACAGGGTTGTATTTTGAATTTTGTTTGGATCTTTCACGCGAGAAGTTCATTGTTTTGGTGATGGCAATGAATTTCAAAGTTTCTGGAGAGATGAGCATTGTGGGTGTTTTATGTAATTTTGGGTGTTGTCACGAAATTGCCAAAGGGGGAGATTGTTACGGATTTTATATTGGCATATTTCGTGAAGTGAGTCGGAGTCTTGAAGGTTCAAAGAAGAAAAGACGAACTTTGAAGACTTGAAGACTCAACGTATGAATTCACGATGCTTGGTAAGTTTAAATAATCTTGATGGTGATTTATGATCATTTACAAGTGTTTGGAAGACATTAGAATAGATAAAAATTGATTTAAAATATAAAAATTGAGTTTTTCAATTTTCAGGATCCGGACCCTGAGGTGAGGTTCGAAACTGTCACGCCCCGAGGCCCCAGCGGAAGCCTACCTGGGCGCGTGCACAAACCCGCCGTGTACACAAGGCGCCCCAATGCACACAAGGCGTCTACAACCAGTATACAATGAAAGGAATAATAATAACAATCTTATCATGGTAATCAGAGCATAAGCATACTAGATAAAGAAACAGTAATCATAACAAAGAGAATATACAAGTTCCAACATAACGAAAAGTAAACTAATAACAGTTATACAAGGTTACTACAATAAAGGTCCAAGACATAGGGTAACATCTACAACACAAAACCCAAAATACATACACCTTTCAACAAAAACAAAAGAAAGGTGTCCACCTATGCGACTATCTCCCTCGAGCACTAGCTAGTCGCCACGCCCTTGCCTCGGTCCCTAGCCTCTCCCGCTGTGGAAGGCTCTGAAATAAAAACAACAAACCCCAGGGGATGAGAACTCTTATACAATAGTTCACAGTGGATAGGCCGCCGAGAGGAGCGGAGTACACCACTAGGTCAACTGAGGCAAAAGTAGGATTAGTAAAAGTAAAGCATGATTATGTTTAAAAGTTCTACACTACTATGCCTCTAAACATTATGTTATAAAACATGTAGATGTTCTAGTCAAGTTCAAGTGTCATGATCTCGCTATATGTCATGTTTACTACTCCATATATGACATGTTTACTACTTACATGAAACCACAATTACCCAATCATAGGGGACTACCATACGGTGTTGTCCCGCTTGTGCCGAGCCTAATGGCCCCGTGGTAGTCAATGTTCTCACGCTAAGAACGAGCCTTGCCCACGGCGATCCACTTCGGCGCCCAATCCCGCACGGGCGAACAATCGTCGCAAAGGCCAACTCCGGAGTGCCGGCTTGTAGGGAGAGACCCTCACAAGCATGTGCGAATGAGCACAATAGCAAACAAGCATAATCAACCGCATAAGCATCTCGTTCATCATGTCTATAACATGGAATACCAACTAGTGACCAAAGAGTCTAGTACTATGTCATACATAATGTCAACTTTGTTGTTCATCTAAGTAATGTGCAACATACTTAGTCTTACATTGTCAAGAACTTGCCGTATATCATGATCATTTTCTACCAATAGCCAATATACTAAGCATCATGAATGAACCTCATAGTCCACTATCCATTTAGTACCCCATATGTTGTTTAGTCATTCATGCATGCATTTCTTCATTTACATAAGAGAAAATGCCATTCTATAATAACCATTCATAATGCACTATGCATATTATCATTCGTAATCCCTACTACATAGGGCATGTAAATCTCACATGTAGCACATACATATTATGCATTCCAAAATTCTATTATGTCATGCTTATCATGAATATGCACCAATTTAAGCCTTTAAGCTAAACCGAAGACATAGGGGAAGTTCACCCATTTCGGTGAGGTCAAATCCACTGGAACTCCTTCGAGACCTCGCAGTACTTCAAAGCGAAGTTGCCCCCTCGATTTCTACCACCCTAAAGACAATTTCTAGGGGGTCACAAGTGTCGAACGAACACAATACAAAAATCACCAAAATCATGAGGTAAATGGGTGGAAAATACTTTAGATCAAGAAGCACTTGTCCAAAGCCCAAATCAAGGTTAGGAAGCTTCAATTCCAACCTAACACAACATTCTACACCCATCAATTCAATCTCAAAAGCTCATAACAAGGAAACCCCAAACTAAACCCTAGTTTCATCCATACTAGGTTTACATCTAAAATCCAAGCAAAACTCATACAAAGGGGTTACAAGAGAGCTACTCACCTCTAAAAGAGCTTCAATCCAAGCTAAAAAGGTCTACGGTTGGAGATTTATCCTCAAACAAGCTCTATTCTTCACATCCAAGCTTCCTCCAAGGTCCAAGATGCAAGCTTCAAGGCAAAGGAGGGAAAAGAAGAGATCAAACCCATGAATCAAGGGTTTGGAAGCAAGAAATCAGGAGAGAGAGAGGGAGAAAACCTACCTCTTCACCTCTCTAAGTCTCAGCACAAAAGAGGGCAGTGAGGGGGATGAAGGGTTAAGTTACATGTTGTTACAATTGCCCTTAAACCCCTCCAAAACCTAGAATTTGCAAACAATACGAAAACAGCATCTGCTGCACTGCGTACCGGTACCCGCATGACGTACCGGTACCAGGCACAAATTCCAGCAAACCCGAGCCTCGGCCAACCAGGCCAATACACAGTATTCCGGTATCTCATAAATCAGTACCGGAATAAATCAAATCAGTTTCGGTACCTCAAGCCAATACCGGAATACAATACAAAATCTGCGCCTTTTGCAGATTTCGATCTCCGGAGCCCGTTTTCGCACTTTTTAAGTTCCGAAAATACTCCCAACCTCTCACATCACGACCAAAACCTCCAGACTAGTATAAAATACTAATCTCACACTAGAACCTTGCAATTTGCCAAAGTTCAGTGCGTTACACTCTCCCCTCCTAAAAGGAGTTTCGTCCACGAAACTAGAAGTCAATTACCTCAAGAATCCATCTGAAAAAGATAGGGGTAACGCTCCAGCAGCGAGCTCTCCAACTCCCACGTAGCTTCGCGCTCATCGTGGTTGCTCCAAAGCACCTTCACATAAGGGATATCACGATTCCTGAGCTTCTTCACCTCACGAGCCAAAATCTTCACCGGATGTTCTTCAAAGCTCAAATCCTCATGTAGTTCTAATGGAGTGGAGTCCAAAACATGAGCTGGATCAAAAACATACTTCCGGAGCATAGAAACGTGAAACACATTGTGCACTCCCGATAGGTTCGGCGGCAAAGCAAGCCGATAAGCTACCGGGCCTACACGCTCCAAGACTTCAAAGGGTCCAATAAAACGAGGACTTACCTTTCCTCGGATACCAAATCTCTTAACCCCTTTCGTCGGCGACACCTTTAGGAAGACATGATCTCCTACTTGGAATTCCAATTCCCGCCGACGCTTATCTGCATAACTTTTGTAGCGACTTTGAGCTGAAATCAGTCGTTGTCGCGCAATGCGAACCTTGTCTTTAGCTTCTTGTAGCACATCAGGGCCCAAAACCAGCTTCTCACCAACTTCACTCCAATGAAGAGGTGATCGACACTTCCTTCCATAAAGTGCTTCAAATGGTGCCATCTTAATGCTTGCTTGATAGCTGTTGTTATAAGCAAATTCCGCCATAGGTAGGTATTGATGCCACCCACCTTGGTAATCCACAACACAAGCTCGAAGCATGTCCTCCAAAATCTGGATAGTGCACTCAGATTGCCCGTCGCTCTAAGGGTGGAACGCGGTGCTAAAATCCAGTCGAGTGCCCAATGCTTTATGTAGACTTTTCTAAAAATACGATACAAACCTAGTATCTCGATCCGATACAATAAATGTGGGCACACCATGAAGCCGCACCACTTCATCGAGATAAACTTGTGCGAGCCTCTCTCCGGTCCAAGTAGTATGAATAGGAATAAAATGTGCCGAATTAGTCAACCTGTCCATAATCACCCACACGGTGTCATGCCCGGCTTGTGAGCGAGGCAAACCCGTAACAAAATCCATAGTGATCCGCTCCCATTTCCAAACAGGTATAGGTAGACTTTGTAGTTTTCCCGCGGGGAGCCTATGCTCAGCCTTCACTTGCTGACAAGTCAAACATCGAGCCACAAATTTGCCAACATCTTTCTTCATTCTGGGCCACCAATAAAGCAATTTCAAATCTTTATACATTTTTGTCCCGCCCGGATGCACAGTGTAAGGTGCTCGATGAGCCTCCATCAAGATCTTCTCTTTAATTTCGGTTTCGGCCGGCACACAAATGCGATTCTAAAATCGAAGCATTCCTTGATCATCCAATTGAAAACTACCGGCGTGTCCTTCGTCGATTCTAGATCGAATCTTTTGCAATTCCAAGTCTTGGGCTTGCTTTTCTTTAATCCAATCTAACAAGGTAGGTTGCACAACCAAATACATCAACCTCAAAGGTGTGTCGGGAGCTACCACTTCCAATTCCATCCGTCTCAATTCCGCCAACAATGGTGGTTGAGTAACAAGTAGCATAGCCAAGTTCTCCATTGATTTGCGGCTTAGTGCATCCGCCACCACATTCGCCTTTCCATCCGCCACCACATTCGCCTTTCCAGGGTGGTAGAGAATAGTCAGATCATATTCTTTAAGTGGCTCCAACCATCTCTGTTGCCTCAGGTTCAACTCTTTCTGCGTGAAAAGGTACTTTAGGCTCTTATGATCGGTGTAAACTTCGCATCGCTCGCCATAGAGATAATGGCGCCAAAGCTTCAAGGCAAACACTACGGCCGCCAACTCCAAATCATGGGTTGGGTAATTTTATAATCCTTAAGTTGACGGGAAGCATAAGCTATCACATTTCCATCCTGCATCAAAACACAACCCAAACCGTTAAGTGAAGCGTCACTATAAATCACATACCCTGCTCCCGTGATAGGCAATGCCAAAATCGAGGCTGTTGTCAAACGCTCTTTCAGTTCCACAAAGCTTCTATCACACACATCATTCCAAATAAACTTGGTCCCTTTATGTGTGAGCCGAGTGAGGGGCGTAGATAACTTAGCAAATCCCTCAACAAATCTCCGATAGTACCCGGCCAAACCGAGGAAACTTCGAACCTCAGTTACATTGGTCGGTCTAGGCCAATCCTTGATCGCCTCAATCTTCTTAGGATCCACCGCTATATCGGCTCCCGATATTACATGTCCCAAAAATTACACTTCGCGGAGCCAAAACTCACATTTCTTCAACTTAGCAAAGAGCTTCTTCTCCCGAAGTACTTGCAACACTTGCCTCAAGTGATCCTCATGCTCCTCGTCGCTTCGGGAATACACCAAGATGTCGTCGATGAATACCACGACAAACCTGTCTAAATAAGGCTTAAAGACACGGTTCATTAAATCCATAAAAGCTGCCGGGGCATTAGTAAGCCCAAACGGTATAACTGTAAACTCATAATGTCCATACCGTGTTCGAAAAGCCGTTAATGGAACATCCTCTGTCTTGATCTTGAGTTGATGATACCCAGATTGCAAATCTATCTTGGAATACACTCTCGATCCTTGCAATTGATCAAATAGATCATCAATCCTTGGCAATGGATACATATTCTTAATCGTGACTTTATTAAGTTCACGATAATCCACACATAATCGAAGGGATCTATCTTTCTTCTTAACAAATAAAACTGGCACTCCCCAAGGTGAAACACTCGGTCTAATGAAACCTTTGTCCAATAGATCTTGCAACTGCGCCTTCAGCTCCTTAAGTTCAGCAGGTGCCATCCTATAGGGCGCCTTTGAGCTCGGGGTAGTTTCAGGAATGAGATCTACTACGAACTCAATATCTCTATCAGGTGGCATTCCCGGTAGTTCAGCCGGGAGCACGTCTCCAAACTCTCGCACAATCGGTATATCCTCAACCTGAGGGGTATCTCCATCCCTCACGATGATGCTAGCCAAATAGGCTACACAACCACTCTGAATCAACTGTTTAGCTCGCATCGAAGAGATAGTCATCGCGAACAGCGAACTCATGCACCCATGGAATACAACTTCATCTTGTCCAGGTTCTCGAAAGATCACAACCCGGTTCTTGCAATCGATAGTGGCGTAGTATCTTGTAAGCCAATTCATGCCCAACACCACATCGAATTCTCCAAGTTTTCGTAGAGCTAACAAATCAATCGGCATAATCCAATCCCCAACTCTAACGGGGCACCTAGGGCAAAACTCCCGAATGTCCAAAGTATGGTCGGGAACAACAACTCGACCAGGATGTAAGGTCGGTAAAAGCTCAATGCCATGCAAATTCGGCAAACAACCGATCAATAAATGAATGCGATGCACCGATATCAAATAATGCTCTAACTCTTATACCATTAATTAAAATGATACCTGCAACGACCTCCCCTGCTGCTGCTGCCTCCTCAATCTGGGCCGCATACATGCGCCCACTAGGTGCCTGCCGCGAACCCTCAGTCTGTCGCTGAACGGGCGGTCTGTCACGCCCCGCCGGGCCTTAACACCAAATAGGTGAAAGGATAAGCCGCGCGAGCGCGTGCACCAGACCCGCCGAACAGACAGAGTCTCCCCTATCCGCCCAAGGCGTCACAACACAAGCATTTCCACGATGTTCCAACTAGGAATGGAGTACAAGAGTTGCACAAGGAAAGCATCAACATAAAGAAGTTCTACTTCTATTACATCACATTTGCACATTTATACATACCCAATTTTTCTTTTCCTTCATTCCTATTCCATACATCAAGTTTCAAAACTATGGAATTACAAGTTGATTGCATTTACAATAAGCCCCTATGCTATCATCGTCCAAAATACGGGGTACAACTATTCATAACACCAAAATGGAAGGGCCGCTATCTACTAAGCCAAACACTTGCCTCGCTCCGCCGCCTCACTCGCGGAAGGACCTGAAAAATGTGGGGTGAGAACTATAAACATAGTTCCCAATGGGTAAGGCCACCCAAGAGAGAAGCTCGACCCACCAGGTCCAAAGAAACAACACAAGTATAGGTTAGACTATGCTTAACCATACATACAAATATTTACATGCTTGTAAATAAACATAAAGGATGCAACCAAATAAAATGACAACTATCATTTTCTCCTAGGTTCATCCTATACATTACTTTGCCCACGTTCGTTCACTTTTATTTACTTATGGTGTCGGATTCTTCGCATCACCAATTTGGTTTCCAACCGATGCGGAATCACCGCTTAGTATTGGGCACCGGGCAATGAAATCGCCATCCCGATCATGGTCCCAGCCTCCAAAGAGTGAAATCGCCAGCTCTTTGATTGGGTAGCGAAATCGCCGCATACCCCTATGTGTTCTCATTACACATCTTAGCGTTGGGCACCGGGCAATGAAATCGCCATCCCCTTCATTGTCCCAACCTCCAAAGAGTGAAATCGCCAACTCCTTGATTGGGTAGCGAAATCGCCGCATACCCGGAGTACCGAAATCGCCGCATACCCCTATGTGTTTGCATTAGACATCGCTCGGGTAGCGAAGTCGCCGCATACCCGCATTATTCACATTTCACATTCCTCGTGTAGCGAAATCGCCACATACTCGTGTTATTCACATTTCCACTTGACAACCTAAGGTCATTGGCCCTAGGTTCAAGTCACAAATCTCACCTAGGTTCAACACACTAGGCTTCATATTTTACATTCCAACCTATGTTCCATGACACTAGGTTCCATTTTCACATTTCCAACCTATGTTCCATGACACTAGGTTTCATTTTCACATTCCAACCTATGTTCCATGACACTAGGTTCCATTTGCACATTCCAACCTATGTTCCATGACACTAGGTTTCATTTTCACATTTCCAACCTATGTTCCATGACACTAGGTTCCATTTGCACATTCCAACCTATGTTCCATCTGTTACGGGTTTTATATTGGCATATTTCGTGAAGTGAGTCGGAGTCTTGAAGGTTCAAAGAAGAAAAGACGAAGATTGAAGACTCGAAGACTCAACGTATGAATTCACGATGCTTGGTAAGTTTAAATAATCTTGATGGTGATTTATGAACATTTATAAGTATTCGGAAGACATTGGAATATATAAAAATTGATTTAAAATATAAAAATTGAGTTTTTCAATTTTCAGGATCCGAACCCTGAGGTGAGGTCCGAAACCCGTACGCCTCCCTGGCTGTCACGCAGGGAGGGTCCGGACCCTGAGGGCTGAGGTCCGGACTATGAAACGCTAAAGAGTTTCAGAGTCCGGACCCTGCGTCCAAGGTCCGGACCCCGACCCGTCGCGATTTTTCGAAAATATATTTTTTCAATCCTACTCTGATTCTAATGTCTCCCAAACCTATAAAAAAGATGGTAGGTTTTTTTAAAATCAGTTTTGCAATCCTAATTTAATTTGAATTGCTTCCAAACCTTTTTAAAATCAGTTTTCAATCCTAGTCTAATTCGGATTTCTTCCAAACCTTTTTAAAATCAGTTTTTAATTCTAGTCTATTTCGGATTGCTTCTAAACCTATAAATAAGATGTGGAGATGTCTCTAAAATGTGGTTAATCAATAGAATACCTTTTAAAAACCCTAGAAGCTTGTAGGTAGCCGTTTTTCTCATCTTCTACATCAAGCTTCTCTCAAATTGATTCATGGTGCCCTAGATCTTTAATGTTCTTCTAGAATCAATTTGAGAATTGCTTAGAGATTATTCCCACAGATCTTTAATGATATTCTAAGCAATAAATCATCATCGACTTTATTGTTCTTGCTCCGGACGGAGTGCGCTCGTGGATTCGAGTAGGCGTCGTGGATTCGGCGTGTAGAAGGCTTCGTGGATTCGAAGTTGGGCGTCTTGTGGATTCGAGGCGTGGCGTTCGTGGATTCGAACGTGGGGCGTGGACAACCCGGTGGTGTGCGCGAGATCCAAAGAAGATAAAGGAGAGGTTGAGTCCGTGGAGTCGGTAATCACCTTGTAATCTTTTATTTCTTAGTGGATTGTTATCGCGTATTGGTCCCGTGGGTTTTTTACTCCTAGTTGGAGTTTTTCCACGTAAATCTCGGTGTGCTACTTTTATTTCCGCACTTATTTTATTGCATCGAGATTTGTGGTTTGGCCGTTATACCTATTCACCCCCCTCTAGGTATTGATAGTATCTAGATAGATCCTTAGGGCTCCCCCGTAACTTACAATTGGTATCAGAGCGGGATCTAGATTTTTCTATCATAGCGGGTGTAGGTTGTAAACTATGGCCGAAGGCGGTAACATTAATCGACCTCCGTTTTTTGATGGCACTAACTATGCATATTGGAAGGTTCGCATGAGAGCTTTTCTAATTGCCATCGACGAGCATGTTTGGCAATCCATCGAATTTGGATGGAAACATCCTACCGAAAAGGTAGAGAATGTTGACAAGCCCAAACCTCGGAATAAATGGAGTAAGGAAGAGATTGATTTATCTTCTTACAACGGTAGAGGAATTAATGCCTTATTTAATGCTCTATCTCAAACTGAGTTTTCACGCGTCTCGGCGTGTGAATCAGCTAAGGAGATTTGGGATACTCTCCAAGTTACGCATGAGGGAACTAGTTTGGTAAAGGTCCAAAAACTTCAAATGCTTACAAGTAAATTTGATTCTATTTCCATGGATGATCATGAGACCTTTACCGAGTACTATACTCGTCTTCAAGACATAGTCAATACATGCACAAACTTGGGAGAGAAAATCTCGAAATCTAAAGTTGTAAGAAAAATTTTGAGAACTCTTCCCGAAAGATTTCGTCCGAAGGTTGCGGCCATTGAGACTATAAAACACCCGGACGAGATGAAAGTAGAGGAACTAGTAGGCGCTTTACAAACGTATGAAATGACTTTTCCTACTAATGAATCTTCTTCCAAGTCTTCTTCTAAAAGTACAGGTATTGCACTCAAATCTACTAAGGAGGAGGACGATGACTCGGATTCCGATGAAGAGATTTCGCTTGCCGACTTTGAACACCAATTGGCGCATCTCACGAAGAAATTTTGTCGGAATTTCCGGAAGAACAAGACAAATCGATCTACATCCAAAACTTCTACAAAAGGATCTTCAAATTCTAAATCTTCTAAAGAGAAGAAACTTGCAAAGTCATCTAAAGAAAAAGATGAGTTTGAAGGGAAAATCCGATGTTACAAATGTAAAGGCTACGGCCATATTTCTATGGATTGTCCCACTAAGAAATCCTATAAAAAGAAGGCTTTGCAAGCAAGAACTTGGAACGATTCTAGTTCTGAAGAATCGACCTCAAGTGATGAGGAGAAAAATAATGTTGCTTTAAGTTCTCATACTTCTTTGCCTTTAGCTACATATTTTTCATCTATTATTTCTAACTCTTCTCTTTTTCCTTCTTTGCATGAAACGTCGAGCGACAATGGCACAAGTGAAGGGGAGTCGGATGACGAAGGCTTAGCCGAGGCTTATGAACAACTCCTTAAAGAATCAAAAAAGATGGCTAAGCACAACAAGAGGCTAAAGAAGCGATTACTCGAGCTTGAAGATGAGAACAACAACCTGAAGAAGACATCTGAAGCTCTTGAGGAAGAAAGGGAACACATATTGAAGAACAACAAAATCTTCCAAGAGAAGCTCAACCAATCGGAAGTAACGATTAAATTGCATCTTGAAAAGGTTGGCTTTCTAGAGCAACAATACAAGGAAGTTCACACATCCAACCAAGTTTTGACCAAACAAGTTTATCAACTTAAATCCGACATTCAAAAATTCTCCTCCGGATCAAAGAAACTTGATGATATGCTCGGATTGGGTCAAACGGACAAACTTGGAGTTGAATTTGAAAGAACTTATGTTGAGAAGGTTAAAAATTCAGCACATAAAGTCTCAACTATTTTGAAGGATAAAGTATGTCATAGATGTGGAAAAAAAGGTCACATCAAGAAGACATGCCCTAGAAAAGATAAGAAAACTCAAGTGGCATCTTCTAAACATCTATCGGCATCTTCCAACACTCGACAACCCCCACGGATTCAAAAGCAACATCAATCGAGTCGAGTAGCGAAGATCAACCAAAAGTCGAAGCCACAACAACCGATTTCTACAAAGCCAAATGTGACGTGGAGACCAACGGTTGATCGGAAGTCAAAACAAACGGTGCCCAACGTCAACAAACCAAGACAACCAACAATCCGACAAGTTTGGGTTCGAAAAGGTGATATCTTTCATTGTCTTAAATCTTAACTTGTTTTGATTTTGTGTAGTGCGTTGATTGGTTCTTATTGCATATCTCTTGATCAATTCATATAAACTTCAAAATCAAATCATCAAAAATAATCTAAAGGCTCAAAAGCTATCAAGATGTAAACGGATTATGAAGATGACTTAAACTCTCTCTATTTTTGGTGTTTTCTTTTTGGCAATTTTTGACAAAAAGGGGGAGAGAGGTGATGATATTGAAAACTTTATAAAAAAAGGAAGAGATTTTGAACTTAGACGCATGAACAAAGGGGGAGAGATTTTGATATATTTTTTCTACTAACTTTGTTCGTGGAGAATGAAAACTTTTTACAGGTCTTTGAAGACTTTAAGACTCCATGTGTGTCTAAGTCATAGAGTTTGTTTTAGGAGTTACAAAATTGTAATTTCGATTTTATTTGGATCTTTCACGCGAGAAGTTCATTGTTTTGGTGATGGCAATGAATTTCAAAGTTTCTGGAGAGATGAGCATCGTGAGTGTTTTATGTATTTTTGAGTTTTGTCACGAAATTGCCAAAGGGAGATTGTTACGGATTTTATATTGGCATATTTCGTGAAGTGAGTCGGAGTCTTGAAGGTTCAAAGAAGAAAAGACGAAGTTTGAAGACTCGAAGACTCAACGTATGAATTCACGATGCTTGATAAGTTTAAATAATCTTGATAGTGATTTATGATCATTTACAAGTGTTTGGAAAACATTAGAATAGATAAAAATTAATTTAAAATATAAAAATTAAGTTTTTCAATTTTCAGGATCCGGACCCTGAGGTAAGGTCCAGAATCCGTACGCCTCCCTGGCTGTCACGCAGGGAGGGTCCGGACCCTGAGGGCTGAGGTCCGGACTATGAAACGCTGGAGAGTTTCAGAGTCCGGACCCTGCATCCAAGGTCCGGACCCCGACCCGTCGCGATTTTTTGAAAATATATTTTTTTAATCCTACTCTTATTCTAATGTCTCCCAAACCTATAAAAAAGATAGTAGGTATTTAAAAATCAGTTTTGCAATCCTAATTTAATTCGAATTGCTTCCAAATCTTTTTAAAATCAGTTTTCAATCCTAGTCTAATTCGGATTGCTTCCAAACCTTTTTAAAATCAGTTTTCAATCCTAGTCTATTTCGGATTGCTTCTAAACCTATAAATAAGATGTGGAGATGTCTCTAAAACGTGGTTAATCAATAGAATACCTTTTAGAAACCCTAGAAGCTTGTAGGTTGCCGTTTTCCTCATCTTCTACATCAAACTTCTCTCAAATTGATTCATGCTGCCCTAGATCTTTAATGTTCTTCTATAATCAATTTGAGAATTGCTTAGAGATTATTCCCACAGATCTTCAATGATATTCTAAACAATAAATCATCATCGACTTTATTGTTCTTGCTCCGGACGGAGTGCGCTCGTGGATTCGAGTAGGCGTCGTGGATTCGGCGTGTAGAAGGCTTCGTGGATTCAAAGTTGGGCGTCTTGTGGATTCGAGGCGTGGCGTTCGTGGATTCGAACGTGGGGCGTGGACAACCCGGTGGTGTGCGCGAGATCCAAAGAAGATAAAGGGTTGAGTCCGTGGAGTCGGTAATAACCTTGTAATCTTTTATTTCTTAGTGGATTGTTATCGCGTGTTGGTCCCGTGGGTTTTTTATTAGTTGGAGTTTTCCCACGTAAATCTCGGTGTGCTATTTTTATTTCCGCACTTATTTTATTGCATTGAGATTTGTGGTTTGACCGTTATACCTATTCACCCCCCTCTAGGTATTGATAGTATCTAGATAGATCCTTAGGGCTCCCCCGTAACTTACACCATGACACTAGGTTCCATTTTCACATTCCAACCTATGTTCCATGACACTAGGTTCCATTTGAACATTCCAACCTATGTTCCATTAGGTTCCATTTGCACATATACAAGTACACATCAAGTATAAGGAATAATGAAATACTTGAATTCACTAACATGCAAGATGACCCCATGGCTCAATTCATCATAATTATCATTTTGCCAACATGCATTCTAGGGTTACACGCTTCTACACCATTTTAGTTTCAAATGGTTATTTACCCTAGACATGGAAGTGACCTAATCACTTCGGTAAACACAAACCCACCTCAAGAGCTCCCAATTTTTAAATTCTTTGAGCTCCTAAGTCTCCAAGCCTTGAGTTCTTGCTTCAACCCAAGCTTCTACAAGGAAAATAGTTCGTTACTCATTACGAACAAAATCCATTCGTTTCTAGAAATCAAGTTTTCCCACATGATTTCCTATGCCTCAATTACAATTCCCGAAGGTCTAAATATTTTTAGAATCTCTCATGGCAAAAACCCTCATTCCACCTAGGGTTCACATACATGCATGTAGAACTCTAAAATTTCTTGGCCAATCTCCACTTTTTGTGGTTTAGATTGCCTAGGGTCTCCAAAAACCTCAAAATAAAAGATCAATTCCAAGGTTTGAACCCAAATCATGAGGAACGCACCTTAGCCATGAGTTCCCCAAGCTTCTTCTTGCACCAAGAAGCCTCTTTTTCACTTTAGAAACCTTTTCCAAGCTCAATCCACCCTTTTCTCCAAGTTTTGGAGAGATCTCTAGAGAGAGAAAGTGAGGGAGAGGGAGAGGAGAAGTAGAGGAGAAAGAAGATGAGAAGGGAAAGGTGTCTCAGCCTTTCATACACCCCCACTTATGTGAAAAGACCAAACTACCCCCCTCACATATCACTACACATAGCCAGCCAAAGCTGGCAACTCGCAGCTCTGCATTCCGGTATGAGCACCGGAATATCGGAATACGGGCGTTTATTCCGGTATCTACGTGCAATTCCGCAAAACCCGAGAGCTGGATTTCCAAATTTCCCACTGCATTCCGGTATCTCACAATCCATACCGGAACTAATTACATCCATACCGGTATAAACACATCCATACCGAAATCAAGTGAGTTTATTCCGCTTTCAACACTTGATTCCGCAGAACCCGAGAGCTGGATTTTTAGCTCAACCACGCCATTCCGGTATCAACACATCCATACCGGAATGAGCCGCAGAATTCTGCAGTTTGGCAGACTTGACTTTTTGAAGTCCGTTTTCGCACCTCACTTGCGCCAAAAATACTTGTATAAGTCCCAAACTTGGCCAAAGCCATTCACATGGCCTTTTCACACTATTTTCCATCAGAACCCACAATTTGTAGAAGTCCGGTACAACACACTGAAATTCAGTGTACTACACGGTCGCCCACCCTGATAGTGAGTAGGTGGAGTCCCACGACTCTGACCCGGTGATGCTGGTGCTGATGCCGATGACGGGGCTGGGGAAGAACCTCTCGGGCACTCAGAATGAAAGTGGCCCTCTTGGCCGCACTGAAAACACTTGCCCCCACGCTGCGGGCACTACGGTGGAAAATGAGGACCACCACAGATCACACAACGTGGCGGCCGACGGCTATCCGGCGCTCCGCGCGACGAAGTAGAGCCACATCCACGAGATTGGCTTCCTTGGATGCTTCGGCGGCCTCCCATAGTTAGTCTTGCCACTACCCTCAGCTGCTTGCCTCTTGCCTTTAGCTCTATCCCAAGCTTCGCTTTCTTCTCTAGCAATCTCCGCGCCTTTCTCCACAACTAAGGCGCGATTCACCACCTCTCGGTAGGTCTGCAAACCCGCCGACTGAACCATCCTGTAGATCGACGGTCGAAGGCCCGCCTCAAAGATACGAGCCTTGTCTTCATCATCTCTCACCACGAACGGCACACAATGCAACAAGCGAGAAAACTCACGCTCATACTCCGCCACGGTCTTGTCACGTTGGCGCAATTTACGTAAATCCCTCTCCATCTGTCGCTTGACACTCTTCGAGAAATACGTGGACAGCAACAATTCCTTAAATCTTTTCCAAGTGATGGCCGCTAGGTCGGTATTAGGATCATCACGAATATCCACCCACCACTGGTATGCCACGCCATCCAAGTGATATGTAGCCAACCACACCTTGTCTTGCTCCTCCACAAAGGTGTCATGAAATAACTTGTCCATGTGAAGAACCCACTTCTCCACGATCCAATGGTCCGCTTTCTCACCATCAAAAACATGCGGATTGCACTTTCGAAACTCATTCAAGCGGTCCATGAGTCGATCCCGCTCCGCTCCTATCACCATCGATGGTAAAACCGTCCGCAACGACGATGCCTGAGCCGGCGGTGTCACAACTACTTCCTCCCTTGGCTCCGCGCTCGGGGCCGTATGACAAACACCCGGCGTTGGTGGCTGTGCTCCTGCAGTCACACCTCCTGTCGGCACAGGTGGTGAAGGATCCTATGTCGCCCTGGTGGGAGCTTGCTGCAGTAGTAAGTCTTCCAATCGCTTCATCCTCGCCTCCTGTCGGCGTGAGGCATCTGCCTGCTGCTGGGCTGCAGCTGATTGTTGCGCCACCAAGTCCGTCAACAAAGCCAGCTGGTCTCTCAGCTCACGGACCTCACTAGATCCGGAAGTAGTGGAGGTCTCCACTTCCTCAGCATCGGCTGCCGTGGCCACCCCGGCTGACTGAGAGCTAGTGGTCGGCATCCCAAGCTACAACAAACATAATAAGCGCAAGTTAGCAAGCTCACGCTACGCAACCCCACTCAAATAACCAAACCCCAATCATGCGAAAGTAGTGAAACGGGCTCACAACTAACCCCCGATGTCACGTTGTCGGCCGCCAACGAGACCTTCTGAAGAGTTAGATGTTGCACGTTTCGATCAAACTCCAACCATTTGGAGTTATGGATACTACCCAATCAAGTTACTTTCGCCCAAAGTCATAGACAATCTCGTCTCTCACTAGCCTAATTCCTATGGTCCAACCAGCCTAAGGTTTACTAGGTCCACAAAACTTAACCCTAGGCTCTGATACCACTATAATCTGTCACGCCCCGGGGCCCCAGCGTAAGCCCACACGGGCGCATGCACAGACCCGCCGTGTACACAAGGCGCCCCAGTGCACACAAGGCGTCTACAACAAGTATACAATGAAAGGAATAATAATAATAATCCTATCATGGTAATCAGAGTATAAGCATACTAGATAAAGAAACAGTAATCATAACAAGGAGATATATACAAGTTCCAACATAACGAAAAGTAAACTAATAACAGTTATACAAGGTTACTACAATAAAGGTCTAAGACATAGGGTAACATCTACAACACAAAATACAAAATACATACACCTTTCAACAAAAACAAAAGAAAGGTGTCCACCTATGCGACTATCTCCCTCGACCACTAGCTAGTCGCCACGCCCTTGCCTCGGTCCCTAGCCTCTCCCGCAGTGGAAGGCTCTGAAATAAAAACAACAAACCCCAGGGGATGAGAACTATTATACAATAGTTCCCAGTGTATAGGCCGCCGAGAGGAGCGGAGTACACCACTAGGTCAATTGAGGCAAAAGTAGGATTAGTAAAAGTAAAGCATGATTATGTTTAAAAGTTCTACACTACTATGCCTCTAAACATTATGTTATAAAACATGTAGATGTTCTAGTCAAGTTCAAGTGTCATGATCTCGCTATATGTCATGTTTACTACTCCATATATGACATGTTTACTACTTACATGAAACCACAATTATCCAATCATAGGGGACTACCATACGGTGTTGTCCCGCTTGTGCCGAGCCTAATGGCCCCGTGGTAGTCAACGTTCTCACGCTAAAAACGAGCCTTGCCCACGGAGATCCACTTCGGTGCCCAATCCCGCACGGGCGAACAATCGTCGCAAAGGCCAACTCCGGAGTGCCGGCTTGTAGGGCGCGACCCTCACAAGCATGCACGAATGAGCACAATGGCAAACAAGCATAATCAACCGCATTAGCATCTCGTTCATCATGTCTATAACATGAAATACCAACTAATGACCAAAGAGTCTAGTACTATGTCATAATGTCAACTTTGTTGTTCACCAAAGTAATGTGCAACATGTAAGTTACGGGGAGCCCTAGGATCTATCTAGATACTATCAATACCTAGAGGGGGGTGAATAGGTATGACAGCCAAACCACAAAACTCGATGCAATAAAAATAAATACGGAAATTAAAAATCAACACACCGAGATTTACGTGGGAAAACTCCAACTAGGAGTAAAAACCCCACGGGACCAACACGCGATAACAATCCACTAAGAAATAAAAGATTACAAGGTGATTACCGACTCCACGGACTCAAACCTCTCTTCTATCTTCTTTGGATCTCGCGCACACCACCGAGTTGTCCACGCCCCACGTTCGAATCCACGAACGTCACGCCTAGAATCCACAAGACGCCCAACTTCGAATCCACGAAGCCTTCTACACGTCGAATCCACAACGCCCACCCAAATCCACAAGCGCACTCCGTCCGGAGTAAGAACAATAAAGTTGATGATGATTTATTGCTTAGAATATCATGAAGGATCTGTGGGAATAATCTCTAAGCAATTCTCAAATCGATTCTAGAAGAAAATTAAAGATCTAGGGCACCATGAATCAATTTGAGTGAAGCTTGATGTAGAAGATGAGGAAAATGGCTACCTACAAGCTTCTAGGGTTTCTAAAAGGTATTCTATACTTAACCACGTTTTAGAGACATCCCCACATCTTATTTATAGGTTTAAAAGCAATCCGAAATAGACTAGGATTGAAAATTGATTTTAAAAAGGTTTGGAAGCAATTAAAATCAAATTAGGATTGCAAAACTGATTTTAAAAAATCTACCATCTTATTTATAGGTTTAGGAGAAATAGAATCAGAGTAGGATTGAAAAAATAAAGTTTCAAAAAATCACGACGGGTCGGGGTCCGGACCGTGGATTGCCGGGTCCGGACTCTGAAACGTTCCAGCTTTTCATTGTCCGGACCGCAGCTATCAGGGTCCGGACCCGCTCTGCGAAACAGTCTGACAGGCTTACGGGTTCCAGACCTCATCCCTCAGGGTCCGGACCCCGTAGCATAAATTTTTCCGATTTATTAAAATTTATCAAAAACCTATTCTAATGTCTCCAAACACTTGTAAAAATTCATAAATCACCATCAAGATTATTTAAACTTACCAAGTATCGTGAATTCATACGTTGAGTTTTCGAGTCTTCAATCTTCGTCTTTTCTACTTTGAACCTTCAAGACTCCGACTCACTTCACGAAATATGCCAATATAAAATCGGTAACAATCTCCTCCTTTGGCAATTTCGTGACAAAATCCAAAATTACATAAAACACTCACGATGCTCATCTCTCCAGAAACTTTGAAATTTATTGTCATCATCAAAATAATGAACTTCTCGCGTGAAAGATCCAAACAAAATTCAAAATACAACTTTGTAACTCCTAAAACAAACTCTATGACTTAGACAGACTTGGAGTCTTGAAGTCATCAAAGACCTGCAGAAAAATTTCTCCACGAACAAAGTTAGTAGTAAAAAAATATCAAGCTCTCTCCCCCTTTGTTCATGCGTCTAAGTTCAAAAACTTATCCTTTTTCTCTTTTCTTTTATAAAACTTTCAATATCATCATCACACCTCTCCCCCTTTTTGTCAAAAATTGCCAAAAAAAAATACCCAAAAATAGAGAGAGTTAAAGAGAAATCAAATCGAAGCACAAGAAACACAAGTTTAAGATTTTGTTCAACTTTGAAACCACTTGTGATATAATGAGAAAAACACAATGATTGCATTGAAAATAATGTTAGTGCATGAACGTGATGCATTCACATAGACTTCTTTCAATCCCTATTAATTTTATAAAAATTAAGAATTTTACTACAAACAATCACCATGATGTAGATAAAATATTACACGATTTCTTAATTCATATAAACTTCAAAATCAAGTCATCAAAAGTATTCCAAAGGCTCAAAAGCTATCAAGATGTAAACGGATTATGAAGATGACTTAAGAGATTCATCAAAGAGACAGAAATTTATCACAAAAACGTTCAAATTTGAGATGAAACAAACATCGCACAGGGGGTGGCTCTTTGAGCATCTTTCATGTATGTGGACCACCTTATAACTCCGAAAAATAAATTTTGTGATATTTTTTTTTTTGCATGCTTTTGCACTTATATTTTTTTCGGATATGCAATTCAATTATCATGTGATAGCTGCACACACTAACCGGACGACCGGGGTGGTAGCTCTTTCCTCCATGTGGTGGTAGTTTTCACACTCCTTTAAGGATGTAACTCTTTCCACATCTTTCAAAGCATATGAGCATTCTTTTCTCAATATAATAATGACTCCCCCTCACTTAAGCAATCTCTTAGTTGAAAGAACATGTGATAAATTTTAGTCCATAAGAGAATGACTATTCATTAAATTCAACACACATAAC
Organism: Puya raimondii; assembly: GCA_016920855.1. Lineage (NCBI taxonomy): Eukaryota > Viridiplantae > Streptophyta > Magnoliopsida > Poales > Bromeliaceae > Puya > Puya raimondii. The sequence continues at coordinate 209,177,206 of JABWPP010000050.1, read as the reverse complement.
CGAGATAGGTTAAGCTCGTAGAGATAACACATGATTACCTAAATTTGATGAATATAAATATTAAGAATTCTCATAATAAATTATCTTCAAATATAATAAACATAAAGTAAAATCGATAATTAATGTGAAATTAATTAGAAATGAATGAAAGTGAAGTATTGACATTGCAAGCACTATTTAATGTTTAACCATTCAATGAATTTTTAAAAATCGTAACAATAAAAGCACCAAAATGTGTAATGCAATGATCATGAGATATGCAATAAGAACCAATCAACGCACTACACAAAGTCAAAACAAATTAAGATTTAAGACAAGGAAAGATATCACCTTTTCGAACCCAAACTTGTCGAATTGTTAGTTGTCTTGGTTTGTTGCGGTTGAGCACCGATTGTTTTGACTTTTGATCATCCGTTGGTCGCCACGTTGCATTCGGCTTTGTGTGCACTATTTCTTGTGGCTTCGACTTCCGGTTGATCTTGGATACTCGACCCTTTTGATGTTGCTTTTGAAACCGTAAGGGTTGTCGAGTATTGGATGATGCCTATAGATGTTTAGAAGATGCCGGTTGAGTTTTCTTATCTTTTCTAGGGCATGTCTTCTTGATGTGACCTTTGTTTCCACATCTATGGCATACTTTATCCTTCAAAATAGTTGAGACTTTAAGTGCTGAATTTTTAACCTTCTCAACATGTTTCCGTTCATATCCAAGTCCAAGTTTGCTTGTTTGACCCAATCCGAGCAAATCATCAAGTTTCTTTGATCCGGAGGAGAATTTTGTATGTCGGACTTGAGTTCATGGACTTGTTTAGTCAAGACTTGGTTAGAAGTATGAATTTTCTTGACTTGATGTTCTAGAAAATCAATCTTCTCTTGGTAGGATTTGATCGTTATCTCCGATTGGTCTAGCTTCTCTTGGAGGATTTTGTTGTTCTTCAAAATCGGCTCCCTTTCCTCCTCAAGAGATTTAGATGTATTCTTCAATTTATTGTTCTCATCTTCTAGCTCAAGTAAGTGTTTCCTCAGCTTTTTATTGTGCTTAGCCATTTTTCTAGATTCCATAAGTTGTTCATATGCCTCGGCTAAGCCTTCGTCATCCGACTCCCCCTCACTCTCGCCATCGTCCGTCGACGTTTCATGCAAGGAAGGAGAAAGAGAAGAGTCAGAAATAATAGATGAAAAATATGTAGCTAAAGGCAAAGAAGTATGAGAACTTAAAGCTATAACATCATTCTTTTCCTCTTCACTTGAGGTCGATTCATCCAAAGTAGAATCATCCCAAGTTTTTGCTTGCAAAGCCTTCTTTTTATATGATTTTTTCATGGGACAATCCGTGGAAATATGGCCGTAGCCGCTACACTTGTAGCATTGGATTTTTTCTTCAAATTCATCTTTTTCTTTAGAGGACTTTGCAAGTTTCTTTTTTTTAGAGGATTTAGAATTTGAAGATCCTTTAGAAGAAGATTTGAATGTAGATTGATTTGTCTTGTTCTTCCGAAAATTTCGACGAAATTTTTTCGTGAGACGCGCCAATTGGTGTTCAAAGTCGGCCAGCGAAATCTCTTCATCGGAATCCAAGCTGCTGTCTTCCTCCTTCATAGATCGAAGTGCAACAACTGTACTTTTAAAGGAAGACTTGGAAGAGTAGGAAAAGTCATTTTATATGTTTGTAAAGCTCCTACTAATTCCTCTACTTTCATCTCGTCTGGATGCTTGACGGTTTCAATTGCCGCAACCTTCGCTCTAATGCGCTCCGGAAGTGTCCGAAGGATTTTTCTTACAACTTTAGATTTCGGGATCTTCTCTCCCAAGTTAGCACATGTATTGATAATATCTTGAAGTCTAGTAAAATAATCGGTAAAAGATTCATGCTCCTCCATATGAATGGAATCAAATTGGCTAGTAAGCAATTGGAGCTTTTGGACTTTTACTAGACTTGTACCCTCATGTGTAACTTGTAGGGTATCTCAAATCTCTTTTGCCGTTTCACACGCCGAGACGCGTGAAAACTCGGTTTGAGTTAGGGCATTAAATAAAGCATTTATTCCCTTTCCGTTGAAAGAAGAAGCCTCGTTCTCATCCCTCGACCACTTATTTCGTTGCTTTGGAACAGTTGCATCTCCGTTTAATTCGGTTGGATGTTTCCATCCGAATTCAACGGCTTGCCATACACGCTCATCAATTGCGATGAGAAAGGCTCTCATCCGGACTTTCCAAAAAGCGTAGTTAGTCCCATCAAATAACGGGGGCCTATTGATGTTACCTCCTTCACCCATAATGATAGAAAATTCTAGATCCCGCTCTGATACCAATTGTAAGTTACGGGGAGCCCTAGGATCTATCTAGATACTATCAATATCTAGAGTGGGGTGAATAGGTATGACGGCCAAACCACAAAACTCGATGCAATAAAAATAAATGTGGAAATTAAAAATCAACACACCGAGATTTACGTGAGAAAACTCCAACTAGGAGTAAAAAACCCGCGGGACCAACACGCGATAACAATCCACTAAGAAATAAAAGATTATAAGGTGATTACCGACTCCACGGACTCAAACCTCTCTTTTATCTTCTTTGGATCTCGCGCACACCACCGGGTTGTCCACGCCCCACGTTCGAATCCACGAACGTCACTCCTCGAATCCACAAGACGCCCAACTTCGAATCCACGAAGCCTTCCACACGTCGAATCCACGACGCCCACCCGAATCCACGAGCGCACTCCGTCCGGAGCAAGAACAATAAAGTTGATGATGATTTATTGCTTAGAATATTATGAAGGATCTGTGGGAATAATCTCTAAGCAATTCTCAAATCGATTCTAGAAGAAAATTAAAGATCTAGGGCACCATAAATTAATTTAAGAGAAGCTTGATGTAGAAGATGAGGAAAACGGCTACCTACAAGCTTCTAGGGATTCTAAAAGGTATTCTATACTTAACCACGTTTTAAAGACATCCCCACATCTTATTTATAGGTTTAAAAGCAATCCGAAATAGACTAGGATTGAAAACTGATTTTAAAAAAGTTTAGAAGCAATTAAAATCAAATTAGGATTGCAAAACTGATTTTAAAAAATCTACCATCTTATTTATAGGTTTAGGAGACATAGAATCATAGTAGGATTGAAAAAACAAAATTTCAAAAAATCGCGACGGGTCGGGGTCCGAACCGTGGATTGCCGAGTCCGGACTCTGAAACGTTCCAGCTTTTCATTGTCCGGACCGTAGCTATCAGGGTCCGGACCCGCTCTGCGAAACAGTCTGACAGGCTTACAGGTTCCGGACCTCAGCCCTCAGGGTCCGGACCCCGTAGCATAATTTTTTTCGATTTATTAAAATTTATCAAAAACCTATTCTAATGTCTCCAAACACTTGTAAAAGTTCATAAATCACCATCAAGATTATTTAAACTTACCAAGCATCGTGAATTCATACGTTGAGTCTTCGAGTCTTCAATCTTCGTCTTTTCTACTTTGAACCTTCAAAACTCCGACTCACTTCACGAAATATGCCAATATAAAATCGGTAACACAACATACTTAGTCTTACTTTGTCAAGAACTTGTCGTATATCATGATCATTTTCTACCAATAGCCAATATACTAAGCATCATGTATGAACCTCATAGTCCACTATCCATTTAGTACCCCATATGTTGTTTAGTCATTCATGCATGCATTTCTTCATTTACATAAGAGAAAATGCCATTCTATAATAACCATTCATAATGCACTATGCATATTATCATTCGTAATCCCTACTACATAGGGCATGTAAATCTCACATGTAGCACATACATATTATGTATTCTGAAATTCTATTATGTCATGCTTATCATGAATATGCACCAATTTAAGCCTTTAAGCTAAACCGAAGACATAGGGGGAGTTCACCCATTTCGGTGAGGTCAAACCCACTGGAACTCCTTCGAGACCTCGCAGTACTTCAAAGCGAAGTTGCCCCCTCGATTTCTACCACCCTAAAGATAATTTCTAGGGGGTCACAAGTGTCAAACGAACACAATACAAAAATCACCAAAATCATGAGGTAAATGGGTGGAAAATACCTTAGATCAATAAGCACTTGTCCAAAGCCCAAATCAAGGTTAGGAAGCTTCAATTCCAATCTAACACAACATTCTACACCCATCAATTCAATCTCAAAAGCTTATAACAAGGAAACCCCAAACTAAACCCTAGTTTCATCCATACTAGGTTTACATCTAAAATCCAAGCAAAACTCATACAAAGGGGTTACAAGAGAGCTACTCACCTCTAAAAAAGCTCCAATCCAAGCTAAAAAGGTCTAGGGTTGGAGATTTATCCTCAAACAAGCTCTCTTCTTCACATCCAAGCTTCCTCCAAGGTCCAAGATGCAAGCTTCAGGGCAAAGGATGGAATAGAAGAGATCAAACCCATGAATCAAGGGTTTGGAAGCAAGAAATCAGGAGAGAGAGAGAGGGAGAAAACCTACCTCTTCACCTCTCTAAGTCTCAGCACAAAAGAGGGCAGTGAGGGGGATGAAGGGTTAAGTTACATGTTGTAACAATTGCCCTTAAACCCCTCCAAAACCTAAAATTTGCAAACAATGCGAAAACAGCATCTGCTGCACTGCGTACCGGTACCCACATGACGTACCGGTACCAGGCACAAATTCCAGCAAACCCGAGCCTCGGCCAACCAGGCCAATACACAGTATTCTAGTATCTCATAAATCAGTACCGGAATAAATCAAATCAGTTTCGGTACCTCAAGCCAATACTGGAATACAATACAAAATCTGTGCCTTTTGCTGATTTTGATCTCCGGAGTGTCCGTTTTCGTACTTTTTAAGTCCCTAAAATACTCCCAACCTCTCGCATCACGACCAAAACCTCCAGACTAGTATAAAAGACTAATCTCACACTAGAACCTTACAGTTTGCTAAAGTTTAGTACGCTACAAGAACCCGTACGCCTCTCTGGCTGTTTGTGACGCCCCGCCTCCCAGGGGGTCACCCATCCTAGGACTACTCCCGTCCTAGCACGCTTAACTCTCTCAACCTCTTAGGCCTTGCCACCACCAAAAATGCTTAAGCCGGGTTGAGAATTTAGCCCTATTATATCTCATATATAGGACTACCTGGGGTCTCACAATCTCCCCCCCTTTAAGCCCTAACGTCCTCGTTAGGCTCAAACTCACAAGTACCAGGCGATGTGAGACTTATCTCGCTAGCCTAAACTGACCTTGTGGTGAGCCGCGCTCCACCCACAACAGTCAACAGCATGAGAGCCTCGCTCTCCCCGCTGTACAATCCTGACTCAGCCGAGACTTATCTCACACTTTCGGCTGGTAATTAGCTCTGATACCAACTGTGACGCCCCAACTTCCCAGGGGGTCACCCATCTTAAAACTACTCCCGTCCTAGCACGCTTAACTCTCTCAACCTCTTGGGTCTTGCCACCACCCAAAATGCTTAAGCCGGGTTGAGAATTTAGCCCTATTATATCTCATATATAGGACTACCTGGGGTCTCACGCTGTCACGCAGGAAGGGTCCGGACCCTGAGAGCTGAGGTCCGGAATATGAAACGCGCAGAATGTTTCAGAGTCCGGACCCTGCATCCAAGGTCCGGACCCCGACCCATCGCGATTTTTCGAAACTTTGTTTTTTCAATCCTACTCTGATTCTATGTCTTCTAAACCTATATATAAGATGTGGGGATGTCTCTAAAACGTGGTTAAGCATAGAATACCTTTTAGAAACCCTAGAAGCTTGTAGGTAGCCGTTTTTCTCATCTTCTACATCAAGCTTCTCTCAAATTGATTCTTGGTGCCCTAGATCTTTCATTTTCTTCTAGAATCAATTTGAGAATTGCTTAGAGATTATTCCCACAGATCTTCAATGGTATTCTAAGCAATAAATCATCATCGACTTTATTGTTCTTGCTCCAGACGGAGTGCGCTCGTGGATTTGAGTGGGCGTCGTGGATTCGGCGTGATAAAGGCTTCGTGGATTCGAAGTTGAGCGTTTCGTGGATTCAGAACGTGGCGTTCGTAGATTCGAACGTGGGGCGTGGACAACCCGGTGGTGTGCGCGAGATTCAAAGAAGATAAAAGAGAGGTTTGATTTCGTGGAGTCGGTAATCACCTTATAATCTTTTATTTCTTAGTGGATTGTTATCGCTTGTTGGTCCCGTGGATTTTTAACTCCTAGTTGGAGTTTTCCCACGTAAATCTCGGTGTGTTGATTTTTAATTTCCGCATTTATTTTATAGCATCGAGTTTTGTGGTTTGGCCGTCATACCTATTCACCCCCCTCTAGGTATTGATAGTATCTAGATAGATCCTTGGGGTTCCCCATAACCTACAACTAGGAGCATGTTACCATTGATTGTGAGAGCCGGGCGGTGATTCTTTGTGAGTTGAGATGGAAAGAGGTTGCATTTAGATAGTATCGGATTTCACTCTTTTTGAAGACTATGTCATCCACCCAAGCTAAATGGTTGATTAAGAGTTCCTAGCGCAAGTGGCAAAGGACTTGGTGGTTGGTACCCGAGGTCCCGAGTTCGAATCCTAGTTGATTCACATTTCTAGCTAAGTTTATTTTTTAAAAAAATAAACGAAGCGGGTAGCGTGCTACCTTTCTCTCAAAAAAAAAAAACAAAAAAAAAGAGTGCGTGCATAGCCTTTTTGGCTGCTATGGTTGATAGGAGTTGTGAAGCTCCGAGAGTTGAGGATATCTCGATTGTGCGGGAGCTTACAGATGCATTTCCGGCAGACTTGTATTCAGAGATTGGGTTTGTGATAAATCTGTCCTGAAATTACCCCAATCTCGAAGGCACATTATAGAACGGCATTAGCTGAGTTAAGGGACCTAAAGGCGCAATTACAGAATTAGTTGGAGTAAGGCTTTATTAAGCCTAGCATGTCACCTTGGGGAGCAGCAATGTTATTCGTCAAGAGGAAAGATGGATTACTTAGGCCTTGTATGGACTATCTTCAACTAAATAAAGTCACGGTCAAGAATAGTAGGTATCTGTTGCAAAGGGTTAATAATGGGTTTGATTAGCTTTAAGGATCAAAGATGTACTCGAAGATTGATCAATAATCAGGCTATTGTTATCGTAAGACATAGCAGAAGGATATTCCTAAAACGTCCTTTCAGATACAGTTCGTGTGGCGTACATCGACAACATCTCGATTTACTCTCAAAGTGACGAAGAAAACGAGATCATTTGAGGCGCATATTGCAAATACTTCGAGAAAGGGAGATCTTCGCAAAGTTGAGAAATGCGAGTCTTGACTACCAGAGGCAGCGTTCTTGGAATGTGTAATGTCAGATGTGGGAATTATCATGGATCCCAAGAAGATTGAGGTAGTCAAGAATTGGCCTAGACCGAGCAATGCCACCGAGATTCCGAGTTTCTCGGTCTAGTCGGCTATTGTAGGCATTTTGTAGAAGGTATGGTGAGATTATCTACTACCCTCACTCGACTCACACTTAAAGGGACGAAATTCATTTGTAGTGATGAGTGTAAGAGAAGCTTTATGGAATTAAAGAAGCAATTAACAACCACCCCGATTTGGCGTTATCTACAGTAGGAGCTGATATCTGGTCTACCATGATCCTTCCGCAAGTGAGCTGGGATGTGTATTGATGCAGAACGAGAAGGTAATTGCTTATGCCCCTTATTAACTAAAGGATTATGAGAAAATTATCATACTTTAGAGTTGGCAGCCATAGTTTTTTGCTTTAAGGCTATGGCGGCATTATTTGTATGCTGAGTATCGTAAGGTATATATTGATCATAAGAGTTTAAAGTACCTCTTTACTCAAAAGAAATTAAATTTGAGGCAACAAAGATGGTTAAAGGCTGCTCAAGGATTATGATTTGATTATTCTCACTACCCGAAAAATGCGAATGTTGTGGCGGATGTCCTAAGCAAATCAGTGAAAAATTTAGCGATAATAATTACTATTTAGCCGCAGCTACTTAAGAAAATGAGACAATTGGAGTTGGAGTTTGTAACACCCGAGACACTGATGAAGTTGATGGCACTGATGTTGCAACCAACCTTATTGGGTAGAATCAAGGAGAAGAAAGCTCAAGATTCTACTTTGTAAATGATTCGATCCAATATTGAGTATGGTCATGCCGATGAGTTTTATTTGGATAATTATGATGTTCTTCCATTTTGAGACCGACTATGTGTACCGGCGAATACAGAAGTTTGAGAGGAGATCTTGTCGCGCCCCGAGGCCGCCAATTTGGCCGTCTCGGACCCGCACACAGACCGCCGAACGAACAGAGTTTTTCCTGTCCGCCGAAGGCATAAGCAATATCATGTACAAAGAACTTTCAACCAGGAATTCAATCACATACACAATGTGCGCGAGGGCATCAACACAAGCGAGAGAGGTAACTTAACAAAAACAAACTAAACATTTACACTTGATTCACTTTTACCTTCATTCAAACACTTTACATTCATTCATGTACTTCACATCCTTACATACTTTGCATCATTATACATATTTACATTCACACTTTCCAAAATGACCTCTTTGTAAGTTTTCTTCTCAAAATGAAATATACATGTCTATGGACAAAGTACCACTAGCACACGGGGAGTCCTCTACCTAGGGCGCGATACCCTTGCCGCGGTCCTACGCCGACGTACTCGGGGGAAGCTCTGCAAAATAGAGTGTGAGAACTAGATAAAGTTCCAAGTGGGTTCGGCCACCGACCCCGCCGACTTTCCCACTAGGTCTAAGAAGGCATAGAGACAAAAATAGTCAATATGATAAGAAAATAAACAAGTAACAAGGAACAACAATGTGTATCATGCTACTATTATATCTACTATGCCTTTACTAATACCAACATGTCAAGGTTCTACTCGATGCAATCAATGTCATATGTATGAAATGCCATCTACTTAATCTACAATTCATGCCTTGACCCAATTGCACCGGCTTGCCCGTAGGCCGAGCCACAACTCAGCACACTAAGTCACGTGGGGGAGAGGTCTTTCACTCCTAAGCTAGCCACCGTGACCGTCTGCCGGGGAGGGCTCCCGGGGCCCTTCACACCCGTGTTTGCGTGACACTCCGGAGCTCACGGCTTGGGAGTCGCGACCTCCACAAGCCAACAACAGACTGTGTGAGTACGATCTGCCCTCCAAACTCGATGACCTTCCACCTACCGTTGGGTCGACATCTAGGGACTTTACCAATATGTCAAACTATATATGCAATGGTTCCACTTCTCATTAGTGCCCTAGGCTTACACCTCTCATGCTACTATGTTTAAACTTTAGAGTTCCACCACTCACATCTATGTCCACATCTAGTTCATTTTAAGTCTAGAATTCTCATAACATGACAACATGCATATGTCCATTATCATCTTATGTAATATATACATATCTATCTTGGCATCATGCAATAAATATACATATTGATATCATGCAACATACATACATCTTAGTGTCATGCAACATAAATTTCATTTCTCATTCTAGAGCATGTAATTACTAATTCCAAGAGCTCATATGATTCTCAAACATAATTCAATGCATGATGCTACATGACCAATGAATGGAACTTAGACATAGAATGAAATTCGGCTACTTCGGATAGCACCCCCCACCTCGAGTCGAAGCCACGAAGTGGGAAAACCAAGTTGCACAATTTATCCGCGCTGATTTCTCTCGACTGCGGCTGCGAAGCACAAACGATACTTTTCCACAATTGGCTTCCGAAGACTCGATGAAACTTCGTTCCGAGCGTTTCAACGCGTCGATTTACCCTTCAATTAGAGGAATATAAGATCAATCTCACCGGAAATTTTATATAGAAAAAACTTCCAATTCTAGCCCTACGGCTCATCACACATCAAGAACACCAAAATTTCTTGGTGTTACATTATCATCCAAAGCTAGGATTCACTACGATTTTCAAAGAAGCTACAAAAAGAGCTCTTAACCAAACCCTAAGAAACTCACCTTAATCAAAAGCTCTTTCCAAGCTTGATGTGCACAAGAGGTTGCTTCACCTCCAAGCAAGCTCCTCTCCACCAATCTCCACTTCTTGGAGAAATCTCTAGAGAGAGAGAGAGAAAGAGAAATGAGAGAGAGATGAGGGGAAATGGGTTTAGAGGGAGAAAGGGCTTTTCTCATGAGAGGGGTGAAAGTGAATGAGGGAATGAGAGGAAATTACTTTAGCACTAAGTTATTGCAATTACCAATTTGCCCCTCATTGGAGTACACCTCACCACTTTGCACTAAATTTAGCACTAAGTTATAGCAATTTACCACTTTGCCCCTCATTGCAATACACCTCATTTTCCCTCATTTTTGTTCGCAAACTCATGGTTTCACTCCCATAACTCCCAACAAGCATCCAATTCACCTCCCATTGATCCGGAGTTTTTCTAAACTCCCTCAAATGGCCGCAACATCGACTCATCCGCCTTTGGTCCTATTTGGCCAAAGTCCGGGGGAGCACACAATACTAGGTACACTACAGATCTTGAGAGAAAGACGCATCGAGCACCTTACTCATTGCAACCGGATGGCATTAAGATGTATAAGGACTTTATTTTGCTTTATTGGTGGGACGGAATGAAAAAGGATACTAGGAAGTTGTGGGACAATGCTTGACATGCCAGTAGATGAAAGATGAGCTTCAGCTTCCCATAGGTAAATTGCAGAGTTTACCTATTTTCATGTGAAAGTGTAGAGGATCACCACGAACTTTATTATAAATTTGCCTCGCTCACAAGCCGGGCATGATGTTAGTTGGGAGATTATGGACAGGTTGGCCAAATTAGCGCATTTCATTCCTATACATACTACTTGGTCTAGAGAGAAGCTCACACAAGTGTACCTTATTGAGATCGTGCGACTTTTTGGAGTGCCTGTATCTATTGTATCAAATCGAGATCCTAAATTTGTGTCCTAGTTTTGGAGGAATCTTTATGAGGCACTAGGTACACAGTTGGACTTCGGTACTACTGTAGTGTTCTGACAAAATATTAAAATAGAATTTTTTCGAATGATCGCAGCCCATGAATTAATCGACATGTTGGGAAAGTGTCGGGGCAAGTTAGATTTAATTTGGACGCGAAATTGACGTCGCAAATTAACTCCAAAGCATCACTTAATTTCAACTGGGTGCAGTCTTGGGTTAAGTTGTGTCATTGGTACATCCAACCAAGCTCAACCACCCCAAATTGGAGGTTTGACTATTGTGCTTGGCTGAAACCAGCACCCATACATCTCTTCTCCACTTAACCCCACTTTCCCTTATTCTTCTCATTCCCTTCTCCTTTAATTCCCTTCATCCCTTAGCTGGATTCCTTCCCTGCACAGGGAAACCCAAGCTACAGCGAGCAGTTGGGCAAGGCAGCAACCTTGAATTGAGAGGGAGAAAGTAGTTGGCAGTTGGGAATTCTAAATTGGTGAGTGCACAGTTGCCTTTCTCTTCTCCTTTTCTTTTCCTTTTTATTCTTTCTCTTTGGTCCTCTCTCTCTCTCCCTGCACATCAGCTATTGCTGGATGTTCCTGCTACTAGCAGTGTTGCTACAGTTAATTTGCAATAGCAGCCACTGCAGCAATTGCAGTGGCTACAGGGTGCAGGAGCAACTTTGAGAATTGATGCTGAGGCTCTTCTTTCTCTCTTCCATCCCTGCAGGCCATCACAGTGATTAGAGGGGCAGCCACAGCGGACTTTTTTATAAAATAACCTTTTAAAATTTTATAATTTAGAAAATAACCCTATCAAATTTATTTTTGGCAAACTAACCTTCTAAAAGCGGTGAATCATTCACTGCATTCAAAAAAAAATTAAGACTTCTAAAGACGGTGAACGATTCACCGCCTTTAGAAGGAGGAGAGAGAAAGGGAATATGGTTGTTAAATGGATAAGTATAAATAAGACGGTAAATGGTTCACCGTCTTTAATAGCCGTCTGAAAGCGATGAATGATTCACCGCTTTTAGAAGGTTAGTTTGCCAAATAAGAATTTGGCACGATTATTTCGCTAATTATTAAATTTTATAAAGTTATTTTATAAAAAAGTCCGCCACAGCAGGTTCTAATAGCAGTTGCAGCCAGAAGTTTTGCTAGCAGCTTGGATCAGTAGCTGCTGCCAACTAGGAGTCCAGCAGCTGGCAGTAGGGGAGGGTAGAGAAAAGAGTTAAATTAGCTGAGTTTTAAAACTCCAATTTCGAAATTAGAGGTTCTTGACATGAGTTGGGGTTGTTGGGGTGCTGTCTGGAATTACAGTTTAATAGCTCTAATTTTAGAGTTGATCATGAATGGTGCAAATGCTGATTTTCTAGACTGAACTGGAGCAACTTTAGATTTTTTATAAAATCCATTTGAATTTATTTTAGGAGCTGAGCTTTGGAAGGATTGCGAGTAATCATAACTTCATCCTCTAGTGGTTAGAATTTTGTTTGGACTAATTTGAAGGTAAGATGAGTGAGAACTTCAGTTTTCATTGAGGTCTAAAATCGAAAAATAGTTTTTACGTCGAAGCTAAATTCTTAACCTCTATTTCTTAATTGTGATGGAATTTTGTGGTGAATTATGAACTTTTCTTATAGTGTAGAAGCCAGAGATCACTATTGATTGCCTCCTAACCTTATCTTGTCCTGAATTTCCTTGTGGATCAAGGAATTAGTAGCATCAAGGTGCAATCCAGCAGCAGTTATAGTAGTGTATTCCAGCAGTAGCCACCAAACTTGAAGGTGAAATTGATAGAGTTTGACACCTCAAGATGATATATTGGAGCATCCTCTAGGACTACCTGGTTGTAAGGAGCTAGGGGAGCAAATCATTTAGTCGAATTGTGTAGTACATTGGATTTTTACTTATACGCAAGTGCGAATGAAATAGCATTCCTTACTTTCTCTATACTAGCCTCTAGTAGACCTAGTGGGAAGGTCGTGGTTGTCGCCGACCATACCCACTGGGAACTGCTGTTTAGTAGTTCTCACACTCTCTTGTGGTTTACTTTTCAGGGACATCTATACCGACAGTTGATCGAGGTAAGGGGATCGCGCCGTAGATAGCATCTCCTACCTATGTACATTAGTTGTAGAGGACTTCCAGCTAGTCGGTTTGGGATAATATACTGTACTTTAGGACTGGCGAGGCCAGGGCCTCTATGTGTATATTTTTCTTTTGGAATGTACGGTTGTATATGGGTAGTGATACTTGTTAAGTTCAGTTATATCGCTCTGATACTTGGTTGTGTTAAGTTATGGATTGTCAAATTGTTAATGTTGACTCTAGGATTGTTTTACTGTTGTTCTGTTTTGTTGGACGCTTCATACGAACAGAAAAAACTCTGTCCATTCGGTGGGTCTGTTGACGCCCCCATGGGCTTCTACTATAAAACCAGGGCGTGATAAATTGTTGAGGAATTGAGCTTTCATTGAGATAATTTTTGTCATAATGCTGATTTTCGATATTGAAGCTTCATCTTTGGGAGTTGTGACTCCAATTTTCTTGTTAGTGATTTTTAGGGGCTTCTAGCTGATCCATGCTTAAATTGTAGCTGACTCAAAGTTGCTCCAAGCTGAACAGTAAGGTACATTGGCTCCAAATTAAGTAAGTTTGATTCCGAAGTCGAATTCATTTGTAATATTGACTTTCGTTAGAAATTTTATTCGGCTTTTGATTTCGTTAAATCCGGCATTGATTTTTGAATTTGACTTCACCTTCCTATTGATTGGAGCTAAGGGTAGGTACTTGAGGAGTTTTAGTTCGATCCTTAATCCGATTAGCATGTTAGGTGGGTTGATGTTTACCGAATTCATCGAAATTCCTCCTAAGTGTTATAGTAAATTCAGCATGTATGATTATGCCTTGATCATAATCTTTTTTAGCTCAAGTTTAGACTTGTATGTATATTAGAAAATTTGAATTTTTTGAGCATGTTAAACTTGTCGCTATATAAATAATAAATGCTGAATTGGGATTTGACTTAGAAGAAAACCTACTCTTGAATATGTTAATTGCCATTATTGGGAATTAACTCCAGTAGCTATTTTTACTGCTTTGTCGTCTCTGTTAGAGAGCTACGAGTACAGAGATTAGTGTAGGTTGGATTTACACTCATGGTGAGATACCGAGTGGATTTTTAGAGTAGAGCTTAGACTGATTCATATAGTCGGGTGTCGTTCGGACTGACGGTGAATTCAAGATCTTTGCTTTTTGTATCAGATTATGCCAAGGGCACGTGAACTTCAGTTTTCTGATCTGAGTGATCATTTGGATCGATTACAGCCTGCATGAGCCAGATTTGAGCTCGAGAGAGACTACGGCTTCTCCTCAATGTGGTCGCGCCCCTCAAGTGCCGCTCTAGAGCTTGGGCGCTATTAGTGCATTGATATTGTAGCAGCCCTTTTGGGCGACCTACATAGGACCAGTTACCCTGTGGGTAGTGTGTGGCGGTAAGTTGGCGTAGGCTTGACCGGCTTTGTGGTGGTCATCTAGATTGAGCTAGTTGTGTCTTTTCGGTAGTTAGTTGATGCATATATTATAGTATTAGTATGACTTGAGTATTAGTAGGGTAGTGGTATATTAGCTGTAGATTTCTTTTCAGCTTTACTACTTCTGCTCCGTTACTTATCTGTTTTACCTTTCAATTTCGTAGATGTAATGGGTAGGCCATTGGCGTCGGTGATGGTACCCACTGAGGACTACTTTGTTTTATAATAGTTCTCACACCCGTTGTTTTCCTTTTTGCTTGCAAAGCCTATGGCTGCCACTGATTGAGATAAGGGAGTCGCGAGTTAGATCCCTTTCTTTCCCAATTGCTCAGCTAGTGGAGTACCCAGCTAGAGATAGTTTTTGCAATAGTCATTGTGCATACAAATATATTTACTTTTCAGTTCAGAGTTGTGGGAGAGGTGGTGTTATACTTATGGTTTATTCTTTTATACACCTTGGATATTTTGTATGTACAGTGGACTATATTTCTATTTTAGTAGCTTTTTACTGCTCTGTTACTTGCTTCTAGTGTTCTTTATGCTTTACAGTTACTACTATCACTTCATGTATACAGGGTATCCAATGTATGTGACGGATCTGTGGGCGCGCCCGGGTTGGCCTGAAATTCGGGGCGTGACAACTATTTTTCACCCTCAAAGCGATAGGCAGTTAGAGCGTACCATTCAGATTTTGGAGTATATGCTCAGAGCATGTGTTCTGGATTTTCCCAGCGCTTGGCGTCAGCACCCATCTGTGGCAAAGTTTGCTTACAACCATAGTTATCAAGCAAGCATCAAAATGGCGTCGTTTGAGGCTTTTTATGGACGAAATGCTGATCACCTCTTCATAGAGTAAGGTAGGAGAGAAATTGGTTTTGGGCCCGATGTACTTCAAGAAGCCAAAAACAAAGTTCGACTTGCACGTGAACTTTTGATTATAGCAGATAAACGTTGACATGGATTGGAGCTCCAAGTAGGAGACTACGTCTTCTTGAAAGTATTGCCAACTAAAGGAATCTAGAGATTTGGTATACATGGGAAGTTGAATCTTCGAGTCATTGGGCCGTTTGAGGTTTTGGAGTGTGTAGGCCCGGTAGCGTGTCGGAAGTACACAATGTATTTCATGTTTCGACACTCTAGAGATAGGTGTTCGACCTATCCTAGGTGGTGGACTTTGCCCGTTATAGCTCTGGAGGATTTGGGCTTTGAAGATCTTCCAGTGCGGACTTTCATTTGCAAAGTGAGGAAGCTTTGGAATCGCAAAATACTTTATATAAAGGTCCTTTGGAGCAATTAGGAGGAAGCACGAAGCTACTAGGGAGCTGAAGAGCGCACGTCAGGAGTGTTTTCCTCATTGTTTTCAGATGGTGGATTGAGATATTTGATTTTTAGTTTCGCGGATGAAACTCTTTTTTAGGAGGAGAGGATGTAGTACACTAGACTTTTGCAAATTGTGAAGTCTTAGTTAGATAAATTGTATTTAATACTATTTTAAAAATTTCGGCTTAATTTGAAGAGCTTGGGAGTGTTTTCAATGCTTAAATATCGCGAAAACGGACTTTGAAAATCAAATTCTGCAAAATTTGCAGTTTTGGTATTGTGTACAGGTAATGTTTAAGTGTACCGGAACTCAATAGAAGACTGGTTTGAGTAGCTCTCGGGTTTTGAGAAACTTAACTTGAGTACTGGTAGTGATTTACTGTGTACCGGTACTGATTTATCGTGTATCGGAACACAATAGAAAATCAGAAAATCCAATGTTCAGGTTCTGTGGAACTGGATTCTCATCGGAATACTTGAGCTATGTATCGATACTCAAATTCGTGTATCGGTACTCAATAGTGCAGAACCTGTTTTCACACAGGTTGCAATTTTCGAGTTATGGGGGACTTTTGGGATATTGTGGCAGCATATATATGTCACTCCCATCCCCACTTCTCTTTTATATGCAGCAGGAGCTTTGGAGAGGTAGGGTTCTATTCTTTTCTCCATTTTCTTCATCTTTCCTTCTCTTTTCCTTGCATTTTCCACTTAGCTATCTTCTTCTTCTTCCTTCTCCATGGGACTAGGATCTTATAGAGCTAAGTTGAGAGTTTGGGCTTGGAAGGACAGTCGCTGGAGCTTTCAAACTTCATCCTCAAAACTTGGACTTGAGGGTTAGAGCTTGTATTGAGGTTAGTAAACTTCTTACCACTCTAAATTATAGAATTAAGAGGTTTTGGATAGAATTTTTTAGTTTTGTGAAAATTAGGGTTTATTTTAAAATTTTTCAAATGAGAGCTTTTGGTATAGAATTGATGCATTTAGAACACTCATCTAGATTGGAATTGAAGCCCCATTGTTTTGATTTGAAGCTTGGACAAGGATTCCTTGAGTTGAGGTATTTTACAATCATTTTTCTTGAGATTTTTGATAATCCGTCGAGAGATTTTTAAGTTGTCTTGACTACTTGAAATTTTTTTTTAGGGCTTAAGAAAATTGGGGGACAACTTTGATTCGAGGAACGAACAAGTTTCGTCGACTATCCGGTGGTTTCGACCTCATCGAAATTGGTGCACTCCTTTTATATCTTCAACTCCTTATGTTGAGGTCATTCCATGATTTAGCATGCTAATTAGACTATTTGTGAATTTATTAGCATGTGAGTTCATCATTCTATGCACGATTTATGATTGATCTATAGTAGAGGCCATATGTAGTATGATACATGCAAGTCCTTATACATGAGTTTTCTTGCTAGTAGCACCATTCACTTGGCGGTAACATGAGTAGTTAGCTCTTATACTTGCATTATAGTCGAGTAGAGATATATATTCCTTGCATTATTGGTTATCTCTTATACTTGGTATAGTTGAGTTAAGATCATGAGATCTTATGTGATAGTATACATATGCTTGGTAAGGTCATGAGATAAAACTATTCTATACATGTGGCATAAATGCTCTATAGTAGAGCCAAGAGGTAATTATACAAGATGCATGTAATTTCTTATGTATGAACATGGTTGTAAGTAGTGACATCTACTTAGTTGGAGCACATGTAGCCATCTCCATGCTTGATATAGTTGGTATATATATATATATAATATATGTGCTAAATGTAATTGGGTCATCATATGACAATGAATATCTTCTCTTTAAATATAAGCTGAGACAATGAAAGGGTCAAAAGACCAAACATATGACCAAAGGGTCGAGTATCGAGATTCTATATCTTTAGATATGACAGCAAGTGACCACGTTTGCTTGTGAACTATGCTCATTCGCATATGCTTGTGAGGATCGATCCCTACAAGCCGGCACTCAGGAGTTTAGCCATCCTGACACCATACTCGCCCATGCGGGCTTGGGCATTGAAAGGGGCTGCCATAGGGGAGGCTCATCCCTAGAGTGGGGATGTTGACTACTATAAGACTATGAGGCACGGCACAAGCTGAAAAGTTACCTTGTGTAAATCCCCAAGAAATTGGGTAAAAGTTAATTAAACTTGACATTGAACATCACATATGTTGACTACTACGTACGGGAAGTTACCTTCTGTAAATCGCGTCTGAATAATTAGCAAACATGTTTTTTAAGCTGTATTTTTCAACGAATTTATAAATTAGGATGTGAATTTTATTCGTATTATACCTGTACCAAAATTTTGCTGAATCCAAATTACTAACTATGGTATCACCCGACTATTTCGAATTGAAATAATTAACTAACTTGAAAATAAATCAAGTTTGAATGATAAATTGGTTAATAAATAGATTTATATCTCTAATAACAATTTATGTTCAAATTGTGGATTTAATATTGACTTTAAATTTTGAGTTTTGTTCATAAATTTAAAACTGAATTCATTAATTTAAAATTTAGAATTATTTCAAAATTTTAAAATTTGGGTACACATTAAAAGAAAATTTGTATGTTATGAAACACATATGAAAAATATTTACATTATAACTAAATTGAAAATATATAAAACTTATTTGGAGACAAAGTAAAGTTAGGAAAAAAAGAAAAAAAGTCAATTGATAAACAGACTCATACCACTAATAACCATTTAAAATCATAATATGTTAATTGTGACGTGCATCGCACGTGCACTATAACTATCTATATATGTACTATGTATAAAAGTATGTATTGAATTTGAGTGTGTCAACAGACTCATCGTTTGGCGGAAAAAAATTTGGTTCATTTTTTTTCTTATGCAAAATAAACAACGTAACGATACAAACTTTTAGTTCTTTTTTTCTCTAACGGATAACTTTAAAAATATTTCATATATTTTCATTAAGGTGAATATTTTTAAATATCTCAATTTTATCTACTAATATTTTGTTCTTATATTTACTTTTTATTGATTGCAACCAACAATCAAATTTGAATTTAATTTCAAATATATATTTATTTTTTAAACTTATTTATTTTAAAATTTTATTTTATCTTAAATTCAGAGTTAAAACTTAGCTATATACTGAATATTTTTGTATATTTTTTGAATTTTGACGAATCTAAAATTTAAGTATGTGTTTTAAACTAAAAAATATCAAAATTTTAATACCTTTATTTAAAAATTTAATTGTTAATTCAAATTTGATATCCAAAATTAAATCTAATTCATGATCTAAACTCAAATTTTATAAAATGAAAAAATAGAACTATGTAATTATTTTGGTAAACAACTATTTAAATTTGAGTTAGAATATGACAGATGTTTTCTAATAGTATAAAATAGATGAATTTTTTTTTATTTTAAATTTTTATTGTAAACTTTTGAATAAATATGGTATACAAATTTATATTAATTTGAGATAGCTATTAAAATAATTTTTACGTGCATTTGTTCGTACACTCAACTAGTGTGTGTGTGTGCATATATATATGTATGTATGTACGTATGTATAACAACTGCATTTAACTCCCTCAAAGATGTAAATATGACCCAGGCCTTGCAGGAACATGCATTTCGCGTAGCAGTAGCTCTCTACTATGTAAACTCCCCGATCTAATTTTCGCTCTCAAATTTCAACTCCATGGCATTTTGCAGAGAGGTTTCCAAAATCCGTGAAATTTGAGTTGCACGTTCCTCTCTAAGTCTACTTTCACATGGCTCCCTCTGCATGCCAATACTGTGACACTTCTCACATAAAATGATAACCGCTTTGCAAAATGCTCCATTTTCACACTTTGCAAAAATTAAAATTTAGCCGTCTAACCTTAGAGTTCTAACTAAAAACTCACCAATGTATGTATTTCGCCCAATGGCACCTTTCCATAAATTTTTAAGCAATTCGACACATAAAACGAAGCACTTTTTGCTGAAAAATCAATTTTCTTTAAATTGACCACTTCCTGTATTTTGCCTTAAACCATACTTTTATCATGCCAAACCTGAAAACAGACTTCACCACGACTTTCGGCACTGCCAGACCTTGAGGGTGCTAGTTTTCTTTTCATCAAAAACTATTCCATTTTATAGAAGAAGCCTACTCCTTTCCGAAATTATCTGGTTAACTCAAATTTTTTGGAAATTTAGAAATTTAAGAAATTTCGGTTTCTACATTACTCCCTCTTTAAAGGAACTTTCGTCCCTAGAACTTAACTATGCACCTATCATAATTAAATTCAGATATTGTCCACCATTGTGGTTAACCTTCGAGAAGATTAATGCTACTCCTGATTCACCTACCTTATCTTTGAATCTGGAACGATCAAACTCCATAACGGAGTTTTCTCCTATACTTGAATCCACTTCGGAGCTTCCTAGAAGCTTTGATCCTCCTGTTTCAGTACCTTATGTATATTCACTAGGGATGGATCAAGGACCTGAAGTAAATATGAAACATGCGGTTCCACCTAGACGAGACGATGGGAAATGTACCAACACTAAGCCTACGGACCGATACCCACTGGGATCACCACCGTCCAAAAGTTTGCAGACTAAACCTGTACCATCAACCAAGACCACTTGATCCCACACATCTACAAAAGCCTGAGCGATAAGTGCTCACTGACCTGAAACTCCGGCTCAAACTGACATTGGTCCATATAACTCCTTTGCCAACTCGAGTTGTCGAGAGCCTTTACCTTCCAGTTCGATACATAACCATTGGGGCCCCTTACCATGCCTAGTCCAATTACCGGGCTCTCACTGACGACAATGCCCACTCAACACTTTCTACGATCATATAGATGCATGAAAGCATACACCTATCATTACCGGTGCCCTTTATGCTAATCCAACACCTAAGCACGGAGTATGTTTCCGATGGTCAGAACGACACATTCCAACTAGCCGACTTCGTCAACCAGCTCACCAGGAGCTAAACCTGTGAGAACTGAGAATTTTGTTGTGTAGCTAAACTCTCTATTGATGATGTTTTTGTGTGTATTTTAATTACATAATCACTCATCAAGTTTCGAGAGAAAACAAGTTAGGATGAAGGTTTTACGCGATCTCTACTTTTCACTTAAAGTGAATAGTAACCTGAGTTTCCGGAGAGGCCAATGAGAAGAGATGGCTTCTGGCGCATATAAGACTATGTTCATAGTGATCCAATAGCTCGTTTTAAACTGTCTGACTATCCCGGACCTGATGGCGCTGACGGATTTTGGGTTTGATGTACGGTTCTCGAGAAAACTAGATTTTATCACAAAGTGGACTTTTATTCTTTATTGTCTTTGCTTTCTAAAACTTACCGTTGCTTCGTTTTGCGTGTGGAACCTCGGACGGGGACCTTTCTGTGAGAGAAAGTCTATGTTGAGGGACTTTGGGCCGCATTTTCGCTAATCAAGGGAATTTAGAGGTGATTATAGGTATATATATGTGTGTGGTTTATGTGAGCCAGAGAGAGGATGGATCTGTCGCAAATCTGCGACCGAATCAAATGAAACAAAGTCGTGGTTTTCATGGTTCGGCAGTGCCGGAAGCGCTGGTGCAGTCCGTTCATAAATCCGACGGACAGATCGCCCGAGATTATGCGATTATCGAGAAGGGGTCTAAAGCGGCGAAACGATAATTTTGCAAAACCCCCTATATTTTATGTACCGAATCGCATGAGATCACACATGGAGGTGCGTACGTGCGTTTTACACGTGCTATGGATGGCTTGGCTATAAATTCTGAGGTTTGGGGGTGTTTGCTACAAAATGACACCTTTGTATATATAGGTAGCTAGGTTTCCTCCTCCACAAACCCTAACCCTAACACTTATCTCCTCCAAACTGAACCCAGCAGCCTCCCCTCCCTCCTCTGCGTGCGCCGCGCGCTCCCCGGCCGCCAATGACCGTGCTCCAGCCGGCCAAACGCCGGCTGCACCTTCACCACTTTCTTCTTCATCTCCTCCACCACCTTGTCTCTCTCTCTCCCTCTCTTCCTCTCGGTTTGGAGCCAGCTCGAGGTTTCCCTGCCTCCCCTGCTTGCCGCCGGCGTCGCCCCGACAGTGCCGGAGCCTTCCCCAGCCGCTGCACCCCTGCCGTGCACCGCCGCCCTCCCTGCGGCCTGCGATGGGGTCTAGGGCACGCACGGCTCGGGATCTGGTGCCGAACCCACCACGACATCCCGAGGCTTGCCCCACCTCCCTCTCGAACCTCTGGCACCCCCGTATCCGACTTGGGTGGTCGCCGCCGCCGCCGCGCGCACGGAACGCCGCCGCGGCCACCCCTGGGCCGAGCAGAGCCTAGGCTGCCATGCCTCTGTCGCGTGCCGCCGCCGTCGTCGCCAATCGCCACGTTCCCACTCCTCGCGACTTCCGCGGTGCCCCGCGACCTTCCCCGGCCTCCCCGGACCTCGCCGTCGCAGGAGGAGACGACCCGAGGCCGGCCCTGGTCGTGCGGGCTAGGGCTTGTGGCCGCGCCGCCTACGCCGCCTTCCGCCGCCGACTTGTGCGCGCCTCGACTCCCCCCAGTCAGCCGCACCACGCTGCCACCGGTGCACCCGCCGCCGGAGCCGCCATTGGCCGGACCCGAGCCTGAGCTTCCCCTTGCTTGGTGCGGCTAGGGCATCGTTGCTCGCCGCCCCTGCCGCCTCCCACCGCCGGCTGACGTGCGCGTTGGCTTCCCCCGGTCGGCCATACCCGGCCGCCGCCGGAGCCCCCGCCGCCGGAGCCCCCTGCTGGCCGGACCGAAGTCGAGCCCTCCACCTTGGCCGGTTTTGACCCGTTTTCGGTCGTCGCGTCGTTTCGACGACCCCGGACCTCTTCAAAACCCGCAGAGGGGAGCACCGTGATCCTGAGAGTCCCCCGATCACAGTGCTCACCTCGGATCCTGTCGCGGAGGCCCGATTCGCGTTGTTCACCTCCGTCGCTCCCCGTTCGCCTCGACCGCTGAAGTTCGGGTTGATCCCGTGCACTCCTTGGTTGCTCGCTGTGCTCCGGACAGTGAGCACGGCACTCGTCTCGTCAAGGGCTATCAACCGATGCTCTCGGCCGACCTCGGAGATGCCCGGTTTGCGGTAACGGTTTACTTTTCCTCCCACTTTTTATATAAATGCAATTATGTTTAGTGGTAGGGTTGTTTGCGCAATTGTTGTGCGGGTGGCTATTGTTGGCAGTATGTAAATGTCGGGGGTGACCTCCGGACTGGCTGTCCAAGGTCTGTTACCCCTCGCGGAAGCCGAAAATCAGTTTCGATGTGTTCCCGGCAAAACCCGCCGGCGAAACACGCTTTTGGGTCGGGATTCTCCCGATGCTTTTGGATTGCCCTAGGTTATGCCGCTGAGCCTTGTTGGCTAGTCTCCCTGGCCGTCTCGAGTGTTCGGAGACGTCCGGTGAGCGGCAGTGGGTTTCGGTGTCGAAATTGACATTTCCGGGAACAAAAATCGGAACGATTATCCGACGATAATTGTTTCGACGTGAGATCTAGTGTTCCCTGCCAGAACATCCAAATGGACGTATCTCAGGGCAGCGGTTGACTCGTAGAGCGAGTCGGTACCTTTCGGGACTTTTTATGAGTCCCGGGGACGTCCCGGTGCGATTTCGGGACTTCCGGCGATTTACGGAGACCGATTACTGGGAGACCGAGTCTCGGGATTTGGGATTGTGTGTATGTGTCTTCCAATTGAGTCATTTGAGATTTGTCTCTTATTCGGTGGACCTATCGTAGGTCCGGTTGATTTGCGGCGCGTCTAGGGTTCCGACGCGACTTTGACAGGTGGGTACTTCGACCCGGAGTTGGTCTAGTGGTGCATGCTCGGTGACGTTCCTTCCACTCTTTCCTTTTCGTTTCGTATACATATATATATACATGTTGATAGTGAGCTTGGCACCTTGAGATCTTTATTTTACTCTACTTGCATTCTGTCACGCCCCGAGACCGCCAATTTGGTCGGTTCGGGCACGCACACAGACCCGCCGAACGGACAGAGTTTTTCCTGTACGTCCAAGGCGTCACAACCAGTACAATTCAAGAGGTTCCAAACAGGAACAGAATTCATACATAGATTGCATAAGGAAAGTATCATAAATTTCTATGCTATTACAAGCATTCACAATATATCCACATAATATAGTTTTTGTCTTTGTTCTCTTTCCAAATACAACCAAATTATTATTACATTCCTTTAATTCCAATACCCCTAAGATACGCAGTAGAGGGTACATCTATCCTGGTCACAGTGGTAGGACGCTAACTATCAGGCTACGTCCTTCCCTCGCACCGCCGCGCCGCTCATGTGTGGACCTGAAAAACAGTGGGATGAGAACTATCTAAAATAGTTTCCAGTGGGTAAGGCCACCCAAGGGAGAAGCTCGACCCACCAAGTCCAAAGGAAGCATAAAAGCATGGTTAGTACATATACATAACTTGCAAGTATATAACTCTACTATATGCAAAAACAGTAAACATGCTTATGCTTCAACAAATGCGATAATGAAATCCATGCAATACATTTTTCACTGTTATTCCACTATCCATTTCACAATCAACCTGCTCCTAAGGTTCATTCACCTTAGCTAAGCCACACACGACTCACTCTCGAGTCACTCATCAACGGGTTATCACCCCTCTAAGGTTTACTTATTCTAGTCAAACCTTCCCCGACTCACTCTTGAGTCAAACATCATTGGGCCACCGCCCCTCTAAGGTTTACTTACATTAGCCAAACCTTACCCGACTCACTCTTGAGTCAAACATCATTGGGCCACCGCCCCTCTAAGGTTTACTTACATTAGCCAAACCTTACCCGACTCACTCTTGAGTCAAACATCATTGGGCCACCGCCCCTCTAAGGTTTACTTACTCTAGTCAAACCTTACCCGACTCACTCTTGAGTCAAACATCATTGGGCCACCGCCCCTCTAAGGTTTACTTACTTTAGTCAAACCTTACCCGACTCACTCTAGAGTCAAACATCAGCGGATTACCGCCTATGTCCAGGCCTGAGGAGATGAACATGCCACATACACCTCAGCCTACAATCCACTCGGTACGTAAGGGATATACCACAAACACCTCCGCTACTCAAATCACTGCCGGGCGAGGAGAACCACACATACCCACAATTATGAGTCACTTGCCGGGCGAGGAGGACCACACATACCCGCAAGTATAATCTGCTGCCGGGCGAGGAGAACCACACATACCCGCAGCCACAATCACTTGCCAGGCGAGGAGAACCACACATACCTGCAAGTATCAGTCTAGGGATTCCGAAATCCATTCCAAAGTCTCAAAGGGTTCATCTTTTACCCTAAGATATCAACCTCTTCTAGGTTCATATTCTCATGTCCAAGTGGTTAGCCTACCACTATATTTTCCAACCTATGTTCAATGACACTAGGTTCAATGTCCTGTTTAAGTGATCTTCATATCACTATGTTATCTCAACCTAGGTTCAACGACTCTAGGTTCACACACATTACAAACCAAGTGGTCTTTCTACCACTATGTTATACAACCTAGGTTTACCCACTCTAGGTTCATCACTTGATCCAACCTATGTTTAATAACACTAGGTTTAATACCATCACATTCCAACCTATGTTCAATGACACTAGATTTAATACCATCACATTCCAACCTATGTTCAATGACACTAGGTTTAATACCATCACATTCCAACCTATGTTCAATGACACTAGGTTTAATACCATCACATTCCAACCTATATTCAATGACACTAGGTTTAATACCATCACATTCCAACCTATGTTCAATGACACTAGGCATAATATCATCACATTTCAACCTATGTTTAATGACACTAGGTTTAACATGCATACATCACCTTTCAAGTATATATATATATATATTATGAAATACTCGAATTCTCTTACATGCAAGGTGAGCCCATGGCTCAAATCACTTGGATATACACCCAATGCCAACATGCACATTACAGTTCTTTCTTATCCTAGTTGTCCATACCTAGGATTTCTAATTTTACATGGCCTCTAGCCCTTGTTTAACCACATGTCAAGTTCTCTTGCGTATAGAGAAAATTAGCTCACCGCTATGTCCACACCTAGGCATACACATGTCCATTTGTATCTATGTGTTCTACATGCCTATAGTTCCAATCCATGATAGTTAATGGTATTAACATCATATGATCTACACATTCATATTTACCACTTACCAATTAACCTACCATTACATTCATCTAGTAAAATAAATTATACTTTACTCTTTGGCATGGAAGTGACCTAATCACTTCGGTAAACACAAACCCATCTCACGCGCTTTCTAATTGCTTGTAGACACTTGCAATTAGGCTTCCAATGACGATTCGCCGCGCTTTAAGCCCAACGAACCCAAATCTTCATGAATCGGCTCGATACCTCCACTTGATCGCCGAAACATTGTTATTCTTCGAATCGACGTTACTAGGCATCCATCCATAACCTTTAATTGAAGGATTACACGATCAATTTAGATCAAAACCTCATAGTTCGGTGTACTACACACACACACACACACACACACACATATATATACACACACACACACACATATATATATATATATACATATATACATATATACAAATATACATATACATATACATATATACATATACATATACATATACACATATACATATACATATACACATATACATATACATATACACATATACATATACATATACACATATACATATACATATACACATATACATATATATATATATGTATATATATATATAATTGAGCTCTTTTGCTTTTGAAAGCACCAAGTTATTGATGCTTATAGGATTTCAGCCTTTGGATGAAAAATTGTAAGATTAGGATTATAGTGGTCCCCTAGGGTTGTGGGTGGTTGGTGGAATTGCATAATCTAAAGGGTAGAATTGGTTAAAGGAATAGATCTAACGGTAAAAAGTTTACAAGCATCAAGTGTTTGGTGCTTTTAAAAGCACCATAGCCGCACTCTCTCTCTCTCTCTCTCTCTCTCTCTCTCTCTCTCTCTCTCTCTCTCTCTATATATATATATATATAGTCTGGTTAGGGTGTTTCTAATAGCACTAAGCATTTAGTGTTATCAAGTTTTTTACCATTAGATTTATCTCTGTAACCAATTCCACTCCTTAAATAATGTCATTCTACCAACCACCCACTAAATGCAAGCGAACCACTATCATCCTAATCCTACTAATATTCATCAAAAAGTCAAAAATCTATAAGTACCAATGACTTGGTGCTATTAGAAGAATTCTAGCACAGTTCTATATATATATTCGAGCTATATCGAGCCGAACACGAACGAGCTGACCCCAACGCGTATTCGGCTTGTTCATTAAATGTGCGATTGATCTCGAGCTCATTTCAAGCCGACCACGAGCTCGCTCGCGAACAGCAAACTGAATTGCCAGCCTTAGCTAGTTGGGATATAGTGGTTACAGCTGCTTGTTGGCGGATTTGGAGGGAAAGAAAGAATATAATTTTCACAAACAAGTCCTGTTTAAGTCTTTTATAACTTGAAAAAATTAATTATTTTGTCAACTGTTGGGCAAATGGGCAAATAATCTTGTTACAGGGAGAAAGAAGAAAAGATGTGTTGTCGGATAAAGAAAGAGTCTCGGCAGCAAAGCAGAGCTAGATCTGATCATGGAATTTTCAGCTTCGATTTGTTTTTTCTATTTTGAGTCCTTCGGAATAGTATTGTTCTAGTTTATGTAACTAGCCTGTTTGTTGGTGGCTCTTTCATTTTTCTGAGGTGTGCGATTAGTTTATTTGCGCTATGCATTCTCTTTCTATGTATTATATACGGTTTTGTCCTCTTTAATAAAAGTATTTCCTTTCCAAGGCCTTTACCCCCACGCCCACCCCCCACCCCCCACCCCCCACCCTACTACTACTCCCAAATTAAAAAAAAGAAAAAAGGAAAAAGGAAAAACGTTAACACCAATAATGGCCTAAATCATTAGCTTTATAAACGCACATAGACCAAGTAATTATAACTATGGAACTCTACTTAATTTCCGCGTCCTTAAATGATTCTCTTCACTGCCGATTAAACTTCCAATCTGCCTAAGCCCCCACACACCTGTAAGTTTGTTTGCAAGAACTCCCAACAGAGACACTGTATTTGTGCTTGGGCTTGGTAAGAAATATAGGCAGGCGAAGCAGAACCTCACACACGCACTTCTTATCCACCTCCTTAATCCATCGGCAGCAGTCTCTATTTGCTCGGGGCTCCTCCCTATGCTCGCCTTCATGCCGGCCTTTACGCCCATGCCCATGCCCATGCCTGTGCCCCTGACCATGACCGTGACTATGACCATGTCGACCCTCTCGCTCGTCTTCATCCTCGTCATCATCGTCAGTACTGCCGTCGTCATCATCATCATCATTATTATCATCGTCATAATGCAGCTTCATTTGATTTGAATCCTTAGGAGGGTCTTCTGTCACTGGCAAGACCGCACAAGCCTGGTTTGCAAGCGCAAACTGCGTGAGGCAAAAGGCGTTCGACTGCCCACACCCTATCCTGAGCAACGAGAACAAGGTTAAGATCATGAGGGTTAACGGCAGCTGAGGTATAACTCTAGCTTTCTCCATTGCATGTTTTTTGGTTGAAGAAGCTCACAAGGGCAATGCCATTTCATTCTATATATGTACAGCGGCTTCTTGTTTAGTAGGAGGGTGGTAAGTGGAGGATGCATGCTCTTTGTTCCAGGAGGTCGAAAAGAGGCACTAACATAACTAAATGGTTAGGTCACTCACGCTTGAAGAATGAAGTTGATCAGTTCATGCTTTCGTGGAAGATTATGATTTCATTTCTTGCTAAGCAGTTGGTGCGGGGTTGGTACTACAAGGAATATGCATACACGATCTTTCTGTTCTTTCCTTTCTTTCTAGTTTCTCTTCGTATTTCATTTTTTATTTTCCCATCCTCTTCATGGGAGAATTTGATAGCGATCCTCTTATCACGGTGTCATAAGTCTCATACTTTTAAAAAAAAAATTATTTTGGAAATCCCTTGACAACAGCGCCATCTTCTTTTCTTTTCTAATAGAACACTACAGGGATCATCTTGGGACTTGTACAACATGAATAAATTATATGAGGAGGTTATCTAACATTATTTGTACTCACAAAAGAAAGTCTACGCAAATGTAGAGGACTTGTATTTGAGATGGTAATGCGTTTATTTTTGTATATTGGGTGCTTGAAAGTGTTACTTTTACTAGGTTTCACCCTGAGCTCTTTCTTCAATATCTCTTTGTTTCTAACACATGCATGTTGCATCATCTTGTCTCGTTTATGAATTAATATATTTCCAGATCGCAAGAGAGACAAAAATAACCTGTTTGACATAGAGAATTAAATTGTCTTTTCTGCAAACAAAAAAGCAAAACAGATTTGGTGCTGATACGCTTATGTTCCCCAGCTATTGAAACCGCCGTAGATTACTGTTTCCTTTAACTGTTCGAAGTACTCGGAAGCTCCTTTTTCTTGCTAGTACAAATTGCTACGCCAGAACACTGTTGTCTACAGATAAGTACTGAGAGTTTCAACATTTGTTGCATGTGTTAGAAAAATTACTTTGCAGCGGAAAAATAAATCAAACAAAATTAATTTTAAAAAATTTAAGATTCGATCTCAAAAATCACGTAAATAGGATTCCTCATATTTTTTAAGATTAAAGGAGAAGAAAGATCTAATCTTCACCTTTACGCGGGTAGATCTTCACCGCAATCTGATGATCGTGTTATTGGTTCTTTTGAAACCGCGCAAGCGTCCGGCCTCTACAGGTATCACACGAGATTGGTGATCTAATCAATGTCCTCAACGAGGTGCTAGCTCCTTTACAAAGGACGTCTTTCTTGCTAGAGGATCAAAGAGAAGAAGAGAGAGGGAGAGAGATGAAGGCAAGGATTTTTTTAAAAACTCCCGTATCTTATATAGAGAGATATAATCCGTTTTATAATAATATAATATCCATTAAGAATAAGAATGGTTTAATTTTATCCTTTTCTTAATTAGTTAGATCGATCAAATCCTAATTTAATTTGACTTGAATTCTATCCTAATTTGATCATATCAAATTAACCCTGTCACAACTTATTAACGGTTAGTAAGTCCTCTCTTACAACATTTGCACTTTAATATCTCTAATTTATAATAATTATAAATTACTATAATTATCAACATATTGACAATTAGGTCATTTGTGATTCAAAAATTACGATCTAGTCATCCTATCAGTCACAATCTCTTATGTGTGTGACCCTATAGGTTCATATTCTATCTGGTAGTAAGATATATTCTGATCACTATCAACAATATCACTGAAACTCCTTCTAATGGTCGGAATAATTTCAACTCAGCCCAATGAGAATTATCGATCATCCAGATAATTCTCATGAGTCTCACAATGCATCAGTAACGCCTAACATCATATAGTGGCATTCCAGTAGAATGAAATACTGAATCTCTTGGTACAATTGCAGTATGATACAGTCCTTCTATCAAGAGTCCCGACTAGACGGAGGTCATGGAATAGCTCGTCAAATCTCATCGTCTGTCATATGTCAAAGTTATTCGACTCGAGTTTCTAATATCGAAAACCTTTTTCGCTATTAACTCTGCCCTGGCCAACATCTTCTGAACTCGGTCTCATAAATCACATAGAACTGACACCCTTATCTAGCAAGAGAGATAGATTCCATATAGGTGCACACCCTTTTCCTACAACGAACTTACTACAACCAACATGCACCGCAAGGACGCGAATGGTTAGGAACTAAATGTATGTACAGTCAAACTACAGTAATCTCATTGTGAATAGTCGAGGCACCGCAGGTCAAAGGACCAGTCACACTACTGCAACATTGAGTCAGTCACTTACGAGTGAGTAGACATCCAAATGACTTCTCGCGTTGGTCATGCTCGGTACCCTTATTCTCTAATAACCACCTGCACATGCGCTTCAGTGTCCCCGCACTGTTGATTCGAGACTCGTTTACCCAAAAGGGAAGCGGCCTGTGTACCAATCTCACCGGATCAATCACCGTCCCCGTGATGATCCATCGATCAAGAGTATTTAGGAATTAACCACCAATGACACGTCTTAAATTCTCAACTCTTAAGAATACGTGTCATCATCTTATTAATTTCTTGGACGATTCATGGACACATATACAACATGAATGAAAATAAAAATCCAAATTCATTCATAATTAATATTTAAATCAAATACAAATTTATGTCCTGAAAAGAATATATGTGTCGGCCTGGTTGGCTTCTAGGGTATACATCTAACAGCATGCACATTTAACAGTTAGGAAAAGCCTAAAAAGCTAATAAAATCATTGCTCAAATCAAAATACTTGGGGCACGTTTGGTTCGATTTATATAATATTACAGGTTATTTCGACATAACAAGATATTTGAGATTTTTGAATCAGATTAATTACTACTGATGCTACATTAATTATCATGTTTGGTTTAATGAAGCAATGTACTGCTGGATTACAGTGCATATTGAATTACTATATTTGATTCAGTTTATATCCTGATATTAAAGTGTAGTTTATTCTAAAATTATCCTTGTGGTCATATTTAATATTTTTTTTTACTAAACTAATTAATATAATTTGCATTTGAATTAATTCTATTAATAATCAATATACAAAAAAGACCACACATAAAAAATTTATAAAGTAAAAAAATTAATTTCAACTCATATAAAAATAAATAAGAAAAAGATCATATTATATACTCATACGATCATTCAAAAATAAATAATTTTCAATTTAAAAGCTCATTTATAAGGGTTCGTGCAAATAGGAATAGAGGAAGGAGCTAGAATCCTATGCTTTCGAAAGTACGGAGACTTTCGTACTTGTAAGTTGTTTTTAATGATGGGACATCCGATTCGGCGATTGGTTCCGTTAGACATGATCTATACTATTGGAACTATCTAGAAACCAAATTTCGTAATTTTTTTATTTCATTTGCCTAGTGAACGAGTAGCCTCAAAATGAATGGCTGAAAATAAAAATCTCATATAAAATAATGACAGAAAATTCAATTTTTAAATCAGAAGTATTGATCTTGCTATTGATGTTAAGTAGATTTCTATTAAAGTTTCATGTAATTTGGATTGTTCTATACCGTTGAATTTAAAAACGTGCCACATCAACCGTTAAAATAGTCATTTTTGAGACCTTTTGATCACTTGGTAAATGATGTCAAAAAATTATGAAACTTAGTTTCTAGATAGTCCCCATAGCGTAGATTATGCGTAACGGAGCCGATCATCGAATCAGATGTCCTATCATCGAAAACAACTTACAAGCACGAAGGCCTCTGTACTTTCGAAAGCACAGAAGACGTACCCTAGAGGAAGAGAGGGAGAGAGAGAGAGAGAGAGAGAGAGAGAGAGAGAGATAAAAATGACATATTGAAAGGGTTTGGGGGGATAAACTTATAATTTTACATAATATAGAAGAAAAAAATAAAGTATTGAAAGGGTTTGGAGGGTTGGAAATGTAATATTATAATTTTACGTAACATACAAGATTATTCGTCATCAGTAAAATGAGATACCCATCTTTTCACTAGGTAATATTTTTGGAATAATTTTACACCATTTGTAATGCTACATTACCAATCAGATTACAGACTGGATGAACCAAACGCAGTAATCCTGACAAAATTGCATGTACTCCTGGCAGGATAACCCGAACTAAACGCGCTCTTAAAGTTAAGGTATTTATTTCAAAAGTTAAGGGAGTAAGGGACCCGATGCGATGAACAGATATTATTATAACTAATTATTTCAGTTAATATTTTTTTTCTATGTATAAATATATACTTATTTGGATTTTGATTAGATTCGTAGTAAAATCCTAGTTAAATTAGGATAAATATTTAAAAGTCCAGTGATATTTATATTAAGATAAATTAGTAAAATCCTAGTTAAAGATAAATTTATTTAGATTTAAATATTAATTAAAGTAGGATTTCTAATAGTACTAAAATTTGGGTACATTATATCATATGCATTATATAATTTATGGATGGTGGATTAATTAGTGTCAAGGTCGAGAGCTCTCAGGTGTGTACGGCTAAGCCCTTGGGTGTCGTACGAGAGAGAAGCTAATGTATTCATTTATGACACTAGTTGTTTCGTACATATCAAACGTGTGTTGCTTCTCTATTCATTTTTTTTTATAATTTTTTTTATTTTGCTCAAAAGAAAAAATTTAGGAGAAAAGAAGTGAGAGAAGAGGTTGCAACAATGGTGAATTGGGTGGGTGAATTTTAAAGAGGAAGAAAATGAGGAGGAAGAAGATCACTTATCTGCTGTTAAAAAATAAACAGTTTTCTAACGATAACAAATCAAAAGAACAAATATGAATATCACTGGACTTTTATAGAAATAAGAGTTAAAAGTTGAACTTTGTAGGGATATATTTGCTATTCGAAATGTTTACAGTGAGCTGTATGCATGTGACGCCCCAACTTTCCAGGGGGTCACCCATCCTAGGACTACTCCCGTCCTAGCACGCTTAACTCTCTTAACCTCTTGGACCTAACCACCGCCCAAAATGCTTAAGCCGGGTTAAGAGTTTAGCCATATTATATTTTATATATAGGACTATCTGGGTTCTCACAATGCAATTAACCCTATATAATACATGGATGGTGGATTAATTTGTGTCACGCAGGAGAGCTCTCGGGTGTGTATGGCTGAGCCCTTGGCGTACCGTACTGAGAGAGAAGCTTGGCCAAGTGTCTAGTGCAACTTGTGCACAAGTGCGTGAACGAAGAGAGTAGTCTTTAAGATTTATAAATGACGAGAGAAAAAAGAGCTCAGATTGAAGCTACTCTATGTAGAAAAATAATCAGGTGTAATTCTTCTTTTTGGTTAGTAACTTCACTCGTATTTTTTATTTTTTCTCTCTTTTATGGTTGTGTCAGCAATAGTTTTTTGCTGGAGAAACAGATTTATGGTAAAAATTCGATTTGACACCTTTGTTGAAAAATTTCAACAATCGGTATCGGAGCGAGTACCAGATTAACAACAGTTGGTATCTACGTAGGTTACGAAGTCTCAAAATCTCATATCAGAGCGAGTATCAGATTCCCAATTATACTTAAATATATAAAATCTTAACATTCGGTTCAGAGAATACTATATTAATAAATTAGCATCACAAAAAAAATCATTTTTCACTTGCATAATTAAACAATTTATCTGCATAAATACGTGCCAATAAAACTCGGAATTACTAGTATAAAAGTAATTCAATTAAGAGAAGAAAAAAAAAAGAATAAAACAAAATTTTATTTTATTTACAAATAAAACAATATTTTGCATTGAGATGATCTATCGGTTTTCTGTTTCAATATCCAAAATCATTTCTAAGAATGATTCAGAATCATATGGTGATGATACATATGAAAGGAGAAGAAAATGGATTTTTCTCAAATTTTTTTAATTTTTCATTTTTAAAATGATGTTATATGTTATATGTTATATATTATATATTATATGTCACGCCCCGCCGGGCCTTTAACACCGATTAGGTGGAAAGGATAACCGCACGGGCGCATGCCCCAGACCCGCCGAACGGATAGAGTCTTTTCTACCCGCCCAAGGCGTCACAACACAAGCTTATCCACAATATTCCAATTAGAAACGGAGTACATGAGTTGCACAAGGAAAGTATCAACAAAAAGAAGTTCTACTTCTATTACATCACATTGCACATTTATACATGCCCAAATTTTTCTTTTTCATTCCATACACCATGTTCCAAAACTATGAAATATACAAGTTTTCATACATGAAATAAAAATTTTCTATACTATCAAAATTCAAGACTAGGGGTACAACTCTATGTGTCACCAAAATAGAAGGGCCGCTATCTAAAGAGCCAAACCCTTGCCTCGCTCCGCCGCCACACTCGCGGAAGGACCTGAAAAACGTGGGGTGAGAACTATAAACATAGTTCCCAGTGGGTAAGGCCACCCAAGAGAGAAGCTCGACCCACCAGGTCCAAAGAAACACCATATGCATAAGTTAGATCACAATTAACTACGCAACAATTATTTACATGCTTGTAAATAAACATAAAGGATGCAACCAAATGAAATATAAATTATCATTCTCTCCTAGGTTCATCCTATATTTCACATTGACTAAGTCCAATTACTTGTCATTCACTTATGGTTTCAGAATCGCCGTCTCACCATAATGGTCCCAACATTTAAGGAGTGAACTCGTCACCTCCTAGTTCGAGTAGCGAACTCGTCGCATACTCGGGATAGTAAAATCGTCGCATATCCCGTCTCAACACCGCCATCACATGGCATGGGTAGCGAACTCGTCGCATACCCGGGATAGCAACCTCGTTGCACATCCCATCTCGACACCGCCAACTCATGGCGTGGTAGCGAAATCGTCGCATACCCGGGATAGCGAAATCGTCGCACATCCCGTGTCGACACCGCCAACTCATGGCATGATAGCGAAATCGTCGCCTACCCGGGATAGCAAAATCGTCGCACATCCCGTTCAACACCGCCAACTCGTGGCATGGTAGCGAAATCGTCGCATACCCGGGATAGCAAAATCGTCGCACATCTCATTGTTCACATTTTCTTCACTTGCCAACCTAAGTCTCATGACCTTAGGTTCAAGTCACTAAGTCTCACCTATGTTCAATAACACTAGGTTTACTTTCTCATTGTCCACCTAGGTTCATGACTCTAGGTTCCAATCTCACATGTTCCAACCTATGTTCAATGACACTAGGTTTACTTTCTCATTGTCCACCTAGGTTCCATGACTCTAGGTTCCAATCTCATGTCCAACCTATGTTCAATGACACTAGGTTCTATTCTCACATGTTCCAACCTATATTCAATGACACTAGGTTTAAATCATACATGCAACCATACAACAAGCATAAATAATTAAATTATACTTGAATTCTATATCATGCAATAGGAGCTCATTGCTCTACCTATCATGATTTTACCTTTGCCAACATACAATTTCTAGGGTTCACAACACATACCATTTTATCTTTAAATGGATATTTATCCTAGACATGGAAGTGACCTAATCACTTCGGTAAACACAAACCCACCTCAAGAGCTTCCAAATTTTTGTATTCTTCAAGCTCCTAAGTGTTCAAGCCTTGAGTTCTTGCTTCAACCCAAGCTTCTACAAGAAAATGGTCCGTTACTCGTTACGAACCCTTAAATCAACTCAATACATGAAATCAAGTGTTCCAACATGATTTCCAATGCCTCAATTGCAATTCCCGAAGGTCCAAATATTTTTAGAACCTCCCAAGGCAAAAACCCTCATTTGACCTAGGTTTCACATGCATGCATGTAGAACCTCAAAATTTCTTGGCCAATCTCCACATTTTGTGTTTTAGATTGCCTAGGGTTCCCAAAAATCTCATAATAAAGGATTAAATCCAAGGTTTGAACCCAAAACGTGAGGAACTAACCTTAACACGAATTTTCCAAGCTCATTCTTGCACTAAGAAACTTCTTTTCTCCCTTGGAAGCCTTTTCCAAGCTCCAATCCACCACTTCTCCAAGCTTTGGAGAGTCTCTAGAGAGAGAAAGTGAGAGGAGTAGAGAGGAGAAGTAGAGAGGAAAACAAATGAGAAGGGGAGAAGGTCTCAGCCATTCATACACCCCCATTACATGTGAAAAGACCATTTTGCCTCTCTCCACAAACAACACAACAACCAGCCCAAAACTGGATTTTCGTAACACTGTATACTGGTATGTGCATGTGCATACCGGTATACGGGTGTTAGTTCTGGTATACCTCGAAGGATTCCGCAGAACCCGAGAGCTGGGTTTACTGTTTCGACCACAGCATTCCGGTATACTCATCACATACCGGTATATGGTGACAATTCCGGTATTCCCCGGAGAATTCCGCAAAACCCGAGAGTTGGGTTTTCGGTTCCAACCATGGCATTCCGGTATACTCATCACATACCGGTACTAATCACTTCAGTACCGGTATGGAGATCCACATACCGGAATCCAGTGCAGACTTCACAAGTTCAGCAGTTTTGACTTTTCGAAGTCCGTTTTCGCGCCCCATTTGCGCCGAAAACACTTCTCACAAGTCCCAGACTTGGCTGAAGCCTCACATATAGCCTCTCATGCTATTTTTCCACCGGAACTCCACAATTTGTAGAAGTTCGGTACGATGCACTGAAATTCAGTGTACTACATTCCTCCCCCCTTAAAGAGAGTTTCGGCTGCGAAACTAAATCATACCTCAGCTGGACTCAGCGAAGAGGTAAGGAAACCGCTCCCTCATTGAGCTTCCCAATTCCCACGTAGCTTCGCGCTCACCGTGATTCGTCCATTGTACCTTTACATAAGGAATTTCACGATTCCTCAAACTTTTCACCTCGCGATCCATGATACACAAGGGAAACTCCTCATAAGTCATATCCTCATGAAGCTCCATAGGCACATACTCGAGGACGTGCGCCGGATCATACAGGTACTTGCGGAGCGTCGATACATGGAACACATTGTGTATTCCCGCAAGTTTCGGCGGCAAAGCTAGCCGATATGCCACGGATCCCACACGCTCCAAAACCTCATAAGGTCCAATGTAACAGGCACTCAATTTACCACGAACACCAAATCGCTTCACCCCTCTCATGGGTGATACTTTCAAGAAGACGCGGTCTCCTACCGCGAATTTCAAATCTCGTCGACGTCGATCCGCATAACTCTTTTGTCTAGATTGTGCCGTCGATAAGCGTTCGCGTGCCAAGCGGACCTTTTCCTCCGCTTCATGCAACACATCCGGTCCTAAGACCCTCCTTTCGCCGACTTCACTCCAATGAATAGGAGAGCGGCATTTCCTTCCATACAAGGCCTCGAAAGGTGCCATACCGATGCTACCTTGGTAGCTATTATTGTAAGCAAATTCAGCCATCGGTAAGTGAGTAGGCCATGCACCCTTGAAGTCCAACACGCACGCTCGCAGCATATCCTCCAAAATCTGAATTGTCCTTTCCGATTGACCGTCAGTTTGAGGATGAAATGCTGAACTGAAATCGAGCCGTGTACCCAAAGCTTCTTGCAAGCTTTTTCAAAAATGCGATGTAAAACGGGAATCTCGATCTGAAACTATCGAGGTCGGGACCCCGTGCAACCGCATAATCTGATCCAGGTAGACTTGTGCTAACTTGTCTCCCGACCAAGTGGTGTGGATTGGCAAAAAGTGTGCCGACTTTGTCAAACGATCCACCACCACCCATATCGCATCGTGGCCACCTAGCGATCGAGGTAAGCCCACAACAAAGTCCATTGCGATATTCTCCCACTTCCAAACTGGAATGGGCAACCCTTGCAGTT
This sequence comes from Puya raimondii, assembly GCA_016920855.1. Lineage (NCBI taxonomy): Eukaryota > Viridiplantae > Streptophyta > Magnoliopsida > Poales > Bromeliaceae > Puya > Puya raimondii. Next base: position 209,138,908 of record JABWPP010000050.1, on the reverse strand, counting down.
TTCCTGCTGGAAAGCAACGCTCGGCCTTCACCTGTTGGCATACTAAACATTGTGCCACGAAGCGTCCAACATCAAGTTTCATCCCCGGCCACCAATAATGCAATTTAAGATCCTTGTACATTTTGGTGCCGCCTGGGTGAATCGCATAGGGAGAAGTGTGAGCTTCTTTCAAGATCTCCCCACGAATGCCCTCAACCTTTGGCACGCACAATCGATTTCGAAATCGGATGGCGCCCCTCGAGTCCACATGAAAATCACCGGCGCGCCCGCTCTCGATAGCACCCCGCACCTTTTGGAGTTCCGGATCACCGGATTGCTTTTCTTTTATTTGCTCCAACAAGGTCGGCCACACCTCGAGACTCATGAGTTTAGCGGGGACGCCCGGGGCCACGACTTCCAAGTCAAATCGGCCCATTTCCTTAATCAACGGTATTTGTCCCGTCATCTCAATTGCGAAGTTCTCCACGGATTTTCTACTGAGCGCATCGGCCACCACATTGGCTCTACTGGGGTGGTACAAGATGGTCAAGTCGTAGTCTTTTATCAACTCCAACCACCTCCGTTGCCTCAAGTTCAACTCTTTTTGAGTGAATAAATACTTTAAGTTTTTATGATCCGTGTAAACCTCACAATGTTCCCCGTATAAATAGTGTCTCCACAACTTAAGTGCGAAGACTACCGCCGCAAGCTCTAAGTCGTGGGTGGGGTAATTTTGTTCATAGCTCTTTAGCTGTCGAGAGGCGTATGCTATCACTTGTCCTCGTTGCATAAGCACACACCCAAGACCACGCCGTAATGCATCACTATACACCACAAAACCCTCCCCCGCAATCGGCAAGGCGAGAACCGGAGCCGAAGTCAACCTTTCCTTTAGCTCCTTAAAGCCTTGGTCGCATTCCTCGCTCCAAACATATTTGGCTCCCTTGCGAGTAAGACGCGTTAGTGGACCGGAGATTTTTGAAAATCCCTCCACGAACCGCCGATAGTATCCCGCAAGACCCAAAAAGCTTCGCACCTCCGTGACATTGGTCGGACGAGGCCAATCCTTGATTGCCTCAACTTTCATAGGGTCCACCGATACTCCTCCCGCGGAAATCACATGACCCAAGAAAGCGACCTTACGGATCCAAAATTCGCACTTTTTCAACTTGGCGAACAACTTGTTCTCTCGAAGAACTTGAAGCACAATCCTTAAGTGCTCTTTATGTTCCTCTTCACTCCGAGAGTAGACAAGAATATCATCTATGAACACAACCACAAATTGATCCAATAGTGGTTTGAACACACGGTTCATTAAATCCATGAATGCTGCCGGGGCATTGGTAAGCCCGAAAGGCATAACCGTGAATTCGTAGTGTCCATACCGCGTCCTAAACGCGGTCTTATGCACATCCTCCGGTTTAATCTTCAATTGATGATAACCGGATTGCAAGTCAATCTTTGAATACACCCGAGACCCTTGCAACTGATCAAACAAGTCATCAATTCGGGGTAACGGGTACTTATTCTTGACGGTCACTTTGTTCAACTCGCGGTAATCCACACATAACCGCAGCGAACCGTCCTTTTTCCGCACAAATAGAACAGGGGCTCCCCAAGGTGACACACTTGGCTTTACGAAACCCTTGTCCATCAAATCTTGTAATTGTGCTTTCAATTCCCTTAGTTCCGCGGGTGCCATCCTGTACGGGGCCTTAAAAATCGGCGCCGTACCCGGGAGCAAATCAATCACGAATTCTATTTCCCGATCCGGTGGCATTCCGGGCAACTCCGTCGGAAACACATCCGGAAACTCTTGGACTACAGGAATGTCCTCGAGCCCCAACACTTCCTTTCGGTCGTCCACTACCGTCGCCAAGTAAGCAACGCATCCACTAGCAATAAGCTTCCTTGCTTGCGACGTGGACACCATTGACGCAAAGAGCGAACTCTTGTACCCACGGTACACAAACTCTTTGTGCCCGGGTTCTCTAAACCTCACTATCCGGCTCTCACAATCAATAGTAGCGTGATATCTCGAGAGCCAATCCATCCCTAGGATCAAATCATACTCGTTCATTCGATTTAACACCAGCAAATCAGCTGGCATGATCCAGTTTTCAACCCTCACGGGGCAATCTACACACGCGTGATGTACGCAAAGGGTGTGTTCAGGTACTTGCGCAGTTCTTGCATGTGTGGCATCTATAATTTCTATTCCATGTGCAATAGCAAATGATCGAGCAATGAATGAATGCGATGCACCAGTATCAAACAAAGCTCTACATCGAATGCCTTTAATTAACACAATACCTGCCACGACATCCTCTTGGGCAGAAGGCTCCTCCACCTGTGAGGCGAATACCCGTCCACTGGGCGCTGGCCGCTGGCCCTCCACTAGTCTCGGCGGCTGTGTACGGCCTGCCGACATCGCCGTGGGTGGGATGCCCGCAAGCTGTCTCGGTGGAGCAAACGCCGATGCCGACGACGGTGCTCGGCCATCATCCATCGGGCAGTTGTACCGCATATGTCCCGGCTGTCCGCATTTGTAGCACCGGCCCTCACGATAATCACATTGTTGAGGGTTGTGGGGGCCGCTACAAATCGGGCACTGGGTCGAGGGTCGATTCCGCCGGGACCCTCGGGACTGATTCTGCGACTGCGAGTGCTTCGGGGGTCGCTTTGAGCTAGACTGCCCACCCGCCGGTCGTTTCTTTCCTTTTTCCTTATCCTTTTCTCTCTCCCAAGACTCGCGCTCCTCGCGCGCACATGCATTCCCGTGCTCCACCCAAAGAGCACGGTCCAAGACTGTAAAGACCGAGAATTTTACTATGCAATTTAACTCTTTGTTGACGATGTTTATGTGTGTATTTTAATTACATAACCACTCGTCAAATTTCGAGAGAAAATGATTTAAAATGAAAGAGTTACGCGATTTCGAAAATTCACTTAAGTGAATAGTAACTCTGGTTTTCCGGATAAGCCGATGATTAGAGATGGCTTTCGGAGTGTATCGAACTCCGTTCATAGTGGTCCAATAGCTCGTTTTCGACTGTCCGATTATTCTGGACTCGAAGGCACTGACGGAATTTGGATCTGACGCACGGTTTCCGAGAAAAGCCTACTTGATGGTTGAGGGACCAAATTGTAATTAAAAATGTGAACGGTAAAGGGGTCTATTGATCTGCGAATCGGCAATCAAATCGAATGAAACAAAATCGTGAGTTCGATGCCTCGGCAGTGCTCATCGCGCTGGCGCAATCCGTTTGGAAATCTGACGGACGGATCGTAAGATATAGCACGTTTTCCTAGGAAGGGTTAAAATGTCACTTTTGGTATTTCAAGAAAACCCCCTATATTTTATGTACCAAATTGCACGACATTGGACCGGGAGGTACCTACGCGCAAAATACACACGCTGTGAGGGACTCAACTGATAATAGTTGGCGTTGGTGGGCTAAGTTGCAATTTGTCAACTTGTATATATATGTGGCCTTAGGGTTTTCTCTACACAAACCCTAACCCTAGGCCTCTTCCTCCCTCCACAGCCACCCAGCCGACATCCCCACCTCCTGCTCCTCCCTCTGCGCGCGACTGCCGCCGCCGGCGACCCTGTTCCCGGCCGGCAGAGGGTGCAACCCCGGCATCACCACCATCCTTGCTCTCTCCCTCGCCATCTCTGCCAGGGATCAACCCAAGGGGGGAAACCAAGCAACGGGCTTCATCCCTACGGCGCCCCGAGCTCCGGCCAACCCCTGCTGCCGCCGCCGCCGTCCCTGCGCGCCGCCACGGCCGCCGGGAGCAGTCTGCACCAATTCTGGTGCAGATCTGGCCAGAACCGCGTGGTCCCCTCTCCCCGCGTTGCCGCCTCCCAAGATCTGTCAGGCCGCCCTCCTCCGGCCTCAGGCAACCCGCCGCCGTTGCCTCGGAGTACCTCGGCCGCCGCCGTGGTCGCTGGACCTTTGGAACCCGAGCCCTAAAACTGGGCGAGCTCGGTTTGTGCTAGCGCCGCCACCGCCGCCACCGCCTACCTCCGTCGTCGACTAACCGGAGCACCGACCTCCTTGGCCCTCCCGCATCAGTCGTCTACCGACGGGACCTCCGCCGGAGCCGCCGATCGCCGGGAAGCGAAGGCTCGGCCTGGAGGAAAAACCGAGCTAGGGCATCATCGCCGCCGCCTCTGGCCGTCTCCCGCCGTCGGCCACCTCACGCGCCGACCTCCCCTGACCGGCAGCAACCCCTTGCCGCCGGTGAGTCCGCCGGAGAACCGCCGCCGGCCGTGCCCTAGCCCCCTCTGCCCGGTAAGCCCTTGTTAATGTAATCTGTGCATGGATCTGAGATCGGATCAATTTTTCGATGATCCGGAGGCTGTTCCGATGCCTCCGGAGGTGAGCACGGTGATAGTCGGTTAGTGCCGAATGCGTTGCTCACCTCCATTCCAGTCAGCGCCTCCCGGATCTGCAGAATAATCGAGATCAGCGTACAGTGCGCATAATTAGCTGAAGTTCGCGTCGCACCCGCGTGCTCCACAGTGCCCGATTGTGCTCCGAATCATGAGCACGGCCTCCGGCATGTCAAGACCTATCAGTGCGTGCCTCGGCTGACCCCGAAGACCCTCTGATTGTCGTAAAGACCCATAATGTCCGATAAATCACATAAAATAATGTGATTTTATGGAAGTATGAGGACTTTTATGCAATTATGCATCAGGTGGGTCCTGTGGACAGTAATTGTAGACTGTGGGTGACCTCTGGACTGATTTTCCAAGGTCTGTGGTCTTTCGCGAAAATCGAAGATCTATTTCTTATGCGTTTCCCCGACGAAATCCGTCGGCGAAACGTGGTTTTCAGCTCGGAAATTTTCGACGCAACGTGTGTGACTTGTGGGCTGCTGCTGAGCCTTGTTGGCTGGTTGTCTCGGCCGTCTCGTGTATCCGGAGACGCCCGGTGAACGGCAGTGGGTTCCGGTGTCGAAATCGACACTTACGGGAACCCGGATCGGAACGATTGTCCAACGATGATTATTCCGATGTTCGACCTTGTGTTTGCTGCCAAGACACCCAAATGAATGTGTTTTGGGGCAGCGGTTGACTCATGTAGCGAGTCGATATCTTTTGGGACTGTTCGTGTGTCCCGGGGACGTCCCGGTGCGATTTTGGGACTTCCGGTGTTGTTCGGAGATTGGTTTGGGAAACCGAGTCTCGGGTTTTGGGGGTTTGTGTGAGATGCATATGTTGAGTCCTTTGAGGTTTATATATGACTCGTGGACCCATCGTAGGTCCGGTTGATCTGCGTCATGTCCAGATTCCCGACGCATGTACGACAGGTGGGTGATCCTACGGAGTAGTCGGTATCACTATTCCCTGTCCCTCCTTTGATATAGCTCTACATGTCGGTTTCTTCTTTACAGCATTCGTTGATACTTACCTTGCTTGTATAGTATATTTGTGGTCATGGACATGTAGAGTAGGATTATGCATTGATGACCTGTGGACTTCTTGTCCAGGCAACACATCGACTCTCTTGTCGCGTGTTTCGATCTGTTGTGGCTTCGGCCAGTTACCGGCCTCTTGCCGGCTTGGATTTGATCTGTTTGATCAGGATGCGGCGTTCCTTTCGCCTGTGGCTTCGGCCAGGTATCGGCTTCTTGCCGGCTTTGATTTGATCTGTTTGATCAGGATGTGGCGTTCCTTTCGCCTGTGGCTTCGGCCAGATATCGGCTTCTTGCCGGCTTTTTATTGAGCATATCGCATGATCGGTCATTGCACAGCGTGTATTCATGACACCAGTTGTCACGCCCCGCCGGCCCTTTAACACCAAATAGGTGGAAAGGATAACCGCACGGGCGCATGCCCCAGACCCGCCGAACGGATAGAGTCCTTTCTACCCGCCCAAGGCGTCACAACACAAGCTTATCCACAAGGTTCCAACTAGGAACGGAGTACAAGAGTTGCACAAGGAAAGCATCAACATAAAGAAGTTCTACTTCTATTACATCACAAGGCACAATATACATGTCCAAATTTTTCTTTTCTTTCACTTTCATTCCATACATCATGTTCCAAAACTATGGAATATACAACATTCATACAAGAATGAAAATCCCCTAGGCTATCATAGTCCAAAATAGGGTACAACTCTATGCATCACCAAAATGGAAGGGCCGCTATCTAAAGAGCCAAACCCTTGCCTCGCTCCGCCGCCTCACTCGCGGAAGGACCTGGAAAATGGGGGGTGAGAACTATAAACATAGTTCCCAGTGGGTAAGGCCACCCAAGAGAGAAGCTCGACCCACCAGGTCCAAAGAAACACCACATGCATAAGTTAGATCATATATAACTATGCAACAATTATTTACATGCTTAGTAAATAGACATAAAGGATGCAACCAAATGAAATATAATTTATCATTCTCTCCTAGGTTCATCCTATGTTTCACATTGACTAAGTTCTTTTACTTGTCATTTACTTATGGTTTCGGAATCGCCGTCTCACCATATTAGTTCCAACATTCAAGGAGTGAAATCGTCACCTCCAATTCGAGTAGCGAAATCGTCGCATACTCGGGATAGCGAAATCGTCGCATACCCCGTCTCAACACCGCCATCACATGGCATGGTAGCGAAATCGTCGCATACCCGGGATGGCGACCTTGTCGCACAACTCCCCCTCGACACCGCCAACACGTGGCGCGGTAGCGAAATCGTCGCATACCCGGGATCGCGAAATCGTCGCCTATCCCATGTCGGCACCGCCAACTCGTGGCATGGTAGCGAAATCGTCGCATACCCGGGATAGCAAAATCGTCGCACATCCCGTCTCAATACGGCCAACTCATGGCATGGTAGCGAAATCGTCGCCTACCCGGGATAGCAAAATCGTCACACATCCCGTTGTTCACATTTCTCACTTGGCAACCTAAATCTCATAATCTTAGGTTCAAGTCACTAAGTCTCGCCTATGTTTGATAACACTAGGCTTACTTTCTCATTGCCAACCTAGGTTCCATGACTCTAGGTTCCAATCACATGTCCAACCTATGTTCAATGACACTAGGTTTCAATCTCACATGTTCCAACCTATGTTCGATGACACTAGGTTTAAATCTCACATGCTCCAACCTATGTTCGATGACACTAGGTTTAAATCTCACATGCTCCAACCTATGTTCGATGACACTAGGTTTAAATCTCACATGCAACCATGCAACAAGTATCAATAATTGAATTGTACTTGAAATATCCATCATGCAATAGGAGTTCATTGTTCTACCTATCACGATTTTACCTTTGCCAACATGCAAAATGCTAGGGTTCTCAACACATACCATTTTATTTTTAAATGGATAATTACCCTAGACATGGAAGTGACCTAATCACTTCGGTAAACACAAACCCACCTCAAGAGCTTTCAAATCCTTGTATTCTTCAAGCTCCTAAGTGTCCAAGCTTTGAGTTCTTGCTTCAACCCAAGCTTCTACAAGAAAACGGTTCGTTACTCGTTACGAACCCTAAAATCAACTCAATATATGAAATCAAGTGCTCCAACATGATTTCCTAAGCCTCAATTGCAATTATCGAAGGTCCAAATATTTTTAGAACCTCACATTGCAAAAGCCCTCATTCTACCTAGGGTTTGCATGCATGCAAGCCAAACCCTAGATTTCATGGCCAAACACCCACCATTTGTGGTTTAGGTTGCCAAGGGTTCCCAAAAACCTCATTTCAAAGGATTAAATCCAAGGTTTGAACCCAAAACGTGGGGTACTAACCTTAAGCACGAAATCCCCAAGCTCCTTCTTGCACCAAGAAGCTTCTTTTCTCCTTTGGAAGCCTTTTCCAAGATCAATCCACCACTTCTCCAAGCTTTTGGAGAGATCTCTAGAGAGAGAAAGTGAGAGGAGAGGGAGAGGAGTAGTGGGGAAGAAGAACTCTGTGAAAGGGGAGTGTTCCCAGCCTTTCAAATACCCCCACGTATGTGAAAAGACCAAAATGCCCCTCTCCACACACAACACAACACTCAGCCCACTCTGGGCATTGTATACCGGTATGCCCATTTGCATACCGGTATACGGGTGTTTATTCTGGTATACCTCAGGGATTCCGCAGAACCTGAGAGTTGAGTTTACTGTTTCGCGCATTGTATACCGGTATACCATTTCACATACCGGTATACCTCAGAAAATTCCGCAAACCCGAGAGCTGGATTTCTCGGTTTCAACATGGCATTCCGGTATACCATTTCACATACCGGTATACCAAGCTCCAATTCCGGTATTAGAGTTCACATACCGGAATCCAGTGCAGACTTCCCAAGTTCGCAGTTTTTAACTTCTCGAAGTCCATTTTCGCGCCTCAATTGCGCCGAAAACACTTCGCACAGTCCCGAACTTGGCCAAAGCCTCACACATAGCCTCTTATGCCATTTTCTCACTAGAACTCTACAATTTGTAGAAGTTCAGTACGATGCACTGAAATTCAGTGTACTACACCAGTTCGGTTTGGTCACCGATCAGAGGTGTACTATCCGGATGAGTCGACCTGCGGGCGCATGAGTTAGATCGGGTGCAAGTAATGTGACAGGCAAGCCTGGGGTCTCGGACCAACTGGCAGGCAACTCTGATTGGGTATTTTGAGTTTTCATTCCATTGATGCATATGCAGCTTAGTTTTTCCTGTACAGTAGCGTTTTGATTATTTATTCTGTTCATACTGACACAGCTACTGTAGATCTCGGATTATATTGTTATCATATATCCTTTGTTTCTCAGTGATTACGACCTGCCCCTGTGGCTCAGTTGTACCTACTGAGAAACCTCGTTGTGGTTTCTCACTCCCCATTTTTCAGGTGGCATGGGCGAGTAGTCAGTTTGTGGTACGATGCGAGGACGATCTAGCTAGACTGCATTAGCGGTCCCTACCCGGTTATTTCTTTACTTGCATTAGTTCTAGCAAATAAACAAACTGGTTCAGTTAGATGACATTTAAATATTTGGAACGCTTATGAATTGTATGAGATGATGAGTTCCTTATGCATGAGATTGGGTTTCAATTTCTATTATTAGTATTGATTTGGATTTCTTCGTGTGGGTGTCTACCGTTCGTGGTAGCTGATTTTCAAAATGAAGTTCCGTGTGGGAACGGTTTAAAAGGTTTTCTTGGATTTCTTTAATGCTTAGTAGAATTCAAAAACAAAGCTTTCGAGTGGGAAGCAATTTTAATAGGATGTCTGTTGTACTGTGCATTGCATCATCCTTCGCCTAAGGTGTGCTTAGAGGTATGTAGGGATAGCTGAATGATATGCACTCTATGTTGTATTGTATGGATTATCGTGAATGTAAGTGTGATTGTGATCCTGTTGTATGTCGATGGTACGCCGTGCAAATACAGGGGAGACTCTGTCCGTGTAGACAGAAATGCCTGTATTTGTGGCGGGTCTGTTCACTGCGCGGGCTAGACTTTCAAAAAAAAAAAAAATGACCCGTTTTTCGCATTTAAACTAGCCCGGGGCGTGACAAAGACCTCCGCAAAGGTCCGAAGCTTGAGGGCGTGAACCGCCCAAAAGATCTCCGGTCGAAGCCCGCGTACGAAGCAATCGACCTTGTCCAACTCTCTGCGGACAACGTGCGGTACGCAATTGATAATGTACGAGAACTCCCTCTCGTACTCGCGCACGGTGCGGTTCCCTTCCTTCAACTTCCGGAACCTTTCTTGAAGTTTCCTTTTCTCGCTATCGGGGAAGTAGGCGGCGAACACCATACCCCGAAATTCCTCCCATCTCGATGGCGGAAGGCTAGGGAGTCGATCACGCCGGACTCCCTTCCACCACACCATCGCCGATCGCTCTAAACAATGAGCGGCGAGATGCACCTTGTCCCTCTCCAAGGTATAGAGATCCTCGAAGAGCGTTTCAATAGCATCGATCCACGTTTCCACGTCCCATGGATCCACGTTCTCCCCGTTGAAGATAGGCGGGTTGAACTTCTTAAACCTCATGAGAGCCGAAAGTGCGCGCTCTCGCTCTGCATCCTCCATTTCGGAGTCGGGCATAGGGGCACCCGACCCCTCGGCCATAGTCGGTGGTGCTGGTGGCGCCACAGCCGGCGCCGGTGTCACCTCCTCGGCCGGTGCCGAAGCAGAGGCCGGAGGTACTCCTGACCTCTCCTCCCTAATCGCAGCCGCCTGCTGCGCCATCTCGTCTTGGAGCTTTTTAATCTGCTCCTCCTGTCGTTGCATGGCTTCGGCCTGTCGCTGAACCACGCCCATTAACTCGGTCAACTCATTACGAAGACCCGAGTTCTCGCCCTCCCCGAATTGTTCAGGAGCCGCGCTCGCTCTTCCGAGCCCAGCCCTCGCAGGAGGCCGTCCACGTACCATTATCTCCTGAAAACACAACGACTTTAGTCATTTCATGACATTCAAAGTCATTTGTAATACAATATTTCACGAAAATAAACGTGAACCCAATCTAGGCGAAAGTCACACAAGGGTCCTTATTCCCCTCACTTGGTTTCATGTTGTCGGCCGCCAACACGAACACACTTGGTGAAGAATAAGACACACCTCGAATCTACCTCTATTTCCAACTAGAGGTATAAGGACATAACCCAATCACTTATCTTTCGCCATATCAAAGATCTCGTCACTCACGAGCCTACACTCCTAGGGTCCTTTCCATCCTAGGGTTTCTTAGGTCCACCTAGACCGTTTCTATGCTCTGATACCACCTCAGTCTGTCACGCCCCGCCAGGCCTTTAACACCGACTAGGTGGAAAGGATAACCGCACGGGCGCATGCCCCAGACCCGCCGAACGGATCGAGTCTTTTCTACTCGCCCAAGGCGTCACAACACAAGCTTATCCACAATGTTCCAACTAGGAACGGAGTACATGAGTTGCACAAGGAAAGCATCAACAAAAAGAAGTTCTACTTCTATTACATCACATTGCACATTTATACATGCCCAAAATTTTCTTTTTCATTCCATACACCATGTTCCAAAACTATGGAATATACAAGTTTTCATACATGAAATAAAAATCTCCTATACTATCAAAGTCTAAGACTAGGGGTACAACTCTATGTGTCACCAAAATAGAAGGGCCGCTATCTAAAGAGCCAAACCCTTGCCTCGCTCCGCCGCCTCACTCGCGGAAGGACCTGAAAAACGTGGGGTGAGAACTATAAACATAGTTTCCAGTGGGTAAGGCCACCCAAGAGAGAAGCTTGACCCACCAGGTCCAAAAATATACCATATGCATAAGTTAGATCATAATTAACTATGCAACAATTATTTACATGCTTGTAAATAAACATAAAGGATGCAACCAAATGAAATGTAAATTATCATTCTCTCCTAGGTTCATCCTATATTTCACATTGACTAAGTCCAATTACTTGTCATTCACTTATGGTTTCGGAATTGCCGTCTCACCATAATGGTCCCAACATTTAAGGAGTGAACTCGTCACCTCCTAGTTCGAGTAGCGAACTCGTCGCATACTCGGGATAGCAAAATCGTCGCATACCCCGTCTCAACACCGCCATCACATGGCATGGGTAGCGAACTCGTCGCATACCCGGGATAGCAACCTCGTCGCACATCCCATCTCGACACCGCCAACTCATGGCGTGGTAGCGAAATCGTCGCATACCCGGGATAGCAAAATCGTCGCACATCCCGTGTCGACACCGCCAACTCATGGCATGGTAGCAAAATCGTCGCCTACCCGGGATAGCAACATCGTCGCACATCCCGTTCAACACCGCCAACTCGTGGCATGGTAGCGAAATCGTCGCATACCCGGGATAGCAAAATCGTCGCACATCCCATTGTTCACATTTCTTCACTTGCCAACCTAAGTCTCATGACCTTAGGTTCAAGTCACTAAGTCTCACCTATGTTCAATAACACTAGGTTTACTTTCTCATTGTCCACCTAGGTTCCATGACTCTAGGTTCCAATCTCACATGTCCCAACCTATGTTCAATGACACTAGGTTTACTTTCTCATTGTCCACCTAGGTTCCATGACTCTAGGTTCCAATCTCATGTCCAACCTATGTTCAATGACACTAGGTTCTATTCTCACATGTTCCAACCTATGTTCAATGACACTAGGTTTAAATCATACATGCAACCATGCAACAAGTATAAATAATTGAATTATACTTGAATTCTATATCATGCAATAGGAGCTCATTACTCTACCTATCATGATTTTACCTTTGCCAACATATAATTTCTAGGGTTCACAACACATACCATTTTATATTTAAATGGATATTTACCCTAGACATGGAAGTGACCTAATCACTTCGGTAAACACAAACCCACCTCAAGAGCTTCCAAATTCTTGTATTCTTCAAGCTCCTAAGTGTCCAAGCCTTGAGTTCTTGCTTCAACCCAAGCTTCTACAAGAAAACGGTTCGTTACTCGTTATGAACCCTTAAATCAACTCAATACATGAAATCAAGTGTTCCAACATGATTTTCAATGCCTCAATTGTAATTCCCAAAGGTCCAAATATTTTTAGAACCTCGCAAGGCAAAAACCCTCATTTGACCTAGGTTTCACATGCATGCATGTAGAACCTCAAAATTTCTTGGCCAATCTCCACATTTTGTGTTTTAGATTGCCTAGGGTTCCCAAAAACCTCATAATAAAGGATTAAATCCAAGGTTTGAATCCAAAACGTGAGCAACTAACCTTAACACGAATTTCCCAAACTCTTTCTTGCACTAAGAAGCTTCTTTTCTCCCTTGGAAGCCTTTTCCAAGCTCCAATCCACCACTTCTCCAAGCTTTGGAGAGTCTCTAGAGAGAGAAAGTGAGAGGAGTAGAGAGGAGAAGTAGAGAGGAAAACAAATGAGAAGGGGAGAAGGTCTCAGCCATTCATACACCCCCATTACATGTGAAAAGACCATTTTGCCCCTCTCCACAAACAACACAACAACCAGCCCAAAACTAGATTTTCGTAATACTGTATACCGGTATGTGCATGTGCATACCGGTATATGGGTATACGGTGACAATTCCGGTATTCCCCGGAGAATTCCGTAAAACCCGAGAGCTGGATTTTCGGTTCCAACCATGGCATTCCGGTATACTCATCACATACCGGTACTAATCACTTCAGTACCGGTATGGAGATCTACATACCGGAATCCAGTGCAGACTTCACAAGTTCAGCAGTTTTGACTTTTCGAAGTCCGTTTTCGCGCCCCATTTGCGCCGAAAATACTTCTCACAAGTCCCAGACTTGGCTGAAGCCTCACATATAGCCTCTCATGCTATTTTTCCACCGGAACTCCACAATTTGTAGAAGTTCGGTACAATGCACTGAAATTCAGTGTACTACATTATATACATTATTATATGATATATTTAAAAGGAGAATGGTAGGGATTATTCCATGTTGTCAGCAGAATATTTGTAAAAGGACTTTTATATAAGCCCCAGTATTTATAAAAATTACATACAATACAAATTGCCATTTGAAAAGTTTTGAGTAAGCTGTAAATAAGTGTATTACTATTCTGTGGTTTGAAAAGATGGTAGATTGCATGCAAAAATTTTATTTTTTAAATTTTTTTGAAGAAATTATGTGTAAATTGTAACTTATGTATGTTGCTACTTAAAAGGTTTTAAATAAACTGTAACTTATGCATATTGCTATTTTATCGTTTGAAAGTTGAAAAATTGTATGAAAGGATTTTTTTAACTTTTTGTTAAAAAAAATTATGTAAACTATAAGTAATTTTCTTTTATCTATGTTACCACTCAAAGAAGCTTTTAGTAAACTACAACTTTTGCATGTTGATATTAAGTCTGAGAGAGTAGACATATAAGCTCAAGTGTTTGACGGTATATGATTCTATATTAGTTTTATATATAGAATCTTTTAATATTAGTTATTTACAAATTAAATTTTAAAATTAGATATTTATAATAATTAACTTAATCAACACATATATTACAATTTTATGTAAGTGTTCATGATATTGTGTGTCAAATAGTAATTGAATCTCGACATAAAATGTACATAGAATATCTTTTGAAAATTAAATCCAAGATTTTAATGTTGATAATGAGCCCAAAATAATTTTGTGTTTTAATTAAGTTTGAGATCAAACTAATATCAAATAAGTTGATTTGTACTAATATTTGATTTTCTGTAAATAGGAGGAATAATGTGTAATAATAAAACTAATCTTTCTTACTTGACAGGTGGGCCGTCGATGGAGGCCGATCCTATGTGTTGACTCATGGCTTACCATATATGCGCCAACATGCATGGTTTGGGCCTCCCCTACATAAAAGGACTTCATCCCCTTTCACACACTCTCTCTCTCCCCCTCAGCCAAGGGCAAGAGAGTACGTGGGAGGTAGAGAAAAATATTACTTGACGAGGTGTAGAAAGTTTATAAATCAATATAGATAAGTTTGGCGTATTTTAATTTTTATCATCATTGGATTTCATTCTGGGCGTTCATTGAGCCCAACGAGTTTATTGGATTTATTCTTATTGTGTGTCTGTTGGGGCATACTATATTTTAAAAAATTGTTAGGCATAATTGTAAGTAGATTGGGCTCTATTTGCTAGGACAAATTGTACGTATTTCTCAAAAATTATAAGCGACTTGTGATCAAAAGGTCTCAAAATTGACAATTTTAATAGTCGATGTGATGCGTTTGTGAATTTAACGGTGTAAAACAATCCAAATCTGATGAAATTTTTATAAAAAATTCTTTTCACTATTTAGAGTAAGATCAGTATCTCTGACCTTAAATTCAAGTCGTTTATCATCATTTTTTATGAGATTTTTATTTTCAGCTGTTTATTTTTAGACTACTCGTTTGATAGGTAAATGATGTCGAAAAATTATAAAATTTAGTTTCCAAATACTTTCAATAGTGTAGATCAAGTCTAACGGAGCCGATCGTCGATTTGGAAGCCGCATCAATGAAAACAACTTTGTAGCACGGAGGCCTCCGTGCTACCTATAGTATAGCAGCCTAGCTCTCTCTCTCTCTCTCTCTCTCTCTCTCTCTCTATATATATATATATATATATATATATATATATATATATATATATATATAATTATGCTGGAATGCTTCTAATAGCACCAAGTCATTGGTACTATTAGGTTTTCGGCCCTTGGATGAAGGGATGTGCAGTTAGGATCATAGTGATCCCCTAGAGTTGAATGGGTGGTTGGTTGAATAGTATGATCTTGTACTTGTAGCAGTACGCAGTGCAAATACAGAGAAGACCCTGTCCGTGTGGATAGGGGAGTTCCTGTATTTGTGGCGGGTCTGTTTCGTCTCGTGGGCAAGTTTGTATTAAAAAAAAGGGCACTTTCCGCTGACTTTACTCTCAAACTAACCCTTTCATTGAAAAGGCTTTACAAAAAGGGGCCCCATGGCATGACACAGCCCCTCTCCCTCTCTTCTCTGCCCTGGCCTCCACAAGGATCTCCCCCTCTGCGTCGCCGTCAACCCTCGTGCACCGGCCACCTTCTCCGGCCGCTGGAGAGCCACCAACTCTTTCTCTCTCTTCATCTCTCAAACCTAAAAGGAAGACGATCACCCCTCGTGCGACCGCCGCCGCCACTTCCTATCGCCGCAATCGGTACCTGTGGGTCCCAGGGGACCCCTCAGCGCTACCTATCGAGCCTTGGCTGGCAGCTTCGCCGGAGACCAAAGCCCTAGCCCAAGCCCCTTGATCCTGGCCGCAGCTTCTCCAGCGCCGCCGCCGCCGCCTCCCGTCATCGGCCACCGTCACAGTTGGCCTCCCCCCATCGGCCACAAGCTTCCTCGGCCGGTGTCTGCGCCCTCGGGCCACCGGAGCCTCAGCTCGGAACTCCTTGCTCCTGATTTAGTTTTTGTTAAGTCCTCCTGGGGCCGAGCTTCACTGTTCCGGCCAACTAGGTGGTCGGCGACCTCCCTGAATGTGAGCACGACTCTCCTTAGGGCCTGAGAACACGAGGGCTCACCTCTGTTGCTGTCACAGAGGCCCTGATTGGTGGATTTGTGCTGGTCGCTCCTAGTGAGAATCCTAGCCCCGGTGCGCTTGCCGACCTTCGTGCGTGCTTCGGACAGCAAGCACGAGTGTCAGCGCGTCGAGACCTATCGACCTGCACCGCTGGTTGGTCTCTGAATCCCACGGTTGTCGGTAATAAGTCAAAAACTTAGCATTTATATATAAAAAATGCAAATAGATATAGTGTTAGGGACTTATATGCAATTAAGGCCATGTGGATTGCCTCGGGCAGTGTGAGATCACTGTTTGTGATCTCTGGACTGGTTGCCCAAGGTCCGGTGGCCCTCACGAAGTTGATTTGGGGAGTTGGCGCGTTTCCAGCAAAATCGTCGGTGGAACGCGGTTCTAGTCTGGGTTTCGCGCTTTTGTCAACATGAATCCTCGTGTTTGTCGTCGAGCCTTGTTGGCTGGTCGCTTCTGTTGTTTCGTGTCTCCAGAGAGAGTGGATGAGCGGCGGAGGGTTCCGAAGCCAAAATTGGCATTTTTGGGAACCCATTACGGCATTATTATTGGTAATCAGAATCAACAGTGTTGGATCATGTGTTTGCTGCCCGGGCACACAATGTGGTGCATTTTGAGTCAGCGGATGGTTTACGGTGTGAATCAGTACCTTCCGAGATACTTCGGGAGTTTCAGAAGTGTTCCGGTGGATTTCTGAAAAATTTCGGTGGTTTCAAGAATCGATAAAAGGATTTCATTTTTCGATAGTGGTTGAGATGTGTGACTGTGATTTGGAGTCAACTAGGATTAGTTATTGATTCTGTAGATCTTTCGTATGTCCGGTCGACGATCTGGTGCACCTTGAGAGTTAGGTGCATCTTCTGATTCAGGTGGGTGCTTCGATCCGAAGTTGGTATTGTGGTGCTAGCTCGATGACATTCTCTTCCCTCTTATTTCTTGGTTTTACACACTCATTACATGTTGAGCACGACACTAGTAGACTTCACTTTCTATTTACCCTACTTCTCTTTTTACATGTTATTTTGATTTGGTAATAGAGTGGTGCGTATTAGTGTCATTGCTTGACCTCTATCTATGGGACCTGATTGGTCGGTATCAGTATTGTGAGACATAGGTGGCATCTTTTTGACAGGTGGTTACTGTTGACTTGATCTCGGCTCTTTACTATTCTGTTGGCTATTGAATATATTGTATCGATCGTCACAACTCATGAAGCATGTCATGTACACCAGCGGTTTGGCCACCGCAACGATGTTCTTTTTCGGAAGACTAGTTGTATATCCGACCCGTGAGCCATATGTAAGGTGCCTAGTTAGGGTTATATGCTGGTGGGTGAGTAGTTTATGGCATCGTCTGAGGTCTTTAGATCGATATGGCGACGTGATTGGGTATTTGCACTTTATGTACAGTTGATGCATTTATTATTGTTTATAGTAGCGACAGGTGCTTTACTGTTATTCATTCCAGTTATTTATCAGTTACTACTGTACTTGTATACATATCTTCTTTTGGCTATACTATCTTCTGTTTGTCAATGAGTACACTTGCCGTCGTCGGCTTGCGATATCCACTGGGAGACCACTTGTTGGTTTTTCACCCCTCCCCCCCACCAACCCAATTTCAGGTGATCTTGGTGGCGAGGATTGAGATGGTGCGTGAGGTGCGGAAAGCTAGTGAGCTTTAGAGGTCCCGTGCATTCGTCATTGATCTGGTTATTCTGATCTTTACCCTTTTATATTTATTAGTTAATAAAGTAGACTGTATCGTGGTTCAGTTAGGTGATTGTTTGGTTTTATTGAATGTTTATTTTTGAGAATAAATGAATGGTGGATTTTGCTTACGATCTGAGATAGTGGTGATGTTATACTTGTGGTTTTATGTCAAAACGATTTTTTACCCCTCGTAGTAGTCGGATTTCAAAAGAATGAGTTTCCATGTGAAAAGCGATTTTGAAAATGATTTTCTAAATTTATCTCTATACTAGATTTTAAAAATAAAATTTTTGGGTGGAAAACACTTTTAAATGATAGAGTTATTTGGTGTATTGTGCATTCGTATCATCTTTCGCCTAAGGAGTGCTTAGAGTATGCATCATCTTAAGGATGGTTAGATGATTGAACACATGAGCATCTGTAAAGTGTTTGCTGGATTTGTGTGAGTGATGTTGTGTGTTGTGGTATTGAATCAGTTGGTACGCCGTGCAAATACAGAGGAGGAGTCCCTATGTTTGTGGCGGGTCTGTTCTGTCTCGAGGGCGAGGTTATGTTTTTTAAAAAAAGGCAATTTTCGCTGACTCTGTTTTCAAACTGGCCCTTTTTCGAAATGGCCTTACAAAATAGGCCCAGGGGCGTGACAGTATATGTAAATCCCTTAACTAAAGGAGATTTTTAAAGAGATCCTCTGAACTTTATGTGTGACGCAAATCATACTTTTTTAAAAAAAATTATTTCTTACACAATGTAGAACGCAGCGGAAGTATGGTTCGATTCGTTCGTACCTTTTTGCGGAAGCGATTCGCGCTAGAATGCAATGAGCCCGGATCGAAGAGGTTGATTCACGTGTCCTTGGATCGTCCTAGAAAGTCTTCAATCGCTCCAAACTCGCGGTGGATCGAACTACAAATGAGCACGATCTCTAATCCACCGTTCAAGACCCTCTAGAACAATTGGTTAATGGAGGATGTGATTTCTCTCTATATTTCTTGTCTCGTATCCTATCATATGAGAGATAGCCCGTATATTTATAAGGAATTCCAAAATCCTAATAGGCAAGTAAAGATAAGGCCAAATCGGTTTATATTACGTTATCCTAATTTGACTAGGATTTATCTCTAATTAGCTTTCCAATTTAAAAGCGAGATTAATCCTAACCTAATTAGACAACATACATGTAGTACCCCTGGGGCCTAACTGACGGAATGACTGCAGTATTCTAGACTGTTCGACACTTCTGGAGAAGGTCGAGACAAGTCGGAGTCGTTTCGGCGCCAAATAGACGCGAAAACGGACTCGGAGCACCGAAGCATGCCAAAACTGAAGTTTTGGTCGCATGGACTTTAGGGCGCCCGGAAGTTGTGTTTTGGGCGCCCAGATGTTGAGTACTCCTTTTCTGAAAATTGCTAAGTCATTTCGGATCCAGTATCGGGCGCCCGGAAAGTGAGTCCGATAATCCTACCTCGTGATTATCGATCCGCTTGACACGTGTTGGTTGGTTGGTGAACTCCGCCGGATCAGGTTAGGGCGCACCGGACCGCGGCGGAGAGTCCGATGCTCTTGATTGTGCAAGCTAAAGAACTGGGCGCCCACTTCTTGGGTTTCGGGCGCCCGAAAGTCTGTTTTCCTGCTGAGGGACAGATTAGATGTGTTTTGTTCTTGAGGCGCAGCACACCGAAGCCATTGGTCTATAAAAGAAGTGGACGACCTCCCCTGAGGCTTTTTCTCCCATCTTCATGGTGAACCCAGGATTTTGCAAGGAAGCCCTCCAATCCCTACCAAATTCCACCTTTCTCCATTGAAGACCTTGGTTTCCTACTGAAACTGCAACGTCGACCTGTGGTGTTCGTGCTCGTGTGAAGTGTAGGAGTGTCCAAATCCAACGAAACGTGGTTTGTTGGATAAAGGACTCGTAGAGGAAGACGTGGAATCCTTCTAATCGCAATTTGGACAGGTATGTAAGCTACAGTTGCTATTTTACTGGACCCCTTGTGTTCTTGAGCTGAAACTTGGGTTTTCCTTTGATCTTATGGATCCAAATCTCTTGGGAGTTGGAATTTCGAAGTGAAGATTGGTCCTTCCTTATTCCTTGCTGGTTTGGAGGTTCTTCCCACCTGAATTGAGGATTCAAAGGTGAGTTCTAGCTCAGATTTTGAGTAATTGCTTAAGTGCTGAATTTTTTGGTCATTGATGGAATTTCT
Source organism: Puya raimondii (assembly GCA_016920855.1). Lineage (NCBI taxonomy): Eukaryota > Viridiplantae > Streptophyta > Magnoliopsida > Poales > Bromeliaceae > Puya > Puya raimondii. The sequence continues at coordinate 209,119,011 of JABWPP010000050.1, read as the reverse complement.
TGGATTTTTGAATCCAGATCTTTGTGAGGATCTTTGGAGAGGTTTTGGTTTCTTCCATCACTGTATTTGGGAGGTTGGTAACCCTTTTTCATGGGCTTGATTCGTTGGAATTCTAGAATTCTTGCTTATTGTGATTTTGCTTAGTTGCTGGAACTTCTGGATCCATGTGCAGGAGGGTCCAGTAGTGAATCCGAATCTGTGTGGGGACCTTTTGGACATCGAGTCAAACTCCGTTTTGGCTGAAATTTGGAGGGTGTGTTCTTGAGCCCCTACTGGTGAGTTGAGCCAAGTTTCACTGCATTTGGACTTCAGATTTGGATTTTATCGCATGTTGAATCCATGTTGGTCATGCTGCCAAGCTGCAGTTCTGGGCTGATGTTCTGGGCGCCCAGAACTTGAGTAAGTGGGTCCGAATCTCGAGGTTGCAGATTTGAGCTCGATTTCAGCCGGTGTTGTTTGGAGGCCTTCCACTCGACTCCTAGCCGTTGTTGGATAGCTTGTGAGGTGGGTTAATGTACCGAAATCGCCGGATTTCCTCCTAAGTTGTAGAGAGTGCAGCATGCTGTTTTATTATCTGTTAAATCATGTTAGTAGCTCGAATTCATGAATTTGCATGTATTATTATGAAATCTGAATTTGGAGCATAAATTGATAATTTATAGACATGACTTTACATGCTGAACTGAGAATTGACTTAGGAGAAAACTCGCGAAACTACAACCGTCACTTTTCGAACTATTATCAGATTTAGCTCTAGGAGCCGTTTCTGTACTTGTATCACCGATGTTAGTGCGAGGTGGATACTTAGTTTGTTGTAGGACGAGTTTACGCTCGTGCTGGGATGCCGAGCTTGCATTTTCAGCAGGGTTAGGCTGTTCTGTATTACCGGGTGCCGTCGGGGTTGACGGTGGACCCAGACTCTTGTTTTAGCTTCTGTTTGTGCTGAGGGCACGTGAGCTTGGAGTCTTTGACCCCTTTCCATTTGATTATAGCCTGCCGGAGCCTGTTTGTGCTCGACAGAGATACGCTTTTAACTCGGTTGGGTAGCTCCCCCGAGTGCCGCTACGGAGTGAGGCCTCTTTTGCGTTGCTGTCGCTATAGATTAGTTGGATCTGGTATTTTGACCGGTTACCCTTTTTGGTAGTGTGCGGTGTGGCTAGGCAGTTGGCTGGACGAGCCTGTTTGGGCGGTTCCGTTAGATTGGGTCAGGGGTGACTTTTCACTTTGGTGATGCTTACTTGAGAGTTTGACTGGGATAGTGGTAGTGTAGTGGCATTACAGCTGTAGAGTTTATTCCAGCTTACCTTGTTGTTCTTTACCTACCAGCTATACTGTTAGTCTCGTAGACTTAGTGGGTGGACCGTTGAGGTCGGTATTGGTACCCACTGAGGACTATTTCTTTTGATAGTAGTTCTCACACCCATTGTTGCCACCTTTTCTTGCAGAGCCTTCGTCGGTTGCGGCTGCTGCTCTTGTTCCTGCGGATCGACGTAAGGGAGTCGCGAGCTAGATCCCTATCTGTCCCTGTTGTTCCTAGAGGAGGACCCTACTGGAGATAGTCTCTTTTGAGTTGTGCCATGTACATATAGTCTGGACTTGTTCCTATTTTGGCTTTGGAGGGACTGTTGTAATTTGGATTCTATATGTACAGATGGCTATGGTTTTATTAGTATGTTTTATTTCAGCTCTATATCTCTTGTAGTTGCTTGTATGTTTGATTACAGGTTAGCTATCGCTTCGTATACATAGATAAATCTATGTATACGGCGGATCTGTTGGCGAGCCCGGGAAAAACGAGTAATCCGGGGCGTGACAGATTAAGCTGGTATCAGAGCTCAGGAATAGGTCGTTGGGACTTAGTAAACCCTAGGCTTTGGCAGACCCTAGAAATGCAAGACGTGAGAGACGTGACTTGCTGCGAAAGTTATCGATTTGACCGTTGAACTCATTCTTAAGTGGAGGGAGTGATCGAAGGCGTGTGTCCTTTCCTGTCGCGAACTTGCGTTGGCTGCAGACGACGTTAAGCAGCAAGGGAAAAGAGGCGACCTTCTAGACTTTCGCTTGATTGGGTCTTGAGTTGTTTGTGTTCGCTGACTGATCTGTGTGTTGCGCAGGGGAGCATGACGCCTCCCCGACACCGAGGTCGACCACCCGACAAGGGCTACCCCCGTGCCTTCTGAGGTGCCTGAGCAGGCGGGACCTAGTGCACCCCCTGATGTGTGTGAGCAGTTGACTGCGCTAGCCGAGTCAGCTAGGCAGCAGAGTGCACTATTGCGGAGGATGTGTGATACCATTACTCACATGTGGAGTGCAGCACCTAGAGCGACGGAGTCACAGGAGCCACCCGCTGCTATTCCAGCTGACGTTCCAGCTGCAGCCGTGCCCCCAGCAGCGGCAGTTCCGGCCGCACCGGTTGGCGACACTTTTCGGTCAGGTGGACAGATGTCGGAGGCTGAGCAGGAGCGGATGACCGAGAGACTGGCTCGTTTTTGCCGGTTTGATCCCCCTCGTTTTGATGGTAGCCACACCGAGCCATGGGTGGTGGAGGCCTGGGTAGGCGAGATGGAGAAGTTATTTGAGGATCTCTTCGTGCCAGAGCGGGAGCGGGTTCACTTGGCAGTTCACTGCTTGACGGGTGATGCACGCATCTGGTGGACGAGGACGAGATCGAGCAGGTCGCTAGATGCGCTGCGATTGAGTTGGGCCGAGTTCTGCGGGATGCTGTATGGGTCCTATTTTCTAACAGCGTGAAGCAGAAACTCGAGGAGGATCTGAAGAAGTTACTTCAGGGAGATCGCACAGTGCAGGAGTATACCCGGGAGTTTACCAGACTCCTGAACTGTGTTCCTTTTGCTGCGAGAGATGAGGCTCACAGGGTTTACTTGTTCGAGCGAGGATTGAGACAGGAGATATTTGTCCTAGTTCAGGCGCAGAGGTTGCAGACCTTGGATGCGTCGATCGAGCAGGCACTATGGGTAGAGCGAGGAGCGTTGACGGCGAGTGAGCGGGCAGCCACTCTGAGTCAGGGTTTGGATAGGAAGCACCCGGCTCCAGAGGACGGAGGACAGACCAGCGGCAGACGCCCGCCGAGACCTCCACGATCACGTTCTCAGGGTCGTGGGTTTTTGGGGCGACAGAGTCTGGTGGATCCCGTCAGCAGGGACGGCAGCAGAGGGGAGCACCGAGATGTGTCATCTGCGGAGGACCACACTGGCCTAGGCAGTGCGAGCAGCGAGAGGGCCGGTGTTTTGGGTGTGGTCAGTCCGGACATCTGCGGGCAGCTTGTCCCCGAGCAGCGTCGCCTGTACCATCGATCGCATCGGCACCCCCTGTTCATCAGCAGACCTATGGAGCTTCACTGACTTATAGCCAGATGGATGGGGCTTCTATACCCCGCCCAGGTGAGCGGCGACAGCAGGCGCAGAGCGGCAGAGTCTTTGCGGCTCAACTGGAGGACTCCACGGCGGCTGATCATGTGGTGGCAGGTATCATTTTAATTTCTGGCATTAGAGCTCGTGCATTATTTGATACCGGTGCATCACATTCTTTTGTTAGTCGAGCATTTGCATCTTTGCATGGGCTAGTGTTAGGGCCGTTACCCTGTGTACGGGAGGTACAGATTCCCGAGCACGTTTTGCTTGTGGAGGAGTGTTGTCAGGCTTGCCCTGTGCAGCTTGGACCTTGGGTGATGCCCGCAGACCTATTGGTCTTGGGGCGATTGCAGGATTTTGATGTGGTGCTCGGCATGGATTGGCTGGCGCGCTACTTCGCGATGATCGACTACGGCGAGAGGACCGTGACGTTTCGCGAGCCAGGCCAGGAGAAGTACGTGTATCAAGGCTGCAGGAGCACTTTGTTCGCGGCGTGGATTTCATCGGCACGAGCGAGACAGATGATGAGTCGAGGATGTACTGCATTTCTGGCGACTGTTGTTGAGGTATCTGCGGTGGCACCGGAGCTCGAGGACATCTCTGTAGTCCGCGAGTTCCCGGACGTGTTTCCCCCGGAGTTGACTGCGATTCCACCAGACAGGGAGGTCGAGTTTGTGATTGACGTAGTCCCAGGAACTGCGCCAATCTCAAAGACACCCTACCGAATGGCACCGGCTGAGCTGAGAGAGCTTAAGGCGCAGCTTCAGGATTTGATGGATAAGGGGTTTGTGAGACCCAGCGTATCGCCTTGGGGAGCGTCGGTGTTATTCGTGAAGAAGAATGATGGTTCACTTATACTATGTGTGGATTATCGAGAGTTGAATAAAGTGACCATCAAGAACAGGTATCCTTTGCCGCGCATTGATGATCTGTTTGATCAGCTGCAAGGATCTTGTGTCTTCTCGAAGATTGACTTGCAGTCAGGTTACCACCAATTGAAGGTGAAGGCCGAGGATATTCCTAAGACGGCTTTTAGGACCCGGTACGGGCATTATGAGTTTACGGTGATGCCGTTTGGATTGACTAATGCCCCTGCCGCATTTATGGATTTGATGAATCGAGTATTTAAGCCGTTCTTGGACCGATTTGTGGTGGTGTTTATTGATGATATCCTGATCTACTCTCGGAGTGATGCTGAGCATGAGGAGCACTTGAGGATAGTGCTGCAACTTCTGAGGGAGAAGAAGTTGTATGCCAAGTTGAAGAAGTGCGAGTTCTGGCTTCGAGAGGTAGCTTTCTTGGGCCATGTGATTTCAGCCACTGGAGTGGCAGTGGACCCGCAGAAGGTTGAGACTGTGCGGGATTGGCCCAGACCGACGACGGTTACCGAGGTGAGGAGTTTCCTCGGGTTAGCTGGATATTACCGTCAATTTGTGGAAGGCTTTGCGAAGCTCTCCACACCCCTCACTCGTCTGACGAGGAAGGGGATTAGATTTGTTTGGAGTGCTGAGTGCCAGCATAGCTTTGAGAAGCTAAAGGAGAGACTGATGTCTGCTCCCATCCTTACCCTTCCAGTTATGGGGGAAGGATTCGTGATTTTTAGTGATGCATCACACAGTGGCTTGGGATGTGTGTTGATGCAGCATGGTAGGGTAATTGCCTATGCCTCCCGGCAATTGAAGGATTATGAGAAGAATTACCCTACGCATGATTTGGAGCTGGCAGCTGTAGTGTTTGCACTGAAGCTGTGGCGGCACTACTTGTATGGTGAGCACTGTGAGATTTTCACGGATCATAAAAGTCTCAAGTATCTGTTCACTCAGAAGGAATTGAACCTGAGGCAACGCTGGTGGTTAGAGTTGTTGAAGGATTATGATATTACCATCCAGTATCACCCCGGCAAGGCGAATGTCGTGGCAGATGCGTTGAGCAGGAGATCACTGTAGAGCCTTAGTATGTTGATCACTCAGCAGGCGCCGTTACTTGAGGAGTTGAGGCGGCTTGAGCTTGAGGTGGTATCCTCTGGGGTTACTGCAAAATTTATGTCTTTGGTTTTGCAACCCACTCTGTTGGATAGGATCCGAGAGAAACAGAGTGTGGACCCCTATTTGATGAGGATTCGAGATCAAATTGCCAGCGGGCAAACAGGGAATTTTGGTGTTGACAGTTCGGGAGTACTGCGGTACCGGGACCGACTGTGTGTGCCTTTGGATTCTGAGATCCGAGAGGAGATTTTGAGAGAGGCTCATTATTCGCCTTATACGGTTCACCCCGGTGGAACCAAGATGTATAAGGACTTGAAGGCACACTTTTGGTGGAATGGAATGAAGCGGCATATTGGGAGATTTGTGGCTCGGTATTTGACTTGTCAACAGGTAAAGGCGGAGCACCGAGTACTTGCTGGCAAGCTTCAAAGTCTCCCAATACCCGAGTGGAAGTGGGACCAGATCGCCATGGACTTTGTCGTGGGATTACCGAGGACGCAGGCTGGTTTCGATGCTATTTGGGTGATAGTGGACAGACTGACCAAGTCTGCCCACTTCTTACCAGTGCAGACTACTTGGTCCAGGGACAGACTCGCTCAGTTATATTTGGACGAGATAGTGAGACTGCATGGAGTGCCTACCTCGATTGTGTCTGATCGAGACACCCGATTCGTCTCACAGTTTTGGAGGAGTCTACAGACAGCACTGGGTACTCAGCTGCGGTTTAGCACGGCTTTTCATCCACAGACCGATGGTCAGTCTGAGCGGACCATTCAGACTCTGGAGGACATGTTGAGAGCATGTGTCCTAGACTTTGGTGGAGGGTGGCATCGACACTTAGGACTGGTTGAGTTTGCGTACAACAATAGCTATCAAGCGAGCATCCAGATGGCTCCGTTTGAGGTATTATATGGACGCAAGTGTCGTTCGCCCTTGCATTGGAGTGATGTGGGTGAGAGGAAGACTTTGGGTCCCGATATCCTGTTGGAAGCGGAAGAGAAGGTCAAGATGGTTCGACAACGTCTTGAGACCGCCCAGAGTCGACAGAGGAGCTATGCGGATACTAGGAGACGAGACTTGGAGTTTCAGATTGGAGATCATGTGTATCTGAAAGTCTCGCCATCCAGAGAAATTCGCCGTTTTGGAGTTCGTGGAAAGCTCAGTCCACGGTTTGTTGGCCCGTTCGAGGTGTTAGAGCGAGTGGGGCCGGTAGCGTACAGGATTGCCCTACCACCGCGACTTTCTGGAGTGCACGACGTGTTTCATGTCTCGGCCCTGAGGAGATACGTGTTCGATCCCTCCCACATGATTGACTTCACTCTACTTGAGTTGGCTGAGGACATGCGGTACGAGGAGCGACCGGTGCGGATTCTTGCTCGTGAGACGAAAGAATTGCGCAACCGAGTCATACCGTACGTGAAAGTGCAGTGGAGTAATCACGAGGAGCGTGAGGCGACTTGGGAGCCGGAGACGGTGATGCGGGAATCCTATCCCTACCTTTTCGAGCTGCCTTCTTGAGGTATGAGTTTAAGTTTCGAGGACGAAACTTTCCGTAGGGGGGAAGGATGTAGTACCCCTGGGGCCTAACTGACGGAATGACTACAGTATTCTAGACTGTTCGACACTTCTGGAGAAGGTCGAGACAAGTCGGAGTCGTTTCGGCGCCAAATAGACGCGAAAACGGACTCGGAGCACCGAAGCAAGCCAAAACTGAAGTTTTGGGCGCATGGACATTAGGGCGCCCGGAAGTTGTGTTTTGGGCGCCCAGATGTTGAGTACTCGTTTTCTGAAAATTGCTAAGTCATTTCGGATCCAGTATCGGGCGCCCGAAAAGTGAGTCCGAAAATCCTACCTCGTGATTATCGATCCGCTTGACACGTGTTGGTTGGTTGGTGAACTCCGCCGGACCAGGTTAGGGCGCACCGGACCGCGGCGGAGAGTCCGATGCTCTTGATTGTGCAGGCTGAAGAACTGGGCGCCCATTTCTTGGGTTTCGGGCGCCCGAAAGTCTGTTTTCCTGCTGAGGGACAGATTAGATGTGTTTTGTTCTTGAGGCGCAGCACACCGAAGCCATTGATCTATAAAAGAAGTGAACGACCTCCCCTGAGGCTTTTTCTCCCCTCTTCATGGTGAACCCAGGATTTTGCAAGGAAGCCCTCCAATCCCTACCAAACTCTACCTTTCTCCATTGAAGACCTTGGTTTCCTGCTGAAACTGCAACGTCGACCTGTGGTGTTCGTGCTCGTGTGCAGTGTAGGAGTGTCCAAATCCAACGAAACATGATTTGTTGGATAGAGGACTCGTAGAGGAAGACGTGGAATCCTTCTAAGCGCAATTTGGACAGGTATGTAAGCTACAGTTGCTGTTTTACTGGACCTCTTGTGTTCTTGAGCTGAAACTTGGGTTTTCCTTTGATCTTATGGATCCAAATCTCTTGGGAGCTGGAATTTCGAAGTGAAGATTGGTCATTCCTTATTCCTTGCTGGTTTGGAGGTTCTTCCCACCTGAATTGAGGATTCAAAGGTGAGTTCTAGCTCAGATTTTGAGCAATTGCTTAAGTGCTGAATTTTTGGGTCATTGATGGAATTTCTTGGATTTTTGAATCCAGATCTTTGTGAGGATCTTTGGAGAGGTTTTGGTTTCTTCCATCACTGTATTTGGTAGGTTGGTAACCCTTTTCCATGGGCTAGATTCGTTGGAATTCTAGAATTCTTGCTTATTGTGATTTTGCTTAGTTGCTGGAACTTCTGGATCCATGTGCAGGAGGGTCCAGAAGTGAATCCGAATCTGTGTGGGGACCTTTTGGACATCGAGTCGAACTCTGTTTTGGCTGAAAATTGGAGGGTGTGTTCTTGAGCCCCTACTGGTGAGTTGAGCCAAGTTTCACTGCATTTGGACTTCAGATTTAGATTTTATCGCATGTTGAATCCATGTTGGTCATGCTGCCAGGCTGCAGTTCTGGGCTGATGTTCTGGGCGCCCAGAACTTGAGCAAGTGGGTCCGAATCTCGAGGTTGCAGATTTGAGCTCGATTTCAGCCGGTGTTGTTTGGAGGCCTTCCACTCGACTCCTAGCCGTTGCTGGATAGCTTTTGAGGTAGGTTAATATACCGAAATCGCCGAATTTCCTCCTAAGTTGTAGAGAGTGCAGCATGCTGTTTTATTATCTGTTAAATCATGTTGGTAGGTCGAATTCATGAATTTGCATGTATTATTATGAAATCTGAATTTGGAGTATAAATTGATAATTTATAGACATGACTTTACATGCTGAACTGGGAATTGACTTAGGAGAAAACTCGCGAAACTACAACCGTCACTTTTTGAACCATTATCAGATTTAGCTCTAGGAGCCGTTTCTGTACTTGTATCACCGCTGTTAGTGCGAGGTGGATACTTAGTTTGTTGTAGGATGAGTTTACACTCGTGCTGGGATGTCGAGCTTGCATTTACAGCAGGGTTAGGCTGTTCTGTATTACCGGGTGCCGTCGGGGTTGACGGTGGACCCAGACTCTTGTTTTAGCTTCTGTTTGTGCTGAGGGCACGTGAGCTTGGAGTCTTTGACCCATTTTGACCCCTTTCCATTTGATTATAGTCTGTCGGAGCCTGTTTGTGCTCGACAGAGATACGCTTTTAACTCGGTTGGGTAGCTCCCCCGAGTGCCGCTCCGGAGTGAGGCCTCTTTTGCGTTGCTGTCGCTACAGATTAGTTGGATCTGGTATTTGGACCGGCTACCCTTTTTGGTAGTGTGCGATGTGGCTAGGCAGTTGGCTGGATGAGCCTGTTTGGGCGGTTCCGTTAAATTGGGTCAGGGGTGACTTTTCACTTTGGTGATGCTTACTTGAGAGTTTGACTGGGATAGTGGTAGGGTAGTGGCATTACAGCTGTAGAGTTTATTCCAGATTACCTTGTTGTTCTTTACCTACCAGCTATACTGTTAGTCTCGTAGACTTAGTGGGTGGACCGTTGAGGTCGGTATTGGTACCCAGTGAGGACTACTTCTTTTGCTAGTAGTTCTCACACCCATTGTTGCCACCTTTTCTTGCAGAGCCTTCGTCGGTTGCGGCTGCTGCTCTTGTTCCTGTGGATCGAGGTAAGGGAGTCGCGAGCTAGATCCCTACCTGTCCCTGTTGTTCCTAGAGGAGGACCCTACTGGAGATAGTCTCTTTTGAGTTGTGCCATGTACATATAGTCTGGACTTGTTCCTATTTTGGCTTTGGAGGGACTGTTGTATTTTGGATTCTATATGTACAGATGGCTATGGTTTTATTAGTATGTTTTATTTCAGCTCTATATCTCTTGTAGTTGCTTGTATGTTTGATTACAGGTTAGCTATCGCTTCGTATACATAGATAAATCTATGTATACGGCGGATCTGTTGGCGAGCCCGGGGAAAACGAGTAATCCGGGGCGTGAATATACAACCATCGGATCGAGCCCGATCATGGGCGCACCCGATTCGGTTTAACCGAATACCAACATCTCCCACTCGCACATAACGGGATCGATGTCATCATAACCACTTCCTCAACATTACACCACTATTGATTCCATTCATACAGGGAAATGAACAGTGCGGCCGCCGTGTCAACCTGCATTTTGGGAGCTCTATACTAGAAACCGCATACGGCCAGTATAGAGACATCAACCCTCAAAAGAGAATATTAGACTTGTGATGCCCTAGACCATTGAATTACATTAGGTTCAGCATCTCTAATCCCTCAAAGAGCATGCTAACCTCTATTGTGCACATCATAACACTATACTCATGATTGTTTCGCTATACTGAAGCAACATAACCTGTCGACAATGAGTCAAAGTGTCTCAATGTAATCCAACTAGTCTTCCTTGAGCCCTTATGTCACTAAGTTGAGAACTGATTGCTTTCCCAGCAATGCCCCGTAAAGCCGCATCACTCATAGCCGTAGGTAACACGCCAAAATAGCAACATCAATTCTTTCACCTAATGACATAGTCAAAAGTCACTAAGGGCATCTAAAATATGCGAGACATCGTCTCAAAATGATGTCTATAAGAACTCACACGATGAGGAAGCAGGGACCCATTCACTCATCTTCTTCATTTGGTCGCCTAGCACATGTAGTATGAAATACATGCTATGACAGAGAATCTCAATGAGTGTATGTCTTTCTCAATGTCATACGGATCTTAGCTCAGTCACTCCCAGAGTGTCTCGCCTGAGTTCTTCATTTGCTCGCTATCTCAAGCGCCAAACGGTGAGCTCACATCCGGCTCTTAATATACAGGCCATACGAATCGTGGGACTATCCGTATGCGGTCTCGCTTATGACCTCATCTTGGTGCCAACCAAGGCGGCTTCCATTAATGCCTCAATTTTCGCTCGCTCTCTACAGCGCCGAAAAGAATGATTGCCCGTGTGAGAGGGCCAATCAGCCTGCGACATACTATCAATCCGTTCTACAATAATGTAGGATATAAATGTACGTGTGCTAATATTAATAAATATCTTTGCCAAAAATAATAATTTTATTTAAATAACTAAAAATTATTCCAAAAGGGCTAAAATAATCAACTATCTACACAAAACAAAACCTACGGAGTCCAAGTGCTTTAACATGAGCCAAAAAGGATTCTCTAACAATAGGCTTAGTCAGAGGATCAGCAACCATGCGACTCGTAGAAATGTGTTCCAGGATTATTTCCTTCTGCGCTACTGCCTCACGAACAAAGTGATACTTTAAATCAATGTGCTTAGTCTTCCCATGATATTTCGGGTCCTTCGAGTATACAATCGCTGCTATACTATCACAATAGATCGTCACAGGAACAGAAGCACAAGTGACAACCCCAAGATCTTGAAGGAACCTTCTCAACCAGATAGCCTCATGTGCCGCTGCAGAACATGCCACAAACTCCGCCTCCATGGTGGAAAGAGCTACACAGGTCTGTTTCTTACTACTCCAAGATATGGCGCCATGATCAAGTAAGAAGGCATATCCTGAGGTCGACTTACGCTCATCTAGGTCACCAGCCCAATCCGCATCGCTGTAACCGACGAGACGCAAATCCGTACCTTGATAACATAGCACATAATCCAAAGTTCCCTTAAGGTAGCGAAGTATCCTTTTAACGGCCTTCCAGTGGTCCAATCCCGGATTGGACTGAAAACGGCTGACCAAACCCACGGCATAACATATATCAGGCCGAGTACACATCATAGCATACATCAGGCTCCCGACCGCACTAGCATATGGAATTTGATTCATCTTGTTTTTCTCTTCAGATGTTTTAGGGCACAGTTTAAGGTTAAGACTTTCACCTTTAGCAATAGGAGTGTCAATGGGTTTGCAATTGTGCATCTGAAATCGTTCTAAAACTTTTCTTAAGTAAGTCTCTTGAGACAGACCTAAAAGTTTCTTTGAACGATCTCGCAGGATCTTGACTCCGAGCACATAATTCGCTTCACCCATGTCCTTCATTTCAAAATTAGAGGACAGCCACGTCTGAGTGGCGACAATCATCTCCTTATTATTCCCAGCCAATAGAATGTCATCCACATATAAAGAAAGGATTAGAAAATTTTCTTTAGACCGTTTAACATACACACAATGATCTTCTTCAATCATCGTGAACCCATCTTCAATGATGGCTCGATGAAATCGAATGTACCACTGTCTGGATGACTGCTTCAATCCATAGATGGATCGTCGGAGCTTGCAAACTTTATGCTCCTCACCCTCTACTATGAAGCCAGCATGCTGATCCATATAGATCTCCTCATCCAGTTCTCCATTAAGAAATGCAGTTTTAACGTCCATTTTGTAGAGTTCCAAATCCATATACGTTTTTGTAGAGTTCCAAATCCATATACGTGACAATGGCTAAGATTAGGCGGATCGAAGCAAACCTTACAACATGAGAGAAGGTTTCCTCGTAATCAACGCCTTCTCGTTGGGTAAAACCCTTTGCTACCAGGCGAGCCTTATACCTATCGATTGAACCGTCTGCCTTGCGCTTAACCTTGAGAACCCATTTATTCCCAATAGTTTTGCGCCCCGGCGGTAAGTCAACCAAGTCCCAGACATGATTTGACTTCATCGATTCTATTTCCTCTACCATTGCATCTAACCATTCCTTATTAGTAGGTGATGACAGAGCCTCTTGGAAAGACCTAGGCTCATCATCATCATGAGCAGCAACCATGAAAGCTTCCCCCTCAATCTCAAAACGACGACGGGGAACACCCACACGTGTGCTCCTACGAAGTTGAGGCTCCCGTTCTAAAAGTAAGTCGCTCCCACTATCCCCAGGAGGTGTTGGAGTTGCATCCTCTTCCTTAACTGAGCGAATAGAAGCGCCAATACCAGAGTCATCCATCTCATGGAACTCAATTTCATTTCGGACCTCACTTCTATAAGGAAAATCCTCCTCGAGAAATTCAACATCTCGTGACTCAATTTCAGTCAAACTTCCATCTGGCTGCTTTCCGATGAACATGTATCCCTTAGAGTGTTCAGGGTACCTTATAAAGATACACTTCTTCCCTCTAGGACCCAACTTCCCATATTTGTGAGAAGTATCGTGTACATAAGCTGCCGAACCCCAAGGACGCAAGTGTTCCAAATTAGGTTTCCTGCCTGTCCACAATTCATAAGGGGTGGAAGGTACTGTCTTGGAGGGTACACGATTAAGAATGTAGGCAGCAGTTAACAATGCGTCTTCCCAAAAAGAGACAGGCAAATTTGCTTGCGCCATCATTGACCTAACCATGTCGAGCAAGGTGCGATTTCTTCTCTCCGCTACACCATTTTGCTGCGGAGTTCCAGGAATTGTCAGCTGTCTGATTATTCCCTTTTCATCACACAATTTCTTGAATTGTTCAGATAGATACTCGCGGCCTCGATCAGTTCTTAAGGTTTTAATTTTCATATCTAACTGATTCTCAACCTTATTAACGTAACGTCTAAAGCAATCCAATGCTTCAGACCTATGGGAGATCAGATAAACATGACCGAAGCGCGTATGGTCATCTATAAATGTGATGAAATAAGAAGCACCATGTCTCGCCCTCACACTCATTGGGCCACAAATGTCGGAGTGGATCAATTGCAAAGGAAATTCTGCCCTAGAAGCTTATTAAATGGTTTTCGGGTCACCTTTCCCGCCAGACAATGTTCACAAGTGGGCAGATCGACTTTAGTGAGCGAGGAGCGATTGAAGACTTTCGAGGACGATCCAAGGACACGTGAATCAACCTCTTCGATCCGGGCTCATCACGTTCTAGCGTGAATCGCTTCCGCAAAAAGGTACGAACGAATCGAACCATACTTCCGCTGCGTTCTACATTGGTATCAGAGCCTTATTAGGTTGATTTCGTGCCCTAGATTAATTCTTTAATGTGATTGCATGTGTAGAATTAAATCTACCATCGTTTGAATTTTTCCTTACATGCTTGTGGGTGTTAATGGCGAATTTTTCTAGGGTAGATATCTTTGCATGATTTTCATACATCTTGTAGCACTTCTACTGTAGATTCGATCTACAAAGTTTGATTTTTTTTGATTTTTTTTTTATGAGAAAAATGAAACCCTAAATCGAAACTTTGCGGGTGGCTTGTTTGATGTATGATACATATCCCATTGTGAAACTTGTATGAATTGATAGAGCTCTTCACAAGCTTTCTATATCACATTTTACAATTATGTATTAATAATAACTAAATCAATTAATTTTTACAGTACAGTTTTATATAAGTGCTCTCAGTATCGCGCGGGTTATCGTCATTACTATATGATTATTGGAGAGCTGGAAATCACCTAGTATTTATAGATATTATTTATCACTAAGTAGAGAAAAAGGAAAAAAAATAGTAACACGTTTAAATTCTGATTCTGTCTTTAACTGGTTGATTAGTCATGCATTTATTTTTTTACCCTTTAGTTATACTTTTAGGACTGTTAACAGAAATTGAAGGATAAAAGTTTTGTGAAATCAATGATGGATTTCGTCAATTCCTAAAAATTCTAAAGAGAGATAGGGAGAAGGAAAAAACTAATCCTACGTAGTTTCTTGGTTGTACTTTGTAGGTTGTACTTTGTAGAATTAAAGGGAAAGTTTAATTTACCCTAATGTGATTTAGTGTATTTTTAGTTTGATACCATGTTGTTTGAACTGTCTCACTTTAATGATTTTATTTTTATTTTCCTGTTAAACTACCGTAACGATGATTTTACCTGACTAGAGATTCAATGCAATAGAGTAAGGATCTTCACCACACACCGCGTGTATAAAAAAAAAACTTTTGAAACATATTGAAACTTGTAAAGTGGAGACGGTATCTATTACGTCCCGATCCCGCAACATAAGCACTAATCAGGCGCGTGCATCAGACCCGCCGAAAGAACAGAATTTATCTTATCCGCCCAAGACGTCAAAAGCATGTATATACATTACAATCCAAACAGAAATTGAATACATATATTGTATAAGGATAGCATCACATAACGTAAAGTAAAACTACTACTATTACATCATTTGTTTCATTCATTTACACACATAAGTTTATATTTGACTTCCAAATAAAACCCAAAATAGTGTTTACATTTTTCTTTTCCTTTTCTTTTCATTACATTGTTTCAAAATGAGGTACATCTATCGAAATGCCAAAATAAAAAGAAGGACACTATTTACTGAGCTACGTTCTTTCCTCTCTCTGCCACGACCGTCTCAGATGGACCTGAAAATATAGGAGTGAGAACTATAAACATAGATACCAGTGGTTACGACCACCCAAGGAAAGAGCTCGACCCACCAGATCCAAAGGAGGCAATATAAGCATGTCAATATACAACATATAATCATGTAAGCACATAAACTCTACTATATGCAAATAACAATAATAACTATGCTTATGCCTCTACTCATGCGATAATGAGTTCATACATGTAAGTTATTTTTTATTTCTACTTACTATTCCATTATCCTATCTACATGTCACCCGACTCAATCATGAGTCAATCCTTAGCGAGAGTACCGCTTTCATCTCAGCATTAGGTAGGGATTCACCCTAGCCAGAAGTCATTTGTTGGGCGAGGAATATACCACACGTGCCCTTGACCATGAGTCGCTTGTCGGGCGAGGAATATACCACACGTTGTAGTACACTAAATTTCAGTGCGTCGTACCGAACTTCTACAAATTGTGGAGTTCCGGTGGAAAAAAAATAGCATGTGAGGCTATATGTGAGGCTTCAGCCAAGTTTGGGACTTGTGCGAAGTGTTTTCGGCGCAAATGAGGCGCGAAAACGGACTTCGAAAAGTTAAAACTGCTGAACTTGTGAAGTCTGCACTGAATTCCGGTATGTGGATCTCCATACCGGTACTGAAGTGATTAGTACCGGTATGTGATGAGGTATACCGGAATGCGATGGTCGAAACAGAAAACCCAGCTCTCGGGTTTTGCGGTATCCTTCGAGGTATACCGGAACTAACACCCGTATACCGGTATGCACATGCACATACCGGTATACAGTGTTACGAAATTTCAGTTTTGGCTGGTTGAAGGTGTTAAGTGTGGAGAGGGGCAAAATGGTCTTTTCACATGTATTGGGGGTGTATGAAGGGCTGAGACCTTCTCCCCTTCTCATTTGTCTTTCTCTCTACTTCTCCTCTCTATTCCTCTCACTTTCTCTCTCTAGAGACTCTCCAAAGCTTGGAGAAGTGGTGGATTGGAGCTTGGAAAAGGTTTCCAAAGGAGAAAAGAAGCTTCTTGGTGCAAGAAGGAGCTTAGAAAATTCATGGTTAAGGTTAGTTCCTCACGTTTTGGGTTCAAACCTTAGATTTAATCCTTTATTATGAGGTTTTTGGAAACCCTAGGCAATCTAAAACACAAAATGTGGAGATTGGCCAAGAAATTTTGAGGTTCTACATGCATGCATGTGAAACCTAGGTCAAATGAGGGTTTTTGCCTTGGGAGGTTCTAAAAATATTTGGACCTTCGGGAATTGCAATTGAGGCATAGGAAATCATGTTGGAACACTTGATTTCATGTATTGAGTTGATTTTTGGGTTCGTAACGAGTAACGGACCGTTTTCTTGTAGAAGCTTGGGTTGAAGCTAGAACTCAAGGCTTGGACACTTAGGAGCTTGAAGAATACAAGAATTTGGAAGCTCTTGAGGTGGGTTTGTGTTTACCGAAGTGATTAGGTCACTTCCATGTCTAGGGTAAATGTCTATTTAAAGATAAAATGGTATGTATTGTGAACCCTAGAATTTGCATGTTGGCAAAAGGTAAAATCATGATAGGTAGAGCAATGAGCTCCTATTGCATGATATAGAATTCAAGTATAATTCAATTATCTATACTTGTTGCATGGTTGCATGTATGATTTAAACCTTGTGTCATTGAACATAGGTTGGAACATGTGAGAATAGAACCTAGTGTCATTGAACATAGGTGACGCTTTGGGACATGAACCTAGTGTCATTGAATATAGGTGAGGCTTTGTGACTTGAACCTAGTGTCATTGAACATAGGTGAGGCTTTGCGACTTGAACCTAAGGTCATGAGACTTAGGTTGGCAAGCGAAGAAAATGTGAATAACGGGATGTGCGACGATTTTGCTATCCCGGGTAGGCGACGATTTCGCTACCATGCCATGAGTTGGCGGTGTTGAGACGGGATGTGCGACGATTTTGCTATCCCGGGTAGGCGACGATTTCGCTACCATGCCATGAGTTGGCGGTGTTGACACGGGATGTGCGACGATTATGCTATCCCGGGTATGCGACGATTTCGCTACCACGCCATGAGTTGGCGGTGTCGAGATGGGATGTGCGACGAGGTTGCTATCCCGGGTATGCGACGAGTTCGCTACCCATGCCATGTGATGGCGGTGTTGAGATGGGGTATGCAACGATTTTGCTATCCCGAGTATGCGACGAGTTCGCTACTCGAACTAGGAGGTGACGAGTTCACTCCTTGAATGTTGGGACCATTATGGTGAGACGGCGATTCCGAAACCATAAGTAAATGACAAGTAATTGAACTTAGTCAATGTGAAATATAGGATGAACCTAGGACATAATGATAATTTACATTTCATTTGGTTGCATCCTTTATGTTTATTTACAAGCATGTAAATAATTGTTGCATAGTTATTTGTGATCTAACTTATGCATATGGTGTTTCTTTGGACCTGGTGGGTCGAGCTTCTCTCTTGGGTGGTCTTACCCACTGGGAACTATGGTTATAGTTCTCACCCCACGTTTTTCAGGTCCTTCCGCGAGTGAGGCGGCGGAGCGAGGCAAGGGTTTGGCTCTCTAGATAGCGGCCCTTCCATTTTGGTGACACATAGAGTTGTACCCCTAGTCTTGGACTTTGATAGTATAGGGGATTTTCAATACATGTATGAAACTTGTATATTCCATAGTTTTGGAACATGGTGTATGGAATGAAAAAGAAAAATTTGGGCATGTATAATTGTGCAATGTGATGTAATAGAAGTAGAACTTCTTTATGTTGATGCTTCCCTTGTGCAACTCTTGTACTCCGTTCCTAGTTGGAACATTGTGGATAAGCTTGTGTTGTGACGCCTTGGGCGGGTAGAAAAGACTCTATCCGTTCGGCGGGTCTGGGGCATGCGCCCGCGCGGTTATCCTTTCCACCTAGTCGGTGTTAAAGGCCCGGCGGGGCGTGACACACGTACCCACAATCATAAGTCATTTACTGTGCGAGGAATGTACGACACATACCCGCAATCATATGTCATTTGCCGGACGAGGAATATACCACACGTACCCGCAATCATCTGTCATTTGCCGGGCGAGGAATATACCGCATGTACCTGCAATCATAAGTCAAGGGATTCCAGAATCACTTCTTTCAAGGCCTCAAGGGTCCATATGTTTACACCCTACTTTGTCAACCTCTCTAGGTTCATATCATCATGTCCAAGTGGCATCCTATCCACTAAGTTATCCAACCTATATTCCAATGGCACTATGTTCTTCGTGTTCACATGTTGAGTTCTCTACTAACCTTAAAGAATGTCAATCTATATCTACTCCATAACATAGGAATGTAATATATCAACACATGCATTTACTTGCCCAATGATAACTGGTGATTCCAATTAACATATGTCACATGCATGCACGTTTACTTATTATAGTCATCAACCTAATTGTCCACACCTAGGAATATATGACATATTTATTGTCTAGTTCACATTTTATAGTAGCATTGTATTTAAAGAAAAAATACATTAATACATGTCAATTGTCATGGCCTGCCTTATCCCATAGACGAAGCCTTCGCGGTCGCGTGGGGAATGATGTAATAACTGTAATTTTCATTCGATTAAATTTGAATTCAAATTTGGAATTTGAATTTTTAGAATTTAGTCTAATTCTTGAAGGGGGGGCTAATTTTCACGAATCTGTAATCATTTCTGGTGAAACAAAATCATAGATTTAATGGTTCGGCAGTGCCGAAAGTCTTGGTGCATTCCTTTTTTAGATCCGGCGAGCCGATTGCATAAAAAAGTGAGAAATATGTTAAAGGCCAAAAATTGGAGATTTATATTTTTGAACAAGACCCTACATTTTATGTGTGGATTTTCATAAAATCGCACGTAGAGGGGCCTCTATGCAAAAGACATATGCTATGAAGGACTGAGAATAAAATACTGTCAATTGAGGTTAAGTTGCAAAGTTTTAGACCCTATAAAAGTGCATGTTAGGGTTTGCAAACCCTAACTTGACCCCTCCTCCTTCTGAAGCCTCCAGTCGCCTAGGAACCCGTCCCCCACCTATTAGCCACTAGCCTAAACTGTCGGCGACTCCCCTCCGGCGGGCGGAGCCCGACCTAGCCACCCCCAATCTTACTTTTCCAATATCTTTCTCTCTCCCTCAACTGGTCTCACTCGAAACCGCCTACCCCTTGACTATGCCTCCTTGAGACCACACCGCCGGTGTCCTAGGGTTCAGGCGACCCTGCCCTGACGAGGCCCGGTGTCACCATGCGCTACCGTGCCGCAAGTCCCTCATGAGGCTACTTAGGGCGAGCTCGGGCCGCAGCCTTGGCCCGGCCGCCGTCGCTGCTCCCCACCATCGCCACTGGCACTGGTGTGCCCGGAGGACCCTTCAGCGCTACCATGTCAACCCTCCATCCCCTCTCGGCCCCCTTGTACTGGGTTTGAGTTGTGAAGCAAGATCACCTTAGGTTGACCACAGCTCCCCAGTCGCCGCCTCCCGCCGCTAGACAGCACCTCTGCCGGTACTCCCTTATCTTCCGCGCCCACCCCCAGCCGACGCGCGTGCTCCCAGGCCGCCGAAACCCTAAGTGGGTTCTCTCTACTCTGAATCTAGCCCGATCTAGGGTTTTGTTGGCCAAGCTTCCTTGTTCGGGCCACCAAGGTCGCCAACGACTCCTTAGAAGGTGAGCACGGTCCTTTTGAGGTGCTAAGGAAACCCGTGCTCACCTTCATTGCGATCGGAGAGGCCCTGGTTGGTGGTTTTAGTGTTGTCGCTCCCGGTGACTTTGGAGATCGGAGTTCACCTTGCCCCGGCACGCTCCTCGGCCTCCGTTAGTGCTCCGGACATTAAGCACAGACTTCGGCACGTCGGGACCTATTGGTCGGCACCGCTGGTTGGTCTTATATATTAATGCAAATAGAAGATAACTTTGGGCTTAAATTTAATTATGATGTTGTGAGCTGCCTCAGGCAGTGTATTCCTATAGTGCTCGACCTCTGGACTGATCGTCCTGGGTCCATTGGCCCTCATGAAGCTAGCTTAGGAATTTGGAGCATTTTTCGGCAAAATTGCCGGTAGAATGTATTTTCGGTCTAGGTACTCACGTGTTATCAATGTGGAGGCCCTATGTTCATCATTGAGCCTTGTTGGCTTGTTGTTGTCGCTGTCTCAAATTTTTGGAGACAATGGGTGAGCGACGAAGGGCTACGGAGCCGAAAACGGCATATTCAGGAACCCGGTACGACATAACTACCATTAATTACATCAGATATAATCAGATCATGTGTTTGCTGCCCGGGCACCCAAATGGGTGTGTTTTCAATTAGCACGTAGGTTATAGTGCGAGTCGGCACCTTCCGGGACACTTCGTGGGTTCCAGAAGCGTTCCGATGGATTTCTAAAAAAATTCGGCGGGTCTCAGGAGTCGATAAAAGGACTCGATTTTTCTATGGTTAGTGAGATGTGTGACTAGTGACCTTGAGTCACCTTGGGTGTGAGACCCTAGATAGTCCTATATATAAGATATAATAGGGCTAAACTCTTAATCCGGCTTAAGCATTTTGGGTGGTGGCTAGGCCTAAGAGGTTAAGAGAGTTAAGCATGCTAGGACGGGAGTAGTCCTATGATGGGTGACCCCCTGAAAAGTTGGGGCGTCACAGTTGGTATCAGAGCCAATTACCAGCCGGAAATGTGAGATGAGTCTCGGCTGAGCCAGGGGTATAGCGGGGAGAGCGAGGCTCTCATGCTGTTGACTATTGTGGGTGGAGTGCGGCTCACCACAAGGTTAGTTTAGGCTAGTGAGACGAGTCTCACATCGCCTGGTACTTGTGAGTCTAAGCCTGACGAGGACGTTAGGGCTTAAAGGGGGGGAGAATGTGAGACCCCAGATAGTCCTATATATAAGATATAATAGGCTAAACTTGTCACGCCCCGGGTTACCTCTTCCCAGGCGCATGACCAGATCCGCCGCATACACAGTATCTCTACCATGTATACGAAGCGAAACAACCTCCACAATCAAACACACAGAGCTAAAGGTATCAACAGAGCTGCTATATAAATATATCAAAAGATTACTGTACATACATCATCCATAACTCTCACAAATAACTCTCATATACAGACTGATATCAACATCACATAGTATGTACAGACTCAACCATCTATCCAAAATGGGTATACCTCTAGCCAAATATCCGGGGATCCACTCTACCCGACAGTCTCCTTTCCGCGATCAGTATGCACGACAGGGGAAGAAGACCCTGAAAAAGATGTCACCAATGGGTGTGAGAACTACTATCAATCAAGTAGTCCTCAGTGGGTACCGCCACCAGCCTCAGCGGTCTGCCCACTAAGTCCTCAATCTCAAGAGATATGAATAGAGCAATAAAAGAGTAGGAGATATACTACCACTACTATGCACAAAGCTCAACTGTCAGTATGAATACCAATGAACTGAATATACCAAATGAGGACTATCATACATAATACAATACCTGCGAACCAGCTAGTACAGGAACTCCATCTGTACCTAGCTCTCGCCATACAATACCTCTCAATACAATACCATACCATGCGGCCTGATCATGCTCAACCCTACAGGGAGCTGCTCAACCCTCCAGGGAGCCGACTAGTACAGGAAGCCCGTCTGTAACTAGCCCCTCGTACACCTCTCTGTACGGAACATGCCAACTCTAGAGTGGTACTCGTGGGAGCGACCCAACCGAGCAAAGTAAACCCAAGTAACCGTCAAGCACCCGCAGGTATATGATCGACACGACTGGGTCAACAAAGGATCAAGTGCCCTCGGCACCTCAAAGAATAGTCAACAGGTAAGACCCAATCCACTGTGCCCTCGGCACCACAAAGGATAATCAACAAGTATGACCCAATCCATGCTCTCACAAAGAACCACGTGCCCTCGGCACAATCAATGCTCCAGTGCTCACAATCATCTCGATTCTACCACAAAGAGGAGGCACAATAACATAGCACGAGCCACAACATGATCACCTACACTACATGCACAACAACTGGTACAAGGAATCAACAGAATAGGTGTAGGTCCAATCATGCAACAATGATACAAAGAAATGCATGCTCATATACATATCATTAGCACATCTAAGATCATAACATGCCCATGCAGTCTATAGATCAGTCTCAATCTAACATGGCATTTCTAACATAATCTTAGCATGGCATACTATCATAATCCCAATATCATAATCCAATATCCACATATCATAATCCAATCATGCTACATAATCCAAACAACATCATATCATATTATGCTAACATGAGATAAAACACGTAGGAGGAAGTCCACTGAATCTGGCAAACATCAACCCACCTCACAAGCTAATCCAACCACGGTGGGGAAAGTAGTGTCCTCAGATCCAACCCTCCAAGCTCCAGCAGCATGAGCAGTACACCGATCTGAATAAACCTCCAAGAAAACTGCTTACTCCAGCAGATCAACAGCACAGCACCAGATCAGATCAGCAGTAGAGGAGAACAAGCTGGGCTACAACTAATGCCAACACATGGCCCTAAACCCACTTTTCTCTCTCTAGAAAACAGGATCACGAAGTGGGAAATAAGCCAAAGTGACCAGGGACTCACCTATTTATAGGCTGCCAAAATCCCACTTTCGGGCGCCCACTTCAGCACTTCCGGGCGTCCGGAAATCCTCAATGCCAGGTGTCAGCTGGCGGACAAACGGTCGGTCGGCGGTCGCAGGCGGTGGGGCGGCGTGTCTCCGGCGGTCGACACGTGTCCTGCGTCGCGACACGTGGCACTCCACGTCAACAGCTCAGACCGGATCCTCGTCCGGGCGTCCGAATCATGCGTCCAGATCCGAAGCTCGTCAGCCACAACCGGGTCGTCCACAAAGTGCAACGGGTCCGGAACATTCGGGCGTCCACAACCTCTCTTCCGGGCGCCCGAATCCTGCCAAGTCCAGAAACCCTAAAATCTCAAGTATTACAAAACTCTTAACCCGGCTTAAGCATTTTGGGTGGTGGCTAGGCCCAAGAGGTTAAGAGAGTTAAGCGTGCTAGGACGGGAGTAGTCTTATGATGGGTGACCCCCTGGGAAGTTGGGGCGTCACATTGGGTTAGTCATTGACTTTGTGAATCTTTCGTAGGTCCGATCGACGATCTGGTGCACCTTGGGAGTTTGGTGCATCTTCCGTTACATGTGGGTATTGATTTGGTGCTAGTTCGGTAATATTCTTTCCCTCTTCTTTTACTCATTTATACACACATTGCATGTTGAGCACTTCACCACTTGACTTCACTTACTGTTGTTCTACTTTTATTTTATTTATTCCTCATGATTTGGTAGTAGAGCGGTACTCTGTGATGACCTTGCATGACTTATCACATATTGGTCCTGACTAGTCGGTTTGTTGTGAGATTTATGAGATTAGGTGACCTAGTTGGTCAGTATATTCCATGTGGATTCTGTGTCGGCTATTTACTGATGGATGACCATTGATCATATTGCATCGACAGCCACAGCTCTTGTCCACTTCGTGTACACCAGCGGTTTGGCCACCACATCGATGCTCTTTTTCGAAAAAGTGATCGTACTTCCGACCCATGAGCCCTGAGCAGACTATTGCTAGGGTTACATGACAGGCAACGCAAACGTGGCATTGCCTGAGGTCTTTAGATCAACATGACAGATAGATTAGGTATTCTTGGACTATTCGTTCGGTTGATGCATGCTCTTACTTTTTACGGTAGCGGCAATTGCATACTTGTATTGATTTCCTTTCAGTTCATATTTGCTACTGTATATTTTATATCATGCTATTATATCTCTCGGTTGCCAGTGAGTACACTTGTCCCCATCGGCTTGCGATACCCACTGGGAAAGCTCGGGTTGGTTTCTCACCCCCTCTTTTTTAGGTGATATGGGCGGCGAGGATCAGGACAGTGCGTGAGGCGGGGTTCGATGTCCCGTCCATCAATTTTGGATTCGGGTTATTCTTTCCCTTTTATTTATCCTGAATAAAATAGACAATTATGTAGTTTAGTTATGAATGCTTGTTATCATTGATTGGTAGTTTTCGATTAATAAAACTATGTTTTTGGATTTATAATTATGGTTTAGTTGTGGATTTATGGCAAAAGATTTTCTACCCCTCGTGGTAGTCGGATTAGAAAAGAATGAGTTTTCGTGCCGAAAACGGTTTTCAAAATAGTTTTCAGATTTATCACTACCTTAGGATTTCAAAATAAAGTTTTCGGATCGAAACACTTTTAAATGATAGAGTTGGTTGATGTATTGTGCATTCACATCATCCTTCGCCTAAGGAGTGCTTCGAGCATTGCGTCATCTTTAAGGATGGTTAGTTGTTTGAATATGTGAGCATCTGCATTGTGATTGCTGAGTTGTGTGAGTGGATGTTGTGTGTTGTGCTATTTGCTTGTGGTGGTATGTCATGCAAATACAGGGAAGAATCTGTCCGCGTAGACAGAGGAGTCTCTTTGTTTGTGGTAGGTTTGTTCCTTCCCATGGGCAAGATTATCTTTCAAAAAAAATTGGGCACTTTCCGCTAATTCTGTTTTCAAACTGGCCCTTTTTTTGAAAAAGACTTACAAAACAGGCCCCGTGGCGTGACAGATTGTTTATTGATTCACATGATGTTCATGAAATAGGTTCCTGATGCTTGTAGTTCTTATCATGATATGGATGTACAAATTACTCATTGTTCTAGTTCTTTCCATACATTTTGATTGACCTATTAAGGTAATTTCTTTAACAACTTTTAGTAGACTAAATTGGGGATTAGTTAATTTGATACTTGTGTTTGAAAGATGCTTTACTTGCTGGGACAAAGTTGAAAGGTTGGTTGGTTGTTGTGAGCTTGTTTTTGGGTCGATGGCCAGATTTTGTCCCACCTTTCACCTATTTTCTCTCCCTTATTAGTGTCCTAATATATCTTTTATCTGATAAGTTATCTTTATACTTTATTTGCACCTTTATTTTGTATATTTTGAATATGTATTTCTCATTTCTTTATTGAATGCTGATTTAAATGCTCAATATGCCATAATGACTGATGAAATGCTTTAGCTTAATGAGCTAGGCTGCTATACTATCGGTAGGCCTCCGTGCTACCAAGTTATTTTCGATGATGTTGTTTTCGAATTGACGATCGGTTTCGTTAGACATGATCTACGCTATTGAAAATACTTAGAAACCAAATTTCATATTTTTTTCGACATTATTTGACTATTGAACAAAAGGTCTCAAAATTGACAATTTTAATATCCGATGTGATGCATTTGTGAATTTAACGGTGTAAAACAATCCAAATCTAATGAAATTTTTATAGAAAATTCTTTTCACTATAGAGAATAAGGTCAGTACCTCTAATCTTAAATTCAAATTTTTTATCATAATTTTTTATGATATTTTATTTTCAGCTGTTCATTTTTAGACTATTCGTTTGATAGGTAAATGATGTCGAAAAATTATGAAATTTAGTTTCCAAATACTTTCAATAGTGTAGATCAAGTCTAACGGAGCCGATCGTCGATTTGAAAGCCGCATCATTAAAAATAACTTGGTAGCATGGAGGCCTCCGTGCTACCGATAGTATAACAGCCGGACTCTAGCTTAATATACTAATAATGTTGTAGTCATACATAGAACTAGCTCTTTTCTTGCTATTTGTCATTGTGCTTTATCCTTCAATTAATAACACCTCTAGATTATTTTTCTGTTGTTTATTAACCAGTCAATTATTTCATAGCCAATAACTGGATTAAATTCCTAGTCGAGTTATTATAATGTCATGAAAGAGGGTGTTGACTATTGCAAACTTTTGGTGCTTTGATTTTGCTTGGATTCTGTCCTCAATTTATCATCTTTTCTTGTTCAACTTCAAAGATCCATGTTTACTTTTTATTACTGATCGCTTATTCTTACTATTAATTAAAAATGTTACTTTCCAAGCAGGGTTTTCCGGGCCTTATCATCGACCTGAGTGGACTTCCAAGGTGGAACAATGAGGCTTAAGGATTTAGAATTTAAAATTTTTAGGTATTTAGTATCATTTAGAATTTGTTATTATTTGGCTATAATTCAAACAAGTATTTTATTGTTGGAACTCATGTCTGAAATTTAATTTGAATATTAATATTGTAATTTGAGAGTTAAGACTATTTGTTACAAATAATTAGTGCTCTTTAGTTATGACCATTTTTTAGTATTTCAATTCGTTGGAGTATTTTGTTATGAATTGAGCATTTTATTATTAATTGCAATTGCTGCTATAAGTCTTATTTAGTAATCATTTAGTATATTTTTTGTGGCAATTATAATTAATTATTGTGGCATTTATAATAGTTGTTGTTAGGTAATATTTAGAGGCATTTGTTTAGAATTTTACTAACCGACGCAACAAATGTCACAATATCTTTTATTGACCCTATCAATAGTGGCAATTATCATAATTGCCACCAAACTATTTAGCGACAATTATAATTACCGGTAATTTAAAAAATAATTACCACTAAAACTCAATTTTGTTGTAATATCAATCAATTAAACAGTGGTCAGCTATCTGAGAACTTGTAGTTTTATTACATAATAAATCAACCAAAGTAAAAACAAAACAGAGTAGGATAGGCTTCATTGTACCTAAGATTTCATAGGTCAAGAAATAGATTGAGGTAAAATTTTCAATTTTCGATCCTAATTAGTATCATTTGATTTATCCAACAAATATTTTTTAAAAGAAATTACATTATTAAAAGCATATCATATTTGGTGACATGAGAAATAATTGTAGAACCCGAGGTTCTTGTAATGCAAATTTTATAAATCAGGGGTTCGCTATGTAAAAGTTGACTTTTTGAGAACAATGAAATGACCATCTCATTTGACTAAATGACAATGTTAACCTGCAAGGGGTTTGTATATGATTTTCTATAGGTTCAGGACTAGTTTTGAAATTTAGAGAGAAAATCAAAAAACCGAGCTCGGTTGCGTAGGTTACATTTGGCATGGCATTTTATGTGAGATATTATGGAGTTTTTGAAAGCAAAAGGTATTGTGCTAAATTACACTCGAAGACGAATGTCTGAAGCTAAAATTTGCCGAAATTGAAATTTTGAGCGCAAAGTACGAGCTTCTGAAATTGGGCTTCGCGTGCAGTTTTTTGTTACAGGTTCATATAGATTAGGATTCGCGAGAGGCTTTTATACAAATTTTTTGGGTTTCATAGAAATAGAAGGGAGCAATTCGAAAATTTCTCGAGAGAGGATGGTGTGGAGGAAAATTTTGTAGAGCTCAAGGACTTCTTTGCAAATTTGCGAAAAAATGAAAATAAATTGTAGTATCGTGCAATTAGAGTTCCTTTTTCCAAACCCTAGCCAGACATTCAATCTTTCTCTTTCTTTCTCTCTGGCCTATTCCCTCTCGCCCTTTTACTCTTTCCCCTCGGGCCACCACCCATCCTCAGACGTGCGGCCTACTCCGGCGATCACCAACGAGAAATAGGCCTAAAAACGAAGATTTTCTCCTATGTCTCTCTCTCCTTCTCTCTCTTTTCTCTCTCTTCGAGGCAAACCAGAGGCCCTCTTCTCTTCCTCTTGTTGGTTGAATTCTAGACCCACGTCTACCAGGCCTCCACCATCGCCGCCAATCCACATCTGCCAAGATTTGTCCATAATTCAACCCTAGGATCCACCATCTTCGTGCATGCAGGCCATCCCTTCGACTGCACTAATTTCGCAGACTCGGTCCACTCCATAGTATGAGTACTAGCATGCTCATCTCTCCCTTGACTAATCCCTGTCGTGGTGCGGCCGCCAGTTCAGCCATTGTGTGACGTCCCACTTCCCAGAAGGGTCACCCATCCTCGAACTACTCCATTCCTAGCACGCTTAATCCTCTTAACCTCGTGAGTCTAAACACTTTCCAAAATATTATAATTAGATTTACAGGTTTTAGCCTGATTATATCTTATATATGATTATTTCAAATCCTAGGGGATGTCACATTCCTCCCCATTAAGCCCTGACGTTCTCGTCAGGCTCAAGTACGCTAACAAGAACCAGGCGATGTGAGATTTGTCTAGCTAACCTTGTCATGTAGACCCTGGCTTAGCCTGTCATTTTCAGACCATAGCCTAGCCTGTCATTTAGACCCTAGCTCAGTCAAGACTCATCTTACACTTTCGGCTGGTGATTGATACCAATTGTAACGCCCGCTTCCCAGGGGGTCACCCATCCTAGAACTACTCTAGTCCTAGCATATGCTCAACCCTCTTAATCTCTTGGGTTTAACCACCACCCAAAATGTTACAGCCAAGTTTAGCGGTTTTATCCTTATTATATCTTATATGTTGAACTATTTAAAATCCTGGGGATATCACATATGAAAATAGACTCATAAAGGAACGTGTGGATTAAAAATTATCATTTTATGTGAGTGCTTTTAAACCGCCTATAGCATTTTAGGTGGTGGTTAGACCAAAAAGATTAAAAGGCTTAAGCGTGCTAAGGCTAAAGTATTTCTAGAATAGGTGATCCCCGTGGGAAGGAGGGCAGCACACGTTGGTCGGATCCAAGCCTGAGTCTACGGTGTCGTTTTCTGCAGTAGATAGCAGGCGACTCCTGGTCGGCCCATCCAAACCCAACTCTCTAGCACTACCACTGTTTTGTTCCAATAAGCATGGCATTCCCCACACCCTTGCATGTCTATGCTCACCTTAGTCGCAGTAAATCAGGACCATAGGCAATAGTTCCATAGCAACGCTCCAAAAAGATTTCCTATGTGGCCCGAACTTAAGATTTTTCATTGCCGTCAACTGTTGCCGACATTCCGGAGTGCAAGCACGACGACCGATACCTTATCGTCGACCTACCCATGCCGTTTGTTGGCTTCCTAAATGCAGAAAGTGACGGTAAGGCCTAAAATTACTCGCTCGTTACATTATTTGGTAGTTAGTTATTCTATCAGCGTGTCGATCCATGTTGAATCTGGTCAGATCGCGGAGCCAAGCTATTTGTTGGTCGTTGTGAGCGATGGAGCCTATTTGTTTGCAAGCTAGAATATCGAAAGCTCTCAGGGGTGATTAGTGACTATACGCTGTCCTAACACGAAATTCGGATTTTTCGTGGCTTTGGTTGCGTTGATATCTAACTGAAACAAAGGCTTAGACCTCTTGCTGGCAGGAGGTCAATGCCCATTCGTGGCTGCGATTAGGAGTGGAAGATCCTAATTAATGTAGTTTATAGTTGGATGCACGAATTTTGTTATTTTATATTTGGAATAGTTTAGCCCTAAAGAATAGTGATTACTTTTTAAAAATTTAAAAGGTTAATTGGTAGGTAAGGTCTCGTAATGAAGAAGTACTCTCGTAATGAAGAAGTACTCTCTTCAATTGCTGCACTTGTAAATACATCCAATATGGATGTTCAGTTTGAAGAGATACATGCAGTTAAAATGTAACAATTATAACTATATGCATCTTATTGTGTTTGATGTAGTATTATAACTAAAATTAATTTGTTTCCTTGTGTGTAATTGAGAATTACATTTATAAAAGTTTATTATTTTATATAAAGGGTGAAAAGATTACCTCCTATGTGGGAAAAAAAAAAAAAATTTCTTAAAATATTATTAGGGAAGTTGTAATGTACTGCACTCAAATTTATCTGAGTATTAGTAAAGATAGCATGGTAGGTTCACTGTGAGATTCTGAGGGAAAATTAAACTAAGTTGGGTCGAGTTTGAGGCGAATTGGACGTAAAAATGCAATCTGAAAGCTTAAAGTATTGAAACTTGAGTTTCGGTGCATCTTTGGATGCCCACAAAAATATTTTGGTCTCCCAGAACATGTATCGATGATTGAACCAACTTAGTGGACTTCGAACTAACCTTATTTTGTATGCGCGAATGGTCCTACGAGCGCCCGAAAGTTTTTGGGCTGTGTGTCGGATGCCCGAAACCCTTTTCAAGTGCTGAACCCAAGAGCTCGGGTTACTGTTCTAATTAATGTTCGGGTGCTTGGAACATCTTTTGGGCGTCCGAAACATTTTTTAGGGGGTTAGGGGCGTTTGTAACCAACATAGGTGAGCCCGAAAAGATTTCTTCCGAGCGCCTGAAACATGCTCCGAGCAGCCGAAAATCCTCGTTGGCTCTGTAAAATATTTACTACGTTGCAATTTTATATTTTTGAGGGTTCTAAATAAAATTGTTACATCTGGATAAGTACCTCTTATCCCAACTGGTTTCTTTTACTCTGATTACATTGAGAAATTCCCCAATTTCTCTCTCTCCCCTACCCTTTGACATCTTCTTCTTATTCTTCTTCTTTTTCTTCTTCTTCTTATTCTTTTTCTTCTTCTTTTCTCTGTCATGCCCCGGGGCCCGTTTTGTAAGCCTCTATAAAATAGTTGCTATTTGAAAACTAGAGTTTGCGAAAAAATGGTCGATTTTTTTTTTTTGAAACTTGCATTGCACACGGAGCGCACAAACCCGTCACAAATACCGAGATTTCTCTGTCCACGCGGACAGAATTTTCCTATATCTGCAAGGCGTACCAACCATGTACATCCACATATACATATACAACTCACAACATACATTCACCTAATCCGCAAATATTCAACCGGATGCATGTATCCATACAGCTAGCCATCCTTATAAATGATGTACTACACACTCCTTAGGTGCTGGATGATGCAATGCACGATACATCAAACATTCTACCATTTCAAAGTGTTTTCCACTTGAAAGTTTTATTTTGAAATCCTAAATAAGCAATGAACCGAAAACCGTTTCGAAAGATGTTTTGAAAACTGTGTCCCACATGAAAACATATATTTTGAAAACTAGCTACCACGAGGGGTGGATAACTATTTACCATAAACCACAGAAAAT
Organism: Puya raimondii; assembly: GCA_016920855.1. Lineage (NCBI taxonomy): Eukaryota > Viridiplantae > Streptophyta > Magnoliopsida > Poales > Bromeliaceae > Puya > Puya raimondii. The sequence goes on along the minus strand of JABWPP010000050.1, from coordinate 209,088,008 downwards.
CTCACTTTTATAAATCCATGAAAATCGTGTCAAATATAATCAAATCTGGAATCATAATCCATACCATAGTCACAATCATAATCCAAACATTAACAAAGGATAATCATTTAACTGAACCATTATTATTCAAGTGCTAAGTAAAAGAGTAAAGATAAACTAGGGTAGGGGACCGCTAATGCGATCTAACTATGCCGAATCTCATGCCGCGTCATGACCTGCCTTCTCACCCGTGCCACCCGTGTAAATAATGGGGTGAGAAACCAACCCAAGATTTTTCAGTGGGTACGACAAAGCCCTGAAGGCAAGCCATATTCACCGGAAAAGAAAATAGTAGAGACAAAACAGATATATAAGTCATGAGTGAAAATCTTAATCTACACTAGCAATATGAACATATATAAATAATAGATAACAGAAATGCCACTATTGTAAAAGAATCCTGTCCACTATATGCCTCAAAGGATGAAGTCCGAAACCCGTACCCAATCCATATCCTGCTATATTAGTCTGTCGACCTCAGATGATGCATGTCACTATATAATGCACTAAACCTGATTCACACATCACGATGGACAACCTATCTAGATAAGTACACCCCTTGTCGGTGGCCAAACCGACCTGGTGTCGAGAATACTCTGGAGCACAGTGACGAATCATGCGAGATGATCAATATAACCTTCGACGTAAAGCCAATACTATCGCCGAAGCCAGATGCCATGGCGTATAAACACTGAAACTATGATCGAACAGATCGAAAACACAACGATAAAATAAATGTTGTGTTTCTTGGACCTAAAGGTCCCCAAATAGTCAAGTGACAAAAGCCTGCTCTATATGTCCAAAGCCAACTATCAATATGTAAGATAGAAATCCAGATATATTAGGAATAATGAAAAGATGCCGACATGTAGAGAATGAATATAATAAATACTGTGATATAAAAGATGAGGAATAGTGAAGATACAGCCTCACCAACTACCAGCTTGAAGCACCCACCTATACTGTGGAACAAACACCGGTCGTCGACCCCCTGCCGATGCCTTATGCTACTGCCCGGACCTATATAGAGTCCAACCCAACCTGTAATTGGCTCAACCCACTAATTTTCCATACCCGTGACTCAAGTCACGAACCAAACTAATGTACGATCGGATTTTCGGATCTTGATAAACGGTCACAAAAAACTCACTCGATCGTCGTGCCGGCTTGCCGGAACACCACTCCAACCTACGGAGTATCCCGAACCATGCCAAATACCTACCCTACCTTACCCACATTTCCAAAACATTAATTTCACGCCATTGGGATAGCCGCACGAGATGTGAGCCAAAATGAAAAACCGAGATCCCAAAATTCACAGGTTTGGCTCCTGGAATGCCCATTTCGGCACCAGAACCACCCGCAGCCCTCTTACTGTGACCAAAGGTGTCAAACCTCATCCTACAATGAGCCAATAAGGTTACTACCTCCCTGTGAACTGCAGTAACCCGCGCGACATTGAAACGCGCCCAAAACCGCTCGATTCCCACATTTTGGGGTTCGGTTAAGCCCCGAAGTGCTCCGAAACACTTTGAAAGTCATTCAACCATCCTTGCTATCCCAAAACACTCACTTTTCGGTGTCGGGATAGCCACACGCCAAATGGTGCGATATGGGTGCGAAATCCCCAAAACTAGCGGTGTCGGGTTCCCAGAAGTTGCCTCTATGACTCCGGAACCCATCTATGGTCCATTGCTGGTCCGTACTTCATACTAGCACCTCTCCTACCAGCCAATGAGGCGTTCACACTGCTGCAACCAGCAGAGAAACCAGATCCACGAGATCGAAGCCAAAAAACAGTATTTTTATGTGATTAGATAGCCGTTTGGAGTGCTAAACGCTGCGAGATCCGAACCGAGGGTTTCTCGGGCTTCAAACATCGCATATGAACAACGTAACCCTGAACCCATGCTGTTTGGGACACCCATGATGCAAAAAAGCATCACAAAAGCATTACACTTGATGTGTGATATTTTACACAAAAAAGCAGTGTTCGGGAATTTATCATCAATTCCGCGAGTTCCAAATATAAGCGAAGGTACGATCTAGAAGGTCTCGACGTCTCGTACACTGTGCTTGCTGTCCTGAACAAATCCAAACATCGAGGGGAGCACCGGGGCAACTTGAACTTCAGTCTCGAAGGTCTTTCAGAGCGGCGCTGTCTAACCAGCAACTGGGGACCAGGTCGATTGTAGAGAAGGTGAGCATGGTGACCTACGCACTCACAAGAAGGCCGTGCTCATGAATTGGGAGGTCGCCGACACCAGAGTTGGCCGGAACTGGGTGCTCGGCCCAAAGAAACACCAGCCCGGGCAGATTCTGGAGCATTCTTCTAGATCTCGGGCTCCGGTGGCTAGAGGGCACATATGCTGACTAGGAAAGGTCGAGTTCGACGTGGGAAACTCCGGGGAGGCGGAGGCCGGCGGCGGGAGGCGGCGGATCTGAAGCCTCGACCAAACCCAACCATCTCGGGTTCGACTTCAACCCGGACTCAGGGAGGGGCCGATCTAGGTCGGGACTTACAACAAATGATGGACAAGCACCCATCAATGGTGGTGCTCACCGGAGAAGCCGCCCAGGAGGAACCTCGGCTGGTGCACGCGCGAGGAGTCTGCGGTCACCACCAGCAGTCGCGCTTGCACAGGGAGAGAGAGGGACTCACTCGAGGCTCTTGCTGGCCGGTGCAGGGTGGTTGGAGGCTCGATGGCGCCAGCAGTGGGAGGTAGAGAGTGCATGGTTCGAGATGCGGGAGATCGAAGAGGGAGGGCGGCTAGGGCTCGATTTTGAGAGGAACCGAGGGTTTATCTCGATCCAAACTCTTAATATCGTGCGTGCAATTGCGTCGGAGCCCACAACTTCATAGACTCATGTGCACACCCTTCTCCCTTCGCAGGGAATCACATCCGAGCCCTTCAATAATTGAAAACTCTCACCTTGACCCAACGCCGGGGGCTAATTAAAACGCGATAAAACATTCTTATCCGATTTTTTCCTTGCGCATAACCCTTTCAAAGCCCCTCTATTTTTCCCCAAATTTCAAGGAATGCTCATCACCACGTTCACAGCCTAGCTGTCGAAAAACATCACAATTCTACATATATAATATTGGCACTTTACGCGTTTTACTATCGCGACGGTAAATTCCAAGCGACTGGTTCATCTTTGAAATCTCAAAATTTCTTACTCATATTTTGAGCATTCGTAGAGCTCTGAGTCCTCAAAATTTTGACTATAAGACTGCCAATTTTCGTCCACATAATGTCGATCTTTTTGAAACCGGACCGACGATCGCGCGATTTTTCAATGGATTTTTCGATTTCAGCTTTCAGTTTTCACCTTAACCCTTTCCGGTTTGTGACCAGAAAATTATTATATCATAATTTACTCCCATGATGATTTTCACAAATTTGTAGCCTGAACCCATCGCATAAAAATTTAATTTAATTAATTATTATGCGATAAGTACAAATTAAAGGGGACAAGTCGTGGGGTTACCAAGCACACCTCAAACCCACACAGCACACGAGCCCGAGGAAAATAGGATCTTTCGTAGACAAAAAAGACGAAAATGATCGTAGAAAACAAGAACGAGAATAACAAAGCAATAAAAAATATAAGAGAATACAAAAACACAGGATTTAGTTCGGCCAACGATGAGTTGACCTACGTCCATGGACAAGACCACCTTAATGCGTTCTTCTATTAATCCATAGCACAAAAGTACAAGGAGTAAGATTGGATTACAAGAAACTCTTTCTCAGGAGCTCTCCACGTTTTTCTCTCAATTAGGGTATCTACAATTAATGAAGTTCACATAAAAAATATTAATTATAAGAGTTAATATAACCCTAAAACACTAACTCTAGTAGCGAACGATCTCCGCCGTCCATCCGAATCTCCGATTCACATCTAGCCATCGATCACCTCTTAAAAATTCTCTTTAAAGTATTTCTGGACCATCCCTAATCTCTAGAATCAAGATTAGATCAAATTGGAGTCAAATCCAACATATCCCGCCCGTCACGGAACTACGTACCGGTACTCAAAGTCGCGTACCGGTACACAATACAAAAATAGAAAATCAAGACCCATACTCAATTCGTGTACCTGTATTGGCAGTACCAGTACTCAAGTTTCTCGTTCCGATACACAGTACAAAAATAGTAAGTTTCGAATTTTGAGGAACTGCTGAGGTACTCTATAGTACCGGTACTCAAACTTCAAGTTCCCTTACCCAACATCCAAAAGCCTCAAACCTTCGACATTTTTACCGTGATATCGACTCGAAATATAAATTTACATAATCCAACACAGATAGATCCCCCGAGGTTTACATTTTTCATTTATAACTCTTAGTTAATTTCTACATTCTCCCTCAAGGCTGTTGAGCCCACGATAGCCTCAAAGCCCTCTAAAGCTGAGAGTTGAGCCCGAGGCAGCAGCAAGAGGTCTCAGGGAGGATAATTTTGAGATTTCAACTCGGGATGTGAAGTAGAGGTAAGTTTTAAGCAGTTCTTTAAAGATATTGTTTAAATATATTATTAATTGTAGACCTTTGGGAATAAGACTTTGTTAGAGTGGATTTTGAGGTGTAGATTTTATATGTTTAGGTTTTGTACTGGTTACGGGAATATAGGGCGATCGCATAGTGAAGTCCAGTGATTGTCGATGGGTGATAGTACTCCAAAATTGGTGATCTCTCTCTATGTCTCATTTCTTATTTATATCCCATGCATGATTCTGTACTATTCCAAATTTCTGTGAATTATTGACAATTTTGGAATACTTGTATTTGCATGAATTAATGATAGAAGTTCTAATAAAAAGGGATAGAACAAGATGTTTGTACTAAATGAATAGTTGAACTTGTAGTATATAATATATTGTTTATATTAACTCTGATACCATGTCGTTTCTGTGAGAATTCAAATTTTAAATTCTTAGTGAAATTTGAATTCCGTGTTCCTCTCCCCTTTTGCTGTGTATTTGATCCGTATTTGCAAATATATACATGTATAGGTATATATATATGTATATATGTTGTATTTATGGGGTTTTTATTGTTTTAAGTTTTTGTTGCGGAGAGAGAACGGCTTAACGGCACAATTCGGAGTCCGTTTCTGGCGATCCAAAATGGTAGATTCGATGTCCAGGCAGTGCTGAACGCGATGGCACAATCCGTTTCGACATGCGACTGACGGATTGAGAGATATCACATGTTCTTCGCTGAGGGGTCGTAGTGTACATTTTATGGTTTCGCGATCTGGACCCTGTTTCACGCACCGTTTTGCATGAGATTGTTTGTGGAGGGGTGTCTGGGCTTTTTGTTCCTGCTGTGAGGGACCCAGAGGCTAAATTCTATTTTTGAGGGGTGTTTTTACAAAATACACATGTGTTTATGTGTGTTGTGTGTGTGTGTGAGTGGAGAGGGTGAACCTTGTTACGGATTTTGTATTGGCATATTTCGTGAGTTGTTGAGTCGGAGTCTTGAAGGTCGAGTGCTTCGTGAACCTGTTGAAGAATCCGAGACTTCAAGCATTGACAACCATTGACTCACATGTTGAATCACGACGTGAAGGTAAGTTTTATCGTTTATATGGTGATTCATCGTTAATTATGGTATTGGAATCATGTGTATCTTTAAAATCGGATTAAATGTGTTTTAGGAACTTTTTATTGAAATTCCGGAGTCACATACCGGTATGCTTAATCTGATACCGGTATGCATATGTATTCCGGAATCCAATCTGGTGTTCCTCAAAACCGGAGTTGAAAAAACTGTTTTCGGAGCAGTATACCGGTATGCCTATGCTAGTACCGGTACTGAAACGCAGTATACCGGTACTGAAGTTGGAGTACCGGAATGCGTCTGCGTAGGAACTGTTTCCGTCATCGTATTCCGGTATCTGCCAACGTATACCGGTATACAGATCCAGTTTTGGTATGTTTTGATTTAATCCGACTCTATTTGATTCCAACACCTATAAATAACCTATGGGGGTTTTCTCTACTTTTGAACAACTCAGAATTCGTACAAGAGAAACCCTAGAGGCTAGGATTTTCGTTCTAAACCTTTTTCCTCAAAATAGCCTCCGAGATCAATTCGAGATAGTTTTAATTTCTATTTCATATGTCGAATTGATCTCCGTCTTGCTTAGAACTTTTCCCTCTGGTTCTTAATGAAATTCTAAGCAAGGAATCACCAGTGTAAACCTGAGTTCCTGTTCCAATTTGCGTCGTGGATTCGGCGTGTTCGAGGCGTCGTGGATTCGGCGTATTCGAGGCGATTCGTGGATTCGGATCGTGAAGGCTTCGTGGATTCGAGGCGTGGCGTCTGTGGATTCAGACGTGAGGCGTGGACGGCCGTGAGTGCGCGAGATCCGATGAAGACGAAGGAGAGGTTAAGTCCGTGGAGTCGGTAATCACCTTGTAATCCTTTAATCTTAGTGGATTGTTTTTCGCGTGTTGGTCCCGTGGGTTTTTCTCCAAAGTGGAGTTTCCCACGTAAATCTCAGTGTGCTGATTTTATTTTCCGCATTATTTTTATTGCACTGAGATTTGTGTTTTTAGTTGTTACACCTATTCACCCCCCTCTAGGTGATAGATATACTCTAGATAGATCCTTGGGCACCCCCTATCTTACAATTGGTATCAGAGCGGGATCTAGGCCTTATCTATCTTAATGGGTGAAGGAGGTAACATCTTTAGGCCACCATATTTTGATGGAACCAATTACGCCTATTGGAAAGTCCGGATGAGAGCCTTCCTCATCGCAATTGATGAGCGTGTATGGCAAACCATAGAAGTCGGGTGGAAACATCCAACCGAAGTGGTTGATACCGCGACTGTACCTAAGCCACGGAATAAGTGGTCGAAGGATGAAATTGATTTATCATCTTTTAATGGTAAGGGTATTAATGCGTTATTTAATGCCTTATCTCAAACTGAGTTTACACGTGTCTCAGCGTGTGAAACGGCTAAAGAAATTTGGGATACTCTACGAGTTACACATGAGGGTACAAGTCTAGTAAAAGTACAAAAGCTTCAAATGCTTACGAGTCAATTTGATTCTATACGCATGGAGGAGCATGAATCGTTTATTGATTATTTTACTAGACTCCAAGATATCATTAATACATGTGCTAACTTGGGAGAGAAAATTCCGGATTCTAAAGTCGTTAGAAAAATCCTTCGAACACTTCCGGAGCGCTTTAGAGCGAAAGTCGCGGCTATTGAAACTATCAATCATCCGGATGATATGAAAGTTGATGAATTAGTAGGTGCTTTACAAACTTATGAAATGACTTTTCCTACTAATCAATCTTCTTCCAAGTCTTTCTCGAAAAGTACAGGTGCCGCACTCAATACTACAAAGGAGGAAGACGAGGATACAGACTCCGACGATGAAGTTTCTATTGAAAATTTCGAACGACAAATGGCACTTCTTACTAAGAAGTTTCGTCGGAAGTTTAGGAAGAATCACAACATTCAAGCTTCATCCTCAAATCGAAAGCCTTCTTTTAACGGATCTTCTCATTCTAAATATTCTAAAGAAAAGAAGCTTGGAAAGTCTTCTAAAGAATCGGATGAACTCGTAGGGGAAATCCGATGCTACAAATGCCGAGGATATGGTCATATCGCCACAGTTTGTCCCTCGAAGAAATCCTATGATAAGAAGGCCTTACAAGCTAAAACTTGGGATGATTCTACCTCAAACGATTCGAGTTCTAATGAAGAAGAACACAATGATGCTACTACTTTATGTTCACATGTTTCTTCTTCTCCCTCTGTTTTTTGTTTATCATCTGTTGTTGCTAACCCCTCTGCTTCTTCTTCTGTGCATGAAACATCGAGCGAAAATGGCACTAGCGAGGGGGAGTCCGATGATGAAGGTTTAGCCGATGCCTACAACCAACTTCTAATTGAATCAAAAAGGATGGCTAAGCTAAACAAGAAGCTAAGGAGACGACTACTTGAGCTTGAAGGAGAAAACAATGAATTGCAAAAGTCTACTAAAGCTCTTGCGGAGGAAAAAGATCAAATGCTAACAAGTAATAAAATCCTCCAAGAGAAGCTAGTTCAAGCGGAGGTATCGATCAAAGCGAATCAAGAAAAGGTTGGGTTTCTCGAACTACAATACAAGGAAATTTTTGCTTCCAACCAAGTTTTGACCAAACAAGTCCATCAACTTAAATCCGATATTCAAAAATTCTCCTCCGGATCAAAGAAACTTGATAACATGCTTGGACTTGGTCAAACGGACAAAATTGGAGTCGGATATGAAAGAACTCATGTTAAAAGGAGTACAATTTCAGCATCTAAAACTCCATCCAAAGTAAAGGTGATTGTATGCCATAATTGTGGGATTCAAGGACACATTAAAAGGTTTTGTCCTAAAAGAGAAAAGAAAATTCAAACGGGTCAAAATGCAAAGATCAACCTAATGTCTAAGCCACAACAAAAAGAAAATTCTATGCGCCTGCGGAATCTGCTTATATTCCGGTATTTTGTTTTTTAAAACACAACCAAACCGTTTCAAAACTCTCTCTTTCTCTCTCTAAGAGCTCCCTGACGTGAATCTCCTCCAGATCTGTGGTTTTCATTTTGGATTTGTAAGTTTATCTTCATGAATCTACTTTCTTTCCCGAAACCCTAGTTTTTAACTATTTTTACATGTTTTTGTTGGGTTGACGATCGATCTCTGTTTTTACTGAAATTTCTTGAGGGTTTATGCTTGAAATGAGTTTAAAAAACATGCAAGCTTCGTTCTCATGTACTTAGATCCGAGAATAACATGTTATTTCTCTTTGATCTTTGTTCTAATGCATGTTTTGAGGTATTTTTAGGGTTTTTGCTAGAATATTTTTTTTTAATGAATAAAACCTCATGAAACTCATGGATATGATGTTTTGATGCATGTCTTAATGATTGGTAAGCTCATTAGAAATTAAATAACCATGTGATCTTGATCTTCATTTTTCGTGTGCGTTGTTGCATAGGAAAAATGGCATTTCGGTTATTCTTGTGCTCGTGTTGATGATGGCTGCCGGTGGGAGTCGTGGTCGTGGTCGCGGCAAGCAACATGTGACCAAGAGGACACGTGTTGAGGAGGACTCCTCGAGCACCGAGTCGGAGGGTTCCGAGTATGCTCCGGAAGAACAACTTGGTCGCGGAAAGGGTATAGCTACTGAGGGTACTACTCGTAGGGGGAGAGCTTCTTCTCCACCTCGTCGGAGCACAGGTGGTCCGGTTATTCGCGAACCCCGTACGACGGAACAACGTACCAAACGAGGAGCAGATACTAGAGGTGTTTCCTCCACTCGGCAATCGGCCTATGCAGGCAAGGCTTGTCATGCAGAGCGCAATGTGAACTTCGGCGAGCTGTCACGTGAAGTTCCAGACTTTGCTCACCTACTTCTACGAGCTCCGATCGAACCAGTCGGTCGTCTTCCTGTTCGTGCCCCATTTTGCGTGGAATTGATTAGAGAATTTTATCTGCATGGGCGAGTTACTTATGAAGACCCTGAATCAGGAAATTATCAGTTTGAGACTACGGTTCGAGGTATACGCGTGGTGGTCACTCCTTACACTGTTGGAGAGATTTTTGGTTTAAATGTGAGCACCACAGGGTTATCTTACACTCAAGGGCATATTCAACCGTCATCACATTGGGAGATAATGACAGAGGCCTTATGCAAACCGGGCACTTACACAAACCGCTTGTATGTTGAATCAAGAGAATTAAAGCCCGCATATCACATTCTTGCGTTAATCGTCTGCTACAATATTGTGCCGACAGTTGGCACAAAACGCATCCGGTGGGACCGTTTAGTGCTTCTCTTTTTACTTGGTCATCCGGAGTATGCGGTGGGACTTAACATCAACATCCCTTTTCTGATGTGGCAGCGTATGGCAAATGTTATTCATGCTTCTGGACGTCGTGAGCTTCTTCCGTTTCCTATCTTGATCACTCGTATTCTGGAAGCACATGGAGTTGATACGTCTTGCAACAAGTATGACTATGGCTTAGGATCTATTGATGGAGTTACCTTGGCTAAGTCCATCAGTACCTTGAAGACGTTTCAGCAAGTCAAAGGGTATTCTACGGCTACCCCAAGCACCGCCGCACCTCGTCCTGCTGAACGTGGTGGGTCCTCTAGCTCAGGGGGAGCAGCTACCGAGGTCTCTCTTCGTCATGAATTACGATCTTTCAAGAAGAGAGTTGAGCGGGGCTTCCGAGCACTGGAGGACAGAATTAAGAATGTCGAGGACGGTGTGAAGAAAATTTTAGAGATTCTTACTTGTCGTCATGATGACGTTGCCGGTGGTGCAGGTCCTAGTACTTCACATCCACCTGCTCCTTCCTCTTTTGAGCAGCACCTTCCGGGCACTGAAGGTGAAGAAGACAACGATAGTGATGACGGGGAGTGATGTTTTCTATCTCTTATCTTGTTTTCACTTTTCCACTATTTCGTATTTGTCTTAGTTATATGCTTGATATTTCCTCTCTATTTTTGGACTTGTTTCTCTGGACTAACTCTACTTGCTTAGTTATTGTTAAGGTCTCTCCCCTCATTCCTTCTTAACTTTCCTCTCATTCCCTCTCCCTCTCCCTCACTTTCTCTCTCTAGAGATCTCTCCAAAGCTTGGAGAAGTGGTGGATTGGAGCTTGGAAAAAAGACTTCCAAGGTGCAAAGAAGCTTCTTGGTGCAAGAAGAAGCTTGGGAGCTAGGGCTTTGAGATGAGTTCTTGTGATTTAGGGTTTAAACCTTGGATTTAATCCTTCAAGATGAGGTTTTTGGAAATCCTAGGCAATCTTAACCACAAAAGGTGGAAGATTGGCCATGAAATCTAGGGTTTGGCTTGCATGCATGCAAACCCTAGGTAGATTTGGGGCTTTTGTCATGGGAGGTTCTAAAAATATTTGGACCTTCGGGAATTGCAATTGAGGCATAGGAAATCATGTTAGAACACTTGATTTCAAGTATTGAGTTGATTTAAGGGTTCGTAATGAGTAACGAACCATTTTCTTGTAGAAGCTTGGGTTGAAGCAAGAACTCAAGGCTTGGACACTTAGGGGCTTGAAGAATACAAGAATTTGAAAGCTCTTGAGGTGGGTTTTTGTTTACCGAAGTGATTAGGTCACTTTCATGTCTAAGGTAAATATCCATTTAAAAATAAAATGGTATATGTTGTGAACCCTAAAACTTGCATGTTGGCAAAGGTAAAATCAAGATAGGTAGAGCAATGAGCTCCTATTGCATGATATAGAATTCAAGTATAATTTAATTATCTATACTTGTTGCATGGTTGCACGTATGATTGAACCTAGTGTTATTGAACATAGGTTGGAACATGTGAGAATAGAACCTAGTGTCATTGAACATAGGTTGCAACATGTGAGAATAGAACCTAGTGTTATTGAACATAGGTTGGAACATGTGAGAATGAAACCTAGTGTCATTGAACCTAGTGTTATTGAACATAGGTGAGACTTAGTGACTTGAACCTAAGGTCATGAGACTTAGGTTGGCAAGTAAAAAATGTGAACAACGGGATGTGCGACGATTTTGCTATCCCGGGTAGGCGACGATTTCGCTACCATGCCACGAGTTGGCGGTGTTGAAATGGGATGTGCGACGATTTTGCTATCCCGGATAGGCGACGATTTCGCTACCATGCCATGAGTTGGCGGTGTTGACACGGGATGTGCGACGATTTTGCTATCCCGGGTATGCGACGATTTCGCTACCACGCCATGAGTTGGCGGTGTCGAGATGGGATGTGCGACGAGGTTGCTATCCCGGGTATGCGACGAGTTCGCTACCCATGCAATGTGATGGCGGTGTTGAGATGGGGTATGCGACGATTTTGCTATCCCGAGTATGTGACGAGTTCGCTACTCGAACTAGGAGGTGACGAGTTCACTCCTTGAATGTTCGAACCCTTATGGTAAGACGGCGATTCTGAAACCATAAGTAAATGACAAGTAATTGAACTTAGTCAATGTGAAATATAGGATGAACCTAGGAGAGAATGATAATTTACATTTCATTTGGTTGCATCCTTTATGTTTATTTACAAGCATGTAAATAATTGTTACATAGTTATTTGTGATCTAACTTATGCATATGGTGTTTCTTTGGACCTGGTGGGTCGAGCTTCTCTCCTGGGTGGCCTTACCCACTGGGAACTATGTTTATAGTTCTCACCCCACGTTTTTCAGGTCCTTCCGCGAGTGAGGCGGCGGAGCGAGGCAAGGGTTTGGCTCTCTAGATAGCGGCCCTTCCATTTTGGTGATACATAGAGTTGTACCCCTAGTCTTGGACTTTGATAGTATAGGGGATTTCTATTACATGTATGAAACTTATGTATTCCATAGTTTTGAAACATGGTGTATGGAATGAAAAGAAAATTTTGGGCATGTATAAATGTGCAATGTGATGTAATAGAAGTAGAACTTCTTTATGTTGATGCTTTTCTTGTGCAACTCTTGTACTCCGTTCCTAGTTGGAACCTCGTGGATAAGCTTGTGTTGTGACGGCTTGGGCGGGTAGAAGAGGCTCTATCCGTTCGGCGGGTTGGGGCATGCGCCCGTGCGGTTATCCTTTCCACCTAGTTGGTGTTAAGGGCCCGGCGGGGCGTGACAGTTTCAGAGTCCGGACCCGACATCCACGGTCCGAACCCCGACCCGTCGCGATTTTTCGAAACTTTATTTTTTCAATCCTACTCTGATTCTATGTCTCCTAAACCTATAAATATGATATGGGGGCTTCTCTAAAACGTGCTTAAGAGAGATTTACCTTTTGAAATCCTAGAAACTTGTCTCAGAGCCGTTCGTTCATCTTTCGATGACAAGTTTCTTCCTCTCTTGTGTCGACTTGATTCTTAGGGCTTAAATTCTGATCTTCATCTTAGAATCAAGTCTTAGAAAGTTTTCCTCTCATATTCTTTACTTCTCTAAGCGTTGAAATCACCATCAACTATTATTTTCGGGGCTCCGGACGGAGCGATTGCGCGAGGGCTTCGTGTGAGCCCGAGGATTCAGTGGACGCTCGTGGAGACGGAGCGTTGCTGCTGCGAGGAGTCACGGTGTGATTGATCGGAGGAGTTCGATTGATCGGGGACCAACGAAGGGTATCTACTTCAAGTCTAGGGTAAAGGTTGAGTCGTGGATTCGGTAAATCACCTTGTACTCTATTTAACTTAGTGTATTTTTTCGTGTGATCGGTCCCGTGAATTTTTTACTCCTTTTGTAGTTTTTCCACATAAATTTCTCGGTGTGTTGCTTTACTTTTCCGCACTAATATTTTTATTGCATCGAGTTGGTTGTTTTATTGTATACACCTATTCACCCCCCCCCCCCCCCTCCCCTCTAGGTGTGTGTTTACCTATTAGATCCTTGGGGTATCGTAACTTTTAGAATCAATCACAGTCAACCACAGTATAGGATAACCCATAGAATGACCTTAGGTATCTAGGCATGTGAGAGTGCGGGGATGGTTGGGCTTGAGTCCCATCGAGTTGAGTCGCCAGTTCATTTCTAGGTTGACTCTAATCCTGTTTGTTTCTGCACATGGCGCGCAGGATACCTGGACGGCGCACTATTGCCGAGGTGTCTGTTGTTGCGGACGATATCTGATGGCTAGAGGAGCAGGTGGTTGCACTCGCCAGGTTAATTTAGCAGGTGGTACAGAAGCAGGCTACAGCTGGAGCTAGACAGGCTCCACTGTCGGGACCGGACGTAGGTATAACTGCGAGCATTGCTACTGATGTGGCTCGCATGGCGACTGGTGCTCCTACTAGTGCTGATACTTTGGGGTGCCACCTGTGGGTGTTCACGGCAGCCATACCCACGACGGTCGTGGCAGCCACTGTGGTTACGCCGATGGCAGGTGGCCCTGGACCTACAGGCGCCGCCAGCATTGCACTCAGTGCGACAACGTCTACTATATCTGACGGGGGTGTCGATCCTTAGGCAGCTGAGCAAGCCCGTGTGGGAAGCTGGGCAGGGTTTAAAAAGATCGACGCGCCGGAGCCCTCGGGTAAGAGTATGGTCCCTACTCAGGAAGAGATTGCGGGCAAAGTTGCAAACGTGAAACAGCATCGTTCGGGATCGGAGGATGGGTCTTCGAGCAATAAAAATCCACCCAAACAACCCTGAACCCAGTCAACAATCATGAGCGCATCGATGACCAGTCAACTGCAAGGTGTTAAGCTTTGTAAAATTTATGGTGGGAAGCATCTGACGACTCGCTATTCCTGCAGACACAACCATTGCTTCGTGTGCGATCAGGCAGGGCATAAGCAAGATGACTGCACCAAAGGATCTAGTGTGGCCCTGACTATCGCTCCTACACCGGTGATTCTAAGCGTGCATCCTCAATCCCAGCCTGCAACCAAAAATACACTGATAGATAGACAGCAGCAAGGTGACCGACTTGTGTAATACACGGACAATCGCACTTGGTGACTAGGTGCCCTCCACGATGAGACTACTGCTTCAGATGTGGACAACTAGGACATTTGTGACAAAGTTGCCATAGGGACATTTGCTTCAGATGTCGACCGGCACGGGGTGCGGCTTCCTCTCCTGCTACTTTGTGCCAGGATCTTGGCGGGCCTGCCTATGATAGGGCTCGACAAGAGATCGACGCACCCGGGCATGCAAGTGCAGGATGTAACCATATTCCTTATTATCTCTCCGTGATGGTCGGATTAGCCTAGGGATATCGTCATTGTAGGTGTAATTGACATTAGACCGTCGATTGATTAGCAACGTCTTGGAATTGATCATTTAGAGCGTGTTAGTCTCGGAGTTGTCATGGAATTTTATAATTTGGGTCTTGTCGGCAATGTGGCGGTATTGAATGCCGAAAGGGTAATTAGTACTGGTAGCCCGACCCTTTGGGTGTTAGGTGCGGTGAGTTTGATCCCGAAGCATTAGCTAGTTGGAACCATAAAGGATTGGGTATCAATCATTGGTGTGGATCGATCTTGCGATCATGAATTCTAAAAGATGGTTTGCCACCTGTGCGACTAGAATAACTGTCAACTGTTAGGATTAATGACCTGATTAGAGGTTTGGACAAGATGAGTTCGACCTCTGGAAAATTCAGAGTTATTTTTTGTTGCGATTGTATCTATTCCTTAGACAAAGTTGTTGACAGTTGGCGGATGCGTGACCTACCTAGTTTTGGTAGCATCATCTGCCGGGCGACCCAAGACTCGAGGAGTTCCCGATAGCTCTGAGGATTCCCGAGGTATTTCCTGGTGAGCTGCCCGAAATGCCTCCGCATAGGTAATTTGAGTTTCTTCATAAACTCGAATTCCTGGTATGACTCCCTTTCGAAAGCTTCGTACCCAATGGCCTTTGTGTGGTTGGTATTTGTATTCAGGTGCTACGTCGTGCATGTATAAGAGAGACTCTGTTCGTTTGTTGAGGAAATCCTTTGTCCATGTGGCGGGTCTGTGCGCATTCACGGGGGTGTCTTTCAGGTTATTTTAGACAACAACAAAAAAAATTACACGTGTTTCAGTTGGCTTTTCCTATAATGGATTTTCTAAAGAACTCATGGGTGTGATATATGTCCACCTCCGATTGCCAATGTTTTCGTCTCCTTCTTTACTTTTACCGTCAGAGCAATATCCTGGATATGCATGCCAGACTCTTGAGTCATCTTTAATATCTCACTCGAGAGAAGCGCCGTTGCGACCACCTCTACGCTTATGGTCTCCTTGCCATAGAGCAACGTGCTCACCAGATGCTCATATGCCATTGGTAGTAAAGATAGTAAAGTCAACGCCTTATTCTCGTCATCAAGATTGACTCCGATATTGGTCAACTAGGCAACTACTTTGTTGAACTCGTTCAGAATGTAGGCTCTCTGTTTCCTGTATTCACAGCATGAATAGTCACTGCTTCAGATACAACCTATTCATCAGGGATTTGGTCATATATAGATTTTTAATTTCTTCCACAACTTTGCCGAGGTCGATTCACTTGCTACATTGTAAAGAACATCATCTGTTAACAATAGATGAAGCATACTCTACGCCTTCCGCTCTATCTTCTCTCATGCCGAATTCATGACCTCCACAGGCTTCGCCTTCTTTCTGTTCAATGTCTAGTCCAAATCTTGTTGTACGAGGATTGCTCGTACTTTAATCTGCTACAAGCTGAAATTATTTT
Source organism: Puya raimondii (assembly GCA_016920855.1). NCBI lineage: Eukaryota > Viridiplantae > Streptophyta > Magnoliopsida > Poales > Bromeliaceae > Puya > Puya raimondii. Next base: position 209,071,777 of record JABWPP010000050.1, on the reverse strand, counting down.
TGTTGTCGAACTTTTCGATTTCAAACTTCGTGGCCATCTCTGTCAATCTCTCGTGAGGATCGGTAACCTTAAGCTCTGATACCAATTGTTGGAAATTCGGTACTCACCTTGATACCAAATTTTGAGAATCGACAACCCACTATGATACCAATTGTTGTTGATCCCGTACTCGCTCCGGTACCGATTGTTGGGATTCTGTAACGAAAGTGTTAAATTAGATTTTTACCATAAACCCTTCTTCTTAGCAAAAAACTATTACTGACACAATCACAAAAGAGACAAGAAACCAAATAGAAAATATGAAAAAAATAAGATTCACTAAACAAAAGAAGAATTACACCTGACTTCTCTTCTGCATAGAGTAGTTTCAACTTAAGCCCTCTTTCTGAATCTCTCTCACCTTTCCCTCAATTTTTAATAAACCCAGAAGACTACTCTCACATCTATACCAAGTACATGCAACTCTTCATCACCTCACGGTGGAACACCAACTTTGGCCAAACTCTAATTAGCCGAGCATACCCAAGGCCAGCCGTACACACCTCGGCTTAATTAGCACCCTAATTAAGCAATCTGCCGTTCTCTCTCACACACAGGAGATTGCCTACATGTCATCTTGTGATGCTTATATAATGCTTCAAGAACATACCTAATCCTAATACAATTAGGAGTTCTACTCTAATTAATATGTAAATCTAAATCAATTTATCTCTAATGGATTTAAATATTAATCCTAATCCAACTACGATTCTATACAAATCTAACTAAATCCTAATAGAAACTATATAATAAAAGTTCAACTATTCTTTACATCCTGTTTTCATATACAGAACATAAATATAGGGTCGTCTCTAAGCTCTCACAGGGACGACAATGCTATCTACTTTGCCAACTCCTTAACGCTCTCTTTGGTGGATAATGGTGGCTCTAAAAGATAGACTACAAGAAGATGTAAGAATTATATAAAATAGTTCCCAATAGGTTCAATTGCCAAAATAGACGATCTAACCTATTATGTCACATGAGGCATAAATAGTATGAAATAGTTAAGATAACAGTAGAGTGAATATAAAGGCTATAGCTAAAATGCATAAACTATTATGCAAATACGAGGATGAAATATCCTATCAGTCAATTAATCAAATAAATTATGCATCAGTTGCATTAAGTAGGCTTTATCAATATTATCCAATTATGACAACCAGCTCTGGGTCCAGTTATGCCTGTTTCGTGTCTGACGAGCCATCCAAAAATGTGAAGGGATCGGCCGTCGGATTACCGAGCACACCTCAAACCCACACAGCACACGAGCGTAGCGGAAATAGAATCTTTTGTAGACGTAAGAGACGAGAACGATCGTAGAAAAATAAGCACGAGGATAACAAAGCAATAAAGAAAACAAGAGACCACAAGAACACAAAATTTACGTGGTTCGGCCAACCATGAGTCGACCTACGTCCACAGGCAAGACCAACTCAATGCGCTCTTTGATTAATCCACGGCACAAAGTACAAAGGAGTATGATTGGATTACAAGAAACTCTCTCTCTCTCTCAAGAGCTCTCCACGTTTTCCTCTCAATTAGGGTGTTTACAATGAAGCCCATACGAGAAACCTCCAACAATGAGGCTCTAAACTCTAAGGATTATCTGCAAGAGTTTATATTACCCTAAAATCCTAATTCTAGTAGGAAACGATTTTTGCCTTCCATCCAAGTCTGATTCACATCTATCAGTCGATATTCTCTTAGGAATCCTTTTAGAAATCCTATTAGAAATCTTCTTTAAAGTGATCCTATACAATCCATAATCTTTTAGAACAAGATTAGAACCAATTAGAGTCAAACTCTGCATATCAACTCGGAATATGGCTTTACATAATCCAACAATTCTTCCACTTAAAGACATGTGCCGAACACAATAAAACAATAAATTGGAAGTCTTGGCAAACTCCCACTCTCCTTACGCAGCTCCAAGACCGAGAGAAGTTATGCTCCAATTGAACTTCTCTCGAGTCACCGGCTTCGTCAAAATATCCACTGGATTCGCATCGGTATGAACTGTTAATAGTGAGATAAGATCCTCATCCACCATGTCTCTTACAAAGTGATAGCGAATATCAATGTGCTTCATCCGAGAGTGAAACGCCGGATTCTTCGCCAAGTGTATTGCACTTTGACTATCACAATTCACTCCCACCACATCTTGCTTCACCTTCAATTCTCCTAGAAGCCTTTTCAACCAAATAGCCTCTTTATAAGCATGTGCCACCACTATGTACTCCGCCTCCATCGTCGACAAAGCGACCACCAACTGAAGCTTCGACTCCCAGCTAATAGCACCACCGTCCATAGAGAAAACATAAACTGTGGTAGACTTCCTCCTGTCTCTATCTCCTGCAAAATCTGAATCCACATATCTGACGCACTCCAAATTCGCAGAACCATAACCGAGTGAGAAATCCGCAGTGCCCCTCAAATACCTGAGAATCCACTTTACTGCATTCCAATGTTCACAACCTAATCGTCATATACCGACTTACTACTCCCACTGCTTGAGACTCCCACTACTTAAGCAATGTCGGGTCTCGTGCACACCATGGCAAACATAAGACTTCCTACTGTCGATGAATATGGTACCCGAGCCATGTCGGCCTTTTTCGCTTTCGTACCCGGTGATTGCTCGACCGACAATTTTAAATGAATAGAAAATGGGGTAGAAATTGGCTTTGCGTTCTGCATGTTGAAGCGTCGTAGAACCTTCTCCACATAACCCTTTTGTGAAAGTCAAACTTTTCTATTCTTTCTCTCCGTAGTACCTTCATCCCGAGTATTTGATATACGGCTAACTGAGTCTTCAGGGTAGATATCCGGCCCTTACTATTTTTCACGACCACCATGTCGTCGACATATAATAGCAAAATACAGAAGCTCCCGTCATCGTATCCGCAGAAATATGCACAATGATCTGCTTCAAGCCTATCAAAATCCAAACTCACAATGAAGGAATCAAATCACTTGTACCAACACCTTGGCGCCTGTTTCAAGCCGTACAACGATTTGTTCAACCAACAAACCAAATGCTCCTTACCTCTTTCGACAAAGCCTTTCGGTTGCGACATATATCTCCTCCTCTAGATCACCATGCAAGAATGTCGTATTTATATCCATCTGCTTGAGTTCTAAATCCATAACCGCCGCGATCGCCAAAACAATTCAAATAGTGGTAAGACGAACCACCTGTGAGAAGATCTCATCGAAGTCGATCCCTTGCTTCTGAGCATCACCTTTCACCACCAACCTCGCCTTGAACCTCTCCACATTCCCATCTGCATCCTTTTTCACCTTAAACACCCACCGGCATTCGATCTTATTCCTTTCCTTCGGCAAATCAATAAGTTCCCAAGTCGTGTTCTTCCGAAGTGACTCCATCTCCTCCTCCATCGCGGATTGCCACTTCCCGGCATCGGTCGACTCACAAGTCTCCTTATATGAAGTCGGCTCATCTTCCTCCGCCAAAGCAACATATGCACTAACATGATTAGCAGAAAGAGTAAATGAAGTAATATAGTCATCATACCTCGCAGGAGGTCTAATGACTGTCACGCCCCGCCGGGTCCTTAAACACCAATTAGGTGGAAAGGATAACCGCACGAGCGCATGCACCAGACCCGCCGAATGGATAGAGTCTTTCCTATCCGCCCAAGGCGTCACAACACAAGCTTATCCACAATGTTCCAACTAGGAACGGAGTACAAGAGTTGCACAAGGAAAGCATCAACATAAAGAAGTTCTACTTCTATTACATCACATGGCACAATATACATGTCCCAAATTTTTCTTTTCTTTCCTTTTCATTCCATACATTATGTTCTCAAAACAATGGAATATACAATTTCATACATATAATGAAAATCCCCTATGCTGTCGTAGTCCAAAACTAGGGGTACACTCTATGTGTCACCAAAATGGAAGGGCCGCTATCTAGAGAGCTAAACCCTTGCCTCGCTCCGCCGCCTCACTCGCGGAAGGACCTGGAAAATGGGGGGTGAGAACTATAAACATAGTTCCCAGTGGGTAAGGCCACCCAAGAGAGAAGCTCGACCCACCAGATCCAAAAAACACCATATGCATAAGTTAGATCACATATAACTATGCAACAATTATTTACATGCTTGTAAATAAACATAAAGGATGCAACCAAATGACATATAATTTATCATTCTCTCCTAGGTTCATCCTATGCCTCATATTGACTAAGTTCATTTACTTGTCATTTACTTATGGTTTCGGAATCGCCGTCTCACCATAATTGTTCCAACATCCAAGGAGTGACATTGTCACCTCCGAGTTCGAGTAGCGAAATCGTCGCCTACTCGGGATAGCAAAATCGTCGCTTACCCCGTCTCAACACGGCCACTGCATGGCATGGGTAGCGAAATCGTCGCATACCCGGGATAGCAACCTCGTCGCACATCCCCTCTCGACACCGCCAACTCAAGGCGAGGTAGCGAAATCGTCGCCTACCCGGGATTGCAAACTCGTCGCACATCCCGTGTCGGTACGGCCAACTCATGGCATGGTAGCGAAATCGTCGCCTACCCGGTGTCACGCCCCGCCGAGTCCTTAAACACCAACTAGGTGGAAAGGATAACCGCACGAGCGCATGCACCAGACCCGCCGAATGGATAGAGTCTTTCCTATCCGCCCAAGGCGTCACAACACAAGCTTATCCACAATGTTCCAACTAGGAACGGAGTACAAGAGTTGCACAAGGAAAGCATCAACATAAAGAAGTTCTACTTCTATTACATCACATGGCACAATATACATGTCCAAATTTTTCTTTTCTTTCCTTTTTCATTCCATACATTATGTTCTCAAAATAATGGAATATACAATTTCATACATATAATGAAAATCCCCTATGCTGTCGTAGTCCAAAACTAGGGGTACACTCTATGTGTCACCAAAATGGAAGGGCCGCTATCTAAAGAGTCAAACCCTTGCCTCGCTCCGCCGCCTCACTCGCGGAAGGACCTGGAAAATGGGGGGTGAGAACTATAAACATAGTTCCCAGTGGGTAAGGCCACCCAAGAGAGAAGCTCGACCCACCAGGTCCAAAGAAACACCACATGCATAAGTTAGATCACATATAACTATGCAACAATTATTCACATGCTTGTAAATAAACATAAAGGATGCAACCAAATGACATATAATTTATCATTCTCTCCTAGGTTCATCCTATGCCTCATATTGACTAAGTTCATTAACTTGTCATTTACTTATGGTTTCGGAATCGCCGTCTCACCATAATTGTTCCAACATCCGAGGAGTGACATTGTCACCTCCGAGTTCGAGTAGCGAAATCGTCGCCTACTCGGGATAGCAAAATCGTCGCTTACCCGTCTCAACACGGCCACTGCATGGCATGGGTAGCGAAATCGTCGCATACCCGGGATAGCAACCTCGTCGCACATCCCCTCTCGACACCGCCAACTCAAGGCGAGGTAGCGAAATCGTCGCCTACCCGGGATTGCAAACTCGTCGCACATGCCGTGTCGGTACGGCCAACTCATGGCATGGTAGCGAAATCGTCGCCTACCCGGGATAGCAAAATCGTCGCACATCCCGTCTCAATACGGCCAACTCATGGCATGGTAGCGAAATCGTCGCCTACCCGGATAGCAAAATCGTCGCACATCCCGTTGTTCACTTTTTCACTTGCCAACCTAAGTCTCATGATCTTAGGTTCAAGTCACTAAGTCTCGCCTATGTTTGATAACACTAGGCTTACTTTCTCATTGCCAACCTAGGTTCCATGACTCTAGGTTCAAATCACATGTCCAACCTATGTTCAATGACACTAGGTTTCAATCTCACATGTTCCAACCTATGTTCAACAACACTAGGTTTAAATCTCACATGTTCCAACCTATGTTCAACAACACTAGGTTTAAATCTCACATGTTCCAACCTATGTTCAATAACACTAGGTTTAAATCTCACATGCAACCATGCAACAAGTATCAATAATTGAATTGTACTTGAAATATCCATCATGCAATAGGAGTTCATTGTTCTACCTATCATGATTTTACCTTTGCCAACATGCAAATTGCTAGGGTTCTCAACACATACCATTTTATTTTTAAATGGATAATTACCCTAGACATGGAAGTGACCTAATCACTTCGGTAAACACAAACCCACCTCAAGAGCTTTCAAATCTTGGTATTCTTCAAGCTTCTAAGTATCCAAGCCTAGAGTTCTTGCTTCAACCGAAGCTTCTACAAGAAAACGGTTCGTTACTCGTTACGAACCCTAAAATCAACTCAATATATGAAATCAAGTGCTCCAACATGATTTCCTAAGCCTCAATTGCAATTATCGAAGGTCCAAATATTTTTAGAACCTCACATTGCAAAAGCCCTCATTCTACCTAGGGTTTGCATGCATGCAAGCCAAACCCTAGATTTCATGGCCAAACACCCACCATTTGTGGTTTAGATTGCCAAGGGTTCCCAAAAACCTCATTTCAAAGGATTAAATCTAAGGTTTGAACCCAAAACGTGAGGTACTAACCTTAATCACGAAATCCCCAATCTCCTTCTTGCACCAAGAAGCTTCTTTTCTTCTTTGGAAGCTTTTTCCAAGATCAATCCACCTTTTCTCCAAGTTTTGGAGAGATCTCTACAGAGAGAAAGTGGGAGAGATGGAGAGGAGAAGTGGAGAAGATGATCTCTGAGAAAGGGGGGTGTTCCCAGCCTTTCTAATACCCCCACGCATGTGAAAAGACTAAAATGCCCCTCTCCACAAACAACACAAAAACCAGCCAATATCTGGACATTGTATACCGGTATGCGCATATGCATACCGGTATACCTCAGGAATCCTGCAGAATCCCGAGAGCTGGTCTCACTGTTTCGCACATTGTATACCGGTATACTATTTCACATACCGGTATACAGTGACATTCCGGTATTTCCCGGAGAATACCGCAAAACCCGAGAGCTGGGTTTTCGGTTCAACCACGGCATTCCGGTATACCATTTCGCCTACCCGGGATAGCAAAATCGTCGCACATCCCGTCTCAATACGGCCAACTCATGGCATGGTAGCGAAATCGTCGCCTACCCGGATAGCAAAATCGTCGCACATCCCGTTGTTCACTTTTTCACTTGCCAACCTAAGTCTCATGATCTTAGGTTCAAGTCACTAAGTCTCGCCTATGTTTGATAACACTAGGCTTACTTTCTCATTGCCAACCTAGGTTCCATGACTCTAGGTTCAAATCACATGTCCAACCTATGTTCAATGACACTAGGTTTCAATCTCACATGTTCCAACCTATGTTCAACAACACTAGGTTTAAATCTCACATGTTCCAACCTATGTTCAACAACACTAGGTTTAAATCTCACATGTTCCAACCTATGTTCAATAACACTAGGTTTAAATCTCACATGCAACCATGCAACAAGTATCAATAATTGAATTGTACTTGAAATATCCATCATGCAATAGGAGTTCATTGTTCTACCTATCATGATTTTACCTTTGCCAACATGCAAATTGCTAGGGTTCTCAACACATACCATTTTATTTTTAAATGGATAATTACCCTAGACATGGAAGTGACCTAATCACTTCGGTAAACACAAACCCACCTCAAGAGCTTTCAAATCTTGGTATTCTTCAAGCTTCTAAGTATCCAAGCCTAGAGTTCTTGCTTCTACAAGAAAACGGTTCGTTACTCGTTACGAACCCTAAAATCAACTCAATATATGAAATCAAGTGCTCCAACATGATTTCCTAAGCCTCAATTGCAATTATCGAAGGTCCAAATATTTTTAGAACCTCACATTGCAAAAGCCCTCATTCTACCTAGGGTTTGCATGCATGCAAGCCAAACCCTAGATTTCATGGCCAAACACCCACCATTTGTGGTTTAGATTGCCAAGGGTTCCCAAAAACCTCATTTCAAAGGATTAAATCTAAGGTTTGAACCCAAAACGTGAGGTACTAACCTTAATCACGAAATCCCCAATCTCCTTCTTGCACCAAGAAGCTTCTTTTCTCCTTTGGAAGCTTTTTCCAAGATCAATCCACCTTTTCTCCAAGTTTTGGAGAGATCTCTACAGAGAGAAAGTGGGAGAGATGGAGAGGAGAAGTGGAGAAGATGATCTCTGAGAAAGGGGGGTGTTCCCAGCCTTTCTAATACCCCCACGCATGTGAAAAGACTAAAATGCCCCTCTCCACAAACAACACAAAAACCAGCCAATATCTGGACATTGTATACCGGTATGCGCATATGCATACCGGTATACCTCAGGAATCCTGCAGAATCCCGAGAGCTGGTCTCACTGTTTCGCACATTGTATACCGGTATACTATTTCACATACCGGTATACAGTGACATTCCGGTATTTCCCGGAGAATACCGCAAAACCCGAGAGCTGGGTTTTCGGTTCAACCACGGCATTCCGGTATACCATTTCGCCTACCCGGGATAGCAAAATCGTCGCACATCCCGTCTCAATACGGCCAACTCATGGCATGGTAGCGAAATCGTCGCCTACCCGGATAGCAAAATCGTCGCACATCCCGTTGTTCACTTTTTCACTTGCCAACCTAAGTCTCATGATCTTAGGTTCAAGTCACTAAGTCTCGCCTATGTTTGATAACACTAGGCTTACTTTCTCATTGCCAACCTAGGTTCCATGACTCTAGGTTCAAATCACATGTCCAACCTATGTTCAATGACACTAGGTTTCAATCTCACATGTTCCAACCTATGTTCAACAACACTAGGTTTAAATCTCACATGTTCCAACCTATGTTCAACAACACTAGGTTTAAATCTCACATGTTCCAACCTATGTTCAATAACACTAGGTTTAAATCTCACATGCAACTATGCAACAAGTATCAATAATTGAATTGTACTTGAAATATCCATCATGCAATAGGAGTTCATTGTTCTACCTATCATGATTTTACCTTTGCCAACATGCAAATTGCTAGGGTTCTCAACACATACCATTTTATTTTTAAATGGATAATTACCCTAGACATGGAAGTGACCTAATCACTTCGGTAAACACAAACCCACCTCAAGAGCTTTCAAATCTTGGTATTCTTCAAGCTTCTAAGTATCCAAGCCTAGAGTTCTTGCTTCTACAAGAAAACGGTTCGTTACTCGTTACGAACCCTAAAATCAACTCAATATATGAAATCAAGTGCTCCAACATGATTTCCTAAGCCTCAATTGCAATTATCGAAGGTCCAAATATTTTTAGAACCTCACATTGCAAAAGCCCTCATTCTACCTAGGGTTTGCATGCATGCAAGCCAAACCCTAGATTTCATGGCCAAACACCCACCATTTGTGGTTTAGATTGCCAAGGGTTCCCAAAAACCTCATTTCAAAGGATTAAATCTAAGGTTTGAACCCAAAACGTGAGGTACTAACCTTAATCACGAAATCCCCAATCTCCTTCTTGCACCAAGAAGCTTCTTTTCTCCTTTGGAAGCTTTTTCCAAGATCAATCCACCTTTTCTCCAAGTTTTGGAGAGATCTCTACAGAGAGAAAGTGGGAGAGATGGAGAGGAGAGGAGAAGTGGAGAAGATGATCTCTGAGAAAGGGGGGTGTTCCCAGCCTTTCTAATACCCCCACGCATGTGAAAAGACTAAAATGCCCCTCTCCACAAACAACACAAAAAACCAGCCAATATCTGGACATTGTATACCGGTATGCGCATATGCATACCGGTATACCTCAGGAATCCTGCAGAATCCCGAGAGCTGGTCTCACTGTTTCGCACATTGTATACCGGTATACTATTTCACATACCGGTATACAGTGACATTCCGGTATTTCCCGGAGAATACCGCAAAACCCGAGAGCTGGGTTTTCGGTTCAACCACGGCATTCCGGTATACCATTTCACATACCGGTATACTTCACTCCAATTCCGGTATTGGAGTTCACATACCGGAATCCAATGCAGACTTCACAATTTCTGCAGTTTTGACTTTTCGAAGTCTATTTTCGCGCCTCAATTGCGCCGAAAACACTTCGCACCAGTCCCGAACTTGGCCAAAGCCTCACATATAGCCTCTCATGCTATTTTTCCACCGGAACTCTACCATTTGTAGAAGTTCGGTACGGTGCACTGAAATTCAGTGTACTACATTCCACCCCCCTTAAAGAGAGTTTTGGCCGTGAAACTAAAATCATACCTCAGCTGGACACAGCGAAGAGGTAAGGAAACCGCTCCTTCATCGAGCTTTCCAATTCCCACGTAGCTTCGCGCTCACCGTGATTCGTCCATTGTACTTTTACATAAGAAATCTCACGGTTCCTCAAGCCTTTCACCTCGCGATCCATGATACACAAGGGAAATTCCTCATAAGTCATATCCTCGTGGAGCTCCATAGGCACATACTCGAGGACGTGCGCCGGATCATACACATACTTGCGGAGGGTCGATACATGAAACACATTGTGTATCCTCGCAAGTTTCGGCGGCAAGGCTAGCCGATATGCCACGGATCCCACACGCTCCAAAACCTCATAAGGTCCAATGTAACGGGGACTCAACTTACCCCGAACACCAAATCGCTTCACCCCTCTCATGGGTGATACTTTCAAGAAGACGCAGTGTGACGCCCCAACTTCCCAGGGGGTCACCCATCCTAGGACTACTCCCGTCCTAGCATGCTTAACTCTCTCAACCTCTTCGGCCTAGCCACCGCCGAAAATGCTTAAGCCGGGTTGAGAGTTTAGCCCTATTATATCTCATATATAGGACTAATCTGGGGTCTCACAATCTCCCCCCCTTTAAGCCCTGACGTCCTCGTCAGGCTCAGACTCACAAGTACCAGGCGATGTGAGACATCTCGCTAGCCTGTCATTCAGACCCGGCTCAGCCGAGACCCATCTCACACTTCCGGCTGGTAATTGGCTCTGATACCAACTATGACGCCCCAACTTCCCAGGGGGTCACCCATCCTAGGACTACTCCCGTCCTAGCATGCTTAACTCTCTCAACCTCTTCGGCCTAGCCACCGCCGAAAATGCTTAAGCCGGGTTGAGAGTTTAGCCCTATTATATCTCATATATAGGACTAATCTGGGGTCTCACACGCAGTCTCCTACCGCGAACTCCAAATCTCGTCGACGCCGATCCGCATAACTCTTTGGTCTAGATTGCGCCGTCGATAAGTGTTCGCATGCCAAGCGGACCTTTTCCTCCGCTTCACGCAACACGTCCGGTCCTAAGACCCTTCTCTCGCCGACTTCACTCCAATGAATAGGAGAGCGGCATTTTCTTCCATACAAAACCTCAAAAGGTGCCATACCGATGCTAGCTTGATAGCTATTATTGTAAGCAAATTCAGCCATCGGCAAATGAGTAGGCCACGCACCTTTGAAGTCCAACACACACGCTCGTAGCATATCCTCCAAAATCTGAATTGTCCTTTCCGATTGACCGTCAATTTGAGGATGAAATGCTGAACTGAAATCGAGCCGTGTACCCAAAGCTTCTTGCAAGCTTTTCCAAAAATGCGATGTGAAACGGGGATCTCGATCTGAAACTATCGAGGTCGGGACCCCGTGCAACCGCACAATCTCGTCCAGGTAGACTTGCGCTAACTTGTCTCCCGACCAAGTGGTGTGGATTGGAAAAAAGTGTGCCGACTTTGACAAACGATCCACCACCACCCAAATCGCATCGTGGCCACCTAATGATCGAGGTAAGCCCACAACAAAATCCATCACGATATTCTCCCACTTCCAAACTGGAATGGGCAATCCTTGTAACTTTCCCGCCGGAAAGCGACGCTCGGCCTTTACTTGTTGGCATACTAAGCATTGTGCCACGAAGCGTCCAACATCAAGTTTCATCCCCGGCCACCAATAATGCAATTTGAGATCCTTGTACATTTTGGTGCCGCCCGGGTGAATCGCATAGGGAGAAGTGTGAGCTTCTTTCAAGATCTCCCTACGAATGTCCTCAACTTTCGGCACGCACAATCGATTTCGAAATCGAATTGCGCCCATCGAATCTACATGATAATCACCGGCGCACCCGCTCTCGATAGCACCCCCCCGCACCTTTTGGAGTTCCGGATCACCGGATTGCTTTTCTTTTATTTGCTCCAACAAGGTCGGCCATATCTCGAGATTCATAAGTCTAGCGGGGACGCCCGGGGCCACGATCTCCAAGTCAAATCGGCCCATTTCCTTGATTAACGGCATTTGTCCCGTCATCTCAATTGCGAAGTTTTCCACGGACTTTTCTACTGAGCGCATCGGCCACCACATTGGCTCTACCGGGGTGGTACAAGATGGTCAAGTCGTAATCTTTTATCAACTCCAACCACCTCCGCTGCCTCAAGTTCAACTCCTTCTGAGTGAATAAGTACTTTAAAAACTTTTATGATCCGTGTAAACCTCACAATGCTCCCCCGTACAAGTAGTGTCTCCACAACTTGAGTGCGAAGACCACTGCCGCAAGCTCTAGGTCGTGGGTGGGGGGGTAATTTTTGCTCATAGCTTTTCAGCTGTCGAGAGGCATATGCTATTACTTGTCCTCGTTGCATAAGCACACACCCAAGACCACGTTGTGATGCATCATCGCTATACACCACAAAAACCCTCCCCCGCAATCGGCAAGGCGAGTACCGGAGCCGAAGTCAACCTTTCCTTTAGCTCCTTAAAGCTTTGGTCGCATTCTTCGCTCCAAACATATTTGGCTCCCTTGCGGGTAAGACGCGTTAGTGGACCGGAGATTTTTTTGAAAATCCCTCCACGAACCGCCGATAATACCCCGCAAGACCCAAAAAGCTTCGTATTTCCGTGACATTGGTCGGGCGAGGCCAATCCTTGACTGCCTCTACTTTCATAGGGTCCACAGATACTCCTCCTGCGGAAATTACGTGACCCAAGAAAGCGACCTCACGGATCCAGAATTCGCACTTTTTCAATTTGGCGAATAACTTGTTCTCTCGAAGAACTTGAAGCACAATCCTTAGGTGCTCTTTATGTTCCTCTTCACTCCGAGAGTAGACAAGAATGTCATCAATGAACACAACCACAAATTGATCCAATAGTGGTTTGAACACACGGTTCATTAGGTCCATGAACGCTGCCGGGGCATTGGTAAGCCCAAAAGGCATAACCGTGAATTCATAATGTCCATACCGCGTTCTAAACGCGGTCTTATGCACATCCTCCGGTTTGATCTTCAATTGTTGATAACCGAATTGCAAATCAATCTTTGAGTACACCCGAGACCCTTGCAACTGATCGAACAAGTCATCAATTCGGGGTAACGGGTACTTATTCTTGACGGTCACTTTGTTCAACTCGCGGTAATCCACACACAACCGCAGCGAACCGTCCTTTTTCCTCACAAATAGAACAGGGGCTCCCCAAGGCGACACACTTGGCTTTACGAAACCCTTGTCCATTAAATCTTGCAATTGTGCTTTCAATTCCTTCAGTTCCGCGGGTGCCATCCTGTATGGGGCCTTAGAGATCGGCGCCGTACGCGGGAGCAAATCGACCACAAATTCTATTTCCCGGTCCGGTGGCATTCCGGGCAACTCCGCCGGAAACACATCCGGAAACTCTTGGACTATAGGAATGTCCTCAAGTCCCAACACTTCCTTTCGGTCATCCACTACCGTCGCCAAGTAGGCAATGCATCCACTAGCAATAAGCTTCCTTGCTTGCGACGTGGACACCATTGAAGCAAAGAGCGAACTCTTACACCCATGGTACACAAACTCTTTGTGCCCGGGTTCTCTAAACCTCACTATCCGGCTCTTACAATCGATAGTAGCATGATACCTCGAGAGCCAATCCATTCCTAGGATCACATCATATTCATTCATTCGATTTAATACCAGCAAATCAGCTGGCATGATCCAGTTCTCAACCCTCACGGGGCAATCCATACACACATGATGTATACAAAAAGTGTGTTCAGGTACTTGCACAGTTCTTGCATGCGTGGCATCTATAATTTCTATTCCATGTGCAATAGCAAAAGATCGAGCAATGAATGAATGCGATGCACCAGTATCAAACAAAGCTCTACATCGAATGCTTTTAATTATCACAATACCTGCCACGACGTTATCCTGGGCAGAAGGCTCCTCCACCTGAGAGGCGAATACCCGACCACTGGGCGCTGGCCGCTGGCCCTCCACTGGTCTCGGCGGCTGTGCACGGCCTGCCGACATCGCCGTGGGTGGGATGCCCGCGAGCAGTCTCGGCGATGCAAATGCCGATGCCGACGACGATGCTCGGCCATCATCCATCAGGCAATTGTACCGCATATGCCCTTGCTGTCCGCATTTGTAGCACCGGCCCTCACGATAGTCACACTGCTGAGGGTGGTGGGGGCCGCTACAAATCGGGCACTGGGTTGCGGGTCGATTCCGTCGGAACCCCCGCGATTGGTTTTGCGACTGCGAGTGCTTCGGGGGCCGCTTAGAGCTAGACTGCCCTCCCGAGCCACCCGCCGGTCGCTTCTTTTCCTTCTCTTTTTCTTTTTCTTTCTCCCAAGACTCGCGCTCCTCGCGTGCACATGCATTCCCGTGCTCCACCCAAAGAGCACGATCCAAGACCTCCGCAAAGGTCTTAAGCTTAAGGGCGTGAACCGCCCGAAAGATCTCCGGTCGAAGCCCGCGCACGAAGCAATCGACCTTGTCCAACTCTCCGCGGACAACGTGCGGTACGTAATTTATAATGTACGAGAACTCCCTCTCGTACTCGCGCACGGTGCGGTTTCCTTGTTTCAACTTACGGAACCTTTCTTGCAGTTTCCTTTTCTCGCTATCGGGGAAATAGGTGGCGAACACCATACACCGAAACTCTTCCCACGATGGTGGCGGAAGGCTAGAGAGTCGATCACGTCGGACCCCCTTCCACCACACCTTCACCGACCGCTCTAGACAATGAACGGCGAGGTACACCTTGTCCCTCTCCAAAGTATAAAGGTCCTCGAAGAGCGTCTCGATAGCGTCGATCCATGTCTCTACATCCCACGGATCCACGTTCTCCCCGCTAAAGATCGGCGGGTTGAACTTCTTGAACCTCATGAGAGCCGCAAGTGCGCGCTCTCGCTCCGCATCCTCCATGTCGGAATCGGGCATAGGGGCACCCGACCCCTCGGCCACAACCGGTGGCGCGGGTGGCACCACGGCCGGCGCCGGTGTCCCCTCCTCGGCCGGTGCCGAAGCAGAGGCCGGAGGTACTCCCGTCCTCTCCTCCCGAATCGCAGCCGCTTGCTGCGCCATCTCATCTTAGAGCCTTTTAATTTGCTCCTCCTATCGCTGCATGGCTTCGGCCTGTTGCCGAACCACGCCCATTAGCTCGGTCAACTCATTGCGGAGAGCCGAGTTCTCGCCCTCCCCGAGTTGTTCGGGAGCCGCGCCCGATCCTCCGGGCCCGGTCTTCGCAGGAGGCCGACCACGTACCATTATCTCCTGAAAACACAACGACTTTGGTCATTTCGTGACATCCAAAGTCATTTGCGACCTAACATTTCACGAAAATAAACGTGAACCCAATCTAGGCGAAAGTCACACAAGGGTCCTTATTCCCCTCACTTGGTTTTCATGTTGTCGGCCGCCAACACGAACACACTTGGTGAAGAATAAGACAGACCTCGAATCTACCTCTATTTCCAACTAGAGGCATAAGGACATAACCCAATTTCTTATCTTTCGCCACATCAAAGATCTCGTCACTCACGAGCCTACACTCCTAGGGTCATTTCCATCCTAGGGTTCTTAGGTCAACCTAGACCGTTTCTACGCTCTGATACCACCTCAGTCTGTCACGCCCCGCCGGGTCCTTAAACACCAACTAGGTGGAAAGGATAACCGCACGAGCGCATGCACCAGACCCGCCGAACGGATAGAGTCTTTCCTATCCGCCCAAGGCGTCACAACACAAGCTTATCCACAATGTTCCAACTAGGAACGGAGTACAAGAGTTGCACAAGGAAAGCATCAACATAAAGAAGTTCTACTTCTATTACATCACATGGCACAATATACATGTCCAAAATTTTCTTTTCTTTCCTTTTTCATTCCATACATTATATTCTCAAAATAATGGAATATACAATTTCATACATATAATGAAAATCCCCTATGCTGTCGTAGTCCAAAACTAGGGGTACACTCTATGTGTCACCAAAATGGAAGGGCCGCTATCTAAAGAGCCAAACCCTTGCCTCGCTCTGCCGCCTCACTCGCGGAAGGACCTGGAAAATAGGGGGTGAGAACTATAAACATAGTTCCCAGTGGGTAAGGCCACCCAAGAGAGAAGCTCGACCCACCAGGTCCAAAGAAACACCACATGCATAAGTTAGATCACATATAACTATGCAACAATTATTCACATGCTTGTAAATAAACATAAAGGATGCAACCAAATGACATATAATTTATCATTCTCTCCTAGGTTCATCCTATGCCTCATATTGACTAAGTTCATTTACTTGTCATTTACTTATGGTTTCGGTATACCATTACACATACCGGTATACTTCACTCCAATACCGGTATTGGAGTTCACATACCGGAATCCAATGCAGACTTCACAATTTCTACAGTTTTGACTTTTCGAAGTCTATTTTCGCGCCTCAATTGCGCCGAAAACACTTCGCACCAGTCCCGAACCTGGCCAAAGCCTCACATATAGCCTCTCATGCTATTTTTCCACCGGAACTCTACCATTTGTAGAAGTTCGGTACGGTGCACTGAAATTCAGTGTACTACACCCGGGATAGCAAAATCGTCGCACATCCCGTCTCAATACGGCCAACTCATGGCATGGTAGCGAAATCGTCGCCTACCCGGGATAGCAAAATCGTCGCACATCCCGTCTCAATACGGCCAACTCATGGCATGGTAGCGAAATCATCGCCTACCCGGGATCGCAAAATCGTCGCACATCCCGATGATCACGTTTTTCACTTGCTAACCTAAGTCTCATGACCTTAGGTTCAAGTCATTAAGTCTCACCTATGTTCAATGACACTAGGCTTACTTTCTCATTATCAACCTAGGTTCCATGACTCTAGGTTCCAATCTCATGTCAAACCTATGTTCAATGACACTAGGTTTAATCCTCACATCCAACCTATGTTCAATAACACTAGGTTTAATCCTCATGTCCAACCTATGTTCAATCACATTAGGTTTAACCATACATGCAACCATGCAACAAGTATTAATATTTGAATTATACTTGAAATATACATCATGCAATAGGATCTCATTGTTCAACCTATCATAATTTTTACTTTTGCCAACATGCAAATTCTAGGGTTCACAATACATACCATTTTATCTTTAAATGGATATTTACCCTAGACATGAAAGTGACCTAATCACTTCGGTAAACACAAAACCCACCTCGAGAGCTTTCAAATTCTTGTATTCTTCAAGCTCCTAAGTGTCCAAGCTTTGAGTTCTTGCTTCAACCCAAGCTTCTACAAGAAAACGGTTCGTTACTCATTACGAACCCTAAATTCAACTCAACATGTAAAATCAAGTGTTCCAACATGATTTCCTATGCCTCAATTGCAATTCCCGAAGGTCCAAATATTTTTAGAACCTCTCATTGCAAAAGCCCCAAATCTACCTAGGGTTTGCATGCATGCAAGCCAAACCCTAGATTTCATGGCCAATCTCCCACATTTTGTGCTTTAGATTGCCAAGGGTTCCCAAAAACCTCATTTCAAAGGATTAAATCCAAGGTTTGAACCCAAAACGTGAGGTATTAACCTTAATCACGAAATCCCCAAGCTCCTTCTTGCACCAAGAAGCTTCCTTTCTCCTTTGGAAGCCTTTTACAAGCTCCAATCCACCACTTCTCCAAGCTTTGGAGAGATCTCTAGAGAGAGAAAGTGTGAGGAGTAGAGAGGAGAAGTAGAGAGGAAAAACAAATGAGAAGGGGAGAAGGTCTCAGCCATTCATACACCCCTAAGTCATGTGAAAAGACTATTTTGCCCCTCTCCACAAACAACACAACAACCAGCCAAAACTGGGCATTGTATACCGGTATGCGCATATGCATACCGGTATACCTCAGAAATCCCGCAGAATCCCGAGAGCTGGATTTACTGTTTCGGCCATCGCATACCGGTATCCTATTTCACATACCGGTATACAGTGACATTCCGGTATTTCCCAGAGAATTCCGCAAAACCCGAGAGCTGAGTTTTCGGTTCAACCATGGCATTCCGGTATACCATTTCACATACCGGTATACTTCACTCCAATTCCGGTATTGGAATTCACATACCGGAATCCAATGCAGACTTCACAATTTCTGCAGTTTTGACTTTTCGAAGTCTATCTTCGCGCCTCAATTGCGCCGAAAACACTTCGCACAAGTCCCGAACCTGGCCAAAGCCTCACATATAGCCTCTCATGCTATTTTTCCACCGGAACTCTACCATTTGTAGAAGTTCGGTACGGTGCACTGAAATTCAGTGTACTACATTCCACCCCCCTTAAAGAGAGTTTCGGCCGCGAAACTAAAATCATACCTCAGCTGGACTCAGCGAAGAGGTAAGGAAACCGCTCCTTCATCGAGCTTTCCAATTCCCACGTAGCTTCGCGCTCACCGTGATTCGTCCATTATACTTTTACATAAGGAATTGCACGGTTCCTCAAGCCTTTTACCTCGCGATCCATGATACACAAGGGAAACTCCTCATAAGTCATATTCTCATGAAGTTCCATAGGCACATACTCGAGGACGTGCGCCGGATCATACATATACTTGCGGAGGGTCGATACATGGAACACATTGTGTATCCCCGCAAGTTTTGGCGGCAAAGCTAGCCGATATGCCACGGATCCCCCACGCTCCAAAACCTCATAAGGTCCAATGTAACGGGGACTCAACTTACCCCGAACACCAAATCGCTTCACCCCTCTCATGGGTGATACTTTCAAGAAGACGCGATCTCCTACCGCGAATTTCAAATCTCGTCGACGTCGATCCGCATAACTCTTTTGTCTAGATTGCGCCGTCGATATGCGTTTGCGTGCCAAGCGGACCTTTTCCTCCGCTTCACGCAACACGTCCGGTCCTAAGACCCTTTTCTCGCCGACTTCGCTCCAATGAATAGGAGAGCGGCATTTCCTTCCATACAAGGCCTCAAAAGGTGCCATTCCGATGCTAGATTGATAGCTATTATTATAAGCGAACTCAGCCATCGGCAAATGTGTAGGCCATGCACCCTTGAAGTCCAACACACACACTCATAGCATATCCTCCAAAATCTGAATTGTCCTTTCCGATTGACCGTCAGTTTGAGGATGAAATGCTGAACTGAAATCGAGCCGTGTACCCAAAGCTTCTTGCAAGCTTTTCCAAAAATGCGATGTGAAACGGGGATCTCGATCTGAAACTATCGAGGTCGGGACCCCGTGCAACCGCACAATCTCGTCCAGGTAGACTTGCGCTAACTTGTCTCCCGACCAAGTGGTGTGGATTGGCAAAAAGTGTGCCGACTTTGACAAACGATCCACCACCACCCATATCGCGTCGTGGCCACCAAGCGATCGAGGTAAGCCCACAACAAAGTCCATTGCGATATTCTCCCACTTCCAAACCGGAATGGGCAATCCTTGCAGTTTTCCCGCCGGAAAGCGACGCTCGGCCTTCACTTGTTGGCACACTAAGCATTGTGCCACAAAGCGTCCCACATCAAGTTTCATCCCCGGCCACCAATAATGCAATTTGAGGTCCTTATACATTTTGGTGCCGCCCGGGTGAATCGCATAGGGAGAAGTGTGAGCTTCTTTCAAGATCTCCATACGAATGTCCTCAACTTTCGGCACGCACAATCGATTTCGAAATCGAATTGCGCCCATCAAATCTACATGATAATCACCGGCGCGCCCGCTCTCGATAGCACCCCGCACCTTTTGGAGTTCCGGATCACCGGATTGCTTTTCTTTTATTTGCTCCAACAAGGTCGGCCATATCTCGAGATTCATAAGTCTAGCGGGGACGCCCGGGGCCACGATCTCCAAGTCAAATCGGCCCATTTCCTTGATTAACGGCATTTGTCCCGTCATCTCAATTGCGAAATTCTCCACGGACTTTCTACTGAGCGCATCGGCCACCACATTGGCTCTACCGGGGTGGTACAAGATGGTCAAGTCGTAATCTTTTATCAACTCCAACCACCTCCGCTGCCTCAAATTCAACTCCTTCTGAGTGAATAAATACTTTAAGCTTTTGTGATCCGTGTAAACCTCACAATGCTCCCCGTACAAGTAGTGTCTCCACAACTTGAGTGCGAAGACCACTGCCGCAAGCTCTAAGTCGTGGGTGGGGTAATTCTGCTCATAGCTCTTCAGCTGTCGAGAGGCATATGCTATTACTTGTCCTCTTTGCATAAGCACACACCCAAGACCACGATGTGATGCATCACTATACACCACAAAATCCTCCCCTGCAATCGGCAAGGCGAGTACCGGAGCCGAAGTCAACCTTTCCTTTAGCTCCTTAAAGCTTTGGTCGCATTCTTCGCTCCAAACATATTTGGCTCCCTTGCGGGTAAGACGCGTTAGTGGACCGGAGATTTTTGAAAATCCCTCCACGAACCGTCGATAGTATCCCGCAAGACCCAAAAAGCTTCGTATTTCCGTGACATTGGTCGGGCGAGGCCAATCCTTGACTGCCTCTACTTTCATAGGGTCCACAGATACTCCTCCTGCGGAAATTACGTGACCCAAGAAAGCGACCTCACGGATCCAGAATTCGCACTTTTTCAATTTGGCGAATAACTTGTTCTCTCGAAGAACTTGAAGCACAATCCTCAGGTGCTCTCTATGTTCCTCTTCACTCCGAGAGTAGACAAGAATATCATCTATGAACACAACCACAAATTGATCCAATAGTGGTTTGAACACACGGTTCATTAAATCCATGAACGCTGCCGGGGCATTAGTAAGCCCGAAAGGCATAACCGTGAATTCATAATGTCCATACCGCGTTCTAAACGCGGTCTTATGCACATCCTCCGGTTTGATCTTCAATTGGTGATAACCGGATTGCAAGTCAATCTTTGAATACACCCGAGACCCTTGTAACTGATCGAACAAGTCATCAATTCGGGGTAACGGGTACTTATTCTTGACGGTCACTTTATTCAACTCGCGGTAATCTACACATAACCGCAGCGAACCGTCCTTTTTCCGCACAAATAGAACAGGGGCTCCCCAAGGTGACACACTTGGTTTTACGAAACCCTTGTCCATTAAATCTTGCAATTGTGCTTTCAATTCCTTCAGTTCCGCGGGTGCCATCCTGTACGGGGCCTTAGAGATCGGTGCCGTATCCGGGAGCAAATCGATCACAAATTCTATTTCCCGGTCCGGTGGCATTCCGGGCAACTCCGTCGGAAATACATCCGGGAACTCTTGGACTATAGGAACGTCCTCAAGTCCCAGCACTCCCTTCCGGTCATCCACTACCGTCGCCAAGTAGGCAATGCATCCCCTAGCAATAAGCTTCCTTGCTTGCGACGTGGACACCATCGACGCAAAGAGTGAACTCTTACACCCACGGTACACAAACTCTTTGTGCCCGGGTTCTCTAAATTTCACTATCCGGCTCTCACAATCAATAGTGGCATGATACCTCGAGAGCCAATCATTCCTAGGATCAAATCATATTCATTCATTCGATTTAATACCAGCAAATCAGCTGGCATGATCCAGTTCTCAACCCTCACGGGGCAATCCATACACACATGATGTATACAAAAAGTGTGTTCAGGTACTTGCACAGTTCTTGCATGCGTGGCATCTATAATTTCTATTCCATGTGCAATAGCAAAAGATCGAGCAATGAATGAATGCGATGCACCAGTATCAAACAAAGCTCTACATCGAATGCTTTTAATTATCACAATACCTGCCACGACGTCATCCTGGGCAGAAGGCTCCTCCACCTGAGAGGCGAATATCCGCCCACTGGGCGCTGGCCGCTGGCCCTCCACTGGTCTCGGCGGCTGTGCACGGCCTGCCGACATCGCCGCGGGTAGGATGCCCGCGAGCTGTCTCGGCGATGCAAATGCCGATGCCGACGACGGTGCTCGGCCATCATCCATCGGGCAATTGTACCGCATATGCCCTTGCTGTCCGCACTTGTAGCACCGGCCCTCACGATAGTCACACTGCTGAGGGCCGTGGGGGCCGCTACAAATCGGACACTGGGTTTGCGGGTCGGTTCCGTCGGAACCCCCGCGATTGGTTTTGCGACTGAGAGTGCTCGGGGCCGCTTAGAGCTAGACTGCCCACCCGAGCCACCCGCCGGTCGCTTCTTTCCTTTTTCTTTTTCCTTCTCTTTTTCCCAAGACTCGCGCTCCTCGAGCGCACATGCATTCCCGTGCTCCACCCAAAGAGCACGGTCCAAGACCTCCGCAAAGGTCTTAAGCTTAAGGGCGTGAACCGCCCGAAAGATCTCCGGTCGAAGTCCGCGCACGAAACAATCGACCTTGTCCATTTCCCCGCGGACAACGTGCGGTACGCAATTAATAATGTACGAGAACTCCCTCTCGTACTCGCGCACGGTACGGTTCCCTTGTTTCAATTTCCGGAAACTTTCTTGCAGTTTTCTCTTCTCGCTATCGGGGAAGTAGGTGGCGAACACCATACCCCGAAACTCTTCCCATGACGGTGGCGGAAGGCTAGAGAGTCTATCCCGTCGGACTCCCTTCCACCACACCTTCGCCGATCGCTCTAAACAATGAACGGCGAGATGCACTTTGTCTCTCTCCAAGGTATATAGATCCTCGAAGAGTG
This sequence comes from Puya raimondii, assembly GCA_016920855.1. Taxonomy (NCBI): domain Eukaryota; kingdom Viridiplantae; phylum Streptophyta; class Magnoliopsida; order Poales; family Bromeliaceae; genus Puya; species Puya raimondii. The sequence continues at coordinate 209,048,911 of JABWPP010000050.1, read as the reverse complement.
TCTCCATGGCATCGATCCATGTCTCTACATCCCATGGATCCACGTTCTCCCCGTTAAAGATAGGCGGGTTGAACTTCTTGAACCTCATGAGAGCCGCAAGTGCGCACTCTCGCTCCGCATCCTCCATCTCGGAATCGGGTATAGGGGCACCCGACCCCTCGGCCACAACTAGTGGCGCAGGTGGCACCACGGCCGGCGCCGGTGTCACCTCCTCGGCCGGTGCCGAAGCAGAGGCCGGATGTACTCCCGTCCTCTCCTCCCGAATCGCAGCCGCTTGCTGCGCCATCTCATCTTGGAGCTTTTTAATCTTCTTCTCTTGTCGTTGCATGGCTTCGGCCTGTCGCCGAACCACGCCCATCAACTCGGTCAATTCATTACGAAGACCCGAGTTCTCGCCCTCCCCGAACTGTTCGGGAGCCGCGCTCGCTCTCCCGAGCCCAGCCCTCAAAGGAGGCCGTCCACGTACCATTATCCTGAAAACACAATGACTTTGGTCATTTCATGACATTCAAAGTCATTTGCAACATTATATTTCACGAAAATAAATGTGAACCCAATCTAGGCGAAAGTCACACAAGGGTCCTTATTCCCCTCACTTGGTTTTCATGTTGTCGGCAGCCAACACGAACACACTTGGTGAAAAATAAGACAGACCTCGAATCTACCTCTATTTCCAACTAGAGGCATAAGGACATAACCCAATCTCTTATCTTTCGCCACATCAAAGATCTCGTCACTCACGAGCCTACACTCCTAGGGTCATTTCCATCATAGGGTTCTTAGGTCAACCTAGACCGTTTCTACGCTCTGATACCACCTCAATCTGTCACGCCCCGCCGGGTCCTTAAACACCAACTAGGTGGAAAGGATAACCGCACGAGCGCATGCACCAGACCCGCCGAACGGATAGAGTCTTTCCTATCCGCCCAAGGCGTCACAACACAAGCTTATCCACAATGTTCCAACTAGGAACGGAGTACAAGAGTTGCACAAGGAAAGCATCAACATAAAGAAGTTCTACTTCTATTACATCACATGGCACAATATACATGTCCCAAATTTTTCTTTTCTTTCCTTTTCATTCCATACATTATGTTCTCAAAACAATGGAATATACAATTTCATACATATAATGAAAATCCCCTATGCTGTCGTAGTCCAAAACTAGGGGTACACTTTATGTGTCACCAAAATGGAAGGGCCGCTATCTAGAGAGCTAAACCCTTGCCTCGCTCCGCCGCCTCACTCGCGGAAGGACCTGGAAAATGGGGGGTGAGAACTATATACATAGTTCCCAGTGGGTAAGGCCACCCAAGAGAGAAGCTCGACCCACCAGGTCCAAAGAAACACCATATACATAAGTTAGATCACATATAACTATGCAACAATTATTTACATGCTTGTAAATAAACATAAAAGATGCAACCAAATGACATATAATTTATCATTCTCTCCTAGGTTCATCCTATGCCTCATATTGACTAAGTTCATTTACTTGTCATTTACTTATGGTTTCGGAATCGCCGTCTCACCATAATTGTTCCAACATCCAAGGAGTGACATTGTCACCTCCGAGTTCGAGTAGCGAAATCGTCGCCTACTCGGGATAGCAAAATCGTCGCTTACCCCGTCTCAACACGGCCACTGCATGGCATGGGTAGCGAAATCGTCGCATACCCGGGATAGCAACCTCGTCGCACATCCCCTCTCGACACCGCCAACTCAAGGCGAGGTAGCGAAATCGTCGCCTACCCGGGATTGCAAACTCGTCGCACATCCCGTGTCGGTACGGCCAACTCATGGCATGGTAGCGAAATCGTCGCCTACCCGGGATAGCAAAATCGTCGCACATCCCGTCTCAATACGGCCAACTCATGGCATGGTAGCGAAATCGTCGCCTACCCGGGATAGCAAAATCGTCGCACATCCCGTCTCAATACGGCCAACTCATGGCATGGTAGCGAAATCGTCGCCTACCCGGGATAGCAAAATCGTCGCACATCCCGTCTCAATACGGCCAACTCATGGCATGGTAGCGAAATCGTCGCCTACCCGGGATAGCAAAATCGTCGCACATCCCGTCTCAATACGGCCAACTCATGGCATGGTAGCGAAATCGTCGCCTACCCGGGATAGCAAAATCGTCGCACATCCCGATGTTCACGTTTTTCACTTGCTAACCTAAGTCTCATGACCTTAGGTTCAAGTCATTAAGTCTCACCTATGTTTAATGACACTAGGCTTACTTTCTCATTATCAACCTAGGTTCCATGACTCTAGGTTCCAATCTCATGTCAAACCTATGTTCAATGACACTAGGTTTAATCCTCACATCCAACCTATGTTCAATAACACTAGGTTTAATCCTCATGTCCAACCTATGTTCAATCACATTAGGTTTAACCATACATGCAACCATGCAACAAGTATTAATATTTGAATTATACTTGAAATATACATCATGCAATAGGATCTCATTGTTCAACCTATCATGATTTTTACTTTTGCCAACATGCAAATTCTAGGGTTTACAATACATACCATTTTATCTTTAAATGGATATTTACCCTAGACATGGAAGTGACCTAATCACTTCGGTAAACACAAAACCCACCTCAAGAGCTTTCAAATTCTTGTATTCTTCAAGCTCCTAAGTGTCCAAGCTTTGAGTTCTTGCTTCAACCCAAGCTTCTACAAGAAAACGGTTCGTTACTCATTACGAACCCTAAATTCAACTCACCATGTGAAATCAAGTGTTCCAACATGATTTCCTATGCCTCAATTGCAATTCCCGAAGATCCAAATATTTTTAAAACCTCTCATTGCAAAAGCCCCAAATCTACCTAGGGTTTGCATGCATGCAAGCCAAACCCTAAATTTCATGGCCAATCTCCCACATTTTGTACTTTAGATTGCCAAGGGTTCCCAAAAACCTCATTTAAAAGGATTAAATCTAAGGTTTGAACCCAAAACGTGAGGTACTAACCTTAATCACGAAATCCCCAAGCTCCTTCTTGCACCAAGAATCTTCCTTTCTCCTTTGGAAGCCTTTTCCAAGCTCCAATCCACCACTTCTCCAAGCTTTGGAGAGATCTCTAGAGAGAGAAAGTGAGAGGAGTAGAGAGGAGAAGTAGAGAGGAAAAACAAATGAGAAGGGGAGAAGGTCTCAGCCATTCATACACCCCTAAGTCATGTGAAAAGACTATTTTGCCCCTCTCCACAAACAACACAACAACCAGCCAAAACTGGGCATTGTATACCGGTATGCGCATATGCATACCGGTATACCTCAGAAATCCCGCAGAATCCCGAGAGCTGGATTTACTGTTTCGGCCATCGCATACCGGTATCCTATTTCACATACCGGTATACAGTGACATTCCGGTATTTCCCAGAGAATTCCGCAAAACCCGAGAGCTGAGTTTTCGGTTCAACCATGGCATTCCGGTATACCATTTCACATACCGGTATACTTCACTCCAATTCCGGTATTGGAATTCACATACCGGAATCCAATGCAGACTTCACAATTTCTGCAGTTTTGACTTTTCGAAGTCTATCTTCGCGCCTCAATTGCGCCGAAAACACTTCGCACAAGTCCCGAATCTGCCCAAAGCCTCACATATAGCCTCTCATGCTATTTTTCCACCGGAACTCTACCATTTGTAGAAGTTCGGTACGGTGCACTGAAATTCAGTGTACTACAATGACCCTCCTAGGATGCCTGAAATCTGCTGGTGGCTCCACCGGTGAATTTGTATCTTCGGATGATTGCGGAGACTCCAAGTCTGGTTCATTATCAACCACCTCGTCGTCTTGTTGTGCTTGCTCAACTTGCACCTCATTGGGTGCTTCAAAGAGCTCAATTGGAACCATAATATCATCATCTTGCTTTTTCTTGGTACCTTGAAAGGACCCTTCGTTGAAGACAACGTCATGGCTTACGACAATCTTGTGAGTAGTAGGATCCCACAATTGATACCCCTTAACACCTTTCGCGTAGCGGAGAAATATGCACCTTCGAGAGTTCTTATCCAATTTTGACCTCTCTCCTCCGATATCCATGCATAAGCATCACATCCAAAGACACGAAGATAGGAGTAGTCAACGGGCTTGCCGCTCTAGACTTCTTCAGGAATTTTCAGATCAAGTGATTTTGTCGGCGCTCGATTGATCAACTAGCAAGCCGTGGTCACGGCTTCTGCCCAAAATCTCTTGTCGAGTTTTGAAGTACTCAACATGCTCCCGGCCCTCTCCATGAGTGTTCTATTTAACCTCTCCGCTACACCGTTTTGTTGCGGTGTACCGGGTATCGTGAGGTGCCACTTAATTCTATATTCACTACAAAGCTCATCAAATTCTCTTGAACAATACTCCCCTCCGTTATCAGAACGTAGGCACTTAATTTTTAAAACCTTTTCATTTTCCATAAGAGCTTTAAACTTCTTAAAAGTTTCAAACACGTCGAACTTCCGCTTTAGGATATACACCCAAGCCTTTCGAGAATAATCATCAATAAAGGAAACAAAATAAGAACACCCGCCCAACGAAATATCGGGCAACTCCCAAGTATCCGAATGAATCAACTCGAGATGCGACTTACTTCATTGATGTGATAGAGAGAATGATAACCTCCGTTGCTTCTCGTAGATGCTATTTTCACAGAAATCCAATGACGCGGACTTGTAACCTGAAAGAAGTTCACGGTTAGATAATACCTGCAATCCGCGCTCACTCATATGTCACAAACGGCGATGCCACACCGTCGGAGACTCCACCTTCACGTTTGCAATAACCGCTTCTCCCACTTGAGTCTCGCCCACCAATCTGTGTAGGCCACCTATTTGCTCACATTTCATTAACACCAAACATCCTTGACATATCTTCAAGTGATCAGTCTCGCCGATGAAACTAAGCCCTTCTTTGCAAAACATTCCAAGTGATAGAGGACTTTTTCGAAGTGCAGGAACATACCGAACATTAGAAATTGTCCGAATAACACCATCAAACATCTTGATCCGAACGTCTCCCACTCCAACCATCGGACATGCCGTGTTGTCACCCAATAGATTACTCCACCATCCCATGGCTTGTAAGTATAAAACCACTCCCTATAGAGAGTCATTCCAAATGACGCTCCCGAATCTAAGATCCAATGATAAATAAGATCGGATCTATCCAATACGGACAACGCATCTCCGTCCTCCGAACTAGCCAACTTAGCATCCGCTTCGGCTACGTACCTTGGAAGTTGCTTGAATTGGATTTACCATCAACTACTTTAACCCGGCAATTCTTTTTCACGTGCCCCGACTTTCCACAATTCCAACACTTCACTTTTCTTTTGCCTTTGGACTTTATTCTTGATCTCCCTCGATCACCATGCTCCCTCTCGAAGGGTCTTCCCCGTGCTATCATAACTTTCCCCGAAGAGCTTCCTTGGCTAGACTTCCGCCTCATCTTCTCTGTAAGCAACGATGCAACAACCGACTCCGTCTTAAGGGTTTCAATATGGCTTAAGTTCATAATCAAATTATCCCAAGATTTCGGCATCGAACAAAGTAAAATACTTGCCTTTTCTTCTTCATCGATTCTCACGTCTAGGGCCGCAATCTTGCTCACAATAGAGTTGAATAAACTTAGATGCTCTTGTACCGATGCTCCGTCCTTCATCTTTAGATTGTACAATTACCGTCTCAAGAAGATTTTTATTCACCAATGACTTCCCTTCATAGAGATTTTTTAATTTATCCCAAATTTTTTTTGCAGTAGTCTCGGTCTGCACATTGAATAGCACCGAATCATCAAGTGCTAAATATAGGTTTGCCAAATCCATCTCGTCTTTCTCTTCAAATAGCTTATCCGTCATCCCTTCCGGCTTTTTCTCCTTTCCTTGCAGGGCAATCTCACAAGCATCTTTAATCAAGACCGCTTGCATCTTCAGTTTCCACAATGCGAAATTCGTTCCATTAAACCGAGGAACCTTATACTTCGTCGCTGTAACTTTCTCCACCATCGTTTAACCGTCAACGTACTACAAAGAACCAAACGCTCTGATACCAATTGAAGGGACCGGCCGTGGGGTTACCGAGCACACCTCAAACCCACATAGCACACGAGCGCAGCGAAAACAGAATCTTTCGTAGACATATATAAGAGAAGAGAACGATCGTAGAAAAATAAGAACGAGGATAACAAAGCAATAAAGAAAACAAGAGAACACAAGAACACAAGATTGACATGGTTCGGCCAACCATGAGTCGACCTACGTCCACGGGCAAGACCAACTCAATGCGCTCTTCGATTAATCCACGGCACAAAAGTACAAAGGAGGATGATTTGATTACAAGAAACTCTCTCTCTTAGGAGCTCTCCACGTTTTCCTCTCAATTAGGGTGTCTACAATGAATCTCATACGAGAAACCTCCAACAACGAGGCTCTAAACTCTAAGGATTAACTGCAAGAGTTTATATTACCCTAAAATCTTAATTCTAGTAGGAAACAATTTTCGCCTTCCATCCAAGTCTGATTCACATCTAACAGTCAATATCCTCTTAGGAATCCTTTTAGGAATCCTATTAGGAATCTTCTTTAAAGTGATCCTAGACAATCCCTAATCTTTTAGAACAAGATTAGATCCAATTAGAGTCAAACTCCGCAAATCAACTCGGAACATGGCTTTACATAATCCATAAAAATGCACAATCCTGAACAAGCGCCCAATTTGAAAAGACTCGAGTACACGTCAGCCGTCGGACAACACCTCCGGAGGCCCCCACTCGCTGGGGTGTAACTCCACTCGAGTAACACAAGTAGCTGAGCTCAATTTGGCTCTTGCAGGCTGTGATCTCATGTCATGATCAATTAGATCTCAAAAGTTCTTGTCTTGTCATCTTAGTTTCTTAGTTTATAGTTTTCTAATCTCTGTTAATAACTCATGCAAATAGATATTCCAAAATTGCTAGTAACTTGCCGAAATATTGACTAGTACAATATTATGAAGGGATAAAAATAAAGATGAGACATAGAGGGAGGTCACCGATTTTGGAGTACTATCACCCATCGGAGATTATTGAATTCCGCAGTGCAATCACTATGTGCTCCCGCACCCAGTATAGAACCTTAACAGATACAGTTTGTATCTCAAACTTCAATTTAACTATTCCATATAATGAAGGTCCCTATTTACTGTATAATAATTTCACATAAATATTCAACCTACCTCTACTTTGCAAAAGAAATCCGAGTGGATGCCCCAAGCAATTTTTCCCTAGAAACTCCTGTTGTTGCCTCGGGCTCAACTCCCTGCTTTAGAGATCTCTGGAGTAAATAGGGGCGGGTTGGGTCGAGTTATGTTCGAAGAGGCGAGAGGCCGAATTTGGTCGAGTGACAATCAAGACCCATGGGCTCTGTATCTGTATGTTTTAAGTGAATTGATTATGTCTTTATAATTGTGCGAGTTTTTGGAGTTAATGGTAAGCACCAATGATCCTATAGAAGCCAGAGGGAGGAACAAAGAGGGGGGGGAGAGAAAGAGACGGAGAGTCAAAAACCGTAGCAAGGGCGGGGGGAGAGATGAAGAGTCGGAAACCACAGCAGGAGAGAGAGGCGTAGGAACAAGGAGGTGGGAAACAGAGCTAGAGTGTGCAATGTAGCTGTAAAAAACTGCCAATTCATGGTTTTGTATGGACACATAGGTTGATGAGTTGACATATACATTCAAAGATAGTAAGTTTGTTAATGCATGATAGACCATGAATTCTCCCAATTAAACACTTTACGACTATCTATTTAAAAGGTTAATAAAACATAGGGCCTCCTAGACTAGAAGCCATTTTAAAATAGACTCCTCTATTACCCATTTTTTATCTACACTAATTCAATTTATTGAATTTTATAATTATATTGTTCAAAAAACTATAAAAAGATAGCTCAGCATTCATCAAATGAAGAAAGTATGAACCTAAAGTAGTGTCCACTGTCCAATAAAGAAAAATAAAAATGAAAGTTTGGAAGTCTATATAGAATTACCAATGGTTGTGGGGGCCTTCCACTACAACAAATCTTACACTTAAGGACACTTTAAATAATAACTAGCGACGCTTGAAAACATCGGTAAGAATAACCCCGACGCTTGTAAAAGCGTCGAGCGAAGAGTCATTAAGTAAACATGTCGGAATAAATATACCGACGCTTAATATAGCGTCGAAAATTTTTTATCAATATTTGATAAAAATATGTTTATTGGCGACGCTTAGTCACGGTGTCGGCACATGCCAAACATTAAAGACACTATAATAGAGCGTCATCTAAAAAGCGTCGTCTAAAACATATTTTGCTGTAGTGTTCATACATTTTTACCAAAATAATTTTTTGAACTTTAAATTTGAAATTTTATTAGCGAACGGGATTTAGCTTCTAAGTGGGAGAGACAAACAACAGCATAGAGTTAGTTTTCAACGTGCAAGGAGGCGCCACTTTGTATGCAAAAGGAACGTGGAGGAAGATCTCTTCCCTCAAAACCCCGGAAGCACTTAACATGCATAGAATGAGAAGCTGATTTATAGCTCGAATAGCTTTTTAATGCTTTCTCAGCACTTCTTTCTTCTTCTTCTTCTTTTTTCTTTTTCTTTTTTCATTTTCTTAGCTGTCTTAGCTTGCTGATGACTACAGTTGAGGGGATTTAATTTATTACAGTTTCACCTTACAATAAGGTAAAAAAAAGTAAATTACACGGTTACCTCCTTGAATTTTTGACAGAGTTTTATTTTACCATCCAAATTTTTAAAATGGATATCTAATATCTTAAACTATAATATTCTATTCATATTATCCTTCCGTTATTTTTTGGTTAAAGGAGCTGGACAGAAAACTGACGAACGAATAATATGAATGAAATATTAGAGTTTATAGACGTCTATTTTAAAAGTTTAGAAAATAAAATAAAATTTTACCAAAAGCTCAAGAGGTAACAAGTACAATTTATCTTATTTCTGTCGACTATTCTAATCATAACAGTTTGTTTTTTTCTTTTTTTATGCCGTGTGTGGAAACCAACACACATGCAGCAAGATCCACCCGTCGTCCAACCAGGTTCCAGCTGGTAACGATGAAGAAGGGAGGAGAAGGGGAGGCCGACGAGATGGGGGCTAGCTGCACGTGCAAGTCACGTCACGTCAGTCGTACGCATCTTCCCCCCCTTGTCTCTGCGACGACTGCTCGTGCGCGGTTCCCCTCGGGATTTCAAACATCAGTTCGCGTGGATGGCTCCCCAAGCGGGTGCGGACGCTGCTGTTCTTGAAAAGCGGGTGCGGACGCTGCTGTTCTTGAAAACCTTGACATTTATTCAATCGCTTCCGCCCAACGAAACTACGGCTTGTCGATGCGAACTGGAGCCTCCTACATACAGTTCCCGTTGGACCGTCACGAGATTCGCGTACGACAAAATCTCGCCCGGACCTGGTCTATAGACCGAACCAAGAAAAATTTAGGCAATGCCTCATTTGACGAAAAATTCTGGAATGCAATAATTATAAATTGCTGATGTGGTGCTTCCAACTAATTAAAAAGTTCTCCTAAGATTCGCCCATCCACCATGATTTTTAGAAAAATATTTGTACTGTACTTTTCTCTCAAAAGTTAAAAAAATAGACATGATTGGCTGGAGATAGATGATGTGATGTAAGTGTTACACAGTAGACTTCCTCCTCAATTGACACTCACTATATAGGCCACGTTAGGCCATGCGCTTAGTTGTCATCCACCATAAAGGCAGCACTCGGATCGATGAAGTTGTAATGGTTCAACTGTAAATCAAGCTTATTAAGAATAGAAATATCAGTCTTAATTACCGTGCGTTATAACAAGTATCAAAAAAACTTTGATAGATAGTCAGAGAAGTTATTTTTCATATAAAAATTCAAAATCTAGGCTATGGCTAAATGGTAAATCGATCTCTTTGATATTATCTATTTCATGGCAGGATCAATATTTTTACTCTGATTAACTTTGATTTTCGATCGAACTACAATTACGTCAATCTAAATCCTAAACTTGTGTCAATTTTCATTCTGTACTTTATTATAAATTCAAATAGATCAAAAAATTTAAGATAATAATTTAATTGGGCTATGAAAAATTTTATGAAACTAAGTTAATTTCCAATGGAGTAGAATCACATAAAGAGCAATACTATATATACACTCCAATCATGTTGTATATTTTACATCCCATTCATTTAATGGGTGGGATGTTTTCACTAGTCACTTAATGTGACTAGCGATTGACTCCCACCCATTAGATGGGTGGGATGTAACTTGTACAACTCGATTGGGATGTATAAATAGATTTTTTCTTTGAGACAAAGTTTAAAATGCTTAGAGCATCTTTTGCAGTTTAGCATTTTTCTATTTTTCTTTTTTTTTTTTGGGCATAAACTTCAGAAAGCTCTCGTATGTGGTGTTGAGCAATTACATTTTACTATCTTACAATTTAAAATGTAGCATTCTGTTATTCCGTGATTTTTATCTTTATTTTTAATAAAAGTTTATCGTTATTAAGAAAAAAATTATATTATATTTTACAAGCTGATAAAGATTACGAGTGCTTTACCAAAATGTGATTTACAATTTATCATTTTGTAATGTAGCTTTTTTTTCGTAAGGTAGTAATTAAGTTCCTTTGTTTTTTCACTCTACACTAGGGCAATTGACAGGCTGGGTTTAGGTAATTTGGTTTTATTAGTCAATAAGAAGAAAAACAAAAAAAAAAAGGGGAAAGGCCTTTTTGTAGACAAAATTTTAGAAGACTACCCTTCAAACTGCACAATTACTCAATACCACATAGGAGGGCTTTCTTAAGTTTACACCAAAAAAAAAAAAAAAAAAAAAAAGAAGGAAAGAAAAATGCTAAACTGCAAAAGATGCTCTAAGCATTTTAGACCTTGTCTCAAAAAAAAAAGTTATTTGTACATCCCAATCGGGGTGTACAGGTTATACCCCACCCATCCAATAGGTGGGAGTTAATAGCTAGTCACATCAATTGACTAGTAAAAATATTTCATTCATTGAATGAATGGGATGTTTGATATACACCTATATATAGTACTGCTCTTAGGTAATTTGGTTTTATAAGTCAATAAGAAGAAAAACAAAAAAAACAAAAGGAAAGACCTTTTCGTAGACAAAATTTTAGAAGACTACACTTCAAACTGCGCAATTTGAGACCAAAAAAATATGCAAAATATATAACTAATTACGCATCTCGAGGCAACAACGAGCTGAAGCTGCACGCAAAATCGTGCCTTGCAATTCATCACAAACCCTTGTGGAGATATCTCAATTTCAAACTGTTTTAGTTTGCGACCGTTCTTATATAATTTTTGCTCATTTTCGTATGTTTTAGTTTGCGATGTTTCTGTCCGACCCTCCCATAAAATGTAGTGCTATAAGATGAAGTGGCTTTCCTTCCGTCAGTAGTTCCTCTCTTGGAGACGGGAATTTCAGTCTCAGCAGAAACAGAAAGTTCCAGTGCTGGATGCGTGACATTTGGTCGTCGTCTGCTTGAATTAAGTTCACAAGTCATCTGGCTGATTTTATTATTTTAATAGAAAGTCTACGCATAGCAACTGGCATATTTTTTCCCACTGAAATGCATGGCGCGGCCACAAATATATCGTGCTTTCGTTGTTCTTCGGTCGCCTTAAATTGACTTTTGTCGTAACTTAACTTTCCTAAAATATCGTAATTGATTTATTCAGAGTCAGTTAGGGAGAGAAAGAGATAATAAAAATATATAAAAAATTAGCAAATGTAATTTTTTTTTTTTCACCCTCTTGTAATGTTAATACGGGAATATTCGAAGAAACAATTACGGAAAGTGAAAACACTCCAACTTTCATACTACTCTCTTTTCCTATCAAATAAATTCTAGAATTACAGGAACTTTAGTTCTGAAGTCGATCGTCTTTCAGAGACAAATATTGATGAAAAAAATAATTTTTTTATTCAACTTCGAATTAGGACCGTGCCTAATGGACCCGCCGGACACCTTATTTCATATTTTATAATTGGTTATAAATACAATTAGAATTATTTAAAATGTATATTTTAGAAGTTTTAAAATAAATAATTATATGATTTATAATAGTAGTATTAAAAAATAAAATAAATTATAATATTTAAAAGATCCAAAAAGAAAAAAGAAAAAAGAAAACGCCATGGCCCTTGGGCCGGCCCCCACTCCTCCATATGCCGCAGGAGGTCGGTCTTTTTAATTTTTTTCCCCTAATTTTATGTAATTTTTATGAAATAAAATAAATAAATAAAAAAATAGGTCGACACGAAATCGGGCACATCCGGTCCAGCCCAGCCCAGCTCCGGTAAGTCCGGCCCAGCACGGCCTGGATTTGAGGCCAGGCCTTACCGGGTTGGCGCCTGGCCCCTTTCAGCCCGGATAATAAATATATATAAAAGTGTCACTTCAGAACTATCATTACACTTTTCTTAGTCAAAAATGGAAACTCTATTTACACAAATAAAACCAGTGCCAAACTTTAAAGATGGAAAAGAAATCAATGTCAAACTTCAGGGTTTAACATGAATCTTTATGAATGAAATTGAAATCAGGGTAAACTTTCAGCAGCTAATTGTTAGAACTGAGACTATTTTATCCGCCTCCTGCATTCTCTATTAGACGATTGTACGCTGCTTCCGAGTTCAAAAGCACTAAATTAAATTTAACGACAAAATTTTCAATTTCATGATCTTACAAGAATAGTGACGCGACATGTGAAAGCAAAATTTCAAGATAAAAACATACATCAGTACATGTAACGTCTCTGTGACCTCCCATCACCTGATCTCGTCTTCGTTGGGGTGAAGTTGAAATTGGATTTGTTGATTTAGAGTTAAACTTGAACTCTACTTCAGAAATGCGAAGGTCAGCGCTACTTGAGAAAATCTATGTACTTCAAAACATGCTTCTTGTCTAGAATATATGCCTCGCACACTCTGAACACCGTGCAACAATCGACACCATCTTTGCTACTTTCCCCACTTCTGAGAAGTCTCTCAAGATCTTCGGAGGGATCGAAAACCTTTTCGAAAAAAGCAAGGCAAAAGCAAAATGTTTGAGCAATAGGAGATACAAATTTGTTAGGTCGAACAGCAACATAAGGACTTCAGAATTTTACATCTTGTGCTAGAACAGAATGATTTAAACAAAGTACAAAACAAATAATATATGCACCCATATTATGAATGATTTGCATATGATTTTCCATGAAAATTCAGATAAATTAAAGTGGTGAAACATAATCTAGCATGTAATTTGTTTGGTTGAACAACACCGTAAGGAGTTCAGAATTTATATCCTGTGCTAGAACAATATTATGAATGATTTAAATGTGATTTTCCATCTTTAGTTGCCAAAACATATAGATAAACTGAAGTGAATCTAGCGTTTATTTCTGAAAACCACACATCACCTCTAAATAGGGATGTAATAGGTTCGGTTTGATTCGGTTTTGGGAAACATTTTCAACCGAAAAATGAAAGAATCAAAACAAATCAAGTAATTCCCCGAACCAAAACGAACCAGAGCAAAATAAATCAGTTTTGTTTGGTTATATAAATTCGGTTTCAGATACAACTTCACAATCCAAGTACCCAAGTATCCAAGAACAAAATATAGAACTAACACCTAAAATTAACGATCTTCCAGGGGGAAAAAATAAAATCCAAAATCAATAGAAATTGATAAATTTTTCTAATTCCATCGTACACAGGCTACATTCTAGTACATCTAAAGTTCCCAAAAAGAAGAGAAAAATACAAAATAAAGGCTACACAGGCTACATTCTTGTTGAGTATAAATATTAAACAAACCGATCTCTGAAAGTTTAAGCTTTTGAAGAAAAATCGTTGTTTCATATAATTCAATATGGTACTAAAATAGGAGGTCTTGAGTTCGAGTCCCCGCCAAGCTCCTAGCTTTATTTAATTTCCTCCCATTAATTTAACTCTGCGTTGCGTCTTAGGCCTATCAAAAATCTCGAATCCAAACGTGAGAGAGAGGGTTGAATATAAAAATTTAAACCCCCGTTCTCTAAAAGCTTAAGCTTTTAGAGAAAACTAGTTGTTTCATATAATTTAACAATTCTAATACATCTAAGGCCTCGAACTTTTTTTTTTAAAAAAAGTAAAGAAAAAAAAAGAGAAAGAATTAACTCGTCTAAGATATGGAATAAGGTTCCTCCTTCCTATTTCCAGTGGGTACCAATCTATTGACCACGAAAAATGGAAGATTAGCATGAAGAAGGCCTTTCGAGGCGGAGGAATGGGCGATTCACCGTCTAGATGTCTTCCTCGTTAAACTTGTCGTACACGAGCGAGAATTCTATTTTACAAGTGAGAGAGTTAGTGATTCTACAGGAATGAGAGATCATGGGTTACTCCGGATACGGAAAGCATATGCGAGACGCTTGACCACACGAAAATCACGACTGACGAGGCACATCATGCACAATAGGGAGCCCTACAACAAGCCACCATTGTTGACTTTCAATCCAATGGCCAAAAGGCTTGATCCAAGGGCCCAAAATGTATAAGCACCAAGGACTTTGTGCTTCTAAAAGTATTCCAACAAAATACTATATATATATATATATAGAGAGAGAGAGAGAGCTAGGTTTGTGTGCTTTTAAAAGCAGGGTAGCCTCTGTGGTATCAAGTCATTTTCAATACTAGAACTTTTGAATCGCCGATCGGCTCCGTTAGACTTGATCTAGAGTATTTGACGTATCTAAAAAAAATTTCGCAATTTTTTTATATCATTTACCTAGTGATCGAAGGGCGCCAAAATCGACAATTTTAATGGTCGTAGTGAACCGTTTGCAAGTTTAACGGTGTAGAAATATTCAAATCATGTGAAATTTTGATAGAAAATTTTTTATACTATACAAAACAAGATCAATATCTTTGATCTAAAATTAAGTGTCATATCATCACTTTTTGTTAGATTTTTATTTTCAGCCGTTGAAAGCTCTTCTAATCACTAGGTAAATATATTGAAAAATGATGAAATTTAATTTCTAGCTATTTCAAATACTCTAGATCAAGTCTAACGGAGCTGATCATCGATTCGGAAGTAACAGCATCGAAAACAACTTGATAGAACGAAGGTCACTGTGCTTCTAAAAGCACACAAGCCGGACTCTCTCTCTCTCTATATATAATCCGGCTACTATACTATTATGAGTATAATCGTCTTTGTACTCATAAGTTGTTTTTGGCGTTTGAGCTTCCGAATCGACGATCCATACCAGTAAACATAATTTAGAGCATTCAAACATTCTAGAAACCTAATTTTATAATTTTTTGATATCATATACTTTACGATCAAAAAACCTCAAAATTTGATATTTTTAACAGCCGTAATGGAGCGTTTTCTAGTTAACGGTGTAGAAGAACCGGAATCGGTTGAACTATTGACAGAAAATTCTATTCACTATATAGATCAAGATCAATAACTCCGATCCTGAACTTAAAAACCCCATCCCTTATTTTTAGGAGATCATTCGATTTTTGACCATTCATTTTATACTGACTTGATGATCATTATTTTAAATTCAAAAAATTACGAAATTCAATTCTTAAGTACTTCAAATGCTCTAGATGATGTTTGATAGTGGATGGTCAATCCAGAAGCTCCATCATCGAGAACGACTTATGAGTATGAAGGCCTCCGTACTTGTAAGAGTATAGTAGCCCTACTCTCTCTCTCTCTCTCTCTCTATATATATATATATATATATATAGAATGAGGCTACTATACTATCTATAGTACCGGGGCTCCGGTACTATAGTTGCTTTTTCGATCTTAGGGTGTTCAAATCAACGATCCACACCGTTGAAACTGATCTAGGGTATGTGAAGTTCTTAGGAATAAAATTTTCGTTTTTTTCGATATCGTTTACTTAGTAAATAAATCATGTCAAAATGAACGGTGGAAATTGAATAATTCTTAAAATTTGAGTATAGGAGTTTCGAATTCAAGATCAAGGATGTTGACCTTCATCTATGTAGTTTAAAGTATTTTCTATCAAAATTTGAATAAATTTAGATTCTTCTCCACCGTTAAACTACAAACTCGCCATAATAACCATTGAAATTTGACAATTTTGAAACGGTTTGATCACAAAGTAAACTACGTCGAAAAATTATAAAATTTTATTCCTAAGAACTTCAAATATCCTAGATCAGTTTCAACGGTGTGGATCGTTGATTTGAACACCCTAAGATCGAAAAAGCGACTATAGTACCGGAGCCCCGGTACTATAGATAGTATAGGAGACTAGCTCTATATATATATATATATATATATACAGGGATGATATCTAATATACCCCTCAAAACTTTCAAAAATATCCAATATACCCCTAGTTGACCAAAATGTCCTTATTGATTTTCAAAAATCCCTTCAAATATACCCAGACCCCTAGGGTTTACTAACGGGATTTGGGGTTTAGAAGGGTATTTTGGTAATTTCAAGGTAAATTTGAAAATTTTGAATAGCTAGTGGTAAATAAGCAAAAGCCCCCCTGCACAAGTTGCAGCATGTGGGAATTGAATATGTGACCTATTCTAATACCACTAGTTGGATCGTTGACGCTAACCACAATTCTAGAAGCTCGAGCCATTAGAAAGAGGGTAACCATTCATTTAAACCATATAGATATATCGCCCACGGATCTCGATTGTAACTTGACCCATCTCGCTTTCGCCCATAAACAGGAGGCTAGCCTATCTGCCAACATATCCTATCTATTTACCTTTATAGGTAAAAAAAAGAGGGTATGGAAATTTGATCAATTTTTGACCATTTTCAACAGCCTAGACTACAGATATAAAAATATTAGATGACTAACTTACATCTAGGTTCATACTGAAACTTCCAAGTGACCTAATCTACTCTAATTTACTTGAAGGCTAGTGGCTATCAAAAATACAATCACCTCCAGAAGGGAGAATTGTGGTATACAGAACAATGAACTTGCCGACTCCGGCTGTGAGAACACAGAAAAGTTGCTACCAGAGGAATAAAGGTATTCGTACCCATGGTGGAGATATGGTTGCGCTCTTAGGATGATTATATGAATCCTCTTTGGACCCATTTTCCTTTTCATTCCCAAGGAGAAGATTCCATGAAGTTGGGCTGTCTGATACTAAATGAACAAGCCTCTCACTTCCCTGAAACACAGTTATAATAGAAGACAAAAAGCAGAGGGTAAGAGACTAATAGAAAGCAGCAGTAATGAAACAAGGATACTCTGTAAAATTTCAAACAGATGGTGCATAATTTTGCTGGTGTAATCACTGTGGTGTAGTATTAATATAATAAATATCAGACAGCCATTATACCATATCAAAGAATGCTCCCAATTCCCAACATGACACTGGCTACTTGTGTACTCTGTACAATATTTTCTTATATATAAATTTTGTACTTCTGAAAGCAATAAGAAAAGAATAGGCTACCTATTGAAAATAGAATAAGATGATGAAGTATTTCGATAGTCATGATGTTAAATTCCTATCAGCGTTGCGAAAATTTTGCCAGTGCTCAATCCCTTTCAATAGCACCAACCACAAAACATGAACCAGCTCGGTTCATTTAAAGCATCAAAAAAAAAAAAAGAATAAAAATCTAAGTTTTTAAGTCTCAACTATTTCAAACTAGATACACAGATTCTAGTTCTCCATTCAACTTTGCTTTGAGAAAATTTCTTAGAACAATTGCATCCGAAAGGCCTCATATCATATAAAAGTTCCTCTATTTGGTCTTCAGAGATTACTCTAAATCCAGAATAAAGTTCTTATATGGATGATTTTTTTTTTCAAATTATAGAGTCACACTGATCCCCAAACTTTTAGCTAAATTTCAATTTGGTTGTACAAACTTCTAAGTTGGAAATTCAACACAATTTAGCCATGTGCTCATTTACTGTCAGAGGGAAAATTATTGGTTATACCCTATGCATCTTAACATCCATGCACCATGCATACATCAACCTTCATCGCATCTCATAGTTCAATCCTTACTACCCATTAAGTTGTAACTAGCGACCTTTTCTCTACTCGAAAATTGGTTGGTTGGATTGGAAGTATGAGATGAATGGCCCGTTGATGAATTTATGTTGCATGCATGGATGGATGCATGGGACAGGATTATTATTCCGGACAATGTAAAGTCCTTCCAAAAGTGTGAGGGTGTCAAATATACAACTTAACACTCAAGGACCAAAGCAAAACTTGACTCGAATTCGATGGACTAGTAATGCAATTTACCCATAAAATATTCTCCTAGTATTGTTATATGGAAGTTGGTCTCTATTTAGGTCTTCTGAAGGGTTCTGTAAATATTGTTCGATAAAACTGAATAACGTCATGCTTGGCTTGTTTCTCTTCTTTTTATGAGTATAATCTTATAAGATTCCGTCGAAGGTTTTAAAGAAAATTTAATAACCTCAATAATAAACATACCAATGGAACACTACACACTAAACTCTACACTTACAAAATATTTAACGATCCAAAGTAATTGTTAGACCACCCAAATTATATAGACCACTTCAACTATTTTGACGGACATATCTGAAGTACCTAGAAACAAAAAATTATATAGTACTTAGAGGCCTTCAACCTCTACATCCAATCACCACAAAAATGTATGGCACATAGTGCACTAGCATTCAAATCATTACACAATATGTCGTTTTCAGTTCAAAAATCCACATTAATCTTACAACACATATTGTTCACCACCTTTACAAAAGTTTACTACTTCAAGAGAATAAATTAAATGTTGTATGCACTACTGATCTTCTGACAGTCTGACACACTTGATGAATAGCAAAGACCCTGAAATCAATGTTCTCTTAATCACAACTCAAGAAGATATTGAGTTTAGATCATAGCATTGATCTGTAATCTAGGTGTGTTATAATTGTTCTTTTACAGACTATGTAAGTTTTAAATTTTAGCAAGCGACTGAATTTTAAGTTATACAAACTCTTTAGTAATCAGCCAACCACCATTGCCATAAGGGCGTGTTTGGTTCGGGTTATCCTGCCAGGATTACAGGCAATCCTGTCAGGATTACTGCGTTTGGTTCATCGAGTCTGTAATCTGGTCGGTAATGTAGCATTACAAATGGTGCAGGATTACTCCGAAAATATTACGGAGCGGGAAGTGGGGATCTCGTACTACTGATGGCGGGTTATCTTGCATGTTATATAAAATTACAAGTTTACCCCTCCAACCGCCCCAAACCCTTTCAATACGTCAGTATTAAAATTCTAATTTTAAATTTTAAATTTTAATTTCAAAATTTTAAATTTTAAACTTAGATTCCAATTTTAAATTTTAAATTTTAACTTTTAAATCTAAATTTATATTTTAAATTCTAAAATTTTAAATTTTAAATTTTAAATCTATATTCAAATCTATATTTTAAATTTTAATTTTAAATTTTAAATTTTAAATCTATATCTTAAATTCTAAATTTTATATTTAGATTTTAAATTTTAAATTTTAAATTTAAATCTATATTTTATATTTTATATTTTATATTTTATATTTTATATTTTAATTTTTAATTTTTAATTTTTAATTTTTAATTTTTTTCACATTTATATTTTATATTAAAGTATTACATTTTATATTTTTGTAAATTTAAAATTTAAATTCAAATTTAAAATTATTTTAAAATAAAATTTAGTAAAAAAATTATTATTAGTAAATTTTAAATTATTGTCACCATTACTAAATTTTATAAAATGAATCAAACATAGTAATTCTATATATAATGTAATCCAGCATTATTACTGCATTAAACCAAACGCGGTAATGTAGCATCAGTAGTAATCTGATTAAGAAATCTTAGATACCTAGTTATGTCGAAATAACCTGTAATGCTATATAACGGAACCAAATGCGCCCTAAAAGTCACTCTGTAATTACCAAGTAATCAGAGCTTTAGCAATGACCTTGTACAATATATACTTTGAATAGATTTCCAGAAAGGGTAAATTTCAGCATTTGACAGTGAACTGGTCATGAAGTTCTACTAAATTTCTAAACTAGTTAGGTCACTCTATCAGATTCCATTTAATTTCATTGTTCATGACAGGATGACTTGTCACGTAATTTAGGTGTCATGCTATCTCAAGAGATTTATATCATTCAAATACCACATCACGTTTAAGAGGTGACATGGCACCACATCATCTGCAACAGTTGACATGCTATCAGATAAGCTGCCACGTAATCCCTCCACTAGGAAATTCAGTGGAGCTTACCGTAACGGCTGGAATGAGAAAAAACTTCAATGCATCAATTGCATGAACTGAAGTTCAGTACAGAAATGATTGCACCATTAGTGAATGGTGGTGCAATTTAACCTTCCAAACAACAAATGTTTTCGTTGGCAGGTAAAACTAAAAGCACAAAGGAACAATTCTCTTTTAAAATAGTGAATTGATCAGAAGCCTTGTTAACTCTCAAGTTTCCTACATGCTTTGGTCATCGTGTTACACACTAAATGACATTGTTACTAGTTTATTGTGAATTTGCAATCAAGGTGAGAAATCTGTCTTCTCAACTTAGAGAATATTCAGAGTACACATAGGCAAGAAGTGGAATGCTCCAAAGGTATTTTGCCCAGGAAACCACTTTTGAGAGGGAAGGGGAGGAGAGAAGGGAGTATGAAATGGTAAGAGAAGGAGATCTATAAGAGGAAGTAGGAAATTAGGGGAAAGTAAAGCCATTTTCTAGCTAATAGGGGACAACAGGCTTGTTTACATTTTGAGGTGTTGTAACCTAACCTAGTTTTTTTTTTTTAATAACGATTGGTAGGACTAATATGCACTAGAGAGAATGATTAAAAAGATTGCCATATGAATAACAAGAGTACAGGCAATATCCAAAGGAAAGATATAAGTATCCATCAGCACGGGATGTACCTACTGTGCACCGTGCCGACAAAATGTCGACACGATACGACCCACATACCAATGGAACAACTCACAACCCTCTTTTCTTGGAAATTAGTAAGTAGTTATCTCAATAAGTGCAAAAGATTTGATAAAAAGATATAATAAGCTATGACGCACAGATACTCCAAATCACAACCCGTACCCGTATCTGATACGTATCGGACACGGATACGCGTCCAATACGTGCCCGATATGTATGACGCACAGATACTCCAAATCACAACCCGTACCCGTATCTGATACGTATCGGCCACGGATACGCGTCCAATACGTGCCCGATACATATCGGATACAGGATAGAAGTATTTGAAATTTTTAAAAAAAAAAGCGGATACGGGTCGGATACGTTGGGATACGGCGGGACACGTTTCGGGATACGGACGGGATACGGGAGGCATATTTTTGGGTCTAAATGGGTCGGATCTAAAAATCTTTAAAAATACCCGCATCCAAAACCATAAGAAACAAAAAAAACCCTATTCCTTTTGATGTACGTGAATACCCCTTTTCTTTTGTTCCGAGAGAGAGAAAGACAAAGAGAGAGAGAGAGAGAGCAGAACCTTAGTTTGGGGGCGGTGGGGTGTCGACGGTGGAGCGGTGGTGGCTATCTTCCTCGTGGACGCGACAGCCCTGCTTGTGGTTTCCGGCAGCATCTTCCTCGTGGACGCGGCGGCCTTGCTTGTGGCCGGCAGCAGCTTGTGGTTCTCTCTCCCCCCATTCAACTTCATAGGCTTTCAAATCTCTCTCTCTCTCTCTCTCTCTCTCTCTCTCTCTCTCTCATATTAAACTCTATGGGCTTTTAAATCTCTCTCTTTTTCTTTTTTCTTTATTATTAAATACCATGGGCTTAGGTGTTTAGGGTTTAACTTTTGCTTTTCTTTTTTTTTAATTGGCCAATAATGTTATTAACTTACAAAGATTATACAAAATAACATAATAGTTTTTTTTTTCCTCTGTTTTTTTAAATGCTAGTATATTTTTCTATGATAAAGTCTTAAAGATTTATATTTTACATACTAGAACCTTATATAGTTATACTATTTAAAAATAGGCAAAAGATGATTGAATGATTAATTATTTTAGGAATAATTCCATTTAATCAATCTAGAGAGGTTTTATGGCAATTAAATAATTGCTAAGGATTTCACATCACATATGGGATTGCATTTTATTTTTCTATATTGAAATTTTGTTTGACTCTTTGTGCTTTATGCTGTTATCAATAATGTTATATTAATTACAACTATTTATTTATCTTGACATGCATAGGAAATGAATAGTGAAAGTCAAGCTTCTACCGATGGTAGCAGTAGCGGTAGCGGTGGTAGCGGTACAGAGGTAGTGCTAGTGGTAGTTCAAGTAGCATTAATGATAATACTTCATTATGGAAGTATGTAAGAAAGGTGGAAAAGTTAGGGGATGGTGGAGGAAACATGAGGTTCAAATGCAATTTTGCAAACAAGTTTATAATGGATCGTATTATAGGGTTAAAGCCCATTTGTTGAGAATTTCAGGAAAAGAAATCAAAGGTTGCTCTAAGGTTACCAGTGATAATATTGCGGAGATGAAAAGACTTGTTGAAGAGGTAGAGTTAAGGTTAAGAAATTCTATCCCTAAACAAGTTCCTTTGCCAAAAACTATAACCAATTCTTCTGACACAAGTATAGTGAGTATGGGGGTGCAATTTTTTGAGCCAAGAAAAAAAAGGGCAACATCAACACGTGAAACCGCTCTAGAGAAATCTTTCAACGTGGCGGCTCGAAACCAGCTACATTGTGAGATTGCTAGAATGTTTTATAATGGTGGTTTGCCCTTTAATCTTGCAAGAAATCCTTATTATGTTAGCTCCTATACTTTTGTGGCTAATCATAATATTTCAGGTTATATACCTCCCAATTATAATATGTTGAGAACTAGTCTTCTTCAACAAGAAAGAACAAATATTGAAAGGTTATTGGAGCCTATAAAAAGAACTTGGAGGGAGAAGGGTTTAAGCATTGTATGTGATGGATGGACTGATGCACAAAGAAGGCCTTTGATCAACTTTTTGGCCGTAATAGAGAGTGGACCGATGTTCCTAAAAGCGGTCAATTGCGACGGGGAATATAAGGATAAATATTTTATTGCTAACACGATTTCGAAAGTTGTTGAAGAGGTTGGACCCCAAAATGTGGTCCAAGTGATAACGGATAATGCTCCCGTATGCAAAGCTGTAGGAATGTTGATTGAAGCACAATTTCCTTCAATATTTTGGACTCCTTGTGTTGTGCACATATTGAACCTTGCATTAAAAAATATTTGTGCCACTAAGAAAACCGAGGCCAATGAAGTTACTTTTGATGAATGTAGTTGGATTACTATCATAGCGGAGGACGTAGCATGCATCAAGAATTTTATCTTGAATCATTCTATGAGGTTGGCAATCTTTAATGAGTTTGTCAACTTGAAAATGCTTGCGGTGGCCGAGACTCGATTCGCTTCAGTAATCGTCATGCTAAGACGATTCAAGCAAATCAAACGAGGTCTCCAAAATATGGTCATTAGTGACAAATGGGCTAGCTATAGGGAGGATGATGTGGGAAAAGCACAATTTGTAAAAGATAGAATTCTCAATGATTTGTGGTGGGATCAAATTAACTATATTCTTTCTTTTACCGAACCCATATATGAGATGCTTCGGATTGCCGATACCGACAAGCCTTGCTTACATTTGATATATGAAACTTAGGATTCTATGATTGAAAAGGTGAAAGTTGCTATATATAGGCGCGAAGGAAAGAAAGAAGACGAGGAATCATCATTTTATTCCGTTGTGCACAAAATTTGATTGACCGATGGGCTAAAAGCAATACTCCACTTCATTGCTTGGCACATTCTTTGAACCCTAGGTAATTTTTTTTCCTAAACCTTATGTATACTTTTGTTCATTTGTATTTTGTAATACATCATATCCTAATTTTTATTTTTCTTGTATTCATTAGATACTATAGCTCATCATGGATTAATGAGGATCCAAATCGAGTTCCTCCACATAAGGATTTGGAGATATCAAAGATAAGAAACAAGTGCTTAAAAAGATTTTTTCCAAACAATGAAGAAAGAAGAGTTGTAAATGAGGAATTTGTTCCACTGCCGGAGAGGGATTTGATGAGCACGAATCAATTGAAGATAGGGGAGTTCTGGTGGGTCATTCATGGTGCGGCAGCATCTATGCTCCAAAATTTGGCCCTAAAGTTACTTGGCCAACCTTACTCCTCTTCATGTTGCGAGCGGAATTGAAGTACCTACTCATTCATTCACTCCATGAAGAGGAATAAGATTAGGCCACAACGAGCCGAAGATTTAGTATATACATACTAATCTTCGCCTTTTATCAAGGAGAGCTCCAGAATATATAAAAGGAGAGACCAAGATGTGGGATGTTGGAGGAGATTCTTTCAACACATTTGATAGTGTTGGTTGTCTTGAAATTGCAAATCTTTCACTTGATGAGCCAGATTTGGAGAGTGTGGTATTTATTGATGATTCCAATGAGAATGAAACTGAACCAAAATTAAGTCTTTTGATGAAAACCCTCTCCTTTTCTTTTTGTTGTTTTGGAGGTGGACTATACATGTATGTAAGTTGTAAGATTAATATCATGATGTTTTGTGGTCTGGTGAATGACTGAATGGAAATACTATATTTGTTTTGCTTTTAATCATTTATTTATTTTTAATATTTCAATATGTCATGACATATGATCAACATAAATTTGTTTATACATATTAAAATAATATTTTATTTAAATACTCCCGGCGTATCGTATCCTAGAGTTTTGGGACAATGCCGTATCATTGTCGTATCCGTATCCACGTATCCATATCCATGCAACATAGATAATAAGCAATTAGAATTTATTGATGCCAAAGAAAATAAATATTTTTTGCCATTCTGTGTTGGCACACATGTATTTTTTACGGCACGGTACGGCACGCACCATACCGTACCGTGCTGGCAAGTTCTCGGCACAACTCCGTGACACGGCACTTAAATCCTTAATCCAAAGATAATATTTTAATATCCAAAAATTGCACATATATAAGAGAAAGGGAGTCTTCTTTATAGGTAATCATATGACTACTGTTATGCTTTATCAAATAAGTGATTCAAGTCACATAGTCATACAAGATTCAAACTTAAATGAATAATTTGGAATGCTGCAATGAAATCGACACAGAAAAAAGTTATATACCAATCGCATACTAAGCAGAACCTATGGTAACTTCTGATGAATGCTTATACTATAGAAAGTAAAACTATCAAGGAAGCATAGCAACAAACAACTTGGAATCATACAAGTTAGAAGCTTACCAAAAGTGATATGACAGTAGTCATAACGAGCCAACATAATTTCAATTACTTATTATTCATAGTGTCACCAATACCTTGAGAGCTCGCCAATGAGAATATGCACGAAACAAGATCCAGAAGAAGGGTATGTTTGGCAATGGTAGTACCTAGAATAAGAATGAAAACTTGTTAGTCCCCACTGTACTGTATACTGTTAATCTTATCACTTTTTATTTGATTTTTTAATGCACATGCTTTATTTGTATGTCAAAACAACAGAAAGAATTCTATATTTGACTATATCTGATAATATGTATGGAACACTTGCATTCTTAGCACCAATGACTGAACTTGATACTAGAGTAAGCAAATTCACCAGCTAAATAGTTACATGCAACTGATATCAGTATATCAACCGGCCTACAGTATGTACAATCAAAATATATAAGCAATGGTGAAAGCCTTAAGGAATAATTAAGCAGGGGTGTTAAAAGTTTGGGTCCAAAACATTCAACTAATAGGGCCGTTTGGTTCGCCTAATTATTTTACTGTTCTGATCTGTTTAGTACAGAGAAAAAGTCGGTTTTTCAGTGCCAATTTAGCTACCATATTTTACTGAACCGAGCTGAACAGAACCAAAAACTGATTTAAATCAAACATAAATGTATAAAACTCATTTTCATTATAGCCTTCTGATCTCATATTGACGCAAGCCTAAGCCACGTTGAGAGGGAAGAAGCACAAGAACCGAAAGAGAGGGATACACGACGAACTAATTCTTCAACAAAGACGAAATATTATTGATCAACTTTAGAAACTTATTATATTAACTGAACGCCATGTTTATATGGAGGCGATACCCGAATCCTACCAGACAAAGATAATAAATTCTAATATATCCCTAAAACTAATCAGATTATAAATAATCAAATTATCGGACTAAAAATAGAAAAAAAAATACAGAACTTTACGGAAATAACCTAAATATGCAAAAAACGGAGGTCGAAACAATTGAATTTGGGTCCCAAACTCGGCAGCAATGGCTTTGCGATTCGACGCATAGATCTCAAAAGTGTTTTCCGAATTGGGGTTGCACGCTGAAATCAGATACTCGAGCGAAAAGTTATGGCCATTTAAAGATTCCTCGCACCGATTGAAAAAATTATCGAAACTTAACGAGATTTTCGGCTCAGCTTGATTGCATCACGTTTTTCTAGAAACTCTAATGCTAAATTGGCCGCATCACATATGGATAAATGTGATCAACCCAGTAGTGCTGTCCAATAGCTAGGTGGCCTAAACACTACCTTCCGGCTGTTTTATCACTTCTTGTAATTCCTGTTTGAGTTACCACGCTCAGCCCTGCCAAATGTTGAGATCACCAGCTCAAAACTTCCATAAGCAAGGAAAAGAGAGAGAGAGAGAGAGAGAGAGAGAGAGAGAGAGAGAGAGAGAGAGAGAGAGAGAGCCCTCTATTCGCCACTGTGTAGAGAAAATCCTGATGAGCTCTAAAATGGAACCTCTACATAAGTCAGAGTGCAAGGCTAAGCTACTACCACATCAATTATAAAGGCTAAGCTACTACTAATAGGACATGGATGCTAATACTATTAAGCCAAAATCAATGTTAGAGCATTTATATTGATGATCCATACTGTTTAACATGATTTACACTTTTATACATGCACAGAAACAAGTATTCATATTATTAAAGCTATTTTTTGCCTCAAGATCAAATGGTTCAGTAATTGACAGTTATAGTAATATTATATCCTTAGATAACTATCACCAACAGTATTTTGAATTCTGACTTTTGATAACACTGCCAAAACCAATGCCACGACACTTATTGTAAATTTTGGAGATCTTTTAACTTGAGATCAAATGGTACTACTTCTTGGGATTAGATACTATCACAACTCAAGTTGTGGAACAAATTTTAGATACAAAAACCATATTAGGTTTGAAATCTGGATTGAACTAGCCAGCAAGCTATGGAAATTTGATTTTCAACACCAAAGCCTAAATCCTTCTGATGTGGTAATTGACATTGCGGGTCAAACAATTTTTCAGACCTAGTATACAGTTCGTACCACATAAAAAGAAATTCTATTGGATTAGATACTTGTTTGGTGATCAAAAAATGAACCAAAAAAAAGGGCAAAACTTCATCAACCCCTTTGGTTTAGCACTTTGTTACCCTGTGGCTTCAGTCGTTGCATTTAACTATCCCGTGATTACACTGTAAGGATATCCCAGTAACAATTAATTACAGAATAGAGCAAAATCCCACATGTCATTCTAATCTATTTTAATGGGAAGTCCTTACAGCGTAATAGAATAGCAAACATGGGGTCGTTAAGTGCAACAAATTAAACTACAACATCGTTAAGGGCAAACATGTTAAATCAAAAGGAGGGCATTTGAAGTATTCCCCAAAACCAAATAAAAAAACAGGAGCCTTCTTAAACTAGCTTATATGTAGTATTTCAACTAATGTAGTTTATGCACGATGTAGCATGCTCAGTTCTAACAATAGTTGTAGTATATAGAAATTCAGTATAGTAGACTGAACTTTGGCCAAATTGGCGAAAGTGTAGGAGAAAATAGAATGATACATCACTTGGAGGAATTAGAATAAGTTGGAAGCGATTTGGGATGATGCTGAGCGAAAATGAAACTTCTGGAATCAAATGTCGAAATTAGCACAAATGTCAGATTCCGGAACTTAATAGAGAATTTTGGAATTCCACAATTAGTCAGCACAGGGTAAACCTTCGAGTTTCGGAATTCAGAGAAGAATTTCAGAACTTCGCAACCTCCCTGCCCCGTGGAACCCTGTCTCGCCTAGTGCCAGCGAGCCTTCGGGTTTCCGAACTCAAAGAGGAGATTCCAGAACTCGAGGAGTTGCAGGCTGAGGTTGTTTTCAATGTAAATTTTTTCTGTTGGAGGGTTTAATTGTAATTGTAATACTACTATATATATACCTCTCATCCCCCAAAACCTTTTTACACATTTTAACCCTAAAATCCCCTCTTTTTCTCCTCCTCTCCACCTACACTCTAACCCTAGCTCCTTTTCTCCTCCTTCCCACAAGGATTTCTTTAGCTCTGGTTAGAAGCACGATCATCTAGGAGGAGCTGCTTAAGGATGGAATCAAGCCTCTCAACCCTCACTTCCACGCTAAGAGGAGTTGAGGTAAGTTCTTTGAGATTTTGAATAGATTCTGGGATTTTCTTACATAAAGATTTTTAAGAGTTCTAAATTGGTTAAAACTTTTTCTTTAGAATTGATTAGAAGCCTCGACAACAAAGATTCAATTTACGATGAGGTTCTAGTGAGTTAAGGTGGGTTATGCGTAAGGATTTACGTGTCGTGGCACGGGATCGTGCCGAAAGCTTGCCGGCAAGGTACGGCACGGTACTATAGGATATATTTAGTATTACTGATATTTTGAATAGATTCTGGCATGATACTCTAGGATTTTTTGGTATTTCTTCCTATTGTTGATATGCATGCTTCTTATAGATTTCTAATTACGACTTGTTCTTGAAGAATTCATGAATTAGCATGCATGAGTAGAGATTGGCAATATTACTGTTACGATATATTTAGTATTACTGCTATTGTTTCTATATATTAAGATACTGTATATTACTTGCCATCTATAGCGTAGGATTATATAGCATGTAATCCTAATTATATTATTACTATGGTTGTCATTGTTACCATAGAAAGACTATCTCTTGTACTATATATTTTACGTTAATACAACCCATGAGGGTATACTCTTTTGCCCATCTTTCATGGTATCAGAGCGGGAACCCTAATTTAGGGATATCGATCCATAGCCATTATCGACCACAAATCTCACATTCTTCCATAGGTGTTCTTTTCTTTTTGGTGTCCTATCTCCCCTTATCCTTGGACTTCTTTCTCCACACTACAGTACTTATACAGTATTGCTACAGTACTTATGCTACAGTACTGCTACAGTACCATCACTACAGTACTGCTACA
This sequence comes from Puya raimondii, assembly GCA_016920855.1. Taxonomy (NCBI): domain Eukaryota; kingdom Viridiplantae; phylum Streptophyta; class Magnoliopsida; order Poales; family Bromeliaceae; genus Puya; species Puya raimondii. The sequence goes on along the minus strand of JABWPP010000050.1, from coordinate 209,019,503 downwards.
GTAATTTCAGCCTCTCTTTGTTGTTCTGGTGCCGCTCAGACGCGTACTTGTTCCCTGGTGCAGTCCGGTTCTTCTCTGGTGCTATGAGGCTCAACTTTGGTTTATTCAAGCTTTTCCTGCCGGATTCTAATCTGACTCACTTCTCTTCACATTCTTCGCCCAATAATCCTCCTCAACCTTACACTCCAAATCAACAATCTTATTTTCCGAAGTCTTGCACAGTGTCAGATCTGTGGAAAGTACAACCATTCTGCTCTTCAATGTAGACAATGCTTCAATCACTCATTCGTGGCCGATGATGTCCCTCAGACTTTTGCTGCTATGACTCTTCATGAACCTGGTGAGGAAGTGTGGTATCCAGACACTGGAGCATCAAATCACATGACCGCGAATTCTGGTATTCTCTCCTCTTCCAAACCTTATACTGGGCATGAGAAAATTCTAGTTGGTAATGAAAATTTACTTGATATTACTCAGATAGGTGAAACTCGATTGAATACATCTTCTAACTCCTTTGCTCTTAAAAATATTCTTGTTGTTCCTTCTATTAAGAGAAATTTACTTTCAGTGCGTCAATTCTGTCATGACAATAATTCCGTTTTTGAATTTGACACTTCTAATTTTTCTGTGAAGGACAAGGAAACAAGGGCGGAGCTTCTGCACTGCCCTAGCTCGGGAACATCACTCCATCCAATTTCTTATAAAGTTGCAAGTGTAGGGAATAAGCAACAGATTGGTCTTGTTGCATCTAGGTTTAGTAGTGATGTTTGGCATAGACGGTTAGGTCATCCTAGTCTTCCTGTTCTTTCGGCATTTATTAAAAACAATAACATTGTTTCTGATGGTAATTCTGCTTTGGCATTATCTGTTTGCAATGCTTGTAATATGGGCAAACATGTTAAACTCTCATTTTCTGATTCTGAATCTGAATCTGCTTTTCCCTTTCATATTGTGCATTCTGATGTATGGCAATCACCTATTCCATCTGCTTCTGGCTATAAATATTATGTTATATTCATTGATGATTATTCTCGATTTTCTTGGCTTTACCTTTTGAAATTTAAACACGAAGTTTTTGACAAATTTCTCAAATTTAAAGCAATGGTGGAAAACAGATTTCATAGCTCAATCAAGAGTTTCCAATCTGACAATGGTAAGGAGTTTGTAAATGATAAGTTTTCCAACCTTTGTTCACAAAATGGAATTCTTCACCGTTTTTCTTGTCCTTATACTCCTCAACAAAATGGCCTCGCCGAAAGGAAGCATAGACATTTAACTAATATTATTAGAAGTTTGCTGTTTCAAGGTTGCATGCCTCCTCATTTCTGGGCTGATGCCATTCAAACTGCTGTATTTCTCGTGAATCGAATTCCTTCTCTTACTGTTTTGAAAGGACAATCGCCATATTAAATTCTGCATGAAATTCTGCATGGTTGCTCTTCCCCTGACTTGCAACTTGTTAAAGTTTTTGGATGTTTGTGTTATCTCGATGTGCAGGACATTGCAGCTCACAAGCTCTCTCCTCGGTCACTTCCTTGTGTCTTCTTAGGACTCTCTGATAAACATAAAGGTTTTCGATGTCTCCATCCCAGCACTGGTAAGGTTTTTATTTCTCGGCATGTTACCTTTGTTGAAACTTTTTTTCCATTTTCTTGTCTTTCTAAATTCTCTTCTTCTCCTTCCTCCACTTCTTTCAACCTTGATATGTTTCAAAATTTTCTTTCAAATCCTCCCTTGCTGGGTGAGAGTCCTTCTACCATTGATGCAATCTCTGGCTTCTCCTTCACACGCTCCTCTGCTGATAGTGGTTCCGGTACACGTACCCTTGTTTCACCGTCTGAGGATTTATCAACGTTTCCTTCCACCTTGAATTCTGATGACTCACAGGTTAGGAATGAGAACGATGCCACTGCCGATGGTCCATCCGAACTTCGGGTCTATACCAGACGACACACTCTGATCTGCTGCTACTACACCTACTCTTGTTGAACCGCCAGCATCCACCTCTGATCGTCCGCCCTCCCCTCAGCCTAATATAGTGTCTTCTTCTTCCCCTGCTGAGCCTTCTTCACCTCTCCGCCTACATCCTATGCGCACTCGATCTATGACCAAGGGTTTAACTGAGTCTACCTCCTTACTAGCCTCTGCGGGTTCTACTCTGCCTACTGAGCCTAACTCCTTTCATGAGGCCTTTCAAGATGCGGATTGGCGTGCTGCAATGGCTGAGGAGTTTGATGCCCTCCTAACAAATGCTACTTGGGATCTTGTACCTCCTCCCTCGCCCGTTAATCTTATTGGTTGCAAATGGGTATAAAAAGTAAAGCAGAAGACGGATAGGTCTCTCGAGCGTCTCAAAGCTCGGCTTGTGGCTCAAGGTTAAAAACAACAACAAGGAATTGATTTTGATGAGACCTTTTCTCCCGTTGTCAAGTCGACCACTATTCGTACTGTTCTTTCGGTGGCTCTCTCCTCAGGGTGGTCTCTTCGACAACTTGATGTGAAGAATGCTTTTCTTCATGGCACACTCTCTGAAGAGGTTTATATGAAACAACCACCTGGCTTTGTGCATCCCTCTTTTCCGCATCATGTTTGTCGTCTACGCAAAGCCATCTATGGTCTTAAACAGGCACCACGGGCTTGGTTTCAGCGGTTTACTTTCTTTTTCTCTGAAATTGGTTTTGTTGGGAGCACTGTTGATCCTTCAATGTTCATTTGTCACTCTTCTTCTGGCACTCTTATTCTTCTGTTATATATTGATGATATTATTGTCACTGGCAACTCCTCTCTTCTAAGGGCTCTTATTACCACCTTACAGCAGGAATTTGCAATGAAGGATCTCGAGCCGTTACATTATTTCTTGGGCATTGAGGTGAATCGCTCATCTTCTGCTTTTCATCTGACTCGGCACAAATATGCGCATCAGCTGCTTCAGCGACATGGTTTTCTTGATAGCAAGCCCATCTCTAGTCCTCTCTCTCCGGCCTCTCGTCTCTCTTCTCATGAGGGGCGACTTCTTGAGGATCCCTATAGCTATCGTCAGCTTGTTGGTGCTCTCCAGTATCTTACCTTCACCCGACCGGATATATCATATGCTGTCAACTCCGTTGCCCAGTATCTGCATGCTCCTCGTAAACCACACATGCAAGTCGTTAAGCGCATTCTACGGTATATTCGGGGCACGCTGACTTATCGACTGCCTATATCTCGCTGCGTCAATCCCTCTCTTGTCGCATTTGCGGATGCTGATTGGGCTAGTTGTCCAGATACACGTCATCTACCTCTGGATATTGTATATTTTTTGGGCCCAATCTTATCTCCTGGTCCGCCAAGAAGCAGCCCACCATTTCTCACTCTAGTTCTGAAGCGGAGTAACGTGCTGTCGCCTACGCGCTTGCTGAGACGATATGGATCCGTCGTCTACTTCGTGACCTTCGTGTTTCCCTCTGGCGACCCATCAACATCTACTGTGATAATCTAAGCACTACTTATCTAGCGGCCAATCCTGTTCTTCATGCTCGCACGAAGCACATTGAACTTGATCATCAATTCTTGCGCGACAAAGTTAAGACTGGTGACTTGGAGTTGGTTCATATATCTTCTGATAAACAACTTGCTGATATTTTCACCAAGCCCTTGTCACCCTCTCGGTTTTCGATATTACGGCTCAATCTTCGCATCCGTCCACCTGATGCTTAGCTTGCCGGGGGATGTTACGATATATTTAGTATTACTGCTATTGTTTCTATATATTAAGATATTGTATATTACTTGTCATCTATAGCGTAAGATTATATAGTATGTAATCCTAATTATATTATTACTATGGTTGTCATTGTTACCATAGAAAGACTATCTCTTGTACTATATATTTTACGTTAATACAACACATGAGGGTATGCTCTTTTGCCCATCTTTCAATTACTTCTTTGTAACCCCAGAATTTGCTTGTTTAGTATTAAAACGGCTTTCTTATTAATTCTTATACCTAGCAAGGTTAGCAAATGATGATGACAACTATACATCTTGAAAAATTATTATAGCATGTCATACTTGACATTATGATAACCTTTTTCCGGGAGATAAGCATGCTACGATGGTAGATCCTTGAGACAACACTATTATAGTATAGTGTCTCCTCAATTATGAGTCATGACCTTTGGATATGACAAAGGCATTGTATTCTTGTATATAGATGCGTTGGGACCATGGTTATGGAAAAGTAATCATCAGAATTGGGTAAATCCATGAGGTTATAAGCAAGCTTGCATTAGTCGGTTATTGGTTCCTAGAGATTGTAACTTCACGGGTCATGTCCCTTCGGAGGTGTTATACAGGGGTTGTAGGGCGCAGTAGCGACTCCCTAAGAGACGACTGTCGTAAGTTGCAGAGCATAGTAGCGACTCCCCATGATGCTACAATATACAAGCTAGGGCCGAAACGCAAGGTTGGCCAATTGAGATTGGAGAAGTGTAATACTGTTATAGTGAGAACTTGATGCACATAGAAGTAAAATTGATCATGTTGGATCGATTTCTTGTACTCTTGTAGAGGCATAGTAGTGGCATCTTTACTTGCATACATTTATCTTGTTTACTAGTTCCTTCATATCTCGCTTATTTTCTATTATGCTTCGTTTAGACCTAGTGTTGATGGTTAGCCATATGTAGCAGCTGTACCTACCAGGAACTTTACTTCTCAAACCCTCTTGTTCACGTTTATTACAAAGCCCTCTATTGCCTGGGAGGGACAAGATCGCAGCAAGGACGTTGCATATTAGATAGTGGCTTCCGCCCCTACTAGATCATTATGTGAAATGTAGTCATGAACATTGTACCAATTTGAGAGATGGAAAAATGTATTTCACTTTGGGGAATGGAATTGTTGAAAGTAGCTAGATTCAAGTTTGTAAAAGTATAAATGTAAAGTACTAGAGCTTGGCAAATAAGCAAGGTTGCAGTATGGTTGCTAGTCAGCATGTTCTTATAGTACTTGACCAAGCTGGAGACGTTTTGCGCGAAATAGACGCGAAAACAAACTCGAAAATCGAATTCTGCTTAAGTGGTGCTGTCGCACTTTCGGACGCCCGAAACAGGCGAGCAGAGGACTGGCATCATTCGGACCCTCTTTTGGACAGTCCGCTCAGCGCCCGGTGTGAAGTATGTAGGAGGTTCCGGGCGCCCGAATCAAGGTTTTGGGCGCCTGAATTCCTGTGTTTTGACTAGAATGGTATAGTTTGAAACGTGGAGGACTTTTTGGCATATTGTTACATTATGTAGTGGAATCCAGCAATGCGCATGCGTAGGATTTCTTCGGCGTTTCAACTACGAGGTTAGTAGTACGATATAGTATGTCTTTGAATTGGATTTTTCGGTGTTTTCTTCACAGTCGGTTCTAGAGGAATAGCTTTGAGTGGATTTTTGTGGAAATTGAGTTTTAGAAATCGAATTATATGTGATTTAGGAGCCGATTTCGCGTGCGTTTTGTCGAGAGGAATTCCGAGCTTCCTGAAGAGGTTGTGACTGTCGTACGGGAGGGAGAGTCGCAGCGGACTACCTCGTCATTCCGATGATCATTCTAATCCTTGAATTCGCAAACTAGGTGGGTTTCGAGTCGCCGAAAACGGCGAATTTCCTTCTATGTCTATTAGTATGCATATGTATATGTATATGTCATATATGTTGATAGAGGGCTATGTTAGTACAAAATTGAGTAGAGGAATGGATTTCTAGCATATTTGCATGTAAGTAACTTGTATGAACCATAAGTTTAATGGTTGTAGTATACTGAATCATATTAGTGTATCATTTTGGTATATGCTAGATTAGGCCAAGAGAGGCCAGTTGACATCATAGGCATAGTTTGTGAGAGATATCTGTTGTTTATTTGCATTGTGCATGCTATGGTTCATGTGACAGAAGCTGTGGATTAGCGCAGCAGTAGTGGACAGGTTTGCGAACATTAAGAGGTACATGACTGTTCTATTGCAACATTTGACTTAGTAGACACTATGATTGGGCCAAGAGTACCAGGTTGATTACTTGTGATCTTTTTTATCATTGCATAGATTATAACCTGCAGGGCCACATTGAGCTTGACAGAGTTACGTGCTATTAGACTCGGTAGGGGTCGCTCCTCTTCAAGTGCCGCTCCGGATGCTGGCCAGCGATAGCAGAGACAGTAGCCAAGGTGTTGATAGCGCACCTGGGGGAGTGTGGTCCGGGTACTAGGCGGGTGCAGGCTTGACCGGACCTACGACTCATTCGTTGCGATTGGATACTATTACAGCATTTATTTATTAGTATTAGAGTTGATGCATGATTGGTCATCTTTTTTCATGTTTATTACATGTGTAGAGGCATGATAGTTTAGTAATTTCTATTTCAGTTCATATTATGATCTGTTACTTGTTCTATAGCATACTTTATTGTTCTTTCTCTACTCTTGCTTCTAGCAGACCTAGTGGGAAGGCCGCGATTGTCGCCGACCGTACCTACTGGAAACTATTATTTAGTAGTTCTCACGCTTTCTTATGGATTACTTTTCAGAGACAGTTACATCGCCAGTTGATCAAGATAAGGGGATCGCGTCGTAGATAGCATCTCCTACCAACGTACATGAGCGATAAAGGACTACCAGCTAGAGGGTTTTGGTTATGTACTGTACATCAGGACTGGCAAGAGCCAGGGCCTTTTTACCAGTATATTTACATTTTGAGATATTGTGGTATGTGATTTCTGCACAGTGTTTGTAGATAGTGCGATTTTTATTATAGTGCCCTGATACATGTTTGTTGGTTTTGTTGTGGATTCTAGAATTGTTAGTTGTAGACTTATAGGGTTGCTTTTCTATTGCTTCTGTTTGGTTGGACGCTTCGTATGTGCAGGATTTTTGTGTAAATACGGCGGTCTGTTAACGTCCCCGAGGGCTTCCTCTGTGAAACCGGAACGTGACAAGTTTGGTTGGTATCAGATCATAGGAATAGGTCAAGTGGACGTAGGAAACCTAGGAATTTGGTGAACCCTAGGAAGTAAGACGTGAGAGTCTTGAATTTGGCGAAGGTCAATAGATTGATTTATGTGAACTCTTCAAAGGGAAATTAAGAGTGAATGAAGGAAATGTATCTTTTCTTGCTGGATAATTATGTTGGCTGCAGACATCATAATATCGCAGAGGAAAAGAGAGATCCTTCTAGACTTTCGCTTGATTGGGTCGAATTTTTTTATTTTATGGTGTGATTAATATATGTTTTGCTTTTCAGGTGATCGTGATGCCTCGTCGAGGACGACCATCGTTGACATCGTCAAGTGGACAATCACACGAGCGACCACCGAAGCGAGCTATCCCTATGTCGCCTGAGATGCCTGAGCAAGCTGGGCTTAGTGAGGCGTCGAGGCAGACAGGACCCAGTGAGACATCAAGGTTATAGGAGCAGCTTGCTAGTATGACTGGGCCGATTAAGAGGCAGCGAGAGTATATAAGAAGGATGTGTGATCTCTGGACACAGCAAGCTAGTGCCGCACAGCAAGCCCAAGAGTAGCCTGTATCTCAGCCGACTGCTCACACAGTTACTCCGACAGTTTCAACACCTTCCAGTAGAGACTGCCACCATTTTGCCGACTGTTGCCGCAAATACGCCGACCGTTGCTGGAGAGGTATCAGAGGCAAAACAGGAAAGGATCCGAGCTAGGTTGGCTGATTTCAGGAGGTTCGACCAACCTCATTTTGGTGGGAAGAACATAGAGCTGTGGGTAGTTGAGGCTTGGGTCCAAGGGATGAAGCGGTTGTTTGAGGACTTATATATTCCGCAGAGAGACCAGATGCATTTGGCGGTTTGGCCTTGAAGGTGACGCCCGTGAGTGGTGGAGGGCTACGACGACTAGGCCCAATGATGCACCTCATGTGATTTGGATGGAGTTTCGGAAAATGCTATTCAACATGTTTTTCCGAATAGTGTCAAGGAAAGATTGAAAGATAATTTGACGAGATTGAGACGGGAGTCGATTATAACAGTACTTGAGGGAGTTTACTAGATTGCCGAGCTGTATGCCGATTGTCGCCAAGAACGAGCAGCACAGAGCAGATCTATTTGAGAAGGGATTGAGACCCGAGCTTTACTAGTTGGTCCAGATTCAGCATCTCCATACCTTGGATGCATCGGTTGAGATAGCCTTGCGTGCAGAACAAGGCGAGATTGTGATGAGGAAGAGAGCTGAGTTGGAGTGGGATGGTGATAGGAAGAAGCCTGCAGAGAATAAGGCTGGGCCCTCTAGTTCAAGGAGACCGCCGAGGTATCCGGGATCTCGTTCTTAGGGTCCCTCTGCGGGACAGAGACCTGGTGGATCCCGACAGCAACGGCAGCGACAAGGCCAGATTCAGTGCATTATTTGTGGAGGTCAGCATCAGCAGCAGACCTGTGCACAGCAAGATGGCCGATGCTTCCGTTGTGGACAGGCGGGACATCATAGATGGGCAGCTTGTCCTCGCGGAGCTTCACCAGCCCCATTGACAGCTTTTTCCCCTTCGACTCCACGATAGATGGCGGGGACCCCACCCGCATTCACCCATTTAGACCAAGCCCCAGCATCACGCCCAGCCAAGAGACAGCCGCCAGCACCGAGTGGATGAGTCTACATGGCACAAGTTGAGGATGCATCTGCTGCTGATACTATGATTGCAGGTATCATTTTGATTTCTGGTATTCGAGCCCGTACTTTATTTGATACCGGTGCATCAAATTATTTTGTTAGTAGGACATTTGCATTACTGCACGGATTAGAGATTAAGTTGTTAGCACATGCACGTGAGGTATAGATTCCAGAGCATACATTGCATGTAGAGGAGTGTTGCATGTCTTATCTAATGCAGTTGGGTCAGTGGATTATGCCCGCAGACCTGTTGGTTCTGAGACAGTTGCAGGACTTTGATGTGGCTTTGGGAATGGAGTGGCTCACTCGCTATTTTGCGACTATAGACTATGAGGCGAGGACTAGCGTTTCGCGTGCTGGGACAGGAGTTTGTGTTTAGGGTTTGTCAGAGTATCCTCTTCGCCATAATGATCCCTATATCAAGGGCGAAACACATGATGAGTCGTGGTAGTGTAGCCTTTTTGGCGACCGTGATAGAGATGCCTACAGCGGTTCCGAGGCTCGAGAACATTTCTATAGTCCCAGAGTTTCCGAATGTTTTTCCCCCTAAGTTACCTGGTATGCCGCCAGATAGGGAGATAGAGTTTGTTATTAACGTAATCCTGAAAACTGCGCCAATCTCGAAGGCAATTTACAGAATGGCACCGGCAGAGCTTACAGAGCTAAAAGCGCAGTTGATGAATCTGATGGACAAAGGATTTGTGAGACCCAGCGTGTCACCTTGGGGAGCACCAATGTTGTTTGTAAAGGAAAAAAAAATATAGATCATTTCGCCTGTGTGTGGATTACATAGAGCTGAATAAAGTGACCATCAAGAACAAGTATCCTTTGTTGCGCATCGACGATCTCTTTGATCAGCTGCAAGGATCTTGTGTCTTCTCCAAAATTGACATGTAGTCAGAATATCATCAATTGAACATCAAGTCTGAGGATGTTCACAAAACGGCATTTAGGACGCGGTACGGACATAATGAGTTCACAGTGATACCGTTTGGATTTACGAATGCCCCAACCGCATTTATGGATATGATGAACAAAGTATTCAAACCGTCCTTGGATCAGCTCGTTGTGATATTTATTGATGACATTCTGATTTACTCCCGGAGTCATGTTGAGCACAAGGAACACTTGAGGCTTGTGTTGCAGATTCTGCGAGAGAAGAAATTATTTGCCAAGCTGAAGAAGTGCGAGTTCTGGCTTCAAAAGGTAGCTTTCTTGGGCCACGTGATATCGGCAGCTTGTATCGTAGTAGACCCGAAGAAAATTGATGCTATTCGGGATTGGCCCAGACCGACGACTGTTATAGAGGTACAGAGTGTCCTTGGACTAGCAGATTACTACGTCTGTTTGTAGAAGGCTTTGCGAAGCTTTCCACGCCCCTCACTCGACTGACTCGTAAAGAAATTAAGTATGTGTGAAGTGAGGAGTGTCGGAAAGCTGAAGACCAGATTGATGACAGCTCCAATCCTTGCCCTTCCAGTGATGGGGGAAGGATTTGTGATTTACAGTGATACATCACATAGTGGCATGAAGTGCATATTGATGCAGCATGGTAGAGTAATTGCTTATGCTTCGCAGCAATTAAAGGAATACGTAAAGAAGGCATGATTCTGAGCTTGTCGCTATGGTGTTTGCATTGAAGCTATGGCGTCATTACCTTTATGGAGAGCATTGTGAATCTACACTGATCATAAGACTCTCAAACACTTGTTTACACAAAAAGAACTAAACTTGAGACAGCGCCGTTAGATTGAGTTATTGAAGGCTTTTGACATGACTATCTTATATCACCTGGAAAAGCCAACGTAGTGGCAGATGCATTGAATCGAAAATTAGTGGAGTTTGAAGTTGATGATCACTAGATAGGCGCCATTGCTAGAGGAGATGAGACGACTTGAGCTTGAGGTTGTATCCCCTGAGGTCTCTGCGAGACTTATATCTTTGGTCTTGCAATCCACTCTGTTGGATAGGATTAAGGAGAAACAGAGTGAGGACCCACACTTAACAAGGATTCGAGCATCTACCGAGAGTAGACGGGCAAAGGAGTATTGTGACGCCCCAACTTCCCAGGGGGTCACCCATCCTAGGACTACTCCCGTCCTAGCACGCTTAACTCTCTTAACCTCTTGGGCCTAGCCACCGCCCAAAATGCTTAAGCCGGGTTAAGAGTTTAGCCCTATTATATCTCATATATAGGACTATCTGGGGTCTCACAATCTCCCCCTCTTTAAGCTCTGACGTCCTCGTCAGGCTCAGACTCACAAGTACCAGGCGATGTGAGACTCGTCTCGCTAGCCTAAACCGACCTTGTGGTGAGCCACGCTCTACCCACAACAGTCAACAGCATGAGAGCCTCGCTCTCCCCGCTGTATAATCATGGCTCAGCCGAGACTCATCTCACGCTTCCTACTGGTAATTGGCTCTGATACCAACTGTGACGCCCCAACTTCCCAGGGGGTCACCCATCCTAAGACTACTCCCGTCCTAGCATGCTTAACTCTCTTAACCTCTTGGGCCTAGCCACCGCCTAAAATGCTTAAGCCGGGTTAAGAGTTTAGTCCTATTATATCTTATATATAGGACTACCTGGGGTCTCACAAGTATAGCATTGATGCCTCGGGTGTTCTTCGATTTTGAGACCGATTATGTGTGCCAGTGGATTCAGCGCTCCGCGAGGAGATATTGAGAGAGGCTCACAGTTCTCCTTTTATTGTGCATCCTGGAGGAACGAAAATGTATAAGAATTTAAAGACAAACTACTAGTGGACAGGGATGAAGAGGAATATTGGGAGATTCGTGGCTCAGTGTTTGACTTGTCAGCAAATAAAAGCAGAGTATCGACTTCTTGCTGATGCCTCAATCTTTTCTCTCGAATTCCCACCACCTGATGCCTCAATCTTTTCTCTTCCTCTTCTCTGCAAGTCCACCTCCTGATGGCCAAATCTCGTTTCTTCCTTTTCTCTCCCAAGTCCCACCTCTTGGCGCTTTCACCCCTAGTTATGGTTGGATATTTTTTGCCATTTGAATTTATTTCTACCTAATATTTCTACTATTCCACTTTATTCATCCAGATACTATTTTTCTTATACCAAACGCAAAATTGATCTTATTCTGGCTTATCCTAGTAGTTGTAACGATTCCAGGAATAAAATTCTTGCTTATTACTGAACCAAACAATACCCTAGATTGCAAACCATATCGTCTATCCATAAATGATTCAAAAGCTCACCATCTCCAATTATTCGCTGGCTTTCGCTCCTCAAATGACACTGCGTTTATGGATCACTTTAACTTGTATGACTTCTTAGTTTTTGTTCGCCAACTGGGATTTTCTAGCATATAAGCTCAAATGGTTCGATGCGTGATAATTCCAAGAACCCATTGACTCCATTAAAGAAGATAAGTTGAAACACATAGTAGCATTATGCAGGCCAAGTCTTACGAGTAACTTATTTATTTTCTTAGATTTTGATTTAACTTATTTTGAGATAAATCTGGCAACAATTTTTTTGCTTTGTAAGATATTGTTCTCCTTGATAAATTTTGCAACAACAATCTTGAATTGTCTTTTCCTCGAAGTATCGGTAGAACTATATAATGAAAACCAAATTAGTCCGACTATTTCAGTTTGGTTGTTTTGATTTATGAGCCAATTTGGTTCAGATCGGTTCTTGCTAAAGCCAAATCAAAATTTCCAAATTAGTTCCAAAAATAAAAAAAGAATCTCCCTAAAAAGAATCAAATCAAACTAAGTGAACCCTAAATTCAAGGTTAAAATAGATAAAATGAGGCCTATGTAAAGCAAATGATTTCCACCTTATCTGATTAAGCAGTGGCATAACAACAGACTAATTTCACATTAGTAAAGGGAAAACAAACAAAACGAAAATGTCCAGTGCATAGAAAATCTATATATGCAAAGAACGTGTGTAAAAGATAACACATATGGATAGTTCTCAATCTTGCTAAGCTCTGGATCAGACAATTTAAATATGTCCAGATATCTTAACAATTATTATATGGCAACATCTCTCGACCTAAATAGTATTATATGTAGCCATAAAAGACAGCAAATATTATATATAGTCATACAAGAGAGCTAGATGACAGATAAAATTGTTGATCCTTTTCCTTAGATTAATCGTGAAAAAAACAGACCAAATGTATATACTTCAGCCTTGAAGGCATTGTTAGTAGCTAACATAGTGTATGACTAGATACAGATTTCATAAACGCATTAATGTCCAACCTTACTAAATGGAGAATATACCATGAGCCAGCAATGTATAATGTATTAATAATGCATATCAAGTGTTTATAAGCTAAAACAAAACTCAAAAAGGAAAATTGAGAAGAAAAAAAGGGTAAAGGATGATAATCAAGAGAAAGTAAATTGCATGAGCTCAAACCAAGCTATTGGTTGCTCTTCGTGCCAAATGGCCTTAGTAAGTCTCTCTAGTCTCTCTCTTTACTAGATTTTTCATTGTAGAAGCAATCACTTTATGAAGCTTCTACATCACAATAATAGAAAATTATGGAAGTGCAGGAAACATTTTCAGCTTTCTCATATTTGAGTTGTGGTCTAGCCAAACTAATAAGATTAGTAGCTTGCATGATGATGGTGGTATTGATGACATTTTGAAGATATAAATAATTATGACCTTCATACAAGAGATTGTTAATAAGCGATAAGATTATCATTAGTCCATTAATTTCTTTAACTTGGCCATGTCTATAAAAGAAGGATTGGGTGCATCAAATAACTACTGATAAATAGAATCTCTTTTCCCAACTTTTATCTTGATCAACCAATATCTATACAAAGATAGTGAATGCTAAAAAATTTAGATAATCGGCTGATAAAGTATTTTTCGTCATGCCATATTAGTGTACTAGGACGAGAAACGTTAAACAAAAAAATATCAGCATATATAAGATCCAAATAAGATGGAGAACTGACATGTGCTTAAGTTTGAGGCAAACAAAACCTCCAGATCATATAGGCACATTATGATCACGAGAGATGGAACAAGACATAATGCCTGTTTGGCCTACCTGCTAGAGCAACTTTTTATTTGGAGAAGTAGGCGAGCATTTGACAAACAAAATCTTTGGAGCTTTTGCTATCTTAGGAAGCTGAATGAGCTTCTGGGCTCAAAACACAAAAGCTCCAATTTGAAGCATCAAAGGATTGTTGTGCCAGTGACACGGCGTGCCGCTATGCCATTGGCAAGCACGGCACAGTGACACGCCCCATTGCCAATGCCCGCACCAGCCTCCGTGCAAGTGGCACACAACTAGATTTTAGGCCAACCCAAATATAAAGAGACTTTGTGAATTTCATTATCAGATTAAGATTCTAAATTTTCTAATTTTTCTTTCAACTTTTTACCCAGTAATAGGGCTAACAATCTAACTTGCTGTTCTTGAGCCAGCTCATGTTCGGCTCGTTAATAAACAAGCCGATCACGAGCTGGATTTTTTAGCTTGATATTTTAACGAGCTCACTCGTGTTCGGCTCGTTTAATAAACAAGCAAACATAAGCCTGCCCCAGCTCGCTCGTGTTCAGCTCGTTGACAGCCCTACACAAGATATTCTTGGAAGCTTCTACTTCTGTCGTAGCAAGTTGCTGCTGCAGGAGTTTTAATGAAAGAGCTATCACTGCTTACTCGAGTAGCTCTATTCTACCAGAGGTTTTATAGAAAGATCATGTCAGGCCAAACAGGCCCATAATTGCTAATTTTAAAAGGATGAGAAAAGAAGCAAGCATTGACTTACAGTGAAAACCGATGTAACTGGTAATAAGAAAACTGAACCATAAAGATATTTCCTGTGAAGTGCTACCCCTCTGATCCTCAGCAACACAGAAAAAGAAATGTTAGGAAAAAAAGTTCAATCTAACCCGAAACCCTAAAATATTTAACTAACAAAAAGTACAGCAAATCATTTTACCTCATAGCCATATGTCGTAATCTTCGCCGAACAAGACGAGGATTTAAGCTGCAAGTGTTTTAGAAGTTACTATTTCAAATGACTAACCAGTAATACTACATAATTAACTTGAATCTAAAAGGAAGTTATCAACAGTTAAAAGAATAGAACAAACATAAGAAGATACTCAAGATCCACAAATTAAGTAATATCCACCAGATTAAATTGGAAATATTTGCTTGGTAACATCTACCTACTCATAAATCAATCTCAACCTCATTCCTCCACATTTAGAGATAGCACAAAGGCACCATGTTTAAAATAAGCTTATAACAGTTGAACTAATATACCAAGTCATGACAAAAAAGATTAAATATCTGACTTGACAAAAAATGGCTAAACTAATGCGATAAACTATACTGGCTTTTAAGAGTTACTCACAAAAACAGCTAGCTAAACTAACAGTGTAATTTATGTATCTGAATTTTGAAGCACATTATCTCAATACAATGTGTTACTCATCATATACCAACAGAAATATGTTTATCGATACTTGCAGTCCAGCATGCATTTTTTTTATCACATAATAGTTCAATGGAAATGGAACAGAAGTCTAATTTCTCAATCAGAATAGCACACATGAATAGTGATTTCTTGGGTAAGAGACATCTTGGTACGACAAGGTGATTACATCATTTGAGTAGAAACCTTCAGAGAGAATGAAAATTAGAAACACAGGAGGAAAAGCCAAGGATCCATAGAAACCTACAAGTACAAAGGAAACATCTAAGATAAGTTTTTAAAAAAAATTATTCAAGTGGAAGGAATTTATAAGAAGAGTTCTTTCATTCTCTGGGATTTATAATTCAAAAAACTAGGGAAAATTAAAAAGAAGATTGTGCATAAATTAGAGAAAGATGATTAAAATGGAGAAGAGCTTTTGATGTATTTGATCGTTATATTCCTATTGAGACAAAAGAAATTTTTCTAAATATATGGTGATAAGACCAACTATGATTAAGTAAACAGACTTTTGCGCAATTAGAGAGCAACATATTCAAATAACAAGTCTGTTGGAGATGAGAATATTGAGATAGATATGTCAGATAAGAAAGGACAAAATGATAAAGAACTATGTCGAATAAAAGCCATAGGTTGAAACCCTAAAATATAAGTTACCTGAAAAATGGATCAAAAGATTTAACAACGCAAACCACATTGTGCACCCCTAAGGAGGAAAAGTGCTCTCCAGTTTGAAGGGCACTAAGAGGGAAGACTAGAAACGTACTAGAATTCAAGTAAAGTAGTAGATAGCCATATTAGGTAAAATTCTTTAACAAATAATTTAGTTACATGTAACTGCCTTATTAGGGTAAAATTGTATTGAGATTCGAGAATCCTCAACTTTCGGCCATTTTGAAATAGGATCCCTACCTTTTCTTTTATTGACAGCTCTTAAACTTCTACTTTTTCCAATTTGAGTAATTCTATTTAATTAAACTGAGTATTATATTAAATTTGATTCCTTCATTTGCTTTTAGTTTTATTTATTGCAATTTGTCACTAAAAAGTGATTGGAGCCCACTAAATTTAACAAAATTTTCAATTTATTTGACTAAAATTACTCGGCGCAACAAAATCAAATGTCAATAAAATTTAAAAAATAGGGGGCTTTACAAAATAGCCCGTAGGTGAGGGTCCTCTTTTTTTTTTAACTAAAGCAGTGATAAAGACGGAGCTTTTTTTGTTGTTGTCAGGAAGATAGATTGTATCTAATCTGAATTTGATCTATTTTGGCCTGACAGTATCGAAACAAGCTCTAACAATATCAATTCCCTTTTAAAAACTAAGCCAAAAGCTCTTGATAAAATATGTTTGTCTTCCTCTTTAACGGCCCAGCCTACTAGCACTAATAAATCATTGGGCCCTAGACCACCAGCCCAAAATGCTTAAGCTCGATTATTGGTTCTAGTGTGCCCATCACATATAAGCCTCTCACACTCTTCTAGATTATCTAATGTAAGATTATTGGTGTGTCACATACTCCCCCCGTTTTAGGCGCTGACATCTTCGTCAACCCAATCGTATAGCACAAGATCACCAAGCGTTGTGAGTCCCACCTCACACTTCTGCCTGGTGAACTGGCTCTGATACCAACTTTCATAACCCAGCCCACTAACACTAATAACTCGTTGGACCCTAGACTACCGGCCTAAATAGCGTAATCCAGGTTATTAGTTCTAGTATGCCCGTCACATATAAGCCTCCCGCACTCTCCCACATTATCTGATGTGAGATTATTGAGGTGTCACATTGTTAAAATATATATATATATACTCTAGATTTTGTGAAGCTACTTATTGGCTCATGCTACTCAAGGATTTAAGTGTCGTGGCACGGGGTCGTGCCGAAAACTTGCCGACGCGGTACGGCATGGTGCGTACTGGGCCGTGCCGATGCGTGTCGGGCCATGCCGATGCGTGCCGGTCACAAAAAATACATGTGTACCGACACATAATAGCATGAAATATTTATTTTTTATCAATAAAATAGCTTATTATGTATTTTATCAAACCTTGTGAAGTTTATTCAGAAAATTATTTACTAATTTAAAGAAAAGAGAGTTTTGAGCTAGCATAGGGTTTGTATCGTGCCGATATCTTGTTAGCATGATACGGCACGGTAGATACGGCCTGTGCCGGTGGACACTTAAATCCTTGGTGCTACTTCCAAATAGCCTTTTGGTTGATGTTACTGAACACTTCCATTAAGAGTCAGCTAACTCATGTTTGGCTTGATCCACCCATTAGATCATGATCTGATGGATAGAGTTCTGCACCCTAATTAACTATAGAAACTCAAAAATTCTAACCACCAATCCCAATCTATTCCCCATTCATCTGTCTAATTGATTTCATCCCCCAATGAAGCTAACCCAGTTACTGCAGTAAACCATGAGTCCATGACGCCCAGTACTCAATGAGAACTGCTATCGACAAGCACCTTACAGCAAAGCCAAAGACATCTTTTAGCTACATCTTTAATTTTGTAGCATTCCTTTCAACAACTAGTATTCGTTGTCATTTGTCAACATTAATGAACCTCCTAAAAATAAATAGAGATGAAACATGTGAGAATAATGATGCGGAAGAAATTGATAATGAACTACAAGGAAAAAGATGTAGTGAAAAAGTTTTAAGGTTTAGGATTATTTTGAAGAAGTAGAAGCTCTCGAGAAAAAAGTTTTAGAGAAAAAAATCAATTGCAAGTATTGTAAAATGAAGTATTCAAAGCCAAAGAAAAGCAATATCTCCCAACTAACAAGACATATAGATGAGTAAATTTTACTTGAAAAACCAACCCGAAAAACCAAGCTATGAGTAAAGCTCAAAAATAGTGACATAGAATTTCCATTGTCATCATCGCAACTACCGCATCTTATGATACCTTTAAAATTAGTTATAATTATAGTTCATAAATATCCATTTGCTATGGTTCAATACATTTAGCAAGGCATTAAATCCAATTTACAATAGGTGTCTAAAAACACTGATCCTATGTGTGAGGACTGAGATTTTTCCCCCATGTATGTTTGACATCTTTTTCAATGTTATCGTGTGTATTTTAATTTTAAACTTGCCCGTCAAATTTCAGCGGAAAGGGATTTAAAACAAAGTTTTTACGCGATTATTAAATTTCACTTAAAGTGAATAGTAACCGACGTTTCCGAAAAGGACTGAGCAGAGAGAAGGGCTTCGGATGCGAATCGGACTCCGATTCAGGCGATCCAATAGCTCATTTTCGATGGTTTGACTTTTCCAAAGCCAATGGCGCTGACGGATTTTATGTTTGACGCACGGTTTTCGAGAAAAACAGGTTTTATCGCTGAGAGGGCTTTTATTCTTCGATGTTCTGGCTTTTTAGAAGTGTTCGGTGCTCCGTTTTGCGTGGAATTTTGCGAGCGGGGGCCTATCTGCGAGAAAAACTTGTTGGAGAGGGGTTGGTTTGCAAAAATTGAGCTTCAGAGGACTTCGATCTAATTATTCTTTGGGATAATGGGTTGTTGGATTAAAAGGAGAATCTAGGGTTTTGGAATCCAAACCCTAGACTTCTTTTCTCCCCCCTCCTCTCCTCCTTGCCCATCTGACAGCCGCCACCGCCGCCGTGGCCGCCGTCGGCCGCCGAAGAAGAAAAGTTTCTTCTTTTTCCTTCTCTCACTCTCTCTCTCTCTTTTATTGTGAGTTGTGGATGGGGGGAGAGCCGAGCTCACTTGCGCCCGGCCGCCGTCGACCTCGACCGCCGCTGGCGTCACCTCTGGACCCCGGGCGTCCGTCCCCAATGTTTTCCGGCGCCGCCATGCCCTGGAGAGCCGCCACGGCCGAGGCAAGCTTCGCTGAGCTTGTGCGGCCGTGAGGAGACACCTGGCCGCCGCCACCGCGCCGCGCCGCCACCGCGCCGCGCCGCCACAGGGCGACGCCGGAGGTCCCAGGGAGTCCACCGGCACCGCCCGTGGCTGTCTCGATCCGCCGCCGCGACGCGGGTTGGTGCCCTAGCCGCGGCTGAAGTTTTGAGTCCCATCGTCGCCGCCACGCTGCCGCCGCCTTCCGCCGCCGGCCAGGGGTCCCAGCCGACTCCTCCGTGGATGGTGACCCTTCCCTGGCCGGGGCTTGCTCCGTCGCGCCGCCGTTTGCCGAAACAGTGATGCCCTAGCTCTGCCTCCGCTGGCAAGGTGGATTTTTCCAGCACAGGTTTTGGCCGAGCCCTCTTTTCCGTCCACCGGAGACCTCGGCGATCATCTGGAAGGTGAGCATGGCACTCCGGGTACCTTGTGGATACCCATGCTCTCATTCGATGCGATTCGAGTAGCTCCGGTGCGCGCGTGAGGCATGGCCGCTCTCGGGAGCATGCCTTTGGAGAGTTTTTCCACTGTTTAGAAGCTGTACGGCTGTCGACCGCACTCCGGACAGTGAGCACGAGGATCCTTGCGTCGGGACAAGTCAAATCGACTAGTTGGTTGGATCCGTTGCATCACGGATCGTGGTAACGAGCTCGAAAACCTGTTCTATGTATTAATTGAATAGTATTTAATACACTTGTGGCCCAATTGCCAATTGTATGCAATGGAGACCCCATGCACAGCTTTGAACAGCGTTTAATCGTTGTTGGCGACCTCTTGACTGATCGTCAAAGGTCCAGGAGCCGTTGCGGAGTGGAAGCGGGATCCCACGGCGTCGTTTGGCGAAAATTCGCAGATCGGACGTGATTTATGTTGCGGTTTCCGCATGTTAACGATTCAAATGTCGTAGATACCCCGCTAAGCCTTGTTGGCTGGTTGCTACTACCACCTTCGAAGTCCGAAGGCGGTGGATGAGCGGAGGAGTTTCGGTACGTTTTTGGGCGAAATCGCCGGTAGAATGCGATTTCGCGTCGCGATGAGTTTCCGACTGCGTAGTCGCCCCGGAAATCATCGTCTAAGCTTGATGTTTGGCCGCTGGGGTCGCCTCGTGCGTTCGGAGGTGACGGATGAGCTTCCGGTGCCTAAGTGGACACTTTCGGAAGCCCGGAGCGAAACGGTCAACCGACCCGGACACTCAAATTGATGTGTTTCAGGGCAACAATTAACTCACAGTATGAGTCTATGTGTTTCGGGACGTTTCGTGGGTCCCGAGGGCATCCCAGTGTGTTTTCGGGATTCCCGGCGAGTTCGGGAATCGGTTTCCAGAAACCGATCTTGCTGATGGTTTTGGGTTTGTGAGCGATGTCTTTTGAGTCAGTTGGTTTGGTCTCTAACTCGGTGGATCTATCGTAGGTCTGGTTGTCGTCTCTCGTCTCGCAGGAGCTAGCCACGGCGAGAGACACAGGTGGGTATTTCGATCCGAAGTCGGTTCAGTGGTGCACGCTCGGTGATGTTCCCTCCACCCTTATCTCTTAATTTCTGCAGATGCCTAGTATTTGAGCCTTACACCACATGACTTCGATTCTGGCTCTACTTAGCCTGTTCATCCCTCGTTTTCTATGACATAGAAGTAGAGCGGTACTGACTGTCTATACATGATCGTTTATACTATTGTTGACCCAGTGGTCGGTTTCTGTGGACGCGTCGTTGTTGACCTGAGTGGTCAGTGCATGTATACCCCTTGTGACATTGACATCATACCTACTAGTTGACCTGAGTGGTCGGTACTTGCATATACTTTGAGAGAAGGTTGAGTTGTTCTATCCTAGTTGACTTGAGTGGTCGGTACTTGCATATACTTGAGAGGATGTCGAGTTGTTCCATCCTAGTTGACCTGAGTGGTCGGTACTCGTGTTCCCTTACAGCTCGATGACCTGTTGGTCGGTGTGCCGCGAGAGGCGGTGATTGTCGGCTATTCGCCGACGGTTGGCTATTGATCATATTCGCATTGATAGCCACAGCTCGAGAGCATTTCACGTACACCAGCGGGCTGATCCCCCGCAGGAAGGTGTTCTTTTCCGGAAAAGTGGTCGTACTTCCGACCCGTGAGCCCAGCAGTGTTCTCTTTTGTGCTAGGGTTACATGCCAGGAGCGAGCAGGGAGTGGCTTTTGCCTGAGGTCCTTAGACCGACACAGCGGTTTAGATTGGGTATATTTGGACTATTCGTCCGATTGACGCATATAGCTACAGTAGCAGTTGTTGCATGCATACTTACAGTTCTTTTCTTTACACTTGTCTTGCTACTGTAGGCCTTGCTTTATCTTACTTCACCTGTACTTGATTATCTCTTTCTTTTGCCAGTGAGTACACTTGCCTTCGTCGGCTTGCGGTACCCACTGGGAGGGGGAGACATGTTTACATGTTCTCACCCCCCACTATTTTTCAGGTGGTGGCAGTCAGGACGGTGCGTGAGGCACGGTAGATAGCGAGCTATAGAGGTCCCGACCTTACGGTATACGTTCTGATTATACCTTTACGTAGCATTAGACATGCATGTGGTGATATAGGTTACCCTTACATTCGTTCGTAGATGATAAATGTAGTTCAGTTGATGTCCTTATTATTTGAAATCTTTGGATGTTATACCTTTGGTGTTACTCATGGATTTTGAGATATCGAGATTTTGTACCTTTGTGGATTTCGAATGGATTTCAATTGATAATTTCTACCCCTCGTGGTAGTGTTTTCAAAACAAAGATTTTCGTGTGGGACGCGATTTTCAAAGTGGTTTTCAAATGGTTCTTCGTGGATTTTCTTTGAAGTTAGAATTTCAAAATAGAGTCTTCGTGTGGGAGACACTTGGAACTGATAGGGTGTATGTGATTGAATGTGACCAAGGACAGCTAGCTGCATGATGTGAAAATGTTCTTCCTCTTTGCTTATGTGTGTGAGTGGAGCTCTGGTTGATCGATTGTACATGTGCTACGCCGTGCAAATACAAGGAAGACTCTGTCCGTTTGTTCCGAAAGTTTTCTGTATTTGTGGCGGGTCTGTTGCACATCCATGGGGTCAAGGTTTCAAAAAAAAAAAAAAATTTGGCAGTTTTCCGCCAACTCTGATTTGTAAATATAGCCCGGATTTAAGTTGGCTTTCAAAAAGGGACCCCGGGGCGTGACACTATGATTGAACATATATGGTTTAATATAGAGTGAAAGGCATTAAATCTCAATTTGGCAAAATGTGTGTAGAAACACTATTAAGAATGAACGTTTATGTAATACCTAGTTCTAAGTTGGACTAATTTATTGACCATGCAAGCATATATAATCATAGTTGTAATTGAATTTTGGAATGGTAAGTTCATTGGCGGAATAGTCTCTGAAAATTCTCAAATCACAATAAGAGCGTATCGTGATTTCTCTAAGGTCGTGTCTCGAGTTCTATAACAATTTGATGTCAAAACCGTGTCCAGTCGACCAGAGTAATTAGAAGGGACCAGAGTATTATTGTAATAAGAAGGGAAATATTTATTTAATAGGGCGAATGACCTCGAAACATTATGACAATTGACTAGTTTAGCTGATAAGAAAATTTTGAGATAACCCCTGAAGTTTTATTTTGATTCAGCTCCTAAATGACCTAAAACAAAATTCGAATTGAGTTCCAGCCTCTACTTGGCAAAATACTTCATGTGAAAATCATTTCCAAAAATTAAAATAAAAATTATGATTATGATCAGGGATTAAAAGTGAGCCTTGGTGTCAAATTTGGACCCAATTGGACTTTGGAAAAATTGCACATGGGCTAAAAAGGACCAAAAACTAATCGCCCTAAACTTGAGAGGTTTAGGAACAAAAGTGTCTTTAGAACCCAGCACTACCGCGGCACTGCCTTAATTCTTCGTCTTAAGCCCCTATACAATAGCCTCTATCATCCTCTTTGTTTCTCGTTCTTATCTACCGCATCCTTTTCTCTCGTTCCTTTCCCTTTTGTTTACCAAATTTTCTCTGCCTAGATAAAAATTTTGCTTAAAAACATTTTCTTGGAGCTCTCAAGATAGCAATCAAAGCTTTTCAAGGAATTTGGCCCAACCCCAAACCAAGAAAGAAAATAATTTCTTCAAAAACCCTCAAGTTGAATTTTAGAAATATTCAAAGTTGGGAGTTTCATAAGTTTCTTTAGGTGAAATTAACAGTCTCAAATTCCTAAACACTTGATTTAAATAGGTTTTTAAATAGTAAGAGATTTTACCAAAAGTAATCGTCCAAGATTACAATAATAACTTGGAAGACGAATTTGATGCAGCGAATTAGCATATTTAACAAGAAATTTTTTAAGTAAAATCTAATTTCAAAATATGAATTACATAGATTTTGGAGAACCACAAGACACGTCAAAAGCGCTAAACGGTATAATCTCTCACTGTATCTCATTTTTATCTGTTAGGATCTCCCGCTTCTAACTATAGCTTTGACACTAATAGATAGATTTAACGTCTCTATCGGACGCCTCTCTGCTGCAAGGGAAAGACGAACCTCCTGACTTCACCTAAGTTAGAAACTGTTAAGAAGAACTCACTTCTTTATTAAATAAATTGATCAATCATTATAAAAGAGGAGAAACCACTTATTTATAGGCCTAAAATCAATCTAATAACCCTAAAATAATTTAAGAAACCTAAATAAGGAAAAAAGTAATTAAAAAATATTTCTAATCTAAGAGATAATTCAAAGCAAATTATCCTTCCGAATCTAATAAATAAATAATGATAATCTAATAAGAAAAAGGGTACAAATTTGAAACGAGCTAGTATCCGGAGTGATTGTAACAATCCTTCTCCCTTGAAACACACCTTGTTCTCAAGGTGTGAGCCTATGTAGTGTAACAATTGGTGATGGAGACCAAGTAATCTTGTTCATTTAACAGGCTCGATCATTGATGAAGTCACATCAATATTCCCATAAAACAATCTCCATCTAAAATTTTACCAACATGAATCTACACTAGGGTGTCGCACTTGTGCGGAGCCTTATTTGGCTTTGTAATTGTCAGCACAACTCGCAATAGCATTGGGTCAGTTGGAAGTGGCAGCGTAATTGGAACGACGAGTGATAAGGGCAAGTATATTTTCGTCAACCATTAAAACTCCAAAATTCATCCTATAAAAGTTTGAAAAAAAAATTTATAAGTTCGGTGTTCTCTTTTCATATCCAACACTTCTTGGTTCCTCTAATCTTTAAGAGGTAAAAGAATGTTTCTCTCAGTACGCAAATATGTGACATGCATACAAGTATTCTACCACATATTGCTATACCTTATATTACCATTTTCTCTTCCTAATCTTATTCTCATTTTCTTCGGCCTATAAGCTAATCATTATAGCAGGCTAAGTTCAGAAGATAAAAAAAATAGATTACAAACAAACAGTAAGGCAGCATTACAAAATGCTAAAAATTAATCCAAATGTAGAATGTCAGAAGGACCCTCACTCTCTATCAGCAAAAAATTCATAACTCAGTTACTTGAGTTCTCACTGTGTTTGATATCGACCATTATAATAGATTGCAAGAGAGATCCAACCTTACGGGATATGTAATCTCCACCTTAGTAATGTCTTTTGAAACAGACTTCAAGAATATCTCTGAAGGCTTCACTTGTGACAGCAGGCGCAACCCTAAACTGCCAAAAAGAACAGACCAAAAAATTATTTCAAAATTGCCCTCCCCTGATCATGCAAAATAAAAAGGTAAAAGCATACGAAAATTTTGGAAGGATTAACCAGCCTTTGAAACTTCGATTTGATTATATAAAATACCAATTTGTTTGATTCGCAACCTGAGAAATTATCGGCTGCACGTGATGCACCATAAATTGGTGCGATAGGCCTCCATCAATTCTTGATGCATCTGATTATTTTATTCCAACCATCCAATTCGTAAGTGGGGGAAACTCGACTAATTAGATAGTTGGGATAGAACTTTTAAATGGGACAAAGGGCGGACAAAGATGTGGTGCGGATGCAGGACGCATTGAGTGCATGAAATTATTTCCGAGAGCCATCAAATGACTCTCGGAAATAAAAATTTTGAAAGGTTAGGCAGTCACTTCCAAATGACCCAAAACTCAGGGTAATTCTGTCCATCGTAACGAAAACAAGAAAAGAAGTGATGGTACAGGGATTAGAAAGGGAAATGCCTGTGGATTTTGCTCTTGAAGGTCCCCTTAGGAGCCTTCTCGAGGTTGCTCCACGCCCCGTTCATCTTCTCATCATCAAGAAACAAGAAACAAAAGTCAAAGTAAAGGCAATTAGGACCAATAATTAGCTAAACACATCAAAACCTCCTCACTGGGGCAATCGATCGAGCACCTTATCCGCGACAAAATCAACCACCATCTCAGCCCTCTCCTGCGGCTTACGGCCACGGGCGGACACCTTCTCCCACAGCTCCTTCAATGTGGGCAGCGGCGGCGGCAGCGGCGGCGGTGGCGCGGACTCGGCGGCGGATGCGGAGGTGATGGCCGCGGCGGGGTCGAGGGATCGGCTGAAGACCCAGGCGCGGCCCCTGATGGGGAAGACCACCACCCGAGCTCTCATTGTCTCTTTTCTCTCTTACGAGAATCGCATGCGACGCCGAGTTCGGGACAGGAATCGATAATGAGAGGCCAATCCGGCTTTGGTCACTCTGATACCGCAGTATTCTGAGTCCTGACTTTCTTGAGCTCCGACGAGGGCGGCGAGGAAGCGAAGGGCCTTCTTAACGGGAAAGGAATAAAAACCTAAAAAACACGTCACTTCCTTTAGTGTCGCCTCGGCCACGTTGGAGCGTGCGCGATTCAATAGGTGCATCATGACTCTGAAAGCCGTTAAAGGGTTAAGATTCAGTGGGTGCTTGGCTGATTTTAGAGCCAAAATTAATATTTTCTTCGATAAAGTGCTTTGTAGGCTTCTCTTTTTTTTCTGTAATCTGATTTTAATTTTTCAAATTAGTTTTCTTTTTTTAGAGATCTAAAGTTAGAAGCAGTTAAAATCTGATTCAGATTTCCCACTTCAATTTTAAATTTTAATATTAATTTTAATTTCAATTTTCAAATTTAAATTCAAATTTACATTAGAATATAAAGTTTTTAATTTTTAAATTTTAAGTTTTAAATTTTTTTAGAAAAATCGCTTTTTATCTATACTTAGACAAATACTTTATAACTTTTAACCGAAATTAATTTTTTCAAACCAAAATCAATTTTACAAAAATCATATTCCCAATATATTGTTAGGGCAAATAGGCCCTCACCATGTTTATATCAAGCGAAAATCTGATGTAGATGTATGGAACTAACATGCGCTTTTTTCCGCCTATATATTTACATAGAAAATCTTATACCCTATTCATCCTAAGATTCACAAGACACTTTTAAATTTTTAGTATTAGAAAATAAAATATTGATAAGATGAGTGAGCAAATAGTGTGCTTTTGGATAAATAGAATATAAGGTTTAACCCTAGTCTATGGGTGTATAAATAGCATTGCTCAAGACTTTTTGATCTAAAGTATTTAATCTTCAAGGCACATTTGGTTTACGCTATACAGCATTTTTTGTTATCTCGGCACAATCAGAGATCTGATTTCTGTGAATCAAATTATTATTAATATTGTGTTGTCACATTTGGTTCAAAGCAGTAATATAGTGTTGGATTACTGCACATATATGGTTACCGGCAAGTTGTGACCGAACTTGGCTAGGTGATGAGAAAGGAGGGGTAGAGAAAGAGATTGGGCAAGGAGGGGTAGAGAAAGAGATTGGGCCGGGGAGGGGTGTGGGAGTGGCGACGGGGGTAGAAAGAAGAATAAAAAAATACTACCTCAACACGCTATAATGGAGAAAAGGATTGGGTTCTCTATAATTGAAATATAAAAGTTTGAAGGGTGGGGAGAGGTAATTTTATAAATTTTTATAAGTTATAGGATAATATGCAACCATAACACGTAATACCCATCCTCTTTCCTATAATATTTTGGAGTAATCTTATCATGCCCCGGGGTTCTTTTGGAAATCCTTCATAGAAAAATTAGCCAAAAACTTATAGATTTTTTTTTTAAACACCTTTAAGAACACCCCGCGGACGCACGCCGACCCGCCACATGGACAAAGGATCCCCTATACAAACGGACAGAGTCTCCTCTGTACATGCATGGTGCAGCACCTTTATACAAAGTCAACCACACATGCAACCACATATACAAACAATCTCAGGATCACAATATGACAACAATTCATATACATCTATTAATGTTTAAACATTGAAAGGTAATGAACTAAACTAATTCAGCAGAAGGGTAAAAATATTAACAATGGACAGATCTGGAACACAGCTATCTAGTGTCGTCCTCACGCACCATCCCAACCCTCACCGCCCGCGTCACCTAAAAAATAGTGGGGGGAGGAGAACATGTAAACATGTCTTCCCTCCCAGTGGGTACCGCAAGCCGACGAAGGCGAGCTATACTCACCGGCAAAAGGAAGAGCTATACTCACCGAGAAAAGGAAGAGATAACTGTAATCATAAACAGATATCGTAAGAACAGTAGCAATGGAATAATAACCGGCAATAAATGCAAAGGTAACCGCTACTGCAAGATAAAGTAGAAATCAACTACTGGGCAATATCAACATGTGTACTGGAACAGTAGCAGTAATGACTAGAAAGGAAATACAACTACTAATCAATACATGACTATCTGCTACTGTAACAAACCACCGAATACAACAATGCATCAAATGGGTGAATAATACCAACAACCAAGTCAACTGCCGTATTGGTCGAAAGACCTCAGGCTGAACCACATCCTGCTCGCTCACCTGGCATATAACCCTAACAGGCACCTCATAGGGCTCACGGATCAGAAATACGACCACTTTTCCGAAAAAGAACACCTCTTGCGGTGGATCAGACCGCTGGTATACGTGAAATGCTCACGAGCTGTGGCGATCAATGCAATATGCTTAATAGCCAACATCGTCAAGTAGCC
This sequence comes from Puya raimondii, assembly GCA_016920855.1. Classification (NCBI taxonomy): domain Eukaryota; kingdom Viridiplantae; phylum Streptophyta; class Magnoliopsida; order Poales; family Bromeliaceae; genus Puya; species Puya raimondii. The sequence continues at coordinate 208,991,503 of JABWPP010000050.1, read as the reverse complement.
GAGAGAATAATCCACATGGAGTCACCGACCAATCAGGTCCATCTCTATCTAAGAGTGTCACCGACCGTAAGATCAACTAATGTCAAATCATGCGATGTACAACTAGGAGTGTCACCGACCACAAGGTCAACTAATGTCAAATCATGCAATGTATAACTAGGAGTGTCACCGACCACAAGGTCAACTGATGTCAAATCATGCGATGTACAACTAGGAGTGTCACCGACCACAAGGTCAACTGATGTCAAATCGTGCAATGTACAACTAGGAGTGTCACAGGTCAACTAATGTCAAATCGTGAAATAGATATCAAGGAGTGTCACCGATAACGAGTGTCAACTAATGTCAAGGTCATCTATTATAATCATACAATAGATAACTCAATCACCAAGAAATACCGCTCTACCACTAAATCACGATAATGTGAGATAAAAGCAAGTATAGAGCAACTACTATGAAGTCAAGTGGTGTACGAAAGCTCGACCAGTATCAAGTAAATGAAAGGAGATAACAGGGATAAAATCACCGAGCAGGCACCACTTTACCGACTTCGAATCGAAATACCCACCTCCACCGTAGAATAAAATCGGGTCGTCGACACCCTGTCAATGTCTCCCACCACAATCCGGACCTACGCAAAGTCCGATCCAAATCGTAATTAGCTCAAACCTGCTCATTACAAAAAGCTATGATTCCAAGTGAATCAAAACAGACGAACAATCGGATTTTCGGATCCTCCACGGTCACCGTAAGATCGCCCGATTGTCGCACCGACTCGTCGGAACGTCACCCCAACCCACGAGGTGTCCCAAAATGAGCCCCACACATATCCTACCTCGCCCACTATCCCAACGCATCATTTTAATGCTATTGGGGCAGCCGCACAAGTAGTGCGCTAAAACAAGAAACCAAGATCCCGAAAATCACCAGTTTGGCTCCCGGGATGCCCATTTCGGCACCGAGACCACCCGCAGCCCTCACGCTGTGACCAGAGGTGTGAAACCTTGCCCTAACACCAGCCAATAAGGCCACAACACCGCTGCAAACAACAGCAACATGCGCAATACGAAACCGTCCCGAAATCACTCGATTTTCGTATTTTGGGGTCCGAAACAGCCCTGAAGTGTTCTGAAACACTCTGAAATTCATTCGACCATCCCCACTGTCCCAAAACACTCACTTTTGGGTGTCAGGACAGCCGCACATGAAATAGTGTGATCTGAGTGCGAAATCCCCAAAATCCACCGTACCGGATTTCCGGAAATTGCCGTTTTCGGCTCCGAAACCCTCCGTCGCTACCCTGTCATCTCCGGTTTTTAGAGATGGCAGTAGCAACTAGCCAATAAGGCTAGGCAGGAATCTCAAGCTATCCACAATGCTAGAACTCCAAGATCCACCCAACAACCCTCGTCCGATCGGCGAATTTCCACCGAACAACGTCGTGGGGCCACAATTTAATTCCGCAACAGCTCCCGAACCTTTGACGATTAGTCAAGAGGTTGTTAACAGCGACTTCACGCTGTTCGGGGCAGTACACAGAATCCCCAAAGCATAAAACATGCAAACATAACAACTAAAGCCTTAATTGCACATCAATCAATACATAGAGAGGAGTTTAAGGCTCGTTACCGCGATACGTGTCCCAATGGACCCAACCAACCAGTCGATTCGACTCGTGTAGATGCTACGAGACTCGTGCTTGCTGTCCGAAGAGCAACCGGCGGTCGGAGAGCCTCGAAACAGCAAAAAGTCTAATAAAAGCTTGATCCCGGAAGCGACCGAGTTCGTCGCACATACCGAAACCTTGTTGCTCACAGAGAAGGTGAGCACGACACTCCACAGGATCCCAGGAGTGCGGTGCTCACACTTCGGATGCTCGCCGAAGTCTCCGGTGGCCGAAAAACAAAGCCCACCAAAACTCAGCCCTAAGGAACCTAGCCCGCAGGGCTAGGGCTCCCTGTAGCCGACGGCCGGCAGCACGGCAGGGCAGGCCCAGGGAAGGGTCACCGCAATCAAAAGAGGTGATCGGCGGGCCTGGCCGGCGGCGGGAGGCGGCGGCGACGCGGTGCGGGAGGCGGCGGCGCTCTCAAATAGCTCCACGGCTAGGGCAGAGCCCAGGTAGCCGCGGCGGCTCGAGGGCGCCAGGGGCGGCGCCGGCGGCCTCCGTGGGACTGACGGCAACGACCGTGCACTCCCCCGAACTTTGGCCAAATAGGACCAAGTGCGGATGAGTCGATGTTGCGGCCATTTGAGGGAGTTTGGAAGTACTCCAGATCAATTGGAGGTGATTGGATGCTTGTTGGGGGTTATAGGAGTGAAACCATGAGCTTGGGAATAAAAATGAAGGAAACTAAGGTCTATTGCAATGAGGGGCATAAATGTAAATATGTGAACTTTAGTGCTTAAGTTATTTCCCTTCCCCCTCTTATGAGAATTGGCTTTGAGGGGCATAAGTGTAAATATGTAAACTTAGTGCTAAAGTTAGTGCAAAGTGGTGAGGTGTACTCCAATGAGGGGCAAATTGGTAATTGTTATAACTTAGTGTGTAAGCAACTTCCTCTCATTCCCTCATCCACTTTCACCCCTCTCATGAGAAACACTCTTCCTCTCTCTAGAAATCCCTCTCCCTCATCTCTCTTTTTTCTCTCAAGAGATCTCTCCAAGAAGTGGAGAAAAGTTTGCTTGGAGTTGAAGCTTATCTCTTGTGCACATCAAGCTTGGAAAGTGCTTTTGATTAATGTGAGTTTCTTAGGGTTTGAGCTTAGAGTTTGGTTTTGAGCTCTTTTTATAGCTTCTTTGGAAATCCTAATGAATCCTAGCTTGGATGATCATGTAACACCAAGAAATTTTGGTGTTCTTGATGTGTGATGAGCCATAGGGCTAGAATTGGGGGTTTTTCTTATATCAAATTTTCGGCGAAATTGATCTTATATTTCCCTAATTGAAGGGTAAATCGACGCGTTGAAATGCTCGGAACGAAGTTTCACCGAGTCTACGAAAGCCAATCGTGGAAAAGTACCGTTTTTGCTTCGTTAGCTACAGTCGAGAGAAATCGGCGCGAATAAATTGCGCAACTTGGTTTTCCCACCTCGCGGCATCGACTTGAGTTGGGTGGTGCTATCCGGAACGGTTGAATTTTCTTTTATGTCTATGTCGCCATTATTGGTCATATGTGTATATATGTGTAGAAACCATGCATTGTAGGATTTTATTGTATTTATGCTTTCAAATTCCTTGCATGCTTCCTAAAGTAGAGTTAGACAACTTGGGTAAAGAACTCGAACATTGGATGCATGAGGATTGGGTCGTTGGACATAGGAACCCTATGAATGCGAAGAACTAGTATGTGAACTAGAGAACAATGTGAACTGTAGTGACATGAACTTGGTGGCATTGGGACTAGTTGTGTTTGATAGCACTTGTGGCATTAGATGCTAGGGATTGGTAGATCCCCATATATCATTACCTTAATTGGTAGGGTGTCCTCGGGATGAGAGAACTGGATCGTACTCACATTATCTGTTGGCTTGTGGTGTGTCGCGACATCACAAGTAGTGAGCTCCGGAGTTGTCACGTATGGGTAAACGTATCTACCCAGCAGGCGGCCCTTGATTGGTGATAGTCCCCGTGGGCCCTGGTATTGTGAGTGAGCTCAACCTTCGGGTGAGCCGGTATGATTGGGTTAAAAGATAGAATGTTGGTAAGCATCATGAGCATGACATTTTCTATGGTTACCCAATTTCATATTGTAGAGGCATAGTAGTTGCATTAGTTGTTTATTAATGTTATTTATTCTTACTACTTATGCCTAATTAGACCTAGTGGAAAAGTCGGCGGGGTCGGCGGCCGAACCCACTGGGAACTTCTTTTAGTTCTCACCCCTTGTTTTGCAGAGCCTAGCACGAGCGGTGCGGTCGAGGATCGCGGTAAGGGCATAGCGCCCTAGGTAGTGCACTCCCGTGTATTAGCTTACCCTATGTATTAGTGTGATGCTTTTGTATTACGAGAGAACATGTAGAGGCTTCACTTTGGGAGATGCAAATGTAAATGTCATTGTATATGCATGCGTGTAATGTGTATGGAAATAATGTATTTTGGGTTGTTGTATGTGAAGCCTAAATGTTTTAGTTGCAATAGTTAAGTATTTCTACCTTTCGCTCTTGTATATCGCCCTCGTGCGATTCATGTATGTTGATTATTTTTTCTGGGCAAAACTTGATGTACATGACGTTGTTGAGCCTTGGGCGGACAGGGGAGGTTCTGTCCGTTCGGCGGTTTGTGCGCGCACCCGGACCGACCAAATTGGCGGTCGCGGGGCGTGACAGCGGCGGCGGCTGCAGGGCTCTCTCTCTCTCTCTCTCTCTCTCTCTCTCTCAAGTGGACAGAGGGGGAGGGGAATTAGGGTTAGGGTTAGGGATTAACCCTAATCCTAAACAACTATATATATATATATATATATGTGTGTGTGTGTGTGTGTGTGTGTGTGTGTGTGTGTGTGTGTGTGTGTGTGTGTGTGTGTGAATATCCCGCGGATAATTCCCCGAACGTCCCCAAAATGTCAATAATCGCGGTCCAAACCTTCTCCAAAAGATTTCTCTCACAGAAAGGTCCCCGCCCGTGGGTTTTCACGCAAAACGGAGCAACAGATAATTTTAAAAAGCAACAATAGTGAGGAATAAAGGCCCATTTTGTGATAAAATCCACTTTTCTCAACAACCATGCATTGAACGTAAAATCAGATAGTGCCATCACCTCCGGCATAGCCGAACTATTGAAAATGACCTATTGGGTCGTCCGAAACGGAATCTGATTCACGTCCGAAGCCATCCTCAAGTCGAAGCCTCAAAATAAAACACAAGTTACTATTCACTTAAGTGATCACCATACACCTTTAATGTAAACTCATTTTTCCTCGGAATTAAACCAATAAAGTCCAAAATTAGAATACCTATACAACACCACTGAAAAGCACCAAATTACTCTATAAAAATCTCAGTCCTCACAAATCTTGCACTGTTAATAATCCTACATTACTAAAAGGATTATATACGGGATGAGGAATGAGCCAGAAGTAATAATTTGAAAAAATTTCTATAGAATATCTAATAATCTCCATAGGGTAGCGCAAACCAAATAGTACCCCAAATTGAACCCTAACCCTTTCTCTCTTCCTTCTCCTCCATTCTCCCCAGCCACCTCTCTTCTCCAAGCCCTAAAATGTGTGTGAGCTCATCCTTCCTCCTTCTCAAGCTTTCGACGAGAGATCATGTGGGGGGCTTCAACATGGGACATCTCGACCTTTTAAACTTCTTTGTTGGGTAGGAGCTCTGAGATCAAGATAAGTGTTGCTCGAACCTTGGCCTAGTTGAGTCATTTCCATAGTTCCTCGAATATTTCATAGGTTTTGTGTTCTAATGGCAATTTTGAAGTGATTTCTAGAAAATGCTTATGAAACCCACATATTTTTTGGACTATTTTTGCGTGCGGCTTGCACACGGTGAACTTATTGTTGGCCTAGTGGCTCTAATCTACAATTAAATTTTGATGACTATAAATGACGGTAAAATTTGGACTAATATTTTGACTTAAGATTTGTATTTAGATCTCTCATATTTGGAAAGAACTCAAGAAGTACAAGTTACAAGGAGTGAGCTCATCTTTTGAAGCTATCTATGCTTCCAAGATCAAAAAGACTACATCTCCTCTCTTTTAGAGCTTAAATGTAACTTTATTCACTTTTCATTAGAGTTGAAATAATTGAGCTAAAATTGAATGCTTTAATCATCTACAAGCACACATCAATCAAAATGGAATATGTATGATAAAAGAGAATGCCAAAAACTCTATTTGTCAAAATCCAAAGGCATTCAATTTAATTCAAAATCAAATTTCAAAAAAAGATGTCTCGAGCTCTGGACCGGGCACCCGGAAGTGAGATCTGGAAGTAATTTGACTTCGAACCCATCCGATTGGGCATAAGAAATGCACGAGGTAGCATCCAGAAAAACTTCTGGGCACTTGAATCAATATTAGAAGCCCGGATTAGCAGAAGAAAATTGGACACAGCGTTTTGGGCGTCCAGATTCTCGTAAGTGAGCCTGAAAGTAATTCTGGGCACCTGAAAGTTGTTCCGGGCAACCGAAAACCCTGGAATTTTGAATTTGATTTGGCTACATGTTTTGGATTTAATGTTTAGAGTCAAAAATCATGATTTCTGTGGATTTGGACACCTGAAACATGGTTCCGGCACCCAGATTTTAAAGATTACGTATTTTTTCTTCTTTACAAAGCACGCGCGAATTTGGGTAGGGGTTTGGGCGCCCGAAGGCTATCCTAGGAGCCCGGAAAAGTTTTGACTGCGTTGTTTCGAACATTGGCATTATATCATTGAAGAAGCGAACGCACACAAACTTGTTTAGGGTGCCCGAAAGTTCATAATTACAGCAAATGGCTAGTTTTTTATTTTGGCCATAAATAGAGAGTTTTGGTGCTTTAAATCCATATCCCTAAGCTTGTAATTTCTAGTATTCAATACTCTTAGCTCTCTACTCTCTCTCTAAACTTGCATAAATATTGTAGTGAGATAAAATTTGTAAAAGAGAGAAAAGAAAGTGTAATAGTGTGATCTTCTTGTGAGAAGAAGAAGTTCTTGGTATAATGACTTAGTGCTTACCTGGAAAAACCATCATATAGTGGAAATCCAACGTTCTCTCTTGTTGAGTAGTTGGCAGGGACGTAGGCAAAGGGCCGAACCTCGAAACAAATCGATCGTGTACTTTTGAGTTTGATTTTCTCTAACTCTTCTAATTTTCTTTTCTTGCAGTTTTATTGATTTGATTTTATTGCGTTTTATTTTAGAAACCTAATTCATCCTTCCTCTCAGGTTGCCATTTCGATCCTCACTTACAAGCTTATTTGAGGCTATTCTCACCTCCTTAGAGTTCCCTTAATTGTCGATCAAAGTTTTTTTAACGATTTTAAAAAGAATCTATAGATTTAGGTTTTAATCTTGAAACCATAAAAATTGCGCTAGAGTTTTGGGACCCATGTTCCCTTCACCTTGCCGTAGTGCATATTGGTGCCTTCAAATGAATTGGAGTTGGTTCTAGGCAAATTGATGCTGCAATTTCACAAACTACACGAGAATGCGACTATTGAAAATGCATTTCAGGGTCAGGTTTCAGAACCAAGTGTGACATCTCAGAACCCTATGAAATGGTGCAAGGCATTCGGGTTGTATGGAACCTGGCGATAGGTTCCCAAACCAAATATGTGTTTCGGAACCTCAATGCTAGGTTATGGAACCTAACACTCCATAATATCCAATAATGAGTGTTATTAGCCCTTTTGGTCGGAAATCAAGTCTTAGCCTAATTATGACATATTTATGCTCTCTTAGGTCCTAGCAAGGATTGGGGAGCCAAGAACATGTCGTAATCGCCAAGTAAGCTATTGAAGGTGGGTGCTCAATCCGAAGTGGATATAGTGATACCTGGTGGACGTAGGGATGTCAATGGATACGAATATCCAAAATTTTATCCAAACCCGAACCCGAATGGAGCGAATTTGTCTGATGCTAAAACGAATATAGTTTCGGATATGGATATCAAAAACAAAAGCCCGACAGATATGGATTCAGGTATGGATTTTGACTGTGCTCGACCCGAACCCGAACCCGAACCCTAACCCAACCCAAACCCGATCCGAACCCGAATTAATTTTACATTAATATATATATATATATATATATATATATATATATATATATATATATATATATATATATATATATATATATATATATATATATATATATATGTTTGATGTTATATTTGAATTCGTATTTTAAAAATTTAGATTTAATGTAATATGTTATGAAATATTGTAAAGAAAAATAATTGCTTCGGGTTCGGGTTTTCGGGTTCGGTTTTCGAATTTTTGGTCGGGTTAGGGTTTGGATATGGATTTCTAAAATCCGTCTGATTTGGGTTCGGGTTCGGATTTGGGGTTTGATAGTCGGGTTCAGGTTCGGATTTTTGAAAACCCCCCGAATCTGACTCGTTGACATCCCTAGGTGGATGGTTTGACTTTCTCAACCCCTTTCTCTTGATTTGTTAACTATTCATGAGATCCAAGATATACGAGCATCGATAGTTCAGATAATGGTCACACATGCATATAAAATGCTGATGATATACTCATCCACTTAGGTACAAGTACATAAAAGCATGTCACGCCCCAGGTAATTTGAAAAGAGTTTTTCCCAAAAAGGTACTAATTTTTTTTTAAAATCAAAATATATGGAAAAGCTAGTCGGGGCATGAAATGCAGAAGGATCACTATCCACACGGACAGAGTCTCATTTGTGTATGCACAGTGTTGGAATACAAAGCAACAAGTTACCATTATTACACATAAATAACCACATGGTTTTACCATACATACATCAAGTGAACAATCAATGAATCACACTATATAATCCTATAGCAAGACAATGATATTGAAAACCAGTTTTCACCTTATTCCTCACAAACATACATCAGGCAAAATCCCTATTTTTGAAGTCTCTTTATTCTCCACAATAAAATTGTAATGTACTATTTCGCGAATGAGCAAGGCCGTAGTTCGAGTTAGTTGTTGGTACTGGTTAGTCTACAAGAAAAGGCACTCATAGAGACTGTTGTAAAGAGGCGGGTCCTACAACCGCCTCTACGCTATAACATTAAAGGCGATTTAGAGGCGGTCTCCTAAAATCTCCTCTAAATCCGCTAAGGAAAAAATGCAGCATAAACCTTATTCCCCGACGCCTCTACTGTTTTACCCCTACTCGCCCCCTCCCCGCCCTCGTGCCTCTCCTCGACCCTGCCCCCCCGCCCCCACCTCCTAAGTTTTCCTCCTCCCTCCCCTCTACCCTACCTGTAGTACACCGGATTTTTAATATATAAACAAATGTAAATAAAAATAGTGTGAGATACTATTTTTATTAGATTTAGAGAAATAAAAGTTAATTTAGAAATAATTTATGGTGTAATTAGAATAGAAAAGGAGATTCGAAATTTTTTATAAGGAACAAAGCTTATATTTCAGCTGAAAAATTTACAGTAGCGAAAAATTATAAAACTTTGGAAAGTTAACTGTACTATTTTTCTGAGACCAGATTTAAAGTTTCGTGTCATTCGGATACCCAAGCAGTGTAAACGGAGTCTAACAGCAATCTGTTAAAAAATTTAGTCGGCGTAACTTTCGGTGACAAAAAATAGTTCAAAATTGAAAATTTAAGATAAGTTATTACTAGTTAACCTTAATTAAGTCTGTATGTCAAATTTGAGTACACACAGATATTATGAAGGGTTCCAATTAGACGTATCAAATCAGAACTGAGCTAAACTATAAGTTGCAATTGAGGCCTTTCAGCATATTGTTATATTATAGTGGTTGCCAGAGGCCCAAAGGGGCTTGTTTCTCCGTTCTTCTTCCTCTGCTTCTTCTTCTTCGTGTTCTAGAGAGAGAAAGAGAGAGAAAGGTGGAGACTATGGGTGATCCGAGGAGGTGGTCCAGGACGCGCACGCATGTGTGATTTTTCTGGCGCGTCGGATTAGAGGTTAGTATTTTAGTAATATTTTTGGTTGATATGGATTTTCGAGGTATAATTTTGGGATGCTTCTAGAAGTAGAAATTGGATCGGATTTTTGGTGAAATTGGATTTAGAGGTTGAATTTATGCTCGATTTAGGACGCAGATTTTGTGGATTTTTGCTGTGGGATTTTCCGGTGGGACTTTGGCATTATGGTTGCCGTGCGGTTGAGGAGGCCGTAGCAAGCGCGTTGTCGTCCCGTCGCCCTTTCTTTTTCTTGATTAGCGATTCAGGTGGGTTCGTGTCGCCAAAAACGACGTATTCCCTATCATGTTATATTTATACTTGTTGCCTTATATGATAACCTTTAGATGTTAGTAGTAGAGATGGATAGTGATTTAGAGTTTATTTGATTATGCTTCTGTGATGGAATATATGGACAGTAGGTGGGTAATTCTTGATGTGTATTGAGGCGTGAGATTCCCATGTGAAATCTTATGATTATACGATTGGGTTGATGACAAGGGTAGTAGTTGAATGTGATGATCACCTTGTATATATATATAGCATGTGGATGATTAATTGAGTATGAAGAGTTATGCTCATACATGATATAATGTAGTGTTTGGTTGTTTCCAGTATATAGGATGTTGGGCTCATTTGATTACTTGCACATGGCTTCATTTAATCTGTTGGTCGGGATAGAAATAGTAGAAAGACATGCTTATATAATTATGGGTGTTATGTTATGGATATAGGCTTTATGTTATGATATTATTGACAAGTTTGGCATATGAGTAAATTTGGATGTTTTGTGATCGTGAATCCTATGTGGTATATTTATTGATGAGTCCACATGGAGTTATGACATTATGCGGGTTAGAAAGTGGATATGTGGGGTTTACCTTATTATGCCGTTGGTATATGGGTACACAGATTTTTGGCATTATTGTGCATATGTGATTATCGGTTTTATTTTGTTATGCACTTTATTATGTGAGTCGTAAATTATTGGTAATCATATGTGGTTTATGTGGGATATGTATATATATCATGGGATAGTATGATTATGCCATGGGACAGTGAGATAGAAATATTATATTATTTCATTTGGCCTTGGGGTACGTGTGGAAATGTTGGATATTGGTATTACGATTTATTAGTTGGTAGATTTTATGATTGTGCCGAGGGCACTGGAATGACTACTTCTGATCTTTTTTATCATTACAGGGATTATATGTCACGCCCCGGATTTCCACGTTTCCCAGGGCTCGCCAACAGATCCGCCGTATGTATTTTCGTGTACACGAAGCGATAGCTGAACTTGCAAACAGATAAGTACAACTACCAGGGAGTAATAGAGCTGCTAAAACTGAAATATATAAATATCTGAAGCCAACTGTACATACATGTCTCCAAAATACATCTCTGAATACAAAATATGAGGAACAACATCATCTCCATCCATACAAATAAATACAACTGTATGTACATGGCTACTCCCAAAAATAACTATCTCCAGAAGGGTACTCCTCTAGCATGGTGACCGGGGTACTCCAGAAGGGTACTCCTCTAGCATGGTGACCGGGGTAAAGAGGGTCGCGACTCCCTTACCTCGATCAGAAGCAGCAGCGGTAACTGGCGGCTCTGCAAGAAAAAGTGGCAACAGCGGGTGTGAGAACTACTGTAAAATAAAGTAGTCCTCAGTGGGTACCGTTACCGACCCCAACGGACTACCCACTAAGCCTGCGAGACTAACAGTATAGCTGGTAGGTAAAAAAATAGTAAAGTAAGCTGGAATAAAACTCTACAGCTACAATGCCACTATCCTACCACTATGCATGAAAAGCTCTCAGTATACATATGCATCACGAGCTGCGAAGTAGCCATCACTGACCCAATCCACAGGGACTGCCACTGGCCAGTCCAGCCTGTGCCCTAAGCTGCACCGTACATCACCCATGGGGGGTAACCGGTGTAAAAGCAACGCTCCGTCGGGCTGACTGCTACGCACAAAAGTCCAACTCCGGAGTGGCACTCGTGGGCACGACCCAACCGAGTGTAATTGCGAATCTAACAGCTCAATCAGGCTCCCACAGGCTAAAGTCAATACAAAAGGGTCAAACAGATCCAAAAATTAAGGCTCAGGTGCTCGCAGCACAATCTGATGCAAAATAAGGATCCGGGTCCACCGTCAATCCCGACGGCACCCAACAGTACTGAACAGCCTAAACTCTACTGTAATAATCCACTCGGCATCCCAGAACGTGCGTAATCTCAACCTACACTAATCTAAGTATCCACAACGCACTAATAGCAGTGATACAAAAGAAAAATCAGCTCCTTGAAGCTAATTCTGTTAATTTTTCGAAAAGTGGGGTGTGTAGGTTTAGAGAGTTTTCTCCTAAGTCAAGTCCCAGTTCAGCATGTAAAATTTATCTAAAATTATTAGATTAAGCTCCAAATTCAGATTTCATGTAAAACCATGCAAATCTATAAATTCGAGCTACTAAACATGATAATGAACACATTTTAATGTATGCTGAAATCTCTACAACTTAGGAGGGATTCCGAAGATTTCGGTAAACATCAACCCACCATTATTCGATAATCCAACCACTGGTTGACTTAGACTCCGCAAGCACCTCCCCTTAACTCCAAGTAAAAGGGAAGTGATGCCAACATCCAAAAATCCCTGCTGAAGGTGATGAAATTAAAACTTGAATAGAGTTTTCAACAAACGTCTACATTTCGAACGAATTCGATTTTAGAATCCAATTAGTCCAATTGGAAAATAATGCACTTTCAAATTTAGCTGGGAGCAGATTTTAATCAGCTAGAATTGATGCGTGGCTCTGCTATAATCCCCTATTAGAATCATACAAAGAAATTGAAGTTTCGGTTGACGAATAAAATCAATCCCCGAAAAATTTCAGCATAGCACAATAGATATAATTCAGTGGTATTAACCTTGAATCCAACTCCAAATAGGGATAAGTTGAGCCTTGACACCTTCCTCACCCGTGAAGGACCCTCGAATAGGAAATAGATGTTTCGAGTAGCCACAAAGCTGTCCCCCCTACTGGATTTCTGCTGCTACTGCTGCTATCTCAAAGCTGCTGCTGCTGCTGCTGGCTTCTAAGCTGCCAGCAGTGAGTTGCACTTCAATCTTGCTCCACCAACCAACCAACAGCAAAATTGGGAATAGGGACTTGTCCACAAGTGATCTTAGGCCTCTTCACTACAAGAAAAACCTATATTTTCCCAAGAAATTCCATTACAAATGAAATATAAAGGTCAAAATTTCAGCATCGACGAAAAACAGTTTTCTCGGTCTTCGACCTCAACAAAAAATAAATTTCTTATTCATTTTACCTCCAAATTGGTCCAAACAAGATTCTACATAGTAGAGGATGAAGTTAAGATCACTCGCAACCTTTTCAAAGCTCAGCTCCTATAAGAAATTCAAACGAATTTTATCAAAATCCGATCGAACCAGTTCAGCCCAGAAAATCAGCACGTGTACTCTCTATGCTCAACTTTAAAATTAGAGCTATTTACCTGCAATTTCAGCTCAAGAAAGGCATGGACAGCATCCCAACTTCCCCAAATTTAGTGATGAATCATCAATTTCGAAATTGATCTACTCCAAGCCTCCAATTTTACTGCTAACAAGCCAAAGATGCCAGCTGAATTTCAAGAACACTACTAACAACTAACAAAACTGAAATTTCAGCTTATGCTTGCAAAAAGTACTCACCCACAAATGCTCTAACCTGTAATTCCAGTTGGTACTAAGTACAAGGTGAGCTCCCACACTCTTCCTTACTTCCCTACAGCACTAATCTCGAAGCTAGAGCACTTTCCCCAATTACACTGGAGCTGAATGCTGCAGGCTACTGTTGTAGGCTGCGTCCTTCATCAATGTGCTGTAGTCCACACTGCAGGTGTTGTTGCTAGGCTGCGCAGGGAGAGATGACAGTGGGGAATTGGAGAGAAAAAGAAAAAGAGAATGGATGCAAGGAAGAAGAAGATAATGGATGGAATTAAAGAGGTCTTCTCAGCCAACAACTACAGTCCAAACTCCCCAATTTGGGATAGTTGAGACTTAGATGTAGTGTACCCTAGGCACACTTTAATAAAACCACACTAGCTAAGATTCATTGGCATTTGGATTAAAATTTGGTGTCAATTTCGCATCCAATGCCAATCCAACTCGCCCCGACACTTTCCAATGTGTCGATTGAATCACGGACCGTAATCATTCCGGAAAAATAATATGTTAACATTTTTTCGGAACATTACATTATAGCCTGGCGAGCCACATTGAACTTGATAGAGATATGCTATAATACTCGTTAGGGGTCGCTCCTCTTCAGGTGCCGCTTCGAAACGCTGGCTTGTGATATAGTCGAGATATTTGCCTTTGGGAAGACGATAATGCGGTCCGGGCACTAAATGGGCGCAGGCTTGACTGGACCTACGAGTCGGTCATTGTGATTGGGTTCCACTACCGCTTTTATTTATTAATATTAGAGTTGATGCAGATGTTAGATCTTCATTACCGTACCTTACTTCTATAGAGGCATGATAGCATAGTACGATTCAGGTTATTTCATATTATGCTCTATTACTCGCCTTTTATTATAGTTTTCTCTATTCTTACCTCTAGTAAAGCTAGTGGAAGGCCGTGGTTGTCGCCGACCGTACCCATTGGGAACTGCTGTTTAGTAATTCTCACGCCCTCTTATAGTTTACTTTTCAAGGTCTTCTGAGCCGGTGGTTGTTCGAGGTAAGAGGATCGCGCCGTAGATAGCGACTACTATTCGTGTCCATGAGCTATAAAGGAGTATCCAGTTAGATAGTTTTCGGATTATGTACTGTACATCAGGATTAGCGTTATTTGTATATTTATATCTTGGAGTTGTGATTTCATGTACAGTGATGGATAGTAGTTTTACTATTATTTATAGTGCTCTGATATATATTGGATGTTAGTTGTAAACTCTAGAAATTGTTTCCTTATTGATTCTGGGATTAAAATTGCTTTGCTACTATTTTATTTTGTTGACACTTCATTCAGATAGGAAAAATTCCGTCCGTTCGGCAGGTAAGTTGACGTCCCCGTGGGCTTCCGCTATGGATTCGGGGCGCGACACTAATTAGGGCAAAAAGAAGTAGAACATTTTGTGGATACCAACAATTGCCCTGTTTATCTCTTTTATTACATTAACTTTTTTTGTTTATATTACTCGTGCTGATAAGCACGATGTTCAGACTATAAATTTTTAATTATTATTTTCAATCATTTAATACAGTTAAATGATGTTTATATTTTTCATTGCGTTATTTCAAATAAATTTTACTATATAAATTTCAGGTAAAGCATATAAACAAAGGTATCAATCCCTCGTTAGTTAATCAAATTTACTTTACAGGTTCGTATGTTGCGAAAGGGTTCAGAATTGGAGTATTAGCTAGAATGATTGGCTTCATCGTATGCTTTAGATAAAACTTATTATTCCACTTATTACCTAAAATTATGTCAACTTGATTTAACCGCTACTCAGTAATCCCTATTTTGTCAAGAAGAGGTATGTACTCTCTATTGAATCCTAGTTTTGGTTTGTTTGTTTGTTAAAGTTTCAAATAAAGGATAATACATAAAAAACAACTAGAGCTTTTACCAATTAATTCCAGCAATAATCCTTTTTTTTTCTCTTACAGAATCCTAAGATGGCTGAGAGATGAGGAAGACAAATTACATGTCAATTAAAAGCCTACCAAGAATCGATTTCTTGATCGTCGAGATCATGTCATGTAAGGGAAAATAAGTAAAATCCTGCATACCTATACTTGTTTCATAATCTTTTGAAGTTATGTTATTTTACTTTACACAAACTGGTCTAGTTCCACAAATTGAAAATTTTTTGCAGCCGTGACCGACATCGACATGAGTGGCGTACATGCCTCCGAGAAGTTCAAGACCCTAAAAAAGCACGGTATTCAGGTGTGGAAAAATTAAATAACTTTAACTTCTTAAAAGATAAAAATGATTATAGTACTATTTGATTAAGGGCATATTTGTTAATTCTCTCCTAATGTGTTTTATTATATTTAATTATTTATTTCAGCTTGTTCTCACTAATCCGGGGCTTGGTGAAGATAACATGTTTCTCACGGTTGGAGATGCGGTGAGAACTTGTGCTCGAAAATTTATAGAAGAAGCATGAAGAACTGCTACAAAAGGAGCGAAGATAAAGTGAAAGGCTACATATTCCTGGAGGACAAGCTTTGGGCTTGTGTTCTTGGTTATGATAGTGGATAGTATTGACACTTGCAAATAGCGAAGTTTGTCTATAATAACAGTTACTAAGTTAGTATTAAGATGGCTCCATTAAGGCATTATATAGAAGAATGTGTCGATCGCCCTTACATTGGAGCAAAATAGGTGGAAAGATGACTTGGATCCTGATGTGTTATTGGAGACAGAAGATAAGGTTAGACGCTGTCAGAAAAGTTTTGCAAATAGGCGACAGCAAATAGGCGACAACGAGGCCTAGAGTTTTACATTGGAGATTATGTATTCCTAAAGGTTTTGCTATCTAGAGGGGTGAAAAGATTTGGGATGTGTGGAAAATTGAGTCCACGATATATTGGACCATTTGAGATATTGGAGTGAGTTGGACCCGTAATATATCGAATTGCTTTACCACTTAGTCTCGCGGGAGTACATGATGTGTTCCACGTGTCGACCTTGAGAAAGTATATATTGATCCCTCTCATATTATTGATTTTTCTCTACTAAAATTAAGTGTGATTTGAGTTATAAAGAGCAACAGGTGCAAATTCTTGCTCCAGAAGAAAAAGAACTTTGGAACCAGACTATTCTGTATGTAAAAGTAAAGCGGAGCAATCATGAGGAACGTGAAGCAACTTAGGAGTTGAAGAGTTCGATGTGGGGGAGTTACCTTTATTTGTTCAAAATGTTGGAGTGGGGTATGTTTTAAGTTCTGAAGACGAAATTTTTTTTTAGGAGGGAAGGATGTAATGTAATGGATCTTTGCAAATGGGCAAGATCGTAGTTTGAGTTGGTAGTTGGTACTGGTTAGTGGTTTCTAGGGGTTATTGGGTTGAGCTAGGTCTGTTATGGAGTGAAACGGGCGTGAAATGGAATCTATAAATGAACTCAGCTGAAATAAGAGTCTCAGAATACTTTTGGATGCCTGGAAGTGGTTTTGGGTGCCCGAAAATACTGTGCTGAATGGGATATTGTGTTTCGGAGGATCAAGACCCTCCTGTGGACGCTTGAAAGTTTCAGACGAAGATCCGGATGCCGAGAAGGGTATCCGGTGCTCAATCCGAATGTTGAGATTACTGCTCATGTGAAGTTGCGTTTACCCGAAAGTTAATGTGGACATCCGAAAGTTTGCTAGCTAACAAAAGTAATCGACTGAGAATCGATGAGTAGGTGACTTACTACAGCAATTTTGGACAACCAAAGGAGGTTCTGGGTGTTGGCTTAATGGCCTTAATTACAATTAAATTTTGATAATTACAAATAACAATAAAATTTGGACTAACATTTTAATTTTGATAATTACAAATAATAGTAAAATAGTGTAGGAACCCGCGGGATGCGGCGGGTAAAAATTATAGTAAATTACAAATTAAATATATAAATAAAAATGTAAAAATATAGTAGAAAATAATCATATTTGATTGGTTAATAATATAAAAAATATATTGAAATTTTTTAAGAATGAAAATATAATCCAATGGAGAACAAAGAAAGAAAACAAAAAGAAAAAAACTATATAAGAGAATAAAATTTATTGCATAGATAGGAATTTTTTTAAAAAAGACATTTAATGCAAGAATAAAAGAGAAAGAAAAAAAAGAACCTAGAGGTGATTTTGTTGGGGTTGGTTTTGTTACTCTACGAATTATAATGGGCTCCGGTTTCTTCTTTTCTACATCAAAACCAAATTTCAAATGAAAAATTAGCAATTAAAATAAAATAAAATTAGGAGAGAAAAAATGGATTTTTTCTTTTTGAGAAAGGAAAAGAATATTTTTTTAATTCATAGAAATGTAAAATATCACCTGAAGTGGACTCTGGATTCGTAGCTCTTCGATTCATCATCACCTACTTCTTCTCTACATTAAATCAAATCAAAATTATAAAAATTAGTATTTAGAAATTATTAATAATGATTCGAAACCTATTAAAAGGGAGGAGGGGAGGAAAGAGAGCGGACGTGGGTTGGGGGGGAGAGAGAGAGGGAGATGGGGGACCGGGGGTTTTCTTGATAGAGCGAGTTGGAGATGAAGGGACGTACGGTGGGATGGGGGAGGGGGAGGGGGAGGGGGAGGCCCATTTTTAAAAAGAAAAAAAAATTCAGAAAAGTCCAAAAAAAAGAGGTCTTACCACATCAGTTATTGATATTGAAAATTCGTATATAAGTATAGATTTGGACTAACACTTTACCTTGAGTTTTGTATTTAGAGAACTCCCAAACTGGAAAGAACTCATGGGGGCATATGCAAGGAAAAGAGTTTCAAGAAATGAAGTTATCTATACTTCCAAGGTCAAAAGACCATATTTGATTCTTTAGAGCTTAAATGTAATTTATTTAACTTATGATTAGAATTGAGAAGTATTGAGCTAAAATTGAATATCTTATCTATCTAAAAGCACAGATGGATCAAAAAGACATGATCTAATATATGCTAAAAGGGAATGACAAAACTCTATTTGTCAAAATCCAAAAGGCATCCAAATCTGTTTAAAATTAAGTTTCAGCAAAAATATAGGTGATTAGAACGAAGAAGAAAGAAGAAGAAGAAAGAAGAAAAAGGAAAAGAGCGAAGAAGAAGAGGGAAAAAAAGAAGAAGAAATGAAAGAGAGAGAGAGAGAGAGAGAGATGAAGTAGAAGAAAAAGAATTGATGAAGTAGGAGAATAAGGAGAAGAAACATCTCGCAGCTTTATACTTGTGGTACATCATTTATACTTATGATTTACTATTTATACAAACATTACACTATTTGTTTTACACCATTTATATAAATATTGACTATTTATACTTGTGTTGCTCATTTATATTTATGTTGCACTATTTAAGAGAATATTATACTCTTTATTCTTTGCTTATTATTTTTAGGTTTTTATTTTGTGTGTTATATGAGGATTCTAGTCTCCCGAGCAAAAGGTACATGCACATTATAGCTTATAAGTTACAATTCAAAAAATTTGATATGCATATTTTAAAAATATTTTTGCAAAAAGGCAATTAGTTTAGATTTTTAAAAGAGCAGACCGAATTTGCAAAATCTAAAAAAGCAAACCAGATTTGCAAAATGGCAAAACTAGTAGATTATTTATTATATCTTAATTTGATCTTTTTAACCCACTATGTCAACAAGTAACCGATTTGCGGCCACAATAATTAAAGGTGTTTTAGGAGCATTAGTAATTAAGCATGCCTGTAAATAGTTTGGATGATGCACCTAATTGTGCTAATTTGGAAATTAAGCACGTGGGCCTTAGGAGATGGTCAAGAATTGTGCTAAGAGAAATGCTACTTATATATATACTCAACTTTTGGGCATACATCTTACATCCTCACTATTCAAGGATTTAGACGAATACCTTTGGGTGTTCAATATTAGAATAATAGGGAGTGATAAGACTAATGTAGAAAAGTTGAACCTTGAATCGTGAAGGCGTACCATGTGCACCCACTCATGGGTTTAGAATTAGCATTGCTCTTGTGCTTTCGAGAGAAGCATTGCTCTTACGCTAATCCTTAATTTGATTGCACTAATCCAACTTTTTTTCATTCTACTTACATGTGCATATAAGAAAAAATGGCAATATATAGGTTACTTTTCATTTTCACGATAAGTTAAAACTCAAGGCTATGGGAATGACCACGATTTGAATTCGGTTTGATCGAGATAAATTAAGATTGATGATCCAATATATGTAGAGCTAGCGCTTGATTAAACCTCAGAACTTTGAAGGCCTTTTAATTATATATAGACCAACTTCATGATGTTTATTTATGATCCCTCAGGACAAGGTATATACGTAGATAAATAGCTAGCTAGCTGGCTAGTACGCAGGAAAGGGGAAGAACATATATAAAAATGCCATAAACATTGGCATAAAGGGGAAGAAAATGACGTCGTAAATTATAATGCAAACAACAACCATCTTGAAGCCATACTCTTCAGATATGTAATTAATTCCCCTCTCTACTGCAAGCTCTCATGTTCAATCGAAAGATTTACCAAAGAAGACCTTCTTGGTAACAATCTTGGATAGTCTACGAGCATTCACGTAGTCTCTAGGACTATGAGAGGCAACGCCAGGCACAATTAGTCCCAAAGCCCTATAGAGGAGTGAGATAATCCCTTCCTTGTAACCTTTTCCTTGTGTGATCCCTAAGAAGAAAGCCTTGATAAGGTCACCCCAAGCATTTGCATACTTCGGGGTAATGTATTCTTTATCAAAGTAGTTAGGAGCAGGGACTTCTTCAACCACCTGCGGTTAAAAATGAAACAAGAGTTAGCAAAACTAGGGCAAAATATTCCCACCAAATTAAGTTGACTACTTAATTAAAGAGTTCTTCTTGATTCATGTTCAACTAGATTACAATCAGGTCTTACACTCTATGCCCTTGCAAGTAGATTAAAATAACAGCCCATTGTGCCAATTAGTAATGATATATAGCACTAATAATAAGATTGACTAGCTAGAATTGTAATCATGACTGAAATAACATTGCTTCTAAGAAATGAAACTAATTAATTAGTAATATTCTTGCCAATAAAAGTTGTATTAATGGTAATAGATGGTTATATAAATAATGAAGATGACAAAAATTGACGGCGATGGTGATACCTTTCTTGTATACCACCCGTTGTAGTACATGCAAATGCCGCCATGTTTGAAAGGCGCGATACGCGGGATATCCAAGGGGACTCGAGGGACGATGTCGAAGCGGTACACCATCCTATAGTAACTTGATCCCATAAGGGAGTCGACGTAGTCTCGGAAGCCAGCATCTCCAACCCTAGGTTGCCCAAAGGTTAGCACGCCGAGCAATGACTCCAAGACATCATTTTGATCATGCATTGCTAGCAAAGTCGGAAAGATGGCTGCAAGTGCACCTCCCAAGCTGTGGCCAGTTATAACTATCTTCGCACTTTTGTGCTTCTTTAGCAATGATTTCAGTTCTTCTCTGAGCGTGTAGTATGCGATTGGCTGGTCGGGTTTCACATCGAGTTCCTTCGGGAAACCCTTTTGGTAATCGGTTTCGTCTTGAAGGCCAAGAGCCTTGAGAAATCCGACATGAACATAACCTAGCTTGCCCATGTATAGACAAGAGAGATCGATGTCGGTGATCCAATCCCTAGCATTGAAGGGCTCCGTGCCGCGGAACGCCAAAACGATCAACTTGGCATCCTCCACGTTGTCGGTAAAGATGAAAGCTTGTGTTGTGTTGTCATTCAGGAATTCTGTATGTGAGTTTAAAGTCATCATAATTAGTCATATATATATTGTCTTGTGATAAAAATTTATGTCATTAACATAAAAAATGAAACTTTTCATAGAATGAGATCTAGCTGTATACTTACTGTTCCAGCAGCTGTAAAATCCTACGAAGTGCATCTGCATAAATTAGAACCACCCCATTATTAAATGAATAATGAAAACTGTACGTACCCAAGATCTAAATAGTGCGCTAGGCATAAATTAATAGGAATATAACTTCTCTTGCAAGATTAAGGCCTTTAGTGCCTATCACCAATAATTTGTCGGCGCAGTTTGGTGTTATTCCTTCTTCTTTTTTTTTCTTTCAAAATTTCAGTATTTTAATTCATTTCATTTGCAAAGGCTGATATTTTGTAGTCATCCCTAGATTTCTCACTTAGGGCCTGTTTGGGAATTAAGAAAAGTAAAACAGAGTTTCAAAATACTACAGAATATGACTAACTTAATAGAACATTACTTTAGATCAATTTTATTTGTAGGAATTTGGTTTTGTTCTAATTTTGTTGTGAAATTGATGATGGAAGTAGTAATGAGAGAATTAGAAAAGAAAGAGCTCCGATCTCTTTTTGTTTTACTCCAGAATTTCAACAAAAGGTGCCTCAAATGTTGCATTTTGTAACTCTAAAAATTGTTTCCATACACCTATTGTGTAAAATAGTTGGTCATTCCGAAAATTCTGGATTAACAAGTTACTCTAATTTTACAATATTGTCAAATAAGCCCCTAGATATTTTAGTCTGTGAACTTTCATATATATATATATATATATAGAGTCCGGCTGGTATACTATCGGTAGCACGGAGGCCTCCGTGCTACCAAGTTGTTTTCGATGATGCAGCTTCCAAATCGACGATCGGCTCCGCTAGACTTGATCTACACTATTGAAAGTGTTTGGAAACTAAATTTCATAATTTTTCGATATCATTTACCTATCAAACGAGTAGTCGAAAAATGAATGGCTGAAAATAAAAATTTCATAAAAAATGATGATAAAATGCTTAAATTTAAGATCAGAGATACTGATCTTACTCTAAATAGTTCAAAAAAATTTTTATATAGAAATTTTATCAGATTTGGATTGTTTTACACCGTTAAACTTACAAACGCATCTCATCTACCATTGAAATTGTCAATTTTGAGACCCTTTGATCACTAGCCAAATAATGTCGAAAAATTATGAAATTTAGTTTCCAAACACTTTTAATAGTGTAGATCAAGTCTAGCGGAGCCGATCGTCGATTTGGAAGCCGCAACATCGAAAACAACTTGGTAGCACAGAGGCCTCCGTGCTACCGATAGTATACCAGCCTAGCTCTATATATATATATATATATATATATATATATATAGAATCAGGCTACTATACTATTAATAGCACCAAGTCATTGGTGCTATTAGGTTTTCGGCGCTTGGATGAAGGGATGTGCCGCTAGGATGATAGTTACATATATATCTTGTGCTTTCGAAAGTACGAGGATATATATCTCCGTACTTTCAAATTATTTTTTGATGATGGGATATTCGATTCGACAATCGGCTATGTTAGGTATGATCTACGCTATTAGAACTATATAGAAACCAAATTTCATAATTTTTCGGCATCATTTGTCAAGTGATCAAAGGGTTTTAAAAAAGACTATTGTAATGGCCGACGTGGCATGTTTGTAAGTTCAACGTATAGAATAATCCAAATTAAGTAAAGTTTTAATAGAAAATCCTACTTAATTACCATCAAGAGCAAAATCAATACTTTCGGCTTGAAATTAGAATTAAGTAGAAATCAAATTTCATACTTTTTCAACAATCATTTGCCAAGTGATGAAAGGGTCTTAAAAATGACTATTTTAATGGCCAATGTTGCACGTTTGTAAGCTTAATGGTTTATAACAATCCAAATTAGGTAAAATTTTAATTAAAAATTCTACTCATCATCAAAAGCAGAATTAATGCTTCCGATCTGAAATATAAATTTTTTATCACTATTTTTTATGAGATCTTTATTTTCAGCTGTTTTTTTTTGGGACTACTCGTTCACTATTCCAATCACCAAATAGTAAACCTTAGGCATCAAAGCCGGTCATTTTAGTAGTACGCTACTTCCACGTTTTGGATGCTTAGATGCCTAAGGTTTACTATTTGGTTGTTGAAATAGTATAGATCCAAGGGCCCAAAAAGTTACCCTTTAAGACAACAAAGAATTTATTTTAAATTTTTTTATCAAACGACCACCACTTTGCCCCTTTGTAAAATGACTCGGTCGATTATTCCACTTAAACAGGAACTTGTTTAAAAAGGATATTTTATATAAGGCACTCAAGTTTTGGTAAACAGTTAATAGAGAAGTAAAATGAATCTAATCATACGTGAGAGTTGGCAGGATCAGCAGTTGAAGAGAAAAGTACACCAAGTCGCCATGTCACGAATAGTATAGAGACTATCCATGTTTACATTTCACCTTTTCGTTCTTTTCTTCCCCTTTCTTCTAAACGTATAAATTCAAGTAGGCTTGACTAAATATTAAAATAATTTGGTTTATAATTCTCTTTATTGGTTCAGAATTAAGTAGTACAGCTTATAAAATTTGTCATGATATATATATATATATATATATATATATATATATACCTTCCAGTGGTCGGTAACCGCTTCTTTGATATAAGCAGCATTCTCATAAGCAACTTTTGAGGCCATCATGGCGAGGTCTGAATATTCTTTATATAAGCTGCCTTCTCGGAGCTCTATTAATGAGAAATTGTTGATCCAGGATTTGCTTTTGTAGAAATTGAGTCGATCATCGATTAAAGCGATGATGGACCTATAATTTGCTGCTTTGCTATCCGGAATCTCGATCGAACCTGCACAAAAATTGGACATTCAAATCTAAACATTTCGCAAAGTTTCTTACGAAAAGAGCGAAAGAAGATGCAAATTAAGCTTGAAAAATTAATTTAGAATGCACCAAAGAAAGAAGTGATCGAAATAGATCCTGAAGTAAGTCAAAATTTCTTTTTTGTGCCATATTGCAGTAAATGCCTGCGGTTTGATGATCTGTATTCTAAGTATTGTACGGTTTATATTTGTATTAAAAGAAAAGATAATTTCTCATAAAATTTATGTATCATTCCGGATATGTTTCATGTTTCTTTAAGTTGTAGAAAAAGAAGAAGAATAAACGAATAAAAGAAAAGTCATAAGGCAATTTAGTGACACCTTAACAAGAGAAAAACAAAAAGAAAAAAAAATTAAGATGAAACTCTATATATCACCTCCATACATATAATAATCCTACTGAGAAATCCATCAATGCATTATGCTAACACCAAAAGGAAAATTTCCATATGCTTGTAAATCAAGGGGTAGATTAACTAAATAGCAGCAAGAGAGCTAAATTAACCTGTGAGAGCTCTCCGTATTAAACTTATTATTCCACCATTAATGGAAATCAAGTTCAACAGGAACCCGATGACGCGCCCGAAAATCATCAACTGCTTACTAATCACCGAAAAGAACTTTTGGACGAGCAAGGTTCTGGCTGTGAGCAAGTCCACCTGCACGTTCTTGAGATCGACGTGCTTCTCGCCACCACACTCCACAAAGTTATAATTCCCCAGGGATCTTCTAAAGACCAAAAGGCTTAGGATGTGAAGTAGCCCTATCTTCTCATGGCGATAAATCACGTAGTTATTATTAGGAGATTTAGAAGCCATTGTTGAAGTGGAAGTGAGGAGAATGCAAGAGAGAGACGTAAATGTAGAGATCTAGTGCATGCAGTACGTGAGAGACTCGATCGAGTAGCTAGGATGAGAAGAAGAGGTGCAGAGAAGTGTGAGGAGGAGACCCATTATATACAAATGCGAGAGGGTACGTACCCATTTCACATGTGAAACATTTGCAAGCTGACTTTTTGGATTCACTGCACCACCACTTATGGAACTCTCCGCCGAAGTGTCTCTTTCGTAAGTTAATTTCCACTCTACAGTAGATTTAAAAAGTATTTTATTTAGGAGTCCATCTATGCTAGCTACTGTATATCACCGACAGATGAATAATAGTATTTATTATCACGTTTTAAATATTATTCTTCCTTTTCCCATTAGATTTAAAGGCATTCGAAATACTATTCCTTTATTAGTACTAGTCGTAATTAGCTTGACTCCTTATTTTAAATTTTACCGACAGTCCCTGGCCCCAGTGGTGAAGAGCTTTATGATTGGTATTCGAGCTTTCATGTTTGAACCCTAGTTATTTTATATTTTCAGCTAAGTTCAACTCTAATAAAAAAATTAATAAAGCAGTAGCATATAACCATTCTCTCTTAAAAAAGAAAACTCTTTCTTTTAGTTTCTACTCTTTATTATTATTAAAAAAAAGCCAAACATCCTGCGCATCTTTACTTACAATATGCGTCACAAAGAAATTCTATCATCCAATTATGGAGTTGCACTCTTTACATTGTTTAGAAACTTTGCTGTTAGAGTTAAGTATAATTAAAATGGATTCACAGAGAGTTAATAGGCTAATAGCCAATTTCTAATGCATATATGGAAACTAAAGAGGTGTAGCTGGGCAATAATTTTTTTTCAAAATAAAAGACCAAAGTAAAACTTTTTGAAAAGTTCGAAACTTAAAAAGAGATAAAAAGCTAAAAAAAAAAAGTTGATAAAAAAATTTAGGGACTGCTTGCTAATAGTGCAGTTTGTCTCGAAGTCATGCGATGGTAAATAATGATATGCTTATTTCATTAAAAGTGAAGAGAAATAAAATAATTTTTAATTTGTAAATACTCATTATCGATCGTTGTTTGAGTCACCGTAATATAAATTCAGTTGTAACACAAATTTTTTAAAATTCGGTAACTTCCGTAATTCTTCGTTCTTGTCAAGTGATAGCTATGCTTCTTCGCATCATTTGAACATAGATTTAAACGAATTGAAAGCTACCACGTGTAGATGACATGCCCATGATGACCAATAGCTCATGTTTAGAGTTATGGTACGTATTTGAGCAATACACGGTTTGTAGTTAAAAATGGGTTGCAGTCCTACAATTACTTTATATCCAAAATTCACTTTCTTTTTTTTTCCCCTACAGGTCTTATTATTATTATTCTTATTATTTTTTAAAAAAATAGTAAATTCTAAAACACTTAGATTAGGAATTATAGAGAGTACAATTTCTTTTTGGTCGTAGACTTTGCTTTATTTTTCTTATGGCAGAGTAAACTGCACCTCTGTTTTCTGAACATTTATTTAGATTTCGCTTTGGTCCTCGCACCTTTAATTTCAACATTAGAGATCCTAACTTCTTAATTGTATTTAAGTTTACTCTTCATGCATATTTATTAGGAATTATTTTATTTGTAATTTAATAAAGTTTAATTTAAATTGTTGATTTATCCCTATAAGTTTTAACTATCAAATATAATTCTTTGAAGCTCCAAAATTTTCAAATGTATATTTATAGATTGGCTATCATTAGTCTATTGTTTAATTTTTTAGCCGTCTAGACCATTTTGCACTTTTAAAAAATAGTTTTTCTAATTTTTTTTTAAAATTTATAATTTGTAATTTGCATAGAACTATACAAAATTTAACGAACTAGGCTAGAATACTATTAATATTACCAAGTCATTGGTGCTATTAGGTTTTCGGCCCTTGGATAAAGAGATATGCAGTTAGGTGATAGTGGTCCCCTAGAGTTTAGTGGGTGGTTGGTAAAATAGTATGATATAACGGGTGTAAATGTTCAGAGGGGTAGATCGACGGCGAAATACTTGGTAGCACTAAGGGGCTGTTTGGTTTGGTATAGATGGAGGGGTAAAACTCAAGTTTCATCACTTCTAGTATTTGTTTAGGTTCAAGTCAAAAAAATAATGTAAATCAAGTTATGTTAAACCTCTACTTCACCTACTCTTGACTTCTCCTTCTAGAGTGTCGAACTCAAGTTTTACCACACTCAACTTTCTCTAAAATTTTTATTAAATATTAAAATAGAAACTCTACTTTCTTTAAAATGAGTTAGAATTACTTTCTTTTACAATGGGTTAAGATTATCTTCAAACAATAATGGGAGATTTAATTATTTAATAGGTTGGATTTTATAAGAGTAAGTTTATCACTATATTTAGGAGGTAATGGGCTATTACTTACATCAAAATAAATAATGAAACTCAAAAAATTAATTTCACTAGCATCAAATTACACCAAAATAAATAGAAGAAGTGAATGAATTTAACTTTCAGACTCTATGAGTTACATCAAAACAAACAACAAAAAAATAACTACAATTCAGAAAAACTCAAACAATACTGCACCAGAATTACATTGTATCTAGAGATTCGTCAATCCAAACGCCCCCTAGTGCCTGGTGCTATTGATAGCATTGTAGCCGGACTCAAATTTAACATCGAAACATTAAAAATGATAAATAATGTTAAATACAATTTTTTTTAAAAATCTTCTAAGAAAGAATAGCCATTTTGTAGAAGAAAAGTCAACTTTAATCGGTTAACTAATTTAAAGGAATATACTTGCAAACTATGCAACTTTGATTAGTTGATATATTTGAGAATTAAAAATATGATTTGGACATTTATGCATGTAATCCTAATGCATACACCTATAATGTATTTATATATTAAGGCCAATTTGCATAAAAAATGCACAAATTTTGAGCTTTTGCAAACCAGGGCCGCCTTTTTCGATTTTGCAAATTCGGTCCGAATTTTCAGCAAACTAACCAAAATACCCTTATTACTTTTTAACTCTCCTCTTTTTTTTTTTTTTTTTTTTTTTTTTTTTTTTTTTTTTTCTCTCGTTCTTTTTTTTTCTCTCTCCGAAGAAGGCAGCGGAGGCAGAGGCGGAGGGGGAAATGGCCCGCCTCGCCTCTCACCCTCAAGCCCTCGCCCTCGCCCGCGCACCACCCTGCCTTCCTCGCCTCCGACCCCGCCGAGGCCGCGCCGCGACTCTTTTTTTTTTTCCTTCTCCGGCCCTCCTCCACCGCCTCCGCAGCCCTCCGCGACGATAGCGAGGACGGTACTGCGTCCTCTTCCTCCGCCTTCGCCCTCCATCTCGGCCTTCGCCAAACCCACTTTTGGGAACCCGCCGTCCCTACCGCCGCCGCCGGCGACGAAGAAGAAGTGCTTCTCGGGGACGAGAAGCATGCCGGCGAGGAAGGGGAAAAAATAGTTACACTCCGACGAGGGCGGTGGCTGCGATAGAGGGCAAGGGAGAGGTCGTGACCAAAAAAATTGTAGAGAGAAAAAAAAAGAATAATAAAAAATAAAAATAAAAATAATATTTTTTCCTACAGGAAGACAAAAAATCATAGAAGAAGGAAGAAGAAGATGAAATTACACTGTTAAAATAATATTACACTGTTTTAAAATTTTTTTGCACTGTTTTAAATAAAAGTTGCACTCTTTGAGACAGAAATTACACTTTTTGGGATGAGAGTTGCACTATTTAGGCCAAAGTTGTACTATTTGGATGAAATTTACACTATTTCTCTTTCTCTTCCTCTACTTTCTCCAATTTACACCATTTCTCTTTCTCTTCCTCTTCTTCTTCCTCTTGCTTCCCCTCAACTTTTCCCCTCCATTTCTCTATTTGGGTGCTGGAGGCGCTCCACGCGCTCGGCCGACGACACCCCGCACCTCACCATCACCACCGTCGCCCGGCCGCCCTGCAGCGAGTGATGCGCCAGATCGGCCAGCGGATGAAGAAGTTCGCCCGCCTCATGGGCGTCCCCTTCCGCTTCGCCGCCGTCCACCCTCCCCCGGGCACCGGCGCCGACGGCGGGCTGGCGGAGTTCGACTTCCAGTCCCTCGGCCTCCGCGGCGACAACGCCATACTCGCCGTCAACTGCGTCGGCGCGCTGCGCGGGGTCCCCCTCGCGTCGCGCCGGCGCGACGCGTTCATCACCGCGATCCGGCGCCTGGAGACGCGGATCGTCACCGTGGTCGAGGAGGAGGCCGACCTCACGACAGCGGCAGAGGGGGAGGAGAGCACGGGGGAGGCGGCGGCGGAGAGGCCATGGTTCGTGAGGGTCTTCAAGGACGCGCTACGGTTCTTCTCGGCGTTCTTCGACTCGCTAGAGGAGAGCTTCCCGCAGACGAGCAACAAGCGGCTGGCGCTGGAGCGGGCGGCGGGGCGGGCGGTGGAGGACCTGGTGGCGTGCCCGGCGGAGGAGTCTGCGGAGCGGCGGGAGCGGGCGGTGGCGTGGTCGCGGCGGATGCGCGCCGCGGGGTTCGCGCCCGTCGCGTTCAGCGATGACGTCGCCGACGACGTGCGCTCGCTCCTGCGACGCTACCGCCCCTCCTACCCTCTTCTCTGGGGGTGGAGAAGGATGAGGATGAGGATGAGGATGAGGGGAAAGAGGAGGAGGAAGAAGAAGGGAAAGAGAAATGGTGTAAATTTTACCTAAAAAGTGCAACTTTGTCCTAAAGAGTGTAAATCTGATCTCAAAGAGTGTAATTTTTGTCTCAAAGAGTGCAACTTTTATTTAAAACAGTACAATTTTTTTTAAAACTGTGTAATTTTATTTTAACAGTGCAATTTCATCTTCTTCTTCCTTATTCTATATTTTTTGGTCTTTATTTTTTTCTTCTTCCTTCTTCTACAATTTATTTTTGGTCACACCTCTCCGCCAACGGCCATGGCGCCGGCGACAATGCTGCTAAGGACCCCCCGCTTCGAGGCTGCGGCGCCGCAGCGACCTCAGCGGCGTCGGTGTCGGCGGAGAGACGTCGTCGTCGGAGGCGGCGGAGGAGGTAGAGGAGGAGGGAGAGGGAGAGGGCGAGAAGGGCGGGGACGAGCTTGGAGGCGGCGATGCCATGGCAGCTTCGTTGTAGAAGCGGATGGGAAGGAGTAGGAGGAAGAAGAGAAAGAGAAATGGTGTAAATTTCATCCAAATAGCACAACTTTGGCCTAAAGAGTGCAACTGTCATGCCCCGAGACCGCCAATTTGGTCGGTCCCGGCACGCGCACAGACCGGCCGAACGGACAGAGTCTCCCCTATCCGCCCAAGGCATTACAAAACATGCATCAATACGATGTTCCAAACAGGAACCGGATACATGAGTTGCACAAGGAAAGCATCAACAAAAGAAGCATCTACTTCTATTACATCACATTTGCATATTTATACATGCCAAAATTTTCTTTTCATTACATTCATTACATCTAAGTTCCAAATAGTAGTTACATTTAACTACACTTCACTTTCTTACAAGACCACTATAATTTAATGTCCAAAAGTCGGGGTGTATCTAGGTACATAACCAAAATGGGGAAGGGCTGCTATCTACTATGCCACGCCCTTGCCTCGCTCCGCCGCCTCACTCACGGATGGACCTGAAATACATGGGGGTGAGAACTATAAACATAGTTCCCAGTGGGTAAGGCCACCCAAGAGAGAAGCTCAACCCACCAGGTCCAAAGAAAACAACACAAGTATAGGTTAGTAAATAATTAACTATTCACAACTACGATTACATGCTTAAATTTAAACATGAATGGATGCAACCTATATAAATGATATCTTTCATTTTCTCCTAAGTTCAACCCACAAGTTACATCATTCAATTTCATTTATGTTATTCTTAGAAACCTTGACATTGGTGTCGGAATCGCCGCCCACCAACCCACTTTTGGAGCACTTGGCATTGGTGTCAGGGTTACGGCCCACCTACCCACTTTTAGAGCACTTGGCATTTGTGTCAAGGTTACCGCCCACCAACCAACTTTTAGAGCACTTGGCATTGGTGTCAGGGTTACAGCCACCAACCCACTTTTAGAGCACTTGGCATTGGTGTCAGGGTTACCGCCCACCAACTCATAATTAGAGCACTTGGCATTGGTGTCAGGATTACCGCCCACCAACCCACTTTTAGAGCACTTGGCATTGGTGTCAGGGTTACCGCCCACCAACCAATATTTAGAGCACTTGGCATTGGTGTCTGAATCGCTGAGTAACCAACCCATTTCGAATACTTGCGGCATTGCCGCTTCCAATTGGCATTGGAACCAGAATCGCTGAGTAACCAACCCATTTCGAATACTTGCGGCATTGCCGCTTCCAATTGGCATTGGTACCAGAATCGCTGAGTAACCAGCCCATTTCAAATACTTGCGGCATTGCCGCTTCCAATTGGCATTGGTACCAGAATTGCTGAGTAACCAACCCATTTCTCACTAATCACGGAGTTACCGCTTAGTGTTGGGCACCGGGCAATGGAATCGCCATCCCCATCTTGGTCCCAATTTCCGAGTAGCGGATTCACCGCCATCAATACCCGTGGGTAGCGGAATTGCCGTATACTTCCCACTTAGTCACACACGATTCTTATCAACATTCACAACCTATGTTCAATGACACTAGGTTCACATTATCATTTCTAACCTATGTCCAATGACACTAGGTTCACATCATCATTTCCAACCTATATCCAAATGACACTAGTTTCACTAAATTCACAAGTCACACTCTCTTTTATCACTAGAGAATTACAACTACACACAATTTGGTGCAAGTTATCCCATAACTAATCATGATCCATGAATCCATAACTAATCATGATCCATGAATCATGATGTCCAATTGTCAACGGTTCATGTACATACTTGTTCAACTACCTGTATGTCACTTGGGCACACTAGGTTATCATACATGCAACATGTCTCAAAGTATGTAGGATTAAGTAATACTTATTTTCACCTACATGCGAGGTGAGCCCATGACTCCAATCATTTAAACAATTATTCTTGCCAACATGCACATTTCAACCTATGTTCAATGACACTAGGTTTACATCATCATTTCCAACCTATGTTCAATGACACTAGGTTTACATAATCATTTCCAGCCTATGTTCAATCTCACTAGGTTTACATCATCATTTCCAACCTATGTTCAATGACACTAGGTTTACATCATCATTTCCAACCTATGTTCAATGATACTAGGTTTGCTAAGTACACAATTCACATGCAAATCATGTTCCTAGAGTCATGATATCAATTTAGGAATAATTCATGCATGTATTTGTTTATCCACCTATTTATCACTTAGGTTTTCAAGATTCTCACGCATGCAACCTTCTTTCATGAAGTATGAACATGAAACACATAATTCCACATATATGCAAAATGAGCACATAGCTCAATTTTATTTCACAAGTCCTTTATGCCAACATGCACAATTATACACTAGGGTAACATACACTACCATTTTTTATTATGGTTATTTTACCCTAGACATGGAAGTGACCTAATCACTTCGGTGCAACACAAACCCACCTTATGATACCCCAATTGCTTGTAGACACTTGCAATCGGGCCGTACACTTTGAATCTCTTAGCTTGTTGCCCTATAATACAATAAGAATTCGTTGCTCCGAGTCGAACTCAAAATAATTTTATTTCTTGGAATCACTCGAAATCGAGTTGTCCCACATGATTTCCTAACCCTCAACTAGGGTTCTAAAGGGTTAAAATATTTTTAAACCTCTCCATAAGAAAACCTCTCTTTCAACCTAGGGGTTTACATGCATGCATGTAAGAGCCCAAAATTACATGGCCAATCCCCACCATTTGTGGTCTAGATTGCCAAGAGTTTTAAAAAACTTCAAAATAAGAGATCAATTCTAATGTTTAAACCCAAATCATCAAGAACTCAACTCTAGCCCAAACTCCTCTAGCTTATTCTTGCTCCAAGAAACTCTTTTCCCACCTTGGAAGCCTTTCCCAAGCTCAAATCCTTCATTTCTCCAAGTTTTGGAAGGATCTCTAGAGAGAGAAAGTAGAGGAGAGGAATAGGAGAAGTAGAGGAAGAAGAGAGAAAATGAAGAAGACAACCCCCCAACCTCCCCTCATAAGCCTACCACATGAAATGACCAAAATACCCCCTTTTAGGCATTCTGCGCAGTCCGGGTTCGGATCCTGCAAGCCGGGTCCGGAACCCGTAAGCAATTTCAGCATTTTCGCAGCTGGGGTCCGGATCCCATCCTCGGGTCCGGATCCGGACACTGTGAACAGAGTTTCCAGCCTTTTTTATTTTCTTTCCATTTTCACTCTAAAACTCTGATTTTTATTCCGTTTTCTCTCCAAATTAAATCCAACACAACCGAAACTCATCAAACCCACTTCTTATCATTCCGAAATCCTCAGAACTCAATTCTAAACATGTTTAACTCACTTCTCAATTGGATTTTGTCCAATTGGCCGAAGTTTAGTCTAGTACACCGAATTTCCGTTCACTACATTCCTCCCTCTTTAAAAGGAGTTTCGTCCGTGAAACTAAGATCACACCTCAACTCGACTTGTCGAGTAAATGAGGGTATCATTGCGTTCTCACACTCCTTAGCGGCTTCACGCTTTTTGTGATTGCTCAAGCGGCTCATAACGAAGGATGTGGGTTCGATCGCGATCATGCTTGCGGAATGTGATTACATGAAATACATTATGAACTCCCGCAAGTCGGTGACAGCGCAAGTCGAAATGTAACGACCCTACTCGGGTGGCATTTCTAAGGAATTGTGGTCATCTACCGCATACATTTCCATTCAACCGACGATCGCCCGAAAATCTTTTTTTTTCATCGGGCCCGTGTCATCGTCAACCGTCATAGACGACGAACCCTATAAATGCTACTAGGTTTCCTCTGAGGTCAGGACTACCCTTCATCCTCGTGGTGTGGATCCGACAAGAATGAACCAACTAGTCAAATGGTCCACCACCACACAAATTGCATTCGGGCAGACCCCCTCGATTCACACAAGGATCCACAGGGTATCACTCTATTACCCTGTCCCAACACTTTGCATCGTCAACTTATTCTGTCAATGACTACAACTGGTCCAACACCTTGGCCATTCGAGAGTCTAATCGTCGCATGTGACTCTCATTCACATTTATTGTCCCATTATGGAACTCACCCTGATCCGATTACCGGCATTGCTTAGAGACAATATCATTGGTGCATTGCTCGATCATGAGTGACCCTACCATACGTGGACTTCCAGCTCTACAGCGAGATGGCACATTAGGCACATCCACAAGTTTCAGTCCACTTTGAGAGCATAGTCCTTAAAACCCCACGTGGCTTTTACTATCCCAATGTCTCATAAGAGCACATCACTTTACTTTCATTTGCCACGGGTCAACATCACGTTGTTTTCGCGACGAGTCCACGCGAACACTCTGTTCGTAATCCGATTTCATCTCATCGATAATGCCAGACTCAGCAGTTCCAATTAGGCGAGCGGCATGACTGAGCCTCCGCTCCTCAGGTCACTACCCTCATTCCTCCTAGACACGATCAACGCTCTCATACTATCAGAGCCATCGGTTAAATCGCTAACCTCAATTTATCACAGATGGTCCATAGACCAAACTCTCACGTAGGCCTACCGCCTAAATCCGTCTCAAGATCGCGCAACGTCTCTCGTTCGCACGCGTAGACCCGATCATCAATTGGCGGAGTCCTCACTTGGGACTTCGCACACACACTCCAACCAGGAGCAACCAAGACCCCAAACCACTACAAGTCCTCGGGTTGGGTCATATTTACACCCTCGGTGTACTAACGATCACACAATCTCACACGTGGCATTCCACGTTCCTAGGTCATTGCTCGGACTATCGCCCCGACCATAAGTCGCCGCCCCACCCTCAGGTCTCGGACCGCTGTCACACACAGCTGACTGCGCCTGTCCATGTGGCCCCAGGCTCCACAGTCCACACGTGGTTCGGGCACGGATCGTCCCCAAGCAATACCCGCCACCGTCGTCACACACGACACGCCCTACCGAGCAACACAAACCTGTATCGGCTCCTAAGCACCTAGTGCGAGCCACCAACCCTACGAGCAGTCCATGGCCTGCTTCACACTTAGCAATGCTCAAGTGCTACTGCCAACAAACCTCTCGGCTGAACATAATCCGCACTCCACGAGTACCTATACTCGGGCGTTCTACGCTTGTATGCATTTCCGTACAAACATAAGCACTAAGCAATCTTGCCTATGCACAAAAACCATGCAAGTATAATTTTCCTACCTCGGGTTGAGATACTACTAGACCCACTCGCCAAACCTTGGCGACTGTTTTATTATTTTCGCAACGATGATTCCACTTTCACCATTTGGTTCGCCGGATCGACATCCGAAACTCTAGGACTACTAGGATGTCCTCGAGTGCCATGACTTGACTCTCACAACTGGCTACTCACATTGCCTTGAGAGTCAGTCCACCATTTCCATCCCTACCATGAGCCCTATCCTTGGCTCATTACCAGCAATTCGCTAGTACCATGTAATCACCTATCCATTTTGGTAGGCGATGCACTTTCCATGACACGAGCATGCCAGGGTACCCAACACCTTCCCATATCTTGGTCCTTACTATATTTACACATGAATAGTAGCAAACGACCACATGATAAATGCATGCAATGCTTCAATGTCACATCATGCTCTACATTTAATTTCTTTAGTTATATCATACCTGCCACGACGTCGTCGGTAGCAGTAGGCTCCTCAACCTGGATCGCGTTTCCATGGCCACTTGGAGCCCGTTGCGAATCCCCCGGTTGCCTTAACATCGGCGCACGCTCTCTAGACCTTGCCGCAGGTGGCATACCCGCACGCTGTCTCAGAGAGGAGAAGGTCGTCGCAAGCGTCAGGGCCCGGCTATCCCCCTGCGGGCACTCATCCCGTGCATGGCCCGGTTGCCCACATCTGAAGCACTTGCCCTCTCGCCATTCGCACTATTGTGGGTAATGAGGGCCCCCACAAATAACACATCTCGCCGAGGATTGAGTATAGTAAGTCCCCGGGGCTCGGGATCGCAAGCGGGAACACGTCGGAGTTTGTCCAGAACTCCACTGACCACCAGATCCGCTTGATGGTCGTCCTTTCCCTTTTTCCTTGTCATAAAGTTCGCGCTCCTCCCGCGCGGTGACCATGCCTTGTTCCACTCGCAAGGCTCGATCCAACATCAACTTGAAAGGTTGCACATGGTGCGCTATAACAGGTGCAACTACTCCACAGTTTCCTGGAGTCTCTTGATCCGCTCTTCCTGGCGCAGAGCAGCCTCCTGCTGTCGTTGCACCACACCAGCTTGTTGCCTCATCACTCCAACGAGTGTGGCCAACTATTCACGGAGCTCTGGGTCTCCACTCGCTACGGATTGCTCAGGGACCCCACTTGGCCCATCCCGCATCGATCTTATTGAAGATCGCCTGCGCGGTGTCATCGCTTCCTAAAACACGACAATTCCGATAAAATCCTCGACCTTCTAGGTCAAGTACAAACAATCAATACAGACACAGACTCAAATCAGGCGAAAGTCACACAAGGACGTCTATTCTCATCACTCGGTTTCATGTTGTCGGCCGCCAACGTGAACACCCTCGGCTGAGAATAAACTACACCTTGAATCTATCTCTAACATCTTATTAGAGGCATACTACACTCGACCCAATTGTTTCATCTTTCGCCACACGTCACAAGTACTCGTCGCTCACGAGCCTAGGTCCTTATGGTTTATCATCCTAAGGTCTCCTAGGTCCTTATAAACTATTTTTACGCTCTGATACTACCTTAATCTGTCACGCCCGGAGACCGCCAATTTGGTCGGTCCCGGCACGCGCACAGACCCGCCGAACGGACAGAGTCTCCCCTATCCGCCCAAGGCGTCACAAAACATGGATCAATACGATGTTCCAAATAGAAACCGAATAAATGAGTTGCACAAGGGAAGCATCAACAAAAAAAACATCTACTTCTATTATATCACATTTGCACATTTATACATGCCAAAATTTTCTTTTCATTACATTCATTACATTCATTACATCCAAGTTCCAAATAGTAGTTACTTTTAACTACACTTCACTTTCTTACAAGACCCCTATAATTTAATGTCCAAAAGTCGGGGTGTATCTAGGTACATAACCAAAATGGGGAAGGGCCGCTATCTACTATGTAAGATAGGGGGTGCCCTAGGATCTATCTAGAGTATATCAATCACCTAGAGGGGGGTGAATAGGTGTATAAATAAAAATCACAAATCTCAATGCGATAAAGTAATGCGAAAAATAAAATCAGCACATCGAGATTTACGTGGGAAACTCCACCTTGGAGAAAAACCCACGGGACCAACACGCGATAACAATCCACTAAGAATAAAAGATTACAAGGTGATTACCGACTCCACGGACTTAACCTCTCCCTTCTCTTCAGCGGATCACGCGCACCAACGGGTTGTCCACGCCCCACGTCCGAGTCCACGAACGCCACGTCCCGAATCCACGAGACGCCCAACTTCGAATCCACGAAGTCAACAACACGTCGAATCCACGACGCACGCACACCCGAATCCACGAGCACCAACGATCCGAATCCACGAATCGTCCAACTTCGAATCCACGAAGTCTTGATCACGCCGAATCCACGACGCCACTCGAATCCACGAGCAAGAACAAATAACGTTGATGATGTAACGTTGGTGATGGTTTATTGCTTAGAATAACATTGAAAATCTGTGGGAATAATCTCTAAGCAATCCTCAAATTGATTCTAAAAGAAT
This sequence comes from Puya raimondii, assembly GCA_016920855.1. Classification (NCBI taxonomy): domain Eukaryota; kingdom Viridiplantae; phylum Streptophyta; class Magnoliopsida; order Poales; family Bromeliaceae; genus Puya; species Puya raimondii. The sequence continues at coordinate 208,953,777 of JABWPP010000050.1, read as the reverse complement.
ATTAGAAATTAGGGCACCATGAATCAATTTGAGAGAAGCTTGATGTAGAAGATGAGGAAAAACGGTCACCTACAAGCTTCTAGGGTTTCTAAAAGATAATCTATGCTTCACCACGTTTTAGAGACACCCCCACATCTTATTTATAGGTTTTGAAGCAATCCGAAATAGATTAGGATTAAAAACAGTTTTTAGAAAGGTTTGGAAGCAAACCGATTTCGACTAGGATTGAAAAACTGATTTTAGAAAGGTTTGGAACCAAATTAGGATTGCTAAGATATTTTAAGAAATATACCATCTTATTTACATGTTTGGGAGACATTAGAGTCAAAGTAGGATTGAAAAAATAACTTTCCAAAACTTCGCAACGGGTCGGGGTCCGGACCGCGGGTATGGGGTCCGGACCTTGACACTCTCCAGGCGTTTCATTGTCCGGACCCCAGCTATCAGGATCCGGACCCGGTCTGCGAAACAGCCTGGGGTCCGGACCTCAGCCCTCAGGGTCCGGACCTCCGCCCTCAGGGTCCGGACCTCATCCTCAGGGTCCGGACCCTCCCTGCGTGACAGCCAGGGAGGCGTACGGGTTCCGGACCTCATCCTCAGGGTCCGGACCTCGAAAGTTGGAAAACTCATTTTTTATATTTTAAAACATTTTTTATCCATTCTAATGTCTTCCAAACACTTGTAAATGTTTATAAATCATCATCAAGATTATTTAAACTTTACCAAGCATCGTGAATTCAAACGGTGAGTCTTCGAGTCTTCAATCTTTGTCTTTTCTTCTTTGAACATTCAAGACTCCGACTCACTTCACGAAATATGCCAACATAAAATCCGTAACAATCTCCCCCTTTGGCAATTTCGTGACAAAACCCAAAATTACATAAAACACTCACGATGCATATCTCTTCAAAAAATGAAATTCATTGCCATCACCAAAACAATGAACTTCTCGCGTGAAAGATCCAAATAAAATTCAAAATTACAATTTTGTAACTCCTAAAACAAACTCTATAACTTAAAAAAAAACATGGAGTTTTGAAGTCTTGAAAGATCTGCAAAAAATTTACATTCTCCACAAACAATGTTAGTAGAAAAAATATATCTAAATCTCTCCCCCTTTGTTCATGCAATCTCTCCCCCTATGTTTATGCGTCTAAGTCATCATTACCTCTCTCCCCCTTTTTGTCAAAAATTGCCAAAAGAGAAACACCAAAAATAGAGAGAAGTTCGAGAGAAATCAATCAAAATACAAGTTGAAAGCTTTTCAATTTTGAAACCACTTGTTATAAAATTTCAAGCAATGTTAGTGCATGAGAAATATAAATTCACATTGACTTCTTTCAATCCCTATTAATTTCATAAGAATTAAGAATTTTACTACACACTCACCATAATGTAGATAAAATATTACACGATTTCTTAACTCATATAAACTTCAAAATCAAGTCATCAAAAATAATCTAAAGGCTCAAAAGCTATCAAGATGTAAACGAATTATGAAGATGACTTAAGGGATTCATCAAAGAGACAGAAAATTTGTTGCACAAACATTCAAATTTGAGATAAAACAAATAGCACAAGGGGTGGCTCTTTGAGCATCTTTCATGTATGTGGACCACCTTATAACTCCGAAAAATAAAATTTGTGACTTTTTCCTTTTGCATACTTTTGCACTTGTATATATATATATATATTTTCGGATATGCAATTTAATTCTCATGTGGTAGCTGCACACACTAACCGGACGACCGGGGTGGTAGCTCTTTCCTCCATATGGTGGTAGTTTTCACACTCCATTAAGGATGTAACTCTTTCCACATCTTTCAAAGTATATGAGCATTTTATTTTATATAACAATAACTCCCCCTCGCTTATGCAATCTCTTAGTTGAAAGAATATGTGACAAATTTTAGTCCATAAGAGAATGACTATTCATCAAATTCAACACACACAACCGAGATAGGTTAAGCTCCTAGAGATTACACATGATTGCCTAAATTTGATGAATATAAGTATGAAGAATTCTCATAATAAATTATCTTCAAATATAATGAAAATAAAGTAGAACCGATAATTAATATGAGATTAATTAAGAGTGAATGAAAGTGAACTTATTGATATTCAATGCACTATTTAATGTTCTAATCATTCAAAGAATCCAAAAAATTGTAACAATGAAAACACCAAAACGTGTAATGCAATAACCAAAAGATATGCAATAAAAACCGATCAAAGCACTACACTAAGTCAAAACAAATTAAGACTTTAGAGAAGGAAAGATATCACCTTTCCGAACCCAAACTTGTCGGATTGTTGATTGCCTTGGTTTGTTGACGTTGGGCACGGTTTGTTTTGACTTTTGATCAACCGTGGGTCTCACCATCGCATTCCGCTTTGGAGTATTTGAGTGTTGTGGCTTTGACTTTCGGTTGACCTCGGGTACTCGACCTTTTTGATGTTGCTTTTGAATCCGTGGGGGTTGTCGAGTGTTGGAAGATGCCAATAGATGCTTAGAAGATGCCACTTGAGTTTTCTTTTTATGGCATGTCTTCTTGATATGTCCTTTCTTTCCGCATCTATGGCATACTTTCTCTTTTACACTTGTTGAGACTTTGGAAATAGAATTTTTTATCTTCTCAACAAATGTCCGCTCATATCCAAGTCCAAGTTTACTTGTTTGACCCAATCCGAGCATATCATCAAGTTTCTTTGTACCGGAGGAGAATTTTTGTATGTCGGACTTGAGTAGATGGACTTGTTAGACATGAATTTCCTTATATTGTAGTTCGAGAAAGCCAACCTTTTCTTGATGCGATTTGATCGTTATCTCCGATTGGTTGAGCTTTTCTTGGAGGATTTTGTTGTTCTTCAATATGTTTTCCCTTTCCTCCTCAAGAGCTTTAGATGTCTTCTTCAAGTTGTTGTTCTCATCTTCAAGCTCGAGTAAATGCTTCCTCAACTTCTTATTGTGCTTAGCCATATTCTTCGATTCGATGAGTAGTTGATTATACGCCTCGGCTAAGTCCTCATCATCCGACTCCCCCTCACTCGAGCCATCGTCGCTCGACGTTTCATGCATAGAGGAAGAATCAAAGGGGTTAGCGATAATAGATGATAAGCAAAAAGTAGAGGGAGAAGGAGAAACATGTGAAGAGAAAGCGATTGCATCATTAGTTTCTTCTTTACTAGAACTTGAATCATTGGAGGTAGAATCATCCCAAGTTCTAGCTTGTAGAGCCTTCTTATTATAGGACTTCTTAGAGGGACAATCCGTGGCGATATGGCCATAGCCTCGGCATTTGTAACACCGGATTTCCCCTTCAAGTTCCTTTTCTTTAGAAGACTTTTCAAACTTCTTCTCTTTAGAGAATTTAGAATTTGAAGATCCTTTAGAAGAAGATTTGGATGTAGATCGATTTGACTTGTTCTTCCGGAAATTCCGACGAAATTTCTTCGTGAGACGCTCCAAATGATGTTCAAAATCGGCGAGCGAAATTTCTTCATCGGAATTCGAGTCGTCGTCTTCCTCCTTTGTTGAATTAAGTGCAACACCTGTACTTTTAGAGAAAGACTTGGAAGAAGATTGATTAGTAGGAAAAGTCATTTCATAAGTTTGTAAAGCGCCTACTAATTCATCTACTTTCATATCATCCGGATGATTGATCGTTTCAATAGCCGCGACTTTCGCCCTAAAGCGCTCCGGAAGTGTTCGAAGGATTTTTCTAACGACTTTAGATTCCGGGATCTTCTCTCCCAAGTTAGCACATGTATTAATGACATCTTGGAGTCTAGTAAAATAATCAATAAACGATTCATGCTCCTCCATGCGAATAGAATCAAATTGACTCGTAAGCATTTGAAGCTTTTGTATTTTAACTAGACTAGTACCCTCATGTGTAACTTGTAGAGTATCCCAAATCTCTTTAGCCGTTTCACACGCCGAGACACGTGTAAACTCGGTTTGTGATAAGGTATTAAATAAAGCATTTATTCCCTTACCATTAAAAGAAGATAAATCAATTTCATCCTTCGACCACTTATTCCGTGGCTTAAGTACAGTCGCCTCATCAACCACTTCGGTTGGATGTTTCCACCCGACTTCAATGGTTTGCCATACACGCTCATCAATTGCGATGAGGAAGGCTCTCATCCGGACTTTCCAATAGGCGTAATTGGTTCCATCAAATAGCGGTGGCCTAAATATGTTACCACCTTCACCCATTATGATATATAAAGTCTAGATCCTGCTCTGATACCAATTGTAAGATAGGGGGTGCCCTAGGATCTATCTAGAGTATATCAATCACCTAGAGGGGGGTGAATAGGTGTATAAACAAAAAAATCACAAATCTCAATGCGATAAAGTAATGCGGAAAATAAAATCAGCACATCGAGATTTACGAGATTTACGGGAAACTCCACCTTGGAGAAAAACCCACGGGACCAACACGCGATAACAATCCACTAAGAATAAAAGATTACAAGGTGATTACCGACTCCACGGACTTAACCTCTCCCTTCTCTTCAGCGGATCACGCGCACCAACGGGTTGTCCACGCCCCACGTCCGAGTCCACGAACGCCACGTCCCGAATCCACGAGACACCCAACTTCGAATCCACGAAGTCAACAACACGTGGAATCCACGACGAACACCCGAATCCACGAGCACCAACGATCCGAATCCACGAATCGTCCAACTTCGAATCCACGAAGTCTTGATCACGCCGAATCCACGACGCCACTCGAATCCACGAGCAAGAACAAATAACGTTGATGATGTAACGTTGGTGATGGTTTATTGCTTAGAATAACATTGAAAATCTGTGGGAATAATCTCTAAGCAATCCTCAAATTGATTCTAAAAGAATATTAGAAATTAGGGCACCATGAATCAATTTGAGAGAAGCTTGATGTAGAAGATGAGGAAAACGGTCACCTACAAGCTTCTAGGGTTTCTAAAAGATAATCTATGCTTAACCACGTTTTAGAGACACCCCCACATCTTATTTATAGGTTTTGAAGCAATCCGAAATAGATTAGGATTAAAAACAGTTTTTAGAAAGGTTTGGAAGCAAACCGATTTCGATTAGGATTGAAAAACTGATTTTAGAAAGGTTTGGAACCAAATTAGGATTGCTAAGATATTTTAAGAAATATACCATCTTATTTACATGTTTGGGAGACATTAGAATCAAAGTAGGATTGAAAAAATAACTTTCCAAAACTTCGCAACGGGTCGGGGTCCGGACCGCGGGTATGGGGTCCGGACCTTGACACTCTCCAGGCGTTTCATTGTCCGGACCCCAGCTATCAGGATCCGGACCCGGTCTGCGAAACAGCCTGGGGTCCGGACCTCAGCCCTCAGGGTCCGGACCTCCGCCCTCAGGGTCCGGACCTCATCCTCAGGGTCCGGACCCTCCCTGCGTGACAGCCAAGGAGGCGTACGGGTTCCGGACCTCATGCTCAGGGTCCGGACCTCGGAAGTTGGAAAACTCATTTTTTATATTTTAAAATTTTTTTTATCCATTCTAATGTCTTCCAAACACTTGTAAATGTTTATAAATCATCATCAAGATTATTTAAACTTTACCAAGCATCGTGAATTCAAACGGTGAGTCTTCGAGTCTTCAATCTTTGTCTTTTCTTCTTTGAACATTCAAGACTCCGACTCACTTCACGAAATATGCCAACATAAAATCCGTAACATACTATGCCACGCCCTTGCCTCGCTCCGTCGCCTCACTCGCGGATGGACCTGAAATACATGGGGTGAGAACTATAAACATAGTTCCCAGTGGGTAAGGCCACCCAAGGGAGAAGCTCAACCCACCAGGTCCAAAGAAAACAACACAAGCATAGGTTAGTAAATAATTAACTATGCACAACTACGATTACATGCTTAAATTTAAACATGAATGGATGCAACCTATATAAATGATATCTTTCATTTTCTCCTAGGTTCCCACAAGTTCCATCATTCAATTTTATTTATGTTATTCTTAGAATCCTTGGCATTGGTGTCGGAATCGCCGCCCACCAACCCACTTTTGGAGCACTTGGCATTGGTGTCAGGGTTACCGCCCACCAACCCACTTTTAGAGCACTTGGCATTGGTGTCAGGGTTACCGCCCACCAACCCACTTTTAGAGCGCTTGGCATTGGTGTCAGGGTTTGTGAGACCCCAGATTAGTCATATATATGAGATATAATAGGGCTAAAACTCTCAACCCGGCTTAAGCATTTTCGGCGGTGGCTAGGCCGAAGAGGTTGAGAGAGTTAAGCATGCTAGGACGGGAGTAGTCCTAGGATGGGTGACCCCCTGGGAAGTTGGGGCGTCACAGTTGGTATCAGAGCCAATTATCAGCCGAAAGTGTGAGATGAGTCTCGGCTGAGCCAGGTGTACAGCGGGGAGAGCGAGGCTCTCGTGCTGTTGACTGTTGTGGGTGGAGCTTGGCTCACCACAAAGTCGGTTTAGGCTAACAAGACGAGTCTCACATCACCTGGTACTTGTGTGTCTGAGCCTGACGAGGACGTCAGGGCTTAAAGAGGGGAAGATTGTGAGACCCCAGATTAGTCCTATATATGAGATATAATAGGGCTAAAATGTCACGCCCCGGGCTAGTTTTAGAAGCGAAAATACGTGCCAATTTTTTTTGAAAGTCTAGCCTGCGCCAAGTACAGACCTGCCACAAATACAGGGCCCACTGTCCACACGGACAGAGCCTCCCTTGTATTTGCACGGCGTACACAACATACAAACAGGATCACAACCACCATTCATTTATCACACAAACCACAACAACACAATAAGATTCATACAGCTAACAGTCCTTAAACCTGTATGAATCTAAACAAGTCCTTAGGCGAAGGATGATGCGATGCACAAACCACAGATCATTCTATAAAACTGCTCCTTACCCAGAAGCTTTATTTTGAAATCCTAATCTCAATCATTTAAAGATTATTTGAAAATCGTTCCCCACAAGAGAACTCTCTTTTGAAATCCAAAAAGTCGATCGATCGGAAATCCATTTGAAAATCGTTTCCCACACGGAAACCTTTATTTGAAAACACTAGCACGAAGGGTAGAAATCCAAGATACACAATGTAAAGCCATAAATAGAAGTCTAGTAAGCAACGTCATCTATAATGTCTAAGCATGCAGTCAACACAACCAAAATGTAACTGAACCACATCCACAACTAGCTGGTAAAAGGATAAGGATGATAACCAAATCTGGAGGGAGGAGCCTCACAAGTCGGGACCTCTAGTACCACTAACTAGGCGTGCCTCGCTGCGTCCCGACTCCCACCACCCTGCTCACCTGAAAACAACAACGATGGCGGGGGGTGAGAACATGTAAACATGTCTCCCCTCCCAGTGGGTACCGCAAGCCGACGAAGGCGAGGTGTACACACCGGCACGAGGGTCAACAGATAGATAGATAAACAAGAACAGTAGCACAGGTTAGCACAGTATAACCAAATATGAAAAGACTAAGCTACTGTCAATATGAATCACATGCATCAACTATAAGTAACCACCAACATACCCTATCACCACCAGGCCACAGGGATCCGCACCGCAGACCACTGGCACTGGCACTGGCACTGGCACTGCCACCACATGCTCAACCATCGGCACATAACCTCCGCAGATGCACGTGCTAAGAGGCTCACGGGTCTGATGCACACGACCCTTTTTCGAAAAAGAACACCCCCAGGCGGTGGATCAGACCGCTGGCGTACGTGAAGTGCTAGAAGAGCTGTGACGATCGATGCGAATGCTCAATCCACAGAACGACAACGAGACGTGAAGCAACTGATAAGCCAAAATACGAGGATCGCTCGGAACAACAGGCGATCAACATCGACCAACGAGGTCGTCTCAATAACCATGCAACCAACAACTACTCTACTAAGGTAAGCACACATAAGTAGAGTCAACAGGAGTCAAGTGAACTAATAACGAAATGCAAGAGAAGGGATAGAAAGGTATCACCGTAGTCCACTGAACCGACTCCAGATCGAAGTACTCACCTGTCGAAACGATAGAGCCTAACACCGACGGCTCTCGGGAACCACGACAGGACCTACGAAAGACTCACAGGGTTAAGGTCCACCAAGGCGACACTAAACACATACCACTCACATCCCGAAACTGACGGATCGTCCGGAAACCCACCGGGACGATCCCGAAACCACACTAAGCCCCAGAGGGGTACCAACAACCAAACCAGGTCCTCCGCTGTCCCCAAACACACCACAACAAGGTGACAGGACAGCGAGCACAAGCTCGGGGTGCCACGAACACAAACGCACCCGAAACGGCTTTCCGGGTTCCCAAAAAATGCCGATTTGGCATCGGAACCCTTCGTCACTCATCCGCTGTCCTCGCAACTTCGGGACAGCGATGAGGAACAGCCAACGAGGCTATACGATGAAGCCAAGTCGCTCGCGAAACCAGCAAGTGAGTCGCACGACTAAAGCACGCGTTACATCGACTATTTCGTCGGAAAACGCACAGGAAATCAATCCGGATCTTCGCGAAGGGTGAAGGGGTTGGACAACCAGTCCACAGGGTCACAAGGGTCATGCCCTTGCGGCCCGCAGCATCGCAACGCTGCCACAATCACTAAAGTCCCATAACAAGCAACAATCACACATAAATAAGCATAAAGAAGGCCGTTTGAGCACTCCGTTCGTCCGGACGACCTTCCGCAAGCACCAGCGGATAGGTAACGACGTAACAGAGGCCGTGCTCACAGCCCCACTACGACAGGACCAGTCGCTAGCTCAAACAACCCATAAAAATAGTGCCATTCATGCGATAATAAGGCCGATAAGGGCCAAACAGCGAAACGGCGCGCAAAAATAGAAAACTAAGGTGAGCATGGTGATCAGCGCATCGCCGCAATCATCGTGCTCACCTTCCAGAGCTTCGGGAGGCAACAGGGAGCTCCTGGCCATGCATGCGGCCCAAACCAGCCAAAACATCACCCTGACCGGAGCAACAAGCTCCGGCCGGCTGCCGGCCGACATGCAAGGCGCGCAGCGGCCAGGGTCGGATGCGGGGGAGGTGAGGAAGGGGATGCTCACCTCAACCGGCGGCAGGAAGCGGTGGCGGCGGCGCGGGGAGAGAGAGGGCTCTCGGGTGGCTAGGGCACGGCGGCGCCGACAACAAACGGCGGCGCCGACAACAAACGGCGGCGCCGGCGGTCGGGATGGCGAGCACCGGCAAGAGGGGCCCGCCGGACGCTGGATGGTCAGTGACCGCGACAGCAAAAACCGACGGCGGTGGCGGCGCAGGGAGCTCGGCCGCGGCTGCCATAGCAGTCCAGGCTGAGCCTGCGGCGGCTGCGGCGGCGTACCGGCAGCACGGGGGCGGCCGGGGAGGAAGGCGACGGCGCCGGAGGTCCTCCCGGAGCTGGCCGGAGGTGCTGTGCCGGCGGGAGGTGGCGGTGGCTCGGGTCCAACAACCTCGGCTCGCAGCTGCCCTAGCAACAGCTTGCAACTGCTCGGCGGCGCTCGGCGGCGCTCGGCGGCGGCTCCTGGCGGCGGGGCAGGTAGTCGGCAGCTGTGCCACTTCAGGGGAACCTCGGGCGTGGGTTCACCCTGGGTGCACACAGCAGGGAAAGAAGAAGAAGAATAAGAAGAAGAAGAAGAAGAAGAAGAAGAAGAAGAAAAAAGAGAAAACAAGGGAGAGAAAGGTGTTGCCGGAGTTCCCGCCGGCCAGAGGAGGTCGGCGGCGATCGGCGGCGCTCGGGGAGAGGGCAGGGGAGCTGAGGAGGTGGGTGGCGCCCTGCTGGGAGCTGAGGGAGAAGAGAAGAAAATGGAAACTCTCTCTCTCTCTCTCCACTCACACACACACACACATACATATACACACTTGCACAATTGTAAAAAGACCCTTGCAACATGGGAAATTAGTCCCAAGTCCCTCTCAGTATGCACAAAATGCCCAGACACCCCTTCACAATGATCTCACGCAAAACGGTGCGTGAAACAGGGTCCAATTCGCGAAACGATCAAAATGCAAAATGACCTCTCAGTGAAGATCTCGTTATATCTCACGATCCGACCGTCGCATGTCAGAACGGATCGCGCCATCGCGTTCAGCACTGCCGAGACATCGAATCTACCATTTTGGATCGTCAGAAATGGACTCCGAAAAGTGTCACAATCCATCCTCTCTCCGCCAACAAAACTCAAAACATAAAAAATACATAAAATACTATATATATACATATATATACACACATATACATATATATATATACATATACATATATATACATATACATATATATATATATATATATATATACATAGACCAAGTAGAGGGAGGGAAAACACTGAATTCAAATTTCCAAAATTTGAATTCTCACATAAAACTCTCAACCCGGCTTAAGCATTTTCGGCGGTGGCTAGGCCGAAGAGGTTGAGAGAGTTAAGCGTGCTAGGACGGGAGTAGTCCTAGGATGGGTGACCCCCTGGGAAGTTGGGGCGTCAGGGTTACAGCCCACCAACCCACTTTTAGAGCACTTGGCATTGGTGTCAAGGTTACCGCCCACCAACCCATATTTAGAGCACTTGGCATTGGTGTCAGGGTTACCGCCCACCAACCCACTTTTAGAGCACTTTGCATTGGTGTCAAGGTTACCGCCCACCAACCCATATTTAGAGCACTTGGCATTGGTGTCAGAATCGCTGAGCAACCAACCCATTTCAAATACTTGCGGCATTGCCGCTTCCAATTGGCATTGGTACCAGAATCACTGAGTAACCAACCCATTTCGAATACTTGCGGCATTGCTGCTTCCAATTGGCATTGGTACCAGAATCGCTGAGTAACCAACCCATTTCGAATACTTGCGGCATTGCCGCTTCCAATTGGCATTGGTACCAGAATCGCTGAGTAACCAACCCATTTCTCACTAATCACGGAGTTACCGCTTAGTGTTGGGCACCGGGCAATGGAATCGCCATCCCCATCTTAGTCCCAATTTTCGAGTAGCGGATTCACCGCCATCAATATCCGTGGGTAGCGGAATCGCCGTATACTCCCCACTTAGTCACACACGATTTATGTCAACATTCACAACCTATGTTCAATGACACTAGGTTCACATCATCATTTCTAACTTATGTCCAATGACACTAGGTTCACATTATCATTTCCAACCTATGTCCAAATGACACTAGTTTCACTAAATTCACAAGTCACACTCTTTTTTATCACTAGAGAATTACAACTACACACAATTTGGTGCAAGTTATCCCACAACTAATCATGATCCATGAATCATGATGTCCAATTGTCAACGGTTCATGTACATACTTGTTCAACTACCTATATGTCACTTGGGCATACTAGGTCATCCTACATGCAACATGTCTCAAAGTATGTAGGGATTAAGTAATACTTATTTTCACCTACATGCAAGGTGAGCCCATGGCTCCAATCACTTAAACAATTATTCTTGCCAACATGCACATTTCAACCTATGTTCAATAACACTAGATTTACATCATCATTTCTAGGGATGTCAATGGGTCGGGTTTGGGTCGGGTTTTAAAAAACCCGAACCCGAACCCGACCCCCAAATTTGAACCCGAACCCGGACCCGAACCCGACGGGTTTAAAAAATCCATACCCATACCCGACCCGACCAAATACCCGAAACCCGAACCCGAACCCGAACCCGAAACCGAAACTCAAACCCGAAGTACTATATTTGAAAATATATTGTAGTAAAATCAAAACTTTTGAGCCTTTGAGTGTACCATTGGATGAAGATCCAATGGATAGAAATCATTATATATTTTATATATTAAATAAATAAATAAATAAAATATATATAATTTATTCGGGTTCGGGTTCGGGTTCGGGTCGGGTACATACAAATCCATATCCGTACCCATACCCGTCGGGTTTTTATTTTCTATACCCATACCCGAATCCATATCCATTTAGTTCGGGTAAACCCGACCCGTTCGGGTTCGGGTAATTTTTTGGGTACCCATACCCATTGACATCCCTAATCATTTCCAACCTATGTTCAATGACACTAGGTTTACATCATTATTTTCAATCTATGTTCAATGACACTAGGTTTGCTAAGTACACAATTCACATGCAAATCATGTTCCAAGAGTCATGATATCAATTTAGGAATAATTCATGCATGTACTTGTTTATCCACCTATTTATCACTTAGGTTTTCAAGATTCTCACACATGCAACCTTCTTTTATAAAGTATGAACATGAAACACATAATTCCACATATATGCAAAAAGAGCACATAGCTCAATTTCATTTCACAAGTCCTTTATGCCAACATGCACAATTATACACTAGGGTAACATACACTATCATTTTTTATTATGGTTATTTTATCCTAGACATGGAAGTGACCTAATCACTTCGGTGCAACACAAACCCACCTTATGATACCCCAATTGCTTGTAGACACTTGCAATGCCGTACACTTTGAATCTCTTAGCTTTTGCCCTATAATACAAGAAGAATTCGTTACTCCGAGTCGAACTCAAAATAATTTTATTTCTTGGAATCACTCGAAATCGAGTTGTCCCACATGATTTCCTAACCCTCAACTAGGGTTCTAAAGGGTTAAAACATTTTTAAACCCCTCTTTCAACCTAGGGTTTACATGTATGCATGTAAGAGTCCAAAATCACATGGCCAATCCCCACCATTTGTGGTCTAAATTGCCAAGAATTTCCAAAAACTTCAAAATAAGAGATCAATTCCAAGGTTTAAACCCAAATCATCAAGAACTCACCTCTAGTCCAAGCTCCTCTAGCTTATTCTTGCTCCAAGAAGCTCTTTTCCCACCTTGGAAGCCTTTTCCAAGCTCAAATCCTTCATTTCTCCATATTTTGGAGGGGTCTCTAGAGAGAGAAAGTAGAGGAGAGGAAGAGGAGAAGTAGAGGAAGAAGAGAGAAAATGAAGAAGACAACCCCCCAACCTCCCCTCATAAGCCTACCACATGAAATGACCAAAATACCCCATTTTTAGGCATTCTGCGCAGTCCGGGTCCGGATCCTGCAAGCTGGGTCCGGAACCCGTAAGCAATTTCAGCATTTTCGCAGCTGGGGTCCGGATCCCATCCTCGGGTCCGAATCCGGACACTGTGAATAGTGTTTTCAGCCTTTTTTATTTTCTTTCCATTTTCACTCTAAAACTCCGATTTTCATTTCGTTTTCTCTCCAAATCAAATCCAACACAACCGAAACTCATCAAACCCACTTCTTATCATTCCGAAATCCTCGGAACTCAATTCTAAACATGTTTAACTCACTTCTCAATTGGATTTTGTTCAATTGGCCGAAGTTCAGTCTAGTACACCGAATTTTGGTTCACTACAGCAACTCTCATCCCAAAGAGTGTAATTTTTATCTCAAAGAGTACAACTTTTATTTAAAATAGTACAATTTTTTTTAAAACAGTGTAATATTATTTAACAGTGCAATTTCATTTTCTTCTTCCTTCTTCTATGATTTTTGGTGTTTCCTGTAGGAAAAAAATATTATTTTTATTTTTATTTTTTATTATTCTTATTTTTTTTCTCTCTACAATTTTTTTTTGTCACGACCTCTCCCTTGCCCTCTATCGCAGCCACCGCCCTCGCCGTAGTGTAACTAATTTTTTCCTCTCCCTCGCCGGCGTGCTTCTCGGCCCCGAGAAGCACTTCTTCTTCGTCACCGACGGCGCCGGCGGGGACGGCGGGTTCCCAGAAGTGGGTTTGGCGAATGCCGAGGTGGAGGGCGAAGGCGGAGGAAGAGGACACGGTACCGTCCTCGCTATCGTCGCGGAGGGCTGCGGAGGCGGTGGAGGAGGGTCGGAGAGGGAGAAAAAAAAAAAGAGTTGCGGCGCGGCCTCGGCGGGGTCAGAGGCGCGGAAGGCGGGGTGCGCGGGCAAGGGCGAGGGCATTAGGGTGAGAGGCGAGGCGGCCGTTTCCGCCTTCGCCTCTGCCTCCGCTGCCTTCTTCGGAGAGAGGAAAAAAAAAGAACGAGAGAAAAAAAGAGAAGAGAGAAAAAGTAATAAGGATATTTTAATTAGTTTGCTGAAAATCTAGACCGAATCTGTAAAATCGAAAAAGGTGGCCCAGTTTTGCAAAAGCTCAAAATTTGTGGATTTTTTATGCAAATTGGTCATATATTTCAGTATTATAAATGCATTTATCGATTCTTTATTCCATCACATATTACACAGCCCTGCTATCCGTTAACTAATAATAATCTATATAAACCTATTAATCCCCATGGCCTAATGCTGACGTGGCGCAACCCCCTTAATTTTGGGGTGTGGGTCCCACTAATTTTTATAATTATTTTTTAAAAAAATTGATTAGATTTTTTTCCTCTATTTTTTTGGGAAGATGAATAGTCATCTCTCTCTCATGGCCTTATACTAATGATGTGGCCCAACCCGTTTAATTTTTGGTGTGGGTCCCACTAATTTTTATAATTATTTTTTTAAAAATTGATTAGATTTCTTTTTTCCCTCTATTTTTTTTGGGAAGATGAAAAGTCATCTCCCATGGCCTTATGCTGATGTGGCCCAACCCGCTTAATTTTGGGGTGTGGGTCCCACTAATTTTTATAATTATTTTTAAATTTTGGCTAGATTTTTTTCCTCCATTTTTTTTGGAAAAATAAACAGTCATCTCTTTAATTTGGGCATATGGGCTCCACCGAGAAGATGGATCATTATCTCTTTAATTTAGAGATACAGGCCCCACCGAGAAGATAGACCGTCATCTCTATCTCTTCATTTTTTTTTCACTATATCCTGCTCTTTATTTCTCTCTTTTTTTTCATGTTATCTTTCTCTTTTTAGCTTTTTGGGTTTTGTTCTCGTGTGTTTTTATTTTTTCTTTTTGATCAGGCTCTTGAGCTCTCCGTGCCTGCAACGCCTGTCATTCTCTACCCACATGCATGTACGTTTATTTCCTCTTTCTCTCTTTTTATTTAATTATTAAATGTAAAATGCGTTATTATAGTGGTTTGAGTTTTTTTTTAAAAAAAAAGAACAAGGAAATAGTTTGAGAAATATATTATAGTAGCTTAAGTTTGAGTTTTTAGAAAAAGAAAAATATTTTGAAAACTCTTATATTGATTATAATGTATAATCTACTTTATTTATAATAAATAAGCTATATTATTTCATTACAATATATGAAAGTAATATTTTCTATCGATTTTTTAATTACTTTTTTTCAAATTGGCTAATTCTTTTTCCTTTTTTCTTCATTTTCTTTTTCGTTGATTGAAGATGGATCTTTATCGTTATGAATGTTGTCCGTTGCCGGATGCGTTGTCGTTACGCTGTTTCTTCTATCCATAAATGTTGCCCGTGATTTGAATAAGGACCGAATTTGCACATTAAGTAAAAATATTTAATTTTTTTCTTACATTTTATTTTTCGTTTACTTAGTAGATTACGTATTCTTTAGTTTTACAATAACATCTACTTACTATAAAGTTCATGTCACTATACTATATCAACTAAATAATTTTAAAAAGGATATGTCTCTAATCCCTTCTCTTTTTTATAATATTATAGAATATTATTTCGAATTCGCTTCATCAATATCTACCTGCTGCAACGCGCGGGCACTTCACTAGTTCTTTAATTATTTATAAAGTTTGGATCGTCAAATCAAAACTATCAGTTGGATGAATGATTGATGGAATTCATGATGGTATACGAACATAAGACGAACAAGATGACGAAAATTATTTTGAACAGTTAAGGTTAGGGACCTAAATAAAATACTATTGTTGAACAGTTAAGGTCTCAAAAATGAAGTTAAAGATGTGGGGACCAAAATGTAACTCACGCAGAACTCAATGATTTTATATATAGGGTGTGTTTGGTTCGAAGTCGGAATCGGTATCGGAATCAGAATGAGAATAAGTTGGAAACTGAATCGGAATGATTCATTACCTCATTCTGTTTGGTTTGCCACCTGAATCGGAATCGAAATGAACCATTCCCATTGTCGGTGTTTGGTTCAGACATATATCAAAAATGTAATCAAATTAATATACCAATTTTATCTTTATAATATATTAGTTTAAATTCAAACTAAAAATTAAATATTAAAAATTTATGCCAAAATTTTAAAATGATGTCAAAATTTTAAATATATTCTTTAAAAAAAATAAAACTTTGAAATTGAACGGATAATTCAAAATATAAAACTAAATTTTGATTTATTCAAATTCAAACTTAAAATTATAATTTCAATTTCAATTTGAATCCATAAATTTAATTTAAATTTTAAATAAAATTTGAATAAAACTTTAGATTTTAAATTAAATTCAAAATTTCAAATTAGATTCCAAATGCTTGATTGAATTTTAATTTTTAATTTAAGTTCAAATTAAAATTAAAATTTATAAATATAATTTTTAAACTTAAACTTATGTTTTAATAAAAAAAATAAGCTTAAAAAATTAAATTTAATCCGAACAAATCTATTCCGCCCGGATTCAATTGGGGGGATTCCCATTCACCCAGGAGTCGAAATCGGAATGAGAATCTCGCATACCAAACACCGACAAACGGAATCGTCAATTCCGATTTCGATTCCAAAGTAAAAAGAGGACGAACCAAACACGCTCATAGTGCAATTTAGGTACCCTTTGTGCATGTCATATTAGCTGGCGCGCAGCACGGATGATGGGACGTATGCATGGACGTGATGGATCATGAATTCAAGATTGCATGTGAGACCGACAGTCTCTAGCAATTATGTGAAAAATGACTTGATGATTGGTATGTTTCTGGGATCTCAAGTTTGATTCCTATTTGCTTCTCATTTTCAGTTAAGTTCATCAAATTTATTATTTTTAAAAAAGAACAAAATTGGTAGTATGCTTTTTTTTTTTTCCTTTCTCTCTCTCAAAAAATAAAAAACATCCGAGTCCCACAAAGGCACACACGTAGAAGTGAAATCAAAGGCTTCTAGGAGTAGTTAAATGAACCTAGAACATAAGTTAAAATACTAATTTTAACTTGGAATTTAAATTTGTATCCTGCAAAAGGAGAGGATAGAGAAAAAGATGACGAGAAGAGAGAAACATAATTAAAGAGATTAACATTGGTCGGTGGAATAGCAAAGTGAGAAAAAGCATGGGCGGCCGGCCACGAGAAGAAGCGCGACGTCTACTCAAATCATAATGAATTCAGACACTCGCCACGAGTTTCATTAATCCCATGTGAGCAGATTTCTTGGATTAGATGGAATTGTCGCCATCCTATATCCTCCGGTCGAAACGTGGGGTCCATGCACCAATCATGCGCTTTAGAAGGAAGTCTACTATGTAATAGTTACACTATATTATTTATGACTAAACAATTATATCTTTTTTTTGAAAAAAAATATATATAATAAAAATATTTTTCTAAAACTATGATGGGATGGTTGAATCTGTTATATTTTAGTTTAAATTTGTAGCTATATATGTAAATTGAAGTTAAATTCTAATGTAATTAAGATAAAACATAATTTAGATTTAATTTGGATTATGTAGAGTATAAGTAGAAATTTAATTTAACTAAAGTAAAAATTAGACTTATGTTTAGAAGCTATATATTATATATGCATACTACGGTCATCTTAATAAAGTCGTGTTCTAATTAGAGACCATGCTCTATTAGTTGTATAAGTCATCCAAGGTACAGTGCTTTGAAGAATAGCAACATGTTGGTGGTCCGTACGGATTGACGTGTTGCGTGAGGAAGAGCCGAGTTTGGGGTCTCACTGTGCCGAGGCGTTTTTGGGTTTCTTTTTGGCGCACGTTGTTTGTATTTGGTGTTTTTTTTATTTTTAACACTGAGATTATTTTTGTACTTCGCCTTCAACTTTAATAAGATTTTACTTCATCTTCGTTCGTAGACGTAGACCGGTAGCTGAACCATGTAAATTTCGGTATGCTCTTTCATTTTCTTTTCTTGCATTAATTTTTTTTGGATCTATTTTTCGCCGTTTCGACTTAACAAACTGATTTCAAAGCTTTTTATTTCTTTGAGCATAAAGATGACAACGAAGTTTGAGATCCAAAAATTTGACAGGACCAATAATTTTCTATCATGCCAAGTCAAGATGCTTGCCATACTTGTAGTACAGGACCAATAATTTTCTATTATGCCAAGTCAAGATGCTTGCCATACTTGTAGTAAGGATTGTAGAAGGTACTGTTGGAAAAAAAAAAGATGCCAAATTCTTTGACGCCAGAGTGGAAGGAGGAAAATGATGACAAGCTCTTATGGTAATATAATTGTGTTTATCATCAGATAAGGTATTATGCAAGGTCCTTAAATAAACGACAGCTGCAGGACTATGACGTAAATTGGAATCTCTTTACATGTCAAAATCTCTTGCCAACAAGCTGTATTTGAAACAACGTCTCTTCATATTGCGCATAACAGAAGGTACTTCTATTAAGTCGCATTTAGATGAATTTAATTTTTTTCAAGAATTTAAGTGCCGTGGCACGGGTCGTGCCGGAAACTTGCCGGCACGGTTCGTGCCGAGCCGTGCCGATGCGTCTCGGTCACAAAAAATTCATACGTGCCGACACATAATAGCATGAAATATTTATTTTCTTTAGCAACAAAATATTTTAACTGTTTATTATGTATTTTTATCAAATCTTTTGAACTTTATTGAGAAAATTACTTACTAATTTAAAGAATAGAGAGTTTTGAGCTGTACCATCGGTACGGGATCTGTATCGTGCCGATATCTTGTTGGCACGATACGGTACGGTAGATACGGTCCGTGCCGATGGGAACTTAAATCCTTAATTTTTTTTATTTTGAATCTTCGCTCGATAGATGTCAAAAGGAGGAGGATGAAACCCTTTTATTACTATGTTCTTTATCGTCCTCTTATAAAAATTTTCATGATATTTTTTTTGTTTCGATGAGATACTCTACATCTTGATGATGTCAAATTCTCTCTATTTTTAAAAGAAAGGATTGACATGCATATAAGCAATGAGACAGGTGAAAGCTTTCGGAGAAGGTTTGGTCGTTAGAAGGAGGTCTCGGGAGAAGGGTTCTGGTAATAAAGGTACATCTAGATAAAGTCAAAGTACAAAAATCTAATTTGTGGTTATTGTAAGAAAGATCACATAAAAGCTGATTGTTTCAAATTAAAAAATAGAGAACAATGAAAGAAGAACGGTGATAAGAATTAAGGTCAGAAAAATACTACTAATGAAGCAAAGCAAGTGTTGTAACAGGAGATCTGAGTACAAAATATAACGCCCAAAATATTTTTATCATTTTACAACTTAAAATTAAAATTAAAATTTATTTATTAATATTCATAAAAATTATATTACATATAAATAATAATATTAAAAATAATAGAATATTCAAAAGTATTTTAAAAATATTGTTATAACTCCGTGTATTGCATGGTTAGTCACTAGTTGATCTAATGTCTAGAAAGTATGTAATAAATATTATTCATCTATTGAGGTGAGTTGAAATCTATTTACCTTCTTCTAAATTACACACTTGCTACGCAAGGTAAAATCTAATTATGTAGACCTCTAAATGAAGATATAAACCATTAGATATGATTTTGAAAATATAAATAACTTACTCATAAAAAATTATAAGTTTTAGAAAGCTATATCTTGTGTTTCTAAAATTGACTTTTTTGAAAGTTGTAATTTGTTGATTTTGATACGACTTGATGATTAGAAAACCGGTTCCAAAATTCATAAAGTTTTATGAGTAACTTTTTTAGATGTTCTTGTTGTTATTTATTAATGATTTCAATCTCAAGTTTAACTTTTGACCCTAAAATTTATTGAAAATTGCTCCAAAGTTGTATTTTAAATTTATAAAAAACTAGTGTAAGCTATATAAGTGTAACTCTTACGGTGTAAGATATACACTCTTTTTGGGATGTACAAATAATATTTACCTTTAAAAAAAAAGAGATAATCAAAATTTTAAAAAATTAAAAGGTATTAAATAGTTATTTTTTAAAATTGATTCGAAATTTATTTTAACTTTGTATGTTTTTACCATGAATCATTCAATCCGCAATATTGACATGACATTCTTTGGCGTGGCGTACACAATAATGCAGTTGTGTGGTACACGTTTTTAAATTTATTTTGTAGTGTCCAGTAAAAGTATCCGTACGACACGAGAAAAAGATGTGTGTCCTCTCACCAGGGTGCATAGTATTGTTGAAAAGTTTTATTTGCTCTAAGCAGTTCACTAATTCACCAACCTCATTAGGTCGACCAAAACTTGAGAAGCTAGACGTGCCTAGAGGGAGCATATGGATTTATGTTCTCATCGTTCAAAACCATAAGTATCTCGTGATCAAGCTAGAATCAGTTTAGCATTGAAGAAGGTCACCGACCGTCCCTAGAACAAGTGGCAAAGGGCTTGGTGGTTGGTACCCGAGGTCCCGAGTTCGAAGGGTAACGTGCTGCTACCTTTCTCTCAAAAAAAAAAAAAAAGCATTGAAGAAGGTCATCCAAAATGATTGAACAGAAAGTAGGGTCTATTTGGTCCGCATTATCTTATTAGAATTAGAGGATATTCTTCATGAATTTTTTCAGATTTAGTTTTTGAATTTTTTCAAATTCAAAATGAAATATGAATTCAAATTTTGAATTTTAATTTAAAATTTAAATTATTTAGAAATTTAGTTTGAATATAGAATATAATTCAAAAACTAAATCTGAACGATCAAAAATTACAATTTATATAATATTTGAATTCACAATCAAAATTTGAATTTAAACTTTCAATTGAAAATTTAAATTTAAAATTTAATTTTTTGAATTTAGTCAAAATTTGAATTCAAAATCAAATTTTGATTTAAAATTCAAAATCGAAAATCAAAAAATGAATTTAAAATTTAAACCACTAAATTTTGAATGTAATTTTAAACTTAAATTCAAAGTTTACATTCAAATTTTTTAAAAAATATGTGTAAGGGTATTTTTGGAATAGTATAAATATATAAGATGAACTAAATAAAATAGTCTCATATCTGCAGAAATCTGACATACATTACTATACTGAACCAAACGAAATTATAAAACGCTAGTAGTAATCTAAATAACAGATGCCAAATTACTAGTTATGTTGAGATAACCAGTAATGCTAAATAATGTAAACCAAAAGGGCATTTATGGCGAGCATTAGAAGATCAACACGGGCCACAAAAGTCTAAAGTACTTTTTAATTCAGAAGAAATTAAATCTAAGACAGCGCCGATGGTTGGAGCTATTGAAAGACTATCACATCACCATATTGTTTCATCTCGGAAAAGCGAATGTGGTGGCGGACGCGCTAAATCGAAAGTGCGTGGAGAATCTCGCGATGTTGATCACTAACTAGACATCGCTATAGAAGGAAATGCGGCAGTTTGAATTAGAGATTATCGCATTCGGCATCTTGATGAAACTCATGACCCTTACAGTACAACCGACCTTGTTGCAGAAGATATATATATAAAAAAAGCAAGCCTCAAATGTGAAACTCCAAAAGTGCAGTCTGATATGGAGGGCGAGCGTGCGGAGGACTTTGGCTTGGACTCCAATGGAGTCTTGCGGTTTCGGGGAGGTTGTGTGTGCAAATTCGAGAGGAAATCTTAAAGAAAGCATACCGACCTCTGTATACCATACACCAGGCTGGCACCGAAATATATAAGAACTTGAAAACTCACTATTAGTGGAACATAATGAAAAGTAATATTGGGCGCTATGTGGCTCAATAATGCCTAATGTGCCAACAATTTAAGACGGAGCATCGACTTCCGATAGGCAAGTTGTAAAGTCTACCAATTTTCATTTGAAAGTGGAAGAATATCATCATAGACTTCGTCGTGGGCTTGCCTCGATAGCGAGCGAGCCACGATGCGATTTGGGTGATTGTGTATCGGTTGACGGAATCGGCTCATTTTCTATCGATCTATACCACTTAGTTGAGGGATAAATTGGCACGGATCTACATCAATGAGGTTATGCGCCTCCATAGAGTGCCAGTATCAATTGTCTTGAATCGAAATTCTCGATTCGTCTCACAATTGAGGAAGAGTCTATACAAGGCTCTTGGGATGCCCTTCGATTTTAGCCCAGCATAGCATCCTCAAAGTGATGGATAATCAGAGAGAACTAATCAGATTCTTTAGAATATGCTGTGGGTGATCGTCCTTGATTATGGGACCTGTTGACAACAATACTCGCCGATGATGGAGTTTCCCTACAACAATAGCTTCCAAGCGAGCATCTAAATGGCACTCTATGAAGCATTGTATCGCAGAAAGTGCTTATCTTTATTGCATTGGAGCGAGGTTGACAAGAGATCTATCTTGGCCTTGGACATAGTACAAGAGGCCGACGGAAAGGTGCGAATTGCACGTCAAAGTGTATTGACGATGCAAAGTCGCCAAAAGAGCTACTCTGACAAACGCCGACATTAAAGTTTAGCATAGATGACCATATGTTCTTGAATGTCTCTCCAATGCGACGAGTGAAGCATTTCGATATGCGAGGAAAGTTAAGTCCTCGTCATATCTGACCATTTGAGATGTTGGAGCGGATCGGCCCATGGTGTATCGGGTTGCACTACCCCTAAGCTTGGCGGGAGTACACGACGTGTTCCACATGTTACTAATCTATAAGTATGTACCCGATCCGACACACGTAATTGGCTACCCACCTTTAGAGTTGTGGGAGAATTTGAGCTATGACGAATATCCAGTTAGTATCCTTACCTAACAAAAGAAGGTGTTGTGGAATCGCTTCATTCCTTATGTAAAAGTGTTGTGGAGCAACTATAAAGAGCACAAAGCTATGTGGGAGTTCGAGAGCAGTATGCGGAAGCATTTTTCTCATCTATTTGGGGAGTTTACTTAAGGTATGAAATTTTAGTTTCGTAGACACTCTTTTTAAGGAGGGAGAAATATAATGTATTGAACTTTGGTAGTGCAGATTAAATTATGTTAGACATGATTAATATAGGTCTTGAAGGCATAAACTAAGTTTGGATCGAATTGAAACCAATTTGAATCAAAACAGAGTTCCAAAAGAAAGAAATCCGAGCTCCAGACCTTTTCGAACGTTAGGAATAGGAATTCAGGCAACCGAAATAGTTTTGGACGGCCCAATGCAATGCTAGGAACAAGCAAACGCTCTTCAAGGGTGAAATGTTGAGGAGGAGGCCACTTTCCGGCGCTCAGACTGCCTTATGAGCACCCGAATCTTTGTGGACCTCACTTGTGGGTGCTTGGAAACCTTCTAGACTCCCAATCCAAGAGCTAGAATGCGAGGGACTTAATATTCGGGTGACTGAATAGCCACGCGAGCGTCCAAAACACCTTCTGGCGGTCCCCCGCGGGCGTTCGAATGTCTTTCGGATGCTCAACCGGAGAGCAGGGGGTCACACAGCTTGTAAATAAATGAGCACCCGGATTCCTCTACGGGCATTAGAAACATGATTCAGATAGGCTGAGTAGGTGTCCGAATTCTGGATCAGATGTAATTATGATGCTTTCAGGGGCCCAAAAGTTTCGGCGGGTGCTCAAAACCTGGTGTAAGGGTTGAGGTTTGTTTATCCGCAAATAAAAAAATTATTAGGGGCTTTAAGTGTAATTGTAGCACTTCTATATAAGGGCTTTTTACAACCAAGCTGCCATGCCTTGGTTTATAGCGGAATCCGAACTCGCCAATAGATCTACCGTATACACGGAAAGCCTATACATACGAAGCGTCTAAAACCTGAACAAGGATAAAAATCTACCACAACTACTACAGCTAGTATCAGAGCTGAAATAAACTAGAGCAATAAAGAACAAAACCATACTGTACATAAAACATAACTTCAAGATAGTACAAGATCATCTCCCAGATGAAGAAACAAGTACAACCCAGCTAACACTGCCAGTCCTATATGTACAGTATACTTTACAAAACACTAATAGCTAGGTTTTCCACTAGCACGGTCCATAGGTAATAGTTGGGAGAGCTATCTAACTAGTAATCCCCTTACCTCGATCAGAAACAGTGGCAACATGTATAAAGAAAAAAGTCAACAACAGAGGGCTGAGAACTACTAAAACGAGTAGTTCTCAGTGGATGCCATCATTGACGACAACGACCTACCCACTAGATATACCAGAGGCAAAAGTAAAGCTACGAAATGAAAGCTGAATGAATAAATAACCGTGGAAAAGAACTACCACTACTATATCTCTATACTAAAACTATAGAAATGGATGCATCATATATATATGTGTCAACTAGCTACATGTAACGACCCGACCAGCTAGTAATAATAACTCGTTGGACCCACACCACCGCCCAAAATGCTTAAGCCCAGTTATTATTATTAGGGTGAAGTCCTCTTATATACCCAATGACAACCCTATTCCTATCCGATGTAGGACTATTGGGGTGTCACAGACTCCCCCTCCTAACGTCCTCATCAGCCCTAAACACACATAGAGCCCAAGATCACCAGGCGATGTGAGACTTGTCTCGCTAGCCTTTATCATTCCGACCCTGACTTAGCCTGTCATTGACCAACCCTGGCTTAGTTTGTCATTCCGACCCTGGCTCAGCCAAGACTCATCTCACATTTTTGACTGGTGAACCGGCTCTGATACCAAATGTAACGACTCGACCAGCTAGCAATAATAACTCGTTGGACCCACACCACCGGCCCAAAATGCTTAAGCCTAGTTATTATTACTAGGATGGAGTTCTCTTATATACTCAATGACAATCCCATTCCCATCCGATGTGGGACTATTGGGGTGTCACACTATAATACTGCCGAAATAAACCCAATCAACTGATTAGCTCGAAAGTCTAGTTAAGCCCGCGCTAGCCCCACATCTGATCCCTACTAAAATCTTGTGGGTCGCTGACGTGAAAATAAGAATACTTAATTAAGCCGCCTATCTCCGAAGTGGCACTCGAGCAGAGTGATGCGCTTGAGGATAAAGGTATCTAGGTCAAGCATACTATACTATTGTAGGCTATAATCAATGTACATGACTAAATAGATCATAATATCTCTCAGTGAAGGAACCTTGGCACAATCTGATGTAAAACACTATCTTGAATCGCCGTCTAACCCCACAGCTAAAGCAATCAAAATCAGCCCACAATCCGATACTATCTTAAGTTCCACCTGCCCAACCCGGACATAGAAGGGTAACAAAATTGATGCCGTAAAGCTATTACACTAGATTCAGAATTCATATAGCAGGTTCAAGTTGTATAGAAGCAAATAATGCAATTGATAGATTCAATTCAGGTAGATAACCACTAGCATAGTTTGCAGGATCAAAACTAACAGCAATTATACCACAAAGTTCCATATTAACCCAATATAATTCACTTACTGTCAAGTTCAATTCATCCATGTGGTGCTGAAAATATATGGATAGACATAATTAGGAAGTTCGAAATAATCGATGATTACAAACCGAAGTTCGAAGTAATCGATGATTACAAACCTACCTTAAATCTAGCTACGAGATAAATATGGCTCCAAGGGAGTGAATCTCAGCAAAACCCAGTGGGGATTAAACTCCAATCAACCTCCCAAACCAACAAGAATCTGCTAGTGATCAAATCCAGTAATTCACCAAAACTCCTAGTCGATTAACAAAGAAAATCTGAATTCACCTAAATTAGCGCACTTACCTACACCCGGACAGAATTCAGACACTCATGCATCCACCCCAGCTCCAATTCAAGTCAGAAAATCCAAGAAAACTCCACTCTAAACATGAAAGACGTTGGAATAAAAATTAGAATTTAAAGCTAAAAAAAATCCCATTTAATACCAATTTTAGGTTCAAGTTCCAAATTCAGCCAATTAACCTTCTAATCTAGCTAGGACTCCAATTCAACGAGTGCAGGAAGAACCAGCCAAAAATCACAAGTGGCTCAGCTAGAAGAATCGGATACAAAAATTAACAAAAATCCGACAGAATGCTACTATCCAGCTCAATACTCCAAATTACAACAATTAACCACCTAGTAATCTGAAATCATGATGAATTCCTAGCTTCTCCTTTATAGATGATTCACAAACAAGGTCCAAATCTGCAACACGAAGCTTCAATTCCAACAACTAAGACAAGCTTCCACTGATGCTGCCAATGCTGCTGCTGCTGATGTCCTGATTCCCAGCCCGCAAGGTTGAAGAAAGAGAAGAAGAAGGAGAATGTAGGTGGAAAAGAGGTGGAAATGGGGTTATCTGGTGTAGAGAAATGAAAAGAGTGAGCTGGAGACGTAGGGAGACTATAAAAACTTGGTTGGATAAAAAGAGCCCTCAGATCAAAGAGTTCTAACATGTTCTTCAATAGAAAAACCTAGATTCGGGTGCTTGGAAACACTTTCGGGTGGCCAAACGCCTGAGTCAGCACCCAAGACCACAACCATAACCCAAATAGGTGCTCCCATTCCTCCAGAACCTTTATCAGCACCCAAATCCAAACCTACCACCTGCCACGTGTCGATATAGTTCATTACACTTGAGGGGCTCACCAATTCAATTCGGACTGCTATAGTAACTTCCGGCATCTAGAAAGAGGGCCCGAAATGAGTTTAATATCTCATATAGCTACTGCACTGCACATATGGGCACTCGGTTCTATCTTCGGGGCGCCCGAAAACTATCAGATCTTCAATTTTGGCTAATTTCAGTGCTCTGAGTCCGTTTTCGCATCCGTTTCAAGCCAAAACTGCACCGATCGTCTCGACACTCTACAAATTTGTCGCCCAGCTGCTGATACTGTAGTCATTCTAAAACTATAGTCATTCTGATTAAGTTTTCAGAAAACCACACAACTATAATCCTCCACCTTATTTCTTCATCTCTCACTTTCCTTATCCTCTTCCTCTCTCTAGAAGAAGAAGAAACCATATTTTCTTATTGTTGGAGCTTGGAGATTCATTTTCTTGGGACCTCAAGGAAGGCCAAAGGCATCAAGAAAAAGCTCTTGGAGAAGAAAAGAGTCCACTTCACCCACGTTTCTCTCACTAGGAAGAGAAGAGGTAAGTTGGGACATTAGCATTTCCTTTGGAATTTTCCCTAAATGAGGGTTTTTGAGGTTTTAACCTTGTTATAACACGTTTTAGGGTTTGGAGTTTTTGGAGATCAAGACTCATCTCTAAGTGGGATGTAAGCAAAGGTGTGGAATATCACCAAAATGAGTTTGATATTCTCGTTATCTAATTTTTTTTTGTTGTGATTTCACGCATGTATTATATATAATAAGTAAGCTAAAATATATATTAGTTGCATGCTAGTAGATATTGTATGTCAAGATATTTTCTTAGCATTTAACTTAGCAAAAATAGGGTTTCTAACCCATTGGTATGGTGAAAAGATAAATATGTGACATACATGTAAGTATTATATGAACCTTGGAATATATGTAAACAAGAGTGGCATTTAATCTAGGTTGAAAACTAAGGTGTGAATATCGTGGCATTTGAACTCTAGGTAAACTTGAACTAGAGAACAAGAGATATGTAAATGAACCTTGTGATAACCCTAAAAGTTATGAACTTAGGGTCAAATGATAAATATGTTGCGACCTTCCTGAATTTCATAAAAAGAGAAGTCCGATCCTCTTGACTCCCGACCGTACTTAGGAAGTCTGATCTTCCTCGACCCTAAGTACCAACCGATTGGAGAGAGATTGGATCTCTCTCGACTCTCTATTAGGTTTGTAGAAAGAAAGAAAACCAAACTAATAAGTTGATTAAAATTAAAGAAAAGTATTGAGGTAAATGTGTAGGTAAAGGACATAACAAAATATTGTGGCATATTGTAAATATTGAGGAATTATAGATATTTCTTACTTATTTGCATTTCTATCGTAATAATAGTTATTTTTTATTATTACTTATTACTAATGCCTCCTTTGAACCGAGCGAGTATAGAGTGCCACTTTCAGCACGGTTGCACCCACCGGAAACTTATTTAAAAATTTTCACCCTTTTGTTTTTACCTTTTTTTTTTCAGATTCTATCATGATCGGTGAGGCACGAGACCACGACAAGGGTGTCGCGGAGTAGTTAGACCAATTGAAAGGTCTAGTGTGTACCCCTTGTATGAAAATAAAAAAACTTGTAATACTTTAGAAAGTATTAAGTTTTTGTAAACTTTTAAGACAATGGTTATAATGGTCTTAAATTTAGAAGTAATCACTTTGATGCTCTATTTACCTATATTATGTATGGCATTGTATAGATTGTTATATGTTTCCGCTTCGTGTGGATAGGGAAAGCATTGCCCCGTTCGACGGGTCTTGTAGTAACCGAGGTATTTTACAGTGAATTATCTAAAGACGGTGTTTTATCACGCATTTAGAAGCAGTTTTCGACGAAACGAAAAGTGCCACATTCATGGTCTGCCAATGCTATTAGTCATATAATGGACCTCGGTGCAGTTCGGCGTGATATGGTGATGTTTTGGGGATGAAATTGTAGAAGTGCAAATTTACTTAATCGGAATATTTATTCAAAAAGCACGACATTTCATGTGTCAAATTGCACGACTTTTGAGGTGGAGAAACTTATGAGCAAAACACACCAGTGGGTGAGTTTTAGGTAAGAAATTATCAACAGGAGGAATCAAATTGCAAATGTGAAAATGGGCAATGCGCGAAGGGGTTATCATGTCATGCAGGAAATTCTAGAATTTTCAAGAGCAGGAGGACTCATGTGAAAATAGACTCAGAGAGAAAAGCGTGAATCCAAGTTTCATCAAATTTTGAGATTCCTGTGAAAGATGGCACACAGTTGAAGTTAGAGAGACGAAGTCGAATGAGGGTTTATTTCGCAAAAAGTGCAACTGTTTACATGTGAAACTGCAAAATCTTGCAGTGGAAAGGGCTTCTACGCAATTTCGGCTGCGCTGTGGGGTTGTGCTCAAGTGGGAGGCTATTAGGGAGTAAGTTGTAATTGTTACTAAACATGAAAGTAAATACATGTATATATAAAAGAGTGTATATAAGTATATATTAGCCTAATCCCTAACCCTAGCCGTACACCACCCCTCTCTTCCCCCAGTCGCAGCCACCGCCTCCCCTGCACGTCGCCGGCTTCGGCAAGCCTCCAGTCAGAGAGAGAAGCCGAGCATCTCTCTCTCTCTCTCTATATATATATATATATATATATATATATATATATATATATATATATATAGAATCCAGCTACTATCCTTTTAGGAGGATGGGAGCTTTCGTCCTCCTAAATTTTCTACCGTTCGGATGAAAAGATGTGCGGCTAGGATGAGAGTGGTTACGGTTAGGTTGATAGTGGGCCCCCTAGGGTTGAATGGGTGGTTGGTTGAATAGTATAATCTAACGGTTGAAAATGATTAAAAGTTAGATCTAACGGCCAAAAATTTGATAGGACAAAGGCTTCTATCCTCTTAAGAGGATAGTAGCCGGACTCTCTCTCTCTCTCTCTCTCTCTCTCTCTCTCTCTCTCTCTCTCTCTCTCTATATATATATATATATATATATATATATAGATACATGTACATATATGTATATGTATATATAGTTGCACCCTGACCCTCAAGTTGCCGTCGCCGTCGTCGTTGCCGGCGCACCGCCCACTCCGGCGCCTCCTCCCTTGCAAGTAGCCCCTGACCGTGGATACCTTCATCATCATCATCATCTTCATCTTCTTCTTCTTCCTCGGATCCAACCCGCACCCGCCAGCGCCGCCGCTGCCGGCGCAGCCGTGGGTTGGGGGACCTCCGGCAGCCTTCCTCGGGCCGGCTGCTACCCTCCTCCATCTCCCTCGACCACCCCAACACCTAACTGCCACCTACCGGTTGTTGCTGCTTCTGTGTTTGTTGTGGTCTTTTGTGGAGGGCGAGCTCGTGTCTCCGACCGCCGCCATTGCCGCCGCTGCCGGCTATTGCAAGCCCGGGCCTCCCCCTCCACTAGGCCAACCTTCTCCTATCCCCTGGCCCAGCCAGTAACCTCCCAAGGTTGCTAGTATTGCTGCTGCTCTTGTTGTTGCTTGTTTGGATCGTGAAGCGGACGTGGGCACTGTTCCAGCTAGTTCGAGCCTCCGACAACCCTCCACTAGTGAGCACGGCAATCGTAGACATTTGTATTGGTCCGTGCTCCCCCAAGTTTCAGGTAACGGTGCCCCGAATCCCTGTTTTCACTAGTGCCCACCTAGTGTTCGATAAAATGGTTGTTTCTTACTTTGTCCTTCCGGTTAGTTTGGTGGTCGAAAATAAGGGTTCTTGGGAACACGGCAATCGTGAGGAGTCCCTCTACGCGGTGCTCACCTTGTTGGTGTGAATTGGATGATTGGTGGAATTGTGAACCCATTGTGTACCCAATATTGGCTCCGCACGGCCTATTCTCACTCTCCGACGTCGGCGATCTTTGGGCTGACTCCGGTGCTGTCCAGCTACAACCTAAGGCACATATTTGACCCCCCTGCATTGTTAGTCGACCTTTGATTGAAGCAAATTCGGTAAAACAACTCGAAACCCATTTTCTATTATTATAGATGTTATACATGCAAATTTGGGTCGACTAGGGCTTACTGACACTTTTTGCATAATGGGATGTTTTGGGCAATGGTGTTTAGTAAGATCGGATGTTCGGACTTGTTGTCGGAGGTCCTGGAACCTCCTATGGTTAATTCGGTGCAAATGACACCGATTGAAGCAAAAGAGATCTATGATGCTACGTTTCAGTTTTGTTTGCACGAAATCGATTGTGTTGCTGTCTGGATTCATTGTCGAGCCCTGTTGGCTGTCCTAGCCTCGCCTCTCGCATCCCTCATGGTAGCAAATGTGTTGTGTGTGGTTTCGGTACCAAAATAAGTACCCTTATAACCCTATTTGAGTTAGTTTTGGAGCTGTGGCTCCCATTGATGCGCGTGTTATTTGCGGCTGTCCCAATACATAAGTTAGGGTGTATGGGGACAGCGGGTATGAATTGGAGATGTTTGGTGTGATCCAGGACACTTCGTGGGCTGAAGTAGTGCCCCGGTGAGTTTATGCGGAGATCGGCGGGTCCCGGAAAATCATAAGTGCGTCCCAAAACCTTGATTGAACCATTGCATGTCGTGGGTGACCTTATGTCACGGATAGGTGATATTGTGGTGTTGAGAGTGTTGTAGGGCCAAACTCTTATTTGTGCATGATCCGACACCAAAGTGGTGTTCGGATTGTAGTAGCAGTACCTATTGGTTCTGTCGTGGTGTTATTTGACGGTTGTCGTTCAGTTTGTCGAGCACTTCATGTGCAGTTGTTTCAACACCCAAAGTGGTGCGTCTTGAGACAGTGGAATTGTTATTGCGACTCCATATAGAGAGTCAGTTATTGTTGGGCTTAGTTATGTAAGCCGGGTTGTGGAACTGATGTTTCGGTTACGTCGTTGTATACGTAGTGTAGGTTAACGGTGTCAGTTGATATAGATGACACGTAGGATACTTATAGTGGTTTTTGGTGGCATTTCCTAGGTAAAGGTGACAGCTAGATACATCGGTCGAGTTGAAGACTCGGGTACTTGGTGAGGTGGGTGCTCCATTCTGAAATCGGTAAAGTTATATCTTACTTGGTTTTCCCTATACTTGATTTATTCTTGATAGTGTTTGAGTAGTACAACTTATGTTGATTCCATATTTGTTCGTGCTTTACTTTACATGCTTGTGGTCGATCTTATAGTTATCATACTCATTACTCTACGTGTCGGTTGCTTGATCTACCTATTCATCATATTGCTGATGTGAGATATATCATGACTATACTTTGTCTACATATTATTAGTGACATGTAGAGTAGGTTTCATCCTAGTGCATCCTGTGAGGATATGATCTAGTAGGTCAGTAGTTACTCATCTATTGAGTTTTGACCATATCAATTGGCTGATTCACCCCTGTGTGATTTGACCCCATCGGTCGGCTGTTCTTCTATATATGACTTGACCTTGTAAGTCAGTACTTCCTTTACGAAGTTGACCGTAGAGGTTGGTAGACTTATCTTGCTCACTGTTGAGACCTCAGCATGCTACACCTCTATTCCCTTGTGTTATTTTGCCATCTTCCTTGATACTCGTGTCGTGTAGCATGCTAGTTGACTTGAGATTTTCTCTTAGCTCCTCTTTTTGCCTACAGGTAGTGGTTTGACTATTGAGTCTAGATCGTTGGAGCTTTGAGCATACACATATGACTATAGCTTGTGACCGCACTGTAAGAGTCTTAGACAGGGTTCACAACCCTGAATTCTTCAGTTGCCAGCCCAGTAGGATGTGTTGTTTCATAGACAGGGTTTGCTACCCTAAGTTTTTCACCCCCAGACTTGATATACACCGCGTTTAGACAGAGTTAGCGACTTTGGGTGCAGTGGTTGTGTCCCTCCGGAGTGGTATTTGATTTTTGGTCTTTGAGACCTAGTGGACGAGCTTAGGCCGGGTCCTTATGACTGGGTATGATGATTGGGTATACTTTGGACTACTCACACATCCAGTTGATGCATAGTATCTCTATTTGAGTTGTGCATGGTACTTTGGTAGTCGTCTAGCTTACAGTAGCGGCATTCCTCGTTTAGTGGTTTATGATATTTTGTTATTCATCATCTTGCTACTGAAGTTGGTGTTTCTATTGTGTTGACATATGACGTTTGTTTACAGTGGCGGTACCCCTTAGTGTGTTTGTTCATGACAGTTATTTGCTATTCTCCTTGCTACTGTGGTTGGTTGTGACCCTCATATTTAGTATCTCAATTCATGTTTATAGTAGACTTTGTGTTCCACTTCATGATATTTATCTATCTACCTGTTTTGCTACTGTAATTGACTACTCCATATTTGCAGTTATTTTGCTTATCGTACTCCTTTGTTTACCGGAGAGTGCAGCTTGCCCTCATCGGCTGGTTGCCCTTACTGGGAAACATATTTATATGTTTCTCATTCCACTATTTTTACAGGTGTCGCTGACAGTGTAGATCGGGGCGCGGTGTGAGGACGTGATTAGTTAGCGCCTTGATAGCTCGTGCTGTGGACCTTATTGCTCGTCCCTGATTTACTTCATTTTCTCATATTAATATCATATAGAGTTTATGTGATTTAGCTTTAAGATTAGTTGTGATGTTGAGTTACCTATTGTAGTGGTTTAGTGGATTCTGAAATATAGTTTTGGATTGATTAGTAGTTGAATGGTGATTCTACTTTATTCCGATTGCTTGTGGTTACATATCTGTGCTTCTATACGCCGTGCATGTACACGAGAGACTCTATCCGCATGGACAGAAGATACTCTGTGTGTGTGGTGTTACGGATTTTATATTGGCATATTTCGTGAAGTGAGTCGGAGTCTTGAAGGTTCGAAGAAGAAAAGACAAAGAACAAAGACTCGAAGACTCCACGTATGAATTCACGATGCTTGGTAAGTTTAAATAATCTTGATGATGATTTATAATTATTTACAAGTGTTTGGAAGACTTTAGAATGGATTCAAAGTGTTTTAAATTGTAAAAAATAAGTTTTCCAACTACGAGGTCCGGACCCTGGAACATGAGGTCCGGAACCCGTAAGCAGGTTATGCTGGTTCGCAGACCCGGTCCGGACCCTGGAAGCTGAGGTCCGGAACCCGTACGCCTCCCTAGCTGTCACGCAGGGAGGGTCCGGACCCTGAGGATGAGGTCCGGACCCTGAGGGCGGAGGTCCGGACCCTGAGGGCTGAGGTCCGGACCCCAGGCTGTTTCGCAGACCGGGTCCGGACCCTGATGGCTGAGGTCCGGACAATGAAACGCCTGGAGTGTGTCAAGGTCCGGACCCCATACCCGCGGTCCGGACCCCGACCCGTTGCGAAGTTTTGGAAAGTTATTTTTCAATCCTACTTTGATTCTAATGTCTCCCAAACATATAAATAAGATGGTATATTCCTTAAAATATCTTAGCAATCCTAATTTGGTTCCAAACCTTTCTAAAATCAGTTTTGCAATCCTAGTCGAAATCGGTTTGTTTCCAAACCTTTCTAAAAACTGTTTTTTAATCCTAATCAATTTCAGATTGCTTCTAACCTATAAATAAGATGTGGGGGAGTCTCTAAAACATGGTGAATCACAGATTATCTTTTAGAAACCCTAGAAGCTTGTAGGTAACCGTTTTCCTCATCTTCTACATCAAGCTTCTCTCAAATTGATTCATGGTGTTCTAATTTCTAATATTCTTTTAGAATCAATTTGAGGATTGCTTAGAGATTATTCCCACAGATTTCTCATGTTATTCTAAGCAATAAACCATCACCAACGTTACATCATCAACGTTATTTGTTCTTGCTCGTGGATTCGAGTGGCGTCGTGGATTCGGCGTGATCAAGACTTCGTGGATTCGAAGTTGGACGGTTCGTGGATTCGGATCGTTGGTGCTCGTGGATTCGAGTGGCGTCGTGGATTCGGCGTGATCAAGACTTCGTGGATTCGAAGTTGGACGGTTCGTGGATTCGGATCGTTGGTGCTCGTGGATTCGAGTGAGCGTCGTGGATTCGACGTGTTGAAGGCTTCGTGGATTCGAAGTGAGGCGTCTCGTGGATTCGAGGCGTGGCGTTCGTGGATTCGAACGTGGGGCGTGGACAACCCGGTGGAGTGCGCGAGATCCGCTGAAGACGAAGGAGAGGTTAAGTCCGTGGAGTCGGTAATCACCTTGTAATCTTTTATTCTTAGTGGATTGTTATCGCGTGTTGGTCCCGTGGGTTTTTCTCCAAGGTGGAGTTTCCCACGTAAATCTCGGTGTGCTGATTTTATTTTCCGCATTACTTTATCGCATTGAGATTTGTGATTTTTGTTTATACACCTATTCACCCCCCTCTAGGTGATTGATATACTCTAGATAGATCCTAGGGCACCCCCTATCTTACAATTGGTATCAGAGCGGGATCTAGACTTTATATATCATAATGGGTGAAGGTGGTAACATATTTAGGCCACCGCTATTTGATGGGACCAATTACGCCTATTGGAAAGTCCGGATGAGAGCCTTCCTCATCGCAATTGATGAGCGTGTATGGCAAACCATTGAAGTTGGGTGGAAACATCCAACCGAAGTGGTTGATGAGGCGACTGTACTTAAGCCACGGAATAAGTGGTCGAAGGATGAAATTGATTTATCTTCTTTTAATGGTAAGGGAATAAATGCTTTATTTAATGCCTTATCACAAACCGAGTTTACACGTGTCTCGGCGTGTGAAACGGCTAAAGAGATTTGGGATACTCTACAAGTTACACATGAGGGTACTAGTCTAGTTAAAATACAAAAGCTTCAAATGCTTACGAGTCAATTTGATTCTATTCGCATGGAGGAGCATGAATCGTTTATTGATTATTTTACTAGACTCCAAGATGTCATCAATACATGTGCTAACTTGGGAGAGAAGATCCCGGAATCTAAAGTCGTTAGAAAAATCCTTCGAACACTTCCGGAGCGCTTTAGGGCGAAAGTCGCGGCTATTGAAACGATCAATCATCCGGATGATATGAAAGTAGATGAATTAGTAGGCGCTTTACAAACTTATGAAATGACTTTTCCTACTAATCAATCTTCTTCCAAGTCTTTCTCTAAAAGTACAGGTGTTGCACTTAATTCAACAAAGGAGGAAGACGACGACTCGGATTCCGATGAAGAAATTTCGCTCGCCGATTTTGAACATCATTTGGAGCGTCTCACGAAGAAATTTCGTCGGAATTTCCGGAAGAACAAGTCAAATCGATCTACATCCAAATCTTCTTCTAAAGGATCTTCAAATTCTAAATTCTCTAAAGAGAAGAAGTTTGGAAAGTCTTCTAAAGAAAAGGATGAACTTGAAGGGGAAATCCGGTGTTACAAATGCCGAGGCTATGGCCATATCGCCACGGATTGTCCCTCTAAGAAGTCCTATAATAAGAAGGCTCTACAAGCTAGAACTTGGGATGATTCTACCTCCAATGATTCAAGTTCTAGTGAAGAAGAAACCAATGATGCAATCGCTTTCTCTTCACATGTTTCTCCTTCTCCCTCTACTTTTTGCTTATCATCTATTATCGCTAACCCCTTTGATTCTTCCTCTGTGCATGAAACGTCGAGCGACGATGGCTCGAGTGAGGGGGAGTCGGATGATGAGGACTTAGCCGAGGCATATAATCAACTACTCATCGAATCGAAGAAGATGGCTAAGCACAATAAGAAGTTGAGGAAGCATTTACTAGAGCTTGAAGATGAGAACAACAACTTGAAGAAGACATCTAAAGCTCTTGTGGAGGAAAGGGAACATATTTTGAAGAACAATAAGATCCTCCAAGAGAAGCTAGATCAAGCGAATATATCGATCAAATCAACTCAAGAAAAGGTTGGATTTCTCGAACTACAACACAAGGAAATTTTTGTTTCCAACCAAGTTTTGACCAAACAAGTCCGTCAACTCAAGTCCGACATACAAAAATTCTCCTCCGGTTCAAAGAAACTTGATGATATGCTCGGTTTGGGTCAAACAAGCAAACTTGGACTTGGATATGAGCGGACA
The DNA here is from genome assembly GCA_016920855.1 of Puya raimondii. NCBI lineage: Eukaryota > Viridiplantae > Streptophyta > Magnoliopsida > Poales > Bromeliaceae > Puya > Puya raimondii. The sequence goes on along the minus strand of JABWPP010000050.1, from coordinate 208,917,193 downwards.
TTTGTTGAGAAGGTAAAAAATTCTATTCCCAAAGTCTCAACAAGTGTAAAAGAGAAAGTATGCCATAGATGCGGAAAGAAAGGACATATCAAGAAGACATGCCTTAAGAAGGAAAATAAGAAGACTCAACCGGCATCGTCTCAACATCTATCGGCATCTTCCAATACTCGACAACCCCCATGGATTCAAAAGCAACATCAAAAAGGTCGAGTACCCGAGGTCAACCGAAAGTCAAAGCCACAACACTCAAATACTCCAAAGCGGAATGCGATGGTGAGACCCACGGTTGATCAAAAGTCAAAACAAACCGTGCCCAACGTCAACAAACCAAGGCAACCAACAATCCGACAAGTTTGGGTTCGGAAAGGTGATATCTTTCCTTCTCTAAAGTCTTAATTTGTTTTGACTTAGTGTAGTGCTTTGATCGGTTTTTATTGCATATCTTTTGGTTATTGCATTACACGTTTTGGTGCTTTCATTGTTACGATTTTTTAGATTTTTTTTGAATGATTAGAACATTAAATAGTGCATTGAATATCAATAGGTTCACTGTCATTCACTCTTAATTAATCTCATATTAATTATCGGTTTTACTTTATTTTCATTATATTTGAAGATAATTTATTATGAGAATTCTTCATACTTATATTCATCAAATTTAGGCAATCATGTGTAATCTCTAGGAGCTTAACCTATCTCGGTTGTGTGTGTTGAATTTGATGAATAGTCATTCTCTTATGGACTAAAATTTGTCACATATTCTTTCAACTAAGAGATTGCATAAGCGAGGGGGAGTTATTATTATATAAAATGAAATGCTCGTATGCTTTGAAAGATGTGGAAAGAGTTACATCCTTAAAGGAGTGTGAAAACTACCACCACATGGAGGAAAGAGCTACCACCCCGGTCGTCCGGTTAGTGTGTGCAGCTACCACATGAGAATTGAATTGCATATCCGAAAAAAAAATATATATATATACAAGTGCAAAAGGATGCAAAAGGAAAATGTCACAAAATTTTATTTTTTCGGTGTTATAAGGTGGTCCACATACATGAAAGATGCTCAAAGAGCCACCCCCTGTGCGATATTTGTTTTATCTCAAATTTGAATTTTTTATGCAACAAATTTTCTGTCTCTTTGATGAATCCCTTAAGTCATCTTCATAATCCGTTACATCTTGATAGCTTTTGAGCCTTTAGATTATTTTTGATGACTTGATTTTGAAGTTTATATGAATTGAGAAATCGTGTAATGATTTATCTACATCATGATGATTGTGTAGTAAAATTCTTAATTCTTATGAAATTAATAGGGATTGAAAGAAGTCAATGTGAATTTATATTTCTCATGCTCTAACATTGCTTGAAATTTTATAACAAGTGGTTTCAAAATTGAAAAGCTTTCAACTTGTATTTTGATTGATTTCTCTCGAACTTCTCTCTATTTTTGGTGTTTCTCTTTTGGCAATTTTTGACAAAAAGGGGGAGAGAGGTAATGATAACTTAGACGCATAAACATAGGGGGAGAGATTGCATGAACAAAGGGGGAGCGATTTTGATAACTTAGACGCATAAACATAGGGGGAGAGATTGCATGAACAAAGGGGGAGCGATTTTGATACTTTTTCTACTAACTTTGTTCGTGGAGAATGAAAATATTTTGCAGGTCTCTCAAGACTTCAAGACTCCATGTTTGTATAAGTTATAGAGTTTGTTTTAGGAGTTACTAAATTGTAAGGAGTTACTAAATTGTAATTTTAAATTTCATTTGGATCTTTCACGCGAGAAGTTCATTGTTTTGGTGATGGCAATGAATTTCATTTTTTGGAGAGATAAGCATCGTGAGTGTTTTATGTATTTTTGTGTTTTGTCACGAAATTGCCAAAGGGGGAGATTGTTACGGATTTTATATTGGCATATTTCGTGAAGTGAGTCGGAGTCTTGAAGGTTCGAAGAAGAAAAGACGAAGAACAAAGACTCGAAGACTCCACGTATGAATTCACGATGCTTGGTTAGTTTAAATAATCTTGATGATGATTTATAATTATTTACAAGTGTTTGGAAGACTTTAGAATGGATTCAAAGTGTTTTAAATTGTAAAAAATAAGTTTTCCAACTACGAGGTCCGGACCCTGGAACATGAGGTCCGGAACCCGTAAGCAGGTTATGCTGGTTCGCAGACCCGGTCCGGACCCTGGAAGCTGAGGTCCGGAACCCGTACGCCTCCCTAGCTGTCACGCAGGGAGGGTCCGGACCCTGAGGATGAGGTCCGGACCCTGAGGGCGGAGGTCCGGACCCTGAGGGCTGAGGTCCGGACCCCAGGCTGTTTCGCAGACGGGTCCGGACCCTGATGGCTGAGGTCCGGACAATGAAACGCCTGGAGTGTGTCAAGGTCCGGACCCCATACCCGCGGTCCGGACCCCGACCCGTTGCGAAGTTTTGGAAAGTTATTTTTCAATCCTACTTTGATTCTAATGTCTCCCAAACATGTAAATAAGATGGTATATTCCTTAAAATATCTTAGCAATCCTAATTTGGTTCCAAACCTTTCTAAAATCAATTTTGCAATCCTAGTCGAAATCGGTTTGTTTCCAAACCTTTCTAAAAACTGTTTTTTTAATCCTAATCAATTTCGGATTGCTTCTAACCTATAAATAAGATGTGGGGGAGTCTCTAAAACATGGTGAATCACAGATTATCTTTTAGAAACCCTAGAAGCTTGTAGGTAACCGTTTTCCTCATCTTCTACATCAAGCTTCTCTCAAATTGATTCATGGTGTTCTAATTTCTAATATTCTTTTAGAATCAATTTGAGGATTGCTTAGAGATTATTCCCACAGATTTCTCATGTTATTCTAAGCAATAAACCATCACCAACGTTACACATCAACGTTATTTGTTCTTGCTCGTGGATTCGAGTGGCGTCGTGGATTCGGCGTGATCAAGACTTCGTGGATTCGAAGTTGGACGGTTCGTGGATTCGGATCGTTGGTGCTCGTGGATTCGAGTGGCGTCGTGGATTCGGCGTGATCAAGACTTCGTGGATTCGAAGTTGGACGGTTCGTGGATTCGGATCGTTGGTGCTCGTGGATTCGAGTGAGCGTCGTGGATTCGACGTGTTGAAGGCTTCGTGGATTCGAAGTGAGGCGTCTCGTGGATTCGAGGCGTGGCGTTCGTGGATTCGAACGTGGGGCGTGGACAACCCGGTGGAGTGCGCGAGATCCGCTGAAGACGAAGGAGAGGTTAAGTCCGTGGAGTCGGTAATCACCTTGTAATCTTTTATTCTTAGTGGATTGTTATCGCGTGTTGGTCCCGTGGGTTTTTCTCCAAGGTGGAGTTTCCCACGTAAATCTCGGTGTGCTGATTTTATTTTCCGCATTACTTTATCGCATTGAGATTTGTGATTTTTGTTTATACACCTATTCACCCCTCTCTAGGTGATTGATATACTCTAGATATATCCTAGGGCACCCCCTATTTTATATGTGGCGTGTCTGGGCACGTCTCGGGCAAGGTTTGAAAAAAAGATTATACGCTTTTCCGCAAATTCTATTTTCAAAATGGAAGGATTTTTTCTGAAAATGCTTTCCAAAAGGGCCTGGGGCGTGACAGCTCTGTTGCACATACATGAGGCGGCCCAATTGGCGGGACTCGGGGTTTGACACTCAGATAACTTTAGGCTGTTATAATTCTTCAACAAACTGAAAAATCTTCTTACCCTTAAAAGGCCCTCTTATTCTTATTTCATGTGAACACACCAGATGGCATCAATTATTAAATAATATTTGTAATTTTTTTTATTTGTAATTTATTATGATATCTTGATCTGATTTTTTAAACCCATTATTAATCTAATCTTTTTAATCATTTTTGTCAATAAGTCACTGGTTTGCTGCCATAATAAAGACGTTTCATTCGGATAATGTATTTGACCATTTGTTTTAGAAAATAAGCAAGTGGACCTCAAGAGATGGTTAAAAATTTGTGCAAAGAGAAATACTACACTTGTAACCCAACATTTGGGTGTTCGTCTTAAATCCTCACGATCCAAGGATTTAGGCAAAACAATTGGGGTTTTTAGTAGTAGAATAACAGGGAGTAATAGGCCTAACGTTAAAAAGTTGTTACTTAGAAGGTGAGGGTCTAACATATTCGCCCACTCATGATTGTACAAGTAGCACTGCTGTTATGCTAATTCTTTGATTGCACTAATCCTTCTTTGTTCATCCTATCTATATGTACATATAAAAAAAGTTGGAGTATATAGGTTACTTTTTCATTTTCTCAATAAATTTTAAACACATGATTATGGGAATCGCCACAATTCAGGTACAGTTTGAGCGAGATACATTAAAATTGATGATCCAGTACACACAGAGTTTGATTAAGCCTTAGACATTTGAAGGCCTTGCGATTATGTATAGACCAACTTTATGGTGCAAATATTATTTATGATCATTCAGGACAAGGTACATAAATAAACTTCAGGTAGCTAGCTAGCATACATGAAAGGCCAAGAAATTAAAATGTCGTAAATAGAGGAACAAAGGGAGAGAAAACATCAACATAACTTATGCAACATCAACCATCTTGGAACAAGACTTCAGATCTATCTCTCTTTATATTTAGGTCTCATATTCAGTAAAAGAATTTATCATTGAAGACCTCCTTGGCAGTCATATTGGACAGTCTGCCAGCATTCACATAGTCTCTAGGACTGTGAGAAGCAACGCCGGGCACAATTAGTCCGGAAGCCCTACATATGAGTGAGATAATCCCTTCCTTGAAATCTTTTCCCTTTGTCTTCCCCAAAGAGAAAGCCTTGATGAGGTCACCCCAAGCATTTGAGTACATAGGGATAATATATCTTGGATCGATGTAGTTGGGATCTGGGACTTCTTTAACCTCCTGCCGTTTAAAAATGAAGCAAGATCTAGCAAAATTAGTTAAAATATTCTGGCAAAATTTAGTTTACTAATTAGAATTCGTATTAATTCATGTTCATCTAGGTTAAAATGAGATCATATACTACTCTATGCCTTGCAAGTAGATAAAAGTAACAACCAATTGTGCTAATAAGTAATAATAACTACAATTAATAATAAGATTGACTCACTAGAACTGTTACTATGTTTGAAATAACATTGCTTCTATGAAATGAATCTAATTAATAATGTTATCCTCACTTAGAGTTCTAATTATGATAATAGATGATTATATAAACAGCAAAAACAAATATTGATTTTGATGATGATACCTTTCTTTCGTACCACCCATTGTAGTATATGCAGATACCGCCATGTTTGAAAGGCGAGATAAGCAGGATATCAAAGGGGACCCGAGGGATGATGTCGAAGCGGTACACCATCCTGTAGTACTAAATCTGTCCCATCAAGGATTCAACATAGTCTCGGAAGCCAGAATCTCCAACCCTAGGTTGCCCAAAGGTTACTACACTGTGCAGTGACCCTAAGACATCAGCTTGATCATGCATAGCTAGCAAACATGGAAAGATGGTTGCAAGTGCACCTCCCAGGCTATGACCAGTTATAACTATCTTTGCATTTTTGTGCTTCCTTAGCAACAACTTAAGTTCTGCTCTGAGTGTGTAGTATGCGATGGGTTGGTCGGGTTTCACAGGAAAATCCTTTGGGAAATATTTTTGGTAATCCTTTTCATCTTGAAGGCCAAGTGCTTTGAGAAATCCGAGATGAACATATCCAAGCTTGCCCATGTATAACATAGAGAGATCGATGTCGGTGGCCCAGTCATTCGCATTGAAAGGCTCTGTGCCGCGGAATGCCAAAACGATGTAGTTGGCGTCTTCTGCCTTATCGCAGAAGATGAAAGCTTGTGTTGTGTAGTTGTCCAAGAATTCTGTGTGTGAATTTAAAGTCATTTAATTAGCCATATATATGTGTAGATTTACATACATGCACACAAACATGTAGTTTATCTTGGGTACTGCTATAAGAAGCACATGGACCGTACCTACTCCCAAACTTTTAGTCTTTGGATTAAATGCTATTCTACTTACCCCCACTAAACCCCAGACATGTAAATGTTAAAAACTTTGGAGCACGAACTACTTATGAACTTTTAGAAATATTCTAGCTCCACACAATATATATATAGTCTATCTTGGGTGCTATTAGAAGCACATAAATAGTCCCTACTCCCAATTTTTTAGTCTATGGAATAAATCTTATTCCACCTACTCCCACTAACCCTAAGCATCCAAGGGTTGAAAACTTGGAGCATGAACTTTTCATATGCTATTAGAAATAGTCTACCTATATATACATATATGTGTAGTGAAGCTAAAATACTATTGATAGTATGAGAATAGTGTTTATTATCAACATTTTGACTATTGGATGCGTAATGTTTAGTGGGAGTTGGTGGAATAGTAATAATTCAAGGGGAGAAAAGTTGATAGTAACATATATATATATATATATATATATATATAGTTGAGCTGGAATGCTATCAGTAGCAAACGAGCTCCGTTACCACTCATTTGTTTTCGATGATGGAGCCTTCAAATCGACTATCGGCACCATTGAACATGATCTATACCACTTGAAGTATATATCTAGAAACCAAAATTTGAAACCTATATATATATATATATATATATAGTGAAAGAGTTGAGCTAGAATACTATTGGTAGTAAACGAACCCTGTTGCTACCAATTTATTTTCGATGATGGAGCTCCCGAATTGCCGATCGGCACCATTGAACATGATTTATACCACTAGAAGTATCTAGAAATCAAATTTCATATTTTTACAATATTGTTCTCTTGTGTATCAAATAGACACAAAAATGAATGGCTAAACATAAATTTCATTCAAAAGGTGATGATAGGATTCTTTTAATCGAGATCAAGAGTGTAGATCTTATTTTAAATAGTTTAAAAAATTTTCTATCCAAAATTCAATTGATTTAGATTTCTTTACACAGTTAAATGAGCAAATGCATCACACTGATTATTAAATTATAAATTTTGCAACCCTTTGATCATTAGATCATTGATACTGAAAAGATCTGAAGAGATACTTCAAGTAATATATATCATATTCAATGGTGCCGAACATCGATTCAAAAGCTTAATTGTCGAAAACAAATCGGTAGCAATGAAGCCTATTTGCTATTGATAGTATCCTAGTCCAACTCTCTCTCTTTCTCTCTCTCTCTCTCTCTGTATATATGTCACACCCCGGGCTAGTTTTAGAAGCGAAAATACGTGCCATTTTTTTTTGAAAGCCTAACCCGCGCCACGTACAAACCCGCCACAAATACATGCCCCACTGTCTACGCGGACAGAGCCTCCCCTGTATTTGCACGGCGTACACACGATACAAACAGGATCACAACCACCATTCATTCATATGCTATCACCTGTCCTCTTTGCATAAGCACACACCCAAGACCACGCCGTGATGCATCACTATACACCACAAAGCTCTCCCCCGCAACCGGCAAGGCGAGAACCGGAGCCGAAGTCAACCTTTCCTTTAGGTCCTTAAAGCTTTGGTCGCATTCCTCGCTCCAACCATATTTGGCTCCCTTGCGGGTAAGACGCGTTAGTGGACCGGAGATTTTTAAAAATCCCTCCACGAACCGCCGATAGTACCCCGCAAGACCCAAAAAGCTTCGTACTTTCGTGACATTGGTCGGGCGAGGCCAATCATTGATTGCCTCAACTTTCATAGGGTCCACCGATACTCCTCCCGCGGAAATCACACGACCCAAGAAAGCGACCTCACGAATCCAAAATTCGCACTTCTTTAACTTGGCGAACAACTTGTTCTCTCGAAGAACCTGGAGCACAATCCTTAGATGCTCTTTATGTTCCTCTTCACTCCGAGAGTACACAAGGATGTCATCTATGAACACCACCACAAATCGATCTAGTAGTGGTTTGAATACACGGTTCATTAAATCCATGAACGCCGCTGGGGCATTTGTAAGCCCAAAAGGTATAACCGTGAATTCATAATGTCCATAACGCATCCTAAACGCAGTCTTATGCACATCCTCCTGTTTAATCTTCAATTGGTGATAATCGGATTGCAAATCAATCTTTGAATACACCCGAGACCCTTGCAACTGATCAAATAAGTCATCAATATGGGGCAACGGGTACTTGTTCTTGACGGTCACTTTATTCAACTCACGGTAGTCCACACATAGCCGCAGTGAACCGTCCTTCTTTCGCACTAATAGAACATGGGCTCCCCAAGATGACACACTTGGCTTTATGAAACCATTGTCCAACAAGTCTTGTAATTGTGCCTTCAATTTCTTTAGCTCCGCGGGTGCCATCCTGTACGGGGCCTTAGAAATCGGCGCCGTGCCCAGGAGCAAATCGATCACAAATTCTATTTTCCGATCCAGTGGCATTCCGGATAACTCCGTCAGAAATACATCCGGGAACTCTTGGACTAAAGAAATGTCCTCGAGTCCCAACACCTCCTTTCGGTCATTCACTACCGTCGCTAAGTAAGCAATGCAACCACTAGCAATGAGCTTTCTTGCTTGCGACGTGGACACCATCGATGCAAAGAGCGAACTCTTGCACCCACGGTACACAAACTCCTTGTGCCCGGGTTTTCTAAACCTCACTATCCGGCTCTCACAATCTATAGTAGCGTGATATATCGAGAGCCAATCCATTCCTAGGATTAAGTCATATTCATTCATTCGATTTAACACCAGCAAATCAGCTGGCATGATCCAGGTTTTAATTCTCACTGGACAATCTACACACGCTTGATGTACACAAAAGGTGTGTTCTGGCACTTGCACAGTTCTTGCATGCGTGGCTTCTATAATTTTTATTCCATGTGCGATAGCAAATTATCGAGCAATGAATGAATGCGATGCTCCGGTATCAAACAAAGCTCTACATCGAATGCCATTAATCAACACAATACCTGCCACGACATCTTCCGGGGCAGAAGGTTCCTCCACCTGCGAGGCGAACACCCGTCCACTGGGCGCCGGCCGCTGGCTCTCAACTGGTCTCGGTGGTGGTGTATGGCCTGCCGACATCGCCGCGGGTGGGATGCCCGCAAGCTGTCTCGGCGATGCAAATACCGATGCCGACGACGGTGCCCGGCCATCATCTATCGGGCAATTGAACCGCATATGTCCCGGCTGTCCGCACTTGTAGCACCGGCTCTCATGGTGATCACACTGTTGAGGGTTGTGCGGGCCGCTACAAATTGGGCATCGGCCCAAGGGTCGATTTCGCTTAGAGCTAGACTGACCACCCGAGCCACCCGCCGGACGCTTCTTTTCTTTTTTCCTTATCCTTTTCCTTCTCTCTTTCCCAAGATTCACGCTCCTCGCGCGCACATGCATTCCCGTGCTCTACTTAGAGGGCACGGTCCAAGACCTCCGCAAAGGTCTGCAGCTTGAAGGCGTGAACCGCCCGAAAGATCTCCGGTCGAAGTCCGCGCACGAAGGAATCGACCTTGTCCAATTCTTCGCGGACAACGTGCGATACACAGTTAATAATATACGAGAATTCCCTCTCGTACTCACGCACGGTGCGGTTCCCTTGCTTCAACTTCCGAAATTTTTCTTGAAGTTTCCTCTTCTCACTATCGGGGAAGTAGGCGGCGAATACCATACCCCAAAATTCCTCCCAAGTCGGTGGCGGAAGGCTAGAGAGTCGATCACACTTGACTCCCTTCCACCATGTTATTTACGGGGGAGCCCTAAGGATCTATCTAGATACTATTAATACCTAGAGGGGGGTGAATAGGTATAACGGCCAAACCACAAATATCAATGCAATAAAATAAGTGCAGAAATAAAAATAGCTGTAGTACACTAAATTTCAGTGCGTCGTACCGAACTTCTACAAATTGTGGAGTTCCGATGGAAAAATAGCATGAGGGGCTATGTGTGAGGCTTCGGCCAAGTTTGGGGCTTGTGCGAAGTATTTTCGGCGCAAATGAGGCGCGGAAACGAACTTCGAAAAGTTAAAACTGTTGAACTTGCGAAGTCTGCAGTGGATTCCGGTATGAAGATGTCCATACTGGTACTGAAGTGATTAGTACTGGTATGGAGTGTGGTATACCGGAATGTGAGGGCTGAATCCGAGAACCCAGCTCTCGGGTTATGCGAAATTCCTCGTGGTATACCGGAACTAACACCCGTATACCGGTATGCCAGTGCGAATACCGGTACGCAATGTTACGAAATGCCAGCTTTGGCTGGTTGTTAGTGTTGAATAGGGAGAGGGGCAAAATGGTCTTTTCACATTCGAGGGAGTGTTAGAAAGGCATGGACACCCCTCCTTTCTCAGCCTTCTTCTTCCTCTACTTCTCCTCTCCATCTCTCTCACTTTCTCTCTCTAGAGAACTCTCCAAAGCTTGGAAAAAAGGGTGGATTGAGCTTGAAAAAGGCTTCCAAAGGGGGAGAAGAGGCTTCTTGGTGCAAGTAGAAGCTTGGGGAACTCGTGGCTAAGGTGAGTTCCTCATGTTTTGGGTTCAAATCTTGAAATTGATCTAGTATTTTGAGGTTTTTAAAAACCCTAGGCAATCTAAACCACAAAACGTGAAGATTGGCCAAGAGATTTTGAGGTTCAACATGCATGCATGTGAAACCTAGGTGAAATGAGAGTTTTTGCCATGAGAGGTTCTAAAAATATTTGAACCTTCGTGAATTACAATTGGGGCATAGGAAATCATGTTAGAACAAATTATTTTAAGTATTGAGTTGATTTATGAGTTCGTAATGAGTAACGAACTATTTTCTTGTAGAAGCTTGGGTTGAAGCAAGAACTCAAGGCTTGGAGACCTAGGAGCTCAAAGAATTCAAGAATTTGGAAGCTCTTGAGGTGGGTTTGTGTTTACCGAAGTGATTAGGTCACTTCCATGTCTAGGGTAAATAACTATTTAAAGATAAAATGGTGTGTAATGTGAACCCTAGAAATTGCATGTTGGCAAAATGAGAATCATGATAGATAGAGCCATGAGCTCCTCTTGCATGTTAAAGAATTCAAGTATATTTCTATTATCTATACTTGTTATGAGATTGCATGTATGAATTGGAACCTAGTGTCATTGAACATAGGTTGGACATGAGAATTGGAACCTAGTGTCATTGAACATTGGTTGGACATGAGAATTGGAACCTAGTGTCATGGAACATAGGTTGGAACATGAGAATTGGAACCTAGAGTCATGGAACCTAGGTTGAGAATGTAAAGTAAACCTAGTGTTATTGAACATAGGTGAGACTTAGTGACTTGAACCTAGGGCCATTGGACTTGGGTTGGCAAGTGTAAAATGTGAACAATGGGGTACGCGACGATTTCGCTATCCCGGGTATGCGACGATTTCGCTACCCGTGCCATGAGTTGGCGGTGACGGATTGGGATGTGCGACGATTTCGCTATCCCGGGTATACGACGGTTTCGCTACCCGTGCCATGAGTTGGCGGTGACGGATTGGGATGTGCGACGATTTCGCTATCCCGGGTATGCGACGATTTCGCTACCCGTGCCACGTGATGGCGGTGTTGAAATGGGGTATGCGACGATTTCGCTACCCGAAGACGGAGGTGACGATTTCACTCCTTGGACGTTGGAACTATTATGGTGATGCGGCGATTCCGAAACCATAAGTTAATGACAAGTAGTTGAACTTGGTCAATGTGAAATATAGCATGAACCTAGGAGAAAATAAAAATGGACATTTTATTTGGTTGCATCCTTTATGTTTATTTACAAGCATATAAATATTTGTTGCATAGTTATTTGTGATCTAACTTATGCATATGGTGTTTCTTTGGACCTGGTGGGTCGAGCTTCTCTCTTGGGTGGCCTTACCCACTGGGAACTATGTTTATAGTTCTCACCCCACGTTTTTCAGGTCCTTCCGCGAGTGAGGCGGCGGAGCGAGGCAAGGGTTTGGCTCTCTAGATAGCGGCCCTTCCATTTTGGTGATACATTGAGTTGTACCCCTAGTCTTGGACATTGATAGTGTAGGGATTTTTATTAAATTTATGCAACTTGTATATTCCATAATTTTGGAACATGATGTATGGAATGGAAATGAGAGAAAAGAACAATTTGGGCATGTATAAATGTGCAAATGTGATGTAATAGAAGTAGAACTTCTTTATGTTGATGCTTTCCTTGTGCAACTCTTGTACTCCGTTCCTAGTTGGAACCTTGTGGATATGCTTGTGTTGTGACGCCTTGGGCGGATAGAAGAGACTCTATCCGTTCGACGGATCTGGGGCATGCGCCCGTGCGGTTATCCTTTCCACCTAGTTGGTGTTAAAGGCCCGACGGGGCGTGACAGACTGAGGTGGTATCAGAGCGTAGAAACGGTCTAGGTGGACCTAAGAAACTCTAGGATGGAAAAGACCCTAGGAGTGTAGGCTCGTGCGTGACGAGATCTTTGATTGTGGCGAAAGATAAGTGATTGGGTTATGTCCTTATACCTGTAGTTGGAAGTAGAGGTAGATTCGAGGTGTGTCTTATTCTTCACCAAGAGTGTTCATGTTGGCGGCCGACAACATGAAACCAAGTGAGGGGAATAAGAACCCTTGTGTGACTTTCACCTAGATTGGATTCACGTTTATTTTCGTGAAATGTTATGTTGCAAATGACTTTGAATGTCACGAAATGACCAAAGTCGTTGTGTTTTCAGGAGATAATGGTACGTGGACGGCCTCCTACGAGGGCTGGGCTCGGAGGATCGAGCGCGGCTCCCGAACAACTCGGGGAGGGCGAGAACTCGGGTCTTCATAATCAGTTGACCGAGTTGATGGGCGTGGTTCGGCGACAGGCTGAAGCCATGCAGCGACAAGAGGAGCAAATTAAAAAGCTCCAAGACGAGATGGCGCAGCAAACGGCTGCGATTAGGGAGGAGAGATTGGGAGCGCCTCCGGCCTCTGCTTCGGCACCGGATGAGGAGATGACACCTGCGCCGGCTGTGGCGTCACCGGCACCACCGACTGTAGCCGATGGGTCGGGTGCTCCTATGCCCGACTCCGCGGCGGAGGATGCGGAACGAGAGCGCGCACTTTCGGCTCTCATGAGGTTCAAGAAGTTCAACCCGCCTATCTTCAACGGGGAGAACGTGGATCCATGGGATGTGGAGACGTGGATCGACACAATGGAGACGCTCTTCGAGGACCTATATACCTTGGAGAGGGACAAAGTGCACCTCGCCGCTCATTATTTAGAGCGATCGGCGAAGGTGTGGTGGAAGGGAGTCCGGCGTGATCGACTCTCTAGCCTTCCGCCACCGACATGGGAGGAGTTTCGGGGTATGGTGTTCGCCGCCTACTTCCCCGATAGTGAGAAAAGAAAACTCCAAGAAAGGTTCCGAAAGTTGAAGCAAGGGAACCGCACCGTGCGTGAGTATGAGAGGGAATTCTCGTACATCATTAATTGTGTACCACACATTGTCTGCAGAGAGTTGGACAAGGTCGACTGCTTCGTGCGCGGGCTTCGACCGGAGATCTTTCGGGCGGTGCACGCCTTCAAGCTACAGACCTTTGCGGAGGTCTTGGACCGTGCTCTTTGGGTGGAGCACGGGAATGCATGTGCGCACAAGGAGTGCGAGTCTTGGGAAAGAGAGAAGGAAAAAGATAAAGAAAAGGGAAAGAAACGACCGGCGGGTGGCTCGGATGGGCAATCTAGCTCTAAGCGGCCCCCGAAGCACTCGCAGTCGCAGAATCAGTCTCGTGGGTCCCAGCGGAATCGACCCTCGAGCCGGTGCCCGATTTGTAGCGGCCCCCACAACTCTCAGCAATGTGATTATCGTGAGGGCCGGTGCTACAAGTGCGGACAGCCAGGACATATGCGGTACAATTGTCCGATGGATGATGGCCGGGCACCGTCATCGGCATCGGCATTTGCATCGCCGAGACAGCTTGCGGGCATCCCACCCGCGGCGATGTCGGCAGGCCGTACACCACCGCCGAGACCAGCTGAGGGCCAGCGGCCGGCACCCAGTGGACGGGTGTTCGCCTCACAGGTGGAGGAGTCTTCTGCCCAGGAGGATATCGTGGCAGGTATTGTGTTGATTAATGGCATTCGATGTAGAGTTTTGTTTGATACCGGAGCATCACATTCATTCCTTGCCCGATCATTTGCTGTTGCACATAGAATAAAAATTATAGAAGCCACGCATGCAAGAACTATGCAAGTACCTGAACACACCTTTTGTGTACATCACGCGTGTGTGGATTGTCCAGTGAGGGTTAAAAACTAGATCATGCCAGCTGATTTGCTGGTGTTAAATCGAATGAATGAGTATGATTTAATCCTAGGAATTGATTGGCTCTCGAGTTATCACGCTACTATTAATTGTGAGAGCCGAATAGTGAGGTTTAAAGAACCCGGGCACAAGGAGTTTGTGTACCGTAGGTGCAAGAGTTCGCTCTTTGCGTCAATGGTGTCCACGTCGCAAGCAAGAAAGCTCATTGCTAGTGGTTGCATCGCTTACTTAGCGATGGTGGTGGATGACCGAAAGGAAGTGTTGGGACTCGAGGACATTCCTGTGGTCCAAGAGTTCCCGGATGTATTTCCGGCGGAGTTACCCAGAATGCCACCGGATCGGGAAATAGAATTCGTGATCGATTTGCTCCCGGGTACGGCGCCGATTTCTAAGGCCCTGTACAGGATGGCACCCGCGGAGCTAAAAGAATTGAAAGCACAACTACAAGTTTTGATGGACAAGGGTTTCGTAAAGCCAAGTGTGTCACCTTGGGGAGCCCCTGTTCTATTTGTGCGGAAGAAGGACGGTTCGCTGCGGTTATGTGTGGATTACCGCAAGTTGAATAAAGTGACTGTGAGAATTCGAATTTTGGAAATTTGGATTCTGAGTTCCTCTCCCCTGTTACTGTGTTTTCGATCTGTATACGTATATATATACAGGTATATATGTATGTATGAATATAAGTGGTATTTTAATTGTTTTTGGGGTTTTTAGATTTTTGTTGCGGAGAGAGAACGGCTTAACTGCGCGATCCGGAGTCCGATCCTAACGATCCAAAATGGTAAGTTCGATGTCTCTGCAGTGCTGAACGCGATGGCGTGATTCACGTCGACATGCAACGAACGGTTTGAGAGATCTTCTATATTCTTCGCCGAGAGGTCGAATGTCACATTTTGCAGTTTCGCGATTTAGACCCTGTTCTCGCACCGTTTCGCGTGAGGTTTCTTGTGGAGGGGTGTTTTGGCATTTTATGCCTGCTGTGAGGGACCCAAGTGCTAATAGTGGTGTTTGGAGGGCTAAAATGCAATTGTGCATTTATGTTATTGTGTGTGTGTGTGTGTGTGGGTGCTGTTGGGAATCTCCCTCCCTCTCTCCCCCTCAGCCTCCCCAGAGGTGAGCACCAGCTCCCTCTGCCCCTCAACCTTCTCCCCGAGCTCGGCCGGCCGCCGCCGGCCACCCCCTGGCCGGAGCAACCCCGGCAACTCCTCTATCCCTTTTTCTTCTTCTTCTCCTTCTTCTTCTTCTTCTTCCTCTTCTCCCTGCGGTGTGCACCCAGGGGAAACCCATGCATGGGCATCCCCTGAAGTGGCACGACCGCCGGAGTGGTGCGCCGCCGCCGGGAGTCGCCGCCGTGGGCCGCTGGAGCTGCTGCAACTCCTGCTTGGACTGCTGCGGGCCGAGCTTGGTGGGCCCGCGCCGCCGCCGCCTCCCGACGCCTGCGAGGGTGAGCATCGTAACCCTCGGGTCCTCCGGCGCCGCCCCCTTCTTCCCCGACCGTCGCCGTGCCGCCGGAGAGCCGCCGCCGCCACAGCTAGTTGTTGCTGGGGAGTGCAGGCAGTGGCTTGAGATCCGAGCCGCCGCCGCCTCCCGCCGCCTCGGCGACCTTCCGCCGGCATCTGGAGCACCGCCGCAGCCGTCGCTTCCTTTCCCGGCCGCCGCCGTGCCGCCGGAGCGCCGCCGCCGTCGCCGTTGGCTCGGCTAGGGCATCCTGGGCAGCTGGAGGCCGAGCTTGCTCCGCCGCCGCTGCCGCCGATTGTTTTTGTCGCGGTCTCCGGCAGATTGACGTCCGACGGGCCCCTCTTCCCGGTGCTCGCGTCGCCGCCGGCTGCCGTCGCCGTCCGTTGCCGCGCCGCCGTGCCCTAGCCAACCCGAGGGCTACCGGTTTCCCCACGCCGCCGCCGCCGCTTCCCGCCGCCGGCTGAGGTGAGCCCCCTCTTCCTTGCCACCTCCTCTGCCGATGCTGGCCGCCGCTGGCCTTGCATGCCAGCCGGCAGCCGGCCGGAGCTGGTTGCTCCGGCCGGGGGTCTCTTTTGTATTGTTTTTGGCTGCAAGCTTGTTTTTGGGCTCCCTGTTGCCTTCTGAAGCCTGGGAAGGTGAGCACGATGATCGCGGCGATGTGCTGATCACCATGCTCACCTTAGTTTTAGGTTTTGGTGAGCCGTTTCGCTGATTGGCCTTTGTCGGCTTTGTTTTTGTATGTTTTGCTGTTTTTATGGCTTGTTTGAGCCAGCGACTGTTCTTGTCGCAGTGGGGCTATGAGCACGGCCTCCGTTACGTCATTGCCTATCCGCTGGTGCTTGCGGAAGGTCGTGCGGACGAACGGAGCGCTCGAACGGCCTTTATTTATGCTTGCTTATCGCATGCGCATGCTATTTTTATGGGTTTTCCCGGCTTGCGACTGGTCCTGTCGCAGTGGGGCTGTGAACACGTTCTCCGTGACATCGTTACCTATCCGCTGGTGCTTGCGGAAGGTCGTGCGGATGTACAGATTGCTCGAATGGCTTTGTTTAGTGCTTGTATGTTTATAATTGTCGCTTGTTTGTGGACTTTGGCGTTTGTGGCAGCATTGCGACGCTGTGGGCAGCAAGGGTATGGTCCTAGGGGCCCTGTGGACTGGTTGTCCAACCCTCTCGCCCTTCGCGGAGTTTCGAATTCATTTTCGACGCATTTTTCGATGAAATAATCGGCGAAACGCGCGTTTCTAGTTGTGCGACTCGCTCGCTGATTTCGCAAGCGACTTGGCTTCGTCGTTTAGCCTTGTTGGCTGTTCCTCATCGCTGTCCCAAAGATCCGAGGACAGCGGATGAGTGAAGAGGGGTTTCGGTGCCAATTTGGCATTTTTCGGGAACCCGGGAAGCCTTTTCGGGTGTGTTTGTAGTCGTGGCACCCCGAGCTTGTGCTCGCTGTCCCGCCACCTCGTTTTGTGTGTTCGGGGACAGCGAGGGACTTGGTTGGCTGTTTGGTACCCCTCTGGGGCTTAGTGTGGTTTCGGGATCGTCCCGGTGGGTTTCCGGGCGATCCGTTGGTGTCGGGATGTGAGAGCTTTGTGTTTGGTGTCGACTTGGTGGACCTTGACCCTGTGAGTCTTTCGTAGGTCCTGTCGCGGTTCCCGAGAGCCGTCGGTGTTAGACTTGATCTTTCGACAGGTGGGTACTTCGATCCGGAGTCGGTTCAGTGGACTACGGTGATACCTTTCTATCCTTTCTCTTACATTACAGTTATTAGTTCACTTGACTCCCGTTGACTCTACTTATGCGTGCTTGGATAGTAGAGTAGTTGTGGTTTGCATGATTGTTGAGACGACCTAGTTGGTCGGTGGTGATCGCCGTTGTTCCGAGCGATCCTCGTTGTGGTTTATCAGTTGCTTCACGGCTTGTTGCCGTTCTGTGGATTGAGCATTCGCATCGATCGTCACAGCTCTTCTAGCACTTCACGTACACCCGCGGTCTGATCCACCGCTTGGGGGTGTTCTTTTCCGGAAAAGGGTCGTGGAGAGCGGTCCCGACCCGTGAGCCTTGCTGCGTTGCGTGCAGAAGGTTTGTGCCGTTGGTTGAGCAGGTTGGGACAGTGCCCGGGGTGCGTCCCGGTGGTTATAGATTGGGTTTACTTTGTGGTTATCTCCTTTGATGCATATACCAGTTGCTTACAGTAGCATAGTTGTTTCAGTTGTATGTCAGCCTCATACTTACTTATGCTACTGTATACCATATCTAGCTTTTTTTTGACCCTCGTGCCGGTGTGTACACCTCGCCTTCGTCGGCTTGCGGTACCCACTGGGAGGGGAGACATGTTTACATGTTCTCACCCCCCGCCCTCGTTGTTGTTTTCAGGTGAGCAGGGTGGTGAGTGTCGGGACGCTGCGAGGCACGCCTAGTTAGTAGCTCTAGAGATTCCGACTTGTGAGGCTACTTCCCCAGATTTGGTTATCACCCTACCCTTATCTGTTAGATGTGATGGTGGTTCAGTTACCTTTTGGATATTATCTAGCATGCTTGTGTTTTGTGGAATTATCTAGCATTCTTATGTGATTGTCTTGCATGCTTAGATCTTGTGATTTTGGTGTAGTTTTCATATGAGGATGTCGATGCTTTGATTCTATCATTGTGGCTTTTATCGCATGTCTTGGTTTTCTACCCCTCGTTGTAGCGCTTCCAAATAAAGGTTTTCGTGTGGGAAACTGTTTTCAAATGGATTTCCGATCGTTCGGCTTTTGTGATTTAAAAAGAGAGTTCTCGTGTGGAGAACAGTTTTCAAATGATTCTTCAAAATAAAGCTTCTGGGTAAGGAGCAATTTTCTAGAATGATCTGTTGGTTGTGCATTGCATCATCCTTCGCCTAAGGACTTGCTTAGATTCATACAGGTTTAAGGACTGCTAGCTGTATGAATCTTATTGAGTTGTTTTGTTGTTCGTGGTGAATGAATGGTGGTTGTGATCCTGTTGTATGTTGTGGACACCGTGCAAATACAGGGAAGGTTCTGTCCGTGTGTACAGTGGACCCTGTATTTGTGGCGGGTCTGTACGTGGCGCGGGCTAGGCTTTCAAAAAAAAAAAAAAAATTTAGCATGTTTTTCCGCATCTAGAACTAGCCCGCGGCGTGACAGATTAAGATGGTATCAGAGCGTAAAGGGTACAAACACTCATTCATTCATCAACTTGTAACTGAACCACTGGTTAGGCTGACCCATAGGAAGACCTAGGATGTATAGGTGCGCGAGTTCGAGGGGTTTGTTTTCGGCTTGTGTTTTGTGGGAGTTGCCGACCCCTTTCTCTTGCGCTGGTTTCTGTGTTTTGCAGATGGCTTGTGGTCGTGGTAGACCTCCTCGTCCTGGTCGTGGTGGTAGGCGTGCGCCTGCGGAGCCGTCTGCTGGTGTTCTGTTTCGGGCTATTGTGGCTGGTTCGAGTGAGGAGCTAGCAGGAGGCGGACAGCCTGTAAACCGTACCCTGTGTGCTTGAGGCCGAGGCGAGGGGTCAGCTGGCGACCCTCTCCGGCATGTTCCGGCTTGTTCCGGTAGTTTGTGCAGCAGCAGGCTACGGCGACTGCCGCTCCAGCCCCTCCTCCTCCTTCGACAAATGCCCCGATGACTGCAGACCCTCCTATGGCGCTCACGCCGTTGTGGCCACATCCGAGCGTGTTTGGCGGATTTCCTGAGTTTTGATCTGCCCTTGTTCGCAGACTCGTGCTCCTTCTGGTAGTGGTGGTGGAGTATCAGACAGATCCCAAGTGGCTGGGTGTTTTTCCCCTTTGCGTAACCATTTGTTGGCAGGTGGTGGCCCTTGTGGGCTAGGTGACGTCACTTGGTGGATCTGTGTTGTCGTTCGGGCTGTTCTTGCCCTGGCCCCACTTTTCGCATTGAGCACGAGGGCCCCTACGAGTGTCTCTACGGAGACGGTGCTTTGAGCGGTTTCGACCGCAGTTTGGGTTTTACCCCTCTGTTTTGTTGGGTAGGGCGGTGAAGCCTACCCCTCTGACGTATTGCTGGTAGAATCGTCAGTGTTGGTCTTTCGACCTTTAGCTAGTTCTTGCGTCGAACTGACGCGTGCTAGACTGAGTGGACACTGTTTGGTGTTGGGTGTTTGTTGGTGCCTACTTGGTTGCGGCTATCCTAACGCCCAAATTGGTGTGTTTTGGGATTTCTGGTGGTATTTGTAGGCTTTCGTGTTGCCGCGAGATCTTCCAGGTTCTTGTTGGAGGTCTCACCGCGTTCGACGTTGGTTAGTCGACGCTGGATTTGTTCTTCCTCCGTTTTGGTTCGTGTGGTTGACGACCCTTTGTCGCCTGTAGCCGTCGGTTTGTTGTTGGAAGTCGAAGACTCCTAGGGAGTTGGCTCAGGGCAGACTTTGTTTTGTGGGTCGGTTTGCTGTTTTCCGTTAATTCGGTGACTCGTCTGTGACTTTGGTCCAGCTTTTGAGTTAGTTGACTTGGTACCTTGTGGTGTTGCCAACTGGTTGTTGGCCTTTGACCTCGGGATATTTCGCTTTTCTTTTGATAAGTACGTTGGCTGCAGACAACGTAGTGTCAAAAGTTAGGACGAAATACCCTCTCCCTTTTGGGACCTTCTGGATTGGGTCGGTGCTTTCTCTTGCGAGACAATCTCTTGTCGTCGCATTGTGGGAAAGTTGTGTGGTGGTCATCCCTGATATAGTTGTGAGCCTTGAGCTAATTCTGGAGTGGTTCTGCGCAGTTGATTTGCCATCACTGTCGTTGGTTTGACTCCGGTTGAGTCAGGTTGCCATTTAGCTCAGTTTCGGGATGACGGGAGCCTGGTTGTTGGCTCCGAGGTCTCTGTGCTTGTGTTTGCGCACAGGATTTTCGCCGTGTTTTTCGTACAATCTTGGTTCGGAGCGCGTGTCCGATCTTTTGGATCTGATGTTCGGCATCGCTGATGATTGTTATCGCTTGTTGCGATTGGTAGCCCTGTACACCTGAATGATGGACTCGCAAGGTTTTCGTTGGTTGGATTGTGAGTTCGAGCTTTTCGAGTTGACGGTGTTGCTTTAGTACCCTCCACCGCAGATCTACGATCTCTTCGACCGGCTCCAGGGAGCCTCAGTTCTCTCAAAGTTTGATCTGCAGCCAGGTTATCTTCAACCGAAGATCAGGGCCGAGGACGTTGCGATGACGGCCTTCTGGACTCGTTGCGGGCTTTACGAGGTCACGGGTATGCCGTTTGGTTTGGCGAACGTCCCGGCAGCTGGGTGGTTTTGATGAACTAGGTTCTCGGCAGTTCTTGGATCAATTTGTCGTGGTCTCCTTTGACGACATACTGATCTATTTGAGAAGTTTCTTTCTTGGTTCACATTGTGACGCAGCCTGGTATTGCGGTGAAACCAAGGGAGATGGACTCTGTAGTGGATTGGCCTGTTCCGACTCTTGTGGCGGAGTTTAGGAGCTTCCTCGGCTTGGCGAGTTGTTATCGGCGATTTGTTGAGGGTTTCTCAAGATCGCCGCCCCTTTGAGCAAGTTGACGAGGAAGGTCGTGAAGTTTCTGTAGACTCCCGCTTGTTTGATGAGCTTCTAGGAGCTGATGGACTGTTTGACTCGTGCCCCTATCTTAGCATTGTCGCAGCCTGGTGAGGTTTTGTGGTCTACTGCGATGCATCTTGGATAGGATTGGGGTGCGTGTTCGTGCAGCAAGTGAAGGTCATCGCTTATGCTTCGCGCCAGTTGATGGACTATGAGAAGACCTATCTGGCGCTCGATCTCGAGTTAACAGCAGTAGTGTTCGCTCTCAAGCTTTGGAGACACGACTTGTACGGAGCGCATTGTGAGATATTCTTGGGTCACCAGAGTCTGATGTATCTCTTCAAGGAGCTGTCTATCATGATCACCGACCAGGAGTGACTGGTGGTGGAGTTTTGTCGACTAGAGTTGGAGTTTTACCTCATGGAGCTACCGAGTAGTTGTTGACCTTGGAGGTGCAGCCCACCTTGTCGGATTGGATTTTCGGTGGGCAGCTGTTGGACCCGCACTTGCAGAGAGTGCGAGCAGAGGCCGAGCAGGGCAGAGATGGTGACTTCATGTTACATACTGATGGTTTCCTTCGAGGACGGAGGTGTGTGCCCAGTGATCGGGATTTGAGGCGAGAGTTTTTGACTGAGGCACACCGGTCGCTGTACACCGTTCATCCTGGAGGGACGAAGATGTACCGCGACTTGAGGCAGAGTTTCTGGTGGCCTGATTTTGACGATGGTTGTAATTCAGCATGTGGCACTATGACTGATTTGTCAGCAGGTGAAGGCTGAGCATCAGCGACCAGCAGGGAAGCTTCGACCGTTGCCTGTACCTGTAGGGAAGTGGGAGCAGATTACCATGGATTTCGTCACCGGGTTGCCTCGTTCTCAGCGAGGTCACATTGCGATCTGGGTTTTTGTGGACTGTTTGACGAAAGCAGCTCACTTACTACCGATACACTCGACTTGTCTCGGGATCGACTGGCGCAGCGCTACTTGGATGAGATCGTCAGGCTGTTTGGAGTGCCAGTGTCGATCGTTTTGGATTGGAGTTCTCGCTTCATTTCCCAGTTCCGGAGGAGCTTGCAGCAGGCACTGGGGGAAACGAGGCTCGACGTCAGCTCAGCTTACCACCCTCAGAGTGATGGGTAGTCGAAGCGAGTCTTCCAGACTCTCGAGGATATGCTCCGGGCATGCGTTTTAGGATTTTTGGTGAGGGTTGGTTCAGATACCTTTCCTTGATGGAGTTCGTTTTCTTCGACAGCTTCCAGGCGAGCATTGGGTTTGGCACCGCGCGAGGCGTTGTATGGACGTCGTTGTCGATCACTGATCTGTTGGGTTGACGTGGGTGAGCGTCGTGTGATCGGCCCGACAACAGTACAGCTGAGGGAGGATCTCAGCTGCGATGAGGTGCCTTTGAGGTTTTTGGCTCGCGAGGAGAAGCAGTTGCGGAACCGGAGCTTTCTGTTTGTGTGACTGCAGTGGACGAGTCGCATGGAGCGCGTGACTACTTGGGAGCTGGAGTCCGTTTTGCGTGAGAGGTATCCGCTGTTGTTCGCGGATGGTGTGTGAGTAAGTTTCGGGGACAAAACTTCTTGTTAGGTGGGAGTGATGTGAGAATTCGAATTTTGGAAATTTGGATTCTGAGTTCCTCTCCCCTGTTACTGTGTTTTCGATCTGTATACGTATATATATACAGGTATATATGTATGTATGAATATAAGTGGTATTTTAATTGTTTTTGGGGTTTTTGGATTTTTGTCGCGGAGAGAGAACGGCTTAACGGTGCGATCCAGAGTCCGATCCTGACGATCCAAAATAGTAAGTTCGATGTCTCGGCAGTGCTGAACGCGATGGCGCAATCCGTGTCAACATGCGACAGACGGTTTGAGAGATCTTCCATCTTCTTCATCGAGAGGTCGAATGTCACATTTTGCAGTTTCACGATTTAGACCCTGTTCTCGCACCGTTTCGCGTGAGGTTGCTTGTGGAGGGGTGTTTTGGCATTTTATGCTTGCTGTGAGGGACCTAAGTGCTAATAGTGGTGTTTGGAGGGCTAAAATGCAATTGTGCATTTATGTTATTGTGTGTGTGTGTGTGTGTGTGTGGGTGCTGTTGGGAATCTCCCTCCCTCTCTCCCCCTCAGCCTCCCCAGAGGTGAGCACCAGCTCCCCCTGCCCCTCAACCTTCTCCCCGAGCTCGGCCGGCCGCCGCCGGCCACCCCCTGGCCGGAGCAACCCCGGCAACTCCTCTCTCCCTTTTTCTTCTCCTTCTCCTTCTTCTTCTTCTTCCTCTTCTCCCTGCGGTGTGCACCCAGGGGAAACCCATGCATGGGCTACCCCTGAGGTGGCACAACCGCCGGAGTGGTGCGCCGCCACCGGGAGTCGCCGCCGTGGGCCGCCGCCGTGGAACGCTGGAGCTGCTGCAACTCCTGCTTGGACTGCTGCGGGCCGAGCTTGGTGGGCCCGCGCCGCCGCCGCCTCCCGACGCCTGTGAGGGTGAGCATCGCAACCCTTGGGTCCTCAGGCGCCGCCCCCTTCTTCCCCGACCGTCGCCGTGCCGCCGGAGAGCCGCCGCCGCCGCAGCTAGTTGCTGCTGGGGAGTGCAGGCAGTGGCTTGAGATCCGAGCCGCCGCCGCCTCCCGCCGCCTCGGCGACCTCCCGCCGGCATCTGGAGCACCGCCGCAGCCGTAGCCTCCTTCCCCGGCCGCCGCCGTGCCGCCAGAGCGCCGCCGCCGCCGCCGTGGGCTCGGCTAGGGCATCCTGGGCAGCTGGATGCCGAGCTTGCTCCGCCGCCGCTGCCGCTGGTTGTTTTTGTCGCGGTCTCCGGCAGATTGACGTCCGGCGGGCCCCTCTTCCCGGTGGCTACCGGTTTCCCCGCGCCGCCGCCGCCGCTTCCCACCGCCGGCTGAGGTGAGCCCCCTCTTCCTTGCCACCTCCTCTGCCGATGCTGGCCGCCGCTGGCCTTGCATGCCGGCCGGCAGCCGGCCGGAGCTGGTTGCTCCGGCCGGGGTCTCTTTTGTGTTGTTTTTGGCTGCAAGCTTGTTTTTGGGCTCCCTGTTGCCTCCTGAAGCCCGGGAAGGTGAGCACGATAATTGCGGTGATGCGCTGATCACCATGCTCACCTTAGTTTTAGGTTTTGGTGAGCCGTTTCGCTGATTGGCCTTTGTCAGCTTTGTTTTTGTATGTTTTGCTATTTTTATGGCTTGTTTGAGCCAGCGACTGTTCTTGTCGCAGTGGGGCTGTGAGCACGGCCTCCGTTACGTCATTGCGTATCCGCTGGTGCTTGCGGAAGGTCGTGCGGACGAACGGAGCGCTCGAACGACCTTTATTTATGCTTGCTTATCGCATGCGCATGCTGTTTTTATGGGTTTTCCCGGCTTGCGACTGGTCCTGTCGCAGTGGGGCTATGAGCACGTTCTCCGTGACATCGTTACCTATCCGCTGGTGCTTGCGGAAGGTCGTGCGGATGTACGGATTGCTCGAATGGCTTTGTTTAGTGCTTGTATGTTTATAATTGTCGCTTGTTTGTGGACTTTGGCGTTTGTGGCAGCGTTGCGACGCTGTGGGCAGCAAGGGTATGGTCCTAGTGGCCCTGTGGACTGGTTGTCCAACCCTCTCGCCCTTCGCGGAGTTTCGAATTCATTTTCGACGCATTTTTCGATGAAATAATCGGCGAAACGCGCGTTTCTAGTTGTGCGACTCGCTCGCTGATTTCGCAAGCGACTTGGCTTTGTCGTTTAGCCTTGTTGGCTGTTCCTCATCGCTGTCCCAAAGATCCGAGGACAGCGGATGAGTGACGAGGGGTTCCGGTGCCAATTTGGCATTTTTCGGAAACCCGGGAAGCCTTTTCGGGTGTGTTTGTAGTCGTGGCACCCCAAGCTTGTGCTCGCTGTCCCGCCACCTTGTTTTGTGTGTTCGGGGACAGCGAGGGACTTGGTTGGCTGTTTGGTACCCCTCTGGGGCTTAGTGTGGTTTCGGGATCGTCCCGGTGGGTTTCCGGGCGATCCGTTGGTGTCGGGATGTGAGAGCTTTGTGTTTGGTGTCGACTTGGTGGACCTTGACCCTGTGAGTCTTTCGTAGGTCCTGTCGCGGTTCCCGAGAGCCGTCGGTGTTAGACTTGATCTTTCGACAGGTGGGTACTTCGATCCGGAGTCGGTTCAGTGGACTACGGTGATACCTTTCTATCATTTCTCTTGCATTACAGTTATTAGTTCACTTGACTCCCGTTGACTCTACTTATGCGTGCTTGGATAGTAGAGTAGTTGTGGTTTGCATGATTGTTGAAACGACCTAGTTGGTCGGTGGTGATCGCCGTTGTTCCGAGCGATCCTCGTTGTGGTTTATCAGTTATTTCACGGCTTGTTGCCGTTCTGTGGATTGAGCATTCGCATCGATCGTCACAGCTCTTCTAGCACTTCACGTACACCTGCGGTCTGATCCACCGCTTGGGGGTGTTCTTTTCCGGAAAAGGGTCGTGGAGAGCGGTCCCGACCCGTGAGCCTTGCTGCGTTGCGTGCAGAAGGTTTGTGCCGTTGGTTGAGCAGGTTGTGACAGTGCCCGGGGTGCGTCCCGATGGTTATAGATTGGGTTTACTTTGTGGTTATCTCCTTTGATGCATATACCGGTTGCTTACAGTAGCATAGTTGTTTCAGTTGTATGTCAGCCTCATACTTACTTATGCTACTGTATACTATATCTAGCTTTTTGTTGACCCTCGTGCCGGTGTGTACACCTCGCCTTCGTCGGATTGCGGTACCCACTGGGAGGGGAGACATGTTTACATGTTCTCACCCCCAGCCCTCGTTGTTGTTTTCAGGTTAGCAGGGTGGTGAGTGTCGGGACGCTGCGAGGCACGCCTAGTTAGTAGCTCTAGAGATTCCGACTTGTGAGGCTACTTCCCCAGATTTGGTTATCACCCTATCCTTATCTGTTAGATGTGATGGTGGTTCAGTTACCTTTTGGATATTATCTAGCATGCTTATAATTTGTGGAATTATCTAGCATTCTTATGTGATTGTCTTGCATGCTTAGATCTTGTGATTTTGGTGTAGTTTTCATATGAGGATGTCGATGCTTTGATTCTATCATTGTCGCTTTTATCGCATGTCTTGGTTTTCTACCTCTCGTGGTAGCGCTTCCAAATAAAGGTTTCCGTGTGGGAAACTGTTTTCAAATGGATTTCTGATCGTTCGGCTTTTGTGATTTAAAAAGAGAGTTCTCGTGTGGAGAACAGTTTTCAAATGATTCTTCAATGTTTGAGCTTAGGATTTCAAAATAAAGCTTCTGGGTAAGGAGCAATTTTCTAGAATGATCTGTTGGTTGTGCATTGCATCATCCTTCACCTAAGGACTTGCTTAGATTCATACAGGTTTAAGGACTGCTAGCTGTATGAATCTTATTGAGTTGTTTTGTTGTTCGTGGTGAATGAATGGTGGTTGTGATCCTGTTGTATGTTGTGGACGCCGTGCAAATACAGGGGAGGTTCTGTCCGTGTGTACAGTGGACATTGTATTTGTGGCGGGTCTGTACGTGGCGCGGGCTAGGCTTTCAAAAAAAAAAAAAAAATTTAGCACGTTTTTCCGCATCTAGAACTAGCCCGGGGCGTGACAGTGACTGTCAAGAATAAGTACCCGTTATCCCTAATTGATGACTTATTCGATCAGTTGCAAGGGTCTCGGGTGTATTCAAAGATTGATTTGTAATTCGGTTACCACTAATTGAAGATTAAACAGGAGGATGTGCACAAGACCGCGTTTAGGACGCGGTATGGACACTATGAATTCACGGTTATGCCCTTCGGGCTTACCAATGCCCCGGCAGCGTTCATGGACTTAATGAACCGTGTGTTCAAACCACTATTAGATCGATTTGTGGTGGTGTTCATAGATGATATTCTTGTCTACTCTCGGAGTGAAGAGGAACATAAAGAGCACCTAAGAATTGTGCTTCAAGTTCTTCGAGAGAACAAGTTGTTCGTCAAGTTAAAGAAGTGCGAATTTTGGATTCGTGAGGTCGCTTTCTTGGGTCATGTGATTTCCGCGGGAGGAGTATCGGTGGACCCTATGAAAGTTGAGGCAATCAAGGATTGGCCTCGCCCGACCAATGTCACGAAAGTACAAATTTTTTTGGATCTTGCGGGGTACTATTGGCAGTTTGTGGAGGGATTTTTAAAAATCTCCGGTCCACTAACGCGTCTTACCCGCAAGGGGGCCAAATATGTTTGGAGCGAGGAATGCGACCAAAGCTTTAAGGAACTAAAGGAAAGGTTGACTTCGGCTCCGGTTCTCGCTTTGCCGGTTGCAGAGGAGGGCTTTGTGGTGTATAGTGATGCATCACAGCGTGGTCTTGGGTGTGTGCTTATGCAAAGAGGACATGTGATAGCATATGCCTCTCGATAGCTGAAGAGCTATGAGCAGAATTACCCCACCCACGACCTAGAGCTTGCAGCGGTGGTCTTCGCGCTTAAGTTGTGGAGACACTATTTGTACGGGTAACATTGTGAGGTGTACACGGATCATAAAAGCTTAAAGTACTTATTCACTCAAAAGGAGTTGAACTTGAGGCAGCGGAGATGGTTGGAGTTGATAAAGGATTACGACTTAACCATCTTGTACCACCCCGGTAGAGCCAATGTGGTGGCCGATGCGCTCAGTAGAAAATTCGTGGAGAACTTCGCAATTGAGATGACGGGACAAATGCCGTTGATCAAGAAAATGGGCCGATTTGACTTGAAAGTCGTGGCCCCGGGCGTCCCCGCTAGACTCATGAATCTCAAGATTTGGCCAACCTTGTTGGAGCAAATAAAAGAAAAGCAATCCGGAGATCCGGAACTCCAAAAGGTGCGGAGTGCTATTGAGAGTGGGCGCGCCGGTGATTTTCATGTGGACTCGAAGGGCGCCATTCGATTCCGAAATCGATTGTGCGTGCCTAAAGTCGAGGACATTCGTGGGGAGATTTTGAAAGAAGCTCACACTTCTCCCTATGCGATTCACCCGGGTGGCACCAAAATGTATAAGGATCTTAAATTGCATTATTGGTGGCCGGGGATAAAACTTGATGTTGGACGCTTTGTGGCACAATGTTTAGTATGCCAATAGGTGAAGGCCAAGCGTCGCTTTCCAGCAGGAAAATTGCAAGGGCTGCCCATTCCAGTTTGAAAGTGTGAGAATATCGCAATGGACTTTGTTGTGGGCTTACCGCGGTCGCAAGGTGGCCAAGACGCAAATTTGGGTGGTGGTGGATCGTTTGACAAAGTCGGCACACTTTTTGTCAATCCACACCACTTGGTCGGGAGACAAGTTAGCACAAGTCTACCTGGACGAGATTATGCGGTTGCACGGGGTCCCGACCTCGATAGTTTCAGATCGAGATCCCCGTTTTACATCGCATTTTTGGAAAAGCTTGCAAGAAGCTTTGGGTACACGGCTCGATTTCAGTTCAGCATTTCATCCTCAAACTGACGGTCAATCAGAAAGGACAATTCAGATTTTGGAGGATATACTGCGAGCGTGTGTGTTGGACTTCAAGGGTGCATGGTCTACTCATTTGCCGATGGCTGAATTCGCTTATAATAATAGCTATCAATCTAGCATCGGTATGGCACCGTTTGAGGCCTTGTATGGAAGAAAATGTCGCTCTCCTATCCATTGGAGCGAGGTCGGCGAAAGAAGGATCTTAGGACCGGATGTGTTGCGTGAAGCGGAGGAAAAGGTCCGCTTGGCACGTGAACGTTTATCGACGGTGCAATCCAGGCAAAAGAGCTATGCGGATAGACGTCGACGAGATTTGGAATTCGCGGTAGGAGACCGCGTCTTCTTGAAAGTATCGCCCATGAGAGGGGTAAAGCGATTTGGTGTTCGGGGTAAGTTGAGTCCCCGTTACATTGGACCTTATGAGGTTTTGGAGCGTGTGGGATCCTTGGCATATCGGCTAGCCTTGCCGCCAAAACTTGCGGGGATACACAATGTGTTTCACGTATCGACGCTCCGTACGTACGTGTATGATCCAGCGCACGTCCTCGAGTATGTGCCTATGGAGCTTCATGAGGATATGACTTATGAGAAAATTTTCTTGTGTATCATAGATCGCGAGGTGAAAAATTTGAGGAACCGTGAAATTCTTTATGTAAAGGTACAATGGACGAATCACGGTGAGTGTGAAGCTACTTGGAAATTGGAAAGCTCAATGAGGGAGCGGTTTCCTTACCTCTTCGCTAGTCCAGCTGAGGTATGATTTAGTTTCGCGGCCGAAACTCTCTTTAAGGGGGGAGGAATGTAGTACACTGAATTTCAGTGCGCCGTATCGAACATGTAGTACACTGAATTTCAGTGCGCCGTATCGAACTTCTACAAATTGTGAAGTTCCGGTGGAAAAATAGCATGAGGGACTATGTGTGAGGTTTCGGCCAAGTTTGGGGCTTGTGCGAAGTATTTTCGGCGCAAATGAGGCACGAAAACGGACTTCGAAAAGTTAAAACTGTTGAACTTGCGAAGTTTGCAGTAGATTCCGGTATGAAGATGTCCATACCGGTACTAAAGTGATTAGTACCGGTATGGAGTGTGGTATACCGGAATGTGAGGGCTGAATCCGAGAACCCAGCTCTCGGGTTTTGCGGAATTCCTCGTGGTATACCAGAACTAAAACCCGTATACCGGTATGCCAGTGCGAATACCGGTACGCAATGTTGCGAAATGCCAGCTTTGGCTGGTTGTTAGTGTTGAATGGGGAGAGGGGCAAAATGGTCTTTTCACATTCGAGGGAGTGTTAGAAAGGCAGGGACACCCTCCTTTCTCAGTCTCCTTCTTCCTCTACTTCTCCTCTCCATCTCTCTCACTTTCTCTCTCTAGAGAACTCTCCAAAGCTTGGAGAAAAGGGTGGATTGAGCTTGGAAAAGGCTTCCAAAGGGGGAGAAGAGGCTTCTTGGTGCAAGTAGAAACTTGGGGAACTCGTGGCTAAGGTGAGTTCCTCATGTTTTGGGTTCAAACCTTGGAATTGATCTAGTATTTTGAGATTTTTGAAAACCCTAGGCAATCTAAACCACAAAACGTGGGGATTGGCCAAGAGATTTTGAGGTTCTACATGCATGCATGTGAAACCTAGGTGAAATGAGGGTTTTTGCCATAAGAGGTTCTAAAAATATTTAAACCTTCGGGAATTGCAATTGGGGCATAGGAAATCATGTTAGAACAAATGATTTCAACTATTGAGTTGATTTATGGGTTCGTAATGAGTAACGAACCATTTTCTTGTAGAAGCTTGGGTTGAAGCAAGAACTCAAGGCTTGGAGATCTAGGAGCTCAAAGAATTCAAGAATTTGGAAGCTCTTGAGGTGGGTTTGTGTTTACCGAAGTGATTAGGTCACTTCCATGTCTAGGATAAATAACCATTTAAAGATAAAATGGTGTGTAATGTGAACCCTAGAAATTGCATGTTGGCAAAATGAGAATCATGATAGATAGAGCCATGAGCTCCTCTTGCATGTTAAAGAATTCAAGTATATTTCTATTATTCAATACTTGTTATGAGATTGCATGTATGAATTGGAACCTAGTGTCATTGAACATAGATTGGACATGAGAATTGAAACCTAGTGTCATTGAACATAGGTTGGACATGAGAATTGGAACCTAGTGTCATGGAACATAGGTTGGAATATGAGAATTGGAACCTAGAGTCATGGAACCTAGGTTGAGAATGTAAAGTAAACCTAGTGTTATTGAACATAGGTGAGACTTAGTGACTTGAACCTAGGGCCATTGTGTCACGCCCCGCCGGCCCTTTAGCACCAACTAGGTGGAAAGGATAACCGCACGGGCGCATGCCCCAGACCCGCCGAACGGATAGAGTCTTTTCTACCCGCCCAAGGCGTCACAACACAAGCTTATCCACAAAGTTCCAACTAGGAACGGAGCACAAGAGTTGCACAAGGAAAGCATCAACAGAAAGAAGTTCTACTTCTATTACATCACATGGCACAATATACATGTCCAAATTTTTCTTTTCTTTCTTTTTCATTCCATACACTATGTTCCAAAACGATGGAATATACAATTTTCATACAAGAAATGAAAATCCCCTATGCTATCATAAGTCATATCCTCATGAGGTACTATGACAAAACCAACCCTCTATGTTCAATTGAATGAGATCTAACATATGAAAATTTATTTCTAAACTTATCTTTTTTATTTCTATAACTCTTAATATTAAGTTTGCCACTAAATACTTGTAACTTGTGACAACTTTATTCTAGTAACTCTTAGTCCTATGAAGCCTATATATAGAGAGCTTCTCTACTCTTTTAAATACAACGAAAAAAATTATTTCTATCCTTCTTGAGACAGAGAGAGAGGCCAAAGAAAGGTACTCTATTTTGTAGACTTTGGGCTCATCTACTTGTGCAGAGTTGGTGAAGCCACACGACGAGGGTTGAGCCGTTGTATCCTGGAAGAGACAAGCCAATATTCTGCTGCATCGATTCGAGGGTTTTGCCAACTGCAGAGGGCATGAATCTCCTTAAAGAGAGCGAGATTTTCGTGTCTCGGCTTGATCGAGTCGTCGACACTTTTTAATCTTTTGTAGGCTAACCTCTATTTTTGCATATTACACCAACAAAAGGTCTTAACTGTAGCACGAACAACTTGTATAAGCATTTTAGGCTAGTGTTACGGCAAACAAGTTGCTGATGTTAGTGAGTAGGTTCAATTTATTTGATCAGGTTGTAAATTGATAATGAGAAAATTAAGTACTATGTGGGTCGAAGTGTTATGGCATGAACACACTGGGAGCCACTTCTGTAACCTCTAGTAGCCATTTCTTGAACTCCATATAGTCTGATTGTCCTAGGCTAATTTATGGGTCTGACGAGAATGTCACAACAAAAACAGGGAGATTCCTCGCACACCGGTTGTTCACTATAGAATAGAGAAGTGATGATTCATAAGAGTACAAATTCAAATACCCTACCATGAGTAATTGATACTTAATCATTCGGGTCACGTAGTTTGAGGTTGACCTCATTTCTTTAGACACCTTAATTTTCTCAATCAACCGCCATAATATATAAAGTCCTAGTGAACTATGAGAGAACTCACTGATCCACTGCAACAATACCCAGCCCTAGCAAACCAAAATGCAAACACTATAGTGCAACCATATGGGCTTTTGAAGCAGGTACACATTTAGCGACAATAAGATTCTTTTATCACTCTTCATGATCAAGATTCCCATGCATATTCTCGAAGGGGAATATTACTTGCATCATTTAGGTATATATATACAAATTTACAGTCATATTCAAGGACAAGATGTCTAAGCATGCTTGTACGTACCAAGACTATTGTCACGTGCAAGTTAATCTATATATAATTTTCTGATTCTATAGTCATTGCCATGAGCAATAATTTAAGAGGAGTGTTTCTACACTTTTTATTTTTTATTGCCGTTCGTTCATTTTTATTCTACAGCTCAGATTTAAATTTTATTTTTTTAGTTGTGACCTACAATAACAGGTCACCTTAAAAGAGGTACCGATTATCATGTACCCAAAGAAAAATATTTTGATTTTTTGTTACAGAGGTAATTAAGTAATTTTGACTCTACTGTATTATCTAACATTTCTGTTCTCTTTCCGTTTCCTTTTTCTACCTAAGTGGACCTCACCATGCCCAAAAAAAAGCGTGGAATTATTTCGTGGACTGAGTATGAATTTTATCGTACCACCTTGAACTCGACCCGAATCCTAATTAATTTTATATTATATAATAGGCTAAATTACAGAAAATCTCTTTATAAATACCCACATTTTCACTTTCCCTCCTTAATATTTTCAAAAACCTATATTTTACCCCCTCAACATTTCAAGTTGTTGTATTTAGCCCCCCTCCGTCAAGGTTCCATCACTACTCCGTCCATTTCTTATAATTTATACCGAAAATACTCTTCAAAATGATAGAAATATATTAAAAAATTATTTTTTTCTTATAGAAGAAATAAAGGCAATTTGGTCATTTTGCCCTCTTTATTAATGCCGTACCCCTGAAATATTTCTGAAATTTTAAGGGGGCAAAATGTATGTTTCTAAAAGTCAGGGAGGGAAAGTGAAAAAACGGGTATTTATAGGGAGATTTTCTGTAATTTAGCCTATATAATATATATAAAGTTTGATGTTATATTTGAATTTATATTTTAAAAATTTAGATTTAATATGATATGTTTTGATAATGGTAAAGAGAAATAATTATTTCGGGTTCGGATTTTCGAGTTTGGGTTTGGGTTTCAAATTTTTGTCAGCTTCGGATTTGGATATGGATTTTTAAATTTGTCGGGTAAGGATACGCGTTTTGGGATTGATAGTCAGGTTCAGGTTTGGATTTGTGCAAATCCACTCCGAATCTGACCCGTTGACATCGCTAACCATTGGTTCCTAACTATTACTTTTTTTTTTTACCACTAATCTTAGCCTTTTTAATTTTTAAATTTAAAATTATATTTAAATATTTATTATCTCTAACAGTTAAAATGTCATTATATTTAAAACATTTATTATATCTAACAGTTCAAAGCTGTTAACTTTATTCAATTCAAAGGGTTGAACCAAGCCACTTGATAGACTGGATTACGATCTGACCGGTCGAACCAGTCGGTTCAATCTGGTTTTTAAATCATTGATACTAACTTAATTAAAATGAATAATAAAAGTTAGGAAGCTAATTGCAAACTAAAAGATCAGGAGCTAAAATTTTAAAAATTGACTAAAAGTTGAAAAATTTTAAAGGTAAAAATCAAAACCAACTTAATAAATCAAATCAATTAGACTGATCAAATTGATAAAATATACAAATAGTCTAGATTTGTTCCATTCAGATTTATTTAATATATCTATAGCCTTAATTTTGTTTACTCTATTAAAACTCTATGGTGGAGATTTATTATAAGCTTAAAATTTAAATTGTATAGTCTAGATTTATTAGTCATAAATTTAAACTGTACTATACTATTTAGATTTATAGGAGGTTTCTATATACGGTTTAGATTCTAAA
Organism: Puya raimondii; assembly: GCA_016920855.1. Classification (NCBI taxonomy): domain Eukaryota; kingdom Viridiplantae; phylum Streptophyta; class Magnoliopsida; order Poales; family Bromeliaceae; genus Puya; species Puya raimondii. The sequence continues at coordinate 208,882,939 of JABWPP010000050.1, read as the reverse complement.
CTTCAAATTTATTTTCAACTTAAATTTTAAATTATAATACATGATCTAATGATTTTAAAAGATTAATTTTTACTATTAAAATTTGAATTAATTTAGCCCATACAATTCTATTCTAAGAATAAATTTGAATTACACCCCATATTCCTATTGAATCAAATATTTACCTACATTCGATTTTTCTTTAAATAGTGATATAAAATTAGTGCCTAAATTAGAAAATTTCTAAAATTAAATATGTTGAATTTAAAAATTTACCCACTTTAAATTTTTTAAATAGTGATGCATAATTAATGTCTAAATTAGACGAATTCTAAAATTCGTTAAACATATTAAATATGTTGAATTTGAATATTTACCCACATTCAAATTTTTTTAAATATTAATACAAAATCAATGCCTAAATTATTGTAATTCTAAAATTTCTTAAATTATAATGCCTAAATTAGTGCAAAATTAATGCCTAAATTTGTGAAAGGGATATCAAACAAACTTTCTTTAAATTTTGTGATGTTAAGTTACGAAAATACCCAAAATAAGAAGTTACCTTTTAACCTGCTATAGGTTAAATAACACTTTTACCCTCTATTGATCAACGGTTAAGATTTTTTTATTATTTATAAAATTAAGTAGAGAATCATTTCTCATAATTTAAAGCATACATAAAATATAAGCGTAGTGCATTGGAGGCGCTAATGCACACATTCTGTTCCGGAACAGAATGTGTGCATGAAGTAATCGAGTGGTGAGGGCCAATTGGCTTCATGGAAGCGTTGTTTGACGAACTGACTTGTAGACAGATCAGCATGGCATGATATGTTAAGGCTTGGGTGCTCTCTAGTATGGAGAAGTAGTTACTACAAGTAACAAAGTTTTGTTGAAGTGTAGGTTGAGCATCAACGAGTATGCCGATTGCTTGAGTGGGAGAGTCTGTCATGTGCCGGTTGGTTTGGCTCAGTCATGACAAAGGATGACATTTGGAAGGCACTTGGGTTGACGAATTGACGAAATTGGGGGGTTACAAAGTTGAAACGCTTCATCTAGCGTCCCGGTGCGGACGAGTCAATAGAGGCAATGTCCTAACATTTGCTCGAATCATGCGGGGATTTTGGTGTCAGATGCAAAAGAGTCAAAACCTACGCTCCGGTACGTATCTTTGCATCTCCGGGGTACCAGATGGGGAAGGGGGGAGGTTTTGCTAGGTATATAGAGATAGGGTATGGCACTTGTGAAGTGGTCCTGACTCCCCCAATGGTCCATAGAACATGGACCTTGCCAAGCTATGTGGATGCGCCAAGCCTAGCACTTCGTGTGAGCGGATCGAGCGTAATAGAAGCTTAGATAATGTCAAAGCCACAAGGTCAAAAATATTATGGGGTACGTAGGGAATACCGAGAGGCTTTCATCTCAAGAATCTCTTGGGCTACCTTATGCTGTCTTGGACTGAACGAGCGGGCAAGGGATAGTCTAGCAACGGAGTGGTCCTCCATAAAGGACAAGGCTCATGAAGGCTAATGTGCCAAGCAGGGATTTGTGGTGTGTAGTGACCATGAAGCTCGTTAGGCGGAGCTTGATGTGGCAAACGGTGTTGGTGTCTATAAATTCAACCCTGAAAGCTAGGCCAAGGGTTTTGGTGGCCGAGCATGGTTGGTGGTGCCAGCTAGCTAGCAAAGTGGAGGGAGGCTGGATTGATTGTATAAATCGTTATGTTGGGAGCTTAAGCAAAGATGATCAATGTTCGGATCCATAGAGTGAATCTTGAGATTAGACCAAGGGCGTCGATAATCGGGCTTGGTTGGGTAATGTTAACTTTACTTGTTAAGAGCGATGAGGCATTCGAGTCATGCAAGTTGTGACATACCCCAGGGCGCGTTGATGCTTGTGGCACCCAGACTTGTGTCTGCTGTCCGACCACCATATTTGGTGTGTTTACAGTGGGCGGCATGGTTTGTTTGTTAGTAGCCCTCTAGGGCTTGGTTTGGGTTCGGGATCGTCCCGGCGGGTTTTTCGGACGATCCGACGGTTTTGGGTATGTGAGCTGATGTGTTTGGTGTCGACTCATGGACCTTGACCCTGTGAGTATTTTGTAGGTCCTGTCGACATCCCTGTGAGCCGTCAGTGTTAGGCTCTTCCGTTCCTTCAGGTGGGTACTTCGATACAGAGTCGGTACAGTGGACTAGCGGTGATACCCTTCTATCCCTTTCTCTTGTATGTTTGGATATAGTTAACTTGACTCCTCTTATCTCTACTTGTGTGAGCTTGCCATTAGTAGAGTAGTATGATTGCATGGTTTATTGAGACGACCTGGTTGGTCGATGGTGATCGCCTGTTGTTCCGAGCGATCTCCGATATTCGTATATCAGTTGCTATACTCGGCTTGTTGCCATTTTGTGGATTGAGCATATTGCATCGATCGTCACAGCTCTTCTAGCACTTCACGTACACCCGCGGTTTGATCCACCGCTTAGGGTGTTCTTTTCCGGAAAAGAGTCGTGCATTTTCGACCCGTGAGCCTCTTGTCATGTGCATCTGCGGAGGTTATGTGTCGGTGAGTGAGCATTTTGTGACAGTGCCAGGGATCCGTCCCTGTGGCCTGGTGGTGATTGGATTTCATTGTTTATCTACAGTTGATGCATGTGCTGTTTATTTACGGTAGCGTAGTCGTTCATTTATTGTCATACTCATGCGTACTTACGCTACTGTTTTACCTATCCATCTATCTGTTGACCCTCTTGCCGGTGTGTACACCTCGCCTTCGTCAGCTTGCGGTACCTACTAGGAGGGGAGACATGTTTACATGTTCTCACCCCCCGTCATTGTTGATTTTTTTAGGTGAGCCGGGTGGTGGGAGTCGGGACGTGGTGAGACGCGACTAGCTAGTGCGCATTAGAGGTCCCGACCAGTATATCCGTCAGATTGGTTTTGCTCCTGACCCTCTCGTTTATTTAGTAGACATGTTTATGGTTCAGTTACATTGTGTGGGTTGCTTATTTATCTATTTGTTTGGATATTGTGACTTTTGACTTATCGCTATCTCATGTGGACTTACGGTTTATTCCGAGTTATCTGTCTATCATGGATTTCTACCCCTAGTGGTAGTTGGTTTTTAAATAAGGTTTCCGAGTGGGAAACAATTTTCAAATGCTTTTACGATCGATCGGCTTTTGGATTTCAAAAAAGGGGTTCTCGGGTGGAGAACGGTTTCGAAACGAGATTTTAAATGATTGAAGTTAGGGTTTCAAAACAAAGCTTCCGGGTGGGGAGCACTTTTAATAGGATGTTCTGGTGTACTGTGCATTGCATCATCCTTCGCCTAAGGAGTGCTTAGATTTCATGCAGGTGTTAATGATGGTTAGCTGTATGAGATAGTTGTTGTGTGTGTGATGAATGAATGGTATTTGTGATCCTGTTATGTATAGTGGTACGCCGTACAAATACAAGAGAGACTCTGTCTGTGTGGACAGAGGAACCTGTATTTGTGGCGGGTCTGTACGTGACGCGGGCTAGGCTTTCAAAAAAAAATGATGACATATTTTTTCGCAACTAAAACTAGCCCGGGGCGTGACAGACAACCCCCAGGATTTGGATTAGTCCTATATATAAGGTATAATAGTACTAAACCTCTTAACTCGGCTATAGCATATTTGGCGGTGGTTAGGCCTAAGAGATTAAGAGAGTTAAATGTGCTAGAGCTAGAGTAGTTCTAGGATGGATGACCCCATGGGAAGTGGGGCGTCGCAATTAATATCTGAGGCAATCGCCAACTGGAAGTGTAAGATGAGTCTCGGCTGAGCCAAGATTATATAGCAAAGCGCGGTTCTCCGGCTGATGACCATTGTGGGTGGAGCCTGGCTCCTCACAAGGTCTGCTAGGCTAGCGAGACGAGTCTCACATTACCTAGTGCCATGTCTATTTCTTAACCAGGCTATAGCATATTGGGCGATGGCTAAGCCTAAGAAGTTAAGAGAGTTAAGCGTGCTAAAGTTATAGTAGTTCTAGGATGGGTGACTCGCTACAAAGTGGATTTTCCCAGTTGGTATTAGAGCCAATCACTAGCCGGAAGTGTGAGATGAGTCTCGACTGACCTAGGTAATATAGTAAGCAAAGCGCAACTCTCGGCTGATGATTATGGGTGGAGCGCGGCACCTCACAAGGTCGGCTTAGACTAGCGAGACGAGTTTTACATCGCCTAGTGCTGATGAGTTTCTTAATCTAGCATAGCATTTTGGGTGGTGGCTAGGCCCAAGAGGTTAAGAGGTTTAAGCATGCTAGAACTAGATCGAGTTATTCTAAGATAGGTGACCCCCTGGGAAGTTGGGCGTCACACAAGCGGAACGTGAAGCATGATTATGCGCAGCGTCGATGCACGAGGCGTCCCGCTAAGTCATTGGGATTGGGAGTTATGCTACCTTGCGGCACAAACTTGGGTGACTCGATAAGGTAATGGAGTTGGACTGAGCAAGTAGACCACACCAACGAGGCGTTCAGTGGTATGGCGGTGGGTGTTGTAAGATGCTAGAACTAATGATACAAGAAGGACTTATATTCTATAGAGCCCTTTGTAGCGTGTGATGTTGTGAAGTGTCGATTTGTTGACATAAGGTATGCAGGCCAAGTGGGGAGAGCGAGATGCTCGGCTATAGTCGGATGTGGTTTAAGTTGGAGAGAACTTGTGATGTATTTGTGGGCAACAAGGCATTCGATTGCATAGTATTCTCGAGGAGGGTTCGTCTAGTGAAACGGAATGCACTTGGCTTTATGGCCAACCTCGGTGGCATGGTTGTTCATTGAGAACTCATAGAGTTCGACGAGGGATTTGACGTAAGGCGTGGCACAGGGCAGCAAGGCTCATAGAGAAGCATGCTTTGCTAAACCTTAAGTTGGTATTCCACTACTATATTTGAAGACATATCTGTGCTAAGGACTTGGAAAGGCTAGCCTGAGTGTTTGATGCTTAAGCGCCATACGAAAATCTTTAAGGAGAAAAACTTAACCTCGTGGCAGGTTGCTAGCTCCGTACTTTGGTCTGGCCTGAGCCTTGGTTCTTCTGGATTAGATTTAGTGTCTAGACTTCATAATTTCAATCATTACTTCATCTGAGGGTCTATTTGTTTTTATGAATCTTAGAGGTTACACTCATAATCTCGAAAAAGTCGTAAGGATCGGCATTTACTTCGGCACTGAAGTTGGAAGACCTAGCTACCGGACTTGGTTAAGACTCTAGATTATACAATTTCAATCATTTATCCTATCTAAAACCTCGGATCGAGGACGATCCAGACTTGATCTATCCTAGCCCGAAACCAAAACAGTCCAAACTTAATCTTAAGGGGATAACTAGGAATCTTTAAATTATAAAAATGTTGTGAGTAACATAGGAATTTTGAACTAAAAAGGGACTGAACTGCAAATTGCTTTATTTTGGGAGGATTGACCTGAAGCTTAAAAAGCTATGTCAAAATGAATTTTGGCCTAAGGATTCGCATATTATTCCCGCAAAAGGGACAGTCAAAAAATTTAATTAATTTCATTTAACCCCCTATTAAAATGAATGTCATGTTGAGATTATTATCTACTGATTGGGTCTAGGAAACCACTAGAATCATTTGTTTTTACACTTTGTCTCCCTACCTTTTTAAAGCTTTAATTTTGTTTTTTTAATATTTTAAGTTGTAGCACTTATTCCAGTACCGTTATTATTCCGCATATATAGAAGCCGCGCGGTACAGCTGAGTTGGACTTTTTTTATAAAATAACTTTCTAAAATTTTACAATTTGTAAAATAACTATGTCAAAATTTTATTTGGGAAACTAACTCTCTAAATGCGGTGAATCATTCACCGCATTTAAAAAAATTTTAGGTCCTTCTAAAGACGGTGAATAATTCGCCGCCTTTAAAAAGAAGGTCATACAAGAGAGGAGGGAAAAGAAAAATAGATAAATATAAAAAACGGTGAATCATTTACCGTCTTTAGTATATTATGAATGCGGTGAATGATTCACCGCCTTTAGGAGGTTAGTTTGCCAAATACAAGTTTAATAAGGTTATTTGCAAATTATAAAATTGTAAAGAGTTAGTTTGTAAAAAAATCCAGCTGAGTTACTTAAAAGCTATCCAATATATTTTTAGAAATAATGAAAATTCATAAAAAAAAATTTTCTTTTTTCTCAAATTTGGTAACTATATGAAAGAGGCTTCTTACTATTTACTAATTAAATTTTATTTTTCCATCATTTCTAAGAGTAAAATAGATAGGTTAATAGTTATCTAGTTGTACCATACAATATATGCATAGAATGCAGACGAAATAATATTAAGTGCTAACAATTTCAAAAGTCAAGAAAAAAATAGAGATTTTTAAAAGATAAAGAGGTAAAGTGTAGAAAGCGAATATTTATCGATTTTTTTTTTTTTTTTTTTTTTTTTTTTTTTTTTTTTTTTTTTTTTTTTTTAGTATTTTAGCCCCCCTAAGAAAAAACGGTTGAACAAATTATTTAGTAAAAAGAGCCCGATTTTATTTAATTATTTCTAATTTATAAATTCAGTAAAATGAGTTACAAATTATAGACACTCCATTCACGACACTTACAAATACCAGGCACATTTAAAATTCAACATGACATCGAAGTTTAGTAAGGAGACAACATATGTAGAAAGATCATCAGCGCATCAATAATCGTGCTGCAGGTGGTTCAAAATCCAGCCGGCTAGCTACAGCTGGCCGCAGTCGGCGATGACGACGGGCTTCACTGTGCGGCCGCTCTGCGATCCGGCCTTCTCGACGGCAGCGAGGGTCTCCGTCCCCTCCACAACCTTCCCGAACACGACATGTTTTCCGTCGAGCCATGGCGTCTTCGCAGTGCAGATGAAGAACTGCGAGCCGTTCGTGTTCGGCCCTGCGTTCGCCATCGACAGCACGCCACGGCCCGTGTGCTTCAGCTCAAAGTTCTCGTCCTTGAATGTCGCCCCATAGATCGACTCCCCGCCGGTACCGTTGCCCGCCGTGAAGTCGCCGCCCTATTGTACATGTTTTCACACAGCATCATTCGTCAAATCAAAATCTGAGCATCGATTTCGTGAATATAAGGATTCAGGTCGGATCCGGTGGGATCAGACCTTTTACAATTAGACCCGAGCCTTTTAAAAGACGAGTCTAAGTCCAATCATTAAATTTCTTGTATATATGAAGCTAGCTAGCAACTTAAGTTTGCAGAAAAAAACGATTATTAATTCGTACTTGGCACATAAAGCCGGGGATGATGCGGTGGAAGGTGGATCCCTTGTAGTGGAGGGGCTTCCCCGCGCGCCCCTTTCCCTTCTCGCCGGTGCAGAGCGCGCGAAAGTTCTCGGCGGTGGCCGGTGTCTTGTCGGCAAAAAGCTCCATCACCATCCGCCCCGCCGGCGCGCCGCCGATCGTGATGTCGAAGTATACCCTCGGGTTAACACCCATTTTTGATCAAATGTGTTGGTCGACTCTTAATTTGCCTGGTGCAGAGCTTGGTGGAGTTCTATTGATATATATAATGGCCCGGAAAAAGGAAAATTTGTAATTATTGGGTGGATCTGGACCGTTGGTAGTAACACATGTCACTGTTGTATTACCCACAGCTTTCAAAAGTGGCGCGGGGTTAGAACTAGATGCTCTCGCCACTTTACAATATGTTAATATTATCGTATGCTTTCGGGGGGGGGAAAAAAAAAAAACAACAACAGCATATATAAAATGTGGGGATAGCGTACGTTCTACCTCGATATGGCAAATTTTATATCTACCGCATTAGATTCCACTATTAAAAAATACGTAACTTTTATGATATTATAATCTTTAATTAAATTTAAAGTAAATTTAAGTAATAAGCAAAAGTCATTAATTGCTCAAACTTTGCGCCATGTAACTGTCAAATTCGATCTCCCTTCTCAGCTTTCAGTTCGATCACTCATTAAATTACAGTCCTTTTGTTATGTTTAGAAACTAAGATAATGGGCAGCAGGTCAATGGGTTTTGTAGTGCCGAGACGTCAGATGAGCCAAGATATAACTTTCTATCTAGAGTAAAATTAAAATAAAATAATCTTAAAAGCTCGAATACCAAAGTAAAACTCAACTAAAACTGCTATTGCAATTTACCCTATAAAGAAAGAAAATTTCTACCTGAACTCCCACGAAGAATGTGTAAATTAATTATACACCCTCTAATTTTAAAATTTATAAAATTCTTTAAATTTTTACTATAAAAAATGGGCAAGATCGATAACGAGTCCTGAGATGAGTGATGTATGATTTACATTCTCTTTTTAGACGTATTAGTAGAAGTGCTTAGAAAGAAATGGTAAAAATGGATGGAGACACTCGGCCTGACCTGCAGGAGGAAGTCTACTGTGTCACCCTTGCACCACATTATTATTAACAAGCCAATCATATATCTCTTTCTTGAAAAAAAAATACAATAAATTTTTTTTTTATTAACTATGATGGGACGGGTGAACCGAAGGAAAACAATCCTATTGGTTGGAGGCGCCATGTCAGCAATATAACTGGTGCATTCTAGATTTTTCAACCGTCAGGGCATTTTTAAATGGCCCCCAAAAACTTTAAATATATAAATGTTTTTTATTACCACCTTCTTAAGTTTCAATTTTTGCAATTGAGTTATTCTAGTCTTTTTGGCTATAAATTTAATAGTTCTATTACCTATTAGCAATTAAACATTAGGATTGAAAATTAGGTCAACCTATCTTCAATGTTTACTATCTTTTTCATTTGTTTGAAAGGAAAAAATAAATAAATTTCGTAGTATTTAGTAGAAGCTTCACAAAATTGTATGTAATACATGTCAAATAAAATAGTGGTATAATTAGTAATTTCAATTGAAAATAATAATTTACTAAACTATTCCATAAAATTTAAAAATAAAATAAAAATTCATATTTCTATTTGCAGAAGTACTAAAGTTCATATTGAGTTGATATATTTTTTATTCAAAAAGAAAAAAAAGCATATGATGTAATAAGTTGCCAAGCACAAGTTGAACTTGCTGGGAACCTTCCGCCCTCTCCCTCTCCCCGCGTGTTTCGCGAGGGAGACTCTTCAAGATGCAGACCTGCCGAAGGCTTTTCCAGCCGAAACGAATCTGCCTCCTGCGTAGTGGAAAGCGTCACGAGTTCAACTTTTTTACCTTCACCGACTTATTTAAAGAATCGCTTCCAGAAGTTGGAGTACGAGCACATCTTTAACACTGCTTTGGAATCAAAATCTGATTCATTAAGGTCCTATTTAAATGTTAGAATATGTTAGCTAATAATAATTAACATATATGAGATATGAATTCTTTTTTGGCTAAACTACGGAAACTTTTTTTATAAATATCCGTTTTTTTTACTTTTTCCTTCCTAATTTTTAAAAATTTTATATTTTACCCCCTCAACATTTCAAGTTGTTGCATTTAGACCCCCTCCGTCAGGGTTCCATTACTATTCCGTTCATTTCTTATAATTTATACCGAAAATGCTCTTCAAGAAATATATTAAATTTTTTTTTCTTATAAAAAAGTAAGAATAATTTGGTCATTTTGCCATATCCATTAACGCCGTACCCTTCTGAAAACATTCATAATTTTTTTTTTTTTGAGAGAAAGGTAGCACGCTACCCGCTTCGTTTATTTTAGAAATAAACTTAGCTAGAAATGTGAATCAACTAGGATTCAATCTCGGGAACTCGGGTACCAACCACCAAGCCCTTTGCCACTTGCGCTAGGGACGGTCGATTAAAAAAACATTCATAAAATTTTAAGGGAGCAAAATGTAGGTTTTTGAAAGTTAGGAAGTGAAAGTGAAAAAGCGAGTATTTACAGATAGGGGTGCAAACGAGCCGAACACGAGCGAGCGCGGCCTTGCTCGAATTCGACTCGTATTAGATTCGAGCCGAATTCGAGCTGGCTCGAATTAATTTCGAGCCAGAATAATGCCTGCTCGAGTTCGGCTCGAAATTTAAATCGAGCCGAATTCGAGCGGTTCGAAATAGTTTTTTTTTTTTTTTGAGCTAATTTCAAGTCATGTTAGAATTTGGCTCGGAATTGTTCGATTCCGAGCCGGCTAGTTTATAGCTCGAAATTCTATGTGGAGTTGGGTTCGTGCCTATGCGGTACATAAAGAATGCATTAAAAGGTGTATTTGAATTAAAATATTTAATAAAATATTTAATATATATTATTAATAATATTAATATTTTTTTTTTTTTTTTATTTTTAATTATATATATATATATATATATATATATATATATATATATATATATATATATATATATGGCTAGGGCTACTATACTCTTATGAGTATAGACCCCTTTGTACTTATAAGTTTTCGGCCGTTGGATGAAGGGATGTGCGGTTAGGATGATAGTGGTCCCCTAGGGTTGAGTGGGTGGTTGGTTGAATAGTATAATCTAACGGATAAAAATGTCAAAGGAGTAGATCTAACGGCCCAAAACTTATGAGTACAAATGGGCCTATACTCATAAGAGTATAGTAGCCGGACTATATATATATATATATATATATATATATAGAGCTAGTCTCCTATACTATCTATAGTACCGGGACTCCGGTACTATAGTCGCTTTTTCGATCTTAGGGTATTCAAATCAACGATCCACACCGTTGAAACTGATCTAGGATATTTGAAGTTCTTAGGAATAAAATTTTATAATTTTTCGACGTAGTTTACTTTGTGATCAAACCGTTTCAAAATTGTCAAATTTCAATGGTTATTATGGCGAGTTTGTAGTTTAAACGGTGGAGAAGAATCTAAATTTATTCAAATTTTGATAGAAAATACTTTAAACTACATAGATGAAGGTCAACATCCTTGATCTTGAATTCGAAACTCCTATACTCAAATTTTAAGAATTATTCAATTTTCACCGTTCATTTTGACATGATTTATTTACTAAGTAAACGATATCGAAAAGAACTAAAATTTTATTCCTAAGAACTTCACATACCCTAGATCAGTTTCAACGGTGTGGATCGTTGATTTGAACACCCTAAGATCGAAAAAGCAACTATAGTACCGGAGCCCCGGTACTATAGATAGTATAGTAGCCTCATTCTATATATATATATATATATATATATATATATATATATATATATATATATATATATAGGGTTAATTGCATACAGGTCCCTGCAAACTTGGTGAATATCAGATATATCTCTGCTAAGTTTAACTTTGCAAAAATATCCCTACAAAAGTCCTATCGTGTGCAAAAATGTCCCTGCTGTTATACTCTGTTAAAAAAACTGAGTTAACCACAGTTAACATGCTTAACCATGATTAGTTAATAATGTGAAATGACGATTTTACCCTCATCCTCATCCTCATCCTCTTCCTCCTCTTCCTCCTCCTCTTCCTCCTCCTTGATCGGAACGACGCCGCCCCCTTTCTCCTCCTCCTCCTTCCTCCGCCTCCGCCTCCGCCGCCGCCGCCGCCGCCGCTTCCTCTCCGCCGGCCGATCCTACCTCCTCCTCTCCTCTCCCGATCCCAAGCCGAAGCCCTCGAAGAAACCCTCGTCGTGTTCGTCCTCGTCGCGCGGGCGCGGCGATCCATACGTCGAGGGACGCCACCACGGGGGGAGGGGGGAAGCGGGGACACCGCCGCCAGCCGCCGCCACCAGCCGCAGCCACCGCCGGCCGCCGCTGCCAGCATCTTCTTCTTCTTTTTGGAGGGACATATCTGTAAGGGCAAAAATGTCATTTCACTCATCTGCTGTTAAAATTTTAAAAGAGTTCTAACAGAAACAAACCAGAGGGATATATCTGCATAACTTAGGACTTTTGTAGGAATATTTTTGCAAAGTTAAACTTTGTAGGGATATCTCTAATATTCACCAAGTTTGCAGGGACCTGTATGCAATTAACCCATATATATATATATATATATATATATATTCGAACTATTTCGAGCCGAACACGAACGAGCAGAGGCCTGCTCGTTCTCGGATTGAAATTATTTTCGAGCGAAAAAATTCAGCTCGTTTTATATTTGAAATTAATTTCGAACGAGCCATTTTCGAGCCTATTTCGAATCGAACACGAGCTAGCTCGCGAGCGGCGAGCTAGACTTGCAGCCCTCGCGAGCGGCGAGCTAGACTTGCAGCCCTATTTACAGAGGGGTTTTCTGTAATTTAGCCTTCTTTTTTTCTTTCTTTTTTGTGTAGATAGATGATAGAAGTTTATTTTTTGATCTATGAAAGATTTTGGCGTTTATGATTTTATAAAATAATAAATTTCAGCTATAAGATGATTTATTCTATTTCAAAAAAATGATTTGAAAATCTAATATGCTATTTCATTATAGACATTTAATCATTTTCTTCATTTTCAATCATAATAAAAAATTCTGATATCTAATAAGATATTTTGGATAACTTATACTGATATCTAAACATGGCCTAAGTCCTATTTGGATGTCAGAATAGGATATCCAATAATAACTTATTTCTTATAAAACTGTGTGGTTGAAAGTTAGAGTTTGACCCTTCATTTTCGTAGGACTTGACATACATAATTTATTAAAATAATATATTTCACCTAGAAGGTGATTTATCTTCGTGAACATTTCATATATGTTTATCAAAATTTCAGAATATTACAGATACTTTTATAAACTTTAAAATATCACAAAGATCCTTCTAATATAACCTATTATATCATGACTGTCCTTATCGTTACTATCTGTTATTGGATTTGACAGTAACCTTGATTTGAGACTAGTTAAAACAGGTTTAAGTTATAGAATAACAATTGAGACGTTAACTATGCATATTGTTTAGATAAAAGTATATGGAAGCCTCCTTACTTATAGCACATTTTGAGATGGGCCCCTCAACCTTTTTTTTTTTTGAATTAACACCTCCTTCAACTTTTAATATTTATTTCTACCCAAGTAAATTTTATCAACTAAATTTAAAATTTATCAATTTTGTGTGATTTTGTTGAATTTATGTTTTAACAGATACAATTAGAACAATTAACTATCAATAGATAATAGAGCGAGTAAATTTTTTTAAAAAATAAAGTTAACTAAGTAGAAGAATCCAAATCAAAATTTTGAAAGTTAAATGGGTATCAAAAAAAGGGGGGGAATATTTCATTATGTCATTTTTGTTCAATTATGACACCTTAAGTTTTTATTTTTTTATTAAGTGATTTTAGTCAATTATATTAAAGATATTAATAAATATATGAGTAACTAAATTAAATTTAAAATTCTAATCTCTATTTAAAATTATTAAAATTAACAACTAATAGCTATTAGAACGACTAAATTTAATAAAATATTTAACTTAACTAATTAGAAATACTTAATTCAAAATAATAAAATATTAAGTGATATTAACTTTAAAAACTCAATTTGATGAGACTATTTAAAAATAGCCTGTAGTTGAGGGCTCTCCACATATTTGTATTCTATGAAATTCAATGCAGTGCGATAATGACGGAACCCGCACTATCAAGATACTAATCATACTAATAAATAAATGTGATGTATCTAAATTATCCATAACAAAAATATGCAAGATTGGAGTAAGTGAAGTTGAAAGAGAAAAATCCAAGCACAACCACAACAATACAAGAGGATTTACGTGGTTCACCCAAACCGGGCTACATCCACGAGCACGGAAAGATCAAATGCACTATCAAATGAGGAGATTACAAGATTTGGTTAGAGATTACCACTCTATTATAATGGGCTTGCAACTTTCTAATTGAAAAAAATCCTTCTTGCTACACCTTCTTTGAAGCACCTTCCGAATCCACGAAACCCGCTTTGAAATACCTCTTAGAATTCCTCCAATCAACCTTGGAAGCTTTGAATCAAGTAAGAAGAACAAGAAAGCTCCTTCTCCAACCCTCTCTTCACCTTTCTTCTCTATGCCAAGAAAAGAGAACCCTTAGAGAGCAAAATGAGAACTCTACATCAAAATCCAAAGAGAATCTCTCTCTCTTAACATCACTTGGCCCAATATACCAATGGGTCAACTAAAACCCAAATCAATTACTAACTAGCCCATTACATAAGTTATTGAACCAAACCCAAAATAAACCAAATAGGCTAATATGTGAATTTGATATCACTAACCCAACATTCAAAACACCTAGGTAAATGCTAATGGTATACCCCTTGTAGGGTGTAAATTTTACACCCTTAAATTTAAGAATTGATAAAAATCCAATTGTATTAGTATTGACATAACTAGTGAAAAAAATATAGGCCAATAGAGCCTATATATGTAAAGTTTGCACACTAAACTAGGGTGTATAGCTACCTATCATTACTCTTAGGAAAATGCTACCTGTACACCCCTGTTTGGGGTGTACATCCACAACTTGAGAATTGGTGGTTGAGATTAAATGGTCATTAAGGGATGGTATAGTCTCACCCCGCTTTTCTAAGGTTCCACGCATTCCCTCCGAAGCTCTCTGTCTCGCGCTCTGATCGCTCTGAGCTCTCTGTCTCTCGCTCTCGCCTCTCTCTCACGCTCTCGCCTCTCTCCATCGGGCGGGAGCTCTCCTCTCACGCCGTGGTTGTTTCATTCCACACATTCTCGCGCTCTGTAGGAAACCCTGCTCCAACCTTCTCAGAGCTCTCTCTCGCCCTCGCCTCTCCCCATTGGTAGGAGCTCGCCTCTTGTCGCTTGTACGACGCTCCAAACCGCTCCCTTGTCCATTGCAGGACCTGCCACTCGTTCATTCGCTCGTGGGCGCCCGAAATTGGGAGCGATTTCTGACCACTCGGCCACAACCCAAACAGGGGACTCTTTTAATTCCTATAATCTTGTTCTTTCATTAATTTTATTTAATATAAAATTTCTATTTTTAGGGTTTAGGGTTCCATCTTCGCATTCATCTTTGCCGTGCTGCTGACTTCGTCACTAAGTAGCAGTTCACTCAATTTTAGAACACTGCTGGTATATATTATTTTTGGTTGCATTTATATAAATTCAGGGTTTAGGTTTAGGGTTAGGGTTAGGGTTAGGGTTTAGGGTTTAGAAGTTGTTTCCACAGTTACACACTTATACATCACGCATTTTATTAATTTTTATTCGGTTTAAGATAGGAAACATGTATTCATTACAAATATACATTAAATACGGCATAATAGAACAGTACTGTGAGGTTTTAAATTTTGTTTGTTTGAATGTGGAACATGTATTCATTGTAAATATACACTCTTAGGGATTGGTAGAATAGTGCTACACAAATTTACTGGTACATATTATTTTATTTGTATCCATATAATTCATAATTAAGGATGAGGGTTTAGAAATTTCCACTTGTATACTACAGTCATACACACACACACACGGTTTATAATTGATGCATATGATTAAGTTTTGTTCGTTTGAATAGGAAACATGTATAGGAAACATATATTAATTGCTAATATATTCTCTTATGGATTAGTAGAACGGTGGTGCTATGAGGTTTTTAGGAGTTACACTGCTTGAAATGGAACATAATACTTGTACACTTCTATGAATGATTTTTTTATTTGTATTCGTAGAATTGCTACTTGTATAGTACAGTGTCACGCACACACATATGGTTTATAGATCAAGCATATGATTAAATTTTATTCGTTTGAATGTGGACATGTATTCGTTGCAAATTTACACTCTTAGGGCATAATAGAACATTCTTATCAGGTTTTAATTTTTATTCGTTTGAATGCGAACATGTATTCGTTGCAATTTGACACTCTTAGGGCATAATAGAATACTCTTATCATGTTTTGATGTTTGTTCATTTGAATGCGAACATGTACATGTAGAGCATAATAGAATATGTATTCATTGCAAATATTCACTCTTAGAGATTAGTAGAACAGTGCTATGAGGTTTTTATAAGTTATTTTGCTATACTGTTTGGAACAGAACATACTATTTGTACACTCATATGAATTTTACAGGACTCATTTTACAACACTCTTACAACACTATCCTGGAATATTCTACATATACTTATTTTGTACATATTTTGTACTTATATGGTGCATATAATTAATTTATTTCGTAGTTATTGTTTGAATGAACTTATGTGCTGATTTGTGCTGATTACAATGTAGCTGAAAATATGGTTTCTACGAAAGCAATGTCGTTAAGTAGATCGGGTGAGGAGGCCACTACAAGTGGTCAAGGCAGATCTTTGAGGTCTGCAGAAGAAAGAACAGAGAAGGCATTCAAAGCTAAAAGGACGACCATCAAGTTCGTTGCTGGCAGATGTTACCCAAGTCATTTGCACAGCACGATGTCTGTAAAAGAGTTACCGAAGACTGTCGGCAGATTTCAGACAGCTGGCCGAGCACTATGGAAAGTTATGTCTCCAGAACATATGGCACTTCTGAAAACAAATGCCATTCTATTCTTATCTCGACCTGCCTGCACTTAAGCATGATCTTGTATTAGTCAATTCCCTCCTCAGTTTTTGGGATGAAGAGAAAATAGGAGTTAGAATAGGAGATACGTTCATTCCCCTTGTTCCGGATGAAATAGCCATTTTGGTTGGGCTGCCAACACAGGGGGAGCCAATAGAATAGCAGGACAAGAGTATAAAATCGACTATTCTTGACAAACACTTTAATGGTGACCATCGGGACGCCGATATGCGAAAACTCCGACATCTCTTGTACAGTCTTGCTGGTCAGAATGGAGAGGAGATGGCATCCTACTTTGTCCGTATTTTTATATTATACGTTTTTGCAACCGTCATCTTTCCGACCAGCTACTATAATGTGCCGAAGGTACTGTGTAGATACATAGATGATATACATAGAATAGGCGACTATGCCTGGGGTCATGCTGTATATAATTATCTTGTAAGTACGATCTCTAAAGCCTCCCGGCATGTGAAGCGTCGAAATAGCGGCGAAAAAGATATGGCGGCTATATTGACGACTGTACAGTAGTATTCCCGGTAAGTAAAATTATAAATTAGTACGTCAATAAAATTTCTTTTGTACATTCTAAGATGGTAAGATTATATTGTTAAATCACGATGAACATGCAGTGGTGGGCTTACGAGCATATTAAGGGCTTGGGTGTTTCCGACGGAGACAAGGCTGTCCCTCGGATGAGAAAATTGAAGGATTCAATAACCTATAGAAGTTACGAAAAGTTAATGAAAAAGCTGCAGAGCTATTCTCCTGCAGAGATAAGCATTTATGTAATGAATGCAATTTTATAAAGTTCTCTTATAATATATATTAAATAGATTTATCTAAATGTCAGGTTATATCCATATTTACCTACCGCCCTGAAGAAATGTCAATGTTGCATCGCACGTTACGTGGCAGCCTGCCGGAGCAGGTATTGTAGAATTTATTGAGTAGAAAATATTACTTGTTTAGGTTTATTTCGTTAAATCGCGATATTATCCTTTCGTGCATTTCTATCAATGGAAGTACAGGCGGTGGCTCCCGTGGCAACATCTGTGGACCCTGTCGTTGGCGAAAGCAGCAATATAAGAAATTTATTGAATCAGTTGGAGCGAGCACTAAGTAGACTGGAAGATCGGAATAAAATTGTGGAGGAAGAGAATGCGAAGCTCAAAAAAATAAATGCCAAGCTGCAAGAGCAACTTTCTAGCACCACCACAGTCGCAGCAGCAGAAGGCGGAGCAGACCGTTGAGGGGAAAAAAAAAAGTTGATCAGCCTGAAGGTGGGCAGGGCACAACAGTGGAAGAAAGCAGCCACCAGGTAGTTGATGTTGGCGATGTTGTAAGGGACATTCCTTCACGAATTGAACGAATTAACGGCCGCGAAAGGAAACGAAAGGAATTGTCCCATAATTTCACACCGGGTGACCGTCGTATAAGTCGCCATTACAGAAGAAAGCACCATGGTGGTTCGAAGCTTGAGGGGGCCGAAAAAGCTGAAGAGGCTACAGATTATGTGTCAGGGACCATTGCGGAGGTCCTTATGGTAATATGTGATGTACTTAATTCCTTAATCTTAGTGTGAATAAACTTATATCATATAAAGTTTGACTTTTGCACAAGATTTGGCTTCTAACAGGAAATGAAAAACGAGTATGGAGATCCCTTAGGTTGATTTGAACGGGTTCAATATTGAGCGACGTCGCAACTATCCCGGAAGAGATAATATTTCGAAAGATGAACGAGATGCAATTAATTTCCTAATATCCTGGCCAATTACTAAGTTCGTCCACCTTTCTATATATGTAGTGATTAGTTAGCATTAAATATATTTAGCAATCTAACTGAGCTCTATCTATTTATCATTTCTATTATTTCGTATTATTATATATTATATTTTTTGGATAGGGGAGCCATATGGCAAGATGATACAAAAGGGTCAGATTCGCCTTTTGTTAGTGGTGAAGTCCTCCGTGATTACTTATGTGGAGGCCCGACGCGCGGCGAGTTTAGTGCTGCCAAAGCGAATGTAATGTAGTTAGAGCTTGTAGCTTATTATATATATATATATATATATATATATACTCTGGCTACTATACTCTTTTGAGTATAGACCCCTTTGTACTCATAAGTTTTCGGCCGTTAGATCTACCTCTTTGACCATTTCCAACCGTTAGATCATACTATTCAACAACCACCCACTCAACCCTAGGGGACCACTATCATCTTAACCGGGGACCACTATCATCCTAACCGCACATCCCTTCATCCAACGGCTGAAAACTTATGAGTACAAAGGGGTCTATACTCATAAGAGTATAGTAGCCCTGGCATATATATATATATATATATGAGTCCGGCTACTATCCTCTTAAGAGGATAGAAGCCTTTGTCCTATCAAATTTTTGACCGTTACATCTAACGTTTAATCATTTTCAACCGTTAGATTGTACTATTCAACCAACCACCCACTCAACCCTAGGGGGCCCACTATCAACCTAACCGTAACCACTCTCATTCTAGCCGCACATTTTTTCATCCGAACGGTAGAAAATTTAGGAGGACGAAGGCTCCCATCCTCCTAAAAGGATAGTAGCTGGATTCTATATATATATATATATATATATATATATATATATATATATATATATATATATATAATCTTTTTTTTTTGCAATCGTAATTTAGGTGATTAATGTATATTTCTATATACCTGGTAAGTTGGATAGCAGGGGTGTACAGAACTTTACTGAACCTGCTATTTTCTGTCGAAGTGAAGTTGCGGTGAGTTTGATGCTTTCACTATTTGATTAGTTATTCACTATTTGATTTATTGACATACCTCAATATTGAACTCACTATAATTATTTATTTTGTTATACAAGAAGCATATTTCGGTAAAAAAGAATACGAGAGACATATTTCAGTATTTATAACAATATGAAAGTTAGATAGTTTATTAGCTTGTTTAACTTAGAGTTGTAGCAATTGAATACTTACATTAATCTACAAAACTATAACAACTTACTGCTTGATTTAGCAAGCAACTTCATCACATTCTATCTCCCATTCGAGTTTTCTCATACTTTTCGTGAGACTTCTTGCTGCATAAATTTTATCACCCACGTATAGAGTTATCAGGTATATATTTATCTAGTTTGAATTCTAGGATGCTGGTTTTATACTTCTTTGGACCTGTCCAACCCTTTTTCATTGATCTTAAGCGTAATGAATATTTGCACGAATAATAACCACAATATTTATTATAATCACACGTAATACAAAATGACCGATCGATATGGTAACTTGATTCCGTTTTCTATATAGATGCACATACTAAATAAGATGCAGGGAATTGAGAAGGATGAGCCACTCACGACTGATTTTGTCAGGGATGTGGCTTTTGGAAGTACATCTATACGGCACTTCCTGGAAAAAATAAATACGCATAGCTGCGGCAATAATAGATTTGTACTGATTCTTGTACATAGTAATTGGCATTGGTATTTGTTAGCAATTGATTTAAAGGAAGGGCGTTTCGAGAATTGGAACTCGTTGTGGAGTCATATTGGGGCAAAGGACGCGGCACACATACTGGTATCGATTTTATTGTTCACTGTAGGCGAAGTGGTTTACTTATTTGTTAACTCGGTAATAATATCTATTGTTCACTCGTTTCAATTTGTTTACTTATTTCTCTTATATAGGCGAAGTGGTTTTCATCCTACTTTGAGCACATCCTCCAAATACGTGTCGGCGCTCCTGACGTCGTATTTTACCTAGAATGTCAACAATAGAGTTCCACTGAAGTTGATTGTGGCATGTACACATGCCTTTTTGCCGAACGACTTGTAAGGAACGGCCAACCCGATCTATTTTTTTACAAGAAAGAGGCCCACTGCTTCCGTGCGCACATGGTGAGTGAGATATTAAAGGATCCATGCTGCCTGACCAACAATTCTATGATCGAGTCCACCGTTCCAAAAAATGATGTCTGAATATAATGAGTTTGATTGATTGGTTGTAACTATAATGAACAGTAATATTTAGTGTAGCGACGTGCAGGCTGATATATATATTTCGAGAAACATTTCGTAAATATATTGACAAGTTTATTGGAGAGCCATGTCATTCAGTTTATGCAAACATTATGAATTTTTGTGTATATTGTTCATAATCCGGTACATGTTATGTTCATCCATATTTAAAGTATTCCATGGTTTACTATATTTGTTATATTGTATTGTGCTTAGTCCTTATTGTATTGTGTGTTATACAAGTTGTTGATAAGATTCTGATCATTTTTACAAGTTGATGTAATGTGTCTAGCTTTTCTGCATCTTTTATCATATTATGTTTTATATGAGTTGTTGACAAGATTCGGCTCATTTTCGCAAGTTTATTGCATGTTCATCCGTATTTAGGGTGCTCCTTATTAGCATTCTGATTGTTCAAGTTTGCCTTTATGATGCGGTATGAGTGTGTGTGCTAAAAGTTCTCGCTTCCTTATCTTTTTTGGTGCAGTATGGGTGTTTCTTCAAGATTTATTTTATGGTACGATATGGGCGTGGTATGGGTGTCCAAAACTATTTTAGGTGAAAATAGGTATAGCCGAAAAGACATAGTGAACATATGTACTTAATGTGGTTACATATTGCTAACTTGGCGAATTTTTCCAGCATACATCATTCTGTAAGTGTTTACAATGTTTATTGTGATTTAGATCCAAATTGATAACTTTGGAAGGGCAAAGATTGAGAAAGTTGTCTTAACACTTAAACTGATGTAGGGCACAGCTAAAGAGTTTCTGAGAACACCTGTATAAAATTGAGGCACAGCCACAGCAGCACAGGTATCGATGTTCTGAACTA
Organism: Puya raimondii; assembly: GCA_016920855.1. Classification (NCBI taxonomy): domain Eukaryota; kingdom Viridiplantae; phylum Streptophyta; class Magnoliopsida; order Poales; family Bromeliaceae; genus Puya; species Puya raimondii. Next base: position 208,861,634 of record JABWPP010000050.1, on the reverse strand, counting down.
TTACAGCCAAAAATAGGTATAGGTATAAATGGTTTCGGGCTATCTATATAGTTATTGCAGACGATTGTGCCAGTTCCAACAGATAAATTTATGTACAAACGCCTATACTACCGCTCAAACCACCTTTACGTCAAGTAGTGTACATGTATAAGGTCGAGAGGAATAGTTATACGACCTTTGGAGGATAAGATTTACTCAGTACTAGAAGATAAACTTTGATGCCTTATAAAGACGTACAGAACAAATGTTAGACAGTTTTTAAAGTGTTCATTCCGCTTTCATTTCAGATTGATAACTTTGGAAGTAGTAGATTTGAACAAATTGGCTTAACACTTAATCGGATGTAGAGTACTGGTATAAAGGTCCCGAAAACATCTGTGTAAACGTTCAGTACAGCCACAGAGGCACATGCATCGGTGTCCAAAACTATGATAGCTAAAAATAGGTACAGCTGTAAAAGCTTAATGAACATTCCAGCCTTAATGTGGTTACGGCTAAAGAAGCAAAATGAACACTTAGACATGGTGACAGTAACACTCATAGTTGCCTACGGGCTATCCATATATTTATTGTAGAAGTTTGTGCCGGTTCCAACAGATGAATTTATATACCAACGTCTATACTATCATTAGGACTATCTTTATGTGAAGTAGTGCACATGTATAAGATTGGGAGGAACAGCTATGCGACTTTTGTTTTGCACTACAGTTGATAGAACAAGAGATGTCCAGGTAAAGATTTTTTCAGTACTAGAAGATGAATTTCGATGCCTTATAAAGACATACAGAACAAATGTAGATAATATTCAGAACACTTATATTTTTATACGCGACTATCATATATGCAATGCAAAAGATTATGCAATTACCAATAGATCAAGTTATGCACGAACGTCCATACTGTCGTGCTTAATGTGAGAATCCAAATTTTGAGAATTTGGAATTCTCAGTGTTCCTCTCCCCCATTACTGTGTTTTTGGATCCGTATACGTATATATATAGGTATTTATATATATATATATATATGTATGTAAGTGTCCTTTAGTGTTTTTTTGTTAGTTTTCGGATTTTCGTCGCGGAGAGTGAACGGCTTAACGTCGCGATCCGGAGTCCGTTTCTGGCGATCCAAAATCCTAAGTTTGATGTCTCGGCAGTGCTGAACGCGATGGCGCGATCCGTGTCGGCGTCCGACGCACGGATTAAAAGTTATTCCATCTTGATCGCCGAGAGGTCGTACGTCACGTTTTTCGGTTTCGCGATTTAGACCCCGTTTTCGCACCTTTTCGCGCGTTTTCGAATCGTAGGGGCCTGGGAGGATATTGTTTCTTGTGGGAGGAGTTTTTTTGGCTGAGAGGGAGGGGTAGGTGGGGGTTGGTGGGAGCATTAATGGGAGCTCACCCAACCCCCTCTCTTTGCTTTCTACACACTCCACCTCCCTCTCACTCCCACACTCTCTCACTCTCTCTTCTCCTCAGCCAGGACCTGAGCCTCCTCTCCCCTGCCCTAAGCCCCTCTGCGGAGCTTCTCCGGCCGCCGCCGACCACCAGGCTGGCCGGAGCTCCCCAGCCACCTCTCCCTCTCCCTTTTTCTCTCTTTTCTTCTTCTTCTTCTTCTTCCCCTCCTCTGAGGTGAGCGCCCAGGGGGAACCCACGCCGAGCTCCCCCTGAGGTTGTTGTGACGCGGGGGACCGCCGCCGTGCCGCCGGAGGGCCGCCGGAAGCAGCCTGAGCTGCTGCGGCCAGCTGCTGGAGCAGCAGCTGGCCGAGGATGGTGAGCCCCTGCCGCCGCCGCCTCCCGCACCCTGGGAAGGTGAGCATCACCTCCCCCGCGACCTCCGGCGCCGCCTCCTGCCTCCCCGGCCATCGCCGTGCCGCCGGAGAGCCGCCGGAGCCGCCGCGGGCTCGGCTAGGGCACCTCTGTCTCCTTGCTCCGCCGCCGCCACCCGCCTCTGTTTTTGTCGCGGTCACCGGCAGGATGATGTCCGGCGACCCCCTCGTGCCGGTGCTCGCGTCGCCGCCGGCCGCCGTTGCCGTTAGTTGCCGGCGCCGCCGTGCCCTAGCCCCTGGCAGCCAACCCGAGAGTGGAACTCTTCCCCGCGCCGCCACCGCTGCTTCCCGCCGACGACTGGGGTGAGCCCCCTCTTCCTTGGGACCTCCTCTGCCAATGCTGGCCGCCGCTGGCCTTACGTGCCGGCCGGCAGCCGGCCGGAGCTGGTTGCTCCGGCCGGGGTCTAGTTTTTGTGGTTTTTTGGCCGCGCTTGCTTGTTTGAGCTCCCTGCTGACTCCCGAAGCTCGGGAGGGTGAGCCCGGCGATTGCAGCGATGTGCTGAACACCGTGCTCACCCTAGTTCTGGTTTTGGTTGAGCCGTTGCGTCGTGCGGCCTTTGTCGGGCTATTTTTGCCTTTTACTCGCTGTTTTTATGCAACTTCCCGGACTGTGACTGTTCCTGTCGCAGTGGGGCTGTGAGCATGGCCTCCGTTACGTCGTTGCCGATCCGCTGGTGCTCGCGGAAGGTCGTGCGGATGTACGGCTTGCTCACACGGCCTTGGTTAAGCTTGCTTTTGTGCGCGCGCTCACCGTTTTTATGGGATTTCCCGGCTTGTGACTGGTCCTGTCGCAGTGGGACAGTGAGCACGGTCTCCGTGACGTCGCTACCTATCCGCTGGTGCTTGCGGAAGATCGAGCGGACGAACGGTTTGCTCTAGCGGCTTAATTTAGCGCTTGTATGTATGCAATTGTACTTGTTTTGGGACTTAGGCGCTTGTGGCAGCGTTACAACGCTGTGGGCAGCAAGGGTTTGGTCCTCGGGACCCTGGGGACTGGTTGTCCAACCCCCTCGCCCTTCGTGGAGTTTCGGATTCATTTTCGATGCGTTTTTCGATGAAATAATCGGCGAAACGCACGTTTCTAGTTGTGTGACTCACTCGCTGTTTTCGCGAGCGACTTGGCTTCTTCGTGTAGCCTTGTTGGCTGTTCCTCATCGCTGTCCTGAAGTTCCGAGGACAGCGGATGAGTGATGTGGGGTTCCGGTGCCAAATTGACACTTTTCGGGAACCCGTGAAGCCTTTACGGGTGCGTTTGATGTTCGTGGCACCCCGAGCTTGTGCTCGCTGTCCCGTCACTCGGTTTAATGTGTTCGGGGACAGCGAGGGACCTTGTTGGCTGTTTGGTACCCCTCTGGGGCTTTGTGTGATTTCGGGATCGTCCCGGTGGGTTTCCCGGGCGATCCGTCGGTTTCGGGATGTGTGCGCTTTGTGTTTAGCGTCGACTTGGTGGACCTTGACCCTGTGAGTCTTTCGTAGGTCTTGTCGCAGTTTCCCGAGAGCCGTCAGTGTTAGGCTCTAGCTTCCTGCAGGTGGGTACTTCGATCCGGAGTCGGTTCAGTGGACTACGGTGATACCTTTCTATCCCTTCTTTCGTATTTCAGTTATTAGTTCACTTGACTCCCGTAGACTCTACTTATATGCGTGCTTGGATAGTAGAGTAGTTGTGGATTGCATGTTCCTTGAGACGACCCAGTCGGTCGGTGGTGGTGATCGCTTGTCATTCTGAGCGATCCTAGTTGTGGCTTGCATGTTCCTTAAGACGACCCAGTTGGTCGGAGGTGATCGCCTGTTGTTCCGAGCGATCCTAGTTGTGGTTTATTGGTTGCTTCTCGGCTTGTTGCCGTTCTGTGGATTGAGCATTTGCATCGATCGTCACAGCTCTTCTAGCACTTCACGTACACCGCGGTCTGATCCACCGTTTGGAGGTGTTCTTTTCCGGAAAAGAGTCGTTGAGTTTGTGCCGACCCGTGAGCCTTGATGCAGTGCGTCCAGAAGGTTTATGTGCCTATAGATGAGCAGGTGACAGTGCATGGGATACGTCCCGGTGGTTTTAGATTGGGTTTACTTTGTGGTTTTCCCTTTGATGCATACTAGTTGCTTACAGTAGCATAGTTATTTCAGTTGTATGTTAGCCTCATACTTACTTGTGCTACTGTATACCATATCTATCTTTTGTTGACCCTCGTGCCGGTGTGTACACCTCGCCTTCGTCGGCTTGCGGTACCCACTGGGAGGGGAGACATGTGTACATGTTCTCACCCCCCACCCCCGTTGCAGGTTTCAGGTGAGCAGGGTGGTGAGTGTCGGGACGCTGCGAGGCACGCCTAGATAGTAGCTCTAGAGGTTCCGACTCGTGAGGCTACATCCCCAGATTTGGTTATCACCCTACCCTCGCCTATTAGATGTCATTTGTGGTTCAGTTATTCTTTGGGCTTACTCTAGTATGTTTATGTGTTGTTGATCATTCCTTATCCTTATGTGATGATTGCATGCTTGGACTAGTTGGTTGTTGCTTGTGCATTGCATCATCCTTCGCTTAAGGACCTGCTTAGATTCATACAGGTTTAAGGACGGCTAGCTGTATGAATCTTTGGTGTTGTTGTGCTGTTGGGATGAATGAATAGTGGTTGTGATCCTGTTGTTTGTCGGGGACGCCGTGCAAATACAGGGGAGACTCTGTCCGTGTGTACAGTGGACCCTGTATTTGTGGCGGGTCTGTACGTGGCGCGGGCTAGGCTTTCAAAAGAAAAAAAATTGGTTCGTTTTTTCGCACCTTGAACTAGCCCGGGGCGTGACAGATTAAGATGGTATCAGAGCGAAAAGGGAACAAACACTCGTTCATTCATCAACTTGTAACTGAACCACTGGTTAGGCTGACCCCTAGGAAGACCTAGGATGTATAGGCGCGCGAGCTCGAGGGGTTTGTTTTCGGCTTGTGCTTTGTGGGAGTTGCCGACCCCTTTCTCTTGCGCTGGTTTCTGCTTTTTGCAGTTGGCTTGTGGTCTTGGTAGACCTCCTCGTCCGGGTCGTGGTGGTGGGCGTGCGCCTGTGGAGCTGTCTGCTGGTTTTCTGTTTCGGGCCGTTGTGGCCGGTTCGAGTGAGGAGCTGGCAGGAGGCGGACAGCCTGGTGTAGACCGTGCCCTGTGTGCTTGGGGCCGAGGCGAGTGGTCAGCTGGCGACCCTCTCCGGCTTGTTCCGGCTTGTTCCGGTGGTTTTGCAACAGGCCACGGCAGCTGCCGCTCCAGCCCTTCCTACTCCGCCGTGCACCCCGATGATTGCTGACCCTCCTGTGGCACCCACACCATTGTGCGACGACCGTGACGACGACAGCGACTTCGTCGGCTGTTTCGCGTGTGGACGCCGACCCCGCGTTTGGGGTGGTGGTCACATCTGAGCGTGTTGGGGCGGATCTCCTGAGTTTTGATCTGCCCTTGTTCGCAGGTTCGTGCTCCTTCTAGTGGTGGTGGATCTGTTTGGTTGTTGGGCTGTTCTTGCCCTGTCCCCACTTTTCGCGTTGAGCACGAGGGCCTCTGCGAGCGTCTCTACGGAGACGGTGCTGTGAGCGATTTCGACCGCGATTTGGGTGTTATCCCCTCTGTTTTGTTGGGTAGGGCGGTAAAGCCTACCCCTCTGACGTCTTGCTGGTGCATCGTCAGTGTTGGTCTTTTGACCATTGGCTAGTCCTGGCGCCGAACTGACGTGTATTAGACCGAGTGGACACTGTTGGGTGTCGGGTTCTTGTTGGGGATCTCACCGCGTTCGACGTTGGTTAATCGACGCTGGTTTTGTCCTGCCTCCGGTTCGTTGTTGGAAGCCGATGACTCCTAGAGAGTTGGCTCAGGGCAGACCTTGTTTTGTGGGTCGGTTTGCTTTTCCCGTTAATTCGGTGACTCGTCTGCGACCTCGGTCCAGCTTTGGAGTTGGTTGACCTGGTGCCCTTGTGGTGTTGCCAACTGGTTGTTGGCTTTGACCTTGGGATATTTCGTCTTCTTTCGATAAGTACGTTGGCTGCAGACAACGTAGTGTCGAAAGTTAGGACGAAATACCCTATCCCTTCTTAGGGACTTTCTGGATTGGGTCGGTGCTTTCCCTTGCAAGACTTTTCTCACTCTTGGCCGTCTTGCGGAAAGCTGTGTGTTGGTCATCCCCGTTCCTGTTGTGAACCTTGAGCTAATCCTGGCGTGGTTTTACGCAGTTGATTGACCATCACTGCCGTTGGTTTGACTCCGGTTGAGTCAGGGTGCCCTTTTAGCTCGGTTTCGGGATGACGGGAGCCTGGTGGTTGGCTCCGAGCTGTGTTCGCGTGCTGGGTTTTCGCCGCGTCTTTCGTGTAGTCTTGCTTTGGAGCGCCTGTCCGATCTTTTTGATCTGATGTTCGGCATCGTTGGTGTTGTATCGCTGGTTGCGATTTGCAGCAGTGTACACCTGAGTGATGGACTCGTAAGGTTTTCGTCGGTTGTTGAACTGGGTTTCGGCAGTTCTCGGATCAATTTGTCGTGGTTCCCTTTGACGACATACTGATCTCTTCGTAGAGTTTCCTTCTTGGTTCGCATCGTGACGTGGGTTGGTTTTGTGGAGGAGCCAAGGAAGGAGGACTCTGTAGTGGTTTGACCTGTTCCGACTTCTGTGACAGACAGAGTTTAGGAACTTCCTCGGCTTGGGCGTTGATGCCGGCGATTTGTTGAGGGTTCTCCTCAAGATCGCCGCCCCTTTGGGTAGCTGTCGAGGAAAGGCGCGTTGTTTCTGTAGACTCCCGCTTGTCTGATGAGCGTCTTGGAGCCGATGGACCGTTTGACCCGTGCCCCTATCTTAGCATTGTCGCAGCCTGGTGTGGTAGTTACGATCGTCGGCAATGCATCTATGGATAGGATTGGGGTGCGTGCTCATGCAGCAAGAGAGGATTATCGTTTGTGCTCCGCGCTAGTTGATGGACCGTAAGAAGATCTATCTAGCGCTCGATCTGGAGTTAGCAGTAGTGGTGTACGCTCTCGAGCTTTTGAGACTGTACCTTGTGGAGCTACCGCGTAGTTGTTGCCTTTGGAGGTACACCCACCTTGACGGATCAGTTTTTTGGTGAGCAACCGATGGATCCGCACTGGTAGAGAGTGCGAGCTGGACTGAGAAGGTGACTTCGTGCAACATGCTGATGATTTCCTTCGAGGACGGAGTTGTGTGCTCAGTGTTCTGGATTTGAGGTGAGAGTTTTGGCTGAGGCACACCAGTCGCCGTACACCGTTCTTCCTGGAGAGACGAAGATGTACCGCGACTTGGGGCTGAGTTTTTGGTTGTAACGCAGCATGTGGCTCTGTGCCGGGTTTGTCAGCCGGGAAGCTTTGACCTTTGCCTGTACCTGTAGTGAAGTGGGAGCAGATCACCTTGGTTTTCGTCACCGGGTTGCCTCGTTCTCTGCGTGGTCAAGTTGCGATCTGGGTTTTGTGGACTGTCTGACGAAAACAGCTCACTTCCTATCGGTACATCTGTTTTAGTCTTGGGATCGACTGGCACAGCTCTTTTTGGATGAGTACGTCGGGCTGTTTAGAGTGCCAGTGTCGATCGTTTTGGACTGGAGTTCTCTCTTCGTTTCCCAGTTCTGGAGGAGCTTGCTGTAGGTACTGGGGACGAGGCTCGACTTTAGCTCAGTTCAACCCTCAGAGTGTTGGGCAGTCGGAGCGAGTCTTCTAGACTCTCGAGGTTATGCTCCGGGCATGCGTTTTGGATTTTGGGTGAGGGTTGGTTCAGATATCTTCCTCTGGTGGAGTTTGCCTTCTGCGACAGTTTCCTGGCGAGCGTTGGATCGGCACCGTGCGATGCTTAGTGTGGAAGTCGTTGTCGATCACTGTTCTGTTGGGTTGACGTGGGTGAGCATCGTGTGATCGGCCCGACAACGGTTCAGCTGAGGGAGGATCTCAGCTGCGGTGAGGTGCCTGTGAGGTTTTTGAGCTCGCAATGTAAAACAGTTGGGGAATTGAAGCTTTCTGTTTGTGTGACTGCGTGGACGAGTCGCGAGGAGCGCGAGACTTCTTGGGAGCTAGAGTCTGCTTCGTGGGAGCGGTATCCGCTGTTGTTCGCGGATAGTATGTGGGTAAGTTTCGGGGACGAAACTTCTTGTTAGGTGGGAGTGATGTGAGAATCCGAATTTTGAGAATTTGGAATTCTCAGTGTTCCTCTCCCCCATTACTGTGTTTTTGGATCCGTATACGTATATATATAGGTATTTATATATATATATATATGTATGTAAGTGTCCTTTAGTGTTTTTTTGTTAGTTTTCGGATTTTCGTCGCGGAGAGTGAACGGCTTAACGTCGCGATCCGGAGTCCATTTCTGGCGATCCAAAATCCTAAGTTTGATGTCTCGGCAGTGCTGAACGCGATGGCGCGATCCGTGTCGGCGTCCGACTCACGGATTAAAAGTTATTCCATCTTGATCGCCGAGAGGTCGTACGTCACGTTTTTCGGTTTCGCGATTTAGACCCCGTTTTCGCACCTTTTCGCGCGTTTTCGAATCGTAGGGGCCTGGGAGGATATTGTTTCTTGTGAGAGGAGTTTTTTTGGCTGAGAGGGAGGGGTAGGTGGGGGTTGGTGGGAGCATTAATGGGAGCTCACCCAACCCCCTCTCTTTGCTTTCTACACACTCCACCTCCCTCTCACTCCCACACTCTCTCACTCTCTCTTCTCCTCAGCCAGGACCTGAGCCTCCTCTCCCCTGCCCTAAGCCCCTCTGCGGAGCTTCTCCGGCCGCCGCCGACCACCCGGCTGGCCGGAGCTCCCCAGCCACCTCTCCCTCTCCCTTTTTCTCTCTTTTCTTCTTCTTCTTCTTCTTCCCCTCCTCTGAGGTGAGCGCCCAGGGGGAACCCACGCCGAGCTCCCCCTGAGGTTGTTGTGACGCGGGGGACCGCCGCCGTGCCGCCGGAGGGCCGCCGGAAGCAGCCTGAGCTGCTGCGGCCAGCTGCTGGAGCAGCAGCTGGCCGAGGATGGTGAGCCCCTGCCGCCGCCGCCTCCCGCACCCTGGGAAGGTGAGCATCACCTCCCCCCCGACCTCCGCGCGCCGCCTCCTCCTGCCTCCCCGGCCATCGCCGTGCCGCCGGGAGAGCCGCCGGAGCCGCCGCGGGCTCGGCTAGGGCACCTCTGTCTCCTTGCTCCGCCGCCGCCGGCCGCCCGCCACCCGCCTCTGTTTTTGTCGCGGTCACCGGCAGGATGATGTCCGGCGCGACCCCCTCGTCGTGCCGCGGTGCTCGCGTCGCCGCCGGCCGCCGTTGCCGTTCGTTGCCGGCGCCGCCGTGCCCTAGCCCCTGGCAGCCAACCCGAGAGTGGAACTCTTCCCCGCGCCGCCACCGCTGCTTCCCGCCGACGACTGGGGTGAGCCCCCTCTTCCTTCGGACCTCCTCTGCCAATGCTGGCCGCCGCTGGCCTTACGTGCCGGCCGGCAACCGGCCGGAGCTGGTTGCTCCGGCCGGGGTCTAGTTTTTGTGGTTTTTTGGCCGCGCTTGCTTGTTTGAGCTCCCTGCTGACTCCCGAAGCTCGGGAGGGTGAGCCCGGCGATCGCAGCGATGTGCTGAACACCGTGCTCACCCTAGTTCTGGTTTTGGTTGAGCCGTTGCGTCGTGCGGCCTTTGTCGGGCTATTTTTGCCTTTTACTCGCTGTTTTTATGCAACTTCCCGGACTGTGACTGTTCCTGTCGCAGTGGGGCTGTGAGCATGGCCTCCGTTACGTCGTTGCCGATCCGCTGGTGCTCGCGGAAGGTCGTGCGGATGTACGGCTTGCTCACACGGCCTTGGTTAAGCTTGCTTTTGTGCGCGCGCGCTCACCGTTTTTATGGGATTTCCCGGCTTGTGACTGGTCCTGTCGCAGTGGGACAGTGAGCACGGTCTCCGTGACGTCGCTACCTATCCGCTGGTGCTTGCGGAAGATCGAGCGGACGAACGGTTTGCTCTAGCGGCTTAATTTAGCGCTTGTATGTATGCAATTGTACTTGTTTTGGGACTTAGGCGCTTGTGGCAGCGTTACAACGCTGTGGGCAGCAAGGGTTTGGTCCTCGGGACCCTGGGGACTGGTTGTCCAACCCCCTCGCCCTTCGTGGAGTTTCGGATTCATTTTCGATGCGTTTTTCAATGAAATAATCGGCGAAACGCACGTTTCTAGTTGTGTGACTCACTCGCTGTTTTCGCGAGCGACTTGGCTTCTTCGTGTAGCCTTGTTGGCTGTTCCTCATCGCTGTCCTGAAGTTCCGAGGACAGCGGATGAGTGATGTGGGGTTCCGGTGCCAAATTGACACTTTTCGGGAACCCGTGAAGCCTTTACGGGTGCGTTTGATGTTCGTGGCACCCCGAGCTTGTGCTCGCTGTCCCGTCACTCGGTTTAATGTGTTCGGGGACAGCGAGGGACCTTGTTGGCTGTTTGGTACCCCTCTGGGGCTTTGTGTGATTTCGGGATCGTCCCGGTGGGTTTCCCGGGCGATCCGTCGGTTTCGGGATGTGTGCGCTTTGTGTTTAGCGTCGACTTGGTGGACCTTGACCCTGTGAGTCTTTCATAGGTCTTGTCGCAGTTTCCCGAGAGCCGTCAGTGTTAGGCTCTAGCTTCCTGCAGGTGGGTACTTCGATCCGGAGTCGGTTCAGTGGACTACGGTGATACCTTTCTATCCCTTCTTTCGTATTTCAGTTATTAGTTCACTTGACTCCCGTAGACTCTACTTATATGCGTGCTTGGATAGTAGAGTAGTTGTGGATTGCATGTTCCTTGAGACGACCCAGTCGGTCGGTGGTGATCGCTTGTCATTCTGAGCGATCCTAGTTGTGGCTTGCATGTTCCTTAAGACGACCCAGTTGGTCGGAGGTGATCGCCTGTTGTTCCGAGCGATCCTAGTTGTGGTTTATTGGTTGCTTCTCGGCTTGTTGCCGTTCTGTGGATTGAGCATTTGCATCGATCGTCACAGCTCTTCTAGCACTTCACGTACACCGCGGTCTGATCCACCGTTTGGAGGTGTTCTTTTCCGGAAAAGAGTCGTTGAGTTTGTGCCGACCCGTGAGCCTTGATGCAGTGCGTCCAGAAGGTTTATGTGCCTATAGATAGCAGGTGACAGTGCATGGGATACGTCCCGGTTTTTTTAGATTGGGTTTACTTTGTGGTTTTCCCTTTGATGCATACTAGTTGCTTACAGTAGCATAGTTATTTCAGTTGTATGTTAGCCTCATACTTACTTGTGCTACTGTATACCATATCTATCTTTTGTTGACCCTCGTGCCGGTGTGTACACCTCGCCGTCGTCGGCTTGCGGTACCCACTGGGAGGGGAGACATGTGTACATGTTCTCACCCCCCACCCCCGTTGCAGGTTTCAGGTGAGCAGGGTGGTGAGTGTCGGGACGCTGCGAGGCACGCCTAGATAGTAGCTCTAGAGGTTCCGACTCGTGAGGCTACATCCCCAGATTTGGTTATCACCCTACCCTCGCCTATTAGATGTCATTTGTGGTTCAGTTATTCTTTGGGCTTACTCTAGCATGTTTATGTGTTGTTGATCATTCCTTATCCTTATGTGATGATTGCATGCTTGGACTAGTTGGTTGTTGCTTGTGCATTGCATCATCCTTCGCTTAAGGACCTGCTTAGATTCATACAGGTTTAAGGACGGCTAGCTGTATGAATCTTTGGTGTTGTTGTGCTGTTGGGATGAATGAATAGTGGTTGTGATCCTGTTGTTTGTCGGGGACGCCGTGCAAATACAGGGGAGACTCTGTCCGTGTGTACAGTGGACCCTGTATTTGTGGCGGGTCTGTACGTGGCGCGGGCTAGGCTTTCAAAAGAAAAAAAATTGGTTCGTTTTTTCGCACCTTGAACTAGCCCGGGGCGTGACACTTAATGTCACGCTGAATGTTATATATTTTTAAGTTGGCAGATTTTTCCAGCACACATCATTTAGTAAGTTTTTACAGTGTTCATTGTGATTTAATTTCAGATTGATAACTTTGGAAGAGCAGTAAATTTGAACAAATTGTCTGAACACTTAAATTGGTGTAGGGTACAGCTATAAAGGTCCTGAGAATACCTGTACAAATTTTCGGTACAGCCACAGCGGCATAGGCATAGGTGTCCAGAACTATTTTAGCCTAAAATAGGTACAGCTGTAAAGGCATAATGAACATTTCAGCCTTAATATGGTTACAGATATAAAGATGAACGGAACACTTATACATGATGACAGTAGCACTCATAGTGGCCTACAGGCTATCCATATATTCATTGCAGGAGATTGTGCCGGTTCCAACAGATGAATTTATATACGAACGCCTATACTACCACTCGGACCACCTTTATTTAAAGTAGTGTACAGGTATAAAGTTGTTAGGAACAACTATACAACTTTTGATTTTCGCTACAGTTGATAGAACAAGAGATATCTAGGACAAATTTTTTTTTCAACATTAGAAGATGAAATTTCATACCCTATAAAGACAGGTATAAGTTGTCCTAAAACTTAAACTGATGTAGGTTACAGTTACAAAGTTACTTGGAACACCTATACGAGGAGAAGTGTACAGGTATAAGTTCACTAGGAACACCTTAACTAATGTACTAATTTTATTTCATATTAATAATTCAAAACACCTTCGCGAGAACTAGTATACATGTATAAGTTCACTAGGAATAGCTATACCAAGTGCTGTTTTCGCTACAGTTGACACAACATAATGTACAGGATAAGAAAAAAATATTATAAGACAGAGCGAAAATAAATATTAGATTAATAGTCATGATAAAATATGCGATGCATGTGGTATAGTATACAGTACATCATGGGCTATTAGTTGAAGGGCAAGATTCCTATGACTTAATCTCAACAAAAGTTGTCCATTCTCTATTCCCTAGATAGAGTAGAACATATTCCGGTATGATGTGAGGATCAATACATTTTATCAAAAGACAATAGTAGCTTAGATTCTCAGCAAGATGGCTGTGCTCATCCGCACATATGTATCTGCCAAAGCTCGAAACAATAGTTGTTAACTCTTGATACTAATGGCAATAGAGCGATAAATTTCGTAGGTGAATCCATACATGGTATTGAAATGTTGGTGTGCTTGTAAGACGGTTGGCTTCCCATGGAGTGACTGTAATCGTTAATATGTCATTCCGAATTGGGGAACGACGAATAGCTTTCTTTCGGCTTTTCTCAATAGGAAAGAAAACTATATAATTTACTCCAGCACCTTGTGCAAATTGCAAATCCGAGGGTCGGCCACCTATCCGTTGAGCAAGCAAAGCAGCTACGGCATCCCGTGAGCAATCGTTTTTATTTTCGTACCTATCGACAACCACCTGTGCTGCACGATCCAATAAGTTATTAGTATCTAAATGGTCAGTAATACAGGAAATAATGCAGTAAGTGTTGCTTGGACGGGAGGAATTAGCGCTAGACATGAAGACTACTTAGATATAACTGAATAATCGAACTGCATGGGAATAAGATGTGGACATAAGGGTTATGTATAAGACAAGCATATAAGTATCTCAACATATTTCAAGGTATTCATTCACTTATATAGGTGTTGCCTACATATTTCTTAAGTGTACATCAGCTTATCTATAGGTGTACCTTTTTTATTTATACAAGGCAAGTCATTGAGTGTTGTGCCTTACTTGCGTGATGCCTCAATTAAGTAAAACAGATCGCACCATGCAACCGGGAACGTATCACTGGTAACTCTATGGGTGTGCCCTACAAATCTTTAGATGTACCATGCTGTCCTATAGATGACCCTTTTTTAGCTATAACGTGACAAATCATTTACTATACCGTAATTTCGTCACGAAAATCAAGTCCTATCCTGTAAGATAGGACGTATCACTGGCATGTATATGGGTGTTCCCTACAGCAGTATAGATGTACCTTGGCACCTATATAGTTGTCACACCTTTTTATAAGAGGGAACGTATCACTGGCAGGTATATGGGTGTTCTCTACAGCAGTATAGATATACCTTGGCACCTCTATAGCTGTCACACCTTTTTATAAGCGGGGACGTATCACTGGCAGGTATATGGGTGTTCCCTACAGCAGTATAGATGTACCTTGGCACCCCTATAGCTGTCACACCTTGGCAGGTATATGGGTGTTCCCTACAGCAGTATAGATGTATCTTGGCACCCCTATAGCTGTCACAACTTTTTATAAGAGGGAACGTATCACGGGCAAGTATATGGGGTGTTCCCTACAACAGTTTAGCTATATTTTGGCACCCCTATAGTTGTCATTCCTTTTTATAACATAGATGTAGGTGTTGAGTTAGGTAGATACTTCAACAAGACATACAATGGTAAATCACTTGCTTTTCATTCAAATGGAATAATTATAATTGTTTAAAATTAACTTTGCATACATATAGAACATTGGAATTAGGATCTTACTCAAATTACACATATAGGTTCGACAAAAGAACGACATTTGTCTTTACGGCATAAGTTGTAACATGATAGTACAATAAGATATAGAATATAATGCAACATAACCATACGGGCGCGAGACATGGATATATTGTGAAGTCCACCACAAAATAGTACAATAATACTTTTAGGTATATTATGACTAATATATATATAATATTATGACAAGCGGCATGATACATGGTAGTCATTTATCCTTGCCACACAAGTTATAACAAGATGATAAAAAAATTCCACTTACAACCCCATACATGATAATAAAGGCCCAGCCCCATCTTCTTTTTTTTGCAGCAGCTGCAGCTTCATCCGCAACTTATTGTTGCTTACCAGTAAACCATTAATCACTGAGATACTCCGACTCGTAAATTATGGATCGTACCAACTAAAATAATTACATGCGCCATCCTCCTACAATTGGGAGGTAATATAAATAAGACATCAAATAATGAACATATATGAAAAAAGAGTTTGTACTATACAGCTTTACCCCATATCTTGGACAGCTGTAAAATCTCCGTCCCAGATTGTTTTGCGTCCAAGATGTCTTAATGGTACAGAGCAATCCACAATGGCAAAAAGGTGTAGTTCGGTTGCTTCGATTGTTCGAGGTTGTAAAGCTCGAATCCATCTAACTTACAATATTAGAACTATAAGAATGCATACAAACCGACGTAATATTACGACAGGTAGGAAGTAGAAATATTGTTCATCAATATGGCAGACAATATCAATTAATCCAAAATTTTGATTTGCCAGAGTTATATGTACATAACATCAATTGCGAAGTTTATCATCTAATATACACAGATGTATGTGGAGGATCAACAAAGTCATCATCACTATCACAGCTAATGTTTATCGTAATCATTCGGGGTTCATGCCTCACAGTCCTCTTCCCTCCGAATATTATAGCGTATCTTGATGGTGGATCAACAAAATCATCGTCGTTGTCAATGGTATCAGAGATTGCACCATTTGAAGGCTCATTCACTCGTAATTGATTTACACTTGTACGTAATTCGCCATTTCAACCCTACTTAATAACTTGGAGTCCGATTTTTTCTACATAGTTTTCAAACTCAACCTACAATATTTATGAACAATTACAAAGTGTTACACTATCATGGTTTGGGATGAAAGAAAATTTTCAATTATTATTACATACTAAATTATTAAGTTGAGGATACTAAATTTTTAAATACGAAATTGTTAAAGAAATTCTGGTGCCGAAATCACTCCGCTTGTGAGGACTGAGAATTTTGCTGTGTAGCTAAACTCTCTGTTGACGATGTTTTTGTGTGTATTTTAATTACATAATCACTCGTCAAGTTTCGGGAGAAAATGAGTTAGGATGGAGATTTTACGCGATCTTTACTTTTCACTTAAAGTGAATAGTAACTCGAGTTTTCCGGAGAGGCCAATGAGAAGAGATGGCTTCTAGCGCATACCAGACTCCATTCGTAGTGATCCCATAGCTCGTTTTCAACTGTCCGACTATCCTGGATCCTTTGGCGCTGACGGATTTTGGGTTTGACACATGGTTTTCGAGAAAACTGGATTTTATCACAAAGGTGGTTTTTTATTCTTTATCGTTTTTGCTTTTTAAAGCTTACCGTTACTCCGTTTTGCATGTGGACCTGCGGGCGAGGACCTTCTGCGAGAGATTGTTTGCGTCGAGGGACTTTGGCCGCGTTTTCGCTAATCGGAGGGATTTGGAGGTGATTATTGTTTTATTTTTATGTGTGGTTTTGGAGAACCAAGAGCGAAAGGCTTTTGCCGCGAATCGGCGACCAATTGGAACAAAACAAAATTGTGGGTTTGATGTCTCGATCGTGCTGAACGCGTCGGCATGATCCGTTCGGAAATCCGACGGACGGATCGCCAGTTATCACGCGTTTACCGAGGAAGGGTCGAATTGACATTTCCACATTACGCACGAAACCCCCTATATTTTATGCGTGGAAATTCATGAAACTCGGTGGGCTATGCGCGAGGTTGTCCTACACGCATGGACAGGACCTCAGCGGAGAATACCTTTTTTTGACGGTGTTGTGCGCGAAGTCAGCATGATATACATATATGGTGGAGTCTAGGGTTTCTTCATGGAAAACCCTAACCCTAACCCTAGCCGCCTTCCCCTTCCCCTCCCGATCCTCTTGAGAGCCGCCGCCACCGCCGTCGCCGCACTGGCCGCCGGAGAGGCCCTATCTCTTCTTCTCTCTCTCTCTCTTCTTCTCTCTTCTTTTTTTCTTGTTGTGAGGAGAGAGGACCCAAGCCACCTTCCCTTGCCCCGCCGCCGATCGGGACCACCTCCGGCGTGGTCCTCAGACTTCGGGCTGCCCCTAAGCCGCCCCGGCGCCGCCGTGCCTCGGGAGCAGTGTCGCGGCATGGAGGAGCAGCAGCAGCCAAGCGGCCGTGGGGTGCCACCTGGCCGCCGCCGCTCCACCCCGCCGCCTCTGGCCGACCCCGGCAGTCCCAGGGGGACCACCGGCGTTGCCCTGGCCACCCCGGAGCCGCGCCCGCGTCCCCACACCCGCGTCCCCGTGCCCTGGCTGCCGCGTCCCCGCGCTCGCATCCCCGTGCCCTGGCTGCCGCGCCCGCGTCCCCGCGTCCCCGCGCCAGCGTCCCAGGGGTCCCGACCCCTCCCTCCAGGTGCAGGGACCACCCTCTGGCCGGGGCTCGAGCCGCCGTGCCGCCGGCGCCCCCCTGGCTGATGCCCTAGCTCGGGCTTAGCGTAAACCCGAGGCTGACTAGCTTGGCGGTCTTCGGTTCCGGCCACTCGAGACTTCGGCGAGTCTCCGAAGTGTGAGAAAAGCACTCCTGGGGCTCTGTGGAGTGCCGTGCTCACTTTCACTGAGATCGGCGAAGCCCCATTGCGCGTGAAGGCCGTGGCCTCTTCCGAAAACCTTGTTTACAGTGATTTTCTCGCTGTTTCACGACCGTCCACTGACTGTTTTCACTCCGAACAGCGAGCACGGGCATCCTTGCATCGAGTCGATCCAAATCGACTGGTTGGTTGGGTCTGTTGCGACACGGATCAGGGTAACGAGCTCTAAACCCGTGGTTTACGCATTTAATGTATTGTAAATTGGGTTAATATGGATTGTTTGCTTATTGTATGCTCTGGGAACGTCGTATACTGCCCCGAACAGCGTGAAGTCGCTGTTAGCAATCCCTTGACTGATTGTCAAAGGTTCGGGAGCAGTTGCGGAATTAGAACGTGGCTCCACGGAGTCGTTCGATAAAAATTCGCCAAACGAACAAGGTTTCATTGGTGGATTTCGATGTTCTAGTGTTGTGGACTGGTTGAGAACCCCGCCATGCCTTGTTGGCTGGTTACTACTACCACCCTCGAAGTAGGAAGGTGGTAGGTTAGCAGCGGAAGGGTTTCGGAGCTTGTTTCGGCAATTTTGGAAACCCGGTTCGGCAATTTTCTGCTTTGTGGATCCTCTAGCTATTGTTGATGGTTGTCGCTGCCCGGGCACCTATTTTGGTGTATTTGGGGGACAACAATTAGTTATATTTGGGAACAAAACTTTCCAGAGCCGTCTGTGGGGCCCGGAAGTGTTCCAGCAAGTTCCGGATGTTCCGGCGGGTTTTCGGTTAATGGTTTTGGTAACCATTTGTTTGGTTTGGTTGGGTGTCTTTTTTGGGAAGAGCTTGACTCTGTAGATCTTTCATAGGTCCAAGGGGTCAGCTTCGCGTGTTCTACACTCCGGGTTCTCGGTATTACAGGTGGGTGCTTCGATCCGGAGTCGGTACAGTGGACTAGCTCGGTGATATCTCTCTTTTCCCTTTTCCTTGCATGTTATAGATAAGTGTGTTTCCACTAGACTTCCAGTATTGTTCTCTACTTTCATCCCTGCATATGATATCAGTAGAGTGGTGTGGTGTATCTTGCATGATCTTGTGGTGAGACCTGATTGGTCAGTGTTGATCAGCTCGGTGATCCGAGCGATCTCTTGGACATATGTTAGTTGTTGCTATTCTCGTTTGTTGCCATCCTGTGGATTGAGCAATTTGCATCGATCGTCACAGCTCGTCTAGTACTTCACGTACACCAGCGGTTTGGCCACTGTGGGGATGCTCTTTTTCGAAAAAGTGGTCGCGTTTTCGATCCGTGAGCCTCTTGGTGCTTTCAGAGGTTGTGTGCCGGTGGGTGAGCATACTGTGACACAGCTTGCGATCTTCGGATCTATACAGTGATTAGGTTTTCGGTTCATCTATAGTTGATGCATATGTTCATTATTCGCAGTAGTAGTAGCTGTTCATACCTGTGTATATCTGTTCTCCTTTATTCACTACTGCAATTGATATATGTATCTATCTGTTGGTTCTCCTTTGCCGGTGAGTACGCCTTGCCTTCGTCGGCTTGCGGCACCCACTGGGAGGGGAGACATGTGTACATGTTCTCACCCCCACCATTTTTCAGGTGATCTCGGTGGTGGGATTTGGGACGATGTGTGAAGCGCGATAGCTAGTGAGCTATAGAGGTTAGGACCAGTCATCATTCGGTTACGATTTTTATGTCTTGACCCTCCTCTTCATGTTGGTAATCAAACTAGAATTTATGTGGTTCAGTTATTTGCTTGTTTGATTGTCGGATTTGGTGGTTTTTGAGCATTTTGAATACTTGTTGATTCTCCATGATTCCTAGTGATATATGTGATTTATTTGATACACGTGGTCGATGGTTTTATCGTACGTGGTTTTCTACTCCTCGTGGTAGCTGGCTTTCCAAAAGCAAGTTTCCGTGTGGAATACAGTTTTTAAAGAATTTTCGAATTTATCGATATCTAGTGTTTTAAATAGAGTTTCCGAGTGGGAAACACTTTTAAAAGAATAGAATGGATTGCTGTAATGTGCATTGGCATCATCCTTCGCCTAAGGAGTGTTTAGAGCATGCATCATCGTAAGGATTGTTAGCTGAATGGTTATCTGACATCCGCATTGTGTATGTTGTTTGTGTGAGTGGATGAGTGTGTTGTTGTGTATGTTGTGTTGGTACGCCGTGCAGATACAGGAAAGACTTTGTCAGTATGGACAGAGGGATTTCTGTATCTGTGGTGGGTCTGTTACGTCTTGGAGACACATTGTATTAAAAAAAATATGGGCATTTTTCACTGACTTTGTTTCAAACTGGCCCCGTTTATTCGAAAAGGCTTTACAAAAAGGACCCCGGGGCGTGACAGATTAAGATGGTATCAGAGCAAAGGGTTGCAACCACACACCCATTCGTTAATGTTTAACTGAACCACTAGTTAGGCTGACCCATTGGAAGGCCTAAGACTTATAGGCACGTGAGAGCGCGGGGTTGTTGGGATTGGGTCCCTATGTCTGGAGATTTAATAATCTCAAGGTGTATGGTTATTGTATTACCCCGTGTTTTGTGCTACAGGTGTTTGATTAGTTCTCCTTGTGTATGCATTATGGTGTGGGCGCAGACGCGTGCTTCTACTGGAAGTGGTGGTGGTGTACCAGACAGACATCAAGTGGCAGGGTGAGTTTCCCCGTGCATAGCCACTTGTTGGCAGGTGGTGGTCTTAACGGGCCAGGTGACGTCACTTTGTGGGTCTGCATAGTTGTTTTGACTGTCATTGGCCAGGCCCCACTTTCTATGTAGAGCACGAGAGCCACTGCGAGTGTCTCTACGGAGACGGCACTTTGAGCAGCTACGGTCGCGACTTCAGTGGGGGCTGCTAGAGTGTAGCCCAAGGTTTTGGTAGTGGTTTTGGGTGACCGCAATATTGGTGTTACTTTCTCTGATATTTTTGGGTAAGGCGGTGATGCCTACCCCTCTGTCATTTTGCTGGTGGAATCGTCGGTGTTGCTCTTTCGACCTTCAGCTAGTTCTTACGTCAAACTGACGTGTACTAGATTGATAGACACAGTTTTGGTATCAGGTCTTTGTTGGTACATACATCGTATGCGGCTATCCTAACGCCTAAATTGGTGTGTTATAGCATCGCAGGTGGTCTTTGTAGGCTTTTGTAGTGTCGCGAGATCTTTCAGAGTGTTGTTGGAGGTCTCACAACGCTTGATGTGGGTTAGACGACGATTGAAAATTTTATTTCCTTCGCACTGGTTCGTGCGGTTGGCGACCCTACGTCGCAAGTAGTCGTCGGATTGTTGTAGGGAGCCGAAAGACTCATAGTGAGTTGGCTCAGGGCAGATCTTGTTTCGTTGGTCGGTTTGCGAATTCGATGATTCGATGATGCTTCCGTGAACTTTGGTCCAGCTTAAGAGTTTAGTTGACATGGTAACTTTGTAGTGTCACCAACTTGTGTTGGCAATTGATCTACGGATATTTCGCTTTTCTTTTGATAAGTACGTTGGCTGCAGACAACGTAGTGTCAAAAGTTAGGACGAAATACCCTATCCCTCTTGGGACTATTAGGATTGGGTCGGTGCTTTCTCTTGTAAGACAATCTCTATAGATCGTCTTGTGGGAAAGCTAGAGTGGTGGTCATCCCTGATCACGTAGTGAGCCTTGGGCTAATCCTTGGCAAGTTTTACGCAGTTGATTTATCGTCACTGCGGATGGTTTTGACTCCGGATTGGGTCTGGTTGCTTATTAGCTCTGTAGCTGTGCCTTACACAACTAAAAGGTTTGTTTTGTTTGGTGATCTCGGTCTTTTGCGGGGAGGTTTGGAGTCGCGATGGTTGAGTGTCATGAGCCTGGTCGCTGACTCCGAGGTCACTGTGTGTGTTTGCGTGCAAGGCTTAAGACTCGGCTTTCGTGCGAACTTTGGAATAGATTGCGTGTCCGATCACTTGGTGACAGGTAAGCCTTAGTCTCACTGAGACTGGTGTTTGGAGTTGCAGGGAATATTGATCGCTAGGGTTCCTTTAGGATCGGCAGCGACAGGGTCTCGTGGAGACAGGTGTTTGGCATCGCTGGTGGTTTTGTTTGCGGGTTGCGATTGGCAACCTGGTACACCAAGTGTTGGACTTGCAAGGGGTTTTGTTGTATTGTATGTACCTGGTGGGGATATCGAGTGGACGGAATTGCTGAGCTCAATTGGTATTGGCAGACTTGGACCTTTTGGCCCAGACCGACCACTGTGACTGAGATCCGGAGTTTCCTCGGCTTGGCGGGTTATTATCGGCGATTTGTCGAGGGCTTCTCCAAAATCGCCGCCCCTCTGAACAAGCTGACAAGGAAGGGTGAGAAGTTCTTGTGGACTCCCGAGTGTCTAAGGAGCTACGAGGAATTGAAGGACAGGCTGACCCGTGCCCCTGTCCTGGCGTTGCCGCGACCCGGCGAGGATTTCGTGATCTATTGCGATGCCTCTCTGATAGGATTGGGGTGCGTTCTTATGCAGCAAGAGCAGGTTATTGCTTACGCTTCACGCCAGCTGAAGGTCTACGAGAGAGTTTACCCTACTCTTAATCTCAAGCTCGCAGTAGTGGTGTTTGCCCTTAAACTTTGGTGGCATTATCTTTACGGGGCACACTGCGAAGTGTTCACGGACCGCTAGAGCCTGAAGTATCTCTTCACCCAGAAGGCGTTAAACCTCAGGCAAAGGCGGTGGCTCGAGCTCTTGAAGGACTACGATCTTTCGATCCTGTATCATCCGGAAAAGACGAATGTGGTGGCTGATGCCTTGAGTCGGAGGCAGTCTTCAGCTGAGTTGTCCTTCTTGATCACCGATCAGGAGCGCTTAGTGGAGGAGTTTCGTCGACTGGAGTTGGAGATTTTACCCACTGGGGCTACCGCCCAGTTGTTGACCCTAGTGATACAGCCTACCTTGGCGGATCGGATCTCTAGTGGGCAGCCGTCGGATCCGTTTTTGCAGAAGGTTCGGGTAGAGGTCGAGCAGGGTAAAGTGGGCGACTTCACGATCCACGCCGATGGTTCTCTTTATTTCCGGGGACGGAGGTGTGTGCCTAGTGATTCGGATTTGAGGAGGGACATCTTGTTCGAGGCACATCGATCTTCGTACACTGTGCTTCCTGGCGGGACTAAGATGTACCGCAATCTTAAGCAGAGTTTTTGGTGGCCTGGCATGAAGCTGGATGTCGCTCAGCATGTGGCACAGTGCCTTGTGTATCAGCAGGTGAAGGCTGAGCATCAGCGACCAGCTGGGAAGCTACAACCACTTCCAGTACCTGTGTGGAAGTGGGAACAGATCACCACGAATTTCGTCACCTATTTGCCTCGATCTTTGCGAGGCCACAATGCGATCTAGGTCATTGTGGGTCGACTGACGAAATCAGCCTATGTTTCTGCCGGTACATACTACTTGGTCTCGAGAACGACTAGCACAGCTCTACCTGGATGAGATTCTTAGACTCCACGAAGTGCCAGAGTCGATTGTCTCGGATCAGGACACTCACTTTGTATCCTATTTCTGGAGGAGCCCGCAACAGGTCTTGGGTACAAAGCTTAACTTCAGTACGACGTTCCATCCGCTGAGCGACGTACAGTCTGAGCGAATCATCCAGACTCTCGAGGACATGCTCCGAGCATACGTCTTGGACTAAGGTGAGGGATGGTTCTAGTACTTACCGTTGGTGGAGTTCGCCCATAACAATAGTTATCAGGCGAGTATCGAGATGGCGCCATATGAAGCTTTGTATGGACGTCGACGTCGGTCTCCTATTTGTTGGGATGATGTTGGTGAACGCCTAGTGATCGGGCCTGACTTGTTGGAGGACGCGGAAGCCAAGATTCGCAGTGCGAGACAGAGCCTACCGACCGCGCAGAGTCGACAGAGGAGCTATTCGGACAAGCGACGGCGTGACCTAGAGTTTCAGGTCGGTGAGCATGCGCTGCTCAAGGTGTCGCCGTCTAGAGGGATCAAACGGTTCAGATTGCGGAATAAGCTTAGTCTGCGATTTGTGGGACCGTTTGAGATTCTTGAGCATATTGGTCCAGTGGCGTATCGGTTGGCTCTTCCTCCGAGCCTCGCTCGAGTGCACAATGTTTTCCACGTGTCCATGCTTCGAAAGTATTTTTCAGTTACGTCCCATGTCATCAGTCCGACGACGGTTCAGCTGAGGGAGGATCTGAGCTATGTTGAGGCTCCGTTGCGGATTTTAGCACGGGAGGTGAAGCAACTGCGGAATCGGAGTATTCCGTATGTGAGGGTTCAGTGGGCGAACCACGAGGAGTGCGAGGCTACTTGGGAGCTTGAGACGGCTTTGCATGAGCGGTACCCGCAGTTGTTTGCGGAAGCCATGTGTTTAAGTTTCGGGGACGAAACTTTCTTTAAGGAGGGGATGATGTGAGGACTGAGAATTTTGCTGTGTAGCTAAACTCTCTGTTGATGATGTTTTTGTGTGTATTTTAATTAGATAATCACTCGTCAAGTTTCGGGAGAAAACGAGTTAGGATGGAGATTTTACGCGATCTTTACTTTTCACTTAAAGCGAATAGTAACTCAGATTTTTCGGAGAGGCCAATGAGAAGAGATGGCTTCTAGCGCGTACCGGACTCCGTTCATAGTGATCCCATAGCTCGTTTTCAACTGTCCGACTATCCTGGATCCTCTGGCGCTGACGGATTTTGGGTTTCACACACGGTTTTCGAGAAAACTGGATTTATCGCAAAGGTGGTTTTTTGTTCTTTATCATTTTGCTTTTTAAAGCTTACCGTTACTCCGTTTTGCATGTGGACCTGCGGGCGAGGACCTTCTGCGAGAGATTGTTTGCGTCGAGGGACTTTGGCCGCGTTTTCGCTAATCGGAGGGATTTGGAGGTGATTATTGTTTTATTTTTATGTGTGGTTTTGGAGAACCAAGAGTGGAAGGCTTTTGCCGCGAATCGGCGACCAATTTGAACAAAACAAAATTGTGGGTTCGATGTCTCGGTCGTGCTGAACGCGTCGGCATGATCCTTTCGAAAATCCGACGAACAGATCGCCAGTTATCGCGCGTTTACCGAGGAAGCGTCGAATTGACATTTCCACATTTCGCACGAAACCCCCTATATTTTATGTGTGGAAATTCATGAAACTCGGTGGGCTGTGCGCGAGGTTTGTCCTACACGCGTGGACAGGACCTCAGCGGAGAATACCTTTTTTTGAGGGTGTTGTGCGCGAAGTCGGCATGATATATATATAGGGTGGAGTCTAGGGTTTCTTCATAGAAAACCCTAACCCTAACCCTAGCCGCCTTCCCCTTCCCCTCCCGATCCTCCTGATAGCCGCCGCCACCGCCGTCGCCGCGCCGGCCGCCGGAGAGGCCCTATCTCTCCCTCTCTTCCTCTCCCTCTCCTTCTCTCTCCTATTTTTCTTGCTGTGAGGAAAGAGGACCCGAGCCACTTTCCCTTGCGCCGCCGCCGACCGGGACAACCTCCGGCGTGGTCCTCGGACTCCGGGCTGCCTTCCCTGAGCCGCCCCAGCACCGCCGTGCCTCGGGGGCAGTGCCGCGGCATGGAGGAGCAGCAGCAGCGAAGCGGCCGTGGGGAGCCACCCGGCCGCCGCCGCTCCCACCCCGCCGCCTCCGGCCAACCCCGGCGGTCCCAGGGGGACCACCGCCGTCGCCCTGGCCGCCCCTGAGCCGCCTCAGCGCCGCGCCCGCGTGCCCTGGCTGCGGGGCTGTTGAGAAGGCCGCCGGCGCAACCGCGCCGCCGCGCCACTCCATCGCCGGCCAGGGGTCCCGACTCCTCCCTACGGGTGCGGGGACCACCCTCTGGCCGGGGCTCGAGCCGCCGTGCCGCCGGCGCCCCCCTGGCTAATGCCCTAGCTCGGGCTTAGCGTAAACCCGAGGCTGACTACCTTGGCGGTCTTCGGTTCCGGCCACCCGAGACTTTGGCGAGTCTACGAAGTGTGAGCACAGCACTCCTGGGGCTCTGTGGAGTGCCGTGCTCACCTTCGCTGAGATCGGCGAAGCCCCGTTGCGCGTGAAGGTCGTGGCCTCTTCCGGAAACCTTGTTTACGGTGATTTTCTCGCTGTTCGCGACCGTCCAGCGACTATTTTCGCTCCGGAGAACGAGCACAGGCATCCTTGCATCGAGTCGATCCAAATCGACTGTTGGTTGGGTCTGTTGCGACACGGATCAGGGTAACGAGCTCTAAACCCGTGGTTTACGCATTTAATGTATTGTAAATTTGGTTAATATGGATTGTTTGCTTATTGTATACCCTGGGAACGCCGTATACTGCCCCGAACAGCGTGAAGTCGCTGTTAGCAACCCCTTGACTGATTGTCAAAGGTTCGGGAGCAGTTGCGGAGTTAGAACGTGGCTCCACGGAGTCGTTCGACAAAAATTCGCCGAACGAACAAGGTTTCGTTGGTGGATTTCGATGTTCTAGTGTTGTTGTCACGCCCCGAGCTAGCAGCGGAAGACTACGGGACGCTAACAGACCCGCCGAACGGACAGAGTTTTTCCTGTCCGAACGAAGCAGCAAAGAAACAAACAGTTTTCAAGAGTTACAAGAAGGCATACAAATTAATCAACACATAACGATCATGAAAAAAAGCCACTAAGCAAAAGACGAGTATCAGAGCACTATAAAAAACCAAGCTGAACTACTGTACACCAACCACTAGCATCAAGGAAATACTAAATCCAAATAACATAGAAAAGCTAAGTCCAAAACTATATACAAAGTGTGGCCCTGGCCCCCGCCAGTCCAAAAGATGGTGTAGGGTAGCTCTCTATCGGGTAGTCCGCTGTAGGCCAAGCATGCTAGTGGAAATGCCTATCTATGGTGCGAGCTCCTTACCTCGATCAGCGGACGAAATATCTGTCTCAGAAAAGGAAACCACAAGAGGGGGTGAGAACTACTAAAAGCAGTTCCCAGTGGGTACGGTCGGCGACTACAATGACCTTCCCACTAGGTCTAAGTGAACAAAAGTATATAGAGCAATATAACGAAAGGAAACTACTAAATGAGTAGAAATAATCCAATGGTAAGTAAATCACAGAACGAAGCTAAGCACAAAGATATTCCATGCATAGAGTAAAAGGAAGCATTGCAAGTGCTATTCTAGTTCAATGTGTATAAGTAACAGGGCAAGCTACTAGTGAAGACATTCAATGAATGAAAAGGGTGAGCTACTAGTGCAAACATACTGATGAAATTCAATACTATTCATTAGTCCTTACATGTCCAATAATTCTCATATACACTAGTAAAGTACTGCTGTCAAGATACCCAATCGCCACGACCGACTCGTAGGTCCGGTCAAGCCTGCGCCTGCCTAGTGCGTGAACACACTCCCATGAGTGTGACGGCGACCTCTAGGCTACTGTCTCAACTAACACCAGCCAGCAATCCGGAGTGGCACTCGAGGGGAGCGACCCCTACCGAGTAACATAGCACATAGTACATATACAATCAAGCTCATGTGGCATCTGCAGGCTATAGTCTAAAATCACGAGAAGCTACTAGTATGATCAACTCAATAAAGATATCCAAAGGAGCTCGTCTCAAATGTCTCGACTTAACGGCAAATGTCGAAAAGAGATCTTGTGATCCATGGCATGTTCAACGTAAGGAAGAAATGAAATTCATGTAATATGCTTCAATCACAATGTATGGATCACATAGACATATTTGTATTTCACAATTCTGATGCTACTCTCATGTTCTAGGCTCAATTTCAAGATCTACGATAGAAACTAATTCAAGTATTTAACATTTGCTAACATAGACATAAAAGGAAATTCGCCGTTTTCGGCGACTCGGTACCCACCTCGATCTAATACGTCAGCTAGCACAAGAAATCCGTCGCTCACGGGCTCTCCCTCGGCTCGCGCACGCCCGAAATCTCTAATCAAAGCAAAACGACAAAATGGCGATCAAAAGTCTACTTTTCTAATCGCGCGCGATTTACGCGAATTGAATGCTAATTACCTTAATTGGCGACTAACTGGATATGCGTAAAGTGCTACTTCGTGCTCCTAAACACCCTGCAACCATTATTTTAGGATTTAGAGATGCAAATTTTGCTGATTTTAAACTCTAATCCGATCTTTCACTTCCTCTCCTCTCATTTGATTTCTCTCCAATTTTCTCTCATTCTTTCCTTCTCTTCTCTTTTCCTTTCTTCTATTTCCTCTTTTCTCTTATTCTATTTCCTCTTTTTCCTTCTCCTCATTTCTTTCTTTTTTTCTTTTTCTTTCTTTCTTTTTCTTTCTCCCTTGCTGTCCCTGTGGCAGCAGCTAGCATGCTGCTGCTGCAGGACAGCCTGCAGCCCTTGCAGCAGCAGCTTGCTGCTGCATGAGCTGCAGCAGCAGCCTGCTACTGCTGCTGTAGTAACTACAGTAGCAGCTGCAGCAAATAGCTGCTGCTGCTGCTGCTGCAGAATTTTTGCAGTAGCAGCAGCAAAAAGGGGGGAAGAAAGAAGGAAGGAAAAGAAAGAAGAAAGGGAAAATAAAAGAAAAAGGAAGGAAGAAGAAAAGGAAAGAAAGAAAGGAAGGGAGAAGGGAAAGGGGAAGAAAGGTACCTTCTTTATCTTCTTCTTCCACTTCTTTTTTTTCTTCTCCTTTCTCTTTCTTTTCTTTCTCTTCTCTATTCTTCCTCTTTCTATTCTCAGCAGGGACCTAGAAGAATCTGAGAGCAAGAGGGAGAGATTGAGAGGAAATAGTTAGTGGAATTCCACTAAGCATGCCACATTTGCATCTTAGTCCATTAGTTCCCAAAATTACAATTTAGTCCTATATCATGTACAATTGATCAATGTCCTCCGTTTTCGCGTCAATTTCGCGCCAAAACGGACTCAATTCATCCCACTTTCATGCTCCCACAATAATCGACAATTTACGCAACGTCTAAACTGCAAAAAGCGGTATTCTACATCCTCCCCTCCTTCAAAAAAGTTTCGTCCTCGAAACAACATATGTACTCAATCAACCTCCATGAACAAGTAAGGGTAGTGCTCCCGCATTTCTGCTGCCAGCTCCCAAGTCGCTTCTCGTTCATCATGGTTACTCCAATGCACCTTCACGTAGGGAATGACTTCTGCAACTCTTTCTCCTGGCGCACTAAAATCCGAAGTGGTCGCTCTTCGTAACTCAAATCCTTCGCTAACTCTAAATGAGCATAATCAATCACATGCGTAGGGTCGAAAATATACTTCCTCAGGACCGAAACATGAAATACATCATGAACACCGGCGAGCTTAGGTTGCAAGGCGATGCGGTAGGCCACAGGTCCAACTCGCTCTAGAATCTCAAAAGGTCTAATGTAGCGCGGGCTCAACTTCCCACGCATCCCAAACCGATGAACGCCTTTGGACGGTGAAACCTTCAAGAACACATGCTCACCCACCTGAAATTCAAGGTCTCGTCGCCGGGTATCAGTATAACTCTTCTGTCTACTTTGGGCTGTCAGAAGATGTTGACGCGCAAGCTTCACCTTTTTTTCCGTTTCCATTAAGATATCGGGGCCCAAAGTCTTTCGTTCACCCACATCACTCCAATACAATGGTGATCGACACCGACGTCCATACAATGCTTCAAATGGAGCCATCTTAATACTTGACTGATAGCTATTATTGTACGCAAACTCCGCCAATGCCAAGTGCCGATACCATCCGCCACCAAAATCAAGAACACACGCCCTCAACATGTCCTCCAGTATCTGTATCGTCCTCTCGGACCGGCCATCGGTCTGTGGGTGAAACGCAGTGCTGAAGTGGAGCTGAGTCCCCAAAGCTGTCTGTAGGCTCCTCCAAAAGTGTGAAACAAACCTCTGGTCCCTTTCCGATACAATCGAGGTCGGAACACCGTAGAGTCTCACTATCTCATCAATATAAATCTGAGCAAGTCTCTCCCTGGACCTGGTGCTATGAATAGGTATGAAATGAGTAGATTTCGTCAAGCGATCCACTATGACCCAAATAGCATCATGTCCGCCCTACGAACGCGGCAATCCAAGCACAAAGTCCATCGTAATCATATCCCATTTCCAGACAGGAATTGAGAGATTTTGAAGCTTGCCAGCAGAAAGCCGATGCTCTGCCTTGACTCGCTGACAAGTCAAACACTGAGCCACATACTTCCCAATATCCCTCTTCATCCCTGGCCACCAATAGTGCGTCTTCAGATCCCGATACATTTTTATTCCTCTAGGGTGAATTGTATAAGGAGAGCTATGCGCCTCCCTCAGAACCTCCTCACGAAGGGCCGCATCCCCAGGTATGCAAAGACGATCCCGATACCGAAGGATCCCAGAGGCGTCAACACTGTACTCCCCCGCCTGTCCAGTCTCAAGAGCCGCTCTAATCCTCGTCAGGTGCGGGTCCTCCCCCTATTTTTTCTTGATCTTGTCCATTAGGGTGGGCTGTAGGACCAATGACATAAGTCGGGCGGAAATTCCAGGGGCCTCAACTTCAAGCTCAAGTCGCCGCATCTCCTCCACTAGTGGCGCTTGTCTGGTAATCATCAAGTTTAGAGTCTCCACAGATTTGCGGCTCAAAGCATCTGCAACCACATTGGCCTTTCCAGGGTGATAAAGGATCGTCACGTCGTAGTCTTTCAACAACTCGAGCCAACGGCGTTGCCTCAAATTTAATTCCTTCTGAGTGAATAAATATTTGAGGCTCTTGTGATCGGTGTAAATCTCACAATGCTCTCCATACAAATAATGACGCCGCATCTTCAATGCAAACACCACTGCGGCGACCTCCAAATCATGCGTAGGGTAATTCTTCTCATATTCCTTTAATTGTCGTGAGGCATAAGCAATCACCCTACCATGCTGCATGAATACACAACCGAGTCCATTACGCGACGCATCACTGTAAATCATGAATCCTTCCCCCAATACCGAAAGGGAAAGAATCGGGGCGGTCATCAATCTCGTCTTCAGCTCCTCAAAGCTCCTCTGACACTCTTTAGTCCATACAAACTTTATTCCTTTCCACGTCAAGCGTGTGAGAGGAGCGGAAAGCTTCGCAAAGCCTTCCACAAAACGACGGTAGCCGGCAAGTCCAAGAAAACTCCGTATCTATGTAACCGTCGTCGGTCTGGGCCTCCCGAATAGCCTCAATCTTCTTCGGATCCACCGCTATCCCATCTGCTGAGATCACATGGCCCAGAAAGGCTACCTCTCGAAGCCAAAATTCACACTTCTTCAACTTCGCGTAGAGCTTCTTTTCTCGCAAGATTTGCAAGACAAGTCTCAAATGCTCCTCGTGCTTAGCATCACTATGAGAGTAAATCAAAATATCGTCGATGAAAACCACCACGAATTGATCCAAGAATGGCTTAAACATCCTGTTCATCAAGTCCATGAACGCAGCGGGGGCTAGGGGTGTCAACGAGCCGAACACAAGCGAGCTGGGGTCGGCTCGTGTTCGGCTAGTTTCATAAACGAGCCGAACACGAGCTGGCTCGTTTAAGTATCGAGCCAAAAAATTCGGCTCGTGTTCGGCTCGTTTATTAACGAGCCGAACACGAGCCGAACACGAGCTGACTCAGAAACAATAAGTTAAAATGATTAGAAAGGATATATATATGGAAAATAAATTTATGAGATCTTATCCATTAGACTTTGATCTAATGGTTGAAACTTTACATATAAATTGGCATTTTATAATTTAGTTGGGCTTTAATTTCGATTGGGCTAAAAATCAAATAATAAAAAATTATATTTATATATATATATATATATATATATATAAATTATATAAATTATATAAATATATATTCGAGCTGTTAACGAGCCGAACACGAGCGAGCTGACCCTAGCTCGTGTTCGGCTCATTTATTAAACGAGCTGAAAAATTCAGCTCGTGTTCGGCTCGTTTAGTAAACGAGCGAGTCGATCTCGAGCTCATTTCGAGCCGAACACGAGTTGGCTCGCGAACAGCGAGCTGGATTGCCACCCCTAGCGGGGGCATTCGTCAATCCAAAGGGCATCACCGTAAACTCATAGTGCCCATAGCGCGTCCTGAAAGCTGTCTTCGATACATTTTCAGCCTTAATCTTCAATTGGTGGTATCCCGATTGCAGGTCAATCTTGGAGAAGACGCAGGCACCCTGCAATTGATCAAAAAGATCATCGATCTGCGGCAACGGGTACTTGTTCTTGATGGTCACTTTATTCAGCTCCCTATAGTCGACGCACAATCGGAGTGAACCATCCTTCTTCTTCACAAATAGAACCGGTGCTCTCCAAGGTGAGACGCTTGGCCGTACGAAGCCTTTGTCCATCAGATCCATCAATTGGGTCTTCAACTCTCGCAGCTCCGCCGGTGCCATCCTGTAGGGTGCTTTCGAGATTGGCGCAGTTCCTGGTACCACGTCAATCACGAACTCTATCTCTCGATTTGGCGAAAATACATCTGGAAACTCTCGAACTACGAGAATATCCTCGAGCCTCGATGCCGCTCCAGACGCCTCCACTATGGTCACCAAATAGGCCACACACCCACGACTCTTCATCTGTCTCGCCCGAGAAGTAAAAATCATTGTGGCAAAAAGGGTACTCTGACAACCCCTATATACAAACTCCTCCTGTCCTGGCTCA
This sequence comes from Puya raimondii, assembly GCA_016920855.1. Classification (NCBI taxonomy): domain Eukaryota; kingdom Viridiplantae; phylum Streptophyta; class Magnoliopsida; order Poales; family Bromeliaceae; genus Puya; species Puya raimondii. The sequence continues at coordinate 208,829,945 of JABWPP010000050.1, read as the reverse complement.
CGAAAAACTACCGTCCTCGTGCTACAATCAATAGTCGCATGATAACGGGTGAGCCAGTCCATCCCCAAAACAACATCAAAATCTTGTAGCTGCCGCAGGACCAAAAGATCTGCGGGCATAATCCACTAATCTAACTGAACTGGGCAAGACCGACAACACTCATTTACATGCAATGTGTGGTCAGGGATCTGCACTTCACGTGGACATGCTAAGGACTCAAACTCTAGCCCATGCAACAATGCAAATGCGCGACCCACAAAAGAATGCGATGCACCGGTGTCAAATAAAGTGCGAGCTCGAGTACCAGAAATCAAAGTAATACCTGCCACCACTGTATCTGCTGCAGATGCATCCCCAACCTGCGCTGCATAAACACATCCACTCGGCGCCGGCGGCTGTCTCTCTACGGGGCGCAAAGCCGGGGCTCGATCAGATGGGATGAAAATAGGTGGAGCCGCTGTTACCTGTCGAGTAGTCGACAGAGATAAAGCTGTCGATGGGGTAAATGTGCCTCCTCGAGGACAAGTGACCCAAATGTGTCCCGACTGGCCACAACGGTAGCATCGGCCGTCCCGCTGAGCACACATGTGTGGCTGGTGCGGACCTCCAAAAATCACACACCGCCTATGGCACTGTAGCTGTCGCTGCTGCCTCGCTCCTCCTGGCGATCTGCCTCTACCGGGCCTATAGCACACTGAACTTTAGCAAATTGCGGAGTTCTAGTGGAGAATAGTGCCTTATACTATTCTGAAGATTTGGGTTGAGTTTGATGAGCTTGGGAGTGTTTTCGGGACTTGGATACGAAAACGGACTCCGGAGAGCGAAATCTGTAAAAGGTGCAGATTTTGCATTGTATTCCGGTATGGCTTGAGATACCGGAATGGATTTAAAGTATTCCGATATGGATGTTGAAATACCGGAATACTATGGAATTCCGCAGTTTAGCCGAGGCTCGGGTTTTGCGGATTTTTAGGCTGATTCCGGAATGCCTATTCGTATACCGGAATACAGTGCTGCAGAATGTGTTTTCGAACAGTTTTGCAATTTTTTGAACTTTTGAGGGGCCTTAGGGGATTTTGTGCTCGGGGTTTAAGTACCCCTTCACTTCCTCTTGTGCCATTGCTGCTGAGGCTTTGGGAGAAGTCGGTAAGCTTCCTCCCCCTCTCTCTCTCTTGATTTTCCCTCTTCCACCCCTCTAAAGCTTGGATTTAATCCCCTTTTCTCCATTTTCTCCATGAAGGCTTGCTCCTAGGCTTTGGAAGGAACTCGGGATGGTAGAGATGAGCTTGTTTTGGGACTTAGCTTCAATCCTTGCATCTTTGAGCTTGGTTGAAAGCTTGATTGAGGTTTGTAGCCCTCTATTCTCTCTTTATGTATGAGATTTGTGTGTATTTTGGAAGAAAACCTAGTTTGGTAGAAACTAGGGTTTATTTTGGGTTTCCTCTCATGAGGGTTTTTGAGATGAGATTGATGGGTGTAGAATGATGCTTTAGGTTGGATTTGAAGATCCATAACCTTGATTTGGACTTTGGACAAGTTCTACTTGATCAAAGATAATTTCCACCCATTTTTCTCTTGTATTATGGTGATTTTTGAGATGTGATCGTTCGAAACTTCTTACCCCTTGGAAAATTATCTTAGGGCATGAGAAGCTTACGGAACAACTTCGTGCGAAGGAACGACGAGGTTTTGTTGGGTATCCGGTGGGTCTGACCTCACCGAAATGGGTGAACTCCCCCTATGTCTCCTATTTTATTATAGGATTTGTTAGATGCATAATTGTGCTAATTATGACATGGTAGGAATTATAAACACATGATATACGCATGTTGCATGTGAAAAGTGGCATACTCCATATAGTAGAGTATTATGAGAATGATAAGCATGCTAGAGTACTTGCACTAGTATTGTGATGACGCATTCATGAAATACTATTTAAGATATGCATGCTAGTGAGGAGTAGTATCATGTGAGACACTACTTGGCTATTGGATGGGTGAATTTAGTTATGCATACTAAAGTATGCTTGCTATAGAGAAAAGAAAGGATATGACAAAATGCAAAATAAGTATGTTGCACCTCATCTAGGTGAGCAACCATGACGGGCACTGTTGACATTAAGCCCGACCTTTAGGTCGTTGTATGATTCCATGTTTAAGACATGATGAAAGAGGTTACCTACTTACTTGATTGTGTAAACGGCAAAAGCATATATTTGCTTAGTTAAATAAGAGATAGATCACTTGCATGATAATTTTACACTCCATATAGTGGAGGCTTATGTAGCATGGCATTTACACATCATTAACTATGATTTGGATGGCAGTGTAGAATGCATTGAATATGGCATTAGAATAATGGATGGATTATAGCATTGTAGAATGCATTGAATATGGCATTAGAATAATGCATGAATTATAGCATTGTAGAATGCATGGAATATGGCATTAGAATAATGCATGGATTATAGCATTGTAGAATGCATGAAATATGGCATTAGAATAATGCATGGATTATAGCATTGTAGAATGTATGGAATATGGCATTGGAATAATGAATTAATTATGGCATTGTAGAATGCATTGAATATGAACTTGGTAAATTGAGATGTGAGCATGTACATGTTAGAGGCATGTTGCATATTGGTAGAGACATATCAACGAGTAATTTGAGAACAATGTGACTTATGTGTTATGGTTCCGACCTCGAGTCGATATTGTGATTCCATATTTTAGACATGATGACTGGGACTTGTTGCCCTTGGATACGATGCTTATGATCTGCGCTTGTTTGCCATTGTGCTCATTCGCACATACTTGTGAGGGTCGCTCTCTACAAGCCGGCACTCCGGAGTTAGCCTTTGCGATGCAGGATGCTCGCTCGTGCGGGATTGGGGCGCCGAAATGGACCGTCGTGGGACGAGTCTCATTGTCTACTGGAGAATGTTGATTACCACAGGGCCATTAGGCATGGCACAAGCCGGGATGTTACCACGTGTAAATTCCCTCATTGATTGGGTAAAAGCTAAGTAAACTTGACATAGTACACTACATTCGGTTGATGCATATATGTGTAGTAGATGGATATAGTAGTGAGTTGTTGTCGTGTGGCATTACTTAGTTTGACACCATTTGGATGCATTCATCGTAGTTGGACGTTCATACTAGTCACTACTTGTATTAGCAACCATAGTGGTAGTAAACCTATACTCATGATGATTAGTATAGTGGCATGGTATTATGATGATAATAGAGGGAATCTTTTAACTAGTATCCATAGCATTAATTCGACATGCATGTAAACTAGTGAGAATAACATATTGTGCTTATGATAGTAGAAATTATATTCATGTAGATAATTTAGTCACTTGGAGGCATGATAGTAGTAGTATTATTGTTTAGCATTTACTGCTTATTACTTTATATTTCAGCTTATACTATCTTTGCCTCAGTTGACCTAGCGGTGTATTTCGCCACTCTCGGCGGCTTACCCACTGGGAATTATTGTTTAATAGTTCTTGTTTAATAGTTCTCACCCCCATGGTTGTTGGATTTTTATTTCTGAGCCTTCCGCAGCGGGAGAGGCTTGGGATTGTGGCGAGGGGTTAGCTACTAGCTAGAGCCTCTACGATGATGCATAGATGGACCCTTATGCCTTTCTTTTATTTTGAGTGAAAGGTGTATAGTGTATTTGTTGGCCAATCTTTTAGCATTTAAGATGTACTATGATTGAATTTTTATTGTATATCACGAGATTATAGTTGTGACGAACTTATTTTAGCAGTAGAATTATGTATATGCTCTGATCACCTGGTATAGGTTGTACTCCTGCTTCTTCTTTGTTGTCTTCATAGACGCCTTGTGTACATTGAGGTTTTCTTTGTGGTGTACACGGCGGGTCTGTGCACGTGCCTGGTAGGCTCCCACTAGGGCCCGGGGCGTGACAGATTATTTTGGTATCAGAGCCTAGGGTTGAGTCTTAGTGGACCTAGTGAACCTTAGGCCGGTTGGACGATAAGGAATAGGAACGTGAGAGACGGGGTCTCTTGTGACTTATTGGCGAAAGTATCATGATTGGGTCATACCTTCAGCTCCAAAAGTGTTGGAGCTAGATCGAAGTGAACCACTTCTATACTCTTGGAGGGTCACGTTGGGGGCCGACAACGTGACATCGGGGAATAGTGGAAGTCCACTTCATTACTTTCGCATGATTGGGATTGTAGTTTTGTGTGGGGATGCGTTGGAGTGGGATGTTTCACCTGCGCATGTTATGCTTGTTGCAGCTTAAGTGGTGGACGACGCACTCGATAGTGGCCGAGGGAGCAGAGACGGGAATTCTGCATCCTCCGGATCTGGTGAGATCCTGAAGTTGTGAATACAACTGGCAATTTCAGCGAGCACGGTGGAGCGGTGATCAATTATGATGTTACTCCAAGTTGAGGCTTTACGCCAACAAGAGGAGGAAACTAAGCGGCTGGAGGGCTTGTTGATCGAGCAGGCGGTCGACATCAGGGAAACTCTATGAGAATGCGGATCGCACCTTGATAAGGGCGAGTGACGTGGAGACCGTTGGGACGGCAAAAGAAGCTACTAAGAGTGGCAAGTCGAATGTAGGAGGACAATCAAGGCGTTCAAAGAGAAACTGATTTTGAGGACGTGGTTCCTTAGCAGGATGAATGAAGGACATCAAATCGTCATCAACTATTACGATGTGCGAGCGGTGGAATCCGCATGTACCTTGCAATGCCCTCGACGTAGAGGCGAGTGCTTTTTCGTCGCCAGGCACGCCATTCCCAGTTGGAGTGTTCGTGGAGAACAATGTCGACAAAATTGGTATCGACTTCGTGCGGCATGCACCCGGTGGATGCATGCCTGTATATCAGGCGGAGAATGAAGCAGCGACGATGGAGGTTGTCGCAGCTCGTGATATTGGAGCTAGTTTGCTGTTTGTTATGATTACGTTGATTGTAGTTCTGGATCGGCTGTTTGCCGAGTGTGGGGCAGGAAACTCATTCCTTGTTGATTACAGAATGAGTTGGTCCCGATTTTGTGGATTTTCGGGAGTACTGTCTTTGTGCTCCATGTAGATTGGATGTTGCTGTGCGCCAACGAAGTGATTGGCTTTGTTTAGCGGAGAGCGTATGGTTCTGATTTGAACTTGGGCTGGCTCCTCGGGTATTTTGTTACCGATGATTGAGTGAGCCGAGCTGTAGTGTCTTGGGAACCTGGACACAAAATAGTTTGGGATGCCTCTTCACTCAAGGAAATGAGTTGAAGCAATGAAGATAGGTTAGAGACTGATGTGCTGGAGATATCAATAAGACTGGTAAAAATGAAATGATATCTGTCCTTTTTGGATCGGATCACGGAAGCTAGCCTTGATCCCGACTCGTAAATGGTGCAATCAAAGGTCAAGAATACAGCGGCTGATGAATTCCTAGTGGACAGTCAGAAAGTGCCTTGGTTGTGGAACTGACAAGTTGTACCTGTGATAACAGGATTTATGAGATATGCTAAGTGAAGCTCTTTGAGTAACGCGTGATGCGTATGAGCGGCATTGAAGATGGTGTATAGACCAGATGTGTCACACTTGTGGCATGATTGAAGTCATCGCTGGAAAGTTTTGGTATAATGTTGGATGTAACAACAAGCGAGAACCGAATATTATTTTCCTGAGGGTAAGTAGTGAAGACTATCTACCCTCGTATGGATAAAGGATGATTACCGGAGATTCTGGTATTGGATTGTCTCGCTTCCAAGCTAGACATGGTGTTAGTTGGGGAGATTGTGAATAAGGTGCTAAGCCAGCTCAATCACCACTATTCACATGATTTGGGTTGAGGAAAAGTTCACACAAGTATACCTTGGTGAATTGTGCGACTTTGAAGATCGCTTAACTCTACTGTTTTGGAATTTGAGCTCAACGGATAATTCTCGGTAAGAAATAGGATTTCAAGCGTGAAATCAGATGTTCGGAATGTGATACCTAGCTAAAGGAATCCAAGTGTTATGTGTATGAGGAATCTAAGCTCCAGATTCATTGGACTATTTGAGACCCTGAGGCAAATGGGCCTAGTGGCGTATCGAGTTGTCTTACCTCCAGACCTGTTGAAGGTATATGATGTATTTCAGTTATTGACGCTCTGAGCAAGTGTTTTGGATTCTACCCCGAAGGTGGATGTCGCTTCATTAGAGCTACATGAAGATCTAAACTTCAAGGAGCAGTTGTTGTGGATTGGACTTGCGGAATGCAGGAAATTGGAATTGTGACTATTCCTACTGCAAAAGGTGCTTTGGAGCAAACATTATGGATGCAAGGTTATGAGTGAGCTGGAGGCTTCATCGCGAGGACGATGTTTTTATCTCCTTCAGACTTTTTGCCGATTGTTGATCCGTAGTTTCACGGACGAAACTCCTTTTTAGGAGGGGAGAATGTAGCACACTGAACTTTAGCAAATTGCGGAGTTCTAGTGAGAGAATAGTGCCTTATACTATTCTGGAGATTTGGGTTGAGTTTGGTGAGCTTGGGAGTGTTTTCGGGACTTGGGAAGTGCGAAAACAGACTCCGGAGAGCGAAATTTGTAAAAGGTACAGATTTTGCACTGTATTCCGGTATGGCTTGAGATACCGGAATGGATTTAAAGTATTCCGGTATGGATGTTGAAATACCGGAATACTGTGGAATTCCGCAGTTTAGCCGAGGCTTGGGTTTTGCGGATTTTTTAGGCTGATTCCGGAATGCCTATTCGTATACCGGAATACAGTGCTACAGAATGTGTTTTCGAGCAGTTTTGCAATTTTGAACTTTTGAGGGGCCTTAGGGGATTTTGTGCTCGGGGTTTAAGTACCATTTCACTTCCTCTTCTGCCATTGCTGCTGAGGCTTTGGGAGAAGTCGGTAAGCTTCCTCCCCCCTCTCTCTCTCTCTTGATTTTCCCTCTTCAACCCCTCTAAAGCTTGGATTTAATCCTCTTTTCACCATTTTCTCTATGGAGGCTTTCTCCTAGGCTTTGGAAGGAACTCGGGATGGTAGAGATAAGCTTGGTTGAGAGCTTGATTGAGGTTTGTAGCCCTCTATTCTCTCTTTATGTATGAGATTTGTGTGTATTTTGGAAGAAAACCTAGTTTGGTAGAAACTAGGGTTTATTTTGGGTTTCCTCTCATGAGGATTTTTGAGATGAGATTGATGGGTGTAGAATGATGCTTTAGGTTGGATTTGAAGATCCCTAACCTTGATTTGGACTTTGGACAAGTTCTACTTGATCAAATTTAATTTCCACCCATTTTCCACTTGTATTATGGTGGTTTTTGAGATGTAATCGTTCGAAACTTCTTACCCCTTAGAAAATTATCTTAGGGCATGAGAAGCTTAGGGGACAACTTCGTGCGAAGGAACGACGAGGTTTCGTTGGGTATCCGGTGGGTCTGACCTCACCGAAATGGGTGAACTCCCCCGATGTCTCCTATTTTATTATAGGATTGATTAGATGCATAATTGTGCTAATTATGACATGGTAGGAATTGTAAACACATGATATATACATGTTGCATGTGAAAAGTGGCATACTCCATATAGTAGAGTATTATGAGAATGATAAGCATGCTAGAGTACTTGCACTAGTATTGTGATGACGCATTCATGAAATGCTATTTAAGATATGCATGCTAGTGAGGAGTAGTATCATGTGAGACACTACTTGGCTATTGGATGAGTGAATTTAGTTATGCATACTAAAGTATGCTTGCTATAGAGAAAAGAAAGGATATGACAAAATGCAAAATACGTATGCTACACCTCAGCTAGGTGAGCAACCATGACGGGCACTGTTGACATTAAGCCCGACCTTTAGGTCGTTGTATGATTCCATGTTTAAGACATGATGAAAGAGGTTACCTACTTACTTGATTGTGTAAACGGCAAAAGCATATATTTGCTTAGTTAAATAAGAGATAGATCACTTGCAGGATGATTTTACAATCCATATAGTGGAGGCTTATGTAGCATGACATTTACACATCATTAACTATGATTTGGATGGCAGTGTAGAATGCATTGAATATGGCATTAGAATAATGCATGGATTATAGCATTGTAGAATGTATGGAATATGGCATTAGAATAATGCATGGATTATAGCATTGTAGAATGCATGAAATATGGCATTTGAATAATGCATGGATTATAGCATTGTAGAATGCACGGAATATGGCATTGGAATAATGCATTAATTATGGCATTGTAGAATGTATTGAATATGGACTTGGTAAATTGAGATGTGAGCATGTACATGTTAGAGGCATGTTGCATATTGGTAGAGACATATCAACGAGTAATTTTAGAACAATGTGACTTATGTGTTATGGTTTCGACCTCGAGTCGATGTTGTGATTCCATATTTTAGACATGATGACTTGGACTTGTTGCCCTTAGATACGATACTTATGATCTGCACTTGTTTGCCATTGTGCTCATTCGCACATGCTTGTGAGGGTCGCTCCCTACAAGCCGGCACTCCGGAGTTAGCCTTTGCCACGCAGGATGCTCGCACGTGCGGGATTGGGGCGCCGAAATGGACCGCCGTGGGACGAGTCTCATTGTCTACGGGGGAATGTTGACTACCACGGTGCCATTAGGCATGGCACAAGCCGGGATGTTACCACGTGTAAATCCCCTCGTTGATTGGGTAAAAGCTAAGTAAACTTGACATAGTACACTACATTCGGTTGATGCATATATGTGTAGTAGATGGATATAGTAGTGAGTTGCTGTCTTGTGGCATTACTTAGCTTGACACCATTTGGATGCATTCATCGTAGTTGGACGTTCATACTAGTCACTACTTGTATTAGCAACCATAGTGGTAGTAAACCTATACTCATGATGATTAGTATAGTGGCATGGTAATATGATGATAATAGAGGGAATCTTTTAACTAATATTCATGGCATTAATTCGACATGCATGTAAACTAGTGAGAATAACATATTGTGCTTATGATAGTAGAAATCATATTCATGTAGATGATTTAGTCACTTGGAGGCATGATAGTAGTAGTATTATTGTTTAGCATTTACTGCTTATTGCTTTATATTTCAGCTTATACTATCTTTGCCTCAGTTGACCTAACGGTGTATTTCGCCACTCTCGGCGGCTTACCCACTGGAAACTATTGTTTAATAGTTCTCACCCCCATGGTTGTTGGGATTTTGTTTCAGAGCCTTCTGGGATTGTGGCGAGGGGTTAGCTACTAGCTAGAGCCTCTACGATTATACATAGATGGACCCTTATGCCTTTCTTTTATTTTGAGTGAAAGGTGTATAGTATATTTGTTGGCCAATCTTTTAGCATTTAAGATGTACTATGATTGAATTTTTATTGTATATCACGAGATTATAGTTGTGACGAACTTATTTTAGCAGTAGAATTATGTATATGCTCTGATCACCTGGTATAGGTTGTACTCCTGCTTCTTCTTTGTTGTCTTCATAGACGCCTTGTGTACATTGAGGTTTTCTTTGTGGTGTACACGGCGGGTCTGTGCACGTGCCTGGTAGGCTCCCACTAGGGCCCGGGGCGTGACAGGGCCTCTATCCCGCAAAGGACCCACGACCCTGGGGATGAGGTCATGAATACCTCGGCGGCCTCCCTGAGCTGGAAGGTCCAGCCTCACACTCGGCAGACCTCTTCCTGTCTCCGCCCTGTTCCACTCCAGCTCCCTCTCGCATCACTACCTAACCGCGCTCTGCACGCAGCGCCAACTCCACAGATGCCTCCAATGTCGGGAGGTGCTGAATCTGCACGAACTAATATAACTCAGGCCTCAACCCCCTCTCGAAATATCAGCCCTGTGCCGATCGTTCCGCGCGACAAATGGCACACACGTCAACAAACGGGTGAACTCCCGATAATACTCCTGCACTGATCGAGTCCCCTGACGCAATCTCTTCAATTCATCCTCCAATCCTTCCTTCGCACTGCTAGGGAAGTACATGTCAAAGAGCATGCCCCGAAACTCTGTCCAAGTCACTGGTGGCGCATCCTCAGGTCTAGTACTCTGAGGCCCCGCCCACCAATCACGTGTGTCTCCCTGAAGGCAATGAACTGCTAGATGCACCTGATCTCTCTCGAGAATAAATAGATTCTCGAATAACTGCTCCATCTCCCGAACCCAAACCTCCATAGTCCCTGGGTTAGTTCTCGACCCACGGAAATAAGGCGGGTCGAACCTCTTAAACGGTGCCAATCTTGTCCGGATCCTATCCTGCTCTGCCTCAGATACCTCTTGCACGGCTGCGGCTACATTAGGGGTAATGCCAGGTGTCACTGGAGCAGTCTCAGGTGGCGTAGTATGCGTAGTCGGTGGAGTAGAAGTAGTCCCTATCGGAGGAGTCGAAGTCGTCGTTGCGGTGGTTTGAGCAGTCGACAGGGGTACAGACTGCTCCTGGACACGTGGGGTGGTACCCGCCTGCTGAACCCACACGTCAAATAACCTCTGAATCGTCTCCCCCTGCCACCGCGTAGTCTCCATCAAACTCGCCAACTGCTCCTGCAACCCCTGGCCCTCACTGGGCCCCGCCTGATCCGACGCCCCAGGCAGTGCCGGGTGGGCCCGTGTCGATGGTCGCCCACGGGAGCGTCCACCCGGTGCCGGCAGTGGAGCTCGTCCTCGTCGAGGCATAACGCTCACCTGTAAAATACAAACAAGTAAAAGGGTAGGTTAGCGACATTATTATAAGGAACTCGACCCAATCAAGAAAAAGTCCTGAAGGAACTCCCCCCATTTCCTGACATATTATATTGTCTGCAGCCAACATACTAATTCAGGAAGAAAGGGTTCGTCCCCTCAGTCACTCTTTAGTTCCTTTTAAAGAGCTCACGCCAATCCATCGACTTTCGCCAAACAAGTCACGCCTCTCACGTCCTAGCTCCTATGGTTTTCCAATTCCTAAGGTTTCTAGGTCCACGCGACCTATTCCTATGCTCTGATACCATCCAAATCTGTCACGCCCTGAGCTAGCAGCGGAAGACTACGGGACACTAACAGACCCGCCGAACGGACAAAATTTCTCATGTCCGAACGAAGCGGCAAAGAAACAAACAATTTTCAAGAGTTACAAGAAGGCATACAAATTAATCAACACATAACGATCATGAAGAAAAGCCACTAAGCAAAAGACGAGTATCAGAGCACTATAAAAAACCAAGCTGAACTACTGTACACCAACCACTAGCATCAAGGAAATACTAAATCCAAATAATATAGAAATGCTAAGTCCAAAACTATATACAAAGTGTGGCCCTGGCCCCCGCCAGTCCAAAAGATGGTGTAGGGTAGCTCTCTATCGGGTAGTCCGCTGTAGGCCAAGCATGCTAGTGGAAATGCCTATCTATGGTGCGAGCCCCTTACCTCGATCAGCGGACGAAGTACCTGTCTCAAAAAAGGAAACCACAATAGGGGGTGAGAACTACTAAAAGTAGTTCCCAGTGGGTACGGTCGGCGACTACAACGACCTTCCCACTAGGTCTAAGTGAACAAAAGTAAATGGAGCAATATAACGAAAGGAAACTACTAAATGAGTAGAAATAATCCAATGGTAAGTAAATCACAGAACGAAGCTAAGCACAAAGGTATTCCATGCATAGAGTAAAAGGAAGCATTGCAAGTGCTATTCTAGTTCAATGTGTATAAGTAACAGGGCAAGCTACTAGTGAAGACATTCAATGAATGAAAAGGGTGAGCTACTAGTGCAAACATACTGATGAAATTTCAATACTATGCATTAGTCTTTTCATGTCCAATAATTCTCATATACACTAGTAAAGTACTGCTGTCAAGATACCCAATTGCCACGAGTGACTCGTAGGTCCGGTCAAGCCTGCGCCTGCCTAGTGCGCGGACACACTCCCATGAGTGTGACGGCGACCTCTAGGCTACTATCTCAACGAACACCAGCCAGCAATCTGGAGTGGTACTCAAGGGGAGCGACCCCTACCGAGTAACATAGCACATAGTACATATACAATCAAGCTCATGTGGCATCTGCAGGCTATAGTCTAAAATCACGATAAGCTACTAGTATGATCAACTCAATAAAGATATCCAAAGGAGCTCGTCTCAAATGTCTCGACTTAACGGCAAATGTCCAAAAGAGATCTTGTGATACATGGCATGTTCAACGCAAGGAAGAAATGAAATTCATGTAATATGCTTCAATCACAATGTATGGATCACATAGACATATTTGTATTTCACAATTCTGATGCTACTCTCATGTTCTAGGCTCAATTTCAGGATCTACGATAGAAACTAATTCAAGTATTTAACATTTGCTAACATAGACATAAAAGAAAATTCGCCGTTTTTGGCGACTCGGTACCCACCTCGATCTAATACGTCAGCTAGCACAAAAAATCCGTCGCTCACGGGCTCTCCCTCGGCTCGCGCACGCCCGAAATCGCTAATCAAAGCAAAACGACAAAATGGCGATCAAAAGTCTACTTTTCTAATCGCGCGCGATTTACGCGAATTGAACGCTAATTACCTTAATTGGCGACTAACCAGATATGCGTAAAGTGCTACTTCGTGCTCCTAAACACCCTGCAACCATCAATTTAGGATTTAGAGATGCGAATTTTGCTGATTTTAAACTCTAATCCGATCTTTCACTTCCTCTCCTCTCATTTGATTTCTCTCCAATTTTCTCTCATTCTTTCCTTCTCTTCTCTTTTCCTTTCTTCTATTTCCTCTTTTCTCTTATTCTATATCTTTTTTTTCCCTCTCCTCCTTTCTTTTTTTCCTTCTTTTTCTTTCTTTCTTTTTCTTTCTCCCCTGCTGTCTCTGTGGCAGTAGCTAGCATGCTGCTGCTGCAGGGGCTCAGCAGCAGCTTGCTGCTGCAGGGGCTCAGCAGCAGCCTGCTGCTGCTGCTGCTGCAGTAACTGCAGTAGGAGCTGCAACAAATAGCTGCTGCTGCTGCTGCAGAATTTCTACAGTAGCAGCAGCAAAAGGGGGGAAGAAAGAAGGAAGGAAAAGAAAGAAGGAAGGGAAAAGAAAAGAAAAAGGAAGGAAGAAGAAAAGGAAAGGAAGAAAGGAAGGGAAAGGGGAAGAAATTTACCTTCTTTATTTTCTTCTTCCACTTCTTTTTCTTCTTCTCCTTTCTCTTTCTTTTTTTTCTCTTCTCTATTCTTCCTCTTTCTATTCTCAGCAGGGACCTAGAAGAATTTGAGAGCAAAAGGGAGAGATTGAGAGGAAATAGTTAGTGGAATTCCACTAAGCATGCCACATTTGCATCTTAGTCCACTAGTTCCCAAAATTGCAATTTAGTCCTATATCATGTACAATTGATCAATGTCCTCCGTTTTCGCGTCAATTTCGCGCCAAAACGGACTCAATTCATCCCACTTTCATGCTCCCACAATAATCGGCAATTTACGCAATGTCTAAACTGTAAAAAGCTGTATTCTACAGTTGTGGACTGGTTGAGAACCCCACCATGCCTTGTTGGCTGGTTACTACTACCACCCTCGAAGTACGAAGGGGGTAGGTTAGCGGCAGAAGGGTTTCGGAGCCTGTTTCGGCAATTTTGGAAACTCAGTTCGGCAATTTTCTGCTTTGTGGATCCTCTAGCTTTTGTTGATGGTTGTCACTGCCCGGGCACCTGTTTTGGTGTATTTGGGGGACAACAATTAGTTATATTTGGGAACAAAACTTCCCGGAGCCGTCTGTGGGGCCCGGAAGCGTTCCAGCAAGTTTCGGAAGTTCCGGCGGATTTTTGATTAACGGTTTCGGTAACCGTTTGTTTGGTTTGGTTGGGTATTTTTTTTGGGTAGAGCTTGACTCTGTAGATCTTTCATAGGTCCAGGGGGTCAGCTTCGCGTGTTCTGCACTCCGGGTTCTCGGTATTACAGGTGGGTGCTTCGATCCGGAGTCGGTACAGTGGACTAGCTCGATGATATCTCTCTTTTCCCTTTTCCTTGCATGTTATAGATAAGTGTGTTTCCACTAGACTTCCAGTATTGTTCTCTACTTTCATCCCTGCATATGATATCAGTAGAGTGGTGTGGTGTATCTTGCATGATCTTGTGGTGAGACCTGATTGGTCAGTGTTGATCGGCTTGGTGATCCGAGCGATCTCTTGGACATGTGTTAGTTGTTGCTATTCTCGGCTTGTTGCCGTCCTGTGGATTGAGCAATTCGCATCGATCGTCACAGCTCGTCTAGCACTTCACGTACACCAGTGGTTTGGCCACCGTGAGGGTGTTCTTTTTTGAAAAAGTGGTCGCGTTTTCGACCCGTGAGCCTCTTGGTGCTTTCAGAGGTTGTGTGCCGGTGGGTGAGCATACTGTGACACAGCCTGCAATCTTCGGATCTATAAGGCACAGTGATTGGGTTTTTGGTTCATCTACAGTTGATGCATATGTTCATTATTCGCAGTAGTAGTAGCTGTTCATACCTGTGTATATCTGTTCTCCTTTATTCACTACTGCACTTGATATATACATATCTATCTATTGGTTCTCCTTTGCCGGTGAGTACGCCTTGCCTTCGTCGGCTTGCGGCACCCACTGGGAGGGGAGACATGTGTACATGTTCTCACCCCCACCATTTTTCAGGTGATCTCGGTGGTGGGATTCGGGACGATGTGTGAAGCGCGATAGCTAGTGAGCTATAGAGGTTACGACCAGTCATCATTCGGTTACGATTTTTATGTCTTGACCCTCCTCTTCATGTTGGTAATCAAACTAGAATTTATGTGGTTCAGTTATTTGCTTGTTTGATTGTCGGATTTGGTGGTTTTTGAGCATTTTGAATACTTGTTGATTCTCCATGATTCCTAGTGATATATGTGATTTATTTGATACACGTGGTCGATGGTTTTATCGTACGTGGTTTTCTACCCCTCGTGGTAGCTGGCTTTCCAAAAGCGAGTTTTCGTGTGGAAAATAGTTTTTAAAGGATTTTCGAATTTATCGATATCTAGTGTTTTAAATAGAGTTTCCGGGTGGGAAACACTTTTAAAAGAATAGAATTGATTGCTGTAATGTGCATTGGCATCAGACTTCGCCTAATGAGTGTTTAGAGCATGCATCATCGTAAGGATGGTTAGCTGAATGGTTATCTGACATCCGCATTGTGTATGTTGTTTGTGTGAGTGGATGAGTGTGTTGTTGTGTATGTTGTGTTGGTACGCCGTGCAGATACAAGAAAGACTCTGTCAGTATGGACAGAGAGATTTTTGTATCTGTGGCAGGTCTGTTACGTCTTGGGGACACGTTGTATTAAAAAAAAATATGGACATTTTTCGCTGACTTTGTTTCAAATTGACCCCGTTTATTCGAAAAGGCTTTACAAAAAGGACCCCGGGACGTGACAGATTAAGATGGTATCAGAGAAAAGGGTTGCAACCACACACCCATTCATTAATGTTTAACTGAACCACTGGTTAGGCTGACTCATAGGAAGGCCTAAGACTTATAGGCACGTGAGAGCGCGGGGTTGTTGGGATTGGGTCCCGGTGTCTGGAGATTTAATAATCTCGAGGTGTATGGTTATTGTATTACCCCGTGTTTTGTGCTACAGGTGTTTGATTAGTTCTCCTTGTGTATGCATTATGGTGTGGGCGCAAACTCGTGCTTCTACTGGATGTGGTGGTGGTGTACCAGACAGACATCAAGTGGCAGGGTGAGTTTCCCCGTGCATAGCCACTTGTTGACAGGTGGTGGCCTTAACGGGCCAGGTGATGTCACTTGGTGGGTCTGCGTAGTTGTTTTGACTGCCATTGGCCAGACCCCACTTTCTATGTAGAGCACGAGAGCCACTGCGAGCGTCTCTACGGAGACGGCACTTTGAGCGGCTACGGTCGCGACTTCAGTGGGGGCTGCTAGAGTGTAGCCCAAGGTTTTGGTAGTGGTTTTGGGTGACCACAACATTGGTGTTACTTTCTCTAATATTTTTGGGTGAGGCGGTGATGCCTACCCCTCTGTCGTTTTGCTGGTGGAATCGTCGGTGTTGGTCTTTCGACTTTCAGCTAGTTCTTACGTCAAACTGATATGTACTAGATTGGTAGACACAGTTTTGGTATCAGGTCTTTGTTGGTGCATACATCGTATGCGGCTATCCTAACGCCTAAATTGGTGTGTTATAGGATTGCAGGTGGTCTTTGTAGGCTTTTGTTGTGTCGCGAGATCTTTCAGGGTGTTGTTGGAGGTCTCACAGCGCTTGATGTGGGTTAGACGACACTTGAAAATTTTATTTCCTTCGCACTGGTCTGTGCGGTTGGCGACCCTACGTTGCGAGTAGTCGTCAGATTGTTGTAGGGAGCCGAAAGACTCCTAGGGAGTTGGCTCAGGGCAGATCTTGTTTCGTTGGTCAGTTTGCGAATTTGATGATTCGATGATGCTTCCGTGAACTTTGGTCCAGCATAAGAGTTTAGTTGACATGGTAACTTTGTAGCGTCACCAACTTGTGTTGGCAATTGATCTACGGATATTTCGCTTTTCTTTTGATAAGTACATTGGCTGCAGACAACGTAGTGTCGAAAGTTAGGATGAAATATCCTATCCCTCTTGGGACTAATAGGATTGGGTCAGTGCTTTCTCTTGTAAGACAATCTCTATAGATCGTCTTGTGGGAAAGCTAGAGTGGTGGTCATCCCTGATCACGTAGTGAGCCTTGTGGGCTTGCGGCACCCACTAGGAGGGGAGACATGTGTACATGTTCTCACCCCCACCATTTTTCAGGTGATCTCGGTGGTGGGATTCGGGACGATGTGTGAAGCGCGATAGCTAGTGAGCTATAAAGGTTACGACCAGTCATCATTCGGTTACGATTTTTATGTCTTGTCCCTCCTCTTCATGTTGGTAATCAAACTAGAATTTATGTGCATGGTTCAGTTATTTGCTTGTTTGATTGTCGAATTTGGTAGTTTTTGAGCATTTTGAGTACTTGTTGATTCTCCATGATTCCTAGTGATATATGTGATTTATTTGATACACGTGGTCGATGGTTTTATCGTACGTGGTTTTCTACCCCTCGTGGTAGCTGGCTTTCCAAAAGCGAGTTTCCGTGTGGAAAATAGTTTTTAAAGGATTTTCGGATTTATCGATATCTAGTGTTTTAAATAGAGTTTCCGGGTGGGAAACACTTTTAAAAGAATAGAATTGATTGCTATAATGTGCATTGGCATCATCCTTCACCTAAGAAGTGTTTAGAGCATGCATCATCGTAAAGATGGTTAGCTGAATGGTTATCTGACATCCGCATTGTGTATGTTGTTTGTGTGAGTGGATGAGTGTGTTGTTGTGTATGTTGTGTTGGTACGCCGTGTAGATACAGAAAAGACTCTGTCAGTATGGACAGAGAGATTTCTGTATCTGTGGCGGGTCTGTTACGTCTTGGGGACACATTGTATTAAAAAAAAGGGCATTTTTCGCTCACTTTATTTCAAACTGGTCCCGTTTATTCGAAAAGGCTTTACAAAAAAGACCCCGGGGCGTGACACTGCTCCACTTAGGTTACAAATCTGATAAAATCTATACACGTTCTGGAGAAAAAATAAGTCATACCGGAAGGGGAAGCGGCACAGATCCGTGGAGTGGCTGGCAAAGTAGCAGGGGAAGGCTCGAGAGGGGCTCCACCACCTGCCGAAAGCGAAAGACGACGTGGGTGGTGTCGAAGGAGGAGGAGGCTCGAGATGAGCTCCACCACAACCAATCTATGGAGGCTTGAGAGGGGCCGGCCGGTGGTGGAGCCAACGGAGGTGAAGGGGAAAAGAGAAAGAGTAAAATGGGGGGAGAGTTGAAGAGAGAAAGAGCAAAATGGAGCCCTAGATTGGGAGGTCGGTTCTGTACTTGAGTGCGATTGCTCAGCCGAAGGAGTAAAGGAACCCCCAAAATATTGAATGAACCGGAGTCAGAGAAATATATAGATAACCGAACCGGATTACATATGTATGTGAGTAGGCTCTATAACCTATGCTCCAAAGTAGACCGGTTTTCCATTAGTCAATTTGCTAAACTTATTATGTTATGTAATTTGACCTTGCTCGAAAGTGCTGATCCCGAACTGAGCCGATTCATAAAGGATTCAAGCCATTCAGCATTGTGCACATCCATTACTAGGGTTGTGTTCAAAGTATACTGTTGACGTTCTATTCTATTTACAATTATATATGTACTTTGCACCATTTAGAGGCATTCCAATTGTATGGAGTGCAAGTCCTACAATATTGTGCCTTCTTATTGGAAAACTTATCTACTTCAACACCTATATAGAGGTAAAAATAGATTACCAAATAGAGATGACTACACCATATAGTTGTAAATATTACTAATATATATACTGGTTCACATTAAGCGTACATCATGTTGAGAGCAGCTACAAAATAGTAATAGAAATAACGAAATTAACAGTGATAACTTCCCGAAAGTTCCAACGCGCAACGCGCAGTTAGGTGACGTTGGCAGCACATTAAGGGCTGCCGGTCCACAAGCAAGATTCCTAGGACTCTATTTCAACATTTATTTTTCATTCACGATTTCCCAAAATGAGCGTAAGACATTCTGGAATGATTTGGAGATCAATACATTTGATCAACAAACGATAGAACTTTACATCTTCGCGAAGCCGGCTTCGGTCATCCCCACCTATAAATCGTCAGAAACTTGAAACACTAGTTTGTAAATCTTGGTACCGTAGCAGTGGAGCGGTAAGAATCCATACATAGTACCGAAATCTTGCACAGCGTCTACCAAGGTTGAATTTCCACGGCAAGGCCGTAATGGTGAGTTTGTCGGTCTGAAGTGGCGACCGACGGATAGCTTTATCCCGGCTCTTATCGTTAGGAAAAGAATACTACATAATCGCCATCTGGACAATCTACAATTCCAAAATTATGGGGATCTCCACCAAACTGCTCAGCTAGGAAAGAAGTCACGCCATCCTTTGAGCAATCATCTTCAGTGTCTTAGGCCAAAATGACCACCTGTGCTGCACGATTGTAAAAAATATTAGTATCTAAGTATCTATTACTGAAGGAAATAAAACAGTAGTTGTATCTCGGACGTGTGGAGTTAGAGCTCGACATGATGGCTGCCTAGTTATAAAAATGAGCGCATACGCGTTATGGACGAGCAAGGGAGTGAAGTGAGAGGCTTATTTGTAGGGCAAGCATTAAATCATCGCTGCAATCTAATATCCGAATCTACCTGAAATATTCTGTCACTACATATTAAGGGTCAATTCAATGTACCTGCCCAGTACATCAAATCAAAGTTGGTACTAACTCGCAAGACAAGACCTCTCACTGACTAGTACGGGTGTTCCTTTCATGTTTAGGGATGTACATCACCTCCTATATAGTTGTCACATAGCATATTCCTCATTATTTTAGGAAAATATTTCTTGTACACCCAAAGAGGGTGGTGTAGATCTCTCACAGCCATGGTATAGGTGTTCCCTACTTGGTTTAAGCCGTACATTACGACATCTATAGGTGTTACCCAGCATGTTTCTTCTATGCTAACCTGCAGGAGGGGACCTCTCACTAACGCATAGAGGTGTTCCGTACACACCTTATGCTCTGTATATAGTCTTACATAATTGTGACTATAATGACACGCAAGATTACTTATAGAGTGATTTGGGCACACTTATAATGATATATGTGAAGATCTCTCACAGCCGTGGTATAGGTGTTCCCTACTTGGTTTAAGCCGTACATTACGGCATCTATAGGTGTTACCTAGCATTTTTCTTCTATGCTAACCTGCAGGAGGGGACCTCTCAATAATGCATAGAGGTGTTCCGTACACACCTTATGCTCTGTACATAATCTTACATAATTGTGACTATAATGACACGCAAGATTACTTATAGAGTGATTTGGGCACACTTATAATGATATATGTGAAGATCTCTCACGGCCGTGGTATAGGTGTTCCCTACTTGGTTTAAGCCGTACATTACAGCATCTATAGGTGTTACCTAGAATTTTTCTTCTATGCTATTTTACAGGAGGGGACCTCTCACTAACGCATAGAGGTGTTCCGTACACACCTTATACTCTGTACATAATCTTACATAATTGTGACTATAATAACACTCAAGATTACTTATAGAATGATTTGGGCACACTTATAATGATATATGTGACTGCCATATAATCGTTGCAGAAAATTATCTCAGCAGCACCAGATGAACTTATGAACGCCTATAAGGGCTCTTAGAACACATTTTAGAAAAATAAGTGCTGATATTAGAGTATCAAGTAACACTATTCTATATATTATTATAAAGTTGGAACATCTATATGGTAATTGTTGTACACGCTAACGATAACATAGAATGGTCATATGTGACATTATACTGATGACTTCGACTAATGCTTCACCAGTACACAATTATTAATGACTCTTTATGAATAGGTATCTAGAAGTTATAAATTATGTTCGGTACAGTTATTTGAGACAAATTTAATAGTATAATGTTCAACGAAACATTCATATACTGGTACTTTTTTAGCACACATATACTGAAGTAATGCCTCAGCTGCATAACAAATTTTTCAACTCAACATTTTTTTCAGCCATACAATATAAGGTTTACACTCTTAGCCTTGAAATACCATTATCATATTTCATTCAAAATCTGAAAGGTAAAAGTCCGATGCATAGTCAGGATACGATACGATACGATGAAACATGTTGCTATCAATATCTAAGTTATTATCTTTGAAGAACCTGATAGCATGTGAGAGCATAGCGTGCCTAGCTCGACGCACCACTATTGTGAGAATTCGAATTTGGAAATTTGAAATTCTCTGTGTTCCTCTCCCTTGATTACTGTGTTTTCGATCTGTATACGTATATATATACAGGTATATATATATATATATATGTATATAAGTGGTATTTTTATATGTATTTGGTTATTTTGAGTTTTTGTCGCGGTGAGAGAACGGCTTAACGGTGCGATCTGGAGTCCGATTCTGATGATCCAAAATAGTAGATTCGATGTCTCGGCAGTGCTGAACGCGATGGCGTGATCCGTGTCGACATGCGACAGACGGATTGGAAGTTCTTCCATCTTCTTCGCCGAGAGGTCGAATTGTACATTTTTGTGTTTCGCGATCGAGACCCTGTTTCTCGCACTTTTTCACGTGAGTTCGAATGTGGAGGGGTGTCTGGGCTTTTGTGCTGGCTGAGAGGGGCCCTGGTGCTTTTGTGCAAGAGGGTGGTTGGAGTGTGTGTGTGTGTGTAGTGGTTGAGAGAGTGGTTGAACCACTCCCTCCCACTCCCTCTCACTCCCTCTCTCTGGGGCAGCAGCTGGCCGAGCTTGGTGAGCCCAAGCCGCCGCCGCCTCCCGCAGCCTTGGAGGGTGAGCATCCCCAACCTCGTGACCTCCGACGCCGCCCCCTACCTCCCTGGCCGTCGCCGTGCCGCCGGAGAGCCGCCGGAGCCGCCGCGGGCTCGGCTTAGGCAGCTAGGGCAGCCGCGGCCTTGTTTGCTCTGCCACCGCCACCCGCCGCCTTTTTGTCGCGGTCACCGGCAGGACGACGTACGGCGGGCCCCTCTTGCCGGTGCTTGCGTCGCCGCCGGCCGCCGCCGCCGTTCCTTGCCGGAGTAGGTGTGGCCGAGCCTTCCCGGAGCTAGGGCTCTTCCCCGCGCCGCCGCCGCCGCTTCCCGCCGCCGGCTGAGGTGAGCCCCCTCTTCCTTGCCTCCCCCGCATCCGACCCTGGCCGCCGCTGGCCGTGCATGTCGGCCGGCAGCCGGCCGGAGCTGGTTGCTCCGGCCAGGGTCCCTTTTGCTGTGTTTCTGGCCGTACCTGTGTGACTGAGCTCCCTGTTGCCTCCCGAAGCTCAGGAAGGTGAGCATGATGATCGCGGCGATGCGCTGATCATAATGCTCACCTTAGTTCTCGGTTTGGTTGAGCCGTTTGGGTGTTCGGCCGTTGTCGTGCCTTTTTGCCTTATGTTTGCGCTGTTTTTATGCATTTTCCCGGCCTGCGACGGTTCCTGTCGCAGTGGGGCTGTGAGCATGGCCTCCGTTACGTTGTTGCCTATCTTCTGGTGGTGTCGTGCGGATGTACGGTTTGCTCGATCGGCCTTAGTTATGCTTGCTTTTGTGCTTGTGCTCACTGTTTTTATGGGATTTCCCGGCTTGCGACTACTCCTGTCGCAGTGGGACTGTGAGCACGGTTTCCGTGACGTCGTTACCTATCCGCTGGTGCTTGCGGAAGGTCGTGCGGACGTACGGTTTGCTCTAGCGGCTTCGTTTATTGCTCGTATGTTTGTATAAGTTGCTTGTTAGTGGACTTTGGCTTTTGTGGCAGTGTTGCGACGCTGTGGGCAGCAAGGGCTTGGTTCTTAGGGCCCTGTGGACTGGTTGTCCAACCCCTTCGCCTTTCGTGGAGATTCGGATTCGTTTTCGACGCGTTTTTCGATGAATTAATCGGCGAAACGTGTGTTTCTAGTCGTGCGACTCACTCGCTGTTTTCGCGAGCGACTTGGCTTCGTCCTGTAGCCTCGTTGGCTGTTCCTCCTCGCTGTCCCGAAGTTTCGAGGACAGCGGATGAGTGATGTGGGGTTCCGGTGCCAATTCGGCATTTTCGGGAACCCGGGAAGCCTTTTCGGGTGCGTTTGGTGTTCGTGGCACCCTGAGCTTGTGCTCGCTGTCCCGTCACTTGGTTTTGTGTGTTCGGGGACAGCGAGGGACTTGTTTGGCTATTTGGTACCCCTGTAGAGCTTAGTGTGGTTCGGGATCGTCCCGGTGGGTTTCCCGGGCGATCCGTCGGTTCCGGGATGTGTGTGAGCTTTGTGTTTAGCGTCGACTTGGTGGACCTTGACCCTGTGAGTCTTTCGTAGGTCCTGTCGCGGTTCCCGAGAGCCGTCGGTGTTAGACTTGATCTTTCGACAGGTGGGTACTTCGATCCGGAGTCGGTTCAGTGGACTACGGTGATACCTTTCTATCCCTTCTTTTGCATTTCAGTTATTAGTTCACTTGACTCTCGTTGACTCTACTTATATGCGTGCTTGGATAGTAGACTAGTTATGGTTTGCATGGTTCTCGAGACGACCCAGTTGGTCGGTGGTGATCGCCTGTTGTTCCGAGCGATCCTAGTTGTGGTTTGCATGGTTCTTGAGACGACCCAGTTGGTCGGTGGTGATCGACTGTTGTTCCGAGCGATCCTAGTGGTGGTTTTGGTTGCTTCTCAGCTCGTTGCCATTCTGTGGATTGAGCATTCGCATCGATCGTCACAGCTCTTCTAGCACTTCACGTACACCCGCGGTCTGATCCACCGCCTGGGGGTGTTCTTTTTCGGAAAAGGGTCGTTGAGTGTGTGCCGACCCGTGAGCCTTGACGCAGTGCGTCTAGAAGGTTTATGTGCCGAGAGTTGAGCAGGTGACAGTGCCAGGGATACGTCCCGGTGGCTATGATTGGGTTTACTTGGTGGTTATCTCCATTGATGCATATACTAGTTGCTTACAGTAGCATAGTTGTTTCAGTTGTATGTCAGCCTCATACTTACTTGTGCTACTGTATACCTTATCTAGCTTTTTGTTGACCCTCGTGCCGGTGTGTACACCTCGCCTTCGTCGGCTTGCGGTACCCACTGGGAGGGGAGACATGTTTACATGTTCTCACCCCCCGCCCTCGTTGTTGTTTTTCAGGTGAGCAGGGTGGTGAGTGTCGGGACGCTGCGAGGCACGCCTAGATAGTAGCTCTAGAGGTTCCGACTTGTGAGGCTACTTCCCCAGATTTGGTTATCACCCTACCCTTATCTGATAGATGTGATTGGTGGTTCAGCTACCCTTTTGGGATATATTCTAGCATGCTTATGTGTTGTGGACCTATTCTTTATTCTTATGTGATGATTGCATGCTTGGGCTGGTTGGTTGTATACATGTTCTAGATCTTTCATTTATCGCATACTTTGGTTTTCTACCCCTCGTGGTAGCGTTTTCAAAAGAAAGGTTCTCGTGTGGGGAACGGTTTTCAAAGGGTTTAAATGATTGGATCTAGGATTTCAAAGAAAGCTTATGGGTAAGGAGCAGAT
This sequence comes from Puya raimondii, assembly GCA_016920855.1. NCBI lineage: Eukaryota > Viridiplantae > Streptophyta > Magnoliopsida > Poales > Bromeliaceae > Puya > Puya raimondii. The sequence continues at coordinate 208,805,894 of JABWPP010000050.1, read as the reverse complement.
TTCTAGAATGATTGTTGTTTGTGCATTGCATCATCCTTCCCCTAAGGATTTGCTTAGATTCATACAGGTTTAAGGACTGTTAGCTGTATGAATCTCTCGTTGAGTTGTTGTGATGTTGTGATGAATGAATGGTGGTTGTGATCCTGTTGTAAATTGTGGACGTCGTGCAAATACAGGGGAGGCTCTGTCCGTGTGTATAGTGGATCCTGTATTTGTGGCGGGTCTATACGTGGCGCGGGCTAGGCTTTTTAAAAAAAAAATTGGCACGTTTTTCCGCATCTAGAACTAGCCCGGGGCGTGACAACTATTTTCTTAACCACTTTTCGCATCGCAACAATCTCTCTCTCAAGTAATTTTGAGTTTTCTGCTGGGAATGTGAAAGGTACCGGAGGAACAGGGGCTGACAGAGCAGAAAGGTCCTGAACAAGTTGGTTAATTTGTGCAAACCGATTTGCCCATTCACTATACAATTCATTCCAGTAAGCATCTCTACTGACTTGCGATCTTCGCTCAATAAGGTTGAATTCATCTGATTAAGCAGCGTAAGTTCGGGGATTAGGCATGGACACTTCTGGATATTCATTAAGCATCATTAAGGCCATTTGGTTGTTCTCCTCAAGTATTACATTTAAAGCAGTTAGTAATGTGTCTACATCGTTTCTAGGAAGGAATATAGCACGACGCGTGTATACAGTACCTGTTTCCATGAGATCCTCAAATATCTCATTAGATTCTGAGACCCTATATTCCCACTCCTCGAGCATCTTGTTATGTACCTGTTGGAAAGAGAGAACGCGAGCTGGTATTGGGGATGTGAACATGTCATCTTGTTCAAGTGCCCATGGCCGACCCACTACATCGTGGATGCATTTGGGAGTGTAGCTATATAAGTCTTTTACCTGATTCATCGCCAAGAAATGTAGATTGGTTGGCCCATCAAACATAGTGGGTATTTATATGCAAATATACGAATAATGATTTATATAGAACTCTCATAGATGCCATTTAGTACATCCATACGATCCCATCATACAGTGCTAGCTATATACAAAAATTATGAAGGTCCGTCCGTACGGTCCTATCTTTATGTCCAATGGAATACCTATGGTGGACTAAGATACACCTTTACTAACATACAGGACAATACTAAAGGAAATTGACATGTCTCATCGTACAGATTAGCTTTTGCCTACAGTATGACGCCTCAAATAGGTGCAGCCAATGGCTTCAAGATGAACGGTGAGGCCGTATTAGGCAGGTCCTGATAGTATTTGGCATCATACTGAAAAGCTACTATGTATAATAAAAGAACACCTATATATTGGGTGTTGGCCACTTGTGAGGTCATATAGAATAATAATATTTAACTCAAACGGAGCAATTATATATAACTGGATGAGAAGAGGTGGAGTTAAATATATTTATTACTTATATAGAAAACGTAAAGGACGCACTACATGACGGTAGGGTGTGAGGTAAAGCGATTATTCATAAGTCAGGCATTAAGTAATATTACCGACATGTAATAGCAGAATCTACATATATGATACAACCATTGTCAGCACCTGCAGGATGAATCAAGTCAAAGCAGGTACCAACTTGCAAGAGAAGACATGTCACTAATTCATTTAGGTACTCGCTATAATTTAAAAGTGTACATTGGCTAATTTATAGCTGTCGCTTTTTTGCATACAGGGCAAGTCCTTGAATATTGTGCTTTACTTCTGTATTAGTGTACCCATATGCTAGATTGGTATACAAAAAGTAGCATACTAGTATACATACACCTTTAGGTCAAAACGGATTTGTCATATTTGATATAACACTATCAACACTCAGAAAGGTATTGAGATGGATGAATACCTCTGCACGGTGCATGATGCTTCATGGCTTGTTCTTATAGAAATGGATTGACTATAGTGGTCCCTGGTACACCTTTTACTATAAATATAGAATAAAAATATAATATTGGTGTGAGTCAGTGGTCAGTCTCATCATGCAGATTAACATTTGCGCACAGTTTGATGCCTCAAACAGGTGTAGAGAATGGCCTCAGGATGCACAATACGTAGATTTTGGTGGTATTTGGCATCATACTTAATACCTGCTATGTCAGACAGAACAATCATATTTCACTAAAACGGAGACAATCATATTGGTGTGAGCCAGTGGTAGGTCTGATCATGCAGGTTAACACTTGCTATACTTCGACACCTCAAGAAGGCGGAGACAATGTCTGCAGATCCAGAGAATAGCTGCATCACCTACGTTTATATAGGTTCTGATTTATCTCAACAGTTATATGGATGTTAACAATGTTAGTTTTTCATTCAGATTACACAATTTCGACCTGTAGGTGTTCCAAATGTAGAGACAAGTAGCAATTCAAACTGTGCCAAATATGACAGTTATATATGAAATTATAAGTGTACCAAATGTCATCTCAAGATGTTTAATATGTGTATATCGCAAGGCATTCACCATTTTGGTTAATATTAGAGTACGCGATTACCCCAACAGTAAAATCTTGTCAAACAATACCCATACAACATCACAAAATAAAATAAGTACAAGCAGAATGAAATACGGAGCATCTTAAATATAGATGAATATACAATGTGTATAATACTACAACACAGAATCACCAATAAATACACATAGTAGTTATAAAATAAATAGAAAACAAGAACATTCAATATTTTTAGATACGAGAAATAGAAGCACGTCATTACAATTGTTTCCAATCTTACATGCAATGCTACAATAGCAACAAGAAAATTACGAAAAAGTGTTAAATCACTATTATATAATTCAAAACTCCCGAACAAGCCTGTACAACACAGATAAATTCTCAATGCTGTAACAGTTTAGTCAATACAATGATCGTTGCTTTCAATTGGCCGGTCCTCCTCCACCGTGCTGAAATTAATGTTCCTGGGATATCTCATTTTCGTGTAACTGTTTAAAAGGCTAATAAGATTAAATTAAAGCCAAGCATACAGTACACATATATGGATTGTATCAAGACTTTGTCAATACCTGTTGCAAGTGAGTCGAGTGTGGCATGTGCGTACGAGCAGTCGGATTCTGATTTATAGATTTTTTACTTATATCCACTCTATGAGGGTGCATGATAGGATCTGACGATATGGATATGTTTTTAGGGCCCCACGTTGTCTGACATAAAAGAAACAAAACTTAAATTAGAGTGTTTGTATATACGATAAAATAATATTAAATGATCGTCTATCAGAAATTTAATTCATAATATTGTTATAATAATGGCTGGGCCGCTTTGTACACCGATCCCATAAGGTAAGTCGCTTGGCAACGAATTGTTAATCGTAGGACTTCGCAGATGAACCTATTTTAATAAACCAGTTGGTGCCGGAGGATAAGAGATCGAAAATTACAAAAAGAAAATAGTCAAATTGAACTATATATATCGAGAATTAAGAAAATCAAATGCATAAATAAAAAAGCATAAAATATTTACATTTTGTTGGGAGGAGGCCGAGTGTGATGATGAGATACGATTATAGATGGAACATTCACCGTTATATATCCTGCCCCCAGAATGTTGCCCAACCTATTGAAATATATCAGAAAGAATTATCAATTATTGTCGTCTATCGTAAATTAGAATCCAACAAAAAATTGATTGACGTAGGTGGAGATATACTTATTGCTTATTGGCTTTCATCTTCAACCGTCGTACAACTTTATCGATCATCAACTCTTTTCTTTTGCTTGGCGGGTGGCCTTTACTGCGAACTGGTAGCGGGCTCAATACTCTTCGGTCATTAGTTCTAACATCCGAAGCACCGTTCGAAGGTGTTAGCTCAATCGGCGAACATTCGACATCATTGCTCCACTTGGATGATGATGTGTATTCCAATTTGGTCTTCAAATCTCGCAGCGTACGTAACGTTACTTCACATTTCTCATCGGACTCAGAAGCTATGTCCACAATGTCATACATATGACTACATACTTCCTCATATCGACAAATTTCAATGGTGCTCCCTAAGTTCTTATGCCATGTCTTCACCCGGGTATACCTCCGTTTGACGTCCTTTCTCCATCGTGTTAATATGTAAGAATTTGGGACAATCATCAGCTTTCTATGAACTAGGACGGCAATTGAATGTCGACATAAAATACCCTTGTACTAAAAAAGACGACAAATACAACTTACTAGGGAGCTACCCTTATCATAATATATTGTGAAGACTATATCTTTACCTCCATCGTCATACTCATTTACAGATTTTCTATATTGGTAGATTTCATGTGTAATTGAGCCGGAGTCTTGAATAGTTTGTGACGAGAAGATCAATTTTAAAGACTCGAATATCACAAATTCACTTTCACAGAGCTCGGTAAGTTTATATAGTGTTGATAGTGTTTTAAATACATATGTATATGTTTGGAAGTGGTTTAGACTGATTAAAGTTCGATTTAGAATTATATTTAAAAATATAAATTTCAATCTTGAAGGTATGGACTTTCCAATCAAAGTTTGGATCTCGAGCCATGAATTTTATATTTTTTTACATGATAGTCTGGTCTTCCCAACCAAAGTCCGGATCCCGAACCATAGTTTCAATATATTTAGAAGAAGTCCGAACTCTTTGTCTGAAGTCCGGATCCTGAAGTTAGTTATCTATATTACGTAGAGGAAGTCCAAATCTTTCTTGTAAAGTTCGGACTTTGAAGTTGGCAGAACTTCGTAATCTGGACTTCACCATCAAGATCCTAACTTGCAACCCGACTTCAACTTCATATTGGGATTTTGAATTCTAACCCAACTCCTAATTTTTGTAAAGCTATGAATATATTATGGGGGTTTCTCCGAAATGTGGCAAGATTATTTTACCATATTAGAAGATCTAAAAATTTATTGACTGCTTTTTTTCTATTTTCAATAACAAGTTTCTACCAGATTAATTCTCGGAGCCTTAATTCCTCCTTTTCTTCTAAAATTGATCCGGATACTATTTAGAGACATTTTCTACAATTTTTTATGTTTATCTAAGAATTAAATCACAACAAATACCACATCACTTTTGCTCGTGTGGAGGTCGTGGACTCGGTGGAGGCTTCATGGATTTGAAGCGGCAAAACAATATAGAAGTGAAGCGTGATCGATTGAAAGATTTAGATCGATCGGGATTAGCGAAAGACATCTTCTACAAGCATAGATTAGGATTGTGTTGTGGATTCCGTAAATTACCTTGTACTCAATTTTTCTTACTAGATTTTTTTTGCATGAAAAGTCCCCTGGGTTTTTACTCCTTCTTAAAGGTTTTTCCATGTTAAAACTCAATGTTCTCTCTTTTTTTTTTTGCATATATTTTTATTTGCTGAGTTTGTCGTGTTTTACGTGTTTCACCTATTCACCCTTGTCACCCCCCCGGACTCTATTTGGAAAAGTTATTTTCCTGAAAAGTACTAAATTTTTTTGAAAACACAGCTACAACGAAAAAAAACCATTTCAAATATTTTTATTACCTGGCCGAAGATGCAACAGATATGCCACACGTACAAAATTTTTACTATCCACATGGACTGAGTCTCTCCTATTATGCACGGCATCAGAATACAAAGCATATAAAAATAACCTAAATAAAGATGATATACACATGCTACACTAATTACATAAAATAGCATAATAAAACTACAATTAAAACTGAAATCATACAATCTTATCGATAGATAGAGCATTAAGTAGAGTTATCAATATGTTCTTGTTATATATTGTTGCAAATTATCGATTATAGTGGATAGACTTACATGTATATAATTCGGTCATTTATAACTTGTTGTTTATCTTTCTGTTGATCACATACTATTGGACTCGGTGGGACTTGTAGTCTCTGGATGAAACTTTTACTAAAAACTATTATATATCGTACGTTCTCATTACATTATGTGGTTTTAACAATTTTTCAGGTGTGACCATAGGAATAAGATCGAGCGAGGCGACAACTAATAGTTAGGTAGTGTAATCGTCTTCATTTTTGCATTATATGGATCTCGTCCTTATATTTTGAATTATCATTTTGGGCATGTATTAGGCCACATTGGAACTAAAAATTATATTAATTTGCTACTTGTTAAGTTGAGAGTAATACATATTTAAAACTTTTTACTTTCGTTAAATGTAACCGTTTATTATTGTCAATGTGTATATTAAATTTGGATTTATATATATGAGTTGTTTGTAAAAATATAATTGTACAGGGTTGCTTGATATTAACGCTAGACATATTTAAAATTCTAATCTAAAGTTTTTTCAATCTTAAGTGTATAACAACTGCATTCTCGTAGTGTTGCCGCTACCGGGGTGTTGTAGCATTTCATCGAGTGTATGGTTCAAAGACAAAGTATGGTTTAAGTGAGGATGTTAGAAATAGTAATCCAAACTCAATTAGAATTAAACTCAAGATTTTATTGGTGAAAAGATTTATCTAAATTAGAATTTGATTATAAATAAACCTTCATATATAGGTAGAGTGGAATTTATTATTATCTATTATCTATACTTGATGTCATCACCAATATATACATAGGCGCTGTAGTCAAGAGTCAAGTATACATAGCTGTAGTATACTTTATGTGCTAGGGATGGCAATCTAGCTAGCTGTTCGCGAGACATCTCGTGTGTGACTTAAAATGAACTCGAGATCGATCGCTCGTTTAATAAACAAGCCGAACACAAATTAAATTTTCAGCTTGAAATCTTAACGAGCCGAACACGAGTTGGGGTCAGCCCGCTCACAATCGGCTCGATACAGCTCGAATATATATATATATATATATATATATATATATATATATATATATATATATATATATATATATATATATATATATATATATATATATATATATATATATATATATATATATATATATATATATATATATATATATATATATATATATATATATATATATATATATATATATATATATATATATATATATATATATAGTTGGGCTGGAATGCTATCGATAGCACCAGCCCTTTTTTGCCACCAACTTTTTAGCCCTTGGATAAAAAAATCGTAGGGTTGAGATAATAGTTGTTTGTTAGGATTGAGTGGTCCCCCTAGGGTTGAGTGGTCCCCACTGGGTTATAGTATTTAATCCAATGGCTAGAATGATCAAAGGGACTTATCCTAAGGCTAAAAACTTGATAGCAAAATGGGCTAAATACTATTAATAGTATTCTAGCTCAACTCTATATATATATATATATATATATATATATATATATATATATATATATATATATATATATATATATATATATATATATATATATATATATATATATTGAGCTGGAATCTAAAAGTGTCAAGACCTTAGTGCTTCTGATTTTTTAACCCTTAGATCTACCTTTTTGCTATTGCATTAAAAGTCGATAGTGGTAGTTACTTATAGGGCCTACAATTGTACATGATTCAAGGGGCACTATGATTGATCCAATAGCCAAAAATATTATAGGACCAACACTTTGGTGTTTCTAAAGCACTCCATCTCTCTCTCTCTCTCTCTCTCTCTCTCTAAATATATATTTATTTATTTATTTATTTATTATGAATTTTTACTATTTGGCTATTTGGACTTTAGATCAATCCAAATGTAAAAAGACCAATATTTTGAAATTTTTATTTATTAGATTAAGATTCTAATTTTCTTTCAACTTTTCACTCAGTAGTAGGGCAGAAAATCTAACTTGCTATTCACGAGCTAGCTCGTGTTCGGCTCATTAATAAACAAGTCGAACACGAGCTGAATTTTTCAGTTCGATATTTAACGAGCTAGCTTGTGTTCGACTTGTTTATTAAATGAGTCAAATACGAGCTAGCCTAGCTGCTCGTGTTCGGCTCGTTGAGAGCCCTATGATGTGCTCACCTATATATACATAGGGTCTAAATTTAGGCTCAAGCTCAGCTTGAAATTAATTCGAGCCGAGCTCGAGCAAGCCTAACTTCAAGTCTGAGCGAGCTCAAGCTCTAAATGAGCCGCTCGAAAGTATTAACATCATGCAATTTATAGTTTAATTTTTTATAAAATATTTTCTAAAATTTGATACAAAAATATGTTTATAGTTAAACATGCAAAATAAATGCATGAAATACGGTATTATAATATTAAGAAAAATAATTTAGGGGAAGCGACTCTGCCAGCAAGTGAAAGAGAGGGAGAGAGAGTAATTAGAGTAGAATTTTGCTGGCTTGATTTTGTGGGCCAACTAATATGCCTAATAATCTAAACTCTATATATAACGCCCCAACTTCCCAGGGGGTCACCCATCCTAGGACTACTCCCGTCCTAGCACGCTTAACTCTCTCAACCTCTTGGATTTAGCCACCGTCCAAAATGCTTAAGTCGGGTTGAGAATTTAGCCCTATTATATTTTATATATAGGACTATCTGGGGTCTCACACTATACATATATATATATGTATATATATATGTACATATATATATGTATATATGTATATATATGTGACGCCCCAACTTCCCAGGGGGTCACCCATCCTAGGACTACTCCCGCCCTAGCACGCTTAACTCTCTCAACCTCTTCGGCCTAGCCACCGCCGAAAATGCTTAAGCCGGGTTGAGAGTTTAGCCCTATTATATCTCATATATAGGACTAATCTGGGGTCTCACAATCTCCCCCCCTTTAAGCCCTGACGTCCTCGTCAGGCTCAGACTCACAAGTACCAGGCGATGTGAGACGTCTCGCTAGCCTGTCATTCAGACCCGGCTCAGCCGAGACCCATCTCACACTTCCGGCTGGTAATTGGCTCTGATACCATCTTAATCTGTCACGCCCCGGGCTAGTTCAAGATGCGGAAAAACGTGCTAATTTTTTTTTTTTTTTGAAAAGCCTAGCCCGTGCCACGTACAGACCCGCCACAAATACAGGGTCCACTGTACACACGGACAGAGCCTCCCCTGTATTTGCACGGCGTCCAACAACAAACAACAGGATCACAACCACCATTCATTCATCCCAACAGCACATCAACACAACGAGAGATTCATACAGCTAACAGTCCTTAACCTGTATGAATCTAAGCAAATCCTTAAGCGAAGGATGATGCAATGCACAAGCAACAATCATTCTAGAAAGCTGCTCCTTACCCAGAAGCTTTAGTTTGAAACCCTAATCTCAATCATTGAAGAAGCCTTTGAAAACTGTTCTCCACACGAGAACTCTCCTTTTGAAATCACAAAACCGAGCAATCAGAAATCCATTTGAAAACCGTTTCCCACACGGAAACCTTGTTTTACGACGCTACCACGAGGGGTAGAAAACCGAAATGCTAGATAACGAAACGATTGAAAAGCAAGGATACAATCAACTAGTCCAAGCATGCAGTCATCACACAAGCATATAGAATGAATCCACAACATAAGCATGCTAGAATTTACAACGGGGTAACTGAACCACACATTACATCTATCAAATAGAGGTAGGGGAATAACCAAATCTGGGGATGTAGCCTCACGAGTCGGAACCTCTAGAGCTACTATCTAGGCGTGCCTCGCAGCGTCCCGACACTCACCACCTTGCTCACCTGAAACCTGTAAAGGGGGTGGGGGGTGAGAACATGCACGCATGTCTCCCCTCCCAGTGGGTACCGCAAGCCGACGAAGGCGAGGTGTACACACCGGCACGAGGGTCAACAAAAGATAGATATGGTAAACAGTAGCAAAAGTAAATATGAGGCTGAACCTATAACAGGAATAACAATGCTACTGTAAACAACTAGTATGCATCAAAGGGGATAACCACAAAGTGAACCCAATCTATAGCCACCAGGGGGTGGCCCTGGCACTGTCACCCTGCTCAATCCAACGGCACCATCCATCCCGACGCAATGCTCGGGGCCACGGGTCGGTAGAAATTCACGACCCTTTTCCGGAAAAGAACACCTCTAAACGGTGGATCAGACCGCGGTGTACGTGAAGTGCGGGAAGAGCTGTGACGATCGATGCATATGCTCAAACCACAGAACGGCAACAAGCCGAGAAGCAACCAATAAACCACAACTAGGATCGCTCGGAACAACAGGCGATCACCTCCGACCAACTGGGTCGTCTCAAGGAATATGCAAGCCACACTAGGATCGCTCAGACTGACAAGCGATCCCCACCGACCGACTGGGTCGTCTCAAGAACATGCAAACCACACTAGGATCGCTCAGAATGACAAGCGATCCCCACCGACCGACTGGGTCGTCTCAAAGAACATGCAACCCACACTACTCTACTATCCAAGCACGCATATGAGTAGAGTCTACGGGAGTCAAGTGAACTACTAACAGAAAAGCAAAGGAAGGGATAGAAAGGTATCACCGTAGTCCACTGAACCGACTCCGGGTCGAAGTACCCACTTGTAGGTAAGATCCAATCTAACACCGACGGCTCTCGGGAACCGCGACAGGACCTACGAAAGACTCACAGGGTCAAGGTCCACCAAGTCGACGCTAAACACAAAGCTCTCACATCCCGAAACCGGCGGATCGCCCGGGAAACCCACCGGGACGATCCCGAAACCACACAAAGCCCCAGAGGGGTACCAAACAGCCAACAAGGCCCCTCGCTGTCCCCGAACACAACAAACCAAGTGACGGGACAGCGAGCACAAGCACGGGGTGCCACGAACATCAAACGCACCCGTAAAGGCTTCCCGGGTTCCCGAAAAGTGCCGATTTGGCACCGGAACCCCACATCACTCATCCGCTGTCCTTGGAACTTCGGGACAGCGATGAGGAACAGCCAACGAGGCCACACGATGAAGCCAAGTCGCTCGCGAAAACAGCGAGTGAGTCGCACAACTAGAAACGTGCGTTTTGCCGATTATTTCATCGAAAAACGCGTCGGAAACAAGTCCGAAACCACACGAAGGGCGAGGGGGTAGGACAAACAGTCCACAGGGTCTCCAAGACCTTACCCTTGCTGCCCACAGCGTCGCTACGCTGTCACAAACGCCTAAGTCCCCAAACATGCAACATACACAAACATACAATCACTAAATTAGGCCGTTCGAGCAATCCGTTCGTCCGCTCGAACTTCCGCAAGTACCAGCGGATAGGTATCGTCGTCACGGAGACCGTGCTCACAGCCCCGCTGCGACAGGACAAGTCGCGAGCCGGGAAAAAGCATAAAAACAGTGAGGCATACATACAAAATCAGCGTAAAATAGGCCGTTAGAGCGCTCCGTTCGTCCGCACAACCTCCCGCAAGCACCAGCGGATAGGCAACGACTCAACGGAGGCCGTGCTCGCTGCCCCTCTACGACGGAGCAAGTCGCAGGTCGGGAAAATGCATAAAAACAGTGACGCAAGCACCGAAACGGCTCGACAAGGGCCGCACAACAAACGGCTCGAGCAAAATTGAAACGGAGGTGAGCATGATGATCAGCATAATGCCGTGATCATCGTGCTCACCTTCCTGGATCACGGGGACCAGCGGGGGCACCGGAAAGCTCGGTGCGGCCAAAATCACATGAGATAGCCCCCCGGCCGGAGCAACTAGCTCCGGCCGGCTGCCGGCGAGAAAGCGAGGCCGGCGGCGGCCAAGGATGGGTGCGGGGGAGGCAAGGAAGAGGGGGCTCACCTCAGGTGGCGGTGGGAACCGGCGGCGGCGGCGCGGGGAGCAAGCCTGCTCTCGGGTTGGCAACCGAGGCTAGGGCATGGCGGCTCCGGCGGCGGCGGCGGCGACGCGCGAGCACCGACAAGAGGGGGTCGCCGGACGTCGGGGAAGGGGCGACCGCGACAACTCCGGGCAACGGCGGCGGCGGCCGGAAGCTCACAGCCGCGGGTGCCTTAGGAGCACAGGCGGCAGCCGCGGCGGCTGCGGCGGCGCTCCGGCAGCACTGCGACGGCCGGGAAGGAGAAGACCGGCGGCGGAGGTCCCGAGGGTGGCGGCGCCCACCCTCCGAGGCGGCGGGAGGCGGCGGGGGGCGCGGCCTCCAGCTGCTCCTGCCTGCAGCTTGCATGCAGGAGCCGCAGGCGGTGCGGCGGCGCACCGACGGCACGAGGGCGGCCGGGGGAAGGAGACGATGGCTGCGGCGGCCCTCCAAATGCCGGCGGGAGGTCGCTGCGGCGGCGGGAGGCGGCGGCGGCTCGGATCTCGAGCCCGCTGCCCGCACACCCAGCAGCAGCAGCTAGCTGCGGCGCGGCGGCGCTCCGGCCGCACGGCGACGGCCGGGGAAGAAGGGGGCGGCGCCGGAGGACCTGAGGGTGAGGGCGCTCACCCTCCAAGGCGGCGCGAACCGGCGGCGGCTCGGGCCACCAACCCCCTGCCCGCAGCTGCCCTGGCAGCAGCTGCGGCAGCTCGGCGGCCCACAGCGGCGGTCCCTCGGCGGCGGCGCGACGGCGGTGGGGGTCGTGCCACCTCAGGGGAGCTCCGGCGTGGGTAACCCCTGGGTGCACACCCTCGGGAAGAAGAAGAAAGAAGAAAAAAAGAGAAAAGGAGGGAGAGAGAGAGAGTTTCGGGGGAGCTCCGGCCAGTGGGAGGTCGGCGGCGGCGGCCGGAGAAGCTCAGGAGGAGGGCTAAGGGGCAGGGGGTGCTGGTGCTCTGGGAATGGGGCTGAGGGAAAGAGAGAAGGAGTGAGGGGGGTTGAGTGTGTGAGTGGTGAAGGGGGGGGGGGTGGTTGAGGATGCAATAACTCCCCTCACCTACCTCCCTCACCAACTCACTCAGGTCTGGTCCCCTCTCCCACAGCAGGCCACAACACTCCCCAGGCCCCCTGCAAATCGAAATTGCGCGAAACGGTGCGAAAACGGGGACCCGATCGCGAAACATAAAACGTGACATAGGACCTCTCGGCGGTCAAGATGGAATAACTTTTTATCCGCTCGCCGCACGTCGACGCGGATCGCGCCATCGCGCTCAGGACTGCCGAGACATCGAACTTAGCATTTTGGATCGCCAGAATCGGACTCCGGGTCGCGCCGTTAAGCCGTTCACTCTCCGCGACGAAAATCCGAAAACTTAAAAACTCCACTAAAACTCACTTATAAAAACCTATATATACATATATCTGTATTATATACGTATACCGAGCAAAAACACAGTAATGGGGGAGAGGAACACTGAGAATTCCAAATTCCCAAAAATTCGGATTCTCACATCACTCCCACCAAACAAGAAGTTTCGTCCCCGAAACTTACCCACACACTATCCGCGAACAACAGCAGATACCGCTCACACGAAGCAGACTCTAGCTCCCAAGAAGTCTCGCGCTCCCCGCGATTCGTCCACGCAGTCTCACAAACAGAAGGCTCCGATTCCCCAACTGTTTCACATTGCGAGCCAAAAACCTCACAGGCACCTCTCCGCAACTGAGGTCCTTCCTCAGTTGAACCGTTGTCGGGCCTATCACACGACGCTCACCCACGTCAACCAAACAGAACAGTGATCGACAACGACTACCAAACAACGCCTCGCACGGTGCCAAACCAACGCTCGCTAGGAAGCTGTAGAGGAGAGCAAGCTCCAACGAGGAAAGATACCCGAGCCAAACCTCACCAAAACCAAAACGCATGCCCGGAGCATAACCTCGAGAGCCTAGAAGACTCGCTCCGACTGCCCAACACTCTAAGGGTGGTAAACTGAGCTAAAGTTGAGCCTCGTCCCCAGTGCCTACAGCAAGCTCCTCCAGAACTGGGAAACGAAGCGAGAACTCCAGTCCAAAGCGATCGACACTGGCTCTCCAGACAGCCCGACGAACTCATCCAAGTGGAGCTGCGCCAGTCGATTACAAGACTAAAAACGAATGTACTGGTAGGAAGTGAGCTGTTTTCGTCAAACATTCCACAAAAACCCAGATCGCAACATGACCTCGCTGAGAACGAGGCAACCCGGTGACGAAAACCAAGGTGATCTGCTCCCACTTCCCTACAGGTACAGGCAAAGGTCAAAGCTTCTCTGCTGACAAACCCGGCACAGTGCCACATGCTGCGTTACAACCAGAAACCAGCCACAAGTCGCGGTACATCTTCGTCTCTCCAGGATGAACGGTGTACGGCGACTGGTGTGCCTCAGCCAAAACTCTCACCTCAAATCCTGAACACTGGGCACACAACTCCATCCTCGAAGGAAGACCAACAGCATGTAGCACGAAGTCACCTTCTCTGACCTGCTCGCACTCTCTGCCAATGCGGATCCATCGGCTGCCCACCGAAAATCTGATCCGCCAAGGTGGGTTGCACCTCCAACGACAACAACTGTGCGGTAGCTCCACAAGGTAAGGTCTCCAAAGCTTGAGAGCGAACACCACTGCTGCTAACTCGAGATCGAGCGCCAGATAGATCTTCTCATAGTCCATCAACTAGCGCGGAGCATAGGCGATAACCTTCTCATGCTGAATGAGCACGCACCCCAATCCCATCCAAGATGCATCGCACAAGGCCACGACAACCTCACCAGGCTGTGTCGATGCTAAGATAGGGGCACGGGTCAAACAGTCCATCGGCTCCTAGGCGCTCAACAGACAAGCGGGAGTCTAGAGAAACAACGCGCCTTACCTCGACAGCTACTCAAAGGGGCGGCGATCTTGAGGAGAACCCTCAACAAAAATCGCCGGCATCAACGCCCAAGCCGAGGAAGTTCCTAAACTCGGTCTGTCACAGAAGTCGGAACAGGTCAAACCATTACAGAGTCCTCCTTCCTTGGCTCTTCCACACAACCAACCCACGTCACGATGTGAACCAAGAAGGAAACTCTACGAAGAGATCAGTATGTCGTCAAAGGGAACCACGACAAATTGATCCAAGAACTGCCGAAACCCAGTTCAACAAGTCCAAAAAGCTGCCGGGACGATCGCTTAAAAACCGAACGGCAAAACCGTGACCTCGTAAAGCCCGTGACGAGTCCGGAAGGCCGTTAACGCAACGTCCCCAGCCTTGATCCTCAACCAAGATAACCTGGCTGCAGAACACACTCTTCGCGAAAACTGAGTCTCCCTGGAGCCAGTCGAAGAGGTCGAAGATCAGGGGTAGAGGGTACAAAGCAACACCGACCAACTGAAACCTTGAGAGTCCATCACTCAGGTGTACAGGGCTGCCAATCGCAACAAGCGATACAACACCAACGATGCCGAACGTCAGATCAAAGAGATCGGACACGCGCTCCAAAGCAAGACTACACGAAAGACGCGGCGAAAACCCAGCACGCGAACACAGCTCGGAGCCAACCACCAGGCTCCCGTCATCCCGAGACCGAGCTAAAAGGGCACCCTGACTCAACCGGAGTCAAACCAACGGCAGTGATGGTCAATCAACTGCGCAAAACCACGCCAGGATTAGCTCAAGGTTCACAACAGGAACGGGGATGACCAACACACAGCTTTCCGCAAGACGGCCACGAGCGAGAAAAGTCTTGCAAGGGAAAGCACCGACCCAATCCAGAAAGTCCCCAAGAAGGGATAGGGTATTCCGTTCTAACTTTCGACACTACGTTGTCTGCAGCCAACGTACTTATCAAAAGAAAACGAAATATCCCAAGGTCAAGGCCAACAACCAGTTGGCAACACCACAAAGGTACCAGGTCAACCACTCAACAGCTGGACCAAGGTCACAGACGAGTCACCGAATTAACGGGAACAGCAAACCGACCCACAAAACAAAGTCTACCCTGAGCCAACTCCCTAGGAGTCATCGGCTTCCAACAATGAACCGACGGCTACAGGCGACAAAGGGTCGTCAACCACACGAACCAAACCGGAGGCAGAACAAAACCAGCGTCGAACGCGGTGAGATCTCCAACAAAAACCTGGAAGATCTCGCGGCAACACGGAAACCTACAAGTACCACCAGGAATCCCATAACACACCAATTTAGGCGTTAGGATAGCCGCAAAACCACGTAGGCACCAACAAACACCCGACACTCAACAGTGTCCACTCAGTCTAGTACACGTCAGTTCGACGCCAGAACTAGCCAATGGTCGAAAGACCAACACTGACGATGCCACCAGCAAGACGTCAGAGGGGTAGGTTTCACCGCCCTACCCAACAAAACAGAGAGGGGAAACACCCAAACTGCGGTCGAAACTGCTCAAAGCACCGTCTCCGTAGAGACGCTCGCAGAGGCCCTCGTGCTCAACACGAAAAGTGGGGACAGGGCAAGAACAGCCCAAACAACAACACAGATCCACCGAGTGACGTTCCCAAGCCCACAAGGGCTACCACCTACCAATGAGTGGTTACACAAGGGGAAAAGGCACCCTGCCACTTGGGATCTGTAAGGTACTCCACCACCACTACTAGAAGGAGTACGAGCCTGCGAACAAGGGCAGATCAAAACTCAGGAGATCCGCCCAAACACGCTCGGATGTGGCCACCACCCCCAAACACGGGGTCGGCGTCCACGCGCGAAACAGCCGACGAAGTCGCTGTTGTCGTCACGGTCGTCGCACAACGGTGTGGGTGCCACAGGAGGGTCTGCAGTCATCGGGGCACACGGCGAAGGAGTAGGAGGGGCTGGAGCGGCAGCTGCCGTAGCCTGTTGCTGCAAAAACCACCGGAACAAGCCGGAACATGCCGGAGAGGGTCGCCAACAGACCCCTCGCCTCGGCCTCAAGCACACAGGGTACGATCCACACCAGGCTGTCCGCCTCCTGCCAGCTCCTCACTCGAACCAGCCACAACAGCCCGATACAGAACACTAGCAGACGGCTCCTCAGGCGCACGCCCACCACCACGACCCGGACGAGGAGGTCTACCAAGACCACAAGCCAACTGCAAAACGCAGAAACCAGCGCAAGAGAAAAGGGGTCGGCAACTCCCACAAAACACAAGCCGAAACAAACCCCTCGAACTCGCGCGCCTATACACCCTAGGTCTTCCTATGGGTCAGCCTAACCAGTGGTTCAGTTACAAGTTGATGAATGAACGAGTGTTTGTTCCCTTTACGCTCTGATACCATCTTAATCGCCCCAACTTCCCAGGGGGTCACCCATCCTAGGACTACTCCCGCCCTAGCACGCTTAACTCTCTCAACCTCTTCGGCCTAGCCACCGCCGAAAATGCTTAAGCCGGGTTGAGAGTTTAGCCCTATTATATCTCATATATAGGACTAATCTGGGGTCTCACAATATATATGTACATATATATGTACATATATATATACATATATACACATATATATGTACATATATATATATACATATATATATATGACTATATATATATACATATATATATATATACATATATATATATACATATATATATATACATATATATATATACATATATATATATACATATATATATATACATATATATATATATACATATATATATATACATATATATATATATATATGTATGTAATTAAAATACATAATATATATTGTTATATGTAAAAAAATATATAATATATATATTTTCGAGCCTAATTCGAGCGAGCCCAGTAATACTCAAGCTCGGCTTGAAATATATTTCGAGTTTTTTTTTCTGTTCAAGCTCGGCTCATTTAATTTCGAGTCGAGCTCGAGCGAGCCACATACCAAGCCGAACACGAGCCGGCTTGCTCATTTGCCAGCCCTAACTATGGGTTTCCTACAGTAGCCAGGCACAGTACAGCCCTAATCTGGCAGGTGTAGTAGACCGAGGCTGCATGTATTAGTATTTGATTAATAACATATGAGCAATGCTAGTGGTACACCCCAATCGGAGTGTAGAATATACACCCCACCCAT
Organism: Puya raimondii; assembly: GCA_016920855.1. Lineage (NCBI taxonomy): Eukaryota > Viridiplantae > Streptophyta > Magnoliopsida > Poales > Bromeliaceae > Puya > Puya raimondii. Next base: position 208,788,155 of record JABWPP010000050.1, on the reverse strand, counting down.
CCAAGGGTGGATGACCAGTGGACTACACCCCACCCTTGGATGGGTGAGGTGTATCTTGTACACCCTGATTGGGGTGTACAAGAAGCATTTTCTATAAAGTATTTTGCCTATAGTTATCTTCCTATTTGTGACGCCCCGGACTTCCCAGGGGGTCACCCATCCTAGGACTACTCCCGTCCTAGCACGCTCAACTCTCTCAACCTCTTGGGCCTAGCTACCACCCAAAATGCTTAAGCATTGAGAGATTAGCCTTATTATATCTTTTATATAGGACTACCTGGGGTGTCACAATCTACCCCCCTTTAAGCCCTGACGTCCACGTCAGGTTCCGACTCATAAGTACCAGGCGGTGTGAGACTCATCTCGCTAGCCTAAATCAGGGGAGCCGCGCTCTACCCATAAACCCTGGGGAGCCATGCTCTACCCATAACTACACCTGGCTCAGCCGAGATTAATCTCACACTTCCGGCTGGTAATTGTCTCTGATACCAACTGTGACGCCCCGGACTTCCCAGGGGGTCACCCATCCTAGGACTACTCCCGTCCTAGCACGCTCAACTCTCTCAACCTCTTGGGCCTAGCCACCACCCAAAATGCTTAAGCCGGGTTGAGAGATTAGCCTTATTATATCTTTTATATAGGACTACTTGGGGTGTCACACTACTCCAATTTTTTTTTCTTATTAGCCTATTTTAGTATTTTTATGATCCTAAGTAATACAATCAGTATCGGCACAATTATCTATTTCTATAATTAGTATGGGAGCAAATAATGTTTCCAACGAAGCGCACTAGTTTGTTAATGTGATTTCTGCAATCCTATTAGAACATAAAAGACAAATCTATATACTTCCGCTCTGACTCCTTTTGACTTAATAGTGTTAGATAACTCTACTAATATCAACGACTATTAATTTGTGGCCATTTTCGCATGAATAATTGATAGTTGCAGTGTCCTCGTATGTGATTCACCATCACATCAGTGTGTTAGATACAACAACGGTTGGTTTACTATTAAATATGTTTAGAATATATAATGCTCCATTTTACTAGCTAGCTATATAGGTTGGGTTACTCACATTTAGCTGTTTTACTTGCAAAACAGTTAGAATGTTTACACTTAATTAGAAGAAACACAACATCAAATTAAATCTCGTCAGTAGATTTTTCTGCAGTGAAAGTAGAGGTACCAATTTGGTGTTTCTACTTGTAAGCCTCAGAATCTCATCTCAACTCCTACGCTAAGAAAAGTTTCAGACTTTTTATTTTGCCATACACTTTACTAATTAAAAATAATCACTGAAAAATATAGAACGAAAAGCAGAGCCAAACAGGCACATACTTAGGGCATGTTTGGTTCGCGATTGGAATTGGAATGGGAAATGGAATTGGATTGCTTTGGAATGGAAAATAGAATGACGAATCATCCAAAGACGTTTGGTTCATTATTGGAATGGATAATGGAATGAAAATCTAGAATTTTGAATAGAGTGTTTTGATTAAGAGAGAGAAAAGTGATGACGGGAGAGGAGGGGAGGTGTTGGTAAAAGAAACTTTTGAGTAATTTACTTTGGAATGGGCCAATCCGGTATTCAAGGCCGGATTGGGCCATATATGGATTTAGCCATTCCCATTCCATAGTGGAATGGGAGTCGGAGTCCGATTCCTTTAAAACAAACAACAACTATTGGAATCAATGAATCTCATTCCGATTCTATGGTCTAAAATAGGTGAACCAAACATAACCTTAGGGTCCAAAGCAGATGGATTGTGTGGAATCGTAATAGAAAGTTTGTGTTTCCACAAGAGCATGTGACATCCTTGATTCTACTCATGCTTCAACTACCCACCATGTCCAAGTAATTAATCATCAATAGAAACATTTGTTGGATGTGGCCTACGTGATTTATTCAAGTCGATCCATAAAGATACAGTCAATCTATTTAAGTCGATCTATAAAGATATATTAGATCTTACGGTTAGAATGTATATGGACACGTCCTTGATGGACGGACGTGATTTAACATCCTTACATTAAGTTGTATATAAATACAACATACGGGAGTCCCGGTCTAAACCCTAATCCAAAATATCTGTGACGGCTCCATCTCCGGGGATAAGGGAATTAGACTCGAAACGTCCCGCTCTCTTGCAGATTGCGAACGAGGACGAACCACAAGCAAGAATCGACGACGACAATTCCGGTAAAGAAATCGAAATTATGACAGAAGGTACGATCCTAATTTTCTGATAAAATTATAACATGTGGTATCAGAGCCAAATCTTTTGCCGTTTTTCGTTTCTTTTGATTTGGTGATTTTCTTTTCATTAAAGAGAATAAATAAATATATAAATTTTTTGATTGGTTTACGGTGACGTTGGCCGGCCTCAATTGAGATCGGCATTCGGAGAAAGGACGTCGCGTGGCTGTAATCAGAGAAGGGAGGCACGAAGGCTTAATTAATTAGCATACGGTGACGCTAATCAATTAAGATGGCCAATTCCTTCGTGCCTGTCCGTACGACGGCAAGGGGGAGGTGCGTAGAGACTTAATTAATTAGCATGAGACATTGGCTAATTAATTAAGATTCCGCAAGTGCAAGTCCGTACGGCGGAGGTGCGCGTGAGGCTAAATTAATTAGCGATAATTAGCATCCAGGATCCGCTAATTAACTCACGGCACTCTGGTGACCGAACGACGGCGTATTAGCGACCGTACCGGCCGCAGTAGGTGGAGCCGTACGATCCAACAGGGTCTTACAAAATCTTGTAAGGTTGGTTCGGTCAAAACAAAAAAAACAAAAAAAATTTATTTATTTATTTATTTAATGAAAAGAGGATATATATATATATATTATATATATATAATTTTAGTTTATAATTTTCTTAATAATGTGATTCGTTTTTTAAGAAGTCTATATATATAAATAAAAAAAAATCATGTATAACGTTTGGGAATTGTTGTATATGATTTTTGTACTACTCATTAGTTTATTCATGATTATAAAGTAGTATGTTTAGTTTAGTATTTTACGGTGTGATTTTTATATTATTATTCTAAACATACATAAGGTGATCATGAAAATTTAGAGTAGGGCCGTATATAGACTTCATACGATTGATAAATTTTGAGTCACATAAGGTTTTTAAGAAAATTACTCTGGTTGTTTATTTTATTTCCGCTGCGTTTTAGAACAATATAGAATTTTCGGACATTCAATATCATATAAGGATTGGTGAAATTAATTATGTCTAGGAGTAGCCACAGCATCCTATTCATGGTATATTATCACTTACGTTATTTTTTTTTTTTTTTTTTATAAGATGGTATTGAATTAAAGTTAATCCGAAAATTCATACGGATTTTTAATTTAACTCTAATAGTCATTCAACATCAAATAAGGTTATTTGTATTTTTCATTATGCTTAGGAGTAGTCACAGCATCCTGTAGATAATGAAGAATATATAAGGATTTACTGATGGTTGGATTATGGTTTGACTATTTATTGCGGTCAAATAAAAAATAATTTTTGATTTTGACTGGAATAGGATAGCGGATTGAATTTTTAGATAGCGAGTTTTCTTATGCCCACAGGTACAGAAATCTTGTTATTTAGAAATTAATTTTCCGCTAGTCTTATTATTAAAGTAGATAAATTCTATGCGTGTAGCGCCTCTGCCCACAGGAAGGTAGAATTTATCTAATTTAAATATTATTGCCTTATAGTAAGTGATAAAGTTCTATATTTTCTTTGTGCTTGCAGCGTTTTCCTCTACTACATTTCTTAATGATGTTTTTCGTATCCCTATGCTTATTGGGGACAACTATTCTGATTGGATAGAAAGTATTTCTTTTACTTTGGGCTATATGGATTTAGACTTGGCTCTGCGCGTTGATCAACTGCCTAAAGTAGTGGGGCCAATGACTCCACAGCAGGAATCCGCGCAGAAAAAGTGGGACCGATCCAACCACTTAAGTTTGATGCTCATAAAGTCTAGAGGATCAAAAAGCATAAGGGGATCGATTCCGGAATGTGAGAAAGTCAAGGATTACCTAAAGGCCATAGAGGAGCAGTTTTTCAGCTTGAAATATAAAGTTTGGCTTGAAAAGAAAAGTATTGAAACTATCTATATTTGTTATGAATCTCATTTAGTTAATGTTCCTAAAAACACATGGTGGATTGACTCTGGTACTACTGTACACATCTCAAATACGTACCATACATGATTTTCACAACCTAAAAATGTTGAAGCCAAATGAAAAGATTTTAATTACTGGAGAATGAAAAGAATCTCAAGTTAAAGGCATAGGAAACTTTATTTTAGAACTTAGTACTGATTTTGTACTTGAACTTGAGGATACTTTTTATGTTCCTACGTTTTCTAGAAATTTAGTTTATGTATCTAAATTAAGAAATAAAGGTTTCAAATTTTTATTTGAAAATGAATTTTTATTATCTTCTCCGATAATGTCATTGTTGGCGATGGTTGTTTGGTAGATGATTTGTACAAATTTAATTTGAGTCAATCTTTTGAGAATAATTTTAATATTGGTGTTAAAAGGAACATTCTTAAAGAGAACTCATCTTGTTTATGACACAAACGTTTGGCTCATATCTCCTTAGAGAGAATAAAGAGATTGGTGAAGGAAAAGATTTTACAAGATCTTGACTTTACCGATTTTGGTACTTGTGTGGAATGCATAAAGGGAAAGTATACCAACACTAATACCACTAAAGGTGCCAGAAGAAGTTCTGAAATTCTTGAGATCATACATACAGATATCTGTGGACCTTTTCCTACTCCTTGCTTTAATGGTCAGAAATATTTTATCTCATTTATTGATGATCATTCTAGATACATGTATCTCTATCTCTTATTTGAAAAAGCTGAAGCGCTCGATGCTTTCAAAGCTTATAAGGTTGAGGTAGAGAAACAATTGGATAGGAAAATAAAGATTGTTAGGTCCGACAGAGGGGGTGAGTACTATGGAAGACATACGGATAAAGGTCAGATGGCCGGTCCATTTGCTCAATTCCTCGAAGGTGAAGGTATCATTGCTCAGTATACGATGCCTAGCACGCCCCAACAAAATGGTGTTGCCGAAAGGAGGAATAGGACGCTCATGGACATGGTAAGGAGCATGATTAGTGGCTTTTGTCTTCCATTTTCTCTTTGGAGTGAAGCACTAAAGACAGCAGTGTATGTTTTAAATAGGATTCCATCGAAGGCTGTTTCCAAAACTCCTTTTGAGTTATGGAAAGGATGGAAACCTAGTTTAAATCATCTGCATGTATGGGGATGTCCAGCTGAAGTGAGGGTTTATAATCCATATATAAAGAAGTTGGACTCTCGAACAGTCAGTGGATATTTCATTGGCTATGCGGTAAACTCCAAAGGATTCAGGTTCTATTGTCCAAATCACCCATCCAGGATAGTTGAGGCCAGGAATGCTAAATTTCTTGAGGACTTTGAAGCTAGTGGGAGTGTCGTTCCTCAAAAGATGGATTTTGAGGAAATAAGGGATTCAACTGGCTATCCATCAACAGATAAAGATTTAGTTGTTCTTTCAAGAGATCAATTTGATCATATTGGAGATCAACTAATTCCGGAGCATGAAAATGCTGGAACCAGTTGAACCTCCCCATGAAGAGCTGTTTCAAGAGGAACAGACAATTATAGAGCCAGCTGCACAGAATAATGAAAATCTGCTGGAAGAGGTTGGCTTAAGAAGATCCTCAAGGCAAAAGAGATCGGCAATTCCTAGTGATTATGTAGTCTATCTCCAGGAGTCCGACTATGATGTTGGACACCATAAAGACCCATGGACGTTTTCAGAGGCCATGCAGGGAGATAAATCCTCCCTTTGGTATGATGCCATGAAGGAAGAGATGAAATCTATGGCGGATAATAAAGTTTGGGATCTCGTTGAGTTACCACAAGGAGTCAAAGCCGTTGGCTGTAAATGGGTCTTCAAGACCAAAAGGGACTCTTTGGGTAACATAGAACGATATAAGGCCAGACTTGTTGCCAAAGGTTTCACTCAAAAGGAAGGCATTGATTACCACGAAACCTTCTCTCCGGTATCAAAGAATGATTCATTAAGAATTATCATGGCTTTGGTAGCTCATTTTGATTTAGAGCTACATCATATGGATGTGAAAACGGCATTCCTAAATGGGGATATAGAGGAGATAGTCTATATGCAACAGCCCGAAGGTTTTAGCACAGATAAAAATAGTCACCTTGTTTGCAGACTAAAGAAATCTATATACGGACTCAAACAGGCCTCCCGCCAGTGGTATATCAAGTTTCATAATGTAATTACTACATTCGGTTTCGTAGAAAATATTGTGGATCAGTGTATATACCTTAAGGTTAGTGGGAGTAAGTACATTTTTTTAGTCCTGTATGTGGATGATATTCTGCTTACAAGTAGTGATTTAAGTTTGCTCAAAGAGACTAAAATTTTTCTTTCTAAGAACTTTGAGATAAAGGATATGGGTGAAGCTTCTTATGTCATTGGCATAAAATTCACAGAAATAGATCTCAAAGAATTTTGGGTCTATCTCAGAAAGCCTACATCGAAAGAGTTCTAGAAAGATTTAATATGGCAAATTGTGCACCTACAGCTGCGCCTATTATAAAAGGTGACAGATTCAATCAGAATCAGTGCCCACAGAATGACTTAGAACGAGAACATATGAAGAGCATACCCTATGCCTCTATAGTAGGGAGCTTGATGTATGTGCAAGTCTGTACCAGACCTGATATAGCTCATGCAGTAGGGATGCTGGGTAGATACCAGAGCAACCCTGACCTTGATCATTGGAAAGCTGCAAAGAAAGTTATGAGATATTTACAAGGAACAAAGGACTATATGCTCACCTACAGACATTCTGACCATCTTGAGGTGGTTGGATATTCGGACTCTGATTTTGCTGGATGTGTGGATTCTAGAAAGTCCACATCATGATATATTTTTCTCCTTGCTCAGGGTGCTATATCTTGGAGAAGCACTAAGCAAGATACAGTTGCTACATCCACTATGGAGGCAGAGTTCATCGCTTGCTACGAGGCATCGTCACAGGCTTTATGGCTGAGAAATTTTATCTCAGGTTTAAGAGTTGTCGACTCTATTGCAAGGCCAATCAGGATTTATTGCGACAACTCTGCTGCAGTGTTCTTTGCCAAGAATAGTCGAATTACAGACCGCAGCAAACATATCGATATAAAGTACCTTGCTGTGAAGGAATATGACAAGAAGATGGTGGATATCCAACACATTGGGACCGAGATGATGATTGCTGATCCTATGACTAAAGCATTGCCGGCAAACAAATTCAAGGATCATGTTCATCATATGGGTATCTTGAGTCCATTTAAAGTTTAAGTGTTTTCTTCTTGTATAAAGACATTAAAGACTATTCTTATTTGAATAAGAACATATTTTGATTTTTTGCACATGCGCATAAAGTTATTTTTGTACATTAAGGTATTATTGTGCACTAAAGAGGGACTCTGAGTTGAACTTATAATAAGTTCATACGGTTGTGACTCATAAAGTTATTTGATTAAGAGATACATACTTTTGATACATGGAAGGGAGTGTTCATCTTTTGGGACATAACCGCTATGATCAAAGTATTGTGATTTCTTAATCGATTGGGAGATCTTGACTGTATAATTTAGTTGGTACCTAATAAAGTTTTGTTTCGGCTATATGGTAATGAATATATCACTAGGCCAAGTGGGAGAATGTTGGATGTGGCCTACGTGATTTATTCAAGTCGATCCATAAAGATACAGTCAATCTATTTAAGTCGATCTATAAAGATATATTAGATCTTACGGTTAGGATGTATATGGACACGTCCTTGATGGACGGACGTGATTTAACATCCTTACATTAAGTTGTATATAAACACAACATACGGGAGTCCCGGTCTAAACCCTAATCCAAAATATCTGTGACGGCTCCATCTCCGGGGATAAGGGAATTAGACTCGAAACGTCCCGCTCTCTTGCAGATCGCGAACGATGACGAACCACAAGCAAAAATCGACGACGACAATTCCGGTAAAGAAATCGAAATTATGGCAGAAGGTACGATCCTAATTTTCTGATAAAATTATAACAACATTAACACCTGGTATATCTTCTTGTCCTATCTCAAAGATAGATTGAATCAATGACTCAAATGAGCTTAGTCACTAATATATAAAAATTGTTATTACCATAGCAGTTAACTACAAAGTGAAACTAAACTTGTCTGGGTCTAGTGAACCTGTTGTTGTGATCATAGTTAGTTAATTCGGATTCGGCAAAAATTTGATAAGGATATAATTCGGATAAAATTCGTCTTCTCATTTTTAAATTCGTTGAAAAATACGGTTAAAAAATAGATTCGTCAATTATTCGGATATGTGATTTATACGGATATTATACGTTTATCAATTAAAAATTCAGGATCAAAAATTCAGCTTTTAAAGTAAGTTTTTTTCCCTCAAGATTTATGCTATTAGCATAAATACTCTCAACAATGATAAAAAAAAAAAGTAATGAATCTTAATAAATGCATGTTCACAATGATGCTACATTTTGTTGGACAAATTTTATAGACACCTGGTCCATACTCCATAAAAGGTAATTTGGGAACGCGCCGGATGGGCGCCGCGTGGCACCGGACATTCCGGATGGGCGCCGCGTAACACCCTCCCCCATGCGGGCCCATCGCCCCGCTGCTCTGCCTTTTGGGAGAGCAGTGGGGTTTTTTCTGGTGCACCCGGTGCACCTTTTTTTGCTTTAAAATTTTATTTTTTATCTTTTAATTTTAATTCAATATATAGAGATATGTTTTATGATATTAAAAAATATATGTAAAAGAATTTTAAACCAAAAGCTCTAAATTTTTTACATATATTTTTAAAATATCATAATATATATATATATATTAAATTATAATTAAAAAGTAAAAAAATTAAAACAAAAAAGATGCACCGGGTGCACCAGAAAAAATCCGGCTTCTCCCCTTACGGGGAAGGTGCCACGCGGCGCCCATCGGGGGCATGTTCACACGACTCGGAAGTCGGACCGCAGGGTTTTTTTTTTTTCTTTTCTTTTTTCTGTTTGGGCCTTGGGGCGAGCCGCGAGCTTGCCAGCGCACGCGATTTTTTGGGCGAACTATCCGCGAATAGTTCGCGAATAATTATTTTTGATCAAAAAAATATAAATTCTTTCAAATTTTTCAAAAAAATCGGATACGACTGTTTTATTCGTTTCTTCAAAAATTCGCCAATAATTTACGAATTAACTAACAAAGGTTGTGATACTAATTCCACCTAACTTAATTTCTATAACTTTTTTTTCCCTAGCAGTGGAATAGCTAACTTAACGTCGCTATCATGAAAGGAAGGCGATCCAGATGAGGTCATTAAAGAGGAATTAATTAGCCTGGGAATTAAGGCATATATAGTTGTTGGAAACCCACCTAACTATCATCTATATGTAATCATACGCTCTAGTTCGAGTCACATCGCCATAAGCATGCATAGATTGGTTAGTTTAAGGATGATCAAACTTTTTCTTTGGGAAAATCACGTCCCTATTATGAAAAACGACTTGCTAAAAGTGTCTCTTAATTGCAGCTTTAATGCGATTCTCTATGTTGGTTGGTTGGTTGTGGAAAGATGAATGCGAGAGTATTAGAGGTTACATGCTTATGAGGTTGCAGTGGCTGGAGTAGTCTCAATCAATATGAGCTGGTGATCCATATAGGATTTATACAAGTTGGTTCATTGGAGCAACACACACACACACACTCTCTCTCTCTCTCTACAAATGAGGCCACTAACAACCATAAAAGCACCGCTAGATCTCATTAGACACGGACATTTTGAATATAACCTCATTAACTTTGTGATTGATTGGCTCTTTTGTTATTTTTTTACGAGGATGATCCCTAATTTTACTTTTTCTTGTGTGGTGCATCTCACGAGTTGGATGGTGAAACTAATAATGTTTTATGTTCTCCCTAGTAAACGTTTATCGAAGAGTTGATGGATGAGTCTTTCACTTCAAGAATTTGATTTCTGTGAAATTAGACATACTAGTAGTCTCTCTACTTATAGATAGTGATATTTTTGAATGAAAATTATTGTGAAATTTCATCTAGATCGTGAATTATTAAGTTGCAATTGATCTATGGAACTTTAATTTCTATTATTATAATCTACATTCGTATCACGTTTATGTGGTTTCCTAACTGGAAGGATGCGAGAGTCGACTTGACTGCTGTACACCCCTAGAGATAGTTATGTGTATCCATGATGTATTAACTATTCCATCATCCGTACGAACAGAAATGAGAAACGCGATTGCAAAATAGACAAATCATAAAATAGTAAAAAAAATAGAATATAAGGATTTAAGTGAAAAAAATTTTGCAGGAAAAAAATCATGGGCAAAAGAGAAGAGAAATACACTATGAAAAAGGGAGTACAATGTTGTGAAGTTGCAATCCATTGTATTGCCTCAAGGGCAAAAGGAAGAAAGAAGTTTCTTATATAACAGATTTCTTCATTATCCGACTCAATTCGTACCACGGAGGGTGGAGCCCCCCGCACCCCCCCATATCATCCATCACAGACATTCATTTTTTTTCTTTATAAATTTGTTTTCAAAATTTGTCACACTGCAAAACTGTCGACGAATTAGGAGCATAAAATCAAACCCAATAACCAAACTTCAAGGCACATCTAACATTAACTGTTTTTCAGTACTATTGATGAAGTGATATGGCAATTGATTCCCATGTCATCTGTTCTGTAGGAAAATTAACCCATGAGTTATATCACAACTTAGCATCAATTAATTGTGAAAAATGGATGTATAGTAACCAATAAGTGAAACAATACAAACAAAAAACCATTTGTGTAATTTACCTTATAGTTTCTTCTATGAGCAAGTCCAGTTTCAAGCCACTGGACTTCATTTTATCCCACTGGCCATAAAGTGCACAGTGACCACAGAAAAGACAAAAAAGACAAAATGCTGTAAATAAATGAGGTTCAACCAAGTTGGTATGAATTCTACCCTTATATTTAGGCATATGAAAACCATATGAGGGAACAGTGAAATTAAAGCTCTTTTTCTGACACACAACATAGTTGTTCAGTGAATATTCTAAGTACCATACTGGGAGGGGTGCAGTCGCTGCATTCTACATTACTAAAAAAAAAAAGAAAAAAATCAAAAAAAGTTAATACTTTCTTTCACCAGAAATTAATTATTTGCCTGCACCCCATGCATTCATACAATGCAAATCATATATTTTGTTTATTCCATCATATATTTCAATCTCAACCATTCATTTCCTCCAGCATTTTCTCATACTTGGATTAATGGGCAGAGGTAGAGATGAGCCCAAATTACTATCATTTCGAGCAGACTTTAATGCCTACATCCGGTCCATTTATATATATAGCTTACGCAGCATACGTCCTTCATTCCATCTCAAATTTTTGATCTTTTTGGAGTTATATATTTCTCTGTTCGTAATGTATTGACTTAATAATTAGTAAAATTATTGTATGATTTACTAAGCCTTTATAATTCGTCCCTCGTGGGTTTTTTTTTTCTTTTCTGACTCTGTCCATAGTTACACTCCAGGCATTAAGTGTGTCATTAAATGAAAGACCAGCACAAAAGATGTACAGATACCAGTTGGTGCATGCAATAATATTTCTACTTTCACTTTGCAGAGTGAATATATATGTTGATCGAGTGTGACGGTCATAAATGGTGAAAGGGTTGTTCTTATAAATAGATTTATATTGTAAATAGTTAGTTATCATATAGAATAGAGGAGGAAGTGAGGTTAATCTTAACACAGGGGTCAAAAAGGATTACTGGAACTGTGATCTGGCAAAAAGGCATTTAATTGGCAAAACTGCAAAGCCGGTGGCGAATATGCCTTCTTCCCCGACTTCACTACTCGGGCGTGGCCGCATGTGAAGCCCATAATGGCTCTGTCGGCTACCACCATCAATATAAATAGGCACGAGAATCCCAGCCCAGAAGCACAAGCACAAGGGCGAGCCAGGATGGGAACTCGGCTGCTTCTCTCCAGCGTTCTGTTCGCACTTTGTGCGGTGCGCTTTGCTTCGGAATTCGCCGGGGCAGAAACGGCCGCCGCTGTGGTCGTCGGCTCGGCGGTGTGCTCAGATTGCGCGACGAAGAAGATTGAACATGAACGCGCATTCAAGGGTAATGATATATGACATTTGAGTTTCTTTCTGGCTTTGCAAGTTGGTTTTCTAGCTTTCTGTTCATATGAAACTAAAAGCTTAAGATTCGATCGGTTTGGCACTTTGGCTTGACTGGAGCTTTCAGAAACGCTCATTCAAAAAAGACCAATATTAAAGTTTACGAAAAATACGCGCAGCTTTTTTGTTTTTCCTAAAATAACTTCAGCATTTTAATTCTTGCCGCATTTGAAATAAAGGGTTAATTTCATATAGATTTCTTTAAAAATATCAAATAGTAAATAAATTTCTATAAAATTTAAGTTAATTATCAGATTTATCTAATTCTCCAGTTTACAAATATATTCCTCCAAAAATTCTGATTTGTTTATGTATGTTCCTACCGTTTGATTCACGGTTAGTTCTTTTAAAGATAGGTGTATAAAATGACTATTTTACCCTTATAAATTTGTCCCTGTAAAAAAATATTTTTCTTCCTCTCTCTCCTCGCCTTCGGCGCGGCACCTACGGCGTACCTCATTTTCGCCACGGCCAAGGGTCTTGCCTTCGACGTCGCCGCCGTAGTAGGTATTACCGCCGTCATGGATAAAAAGAAGAGGATAAGTCTCAGAGCGTGACATTAACATTGAAATTCAAATTATATATAAAAAATAAAAATGTTATTTTACCACTTAACTAGCTGTGGTTAGCTTTTTTTAACTCATAGTTATCTAAATTTTGATAACAGAAAAATATATTTACAGACATAAGAATTTTTGGAGGGACAAATTTGATAATTTAAGTTCTGTAAACATATATTTACTATGTGATATTTTTGTAGGGAGCAATATGCAATTACCCCAACTTCGTATTACTGCTCTGCTGCAGTGTCTAAAAGCTTTCATTGCTCTATGCTAAAATGCACTGTACATGCATCCAAGTTCGTTGTCAAAACATCTAAACCACTCACTGCCAATAAGTTCGAGAATTTTCTTCTTTAAAAAACAGTTGATATATTTTGCTTTATAAAACAGGGCTTCACGCAGCCGTGAAATGCAAAGCCGCCACGGGCTTATACGAGACCAAAGCCATGGGCGAGCTCGACAACACTGGGAGTTTCAACATCCCTCTCCCCGCCGACCCCCTCGCCGCCGACGCCAACGACCTCGACCACGACTGCTTTGTAGAGCTCCACTCCGCGGTCTCCCCTGAAGCCACCACCCCGTGCCCCGCAAAACCATCGAAGCTAATTCCCACCGCCAAAGCAAACGGCGGCGAGCGCGTGTTCACCGCGGCGTCCGGGACGCTCTCGTTTGCGTCGGCAGCGTGCGCCTCTGCCACCTTCAAGTTTGACCCGTTCCACAAGAGCTTCCCGTTTCACCACAAGTTCTATTTCCCTCCAAAATCTCACTATTTCCCTCCCATCTACAAGAAGCCGCTTCCGACACCAACACCCGTGCCTACATACAAACCGCCGGTTCCGGTCTACAAGCCCCCCGTTCCGGTGTACAAGCCCCCCGTTCCCGTCTACAAGCCACCCACCCCAGTTTACAAGCCGCCGACTCCGGTCTACAAGCCAGTTCCCTTAGACCACCCACATCCCAAGCCGTTTCCTCACTCCCATAAGTTCCCTCCTTTCTCCCCTCACCCTTTGAAGAAGTTCTTCAAAAAGAAGCACCACTTCTTTCCCCCTGCTGAAGCTGAAGCTGAAGCAAAGCCTTAGAAGTAGAAGCTGTGGATGTATGGTGGTGGTGTGCTTAAGCTCTCCAGCTTCGTGTTGTTGTCTTTTCAGTTAGTTTGCTTTTTGAGAGAGAGCGTTATCTATTTGTGGTGTAATAAATTAAGATTGTGTTTACGGTGGTCTCAAGAGTCTTAGATATATATATATATATATATATATATATATATATATATATATATAGTGTACTGTGGTGGTTGCAAATAAGATTGTACTTTATGTTACTCTTGTTTTTCCCACAGCTTGCAAGTTCATAAGTTAAGATTGTTTTATTAGCCTTAGTTTCTATAATTGACTTTATTAAATTTGTTTAAAGCATGGTATAACGAGAAATGCTAAGCCTACGATCCAAAATGGATTAAAATGTTGGAAATTTGGTACTCACCCTGATATTAGATTATGAAAATCCGTAACCCGCTCTGATACCTACTGCTGTTGATCCGGTACCAGTTGTTGGGATTCCACAACGGAAGCGTCAAATTAGATTTTTACCATAAATCGTCCCCTCAGCAAAAGCTGACACAACCAGAAAAGAGAGAAAAACACCAAACAGAAAATATACGGGTGAAATAAATTTCACTAATAAAGAGAAGATTACACATAACTTCTCTTCTATATAGAATAGCTTCAACCCGAGCCCTCTGTCTGAATCTCTCTCACCCTTCTCTCGTCTTCTGTAAGCCCAAAGAAGACTTCTCTTTCATCATGTGCATCAATGCATAAGGTATACCAATGACCCACGGCCGTGAAAAACTACACGTCCTCTTGCACCTATGCACTAGGTGCATTAATCAAAATCATGACCATTTTGGTCATGCCATATGGGTGTGGCTAAAAAGTACCACTACCACCACCAAAATAATAGCACCTATGCTATCTTTATAGCTTACATAAAAAACTAACCAAATCCTAGTCCAATTAGATTTCTACTCTATTTAATATTTAAATCGTAATTTATCTCCAACAAATTTATATATTAATCCTAATCCAACTAGAAATTCAACTACAAATCTAACCAAATCCTAACAATCACATATTGATTTGATTTGTAATCTTCAATCGCTGCGTCGAGCTCACCACGCAAGCTACACATTAAGCTTGTCTCCTCCACTCGATGTCGCTATATCCGCCGCTCTATCTCGAGTAGCTGCAACTCCGCGAACTTTTGGAACCCAATCTACTTTTGCTTCCGTTCTGACTATTGCTCCGTTCAGAACGTACAAGTTGTAAGTTATGAGGAACCCTAGGATCTATCTAGATACTATCAATACCTAGAGGGGGGGGGGGGTGAATAGGTATGACGGCCAAATCACAAATCTCAATACAATAAAAATAAATGCGGAAATAAAATAGCACCGAGATTTACGTGGAAAAACTTCAACTTGGAGAAAAATCCACGGGACCAACACGCAAAAAATAATTCACTAAGAATAAAAGATTACAAGGTGATTACCGACTCCACGGACTTAACCTCTCCTTTATTTCCTGCGGATCTCGCGCACGCCGCCGGGTTGTCCACGCCCCATGTCCGAATCCACGGACGCCACTCGAATCCTCGAGCACCAACGATTTGAATCCACGAACCGTCTTGATCACGCCGAATCCACAACGCCACTCCGTCCAGAGCAAAACGAATAACGTTGGTGGTGATTCCTTACTTAGAATATCATGAAAGATCCGTGAGAATAATTTCTAAGCAATTCTCAAATTGATTCTAGAAAAATATTAGGAATTAGGGTACCAAGAATCAATTTGAGAGAAACTTGTTGTAGAAGATGAGAAGGACGGCTACCTACAAGCTTCTAGGGTTTCTAAAAGATAAAATATATTTAACCACATTTTAGAGACATTCCCACATCATATTTACAGGTTTATGAGACATTAGAATCAGAGTAGGATTGAAAAAAATACGTTTTCAGAAAATCGCGACGAGTCAGGGTCCGGACCTTACATCAGCGTCCGGACTTTGAAGTTTCCAGACATTTCATAGTCCGGACCTTGACCCAGGGTCCGGACCCTCCCTGCGTGACAGCCAGAGAGGCGTACGGGTTCCGGATCTCGCACCAGGGTCCGGAACCTGAAACTTGAAAAATTTAATTTTTATATTTTAAATTAATTTTTATCTATTCTAATGTCTTCCAAACACTTGTAAACGATCATAAATCACCATTAATATTATTTAAACTTACCAAGCATCGTGAATTCATACGTTGAGTCTTCGAGTCTTCAATCTTTATCTTTTCTTCTTTGAACCTTCAAGACTCCGACTACTTCACGAAATATGCCAATATAAAATTCGTGATAATCTCTCCCTTTGGCAATTTCGTGACAAAACTTAAAATTACATAAAAATACTCACAATGCTTAACTCTCTTAAAGAAAAATTAAAATTCATTGTCATCACCAAAACAATGAACTTCTTACGTAAAAGATCCAAACAAAATACAAAATTATAACTTTATAACCCCTAAACAAATTCTATGACTTAGACACACTTGGAGTCTTGAAGTCTTCAAAGACCTGCAAAAAGTTTTCTTTCTCCACGAAGAAAGTTAGTAAAAAAATTTGAAATCTCTCCCCTTTTGTTCATGCGTCTAAGATTTTGTTCATGCGTCCAAAAAAAATTAAAATCTCTCCCCCTTTGTTAATGCGTCTAAGTTCAAAATCTTTCCGTAAATATATTCACCACTCTCCCCCTTTTTGTCAAAAATTACCAAAAGAAAAACACCAAAAACAGAGAGAGTTTAGAGAAAATAAATAGAAGCACAAAAATATATGTAGTACACAAGAAACACAAGTTTAAGATCTTGTTCAATATTAAAACTACTTGTGATAAAAGTGTCAAACAATATTAGTGTATAAAAAGTATAAGTTCACATTGGCTTCTTTCAATCCTTACTAATTTCATAAGAATTAAGAATTTTACTACACAATCAACATGATGGAGATAAAATATTATACGATTTCGTAATTCATATATACTTCAAAAATAAGTCATCAAAAATAATCTAAAGGCTCAAAAACTATCAAGATGTATCGGATCATAAAGATGACTTATAAAGATTCACTAAATGATATAAATTTGTCACATAAACGTTCAAATTTGAGATTAAGCAACTAATGCACCGGGGGTGACTCTTTGAGCATCTTTCCAATGTACCACCTTATAACTTCGATTTTTTTTAAAATATGCACTCTTTTTCAACATTTTTGGTTATGCATTTAATATCCATGTGGTAGCTTCACACACTTACCGGACGACCGGGGTGGTAGCTCTTTCCTACATGTGGTGATAGTTTTCACACTCCCTTTAGAATGTAACTCTTTTCACATCTTTTATATCTTAGGAGTATTTCATCATCTTTTATTTTATTTTTAATATAACTCTCCCTCAAATTATGCAATATCTTATTTGAAAGAAAATTTGACAAATTTTAGTCTATTAGCAAATTCCTATCCATCAAATTCAACACACACAACTAATATAGGTTAAGTGCCTAAAGATTACACATGGTTGCGTAAATTTGATAAATATAAGAGTTAAGAACTCCTATAATAAATTATCTTCATAAATAATAAAAATAAAGTAAAATCGATAATTAACATGAGATTAATTAGGAGTGAATGAAAGTGAACCTATTGATATTCAAGGCACTATTTGATATAGCAATCATTCAATGAATTTTGAAAATAATAACCAAAAAACCATAAATCGTAACAATGAAAGCACCAAAACGTGTAATACAATGATCAAGAGATATGCAATAAGAACCAATCAACGCACTACACAAAGTCAAAACAAATTAAGATTTAAGACAAGAAAAGATATCACATTTCCGAACCCAAACTTGTCGGATTGTTGGTTGTCTTGGTTTGTT
Organism: Puya raimondii; assembly: GCA_016920855.1. NCBI lineage: Eukaryota > Viridiplantae > Streptophyta > Magnoliopsida > Poales > Bromeliaceae > Puya > Puya raimondii. The sequence continues at coordinate 208,770,294 of JABWPP010000050.1, read as the reverse complement.
GCGGTTGAGCACCGATTGTTTTGACTTTTGATCGACCTTTGGTCTCCGAATCGCATTCGACTTTGTAGGGATTGTTCGTTGTGGATTTGATTTTTGGTTGATCCGGAGAACTCGACTCGATTGATGTTGCTTTTGACTTCGTGAAGGTTGTCGAGTTGAAGTTGATGCCGATAGATGTTTAGAAGATGCCGATTGAGTCTTTTTATCTTCTCTAGGGTATGTTTTCTTGATGTGACCTTTCTTTCCACATCTATGACATACCTTTTCTTCCATTGTTGTTGAGACTTTAGGTGTAGAATTTTTAACCTTCTCAATATAAGTTCTTTCATATCCAACTCCAAGTTTGTCCGTTTGACCCAATCCGAGCATGTCATCAAGCTTTTTCGATTCGGAAGAAAATTTTTGAATGTCGGATTTGAGTTGATGAACATGTTTAGTCAAAACTTGGTTAGAAGTGTGAATTTCCTTGAATTGATGTTCTAGAAAACCAATTTTCTCTTGGTAGGATTTGATCGTTATCTCCGATTGGTCTAATTTCTCTTGGAGGATTTTGTTGTTCTTCAATATTGACTCTCGTTCATCCTCAAGAGCTTTAGACGATGTTCTCAAAATTTTATTTTCATCCTCAAGTTCCAATAGCCGCTTCCTCAACTTTTTGTTGTGCTTAGCCATTTTCTTAGATTCCTGAAGTAATTGTTGATACGCCTCGGCTAAGCCTTCGTCATCCGACTCCCCCTCACTTGCGTCATCGTCCGTCGACATTTCATGCAAGGAAGGAGAAAGAGAAGAGTCAGAAATAATAGATGAAAAATATGTAGCTAAAGGCAAAGAAGTGTGAGAACTAAAAGCAACATTATTTTTCTCTTCATCACTTGAGGTCGATTCATCAGAAGTAGAATCGTCCCAATTTTTTGCTTGCAAAGCCTTCTTTTTATAAGATTTTTAGTGGGACAATCCGTTGAAATATGGTCGTAGCCTTTGCACTTATAGCATTGGATTTCTTCTTCGAAATCATCTTTTTCTTTAGAGGCTTTTGCAAGTTTCTTGTCTTTTGAGGATTTGAACTTGAAGATGCATTTGAAGAAGTTTTGGATGTAGATTTATTTGTCTTGTTCTTCCGAAAATTTTGACGAAATTTCTTCGTGAGACGCGCTAATTGATGTTCAAAGTCGGCAAGTGAAATTTTTTTGTCGGAATTCGAGTCGTCATCTTCCTCCTTTGTGATTTTGAGTGCAACACCTGTACTTTTAGAAGAAGATTGATTAGTAGGAAAAGTCATTTCATACGTTTGTAAAGCGCCTACTAATTCCTCTACTTTCATCTCATCCAGATGTTTAATGGTTTTAATCGCCGCAACCTTCGGACGAAATCTTTCGGAAAGAGTTCTCAAAATTTTTCTTACAATTTTGGGTTTCGAGATTTTCTCTCCCAAGTTCGCGCATGTATTAACTATGTCTTGAAGACGAGTATAATACTCGGTAAAGGTCTCATTTTCCTCCATGCAAATTGAATCAAATTTACTAGTTAGCATTTGTAGTTTTTGCACCTTTACCAAGCTAGTTCCTTCATGCGTAACTTGGAGAGTATCCCATATCTCCTTTGCCGTCTCACATGCCGAGACACGTGAGAACTCGGTTTGATTTAAGGCATTAAATAAGGTATTTATTTTCCTACCGTTGTAAGAAGATAAATCAATCTCTTCCTTACTCCATTTATTTCGGGGTTTTGGCTTGTCGACATTCTCGACCTTTTCGATTGGATGTTTCCATCCAAACTCAATGGATTGCCAAACCCGCTCGTCAATAGCTATTAGAAAAGCTCTCATGCGAACCTTCCAATAAGCATAGTTAGTCCCATCAAATAACGGGGGCATTCGTCTATATCCAATTGAAAGTTATCCTTTTTCAATTCAACATTGCCTGGATTTTTCCTAAAGATCAGATCTATCTCAAAGAAAAGGTTCTGTCCTACTAGATTTGAACTTGATTGAGTTAGACCATTCTTCTTCTTCAGCGTCTTCGGATTGATCTTTGTAGTGGTGTCTCTGTCGAGACTTGCTCAGCGGGACTCTCGTCTGAACCTTTCATAGGGGATGCTCAAGTAGGGGCTTCCACGCCCTTGAAGTTGGTGCGGCCTGCATCAGAGCGAGGCTTGACAGATGACGTTAACAGATCAAAAGAATGCAAAACGTTAAAGAGGCCTATTAATGTTACCTCTTTCACCCATTATGATAGAAAAATCTAGATTCTGCTCTGATACCACTTGTAAGTTATGAAAAACCCTAGGATCTATCTAGATACTATCAATACCTAGAGGAGGGGTGAATAGGTATGACAGCCAAATCATAAATCTCAATGCAATAAAAATTAATGCAGAAATAAAATAGCACACCGAGATTTACGTGGGAAAACTCCAACTTGGAGAAACACCCACGGGACCAACACGCGAAAAATAATCCACTAAGAATAAAAGATTACAAGGTGATTACCGACTCCACGGACTTAACCTCTCCTTTATCTCCTGCGGATCTCGCGCACGCCGCCGGGTTGTCCACGCCCCATGTCCGAATCCACGGACGCCACTCGAATCCTCGAGCACCAACGATTTGAATCCACGAACCGTCTTGATCACGCCGAATCCACGACGCCACTCCGTCCGGAGCAAAACGAATAACGTTGTTGGTGATTCCATACTTAGAATATCATGAAAGATCTATGGGAATAATCTCTATGTAATTCTCAAATTGATTCTAGAATAACATTAGGAATTAGGGCACCAAGAATCAATTTGAGAGAAACTTGTTGTAGAAGATGAGAAGGACGGCTACCTACAAGCTTCTAGGGTTTCTAAAAGATAAAATATATTTAACCATATTTTAGAGACATTTCCACATCATATTTATAGGTTTATGAGACATTAGAATCAAAGTAGGATTGAAAAAAATACGTTTTCGAAAAATCACGACGAGTCAGGGTCCGGACCTTACATCAGGGTCCGGACTTTAAAGTTTCCAGACGTTTCATAGTCCGGACCTTGACCCAAGGTCCGGACCCTCCCTGTGTGACAGCCAGAGAGGCGTACGGGTTCCGGATCTCGCACCAGGGTCCAGAACCTGAAACTTGGAAAATTTAATGTTTATATTTTAAATTAATTTTTATCTATTCTAATGTCTTCCAAACACTTGTAAATGATCATAAATCACCATCAATATTATTTAAACTTACCAAGCATCGTGAATTCATACGTTGAGTTTTTGAGTCTTTAATCTTTATCTTCTCTTCTTTGAACCTTCAAGACTCCGACTCACTTCACGAAATATGCCAATATAAAATCCGTAACACAAGTTTCCGTGCTTGTTCGCCTTACACAACCCGATCTCGCTTTCAGACCCTTAGAGCTCCACCTGAAGTTGAAAAATCGCAACCTTTCGAGTCCAGTGCACCCAATGAGATCAAATTGTGCTTTAACATGGATCGCTTCGAATGATCGGTAACACCGTGCTCTGACATTGATCTTCTACAAGGATCGATAATCCAGTGCTTTGACGTCAATCTCTCCCAAGATCGGTAACGTTAGCCCCTGATACCAATTATTGGGAATCTGGTACTCACCCTGATACCAAATTTTGAGAATTCGTAACTCGTTCTGATACCGACTGCTGTTGATCCGGTACCAGTTGTTGGGATTCCGAATGAAAGCGTCAAATCAGACTTCTACCATAAACCCGTCTCCTCAGCGAAAGCTGACACGACCAGAAAAGAGAGAAAAACTAAACAAAAAATATACGGGTAAAACAAGATTCACTAATAAAGAGAAGATTACACCTGACTCATCTTCTATATAGAGTAGTTTCAACCCAAGCCCTCTTTCTGAATCTCTCTCCCCTTCTCTTGTCTTCTCTAAGCCCAAAAGAAGACTTTTCTCTTATCCTGTGCATCTATGCACAAGGTATACCAATGATCCACGATCATAAAAAATCGCAGACGTCCTCTTGCACCTATGCACTAGGTGCATCCAAAATCATGACCACTTTGGTCATGCCATATGGGTGTGGCTAAACTGTACCACCACCACCAAAATAATAGCACCTATGCTATATTTAGAGCTTACATCAAAAGCTATCCAAATCCTAGTCTAATTAGATTTCTACTCTATTTAATATTTAAATTTTAATTTATCTCCAACAGATTTAAATGTTAATCCTAATCCAGCTAGGAATTCAACTACAAATCTAACCAAATCTTAACATACAGGATTACAGCTATTAATCCAAGGATTGTAATCCTATCTCCTAGCATTTAATTTTTTTTTCTAGAATATTAGTAATAAAAAGGAACGATGATGAGATTAGTAAGAGTACATGGGCTATTGGATGATAGAATTGTAAGATTATAACCAACTTTCGGTTGTAGGGCTAGAATTTCTATTGTATGACAAAGTATTAGTACTATACATGTAGAACAGCTCCTTACTAGGAGTATCTCGTTTGGAAGATTACTTGTTACTTTGAATATTGCACATTCTGGCCTAAGTATTTAATGTCAAGGATAGAATTTGATGCGATTAGACGAGAGAGCAATATTATAGTAAGAGAGATTTAACAACTTGAAGATGCCTTAGTTTCACAAGAGAAAGTCGGTCGGGTTAAAAGTACATTTCCTTCGATATAAATATTGGTCGAAAACTATTTTTAGTCCAAAAAACAATCTCAAGAAGAGGTGTTTATCTGAACCGCTAAAATCAGTACTCGATTTGAACCGAATCGAACCAAAATGGAATCGAAAAGGTAAATTTCTAAAAAACTGGTTCGGTTCAGTTTCTAGTTTTCTAGAAAACTAGCTGACTAAACCGATTTACCCTTTTTTGTGTTTTGGTTCATGTGGTTTCTAGTTTTGGTTCATAAATAATATGAGGTGATTTTGGTTCATCCTTCTCTGTGATTTTTTGGGTCCAATTTCATGACGCCTTTGGATCTAGGGCTTCGATCATCTCTGCGACTCCTCCCTCGACTCGCCTCCACCCTTCTTCTCTCACCTTCTCCCTCGACTTGCCTCCATTAACCCTCTCCTCTCACACTCCTGTCGACCCTGGCCTTCTCCACCAAACTTTCTTGAGCTTCCTCCTCCCACTTTCTTTGAAGCTCTAGAACTTGTCCCATCTTTTTCGTGCAGCTTCTCTCGATTTTTCTCTCAAATCTTCACCGCCACTCACTCTCTCCTAACTACCATCTTATTCAAATTAGTTAATCGGGTTGCCAAACCAATTTGAAGCAGTTCGAAATTGGAACATGAAAATCGGTACCCGAAAGAATCGATTTCGAGGCTGGTTCAGATCTTGCTCGAACCGATATAACTGGCTCGAGACAAAAAAATTTATAGCCGGTCAGGTTAACTAGTTTGGTTTCACCCTTCCTTTTAAGACTGTTTGATTCACTGTAAGATTTGTTGCTAGCAAAAAAAAAAGAAGTTTTTCATTTTTCGAAAAAAATATAGAAAATGGAGAAGTTATCTCTGTGAGTAGGTGTGACTCGAATATGAGTGGAAGAGAATTTTAGGAATTATAATCTAGTCACCACCTCTCTCTTCAAATTTGGTATATAAATGTGCGAAGTGCATCATACACCACATTTTTTTTTTGAGAGAGAAATGTAGCATGCTACCCGCTTCGTTTATTTTTTTTAGAAATAAACTTAGCTGGAAATGTGAAGCAACTAAGTTTCGAACTTGGGATCTCGGATACCAACCACCAAGTCCTTTGCCACTTGTGCTAGGGATGGTCGGTACCAACTAGGGGTGGCAATCCAGCTCGCTGTTCGCGAGCCAGCTCGTGTTCGGCTCGAAATGAGCTCGAGATCGACTCGCTCGTTTAGTAAACGAGCCGAACACGAGCTGAATTTTTCAGCTCGTTTAATAAACGAGCCGAACACCAGCTGGGGTCAGCTCGCTCGTGTTCGGCTCGATAACAGCTCGAATATATATATTTAATATTTATATTATTTATATAATTTATATATATATAAATATAATTTTTTATTATTTTTGATTTTTAGTCCAACCTAAATTAAAACCCAACTCAATTATAAAAAGTCAATTTATATGTAAAGTTTCAACCATTAGATTAAAGTCTAATGGATAAGATCTCATAAATTTATTTTCTATATATATATCCTTTCTAATTATTTTAACTTATTATTTCTGAGCCAGCTCGTGTTCGGCTCGTGTTCGGCTCGTTTCCGAATTTTTTGGCTCGATACTTAAACGAGCCAGCTCATGTTCGGCTCGTTTATGAAACGAGCCGAACACGAGCCCACCCCAGCTCGCTCGTGTTCGGCTCGTTGACACCCCTAGTACCAACCACCAAGCCCTTTGCCACTTGCCCATACACCACATTACTAATCATCCTATATTTTGTAGTATATTTTAAACTCAGAGCAATTTGAAACGCCCTCTTCAAAATTTGCAAAATATTAAAGATATCTCTTCCAAGTTGTCAATATCAACATTACCCATATAAATCTATAAATTATACCGTAAATGACTTAAGTCTTTTTCTAAAATTAACATACAAAATAACCTTTTTACCCCCTCATAACAGTTAATTATCATATAATATATAACTTTTGGTCTAATTTATATCAGTTATATTGCTTTTTCATTTAGCAGATGCAAAGTGGATAAATAAAAATAGTCAAAGAAAATTATAAAATTACAAAGTAAAAAATAAAAGCATAGTAATATAAATCGAAGCTAAAATAAAAAATTACTTAACTACATCAAAAATTAATATAAAGATCTAAAAAGTAATCAAAGTAAACTATAAGAATACAGATCTGAAATAAATGCATAGCAATATACATCAAAGCTAAAATACCAAACTTTATCTAAAATAATATAAAGATCTAAAAGTAAACTTAACAAAAAGTATATATGTCATGAACCAAATCCTCTCTATTCGAGCCGCAACCACCGCACCTCCATAAGATTCAAATCTGAATCTCTCCAAATTTGAATCTTATGGAACTGCAAGACTTTGGAGAGAACCACAGGTACTGAAACCTCGAGGTTGAGGGCTGATTGGAGTGGCGAAATTAAATGTCTAATAATATACAATAATTAAAAGGATAAAAATACAATATGAATTTGTTAAAATCGGAACGGCAAAAAATAGATCCAAAATAAAAACTGATACAGAAAAAGAAAAGAAAAGAACGCACCGAAATTTATATGGTTCCCCTACGTCTGTGGGCGAAGACGGAGTAAATATTTTATTAATATCGAAGGCAGAGTAAAAGAAGATCTCTCTCGAAAGACTCAAGCTTCAATAAGTCCCACACCGAAATTTGCGACCGTACCAAACTCCAAAGTGGCTCGACCCTCTCACCAAGGCGCACCACGTCCATACTACCATGATGTACGGACACCAGCATCAGGTCTTGAATTAACCCAAGCACACACGCGGCTGGCCTTTTTAATTATGGCTTGGCTTTTTAATTGGAGCTCCAACAGAGAGGCTCGGCTCTCTCTCTGCAGTGCGCACCGCGCCACTGCGTGACCACCAGCACCAAAAGCACAAGGGCTTCGAATTTAATTTAGAGCTTAATTCTCATAATAATGAGGCCGTAGCATATGTATATAATATAAGGCTTCAAACATAATTAAGTTCAATTCTATCTCTAGTTGAATTAGACTTCTACTTATACTCCATATAGCCTAAATTATATATAAATTACATCTTATCCTAATTAGATTATGATTTAATTTTAATTTAGATAACTATAAATTTAAACCAAAATATAACAGAATTTCTACTGCTGAGATGCATATATATTATCTGTATATAGTGTTACCTCACCGCAAAATCCACTACACTATCCATATCTGGATTTACAATTATCTCCGAGTGAGTTTTATTAGTGATTAGGATACAATTTTAAGGAGTTAACAGCTATGCACATGCAACATGTATGAAAATGCTCAATGGTATGTTCTCTATAATCCATGCTATACACTATACTCGGGATGCAATACCTCGACACCTCTAGTGCTACAGATTGATAGATCTTTATAGGTATGTAAAATAATAATAAAATTAAACACATACTAATATTAAGGATCATATACAAAATAAAATAACTCACAGAGCGTCATAGAGAAGAAGTTCTTTATCAATTAATATATTTGCGGAAGCGAGAAGTACGGCTATAATCTGAAATTCACCAACCGAACTTGGGTGATTTGGTTTCTCCTCCTATCTCAGGCACTCTTCCGTATGGTGTGGAACCGATGGTAATTCTCACCAGAATGCACATGAGAAGGTGGCAGGACCAATACCCCTCTTTATATAGAGTCCAGATCGACTTCCCATCAAAGTCTGATTAGGATTCTATTTAATTTAAATAGATGGGAACGGGATAAGATATACCATATCAAGCAGTTCTATATCTATTAGGATTGATCTTTATCTATAGTAAATCCAAATTTGAATATGACTAATTGAGCCACATTTATGGAAATCCTAACAATCTCCCACTTGGCTCATATTAATCATACTCCCTGAACGGATTTTCTATATTTCAAATTTTATTGCGCATTATTGGAAACTTTATGGTCAAGTACCTTAGAACTTACTTGATCCTTATCTCAAACTAAAAGACTACGACGATAGGAACTATGGCGGTCCACCTCTTCATAACGAAATTTTCCTTCCATAATTACCGTATCATCTTCATCTCATAGTCGAGTACTTTATATGGCAAAATTTTATGAATGAGCTGAAAACTATATGCTCATTCGCTAATAGACGAAATTGTATGTCTATTAAACGGTCCAACACAGCTACTTCAAAACTGTAACTTTATTGAAAGAAGATAAATGTTACAATTTTATACATCAAAAGAATTAATCAAACCCATACTACTAACATGATCTGTATATGACCCAGGTGCCGGCCCCTTGGTCATTGGGTTTGCAATCATACACTTGGTACTGATGTATTCAATCTTAATATAACCTTCCTCTATCTTCTCTCTCTCAACAAGATACTTGGTGTCCAAGTGTTTACACCCCGTCGTAATCTTATTATATTGGCAAAAGGAACTGCAGCTGAACTATCACAGAAATCCTTATTGGACGAGTACTGAAGTCCATAATCTTTAAATCTGTGATAAAGTTCCTAAGCCAAATAGCCTGTGATGTGGTCTTCTGCATATCAGCATATGATCCAAAATTTTCTTCTAAGTACCTTATAACCATTTTAGCAGCCTTCCAATGCTCTATGTCTGAATCACTTTAATAACTGTCAAGTAATTCAACGACAAAAATAATATCCGGACGTGTACACGTCTATGCATACACAAGGCTACCAACCACAGATGTATAAGATATATTTTATCTGTTCAATTTTAAATTGGTTCTTGGGACGCTGAAAAGCATTAAGCTTATCTTTTTTCTGGACATGAGCAACACTGGGCTTGTAGTTTTGCATTTCAAAATTTTCAAAACTTTTTTTTTATTTTTTATGTAGGCCTTTTGAGATAGACCGAGTAAACATTTATGTCTATCCCTTTTAATTTCAATGCCAAAAATATATGAGGCCTCACCTAAATCTTTCATCTCAAAATTTTGGAAAAGAAATTCTTTAGTGTTATGCAATAACCCAAGATCATTACTGGCAAGCAAAATGTCATCAACATAAAGGACTAAGAAAATTATTTTACTCCCACTGACCTTCAGATAAATACATTGATTAACAATGTTTTCTTTAAAACCAAAGGTCAAAATGGTTTGTTTAAACTTTAAATACCATTGTCGGGAGGCCTGCTTTAGTCCATATATTGATTTCTTTAATTTGCATACCAAGTGCTCCTTTCCCTTTTGCGAGAATTTTTCAGACTGATTCACATATATAAATGATCTAAATTTTATATTGATACATCTTGATTCTCGAGGGGGCTAAAAATATTTTATATAGATCATTTTCCAAAACACCAGAGCCAACTATCTCAGATTTGTAAGACAATAAAAAAACTTTATTATCAAAATTAAAACTGTATCCCAAACCAACAAGTTTTTTAAAATTAAATTCTTATGAAATGTGTAAACTAAAACCAAAATATGGCCAGTAGAAAGAACTAATCTAAATGTTCCTACAAATTCTAATTTAGTTGGATTTCCATCAGCATTGTAGATAGTGGCTTCAGCTTTACTGAGTTATCTGCACTTCTGAAATTCCTTTCTTCTGCAGCCATTTTTGATACTTTTGGCAGTCCTTCTTCATATGACCCATTTTCTTACAAAAGAAGCATTTGGGAGTCCAATTACTTGATTGGTCTTGTGAACCAGATGAGGCTTCCTTGTTCTTTCTTTTTGAGTCATTCTTGCCTTTATCATTCTTAACGCGCTTTATTTGTCTCTTTTCGGAAACAAAGTTAACTGTATTTTGTTTCTCTTGCATTAATCTGCCTTCTTCTTGCACACACATGGTCAACAATTTATTAATTGACCATTTATCTTTATGTGTGTTATAAAAAATCTGAAATGGTCCGTATTCAAATGGCAATGAGTTCAAAATAAAGTACACTAAGAATGAATCAGAGATGGTTACTTCAAGTGCAGTAAGTTGCGCTGCAATATCTCGCATTTCCATAATATGCTCGCGAATCGAGCTATTTCCGGAGTACTTCATGGAAGACAGGCTATTCATTAGGGTGCTTGCCAAAGCTTTACTGGAGCTTACAAACTGTTGCTCCACAGCATTCAAGAAATCGCGGGCTATCTTACATTCTGAAATTGAATTCCGAATATTTTTACGGATACGCGCTTTCATCAGCATTAAACTAAGCCGATTAGAACGCTCCCACTTTTCTGAATTCTTTTTCAGTCGGCGTACTTTTATCTGTAAGAGGAGCAGGTTTATTCTCTCTTAAAGCCAAATCCAGATCCATACACCCTAATGTCAGCATGATCTGCTCTTTCCACTCCGAGTAATTAAAACCATTAAGCACAGGAACATAATCACCAATAGGAACAAAGGATTGAGTCATAGCTGAAAAATATAATGCATGCTTTATCAATAAATACCACATCCGAAAATTCCACACCAAAATTAGAAAAATACACCTTACATGACATCACAACACCTCCTTTGGGAGCAGAATTATGAGTATAAGTATTTTTCTTTCTTTATGTATATACTTTATATGACATCATAACCCCTCCTTTGGGAGCAGAGTTACGAGCATAAATATGCAATCTCTTTATTAGAGATTAATTTCAACTTTCTGCAAGTCTTGATAATTTCGAGTTTCCCATATGAAGAAACTGTCAGCTTTGGCCAGGCAAATTTCTCCAAACAAGTTACAAGAAAATTATCATCCTACACCATCCATACCTTCATGTCTAGACCTCCTTTGGGAGCAGACTAAACATAATATTAGGGTGCAATTTCTGCATGCACTTCTTTAAAGCAATTAATTTATCTTTTCTTCTAGTCGCGGCCGCTTTGGCTTGCACCCAAAAAGTTGAAGCAATAAATTAATTCTACTTAGTGCTGCATAATTAACATGAAAATTATCCCGAAGCGCTTCTTTAAAACAAATTAAATTATTATTTCTTTCAATTAGGGCCGCTTTGGCTTGCACCTAACCAATCAAAATAATAAATTAATTTAACTTAGCGCCAAATCTTAAATAATCTAAAACAAATATGATTATTTAATTTTCATGTTATGTCCAATCAAAATAAGAATATAGATGCAATTATTTAGAACATAATATTGCAACCAAATTTAAACTTTATATATTCTTATTTGACCACAACAATAAGATAAACACATTTATGATAATAAATATTATATGCAAGATTAAATTTTTATGTGAACGAACTCTATAAGTTTACAATATTATCGAGCATATAAATATATGATTGCATAAAAATCATAAATTATGAGTCGAATTAAAATCATGATTAACTCAGTTCAAACTCAAGGGACCAACTCAAGCAATCACATCTAACATTCAATTAGCAAATTAAATTATACCCTTTTTTTTAAATTATACTATTCATCAATGTCTACCGTCAAAATTAATTTGCCCACAAATTTAAAATAAATACATTTATGATAAATTAACATTGTATGCAAAATTAGATCATCTATGTTCACGACGCTTTAATAAACATAAAAGCTCTAACGGATCGAATTTGGATGAATAATAAGTTGGTAACATGTTTAAAATCGGACACCTACTAAGTATCAAAAGAAATCCAATAAAATAATAATGGGTTCGGCAATTGTCTACGTCCACGGGGAGAGCGAGAGAGATGTATTACACTATATGAAGAAATCGAAGTACAAGTTTACACCTTATGTCTTCTCTGGATAAAAAAAAAATCAAGAGCCTTATGATAAACCCCACTTTTTTCTTGTTCCAACGAAAACTCCAAGAAAAATTTGAAAAAAACTTTCGTAAAATCGAGAAGACTAAATTAGAGAAGTATAATAAACTCTGACCGAAATCCTTTATGTCATTACTTCGGAAATACTGAAACGGTCGTACAATTGGTCGAGAACCACCGCTCCGTCGCCGACTTCAATCCGTCGCATGCGAGCAACCTTCTTGATGCCGTACGGACCCAAGAGAAAACGGGCCACCTTTCTTAATTAATTAGCCTCACCCTTATGCTAATTAATTAAGCCGTCATGCACGCCATCCTCTCACCGTCGTACGGCCACGGGCGCCGTGAATTAACTAGCCGAACCTGGATGCTAATTAATTTAGCCTTAAGGACCCACCTCATCGTACGGTCACACTGGCATACACGTGGAGCACCTTAATTAATTAGTCATGCCTTATGCTAATTAAGCCTCTATGCATTGCGCTCCAAGCCATCGTACGGACATGCAAGAAGGAACCGGCCACTATAATTAATTAATTAGCTTTGCCGCATGCTAATTAAGCCTTCATCCATTGCTCTCTCGCCGTTGTACGGCCACGGGAAGCATCGTGTATTAATTAGCCGAACCGTGGATGCTAATTAATTTACCACACACGCACTCCCCGACGTACGGACACATCTGCATATGCTTGGGGCACCTTAATTTAATGAGAGATCCTCCTATACACCCAATAGATTTCATCCCTTAATTTTTTTTAAATGGACGATGGAGATGCGTTCTACCTTAAGTGGTGACCGGCTTTTGTAGCATCCGGTACCGGTCACCCACATACGGAGGGTACAGCTTTTTCTCAAAATATAAATTTAGCTCCAAGAGTTTTTTCGTAATTTCACTTTCCAACTTTACCTTCCATTCCTGTGAGAGTTTCATCAACACCATATAATTCAAATCAAGAACTTTTTGGTAATTTTTATTTCCACTTTTCCTTTCTTTCCACTTCCATTGCAGCACCTCTCTTCGTCACTACAAACTCATGAGCATTTTGCTCAAGAACTAGTCTATACTTGTAAATTTTAAATGATAGATCATCCTCTTTTTTTTTTCTGTTATTACTACGACGTTGGGTGTTGCCGGCTTTGATGGCTCGATCTCTGTAAAGACGATGCATAAATTGCCAACTTCGCGGCGGTGAATGGTGAAAGTCGGCGTAAACATATTCTCTACAAGGTCACTGAAAATTTGTAAAAGGGAAGTAAATCTAAGCAGTTTTTTAAAAAATTTCACCATAATATTAGCATAGCCTTAATTTCTTTCCATCTTTAGTTATCTGTAATTTATGATATTTCTTTATTTGAACTTGTGTTGGCAATCTAAAAAATTATTTCTCATATTAGCAATCCGTAGTAAAATTGATTTCGATGGAGCAGGTATAATATTTTTTTCATCAATTTTTGTATTTAACTACATGCATAATCTATTTGAAATTTTTTATTTTTTTTGGTATACAGAGCGTCGGAAGTTTGATGTTTCAAATTGCGTTACTGTATTTTCTGATTTGAAAACTTATTACTACGTACTATCTAATTTGGTAAGTGACAATATTAAATAAGGAAACAAATATTTGTTTAGAGTTTATCAAATTCGGATGAAATAAAACCAAATAATTACAAACATTCACTTGAAGATAACCAAATAAGTACCACATGGATGAGCTAACACTTTCCCTGTAGAGATGGAGATCCGTGAAGATGCCCATGTGTAGTTTAGCCACATTCTATGTAATTTTTAAATTAAATAATTTAAACTTATTTTAAAAAATAGAAGCCTTTTATTTGAATAAATAATAAAATTTGGGTTCATAAGTACATCACAACTTACAAATTAAAATAAGTAAACATATATTTTAACTTTCACACTATTTTAGTATTGAATTAGAAATTTGAATTGAAATGTACTAATTTAAACATAATTTTTTTTCTTTCTGCAAATTAAAATTTAAATTAAATTTGAATATAATGTATACAATTATAGAGTTTTAGGCTCAAATTTAATTTTACATTCAATCTTATGAAGGTTTGTTAATCATCAAATCAATCACTATCTGATTTAGTAAGTAAGAAAACTAAATAAGGAAACAAACATTTATTTAGGGTTTATCAAATTTGGTAATTGGCTAATACTTATTTTCAATATTACCCTTACTATTGTTCTTCAGTGGTAACCTGTTGAGCAGGTAATTACAGCGTAAAGTCAATCTTAACCTTAAAATATCAACGGCTAGATTTTAATTGAATTGGTGTATTGAAGCATTACTCTAATTTAATAAGTTATGCCTTATGCTAATTAAGCCTTTAAATGCACCCCCATAAGCCATGATGCCGCAGTGTCGTGTCGTACGGCCGCCGCTAAACGGAAGCATGAGTCATACGACATCAATCAAAAATTTGGGAAAACAAAAAGACGAAACCAATTTAAAAAAAAACGGTCGATAAAATTCAAAAAATCTAAAACGTGACGGGCCGCAACTTATCTATTAACCATATGGCAGAACAAAACAGCAAGGTGACCTCGACCAAATCATATAACATGGCATAAGGAAAAAAAAAACTTCAAAATTCATCATAATTCGATCTTACTACCTAATTTTGCATACGATATTTAACCTATCGATTTGTCTCTGATACCAATTGATGGATCTTTATAGGTATGTAAAATAATAATAAAATTAAACACATACCAATATTCAGGATCATATACAAAATAAAATAACTCACAGAGCGCCATAGAGAAGAAGTTCTTTATCAATTAATATATTTGCGGAAGCGAGAAGTACGGCTATAATCTGAAATTCACCAACCGAACTTGGGTGATTTGGTTTCTCCTCCTATCTCAGGCACTCTTCCGTATGGTGTGGAACCGATGGTAATTCTCACCAGAATGCACATGAGAAGGTGGCAGGACCAATACCCCTCTTTATATAGAGTCCAGATTGACTTCCCATCAAAGTCTGATTAGGATTCTATTTAATTTAAATAGATGGGAACGGGATAAGATATATCATATCAAGTAGTTCTATATCTATTAGGATTGACCTTTATCTATAGTAAATTCAAATTTGAATATGACTAATTGAGCCACATTTATGAAAATCCTAATAATGTTGTCTACACAACTGGATTAATAACTCAATTGATATGACATCAATACCACATATGGTACCTCCGGTACCGTCTCCAAATTCATACCCTCGACCTCCGAGCACCAATGCGTCACCCTATAATAGCTCATCATAACGTACCCGGTATGGATCATCAAGCATACATTATTCACTCTCGCTGATACTATCTAAAGAAACTCTAGTGTAGTATCCCCATAGGATGTTCGCTAGCCCCTCGGTGCTTTGCCTAGACCTTGCTATTTGCTATTAGGTATACAGACGTTAGAATCCAATCTAATTCTATCACACTTGACAATGTTAGGTCACATCCCAGCCTACTAAACAAAGCGTACATTGACTCACTGTATCCTATTCTACATGTGACATCCCAATAGTCCTACAAGATGTTATAATTGACAAGCACACTAGAACTAACAACTAGGCTTAAGCATTGTGGACTAGTGGTTTAGGTCCAAAGAGTTATTAGTACTGGTAGATTGGGTCATTACAGTTGATACCAGTGCCGATTAACAAGCAGAAAATGTAAGTTGGGCCTCACACTGCATGGTGATCTTGGACTATTGTGTGATTGCGCTAACGAGGATGTAGTACACCGAACTTCTACAAATTGAGGAGTTCTTGTGGAATGTAGCCAAAAAGGACTATCTAAATAGTTTTGGCAAGGTTTTGGACTTATACGAGTGTTTTCGACAAATGAGGTGCGGAAACGGACTTCGAAAAGTCAAGTATGCAAAACTGTAAATTCTGCAGCTGATTCCGGAATGGATGTGTGATATACCGGTATGGATGTATTTAGTTCCGGTATGCCAATCCGTATACCAGAATATAGTGAAGACCTAAAAATCTAACCTTCTGATTCTGCGAAATCTTATGCGGGATACCGAAATTAACGGCCCGTATTCTGGTACGCCAATCTGAATACCGAAATGCAGTTCTGCAAAATGCAGTTTTGAAGAGTAAATTGATAATTTCAGTGGGGGGCTTATATAAAGGGGAACCCTTCCCATTTCTCCTCTGAAAACACATACGCACACAGGGAGAGAGGGAGAGAGAGAAGCTCCTCTCTCTCACTTCTTCTTCTTCTTCTTCTCCTCCAAGTTTGGAGATCTTGGTGGAGATCGAGCTTGGGAAGCTCGGAGGAGTGGTGAACCAAGCTCGTACACGCATGGTAGCTTGGGAAGCTCGTGACCAAGGTGAGTTCCTTGGATCTAAGGTTAGGGTTTTGGATTTAAGCCTTGTAAATGAATTTTATCAAACCCTTGGCTAATCTAGACTACAAATTGTAGGGATTAGCATGTGATTTTTGGGTTTGGCCATATTTATGAAAATCCTAGGTTGAAAGAGGGATTCTCTTATGGGGGGGTTTAAAAATTATTTGACCCCATAGAATCCTAGTTGGGGGCTAGTAGAACATGTGGGACAACTCCATTTTGAGTTATTCCAAGAGATGAGATCGTTATGAGTTCGACTCGGATTAATGTCACGCCCCGGGCTAGTTCAAGGTGCGGAAAAAACGAACCAATTTTTTTTTTTTTTTTTTTTTTGAAAGCCTAGCCCGCGCCACGTACAGACCCGCCACAAATATAGGGTCCACTGTACACACGGACAGAGTCTCCCCTGTATTTGCACGGCGTCCCCGACAAACAACAGGATCACAACCACTATTCATTCATCCCAACAGCACAACAACACCAAAGATTCATACAGCTAGCCGTCCTTAAACCTGTATGAATCTAAGCAGGTCCTTAAGCGAAGGATGATGCAATGCACAAGCAACAACCATTCTAGAAAGCTGCTCCTTACCCAGAAGCTTTATTTGAAATCCTAATTTCAAACATCCAAGAATCATTTGAAAACTGTTCTCCACACGAGAACTCTCTTTTTGAAGTCGCAAAACCGAGCAATCAGAAATCCATTTGAAAACCGTTTCCCACACGGAAACCTTGTTTTACGACGCTACCACGAGGGGTAGAAAACCAAAAAGCTAGATAACGAAATAATCGAAAGGTATGAATACAACCAACTAGTCCAAGCATGCAATCATCACATAAGGATAAGGAATGATCAACAACACATAAACATGCTAGAGTAAGCCCAAAGAATAACTGAACCACAAATGACATCTAATAGGCGAGGGTAGGGTGATAACCAAATCTGGGGATGTAGCCTCACGAGTCGGAACCTCTAGAGCTACTATCTAGGCGTGCCTCGCAGCGTCCCGACACTCACCACCCTGCTCACCTGAAACCTGCAACGGGGGTGGGGGGTGAGAACATGTACACATGTCTCCCCTCCCAGTGGGTATCGCAAGCCGACGAAGGCGAGGTGTACACACCGGCACGAGGGTCAACAAAAGATAGATATGGTATACAGTAGCACAAGTAAGTATGAGGCTAACATACAACTGAAATAACTATGCTACTGTAAGCAACTAGTATGCATCAAAGGGAAAACCACAAAGTAAACCCAATCTAGAACCACCGGGACGTATCCCATGCACTGTCACCTGCTCATCTATAGGCACATAAACCTTCTGGACGCACTGCATCAAGGCTCACGGGTCGGCACAAACTCAACGACCCTTTTCCGGAAAAGAACACCTCCAAACGGTGGATCAGACCGCGGTGTACGTGAAGTGCTAGAAGAGCTGTGACGATCGATGCAAATGCTCAATCCACAGAACGGCAACAAGCCGAGAAGCAACCAATAAACCACAACTAGGATCGCTCGGAACAACAGGCGATCACCTCCGACCAACTGGGTCGTCTTAAGGAACATGCAAGCCACAACTAGGATCGCTCAGAATGACAAGCGATCACCACCGACCGACTGGGTCGTCTCAAGGAACATGCAATCCACAACTACTCTACTATCCAAGCACGCATATAAGTAGAGTCTACGGGAGTCAAGTGAACTAATAACTGAAATACGAAAGAAGGGATAGAAAGGTATCACCGTAGTCCACTGAACCGACTCCGGATCGAAGTACCCACCTGCAGGAAGCTAGAGCCTAACACTGACGGCTCTCGGGAAACCGCGACAAGACCTACGAAAGACTCACAGGGTCAAGGTCCACCAAGTCGACGCTAAACACAAAGCGCACACTTCCCGAAACCGACGGATCGCCCGGGAAACCCACCGGGACGATCCCGAAATCACACAAAGCCCCAGAGGGGTACCAAACAGCCAACAAGGTCCCTCGCTGTCCCCGAACACATTAAATCGAGTGACGGGACAGCGAGCACAAGCTCGGGGTGCCACGAACATCAAACGCACCCGTAAAGGCTTCACGGGTTCCCGAAAAGTGCCAATTTGGCACCGGAACCCCACATCACTCATCCGCTGTCCTCGGAACTTCAGGACAGCGATGAGGAACAGCCAACAAGGCTACACGAAGAAGCCAAGTCGCTCGCGAAAACAGCGAGTGAGTCACACAACTAGAAACGTGCGTTTCGCCGATTATTTCATCGAAAAACGCGTCGGAAATGAATCCGAAACTCCACGAAGGGCGAGGGGGTTGGACAACCAGTCCCCAGGGTCCCGAGGACCAAACCCTTGCTGCCCACAGCGTTGTAACGCTGCCACAAGCGCCTAAGTCCCAAAACAAGTACAATTGCATACATACAAGCGCTAAATTAAGCCGCTAGAGCAAACCGTTCGTCCGCTCGACCTTCCGCAAGCACCAGCGGATAGGTAGCGACGTCACGGAGACCGTGCTCACTGTCCCACTGCGACAGGACCAGTCGCAAGCCGGGAAATCCCATAAAAACGGTGAGCGCGCGCACAAAAGCAAGCTTAACCAAGGCCGTGTGAGCAAGCCGTACATCCGCACGACCTTCCGCGAGCACCAGCGGATCGGCAACGACGTAACGGAGGCCATGCTCACAGCCCCACTGCGACAGGAACAGTCACAGTCCGGGAAGTTGCATAAAAACAGCGAGTAAAATGCAAAAATAGCCCGACAAAGGCCGCACGACGCAACGGCTCAACCAAAACCAGAACTAGGGTGAGCACGGTGTTCAGCACATCGCTGCGATCGCCGGGCTCACCCTCCCGAGCTTCAGGAGTCAGCAGGGAGCTCAAACAAGCAAGCGCGGCCAAAAAACCACAAAAACTAGACCCCGGCCGGAGCAACCAGCTCCGGCCGGCTGCCGGCCGGCACGCAAGGCCAGCGGCGGCCAGCATTGGCAGAGGAGGTCCCAAGGAAGAGGGGGCTCACCCCAGTCGTCGGCGGGAAGCAGCGGTGGCGGCGCGGGGAAGAGTTCCACTCTCGGGTTGGCTGCCAGGGGCTAGGGCACGGCGGCGCCGGCAACGAACGGCAACGGCGGCCGGCGGCGACGCGAGCACCGGCACGAGGGGGTCGCCGGACATCATCCTGCCGGTGACCGCGACAAAAAGGACCGGCGGGCGGCGGCGGCGGAGGGAACAAAGCAGCGCTGCCCTAGGTGCCCAGCCACAAACCGCGGCGGCCACGGCGGCGCTCCGGCGGCACGGCGACGGCCGGGAAGGCAGGAGGCGGTGCCGGAGGACCCGAGGACGACAGTGCTCACCTCCAACGGCGACGGGGTACGGCGGCGGCGGCAGAGGGGCAAGCCCTAGCTCCGAGAAGGCTCGGCCACCCTCTCTCCGGCAAGGAACGGCGGTGGCGGCCGGCAGCGACGCAAGCACCGGCAAGGGGGCCCCGCCGGACGTCGCCCTGTCGGTGACCGCGACAAAAACAGAGGCGGGTGGCGGCGGCGGAGCAAGGAGACAGAGGTGCCCTAGCCGAGCCCGCGGCGGCTCCGGCGGCTCTCCGGCGGCACGGCGATGGCCGGGGAGGCAGGAGGCGGCGCCGGAGGTCGCGGGGGAGGTGATGCTCACCTTCCCAGGGTGCGGGAGGCGGCGGCGGCAGGGGCTCACCATCCTCGGCCAGCTGCTGCTCCAGCAGCTGGCCGCAGCAGCTCAGGCTGCTTTCGGTGGCCCTCCGGCGGCACGGCGGTGGTCCCCCGTGTCACAGCAACCTCAGGGGGAGCTCGGCGTGGGTTCCCCCTGGGCGCTCACCTCAGAGGAGGGGAAGAAGAAGAAGAAGAAGAAGAAGAAGAAAAGAGAGAAAAAGGGAGAGGGAGAGGTGGCTGGGGAGCTCCGGCCAGCCGGGTGGTCGGCGGCGGCCGGAGAAGCTCCGCAGAGGGGCTTAGGGCAGGGGAGAGGAGGCTCAGGTCCTGGCTGAGGAGAAGAGAGAGTGAGAGAGTGTGGGAGTGAGAGGGAGGTGGAGTGTGTAGAAAGCAAAGAGAGGGGGTTGGGTGAGCTCCCATTAATGCTCCCACCAACCCCCACCTACCCCTCCCTCTCAGCCAATAAAACTCCTCTCACAAGAAACAATATCCTCCCAGGCCCCTACGATTCGAAATCGCGCGAAAAGGTGCGAAAACGGGGTCTAAATCGCGAAACCGAAAAACGTGACGTACGACCTCTCGGCGATCAAGATGGAATAACTTTTAATCCGTGTGTCGGACGCCGACACGGATCGCGCCATCGCGTTCAGCACTGCCGAGACATCGAACTTAGGATTTGGATCGCCAGAAACGGACTCCGGATCACGACGTTAAGCCGTTCACTCTCCGCGACGAAAATCCGAAAACTAACAAAAACACACTAAAGGACACTTACATACATATATATATATATAAATACCTATATATATACGTATACGGATCCAAAAACACAGTAATGGGGGAGAGGAACACTGAGAATTCCAAATTCTCAAAATTCGGATTCTCACAATTAACGAATCTTTCATGTGTGTTAGGGCAAGGAGCTTGAAGACCAAGCTTGAAGCCAAGGAAAAAGAGCCCGATTGCAAGTGTCTACAAGCAATCGAAAGAGTGTGAGGTGGGTTTGTGTTTACCGAAGTGATTAGGTCACTTCTATGTCAAAAGAGTAAAGTATAACTTATTTTACTTGATGCATGTAATGGTAGGTTAATTGGTAAGTGATAAATATGAATGTGTAGATCATATAATGTTAATACCATTAACTATCATGGATTGGAACTATAGGCATGTAGAACACATACATACAAATAGACATGTGTATGCCTAGGTGTGGACATAGCGGTGAGCTAGTTTTCTCTATACGCTAGAGAACTTGACATGTGGTTAAACAAGGGCTAGAGGCCATGTAAGTTGAAAATCCTAGGTATGGACGACTAGGATAAGAAAGAATTGTAATGTGCATGTTGGCATTGGGTGTATATCCAAGTGATTTGAGCCATGGGCTCATCTTGCATGTAAGAGAATTCGAGTATTTCATAATATATATATATATATACTTGAAAGGTGATGTATGCATGTTAAACCTAATGTCATTGAACATAGGTTGGAATGTGATGGTATTAAACCTAGTGTCATTGAACATAGGTTGAAATGTGATGGTGTTAAATCTAGTGTTATTAAACATAGGTTGGATCAGGTAATGAACCTAGAGTGGGTAAACCTAGGTTGTATAACATAGTGGTAGAAAGACTACTTGATTTGTAATGTGTGTGAACCTAGAGTGGGTAAACCTAGGTTGTATAACATAGTGGTAGAAAGACCACTTGATTTGTAATGTGTGTGAACCTAGAGTCGTCGAACCTAGGTTGAGAGACATAGTAATAGAAAGATCACTTAAATAGGACATTGAACCTAGTGTCATTGGACATAGGTTGAAAAACATAGTGGTAGGCTAACCACTTGGACATGAGAATATGAACCTAGAAGAGGTTGATCACTACAGGAAAAAACGCTCGTAGAGGCGGTTTTTAGTCATTGTAGAGGCGGTTTAAACCGCCTCTACAAATTGTAGAGGCGGTTTCCGCAACCGCCTCTAGACCGCCGGCGTAGACACCGTCTCTACAACGTAGAGGCGGTTTTATCGACCGCCGGGGGAGCGTAGAGGCGGCATGTAGAGGCGGTTAGGACCGCCCCAACATTTTTATTTAATTATTTTTTAATATTTTTTATTTATAATATATTAATAAATTTCAACCTTTCGAGGCGGTTTAAACCGCCTCTACAAAAATTAATATGTAGAGGCGGTTTAAACCGCCTCTACAAATATTAATCTGTAGAGGCGTTTCCAACCGCCTCTACACATATTAATATGGAAAGGCAATATGTAGAGGCGGTTTTAACCGCCTCTACCATATAAATCATAATAAAAAATTATATTAATATTTATTTTAATTGTATACATAAGAAGAAAATTATATTTCTCATCAAACAACAAAAAACATAATTAACACAAGTCTCAACAACAACAAAAAAGATATATCATCAACAACATAAAAATTAACACAAGTCTCAATAAGAAATTAACATTCTAATTTTCGATCAAAAGATCCAAAACACAATCTCATTTGATGTATATCCAATAGTATATAGCAAGATACTAAATAACAAAATGTCTAAATAATTTTAAAAATAGTCAAAACATTTGAGTTTTCTAGTTTACAAAAATTTAAATGGTTCGACGGTTTCCTTCACTTGTAGGTTCATGACTTGCATTCGATGATTGATGGTTGGGAGAGAATGCATATCAATCGGATTGATATTGCCACCCGCACCCTATCAAACAATGTAAAATATATATGTTAATGATACGAAAATATAAAAATATTTAAGTATATTACTAGTAATGACTTGCGATCAAATTAGTGTACCTGAATATTTGATAGTAGTGTCCTTAGGCGATCCATTTCCTGTCGCATTTCCTCTCGCATCTCTATAACGGCAGAATTGATAGCGTCATCGAATTTGTTGTTCATACGTTCCAATTCCCCTTTTAGCTTTTCTTATGGGTCACCTCCCAAAAAGCTAGTCAATCAGGTTCTTTGCCCGAGAGCAATTTCCTATAATTATAAATAATAAATTATAACGATAGAAATAGATAAAATATCATATACAATCAAATAAATTTTAATGTTGAGTCGTTATCAATTCCTTTCGCTTTCTAGCATAGCTTTTTCGGCCCGATGTGTGGGCCATCTTCACTTTCTTCGCAGAAATAGAATTCACTTCACAAAGTTTCTATGATTAAGAAATATAAATACTTACATTAAAAGTGAACATACTAATATTAGAATAGTTGGCATAAAATCTTTTATACCTTACTCTCATCGGTGTACCAACGTGCCACTAGGCTAGTCCATTGATCTCGCATTCCTCTCCGTGGCAAACCCATCTAGTATATCCTCTTAGAAAGCCGTCGCATATTAAATGTATTTTCGCATCCTCGTAAGTTTGTAACAAACAATTAACACAACGTATGCAAGGGCACAATATCTTGCCACTATAGGATGCATTACAAAATGCAAATTCAAGAAATTGTATGACTCCATTTTTAAATCATCACTATTTCTGTGTTTTGTCATCCAACTCTTGTCCATTATAGAAAAGGTTCTGAGAAAACAACAAAAGCTTTGTTTACTACCAATGCATAGTTATGAAGCTAACGATTAACATAGCGATAATAATTAACTTAATGATAGCAAAATTAAAATATTAATAAAAGCTAAGAATAAAAAAAGGGATATAGTATAACTTACCTAATCTTCAAACAAAAGAAAAAGTAGAAGATGACCTCAACCGCGGCAGTTCCACAAGTGATTTCTTCTCTCACTTTTTCTTCCTAATAGAAAATAAAACTTTTGGATCAGATCAGTTAAAGAAGTGGATATTGGTTAAAAACATCAAATTTTTTAAACTAGATACATAATGCACTCAAATCCACATAACAAAAAAAAAAAAAAAAAAATGTATCACATAAAGAAGTGGGTATTGCTCAATAGTATAAAAATTCTAAAACTGCATGTAGAACTCCTCTAAATTCACATAGAAAAAAAGAATGGCATAGTCAAATAATTCATATAATAATATATGCTGCCGCATGGTCAACGCAATATCCATAATCATAATGTTCCTCAATACAACACAACGAAATCCAACAGAAGTATGGTCAACGTAATCCATTCAACATTTCCACCATAAATTTGACAAAATACATAAAAACGATCAATTTTTTTTGTTTTGATTAGCACGGTCAAAATCCAACATGGCCAAAAGATCCCTAATTTCCTTGCTCATGCCAAGAAAAGCAATGCCAAAAGATCAAACAAAGCATCAAAAGATTCTAAAAACATGGCAAACATTGCTAATATCAGTGACAGATGAAGTATCTAAGCAAAAGAGATGACTGACAACTAACATTTAGATCAAATAGTTAATAGAAAGTTATTTAACCTAGAACAGGTAGCATATCAAAATGTCTATATAAGGATCAGCAGTTAATCCCTGTATCTTTTATTTCAAACTAAAGAGCAATAACGAACAAAGAATGTGAATCAGAAACTATTTAAGGTTAAATTTTTATGTGAACGAACTCTATAAGTTTACAATATTATCGAGCATATAAATATATGATTGTATAAAAATCATAAATTATGAGTCGAATTAAAATCATGATTAACTCAGTTCAAACTCAAGGACCAACTCAAGCAATCACATCTAACATTCAATTAGCAAATTAAATTATACCCTTTTTTAAAAATTATACTATTCATCAACGTCTACCGTCAAAATTAATTTGCCCACAAATTTAAAATAAATACATTTATGATAAATTAACATTGTATGCAAAATTAGATCATCTATGTTCACGACGCTTTAATAAACATAAAAGCTCTAACGGATCGAATTTGGATGAATAATAAGTTGGTAACATGTTTAAAATCGGACACCTACTAAGTATCAAAAGAAATCCAATAAAATAATAATGAGTTCGGCAATTGTCTACGTCCACGGGGAGAGCGAGAGAGATGTATTACACTATATGAAGAAATCGAAGTACAAGCTTACATCTTATGTCTTCTCCGGATAAAAAAAAAATCAAGAGCCTTATGGTAAACCCCACCTTTCTCTTGTTCCAACGAAAATTCCAAAAAAAATTAAAAAAAACTTTCGTAAAATCGAGAAGACTAAATTAGAGAAGTATAATAAACTCTGACCGAAATCCTTTATGCCATTACTTCGGAAATACCGAAACGGTCGGACAATTGGTCGAGAACCACCGCTCCGTCGCCGACTTCAATCCGTCGCATGCGAGCAACCTTCTTGATGCCGTACGGACCCAAGAGAAAACGGGCCACCTTTCTTAATTAATTAGCCTCACCCTTATGCTAATTAATTAAGCCGTCATGCACGCCATCCTCTCACCGTCGTACGGCCACGGGCGCCGTGAATTAACTAGCCGAACCTGGATGCTAATTAATTTAGCCTTAAGGACCCACCTCGTCGTACGGTCACACTGGCATACACGTGGAGCACCTTAATTAATTAGCCATGCCTTATGCTAATTAAGCCTCTATGCATTGTACTCCAAGCCATCGTACGGACATGCAAGAAGGAACCGGCCACTATAATTAATTAATTAGCTTTGCCGCATGCTAATTAAGCCTTCATCCATTGCTCTCTTGCCGTTGTACGGCCACGGGAAGCATCGTGTATTAATTAGCCGAACCGTGGATGCTAATTAATTTGCCACACACGTACTCCCCGACGTACGGACACATCTGCATATGCTTGGGGCACCTTAATTTAATGAGAGATCCTCCTATACACTTAATAGATTTTATCCCTTAATTTTTTTGAAATGGACGATGGAGATGCGTTCTACTCAAGTGGTGACCGGCTTTTGTAGCATCCGGTACCGGTCACTCACATACGGAGGGTACAGCTTTTTCTCAAAATATAAATTTAGCTCCAAGAGTTTTTTCGTAATTTCACTTCCCAACTTTACCTTCCATTTCTGTGAAGAGTTTCATCAACACCATATAATTCAATAAAGAGCTTTTTGGTAATTTTTATTTTCACTTTTCCTTTCTTCCCACTTCCATTGCAGCACCTCTCTTCGTCACTACAAACCCATGAGCATTATGCTCAAGAACTAGTCTATACTTGTAAATTTTAAATGATAGATCATCCTCTTTTTTTTCTGTTATTACTACGACGTTGGGTGTTGCCGGCTTTGATGGCTCGATCTCTGTAAAGACGATGCATAAATCGTCAACTTCGCGGCGGTGAATGGTGAAAGTCGGCGTAAACATATTATCTACAAGGTCACTGAAAATTTGTAAAAGGAAAGTAAATCTAAGCAGTTTTTTAAAAAATTTCACCATAATATTAGCATAGCCTTAATTTCTTTCCATCTTTAGTTATCTGTAATTTATGATATTTCTTTATTTGAACTTGTGTTGGCAATCTAAAAAATGATTTCTCATATTAGCAATCCGTAGTAAAATTGATTTCGATGGAGCAGGTATAATATTTTTTTCATCAATTTTTGTATTTAACTACATGCATAATCTATTTGAAATTTTTTATTTTTTTTGGTATACAGAGCGTCGGAATTTTGATGTTTCAAATTGCGTTACTGTATTTTCTGATTTGAAAACTTATTACTACGTACTATCTAATTTGGTAAGTGACAATATTAAATAAGGAAACAAATATTTATTTAGAGTTTATCAAATTCGGATGAAATAAAACCAAATAATTACAAACATTCACTTGAAGATAACCAAATAAGTACCACATGGATGAGCTAACACTTTCCCTGTAGAGATGGAGATCCGTGAAGATGCCCATGTGTAGTTTAGCCACATTCTATGTAATTTTTAAATTAAATAATTTAAACTTATTTTAAAAAATAGAAGCCTTTTATTTGAATAAATAATAAAATTTGGGTTCATAAGTACATCACAACTTACAAATTAAAATAAGTAAACATATATTTTAACTTTCACATTATTTTAGTATTGAATTAGAAATTTGAATTGAAATGTACTAATTTAAACATAATTTTTTTTCTTTCTGCAAATTAAAATTTAAATTAAATTTGAATATAATGTATACAATTATAGAGTTTTAGGCTCAAATTTAATTTTACATTCAATCTTATGAAGGTTTGTTAATCATCAAATCAATCACTATCTGATTTAGTAAGTAAGAAAACTAAATAAGGAAACAAACATTTATTTAGGGTTTATCAAATTTGGTAATTGGCTAATACTTATTTTCAATATTACCCTTACTATTGTTCTTCAGTGGTAACCTGTTGAGCAGGTAATTACAGCGTAAAGTCAATCTTAACCTTAAAATATCAACGGCTAGATTTTAATTGAATTGGTGTATTGAAGCATTACTCTAATTTAATAAGCTATGCCTTATGCTAATTAAGCATTTAAATGCAACCCCATAAGCCATGATGCCGCAGTGTCGTGTCGTACGGCCGCCGCTAAACGGAAGCATGAGTCATACGACATCAATCAAAAATTTGGGAAAACAAAAAGACGAAACCAATTTAAAAAAAAACGGTCGATAATTCAAAAAATCTAAAACGTGACGGGCCGCAACTTATCTATTAACCATATGGCAGAACAAAACAGCAAGGTGACCTCGACCAAATCATATAACATGGCATAAGGAAAAAAAAAAAAAAAAAACTTCAAAATTCATCATAATTCGATCCTACTACCTAATTTTGCATACGATATTTAACCTATCGATTTGTCTCTGATACCAATTGATGGATCTTTATAGGTATGTAAAATAATAATAAAATTAAACACATACCAATATTCAGGATCATATACAAAATAAAATAACTCACAGAGCGCCATAGAGAAGAAGTTCTTTATCAATTAATATATTTGCAGAAGCGAGAAGTACGGCTATAATCTGAAATTCACCAACCGAACTTGGGTGATTTGGTTTCTCCTCCTATCTCAGGCACTCTTCCGTATGGTGTGGAACCGATGGTAATTCTCACCAGAATGCACATGAGAAGGTGGCAGGACCAATACCCCTCTTTATATAGAGTCCAGATCGACTTCCCATCAAAGTCTGATTAGGATTCTATTTAATTTAAATAGATGTGAACGGGATAAGATATATCATATCAAGCAGTTCTATATCTATTAGGATTGACCTTTATCTATAGTAAATTCAAATTTGAATATGACTAATTGAGCCACATTTATGAAAATCCTAACAATGTTGTCTACACAACTGGATTAATAACTCAATTGATATGACATCAATACCACATATGGTACCTCCGGTACCGTCTCCAAATTCATACCCTCGACCTCCGAGCACCAATGCGTCACCCTATAATAGCTCATCATAACGTACCCAGTATGGATCATCAAGCATACATTATTCACTCTCGCTGATACTATCTAAGCAAACTCTAGTGTAGTATCCCCATAGGATGTTCGCTAGCCCCTCGGTGCTTTGCCTAGACCTTGCTATTTGCTATTAGGTATACAGACGTTAGAATCCAATCTAATTCTATCACACTTGACAATGTTAGGTCACATCCCAGCCTACTAAACAAAGCGTACATTGACTCACTGTATCCTATTCTACATGTGACATCCCAATAGTCCTACAAGATGTTATAATTGACAAGCACACTAGAACTAACAACTAGGCTTAAGCATTGTGGACTAGTGGTTTAGGTCCAAAGAGTTATTAGTACTGGTAGATTGGGTCATTACAGTTGATACCAGTGCCGATTAACAAGCAGAAAATGTAAGTTGGGCCTCACACTGCATGGTGATCTTGGACTATTGTGTGATTGCGCTAACGAGGATGTAGTACACCGAACTTCTACAAATTGAGGAGTTCTTGTGGAATGTAGCCAAAAAGGACTATTTAAATGGTTTTGGCAAGGTTTGGGACTTATACGAGTGTTTTCGGCAAATAAGGCGCAGAAACGGACTTCGAAAAGTCAAGTATGCAAAACTGTAAATTCTGCAGCTGATTCCGGAATGGATGTGTGATATACCGGTATGGATGTATTTAGTTCCGGTATGCCAATCCGTATACCAGAATATAGTGAAGACCTGAAAATCTAACCTTCTGATTCTGCGAAATCTTATGCGGGATACCGGAATTAACGGCCCGTATTCCGGTACGCCAATCTGAATACCGAAATGCAGTTCTGCAGAATGCAGTTTTGAAGAGTAAATTGATAATTTCAGTGGGGGGCTTATATAAAGGGGAGCCCTTCCCCTTTCTCCTCTGAAAACACATACGCACACAGGGAGAGAGGGAGAGAGAGAAGCTCCTCTCTCTCACTTATTCTTCTTCTTCTTCTCCTCCAAGTTTGTAGATCTTGGTGGAGATCGAGCTTGGGAAGCTCGGAGGAGTGGTGAACCAAGCTCGTACACGCATGGTAGCTTGAGGAGCTCGTGACCAAGGTGAGTTCCTTGGATCTAAGGTTAGGGTTTTGGATTTAAGCCTTGTAAATGAATTTTATCAAATCCATGGCTAATCTAGACTACAAATTGTAGGGATTAGCATGTGATTTTTGGGTTTGGCCATATTTATGGAAATCCTAGGTTGAAAGAGGGATTCTCTTATGGGGGGGTTTAAAAATTATTTGACCCCATAGAACCCTAGTTGGGGGTTAGTAGAACATGTGGGACAACTCCATTTTGAGTTATTCCAAGAGATGGGATCGTTATGAGTTCGACTCGGATTAACGAATCTTTCATGTGTGTTAGGGCAAGGAGCTTGAAGACCAAGCTTGAAGCCAAGGAAAAAGAGCCCGATTGCAAGTGTCTACAAGCAATCGAAAGAGTGTGAGGTGGGTTTGTGTTTACCGAAGTGATTAGGTCACTTCTATGTCAAAAGAGTAAAGTATAACTTATTTTACTTGATGCATGTAATGGTAGGTTAATTGGTAAGTGATAAATATGAATGTGTAGATCATATGATGTTAATACCATTAACTACCATGGATTGGAACTATAGGCATGTAGAACACACACATACAAATAGACATGTGTATGCCTAGGTGTGGACATAGCGGTGAGCTAGTTTTCTCTATACGCTAGAGAACTTGACATGTGGTTAAACAAGGGCTAGAGGCCATGTAAGTTGGAAATCCTAGGTATGGACGACTAGGATAAGAAAGAATTGTAATGTGCATGTTGTCATTGGGTGTATATCCAAGTGATTTGAGCCATGGGCTCGTCTTGCATGTAAGAGAATTCGAGTATTTCATAATATATATATATATACTTGAAAGGTGATGTATGCATGTTAAACCTAGTGTCATTGAACATAGGTTGGAATGTGATGGTATTAAACCTAGTGTCATTGAACATAGGTTGAAATGTGATGGTGTTAAATCTAGTGTTATTAAACATAGGTTGGATCAGGTAATGAACCTAGAGTGGGTAAACCTAGGTTGTATAACATAGTGGTAGAAAGACTACTTGATTTGTAATGTGTGTGAACCTAGAGTGGGTAAACCTAGGTTGTATAACATAGTGGTAGAAAGACCACTTGATTTGTAATGTGTGTAAACCTAGAGTCATCGAACCTAGGTTGAGAGACATAGTGATAGAAAGATCACTTAAATAGGACATTGAACCTAGTGTCATTGGACATAGGTTGGAAAACATAGTGGTAGGCTAACCACTTGGACATGAGAATATGAACCTAGAAGAGGTTGATAACATAGGGTAATGATGAACCCTTGAGACGTGGAAAGTGGATTCCGGAATCCCAGAACTGGTGACTTGTGGATGATCTTGGTATCAGCTGGTGGGCGCGACGATTTAGCCGCCAAGAGGCTGGATACCTGAGGCGTGTGCGACGATTCGCCGCCCGGTGATTGAAGTCATTGTTCGGCGTGTGTGACGATTCACCGCCGGGTGACTGAAGCCATTGTTCGGCGAGTGCGACGATTCGCCGCCGGGTGACTGAAGCCATTGTTCGGGGTGTGCGATGATTTCGCCGCCAGGTGGTAAAGTCAAGAGGGGCGGTGGCCCAATGATATTTGACTCTAGAGTGAGTCGGGTAAGGTTTGACTAAAGTAAGTAAACCTTAGAGGGGCGGTGGCCTAATGATATTTGACTCTAGAGTGAGTCGGGTAAGGTTTGACTAAAGTAAGTAAACCTTAGAGGGGTGGTGGCCCAATGATATTTGACTCTAGAATGAGTCGGGTAAGGTTTGACTAAAGTAAGTAAACCTTAGAGGGGCGGTGGCCCAATGATATTTGACTCTAGAGTGAGTCGGGTAAGGTTTGACTAGAGCAAGTAAACCTTAGAGGGGT
Source organism: Puya raimondii (assembly GCA_016920855.1). NCBI lineage: Eukaryota > Viridiplantae > Streptophyta > Magnoliopsida > Poales > Bromeliaceae > Puya > Puya raimondii. The sequence continues at coordinate 208,738,577 of JABWPP010000050.1, read as the reverse complement.
GGTAACCCGTTGATGATTGACTCGAGAGTGAGTCGTGTGTGGCTTAGCTAAGGTGAATGAACCTTAGGAGCATGTTGATTATGAAATGGATAGTAGAATAGCAGTGAAAAATGTATTGCATGGATTTCATTATCGCATTTGTTGAAGCATAAGCATGTTTACTGTTTTTGCATATAGTAGAGTTATATGCTTGCAAGTTATGTATATGTACTAACCATGCTTTTATGCTTCCTTTGGATCTGGTGGATCGAGCTTCTCCCTTGGGTGGCCTTACCCACTGGGAACTATTTTAGATAGTTCTCATCCCACTATTTTTCAGGTCCACACGTGAGTGGCGCGGCGGCGCGAGGGAAGGACGTAGCCTGATAGTTAGCGTCCTACCACTGTGACCAGGATAGATGTACCCTCTACTGCGTAGCTTAGGGGTATTGGAATGAAAGGAATGTAATAATAATTTGATTGTATTTAAAAAGAGAACAAAGACTCAAAAATATAATATGTGGATGTATAGTGAATGCTTGTAATAGCATAGTAATTTATAATGCTTTCCTTATGCAATCTATGTCTGAATTATGTTCCTGTTTGGAACCTCTTGAATTGTACTGGTTGTGACGCCTTGGACGTACAGGGAAAATTCTGTCCGTTCGGCGGGTCTGGGTCATGCGCCCGTGCGGTTATCCTTCCGCTTATTTGGGAAAGGCCCGGCGGGGCGTGATAGAGGACGTCAGTGTTGGCTATTTATTATTGGGGCTAAAATAGGTCCCCGTAACAATAGGCCTAGGAGACTAAAAAGTTGAGTTGGGTGAGCCTAATAAGTTGAGCGGGGCTACGGTCCACGAGAGACCTAAGAGCAAGAGGCTCATAATAGACCTAAAGTCCAGGTGGGTTGAGTCAAGTCGAAGCCCGTGAGCATTGTGGTTGAGCCCTTAAGTGCGGTGGGTGCACCCTTCCTTATCAGCACGTGCTTTTGGGGTAGTTGGTTAGTGTTTATGATCCACAAGTGGTATCAGAGCCAGTGGCGCAGGTTCGATTTCCATATGCTGCATTAACAGTGCATGTGTTGTGGGGGGGGGGATTGTTGGCTATTTATTATTGAGCTAAAATAGGTCCAACTTTCTGCCCCGTGATAATAGGCCCAGGAGACTAAAAGGTTGAGTTGGGTGAGTCTAATAAGTTGAGTGGGACTGCGGTCCACAAGAGACCTAACGGCAAGAGGCTCAACAATAGACCTAACGTCCAGGTGGGTTGAGTCAGGCAGAAGTCCGTGAGCGCTGTGGTTGAGCCCTTAAGTGCGGTGAGTGCGCCTTTCTTATCAGCACGTGCTTTTGGGATAGTTGGTTAGCGCTTACGATCCACAGTTAGGCCTCACATTAAATCTCCGATCCATAGGCCCATCTCTACAATACTATTATGCCATAGTTGGTAAATCGTGGATTGTTTCTGTAGTACCCCTGGGGCCTAACTGACGGAATGACTGTAGTATTCTAGACTGTCCGACGCTTCTGGAGAAGGTCGAGACAAGTCAGAGTCGTTTCGGCGTCAAATAGACGCGAGAACGGACTCGGAGCACCGAAGCGAGCCAAAACTGAAGTTTTGGGCTTTTGGAGTTTCGGGCGCCCGGACGCTCTGTTTTGGGTGCCCAGTTGTTCAGTGCTCGTTTTCTGAAAATTACTAAGTCATTTCGGATCCATGTTTCGGGCGCCCGGAAAGTGAGTCCGGAAATCCTGCCTCGTGAGTATCGAACGGCTCGACACGTGTTGATCGGTTGGTGAGATCCGCCGGACCAGGTTTGGGGCGCACCGGACCGCGGCGGAGAGTCCGATGGTCGAGTTGGTGCAGGCTGAAGAACCGGGCGCCCACTTCATGAGTTTCGGGCGCCCGGAAGTGTGGTTTTCTGCTGAGGACAGGTTAGTTGTAATTCTGTTCTTGAGGCTCATTGCACCGAAGCTAGTGGTCTATAAAAGAAGTGGACGACCTCCCCTGAGGCTCTTTTCTTCCCTCTTCAAGGTGAACTCGGATCTTGCAAGGGAAACCCTCTCTTCTCTCCCAATTTCATCTTCCTCCATTGATGAACTTGGTTTCCTGCTGAAACTGCAACGTCGACCTAGAGTGTTCGTGCTCGTGTGCAGTGTAGGAGTATCCAAATCCAACGAAACTTGGTTTGTTGGATAGAGGACTCGCAGAGCAAGAAGTGGAATCTTTCCAATCGCGATTTGGACAGGTATGTAAGCTACAGTTGATGTTTTACTGGACCCCTGGTGTTCTTGAGCTGAAACTTGGGTTTTTCCTTTGTTCTTTGGATCCAATCTCTTGGGAGCTGGATTTACGAAGTGAAGATGGATCCTTCCACTTTCCTTGCTGGTTTGGAGGTTCTTCCCACCTGAATTGAGGATTCAAAGGTGAGTTCTAGCTCAGATTTTGAGTAATTGCTTAAGTGCTGAATTTTTGGGTCATTGATGGAATTTCTTGGATTTTTAGATCCAGATCTTTGTGAGGATCTTTGGAGAGGTTTTGGATTGTTCCATCACTGTTTTTGTGAGGTTTGTGACCCTTTTCTATGAGCTAGATTCGTTGGAATCCCTGAATTCTTGCTGTGGTTGTGTTTTGCTTAAGTGCTGGAACTTCTGGATCCATGTGCAGGAGGGTCCAGATGTTGACCTGATTCAGTGTTTAGGCTTTTTGGACATCGAGTCGAACTCCGATTTGGCTGAAATTTGGAGGGTTTGTTCTTGAACCTCTGCTGGTGAGTTGAGCCAAATTTCACTATATTTGGACTTAGAATTTGGATTTTATCATATGTTGATTACATGTGGGTTGTGCTGCCAGGCTGCAGTTCTGGGCTGATGATCTGGGCGCCCAGAACAGTGAGCAGGTGGGTCCGAATCTCGAGGTTGCAGATTTGAGCTCGATTTCGGCCGGTGTTGCTTGGAGGCCTTCCTCTCGACTCCTAGCCGTTGTTGGATAGCTTTCGAGGTGGGTTGATGTTACCGAAATCGCCGGTTTTCCTCCTAAGCGTCAGAGAGTGCAGCATGCTGTTTTATTATCTGTTTAATCATGTTAGTAGCTCGAATTCGTGAATTTGCATGTGTTTATATGAAATCTGAATTTGGAGCATAAATTGATAATTTATCGACATGACTTTACATGCTGAACTGGGAATTGACTTAGGAGAAAACTTGCGAACATACAACCGTCACTTTTCGAACTATTATCAGATTTAGCTCTAGGAGCCGTTTCTGTTCTTGTATCACCGCTGTTAGTGCGAGGTGGATACTTAGTTCGTTATAGGACGAGTTTACGCTCGTGCTGGGATGCCGAGCTTGTATTTACAGCAGGGTTAGACTGTTCTGTATTACCGGGTGCCGTCGGGGTTGACGGTGGACCCAGACTCTTGTTTTAGCTTCTGGTTGTGCTGAGGGCACGTGAGCTTAGAGTCTTTGACCCCTTTTGACCCCTTGTTCTTTGACTATAGCCTGCCGGAGCCTGTTTGTGCTCGACAGAGATACGCGTACTAACTCGGCTGGGTAGCTCCCCCGAGTGCCGCTCCGGAGTGAGGCCTCTTTTGCGTTGTTGTCGCTACAGATTGTGGATCTGTTTTGGACCGGCTACCCTCTTTGGTAGTGTGCGGTGTGGCTAGGCAGTTGGCTGGACGAGCCCGTTTGGGCGGTTCCGATAGATTGGGTCAGGGATGATTTATCACTTTAGTGGTGCTTACTTGAGAGTTGACTTGGATAGTGGTAGGTTAGTGGCATGATAGCTGTAGAGTTTATTCCAGCTTACTTTGTGGTTCTTTACCTACCAGCTATACTGTTAGTCTCGTAGACTTAGTGGGTGGACCGTTGAGGTCGGTATCGGTACCCACTGAGGACTACTTCTTTTGATAGTAGTTCTCACACCCTTTGTTGCCACCTTTTTGCAGAGCCTTCTTCTGTTGCGGCTGCTGCGCCTGTTTCCGCGGATCGAGGTAAGGGAGTCGCGAGCTAGATCCCTACATGTCCCTGTTGTCCCTAGAGGAGGACCCTACTGGAGATAGTTTATTTTGAGTTGTGCCATGTACATATACTGTGGATTTGTACCTATTTTGGTTGTGGTGGACCTGTTGTATTTTGGACTCTATATGTACATGTGGCTTTTGTTATTAGTATGTTTTATTTCAGCTCTATATATCTCTTGTAGTGGCTTGTATGTTTGTTTACAGGTTAGCTATCGCTTCGTATACATAGAAAAATCTATGTATACGGCGGATCTGTTGGCGAGCCCGGGGAAACGAGTAATCCGGGGCGTGACAGTTTCTCTGGCTCATATATTTCCAGAAATATCTCTACCAATCCCTATCTCAAGTCATCGATTCGGTCCTCATTGCTCGGGTTACAGCTCATCGCATAGTATCCTCGGGTCTTTATCCTGTACATACCACATATACTTATGTCCACTGTCCAACAGAAAACACAATCCACTATTTATCGGTGCAATCATAGTAGCATATATGCACATCGAACTAGGGGGACTCATACTATACAAACCCACAACACAATGAATACCACCTCGAAGCATACCGCGTGCGCCTCCACATATTGCAGCACACTCAGTCGGGGCGGCTCACTCTATACAATCGATAACACAATGAATACCAATTCAATACACACCACATGCGCCTTTACATAACTCTGCACACCCAATCGGGATGGCTCACACTATACAACCCACAACACGCCGAATACCAACTTTTCACACACTGCGTGCGCATCCAACACAATGCTCGATCTAATTCAACTTGTGCCACATAAGTAAGGGGCGACTCGACACGGTTTATGCCATAATGATATACTACAATAAAATATGCGATTATGCATGGTCAATAGCATGTATACAGGACTAGTATGTTTGAAAACAACAAGGTTCACATAGTAATCGTAATTATGAACTAATTGATAATGTAGTCAAGAAATAGCAACATTGTTAATTCTATGAGATAATATTCTACTCATAGTTTGTCGATATCAGGAGTGGGTAGAAATATAGGAAGGTGCTTTCTATAGCCTCTGATAGTCCCTCGGTCAGGCTAGGGTCCACCTCAGTCGACTGCGCCTATGGATTGACTGTTGCAGAATCTTTTGACCACCAAAAAGCAAAGGCAATTTGTCTGTACTTGCGTCGATCGACCACAGAGGTGTGGTTAGTCGATCCCACAATATCTGAAAATCAGAAATAAGCTTGAATCATGCCAAAAAGTTACCAATATATACAAAAATGTCTTCAAAGAGAACAGCGGGTAGAGAAGTCAAGATATAAGGTAGTTTATAGCTTGGGGTGGAAGAATGGTCCATTTGTAGAGTGTTATTCTATTATCCAACCTAGATTTTGCTAAATTAGAAATCATACCACACACCACTTGTATTCAAGTAGAAATACAAATCGAAAGAAAATATCAAAATCTTACTAAATATCTTTAAGTATTTATATGGCTAAAGGGGAATGAGAATTTAAGTTAGATGTATGCTTTAGAAGCCTCGCTTGTTAGATATATGCTTTAGAAGCCAACCAGGCCAACATAAATATTATTTTTAGGACATAAATTTGTATTTGATTTTATACATATGAATGAATTTGGATTATTTCCATTCATGTTGTGTATGTGTTCATGAATCGTCTAAGAAATTAATAAGATAATGACACGTATTCTCAAGAATTGAGAATTTGAGACATGTGTCATTGGTGGTTAATTTCTAAATACTCCTGATCGATGGATCATCATGGGGACGGTGATTAATCCGGTGAGATTGGTGCACAAGTCGCTTTCCTTTGGGTTAGATGAGTCTCGAGTCAAAAGTGTGGGGACACTGGAGTGAATGTGCAGGTAGTTGTTAGAGAATAAGGGTACCAAGCGTGACCATCGCGAGAAGTCACTTGGATGTCTACTCATTCATCGGTGACTTACTTAATGTTGCAATAGTGTGACTGATCCTTTGACCTGCGGTGCCTCAGCTATTCACAATGAGGTTACTGTAGTTTGACTGTACATACACTTGGTTGCTAACTATTTGGGTTTCTTGCAGTGCATGTTGGCTGTAGTAGATTCATTATAGGAATAGGGTGTGCACCTATATAGAATCTATCTCCCTTAGTAGATAAGGTTGTTAGTCTTATATGATTTATAAGACCGAGTTTAGAAGACCTTGGGCAGGGCAGAGTAAATAACAGAAAGGATATCCGATATTACGAATTCGAGTCGAATAGATTTGACATATGACAGACGATGGGGTTTGATAAGCTGTTCAATGACCTCCGTCTAGTCGGGACTCACGATAGAAAGACTGTATCACACGTTAAGAGGTTCAATATCCATTTTATTGAAATGCTACTACATACTGCTAGACGTCACTGGTAGATTGTGAGATCCAAGAGAGTTATCTGAATGATCGGTAATTCTTATTGGGCTGAGTTGAAATTGTTCCGATCCATTGAAAGAAGTTTCAGTGATATTGTTGATGGTGATCACAATATATCTCATTACCAGATAGAATAGAAGCTATAGGGTCATACACATAAGAGGTTGTGACTGATTGGATAGCTGGATCGCGATTTTTGAATCGCCGGATGGCCTAATTGTCAATATATTGATAATTGAACTAATTTATAATTATTACAAATTAGTGGTATTGAAGTGTAAATATTACAAGAGATGACTTACTAACAGTTAGTAAGTTGTGAGAGGACTTATGTGCAAATATTGCATTATTAATTTGATTTGATCAAAATAGGATTGAGTTCGCGTCGAATTAAATTAGGATTTAATCGATCGAACTGATTAAGGATAAGATAAACTTAACCCTAGATTTGTTTTTATCCTTAATGGTTATTATTTGTTATAAAGGGAATATATCCCTCTTTATATGATACGCAAGTTTTTCAGAAAAACCTAGCGTCATTCCTCTTGTGCGGCTTTAAGAGAACAAAATTCCACGATCATTAAATTGTGGTGTAGATCTACCTGTGCAAAGGTGAAGATCAGATCTTTCTTTTTCTTTTTTTAATCTTAAATACATGAGGGATCCTGTTTTGCGTGGTTTTTGAGGTTTCATTTTATTGTACGCAAAATTCTAACACCGCTTCCGAGAGGTCACCCATCCTAGAACTACTTTAGCCCTAGCACGCTTAACCTTTTTAACCTCTTGGGCCTAACCACCACCCGAAATGCTATATTCGGATTAAGAAGTAGTCTTATAAAATCTTATATATAGAACTATTTCAAATCCTAGAAGTGTCACACAATCTTTACTATAATGCTTCGTTTAGACTTAATGGGTGCAAATCGTCTCTCTCAGTGGTTGTATCAACTAAAACCTATTTAATATAATTCTTACAACCTTTTATTGTTGTTTTTTTATCTAATCATTTTGGGGAGTTGCGTGATTGTGGAAAGGATGTTCGCGACTTAGATAGCTCACTCACCATCTTGATAGCAAAACTTTTTGGATATAAGGCCTTTATGAAATAAAGGCTAGTATAGTCAAAAAATCTCAAAGAACCCATTTTGAATAGAAAAGTTGAATAAAGACGTTATAACATTTTGATAATGATGGAAGTAAAATGAACTTATCCTTTTTGGTGCCACCAAATTTCACTCAATCATATATATGTATTATCAATTGTGAATTGAATGCAGGATTTTTTTTTGTTTTTTTTGAGAGAAAGGTAGCATGCTACCCGCTTCGTTTATTTTTTTAGAAATAAATTCAGTTAGAAATATGAAGCAACTAGGCTTTGAACTTAGGACCTCGGGTACCAACAACAAATTGTTGTGCTGAACCGTTTCATGCTACTAAGAAAAACTCTGCTTGTAGTATGTGCACGCGCCTGATTGAGACTTTCACGTCGGGGTCGCTATAAACCCTTGAATAGAGGTGCAATATTTATACCCTTATAAAGGTTTACAAGTAGCATTTTCTATATTTTTAAAATAGTTTTATCAATTTTTTATATTAAAAACTGAAAAGAGATTTCAAATTTTTAGATTGATGGGTATAAGATATACACTCTCCTTTAGAACATACAAGTAGCTTTTCTCATTATACAAATTCGATAAATTTTTTGAAGACAAATCTATATCTCTACACCTATAATGTAGGTATCAATCTTTACATCTTAACCTATCAAATGTTCAGATTTACTTATTTATCTTATTTTTTTAATAGAAACTCAAAAGAGTTTTTAAACTCTTTCATAATATAGCATAAGATGTCCATTCTATAATATATATAGGTAGCATTTTTGTTCTTATAATATATATATGAGTCCGGCTACTATACTATCAATAGCACCAAGCATTTGGTGGTATCGAGTTTTTTGTCGTTAGATTTATCTCTTTGATCATTTCCATCCGTTAGATCATACTATTCAACCAACCACCCACTCAACCCTAGGGGACCACTATCATCCTAACCGCACATCCCTTCATCCAAGGGTCAAAAATCTAATAGCACCAATGACTTGGTGCTATTAATAGTATAATAGCATAGTTCATATATATACATATATAATATTAGTATAAACAGGCAGCATATTTGTTGATATAATTATCATTTCTAGCATATCTACTCTTTCTTCTCTCTCCTACTTCTGTTTTTGTTGTCTACTGAAAGTGCAAAAGGCGCGCATGCTGCGTGCACATATATTCTATCCGGCATTCTAACTTCATAAGCAACACACTTAGGTACCGTTTGGTTCGGGAATAAGCTATTTTAGGCTATTACAGGGATATGTACAACTTTTGGTATAAACAGAAATAAAATCAATTTTGCATTTGGATGAAAACTAGGTTTTTCTCGGGAATAAGAAAAATAGCGTTTGGATAGTTAGATTGGAATAGTAAGGATAAGAATAATTATAGTTTTAACATAATAATATTTTATCTAATTATCTAATACAAAATATTAATTAAATAATAATTCAAGTTATTTAATTTACTAATTAATCATGAATATTGCTAAATAACCCTAAATGTTAATTAATAAATTAATTAGTAATTAATAATTTAATTAATCACAAGTAATTTAATAAATTAATAAATTAATAAATAAATTAGTTAATAACAATCAGATATTTAAATTAGTCAAAATATTAATTAATTAATCAATATAAATATTGATTATTGAATAAGTACATTAAATAATTAATTATTTCATTAGCAAATTAATTAATATAATAAATTAATTACTTAAGCATGTTAATTATTAATAAAATAATATTTTTAACAAGTTAATTAATTAATTAACTAGGAATTTTATATAATATGATGGAGCAGCATATTAATTATTAATAAAATAATATTTTTAACGAGTTAATTAATTAATTAACTAGGAATATTGTATAAGATGGTGAAGAGTCATGTTAATTAGTTACTTAGTTATTTTAAAAAAATTAAATGTGTTAGCTAATTACTTAATTCTACATTTAGTTAATAAATTAAGTTGATAAGTTAAAATATTAATTAGTTAATTATTATAAATATTAGTTATTATTTGAATAAACATATTAATTAGTTTATCATTTGATTAGTGATTGATTGTAAATAATCAACTATTTGTTCAAGTATTTAATTAAATATACATTAATTTAATAATTCAAATGGTTAGTAAATAATTAAATAAGTTAATTAGTTATTAGTTAGCAATATTTTATAATTATTAGAAACTAATTAATCGAAAAAATTATTTTAAGAATTTGATTTGTTAAGAATATAATATACTAATTATCATAGTTTAATAAATAAATTATTATTTAAAGGGGAGAATAAAGAACAAGAGTTGTTATTCCATGGGGAGGGAAGAATAGTAGTTCTTCTCTCTTAACGGGTTATTCTAGAATAACCCCTTAAGAGAGGAATAGTCATTTTTCACCTCGTTCGGTAGAATAAGGGGGATAAACTCCTCTATTCTATGTTTATCTCCCAACCAAATGGTACCTTACTTTATAAAAGCCCACTGAAAAACATATCTCAACATATTTACCAATCCTCCCTCTTTGCATGTTTCGCGTGTTTCACATCCTACATATTTGGTATGCCACCAACAAATAAAAATAAAGGGTTTTAAGGTATTCTTCACACCCCACCCCGGGTAAAATTACATTTTAATTATAAAATGGTTAACAACTTACGAAAACCCCTCAAATATAGGATATTGTAAAATTCCTCCTTAACTTTATTCTCTAAAGAGTATTATGAAAACAGTCCTTTTTATAAAAAAAATTTAAAAAATATCATAGATCCCATTTGGGGAGTATATCTTATACGTCATCGGTCTAATTGATGGGGTATTTTCACAGATCACATCGAGATGATTGATGAAAAAATTCTACTCATTAGATGAAGGGGCTGTAAAATTTACACTCATTTTTTGGTGTATGAATAATATTACTCAAAATAAATATATAGACGGTCCCTATTCTATCTATGTATGGCAGCTTGATCCTTCTACTTTCAATTGAGATATTTTACTTTCTCTATTTTATGCGGATTGCACGCACTATTAAGTGAGACAAGAAGGAAGCTAAAAAAGTGTAGTGTATTAATTTGATCCGGATGATTTGCTCCTAACACTTGAGTTGGAACTGAGACTTGATATTTGTTAGAATAGAAGGGATAGTGTTGGTTGATCCGCATAGAAGAGAGCATAGTAGATAAACCTGAAAACCTCTACTGGAAAGCCTCGAAAGTGTGAAAACACATCTTACTGGGACTTACTTTCCACCCTTATATTTTTCAGTGATCGAGCAAGTATTTTTTTATTTTTTTTGCCATTCCCATTGTTAGAAAGAACAGAACCTAGACCAAGACATGGAAAAAAAATAAAGGAACTAACCCTCTTATCACGATAGTTTTATAGAGTCAAAAGGGTGTTGGAGTACCTTCTTATATCATCTATGCCCCTTACCCGTTGAAAAAGCTATGGTAATTGTTTGAGTGACTAGAGAAAGTATTAAATATTTATTTTATATAAATATTTATATAAAATAAATAAAAATAAGTGAATTATTAATGGTAGAATAGTAAAATAATTAATTTATACAAATAGGATTAGGTATTTCTTGACATTTAGAGACTAAAATGTTCATATAAAGAGTACATGAACAAAGTTATAACATTGAGATAATACAGAGATTATCCACAGTTTTTATCCATTTTAAAAAATACACCCCCACCCATCTAAGGGTGGGGGTTGATTAGTAGGGAACCCCCACTCTTAGATGAGTGGGGGTATTAATCCTACACCCAAAATGGATGTACCAATAGCATATTTCTTTTAAAAGTGGCATTTCTTTTTTTTTTTTTTTAAGGCAAGTGATTAAGGAATTTATTTAAATTTTTTACAGTTAATTATATCAAATTTAATAGATTTTTATTTTTAAAATAAAATTAGCATATTTAATGGCTAACAGATAATAAATATATTAAATTTAATAATATTTTAAATTTAAGTAAGTAAAACTTGCAAGGAATGTCAAATGTAAAAAACAAAAGAGGTTGAGAGCCTATTTCAATGGCAACTGTAGTTGAGGGGTCTACGTATATTTTTTGCCTCATTAGAGCGCAATCCGTATCATTCTACGGATATCCCGTGTGGAGCACGAGTTCCTCTCTCTCTCTCTCTCTCTCTCTCTCTCTCTCCCACTCCTCTCCGGGATACAAAACCCTAGATTCCCGGCGAGAGGAGAGGAAGGGGCGTGGATGGATCAGTGGAAGTCGACGGAGAGCTTCTTTCCCGCCGACCAGTCGCCGACGGCGGATATCGCCGGCGACGTCTCCCGTTGCCGCTCCGGCGACGCGGCCCCCGATCGGTCGCATAGCCCGTGCCCTAATCCCAGGTTTGGTTCAATTCGCTCGATCTTTGTTTCTTGTTGAATCTTTAGGAACAAATTTGGTTAAAGTTGTGCTGAATTGGATAAAAGTATCAATTTGGAGGACAAAATCATGTGTTTTTGTCATTGGAAGGTGTAATTTTGGCATCTGGATTGATTCGAACTTAGATTGGATTGCTTCTGCTTAAAGCTTTAGATGCTGTGAGAGAAGCAAATGTTCCTCTCACATGATCTCTGCCTTATGTCAACTGGACTAGCTCTGTTATTGCAATGTAAAGTGTTAGAAAAGTGACGTCACTTTTGCAGGAGCTGCAACTTGGCCAAATGAACCCTTGGTCTTTTTTTTTTTTTTTCCCTTGTAGTTTGAATAGCATTCGAGTCACTTAATCTTGGTAAAGTCCTGAACATGGTTGGTATTCAGTTGGTAACATTAACGAGGAAATAGTAATTGATAATCTCGTCGACCATTTTTCCTTTCTTTGCTTGTTCATTAAGTAGGTAATATAACTTTTGAGCAAAATTTATTTGAGTTGTTACCTGTTAATATATTTTCAAACCAACAAACTAGGCAAGAATGGCATTATAGATTACATTACCTCAGCATTATTATCTCCTTGAAAATCTTCTTACATGTTTATACCATAGATACTTGCGCTTACGTAAGTATTTGTAGGTATTTGTACTACATGTACTTGCACGTATGAACCGAAAAAAAAGTGCTTACACATATGTATCCATATTTTGTAATTCTATTGAAGTTTATTGATAACTTAAGTTCCCACCTGCTCCTTGTGTATGATTATTAACATACGCAGTTTTCAATTGAGATGCATAAGCACCTGCATGTATACCTGCTTACTATACAATTGTTCAATAGTTTCTTGATAACCTGCTGTAGCCATCTTTTAACGTTTTTATATGCAAGGGATGCTTAAGACGGGTTGTCTTTAGCTAAGAGCACCTTAGACTATAGGATGCAAATGCACAGAGGAGGACAAAGTTCCTAGATGCTAGAGGTGGCTAGGCAGATTTAGCGATCAAAGCATCTCAAAATTGAGAAAAATTAGAAAATAATCTTACTTATTATGATGAAATAGCATTTCAATTTAGAACTTTGTGAATTGGATTGGCAAGTTACCAACATTTAATTCTGGGTCTAATTCAATATTATCTTCCGTGCTGCCAAAGTAAGGTGGCTGGATTCCTAATGCAGCTGCTTTTTCTTTTTTGACAACTACTAGATAATGATAATTAAAGGGTTTCTTAGAGTTATCCGTTATGAATGCATATGATTTTATGTCAACAAGACTTATTCTCTATTGCTACTCACTTTCTGAACATTGATGTACTAATTTGTTGCTTCTAACATTTTTCAGCCAAAGGGTAGAATATGAAGCCAGAAGTACTAGTGCTGCACGAAAAGTTCAGAAAGCTGACCGTGAAAAATTGAGGAGGGACCGACTAAATGAACAATTCCAGGAATTGGGAAAAGCTCTAGGTACAATGCGATTTCACTTTTACATTTACAACATTGTGGGAAAATTGACCTGCACACACAAATAGTAATTGATGCAGCGGAAATATAGTAACTCGAATAAAAGCTATATCATTCTGAAATTAAATGTTCTGATGCAATACAAATAAGTGGCAAGAAGAAAATAAATAAATCGAGGAATGAAAGAACCTATCAGGCTGCTCGGAGCCCTTAGGACTTCTTTTATCTTCAGAAAGTCATCTGGAAATAATATTTTTAATTCATAACAAATTATGGTTCAGCCCGGCTCAATTCTAACCCAAAACCACCATCAGTCAGCCTATAGATTTGAAAGGACAACATCACAAGACACTAGCGATAAACGGCAGCGAGAGGAAGGCGTAGAGGAGAAGAAAACCCAATATAGGGCAACAGAAGAAGCGAAGGGAGAGCGCCCAATGCAGAAACAGCAAGAAGGCAATGGGAGAGTAACAGTTCGCCCATAGCATGAAGAACACAAGAGGAGGAGCAGAATAGCCAGCAATAGGAAAACAATATCAATCGTCAATCCCAAAAAGTCAGCAGAAGTTCTCAATTTATATGATAGATCAACTTACGTCCGACTAGGAATAACATGGGTAAAGTGGCTCAGCAATCGGGCTATAAGTTAGACCAGCTAGGGTTTAATAGATTTTAAAGTTTTATTGAACCCCAAACCCAACCATAAAGCCCCATTGATGAAATCTGAACCAAAAGTCTAAATGGGTAAGAATTGATCCCAATTAGAAAAAAACTGAGTGCGCAATTAATTAAGGTTAGACTGAGCCGAACTTGAACTGCTCCTACAACCCATTAAAAACTAGCGAATACGCCAAAATAATTTTGGCTAAGATAGAAATCTTTTCAAACCCCTCGCGCAAATCATCTAAAAACAACTAAACAATCAAAATAAAAATAAAAATTCTTAAGCAAAATTTTAAAATAAAAGAAACAATAAATAGGACAAGGCTCATCCTTGAACTGAATCATTAATCAACTCGACAAACCCATTTTAACTAGCTAATCACATATCTTAGCCATTTTGTGACGTACGTATTTTTATCTTGTGCTGTCAAACATTTGGATAGAGATTTTAAATTTGGATTGTATTTGAACTCTCAACAAAACGTCAAACTATGTCCTTGATTTCATTCACTTGTTCTTGTTAATAGACATGGTTGAACGATTTTAAATGATATCTTGTAGCTTATTGTCAATTAGTGCTTTCCCTGTGATTGGCATAATATATTTTAGGGAAAACTTCAAATACCACCCCTGTGGTTTTGCACTTTCTGACTTTAGTACCTATGGTTTAAAGTGTATAACTTTAGTACCCTGTGGTTTTGTTTTTCTCTTTTCGTTGTTCCTTTTGTTAACTTTTTGTTAAATCATATGGAAAAAATTTCAGATAACCCACCTCTGGTTTATCGAATATTTACTTTAGTACCCTGTGGTTTTAACTTTCTCACTGATTTAACGAAAAAATTAACAAAAGAAATAATGAAAAGAGAAAAACGAAACCACAAGGTACTAAAGTGATACACTTTAAACCACAGGGTACTAAAGTGAGAAAATGCGAAACCACAGGGGTGGTATTTGAAGTTTTCCCTATATTTTATTGTGACATAATCATTTTTTTTTATGTTACTAGGCTATGTTTCAATCATGTTGGTCTCTAACTTTGAAGATAAAGTAGTAAAATACCATATACTGACAGCTTAAGCTTTCAAAGACAAGCGGTTATTTCTCAAGATATTATAGCAGGAGGTCTTGAGTTCAAGTCTGTCCAATCGTCTATTCTTATTTGATTTCCTCCCATTACGTATCTAGTCTACTTTCTGGACCTATCAAATCATCTTGAGCGCGTAGATAAGGTAGGGCATTGGGTATAAAATATTAAAACACTGCTCTCTAGCAGCTCAAGCTTTTAGAAAAGAGACAAACAAATCTTTCATGCTAAGTAACTGAAGTTTTGAACCACCATGTTTATTAGTTAAAAAGTCATTGTTAAACTTTGTTTTTACCATGTGGCCAACAACAACGATGAAATTAAATGGATCTACTTTGGTCTTTGCATGCTTTATATAGTGGTAAGAAATGTGTCCTATAAATGAACTTCATGATAACTAATTCTTTTTGTTAGAATGTTTTAGTATTTTATTGACATCATGGATTTATCTAGATGGTAAAATATAACAACTAATAAGAGATTTACCTGTCAAAGGTCATTAAGTTAGGAATTCAAATATTAGTGGCATCCCAGAGTTCCTTCTTTCAGATAATTCTGACTAATGTTGATTTGTTTCTTTATTTAAGTGGAGAAGCAACAGTAACGTTTTTGGAATTGGATTGGCATGAGCTCAGAAACCTTTAAGCTACACAATTTTTACACGAAAATAAACTTCAACTGTAGAGGCCTGAAAATCAAAATCAAGACTTGGACATTCTGCATGATCTAAAATATCTATAGACTTGTATACAAAAAAATCACTTAAGTTTTCAAAACATGTATCCCCTGCATTGAACAATGACCACTGTAGAAAACTTTAGACCTTTGATTTTGATAGTTCTTGTTTGATGGTCATTTGAAATGTGGTCCAAAATTTGCGGCTTTCTGCATTAGCGTTTTATATATTATATATAACTTCTGTTGGTGTGAATTACAATTTTTGAACCTCTAAGGTTGGGTTTCTTACAAGCCTGTAAGTAGTGTCTGTGTCATTTGGTCCCTACTCTTTGAAATCTGTATTTCCCATATCAGGTTCTAATGTAATACAAAAATAATTTTGTATTACAAGCTACTTATAGTTTGCCTATGTGGTTGAAATGAAATACAGATCCCGATCGACCCAAGAATGATAAGGCTACCATTCTCACTGATACCATCCAGATGCTTAAAGACTTGGCTGCTCGAGTGAACAGATTAAAAGCAGAATGTGCTTCTCTCACTGAAGAATCACGCGAGGTAACATCATCTCAATTTCGAAAAGTTAGAACTTTTGGGGAGAAGATTACGGTCCTTTACTGAACTGCAGCACGTTTTGAAGATGGGTACTTGAACTTTAAAATTGTGATTCATTACTTAACCTTACATTAGTATCTCTTAAGTTAGAACCTAATTGTATTTGTAACCTTCTGATGGATTTTCTGTAATGTCATACAATATTTTGGTACTTGACGGAATAGTCTATAACTTTTTTTCTTTGGAATAAAATAGGAATGAAAGTTCAGGTAATAAAATCAAAATTGGAGAAAGTTAAGAAATCCATTCAAAATGTACTACAGTGTAGGTAAGGTCTGTTAGTTTTTACCTAAACTTTTTCTTTTCCTTTGTATAGTTGACACAAGAGAAGAATGAGCTTAGAGACGAGAAAGCCACTCTAAAAAGTGAGGTCGACAATTTAAACACTCAATATCAGCAAAGGATTTGGGCTTTATATCCTTGGGCTGCAATGGACCCTTCAATTATGAGTATATCTCCTGCGTATCCATTTCCAATCCCAGTTCCAGTTCCCTCAGCTCCACTTCCTATACACTCATCACTTCCACCGTATCCCTTTTTCCGAAATCCTAGTTCGGGACCCATTCCCAATCCCTGTTCTACTTTTATGCCATATTCTCAGCTTTGCCATCCTCAAGTTGATCAGCTATCGAGTCAACAGTCTCAATTTCCACACCCCAGTAGCAGTAGATCTCGTCCCGCTGGCCAACAAGATTCAAGAAGCAAGTCTTCTACTCACCAACAACCAAGTTGTGGAGGAGAGAGAAGTGATAATCATAGTGATGTGGCGACGGAGTTGGAACTAAAGACTCCTGGATCTGTGGGCCCTTCTCATTCAAAAATAGCAAACGATAAGGTAAAAGATTATCTGATTAGTACATAACTTGTAATGACTTCGCACCATTATATTTGTGCAAATGTGCATAGTTAGCAAGTGCCTATCTTGCCGGTTTCTTGGAAAAGCTTCCTACTCCAAAAAGCAGCAGTGTGGTATAAAGCAAACAAATAGTCCAAGCAGGAAGCTGGTAAGTAACTTCTGGTTTGCAAAGCGGGAGCTCCAATCTAAAGCTTTCGTTCATTGCATGAGAAGCTATTAAACAGATTCTTAATGAAAAGCTATTACTGCATTCTCATGGATCTTTACTTAAATAACATTTTTGCTGAAGCTCCAGGCAGGACAAATGGGCCCTGAATGTGATGCAGTAGTTGGGCCGTGAATGTGATGCAGTAGTTTTGGATTTTACTGCACATTGTGCTTCATTGCAGAACAAACAGCACATTAGAGTAAAAGTTCCTAGCATAGTGACTGTTATTTATTGTAGGATTTATCTTCTGAAATGAGGAAAGGGAAACAGAGGCAGCCGGAGAAGAAAGAGAGCGGTTTTGCTACAGAGCGGAGCAGTTCAAGCCGGTCTTCTTCTTCCAGTGGTGGTGTGCAGCAGAGCTCTTCTAACAGTGTTGAGGATGGCTCGGTTGCTGATAAATAGCTAGACCTGAGCAAATGGCTTGAAGGGATGTGTTCCGGCCAAGCCTGGTTTTAGGCCTAGACGAGACTAGGTCGGGTCGGATCAAATAGAAATAATCTTGGGCCAGGCAGTAACAACTGAGGAAAGAAACAATGTGTGCTCCACCGGATTTTATCAATCCTCTAAATATCAGGCCTGGGCCGGTCAAGTGAGTTTGGACTGGTCGAACGTGTCAGGCCGGATTTGCTCAAGGCTATCAACAATTATCAAAGAGCTCAACTTTGACAACCGTGAACCACCATTCTTGCTGAAGCGAGACCAAGTTCGATGATTCAAGCATGGTTCTTCTAGCATGAAACCGTCAAACATGCTAAACAACGTGAGCTCATCATAATGAGAAAATCCGCTCTGTTGGTGATTCCACATTGGCTAGGAACCAATAACCTGATATCATATGAGGTGTCTCATAAAGAAAGCTATAGTATTTTCAAATAGAGAACGGCAAGAAGAAAATAGTGTTGCTTCATCGGCAATACTTTGATTGAATTGTTGTATATGATTCGTACATGTATAACCATCCTAAAGAAAACCCTGTGACAACTTGCTGTGTACAATCATGGAATTTGTGCAAGTAATTGGACTGTGAACTTGTAAATATTTACTAAATTATCAGTGGTATCTCCAAATTTCTTGTGGTTGATCTCTGCTAGTCTGATATTTTTGCTTGTAAATTCTACATGGAGAAAATTGTAGGGAAAATTGTGCTTCTCTTGCTAATATCTTATCATATATTTATCATGAAAATGTTGTCATTGCTATTCAAAGTTTGGAAAAGATATATGACATGATTTGAAAATCCTTCTCTTTCATGCAATCTATATATTAAAAATAAATTAAAATAAAGAGCAATGGAAATAGCAGAGGACGGGACTTCAGATTCGAGCTGTTGAACGTATTATATTGTTGTACGAATTCTTAGGTCGTCTTTGCAATTGCTATTGTTTCTTTTATTTCTCATACAAAAGTTCTATGTGAAAGTATGTGGGAGTGGATGGTAATAGTCAGTATTTTTTGTATCTGTCTATAAGCATATATGAAAACTCAAAATCTAAAGAGTTTTTAAGCTTTTGAGCTTTATCCGTGATTCACGGTAGAGTGGGATCCGTGTAGGGTACTACTCCGTCCTGCGTCCTTAACCTTCCTTTTTTTTTTACTGCTGTGATTGCTTCCCTTTTGCCCATACGGAAAATCGTCCGTCCTTTCCCTACTCTTCTCCTTCTCCGCCTCCTTTTTTTACTGGTTCTTCTCTCTTTGTTCTGTATTTTTCTCCCTCCTATTTTCTTGACGACTATGACGGCTCATTTTTTGCGTATACTGAGGTACTTCCTTTCCTTCTGACTTCTTAATGTTATCCGCCATGCTAACAAGATTTGGTCAGCAACGCAATGCCGCATAATGCTTTGTAGTACATGCAGCCGTGGTGATCCCCCTCTCCGCTCCTGTCCTCTTTAGAGGCTTCATTGCTTGGTACTATTAGCATGGTCCGGCACACCCTCATTTGGTATCTAGACAATTATGTGTCGTTCGAATACAGACTATTTTGAATTTTCTATTCATATATTTACGGATGAATTTTTGCTCCTGTTATATTTTACATTGATTTTCTGTGCTTGTTGCTCTAGGGAATTATTAAATTTGATAGTTTGGCAGCTTGTTTGGTATTTTTCTGCATTTTTGCTATCAAACATTATTATTATTATTTACTACTTTGATTTTATTTGTTATTTCTCTTTGGAAAACTTTTTCATTTTTGAGAGAGAGAGAGAGAGAGATAGCAATTTACCTACTCCATTCTCTTTTTCTTTTCTTTTCTTTTTCTTGAGAGAAAGTTAGCAAGCTACCCACTTTATTCTCTTTTTTAAAAAAATGAACTCAGGTAGAAGTGTGATGCAACTATTCTTCAAATTTGGGACCTCGGATGCCAACCATCAAAACCCTTAGCCAATTGTGCTAGGTACGATCAATACTTCTGCTTTCTTCTTATATGCTATTTTGAAGATTGTTGTTAAAGTATAGTCTATGTTAGCTCTTTGTGTGCCCTATACTAATTTCTTCTTATTTGTTTTCCCTACTATTTTTTGAATTTTGTTTGTTTACCTTCTTTTTTAGGAAACTTTTGCTTTCTTTCTATTTGTGTGCTTGCTTTTTGCTGTTTGTTGTTTCCACTTTTATATGATGGACTAATTTTATTTGTGCTGCTCTTCTTTGGGTTTTGTACTTTTGTCCGAAATTAATCTTTTGCTTTTCTTCGTGGTTTCTACTCTTTTTTCCTGATTTTTCTGGTGGTTTTATGATTTTTTTTGTGTTGAATTATCACCTTTTTTTAGGTTTAGGATTTTACCCCTATTTTTGTGGCCTAATATTTTCTTCCGGATATTTTTTTTTGCGGCTTAACCCCACAGTACCGATCCTCATATTAGAGTAATATCTTTACCTTTTTCTCCTTTGAGGTGATTATTGCACAGTACACTTTATGTTGTTGCTAAATGTATGCTCTACGTGAATTTTATGCTGTTTTGTTGAGTTAGTTATGAATGATAGTATATGGGTTAATTCAATCCTCTGTTTTGATTTTCTCTTGCTATATGCTTATGGATTAATTTTTGCTCCTTTATATTATATGCTGATTTCATGTTTAATATGTTGCAAGTATGATCTACGCGAGTTTTATGTTGTTTTGTTTAAGTTAGTTATGAATGATAGTACGTAAATGGGTTAATTCCATCTTATTTTGATTTTCTATCTCTATGATTATAGATTAATTTTGCTCCTTTATATTATATACTGATTTCGTGTATGATATTTTGCTAGTCAATTTGATAGTTTTTGCGCGCTTTTCTCCAGAAAAATTTTCTTATTTTTTATGTAATGATCCGACTTACTAGCAATAATAACTCGTTGGGTCCAAACAACTGACCTAAAATGCTTAAACTCAGTTATTATTATTAGGATTATGATCCTTACATACTTAATTACAAATTTATTTTTCATCTGATCGGGGGTTGTTGGGGCGTTACATCTCATCATTTCTTTAGCCTTGTCTCTTTATTTCAAAACAAGGAAATGCTGCGCTCCTACTAATTTTCTGCTCTTTTCGTGCTTTGATTAGGGAGAAAAAAAATGTTTTGTGGTCTTTTCTGGTGACTTTATCTCTGCCGTGGCGAATGATTGGGATATTTAATTTTTGGGGGGGATTTAGGACTTGAGTACATGGTTGTCAGTTCAATGTTGGGCAAAGATATTTCTTATATGCAAATGTATGTCCAGGATTTAGTGGTGGTAGGTGGATTGGAATAGTAGTTAACCTTAGGGCTAAGAAACTGATAGCATCCCTAAGAAATATCTTTGTCGAACATTGAGATTCTGTACTTTTAAAAGCACTAAGTCATTAATGTTTGTAGGTTTCAGCCTTTGGATGAAGATTTGTAGGATTAGGATAATAATGGTCCCCTAGAGTTAGATGTTTGGTTAGTAGAAAATCTAAGGGGTGAAGTTAGTCAAAGAGATAGATCTAATGGTGGAAAAAATTACAAGCATCAAGTGCTTAGTGCTTTTAAAAGCACCATAGCTGAACTCTATATATACATATATATATAGAAAGAGAGGGAGAAACAGAGAGAGGCTTGTGTGCTTTTAGAAGTACGGTGGCCTCCGTGCTATCAAATCGTTTTCAATGTTATGACTTTCGAATTGACGTCGGCTCCATTAGACTTAATTTAGAGTATTCCAAGTATCTAGAAAATAAATTTTATAATTTTTTAGTATCATTTATCTAGTGCTCGAAGGGGCCCAAAATTAACAATTTTAATGATCATGGTGAGCTGTAACTAAGTTTAACGATACAAAATATTCAAATCATATGAAATTTTTATTGAAATGTTCTATACTATATAAAACAAGATCAATATTTTTTATATAGAATTTTAGTGTCATATTATCACCTTTTATGAAATTTTTATTTTCAGTTGTTAATTTTGAGCATTTCGATCACTAGGTAAGTGAGAACGAAAAATCGTAAAATTTATTTTTTAGATACTTCTAATACTTTATATCAAGTCTAACGGAGCCAATCTTCAATTTGAAATCCCAACATCGAAAACGGCTTGATAGCATGAAGGCCACCGTGCTTTTAAATGCACGCACACAAATTGGCCGGTATATATAGTGACCAATAATAATATCTTCAGTAGGATGTAGTGACAAATATCCTAAGCAATTTCGATACTAGGTATTTAAATTCAGTGACCAATAATAATAACCTAAAATGTCTTCTCATTACTAATTAAAAATATCTTAATTTGTAAACATCAAAGATTTAATTGAAGTATCTATTCTAATAACATTGAGTTGAAGATGCACTATCTTTCATTTTTTGAATAATAAATAAAAAATTGCAGAAGTTCTAATTCCCCTTCATCACTCGACCCGATCGACTAGAACTGATCTGGAGAATTATATAAAAATGTTCTTGTTAATTATAGTTTTGTCCTATCTGATCTGATGCAGCACCTTAATTACAGTGCTCCAATATTAATAACATCTCCACACACGTAAGTTTCTGAAAATTAAACCGAGCCAAAGAAGAGACCTAATAAGAAACTCCCTAAATATTGGCGGAATTAGTAACATTATTATGATTTAGAAACGATCGAATAACTTTATGGCAACATAACACTTAAAATATTGGTTTTCTCTCACGCTCCCCTCTATCCCACAAGGAACAGCCATTTTATAATGGCGTCCAACTCTCTAAAGATCATAACAAATGCAATTAGTCCCATATCTCCTACCATCTTCCTTCTTTTCCTGCAACTTCTTGTCGCACCACCAGGCGTGAGAGGAGGTCATCTGAAGAACCGCGGAGCGTGGGGCGCGGTCGTGCCAGCTCTGATAGTTTTTGGCGATTCGATTGTCGACCCCGGCAACAACGACCAGCTCTTGACCGTCGTCAAAAGCAACTTCCCTCCCTACGGCCGAGATTTCCCCGGCGGCCAGCCCACCGGGCGCTTCTCCAACGGAAAGATCACCCCCGACTTCATAGGTACGTACATGCATATTACGTACGTACGTGCATTATTTTTATGAAACCATGCATTCATGTGTGAATGCATGCATGGGCAAATCTTTCTTAGTCTTTTCAGCAAAAAGAAAAAAAGCAGAAAGATGTTAATAATAAATAAACGGTCTTCAAGTTTTTCTTTTCTGGAAATTATGATAAATTACTTTGTAAATAGCGTACAAAAATTTCGATTCAGATTCTTGAAAGGAACTAAATTTAAAATCATATATAAGTTTGCAACCATGAAAAATTTTGGTAGCGCCAATTTATCACTGGATTGCTTGTTCAGTAGACCAAATTAAAGGACAATTGCATGGCTTATATATTTTACGTAATACATATATATGCATAAATGGCAATTACATTTATTCTATCTATCGCAGACACTTCTATAAGTCTCGTGTGTCCGTGTCGGATACGCCTGTGTCTGTGTCAGACTCGTATCCGATGCGGACACGCCATGAATATCGTTAGATGTAGATATATAGCGCATCTCATTAAATAAATAAAGATATATTTTTATTTTACATTTTTTATGCATATATAATGTAAGCAAATATATTTTAGTTTTTTTTAATGAATGCATACAAATTTTTTTGGAATGTAAATAAATTATATATGTTTGAGATATGTTTTTCCTTAAAATATATGAATTATTATCAACAAAAGTTTTATTAATTTTCATGTCCATGTTTTAATATTTTGGAAGCCGTCGAGTCGACATGTCCGAGTTATGTAATGTTCCGTACGTGTCTCGTGTCCCGTGTCCGTATATATGTGATTCCTAGCATTTTGTTGACGTTCTTTTCTCATCAGCTTCAAGCTTTGGATTAAAGGACCTATCATTTTGTTGACGTTTTTTTTTCCATCAGCTTCAAGCCTTGGATTGAAGGGCCTATTACCGGCATATTATGGCACCAATCTCGGAGCTCACGACCTTCTCACCGGCGTCAGCTTCGCATCCGCCGGGACCGGATTTGATCCCTTCACATCTACTGCCGTGGTGCGTGCTTTATTTTTTTTTGAAGTTTTGGTTTCATAAGGCGCATAACTCCTCTACTACTTAATGGACAATTAATTACAAATCTCATAAAAGAGGAAGAGTTAGGAAATACTTAACTTACTATATTAATCATGGGAGAGTACGTTACTCTACCATGAAAAAAGAGTTTGTGATCGATGGGTGGTTAATGTACCTGAGAATTGATCAGAATGACCATGGAATTAATTAATGAACTACATTAAGTTTTCCTAGTTTTTGATCCCAGGCGAATGCACCTACGGATTAAATCTTGTACTTATTGTCTTAAATAGATTTAAATTTTACTTACAAATGGTTTGATTAATTGTAATATTTTTTATTTCATTGATAAGCTTAGATTATACATATAACTAAGAAGAAATATGTTGCACAGACATTAATTGTAGACATAACTGTTGGCAAAATTTCTTTCTAAAACTTTTAGTAAAATATCATTTTAAACAATTTCAAACAAAAATAATTAAACTTCAGTTTTTAAAAATCGCAAGCAAGAGTTTAATAGCACTATAGAGATGTAGATGATAGATAAGGCCTGTGAGTCGAGACGTGCGAGAGCGCTGTCCTAGAAGCGTTGGACCAAAAAATAAAATATCTCACCAAATTCTAATAGATTTATAAATATCTTTTACATGTTCCAAGAATCTCTCTCCTTCCTTTAAAGGATAATAAATATTCCTATTTTTTTTTCTTTTTATAGCAATTTTACTCTACCCGTCCTTTGGAAAAAATTTTGCCACTAGCATTAGAATAGAATTGTTAATTTTTATATGTGGTGAAAATCAATTATATGTTGTCTCAAAATAGAATAAAATTTTAAATTATTTTCTTTTAACTTTTATATTTTTTCTTATTTTATTACCATCGATAAACTTAAATATTTTTAAAATATATTTCTAATTATGTTAGATATATTATGATAATGATGAAACCAGTACTATCAAGATATTAACCGCACTACTAAACATACATGATGTATCTAAATTACTCACAATCAAGAAGTAGAAAGTTTGGAGTAAATAAAGTAGAAATGAAAAATCCAAGCACAACCACAGTAATGCAATAAGATTTACGTGGAGATTACAATGGAAAAAATACCCTTCTTGCTACACCTTCTTTGAATTAAGTACTTTCCGAATCCGCGAATCTCGCTTTGAAATGCCTCTTAGAATTCCTCCAATCAACCTTGAAAACTTTGAATCAAGCAAGAAGAACAAGAGAGCTTCTTCTTCTCCAAACCTCTCTCCACCTTTATTTTCTATGTCAAGAAAAGGGAACCCTTAGAAAGCAAAATAAGAACTCTCTCTCAAAATCCAGTGAGAATCTCTCTTATAATATCACTTCGCCCAATATACAAATGGATCAACTAAAGCCATGGTGGATCTAGAAATTTTGTTTCATATGGTCAATATATAAGGTAAAAAGAATATACAAAAAAATTTAAAATAAAAGTGAACTAATAATTAATATTGTATAAAAAAATACAATTTCTTTTACAATTGTTCTTGACGTGTCTTCATATTTTGAAGACGTTGCATGATACTCTCATTGAAAATACCGTCAAATGCATCTTTTTCTATATAACTAAATGGACTTTTTGCACCATCCTCAGTGGGGTCAATGGACCCCACTCAGAACCATATATATGCATCCGCCATTAAATAAAGTTCAAACTGACTGCTAGCTAGCCCATTATATGAGTTATTGAATTAAACCCAAAATGAATCAAATAGGCTAATAGGTGAATTTGATATTACTAATCCAACATTAGATAATCTAATTTTACTTTTATTCGACGTACATGTAGAGCACACGTAGTTTGCTAGTATATTCAAAATTATATACCTAGAATTCTCGGTTAAATAATGCAACTCAACAAGTTTCATTGCATGCATGCATTTAGTTGAGCGTATTATATATTCTTCTTTTTTTTTAAAAAAAAGGTGTGATCTTATTATTCTGATTATACCATTCTTAATTTTACTTATCAGCACATTTCTTCTTTCATTAATTTGCATGCATGTCAGTTGGTCATACCGATGTCGCAGCAACTCGACTTGTTCAGAGAATACATAGAGAAATTGCGAAGCATAGTAGGCGAGAAGAAGGCGGCGAGCATTATCGCCGGCAGCCTCTATATCGTGTGCGCAGGAAGCAACGATGTGGTTCAATATTTCAACAATCCCTTCAGGCATCTAGCAGAGAACATACAGGACTACAGTGAGTTCTTGGCCCAGAGCGCTTCATCCTTTCTCCAGGTACAGATCCTAGCTAACTATCTATCAATATTAACCATCTAGCTGAATCTATATATAAAACTTGTCAGGAAAGACTAGTTATATTGCTTCACATTTTCTATTATGTTCATGTTTATTAAAAAAATGAAGCATATAACATGTTATTAAAGAAAAAATTAAGTTGTTAGGAAAAAAATTTATTGAAACCCCTTGAACTTTAGCTCATTTACAAACAGACATCTAAATTTTCTAATTTGGAAATTAGATCTCCTAAATTTTATCAAATAATTTAATAGATCTCTCTTTTCTATCATAATTATTAATTATATTGTAGTTTTGATCGCATGTCATGCGCCTAACCTTGTAAGACTCCAAAATATGAAAATTTTGTTTTCTCTTTCAATTTTGATAATTAAACATGAGGATTGAAGAATAGCATGAATCTAACTTCCATTTGAGTTATTTTTTCTATGCTAGAATACGAAAAATACATTGTTTTTGTATTTTGAAAATTTATAAGATTGTATGCAAAGTAAGGACCAAAATAACTGTATAATTAATAACTTGTGAGACCTCAGATAGTCTTATATATAACATATAATAGAGCTAAACTCTTAACCCGGCTTAAACATTTTGGGCGGTAGCTAGGCCCAAGAGGTTAAGAGAGTTAAGCGTGCTAGGGCGGGAGTAGTCCTAGGATGGGTGACCCCCTGAAAAGTTGGGACGTCACAGTTGGTATCAGAGCTAACACATCGCCCGATACTTGTGAGTCTGAGCCTGACGAGGACGTCAGGACTTAAAGATGGAGAGATTGTGAGACCCCAGATAGTCCTATATATAAGATATAATAGGGCTAAACTCTTAACCCGGCTTAAACATTTTGCGCGGTGGCTAGACCCAAGAGATTAAAATAGTTAAGCGTGTTAGGACGGGAGTAGTCCTAAAATGGATGACCCCCTGAAAAATTGGGGCGTCACATAACTTTAATTGAAAAAAGGGGCATAATGAACAATGTAATAAAGTTATGTTTTTTTGTGTGAAAGAACTAAAGTTGAGAGGGTCTCTATATATACATTTTACCTAAACTTTGTTACTTTTATTACTATATCATGATAGGTTGGAAAAGTTGAAAGAGCTGTACGTACCACAAAATATTAGAAATCATGGACTTTTTGCCGAAAAATGTACAAAATCCAAAAAACTGATATAACTAGTTAATTATGACTCTCATAATTTTCTTAATTACACACAAGATACATGTTTTCTCTCCTCTATTTATTGTGTGATTGTTAATTTTCCTGGATCGTATTAGTAGGGATGATTATCTATATATCACTCAAAACTTCTGAATTATCTTATATACTCCTATTTTTTTTTTTTTCAAATATATTTCATATATTTCTCCGTTATTCAAAAATATCATTGCTGTTAGTATCCGTTTAGTCATCTCGGGTTAAACTCGGATAAAATTTCTACTAGAATTAAAAAACAAGTCAAAATACCTCTTTTACCCCTAATTAACTTAAGGGCATGTTTGGTTGGTCGAAAGTGAAGCACCGAAAGTGTCACTTTTAAAAAGTGACGTCTTATCTGATGTTTGATTTGCGAAAGTGAATATAAAAGTCACTTTACAAAAGTGAGCTGATAAAGTAAGTTATAACTAAATCTCACTTATTTTACTTCGGCTCAAAAAATTCAGAAGTCACTAAAAGTGGAGAGCTTAGCTAAGAGGTTATATTTAGTCTTAACTTTAATCTTTGATTTTATTTTTAAATTTGAATTTCACTTTAAATTTGAATTAAAATCATGATCACATTTTGAATTTTATTTGTAAATTCAAATTCAACATACAATTTTTAAATTCAAATTTGTGACTTTATATTTAAATTTAAATTTTTATTTTTCTTTAAATTTGAATTCTAGAATTTAAATTTAAAGTTAAATTTTAGTTTTAAAATTTAAATTTTAATCAAATTATTTTTAGCTAAGAACTTCATTTGAACTTTGAATTCAAATTATTCCAACTATGAATTCATATTATTGAGTGAAATTTGAATTTAAAATTTAAATTTTTAAGTTGAAATTCAAATTCAAATTTAAATTTATTATTTACATTTAATTGCAATAATGAGTTTCAGTTTGAACTTTGAATTCGAATTATGAATTCAATGTTCAGTTCGAATTGTCATTTAAACTCAAATTTTAATTTAAATTTAAATATTAATTCAATTGTGAATTCATATTTGAATTCAGAATTTAAGATTAAAGAGTAAATTAAAATATGATTCAAATTATGAATTCAAATTTGAACAAATGTTCTAATTTCTATATTGAACTTTTATTTTAGAATTTAATTTCAGTTATGAGTTATAACTTAGACTTAAAGTCAAATTGTAAATTTAATTTATGTCTTAAATTTTAATTATAAATTCAACTTAGATTTAAGTTTAAATTTAAATTTTGAAATATAATTTGAATTCTAAATATAAATATAAATTTAATTTTTAATATTTAATTTAAATTGCGAGTATAAGTCTTTTGTTTATATTTTTAATTAAAGAATAAAAATTATAAACTCTAGTTTTTCATGTTTTACTTTATAAGCCAATCAAACAATCGAATTGTAAAGTTACTTTTGTAAAAGTCACTTTTGCAAAAATAACTTTTTTCACTTTAACCACTTTCGGGCAACCAAACATGCCCTAAAGGCAAATACGAAAAGTTTGTAATGGTAGAAGGGTATATATTTGAGTGAAGAAAGTCAAAATACTTTTTTTACCCCTAACTTAAAGACAAATAAAAAAAATTGGTGACGGTAGAAGGATATATTTAAAAGGGCAAAATAATAATTTCACTGAGATAACAACTGTTTCCAACAATTCACTAACAGAATTTAATTATAGGGATATATTTGAAAGAACTTGGAACATTAAAAGAGTTGTTTTTTTGTATTATATATATTAGCCTTCAAAGAGTAGTAAATAAGAAAATCAGAAACTTTTTAGGGGTTATATAAGCAATTGCCTCTAGTTGGTATATCTGCAATGTTATATGGTGAACATGTGTAAACCCTACATCAACTATAAGGGCCTATAATTGGTTCATAATTTGTAATATTTTCGTAATTCTTAATAAATTATTAACATTCAATTCAAGTTGGTTCACAATTTGTATTATTCTAGTAATTCTTTACAAATTATTACCATTCAAATCAAGTTAGGTAGTTGTGAAAAGTTTTGGTAAAATACTAGAATCATTGTAGATTCCCTACTATAGTTGGAATACTAGTATAATTTAGAAATATAGATTACGATCAGTTAGGAGGTACTTATAGAAATCTTCAGTGATTCCATTGATAACATTGGTGGAAGCGTAACAACCTTTCAAACCATGTGGCATGATAATTTAGTAACAAACTTGTTATTCCAAATATAATATATACAACATCATCGAAATATAACAAACTTGTATCAAACAGCCCAAAGTGCATTTTAAATGGTGTGTAGCCTAAAGACTAAAATTCTTAATTTACTATCTAATCTTATAATGTACTTATTTCGAAGACAATTTTGTCAAATTCTGATAAAATTCAATACTTTTTGTTAATAAATTTATATAATAGTTTAAATAGTGGAATATTCTATTAATTAGATTACATAATATTCTGATTAGAGCTATGTTGGCTGGTCTATCTTTTCTTTGCATTGCCGATCTACGAGCTTGTTGCTTCATTTGGTGTTTAAGATGTATAGATTACACCGACCGTCCCTAGCGCAAGTGGCAAAGGGCTTGATGGTTGGTACCCGACGTTCCGAGTTCGAATCATAGTTGATTCACATTTCCAGCCAAATTTATTTCTATACGAAATAAACAAAGCGGGTAGCGTGCTATCTTTCTCTCAAAAAAAAAAAAAGTATAGATTACCTTTCTACCAACTTTAGCATGCAAATGGAATGCCACCAACTCATTTAGCATAATGTGGTTACAAACATTAATTACTACATAGCTAGGCATTACAGACACAAGATACGGAACAGAAAACTCGGCACAACTCAGACAACTCAGCAACTTCTAAAAAAACTAGAAACAAATACGACACGAACACCACTAATAAAATAATATTATTAATATCAAAATATATATTTATTATGTATAAAATATTAATTTTGCTAAAATATTATTATATTTCTCATATAATTGAAATTTAATAGTTCATATATAAAAAAGAAATTCTCCTTCATACATAATTTATTTATATTATTCCAAAAAAATTGTATGCATTCATTAATAAACCAAAATATTTATGACCTTACATTATATATGCATAAAAAATATAAAATAAAAATATTTATTTATTTATTTAATAGGATGCACTATAGATCCGTGTCGAACGCGCGTCCATGTCCTGTCCTCATCGGAGATGAATCCAACATGAATACTCCAAACTTATAGAAGTGTCCGTATAATACATAGCCGCACAGAGATGCGGCCTTTAGATGTTTAATTATACATCAGCAAAATTTTAGTAATTAGATCAATAGTGTCATGCATGTGCACTTTGTTGTTTAAGTACGGTTCCTGAATCTTCTAAATGCATATAGTATTTGTACGTATATGCTTAGAATCATAATCCTGATTTTTGCAATTTTCTCAAATTCACATAACAGTATTGGTTTAATTAAAAAGCTATCTAGTTTTATAATTGCATGGACCTGATTTAATTACCATGTCATATATAGAGCAAATGTAGTGAATTGCAACACCAAACTTGAAATAAGCGCTTCACGATTTCAACAATTAAGTACTCTTTTTCCAAGTTTACTACCATAGTTATATCATTCGAATTGTGATTGTCGCATTTCAATTTATTAATCTGCTATAGCTATAAGCACAAGTTGGACCAAATAATTTATTCAAAAACAATTAGCAGGGAACTTTAATTTGCCAATGTTATATTGGTTTGGTCTCTTTCAAATCTAAGCTAGCTTCGTGTCCGCCATGTTGGGATCTTTTTATAGTCTGAGTTTTTGATCAAACCCTAAGCTCAAACTTGAAGTTTTAGCGCTAAGGGTTTCCTACAGGCCTGATTGAAGGAAGGAAAAGAAAAAAAAAAAAGAAAAAAAGAAAAAAAGAAAAAAAAACCCAAGAACCAAAAAAATAACATGTTTATGTGCTAGTTAATTAATTTATCTCAAGCGAGAAACCCAATGTCTAATTACGTGAAAGCAACTATTAAATATATATCTACTTAAGAAGCTACTCCCCTTCAACACTTTATTTAATTAACATCTAGGCTTAAAATATTTTGGTAGACACAAAATATAAATTTGAATTAAATTAGACGTACTCTAACTCATGACTTCCTACTCTGATTCCATATTAAATTATATGAAAACAACAGTTTGTCTCTAAAAGCTTAAACTACTAGTGAATGGTATGTGTTTTTTATATTTATATTTAACACCCAGTTTTGTTACTATTTCAAAATGTGTGAGAGGCACGATTTTTCAAAGATTATCTTTCTTTCAGTACTATGTTTTGATGCGATAATAATATATTATTGTTATTTTAAAATTTAAATTAGTTTAGAAATGAAAATAGTTAAAGATCAAGTTTCGAATAATAACCTTAGCAATCTTTCACGCAATGCAAACTCTAGATCTTAATGAGTCATTTGTATGCAGCTCAGTTCGAACTTGGTTTGAAATTATGAGTTAGCTTGGGCTCGATCGATCAGCTTGAATATATATGAACCGAGTATACGAGCTTATCTTTGCTTGCTCATACTTTGCTCATTTAAACCAGAATTTGGAATTTTTGGTCTCTTAATTACTCTTCATTTTTGTCTCTCTTATGTGGTAGGAGTTGTTGAATCTCGGAGCACGCAAAATCGGTGTAGCAGGAATACCACCTGTTGGATGCGTGCCATCACAAAGAACACTCGCTGGAGGATTGTTTAGAGAATGCGTTGGCGATCGCAATGAACTGGCACAAACATACAATGCAGATTTGAACAAGGAGCTAGAAAGGCTAGCTACAAAATATAATGGAGCAAAGCTGGTGTACATTGACATCTACTCGTCGCTACTTGATCTAATTCAAAATCCAGAGAACTACGGTAAGTCGATCTCATCTAAACATGCAGTGTATAAGTAGGAAAGCACAACGTGAATTTTTTCATACATACAACATTGCCAGCATAAAAACTCGTAATCTTACTAGTCTGTACTCGTTTTTAGTGCCCTTTGGATCTTCAGTCGGATGTTGTGTCGAGGTCTTTATGCTAGATCATCGCAGGGGGCTACTAGAGTCTCTGACAATCATCCACGTTTCCCTTTAAAAATTCCGAAAACTTAAGTGAAAATCCCAGAGAGAATGTAAAGAGAGGAAAGAGCAAGAGGAATTTGAAAATCAAATTGGTGTCTTAATTCTGAAAGAGGGGGATCCCAATTATAGATGATTAGAATCCCTCAAAATATAATGATACTTACATAGAAATTAGGACTAGAATGTCTACTCATATGTTTACTAAAAAATATGTTTCTTAACTAATAAAAAATATATAATATATTTTTATTCTTAACTAATTAAAATAATTTTTTATCGACATCCCACGTGGATTGCGTTGAATTTGAATCGGCTAATGTGGACATCCATATATATGGCAACAATATAGAAAACCATCATCACTCTCATCATTATTAATTAGACACATCATTGCCATCTAAATATTTCCAGATGGAAAAAAGCAAACAAGAACACAACTCATGGAAGGATTACTTATAAGTATTGGTGCTAATCTTCATGCATGGTGGATATCAATTTGAAACCAGCCATTTGGAGAAAGATGAAATTGAAGAACCATGCAATATCTGGATAATCTTTTAGGAGAAAGATGAAAGTAAATTAATAATGATGACATATATTGATGTCACTTAAACATTTGATCTTAATAACTCTAAAAGTAAAGCACACTTGGATTGAATATATAATACAGGGACTGAAAATAAATTAATTGTCGTTACCATCGACA
Source organism: Puya raimondii (assembly GCA_016920855.1). Taxonomy (NCBI): domain Eukaryota; kingdom Viridiplantae; phylum Streptophyta; class Magnoliopsida; order Poales; family Bromeliaceae; genus Puya; species Puya raimondii. Next base: position 208,705,310 of record JABWPP010000050.1, on the reverse strand, counting down.
TCACAATCAAAATGTTGATAAACTTATCTAGCTACTAGACTCTCCATTTGATATCAACCATTTATATTTCTTTTCAAATTGTTCAAGCATAACAAAATGTTAAGGTAAGGAATTTTGTTTCCATGAAGTCAATTGGCTCTCTTTCGCACTTCAGGTTGCTCTTTAAGTTGAAATTTTTCAATATGTTATTATGAATCAATATATAATAGAGTATAAGAAATAGAGTTTGTAAAACTGCAGTTAAATTAGTTTCCTAAAGTCTTTTACTTAAATGCTTTTGTTATCCATCTTATAAATGTTTGTATAATATTATCTATGCTATCTTGAGTGAATCTTTTTTTTGAAAAAGCATTCAACTAATATGCTTAATACTGGATTATTGTGCAGGATTTCAAGAATCCACAAAAGGTTGCTGTGGTACAGGAACAGTAGAAGTTGGACCGTTATGTAATGGTTTAAGCCCCACGTGCACCAATGCTTCGGAGTATGTATTTTGGGACAGTTATCACCCAACTGAGAGAGCAGCAAAGGTTCTTGTTGATGAGATTATTAAAAAATATGGGAGCGAACTACTCTGATTTATAAGCAGCTTACTAAATAAGCTCACTAATAGAGCTATATATATAGTGGTTAGATTTTGATTAGACTTATTTTCAACTAGAGAGTAGAGGTAACAGAAAAAGGAGTAGGATTTTCAAAAATGTCTATAGACATAACTGTATGATGAGATTTGTTAGAGAATGTGAAACAATTATTGTTCTCCAAAAACTTAAACTAATGGAGAATAGTAGTTTTTTTTAATATTTACATTCAACAACTTTTGACGTTTGGACTTGAGAATTTTTTGATAAATCCAAAATATGGACTTGAAATAAATGGGAAATTAAAATAGAATAGAGGCTCTGCAGGATTCAAAATGGTCAAAAAAATAATGCAGGATACATGCCAATGATATAGATAATTAAGTCTTCTCAATACTGAAAAACATTTTTTTTGTTGGTAAAAATATTGACCATGATTTAATTTTCCCTTAAATTTTTCAAATCGAATATCAAAATCAGCATTTATGTTATAAAATTAAATTTTGACGTAAAAACACCCTATTGGATTGCTTTCCTGCATCCGTTACTATTTCTTGATCATTTCGCTGATATTAGTTTTCTAAATTGATAAAACATTGATCTAGATAGCTAGTTAGAAAATTTTGAATGTTCAGATGATAAATATTAAAATTTAAAATTTAGGTAATTACTTGCAAATAGGCAAAAGTTCAAATGGTTTTGATGCTTTCAACCCAAATTTTTATGCTCAAGACCTATTAATTAACAATAGAACCTTTGGATGAAATATCTACTGGAAATAAGATTGCAAGAAATTTGGTAAGTTTGACTAGAAGTATTCTCCTTTAGGGAAAATAGGAGTGCAAATTACAATTCATCCAGTGCATTTGTAGTACCCCTGGGGCCTAACTGACGGAATGACTGCAGTATTCTAGACTGTTCGATACTTCTGGAGAGGGTCAAGATAATCGGAGTCGTTTCGGCGCAAAATAGACGCGAAAACGGACTCGGAGCACCGAAGTAAGCTAAAACTGAAGTTTTGGGCGTTTGGAACTTTAGGGCGCCCGTAAGTGATGTTTTGGGCGCCCAGATGTTGAGTGCTCGTTCTCTGAACTGCTAAGTCATTTCGGATCCATGTTCGGGCGCCCGGAAAGTGGGTCCGGAAGTTTACCTCGTGAGTATCGATTCGTTTGACACGTGTAGGGTGGTAGGTGGGTTCCGCCGGACCAGGTTAGGGCGCACCGGACCGTGGGCGGAGAGTCCGAAGTGCTGGACTTGTGCAGGCTGGAAGAACCGGGCGCCCACTTCTTGGGTTTCGGGCCCCGAATGTGTGGATTTTTGCTGAGGAACAGGTTAGATGCAGTTTGTTCTTGAGGTCCATTTTACCCTAACCCTATGTCTATAAAAGATTGGGGACGACTCCCCTGAGGCTTTTTCTCCCCTTCTTCACAAGTGAACCCTGGATATTTGCAGTTTAGCCCCTCAAATCTCCCAAATTCCATCTATTTCCATTGAAGACCTTGGATCCCTGCAGAACAGCAGCGTCGACCTGTGGTGTTTCTACTTGTGTGCAGTGTGGGAGTGTCCAAATCCCACAAAACTTGATTTGTTGGATTGTGGACTCGTAGAGGAAGGCGTGGAATCCTTCCAATCACATTTTGGACAGGTATGTATGCTGTAGTTGCTATTTTACTGAACCCCTTATGTTCTTGAGCTGAAATTTGGGTTTTCCTTTGATCTTATGGATCCAAATCTCCTTGGAGCTGGGTTTTCGAAGTGAAGATTGATTTTCCCTCATCCCTTGCTAGTTTGGAGGTTCTTTCCACCTGAATTGAGAATTTAAAGGTGAGCGTTAGCTCAAATTTTGAGAATTTAGCTTAAGTGCTGAAATTTTGGACCTTTGATGGATTTCTTGGAATTTTGAATCCAGATTTTTGTGAGAAGCTTTGGAGAGGATTTGGATTGTTCCATCACTGTATTTGGGAGGTTTGTGTTCCTTTTCCCTGGGCTAGATTTGTTGGAATTCCAGAATTCATGCTAGAAGTGTTATGTACTTAGTTGCTGGAATTTCTGGATGCAGTGCTGGAGGGTCCAGAAGTGGGTCCGAATTAGTGCGAGGGCTTTTTGAAGATCGATTCGAACTCCGTTTTGGTTGAAATTTGGAGGGTTTGTTCTTGAGCCCCTGCTGGTGAGTTGGGTAAATTTTCACTGCATTTGGATTTCGGATTTGAATTTTGTCGCATGTTGAATCTATATTGGTCGTGCTGCCAGGCTGCAGTTTTGGGCTGATGTTCTGGGCGCCCAGAACTTGAGCAGGAGGATCCGTATCTTGGGTTGGCAGTTTTGAGCCCGATTTCAGCTGGCTTTGTTTGGAGGCCTTCCACTTGACTCCTAACCTTTGTTGGATAGCTTTCGAGGTGGGTTAATGTTACCGAAATCGCCGGATTTTCTCCTAAGTTGTAGAGAGTGCAGCATGTTGTTTTATTATCTGTTTGATCATGTTAGTAGCTCGAATTCATGAATTTTGCATGTGATTTATGAAATCTAAATTTGGAGCATAAATTGATAATTTATAGACATGACTTTACATGCTGAACTGGGAATTGACTTAGGAGAAAACTCGTGAACCTACAACCGTCACTTTTCGAACTATTATCAGATTTAGCTCTAGGAGCCATTTCTGTTCTTGTATCACCGATGTTAGTGCGAAGTGGATACTTAGTTTGTTGTAGGACGAGTTTACGCTCGTGCTGGGATGCCGAGCCTGTATTTACAGTGGGGTTAGACTGTTTTGTACTATCGGGTGCCGTCGGGGTAGACGGTGGACCCAAATTCTTGTTTTAGCTTCTGTTTGTGCTGAGGGCACGTGAGCTTGGAATCTTTGACCCATTCGACCCCTTTCTATTTGATTATAGCCTGCCGGAGCCTAATTGTTCTCGACAGAGATACGCTTACTAACTCGGTTGGGTAGCTCCCCCGAGTGCCGCTCCGGAGTGAGGCCTCTCATGCGTTGATGTCGCTGCAGATTAGTTGGATATACTTGGACCAGCTACCCTTTTTGGTAGTGTGCGGTGTGGCTAGGCAGTTGGCTGGACGAGCCTCTTTGGGCGGTTCCGTTAGATTGGGTCAAGGGTGACTATGCACTTGGGTGATGCATACTTGAGAGTTTGACTTGGATAGTGGTAGGGTAGTGGCATTTCAGCTGTTGAGTTTATTCCAGCTTACTTTATTATTTCTTTACCTACCAGCTATACTGTTAGTCTCGTAGACTTAGTGGGTGGACCGTTGAGGTCGGTAGCGGTACCCACTGAGGACTACTTCTTTTGATAGTAGTTCTCACACCCATTGTTGCCACCTTTTCTTGCAGAGCCTTCGCCTGTTGCCGATGCTGCTTCCGTTCCTGCGGATCGAGGTAAGGGAGTCGCGAGCTAGATCCCTACCATTCCCTATTGTTCCTAGAGGAGGACCCTACTGGAGATAGTTTTATTTTGAGTTGTGCCATGTACATATAGTGTGGTCTGGTGGTTCCTTTTGAGGTGGTCTTGTACCTATTTTAGTTTTGGAGGAACTATTATATTTTGGATCCTATATGTACAGGTGGCTTTTGTTCTTTTAGTATGATCTTATTTCAGCTCTATATCTCTTGTAGTTGCTTGTATGCTTGTTTACAGGTTAGCTATCGCTTCGTATACATAGAAAATTCTATGTATACGACGGATCTGTTGGCGAGCCCGGGGAAACGAGTAATCCGGGGCGTGACAGATTAAGTTGGTATCAGAGCTTAGGAATAGGTCGTTGGGATTTAGTAAACCCTAGGCTTTGGCAGACCCTAGGAATGCAAGACGTGAGAGATGTGACTTGCTGCGAAAGTCATCGATTTGACTGTTGAACTCATCCTTAAGTGGAGGGAGTGATCGAAGGCGTGTGTCCTTTCCTGCCGCGAACTTGCGTTGGCTGCAGACGACGTCAAGTAGCGGGGGAAAATAGGCGACCTTCTAGACTTTCGCTTGGTTGGGTCCTGTGTTGTTTGTGTCTTGTGACTGATGTGTGTGTTGTGCAGGTGGTCATGACGCCTCCCCGACACCGAGGTCGACCCCGGATGCGGGCTACCCCCGTGCCTTCTGAGGTGCCAGAGCAGGCGAGACCTAGTGCACCCCCTGATTTGGGAGAGCAGTTGGCTGCCCTAGCCGAGACATCTAGGCAGCAGGATGCACTATTACGGAGGATGTGTGATACTTTTACTCATCAGTCGAGTGCAGCACCCAGAGCGACGGAGTCGCACGAGCCACCTCCTTCTATTCCAGTGGGCGTTCCAGCTGCAGCCGCACCCTCATCAGCGGCAGTTCCGGCCGTGCCAGTTGGCGATACCTCACGGTCAGGTGGACAGATGTCGGAGGCCGAGCAGGAGCGGATGACTGAGAGACTGGCTCATTTTTGCCGGTTTGATCCACCCCGCTTTGATGGTAGCCACACCGAGCCATGGGTGGTTGAGGCCTGGGTAGGCGAGATGGAGAAGCTATTCGAGGATCTCTTCATACCAGAGCGGGAGCAGGTTCACTTGGCGGTTCACTGTTTGATGAGTGATGCACGCATCTGGTGGAGGAGGACGAGACAGAGCAGGTCGCTGGATGCGCTGCGTTTGAGTTGGGATGAGTTTTGCGGGATGCTATACGGATCTTATTTCCCAAACAGCGTGAAGCAAAAACTCGAGGATGATCTGAAGAATCTACTTCAGGGAGACCGCACAGTGCAGGAGTATACTCGAGAGTTTACCAGACTCCTGAACTGTGTCCCATTTGCAGCGCGAGATGAGGCTCACAGGGTTTACTTGTTTGAGCGAGGATTGAGACAGGAGATCTTTGTTCCAGTTCAGGCGCAGAGGTTGCAGACCTTGGATGCGTCGATCGAGCAGGCGCTATGGGTTGAGCGAGGAGCCTTGACGGCGAGAGAGCGGGCGGCCACACTAAGTCAAGGTTTGGATAGGAAACGCCCGGCTCCAGACGACGGAGGACAGACCAGCGGCAGACGCCCGCCGAGACCTCCACGATCATGTTCTCAGGGTCGTGGGTTTTCGGCGCGACAGAGGTCTGGTGGATCCCATTAGCAGGGATGGCAGTAGAGGGGAGCACCGAGATGTGTCATCTGCGGAGGACCACATTGGCCTAGGCAGTGCGAGCAGCGAGAGGGCCGGTGTTTTGGGTGTGGTCAGTCCGGACATCTGCGGGCAGCTTGTCCCCGAGCAGCGTCGCCAGTACCATCGATCGCATTGGCACCCCCAGTTTATCAGCAGGCCTATGGAGCTCCACCAACTCATAGCCAGACAGATCGGGCTTCTGTACCACGCCCGGGTGAGCGACGACAGCAGGCGCAGAGCGGCAGGGTCTTTGCGGCTCAACTTGAGGACTCCACGGCAGCAGATCATGTGGTGGCAGGTATCATTTTAATTTCTGGCATTAGAGCTCGTGCATTATTTGATACCGGTGCATCACATTCTTTTATTAGTCGAGCATTTGCATCCTTACATGGGCTAGTGTTAGGGCCGTTACCTTGTGTACGAGAGGTGCAGATCCCCGAGCACGTTTTGCTTGTGGAGGAGTGTTGTCGGGCTTGCCCAGTGCAGCTTGGACCTTGGGTGATGCCCGCAGACCTATTGGTCTTGGGGCGATTGCAGGATTTTGATGTGGTGCTCGGCATGGATCTGTTGGCGCGCTACTTCGCGACGATCGACTGCGGCGAGAGGACCGTGACGTTTCGCGAGCCAGGCCATGAGGAGTACGTGTATAGTGGCTGCAGGGGCACATTGTTCGCGACGTGAATTTCGTCGGCACGAGCGAGACAAATGATGAGTCGAGGATGTACTGCATTCCTGGCGACTGTTGTAGAGGTACCTACGGTGGCACCGAAACTCGAGGACATCTCTGTAGTCCGCGAGTTTTCGGATGTATTTCCCTCTGAGTTGATTGCTATGCCACCGGACAGGGAGGTCGAGTTTGTGATTGACGTAGTCCCTGGAACTGCGCCAATCTCAAAGGCACCCTACCGAATGGCACCGGCTGAGCTGAGAGAGCTTAAGACGCAGCTTCAAGATCTGATGGATAAAGGGTTTGTGAGACCCAGTGTATCGCCTTGGGGAGCGCCGGTGTTATTCGTGAAGAAGAAGGATGGTTCACTTAGACTTTGTGTGGATTATCGAGAGTTGAATAAAGTGACCATCAAGAACATGTATCCTTTGCCGCGCATTGATGATCTGTTTGATCAGCTGCAAGGATCTTGTGTCTTCTTGAAGATTGATTTGCAGTCCGGTTACCACCAATTGAAGGTGAAGGCCGAGGATATTCCCAAGACGGCTTTTAGGACCCGATACGGGCATTACGAGTTTACGGTCATGCCGTTTGGTTTAACTAATGCCCCTGCCGCATTTATGGATTTGATGAATTGAGTATTTAAGCCGTTCTTGGACCGATTTGTGGTGGTGTTTATTGATGATATCTTGATCTACTCTCGGAGTGATGCTGAGCATGAGGAGCACTTGAGGATAGTACTGCAACTTCTGAGGGAGAAGAGTTGTATGCCAAGTTGAAGAAGTGCGAGTTTTGGCTTCGAGAGGTAGCTTTCTTGGGCCATGTGATTTTAGCCACTGGAGTGGCGGTGGACCCGCAGAAGGTTGATACTGTGAGGGATTGGCCCAGACCGACGACGGTTACCGAGGTGAGGAGTTTTCTCGGGCTGGCTGGATATTACCGTCGGTTTGTGGAAGGCTTTGCGAAGCTCTCCACACCCCTCACTCGTCTGACGAGGAAGGGGATTAGATTTGTTTGGAGTGCCGAGTGCCAGCGTAGCTTTGAGGAATTGAAGGAGAGACTGATGTCTGCTCCCATCCTTACCCTTCCAGTTATGGGGGAAGGATTCGTGATTTATAGTGATGCATCACACAGTGGCTTGGGATGTGTGTTGATGCAGCATGGTAGGGTAATTGCCTATGCCTCCCGGCAATTGAAAGATTACGAGAAGAATTACCCTACGCATGATTTGGAGCTGGCAGCTGTGGTGTTTGCACTGAAGCTGTGGCGGCACTACTTGTATGGTGAGCACTATGAGTTTTTTACGGATCATAAGAGTCTCAAGTATCTGTTCACTCAAAAGGAATTGAACCTGAGGCAACGCCGGTGGTTAGAGTTGTTGAAGGATTATGATATTACCATCCAGTATCACCCCGGCAAGGCGAATGTAGTGGCAGATGCGTTGAGCAGGAGAACAGTGCAGAGCCTTAGTATGATGATCACTCAGCAGGCGCCGTTACTTGAGGAGTTGAGGCGGCTTGAGCTTGAGGTGGTGTCCCCTGGGGCTACTGCAAGACTTATGTCTTTCTTTGGTCTTGCAGCCCACTTTGTTGGATAGGATCCGGGAGAAACAAAGTGGGGACCCCTATTTGATGAGGATTCGAGATCAGACCAGATCGCCATGGACTTTGTCGTGGGATTACCGAGGACGCAGGCTGGCTTCGACGCCATTTGGGTGATAGTGGACAGACTGACCAAGTCTGCCCACTTCTTACCAGTGCAGACTACTTGGTCCAGGGACAGACTTGCTCATTTATATTTGGACGAGATAGTGAGGTTGCATGGAGTGCCTACCTCGATTGTGTCGGATCGAGACACACGATTCGTCTCACAGTTTTGGAGGAGTCTACAGACAGCACTGGGTACTCAGCTTCGGTTTAGCACGGCTTTTCATCCACAGACCGATGGGCAGTCTGAGCGGACCATTCAGACTCTGGATGTCACGCCCCGGGTTACCTGCAGCCAGGCGCATGACAAGATCCGCCGCATACACAGTATTTCTACCGTGTATACGAAGCGAAAACAACAACATCCACAAAGAAGCTAAACGTATCAACATAGCTGCTATATATATAATCAAGAGATCACTGTACATACATCATCTATAACCATAATATAATACAACACTGATAATCTCTATCTCACTGTATGTACAGACTCGTAACCATCTACCAAAATGGGGTATACCTCTAGCCAAGTATCCGGGGATCAACTCTACCCGACGGTCTCCTTTCCGCGCTCAGTATGCACAACTGGGGAAGAAGACTCTGCAAAAAGGTGTCAACAACGGGTGTGAGAACTACTATCAAACAAGTAGTCCTCAGTGGGTACCGCCACCAGCCTCAGCGGTCTGCCCACTAAGTCCTCAATCTCAAGAGATATATATGGAGCAATAAAGAAAGTAGGAGATATACTACCACTACTATGCACAAAGCTCAACTGTCAGTATGAATACCAATGAACTGAATATACCAAATGAGGACTATCACGAATCCATACACAATACAATACGATACCTGCGGCCTGATCATGCTCTACCCGTAGGGAGCCTACTAGAACAGGAACACCATCTGTCACTAGCCCCTCGTACAACCCTCTGTACGGAACATGCCAACTCCGGAGCGGTACTCGTGGGAGCGACCCAACCGAGTATAGTACAACCATATCAGCGCCAAGCACCCACAGGTATATGATCGACACGACTGGATCAACAAAGAATCACATGCCCTCGGCATCTCAAAGGATAATCAACAAGTATGACCCAATCCACTGATCTCACAAAGAATCACGTGCCCTCGGCACCTCAAAGGATAGTCAATAACATGACCCAATCAATGCTCCAGTGCTCACAATCAATCTCAACTCTACCACAAAGAGGAGGTACAACAACATAGCACGAGCCTCAACATGATCAACTATACTAGTATGTACAACAACTGGTACAAGGGATATCAACATGATAGGTGTAGGTCAAATCATGCAACAAGGATACAAGAAAATCATGCATGCTCATATATATATCATTAGCATATCATGCACATGCAAATCTCAACCTAACAGGTCATATTTAACATAATCTCAGCATGTCATGCTATCATAATCCCAATAATATCACACTATCATAATCCAATATCATCATATCATGCTAACATAATCCAACACTATCATGCTAACATGAGAGTAAACATATAGGAGGAAGTCCACTGAATCTGGCAAACATCAACCCACCTCAAGAGCTAATCCAACCACGGTGGGAAAAACAGTATCCTCAGATCCAACCCTCCAAGATAATCAAGCTCCAGCAGCACTCCGATCTGAATATCACCAAAAGGCTGCTAACTCCGACAGAACAACAGCTCAGCACCAGATCAGATCAACAGAATAGAGGAGAGCAAGCTAGGTTACAACTAATGCCAACACATGGCCCTAAACCCAACTTTCTCTCTCTCTAGAAATGGGTCACACGAAGTGGAAAATGAGCTCAATATCACAGGGACTCACCTATTTATAGGCTCCCAAAAGTCCCACATTCGGGCGCCCGAATCCAACTTCCGGGCGTCCGGAAACCCTGCAATCCAGGTGTCAGTTGGCGGCCAAGCGGTCGGTCGTCGGTCGGCAGGCGGTGGGGTGGTGTGTCTCCGGCGGTCGACATGTGTCCTGCGTCGCGACACGTGGCTCTCCACGTCATAAGCCAATCCGGATCCTCTTCCGGGCGTCCGGTTCCTGCGTCCAGATCCAAACCTCATCAGCAACTTCCGAATCATCTACAAAGTCAACTGGATCCAGATCTTTCGGGCGTCCACTTCCTCACTTCCGGGCGCCCGAAACCCGCCAAATCCAGAAATCCTCAAAATCCACAAAAATCCGAGTACTACATTCTCTCCTCCTTAAAATAGTTTCGTCCTCGAAACTAAAGTAAAGCACTCACCTCAAGATGCAAACAGGTGGGGATAAGATCTCTGCATAACAGTCTCCAACTCCCATGTCGCCTCTCTATCATCATGAAAATCCCACTGTACCTTGACATAAGGTATGACCCGATTACGCAATTCCCTCGTCTCACGAGCAAGAATTTGTATTGGTCGCTCCTCGTACTGCAAATCCTCAGTAAGCTCCAGTGGGGAAAAATCTATCACATGGGAAGGATCGTGCATGTATCTCCTCAGAACAGATACATGAAAGACATCGTGCACTCCTATATGCCACGGGTCCTACTCTCTCCAAGACCTCGAAAGGACTAATAAATCGCGGACTAAGCTTTCCGCGAATCCCAAATCTCCGTATGCCCTTCGATGGTGAGACCTTCAAGAAAACATGATCACCAACTTGAAATTCCAGATCTCGCCTCCGAGTATCAGAATAACTCTTTTGCCTGCTCTGAGCCGTCTCAATATGACGTCGTATTATTTTAACCTTCTCTTCGGCTTCAAGCAAAAGGTCTGGACCAAACGTCTTCCTTTCACCAACATCATCCCAATACAGAGGTGATCGACATTTGCGTCCATACAATGCTTCAAACGGAGCCATCTTAATGCTCGCTTGATAGCTATTGTTGTACGCAAACTCTACCAATCTCAGATGTCGATCCCATCCTCCACCAAAATCCAAGACACAAGCTCTCAACATATCCTCGAGTGTCTGTATAGTGCGCTCGGACTGACCATCAATCTGGGGATGAAATGCAGTGCTAAATCGAAGCTGAGTCCCCAAAGTTGTCTGTAAACTCTTCCAGAAATGAGAAACAAACCTTGGGTCTCTATCAGATACTATTGAGATTGGCACTCCATGCAATCTCAATATCTCATCCAAATAAAGCTGCGCAAGTCGCTCACGTGACCAAGTAATCTGCATAGGCAGAAAATGAGCAGACTTCGTCAGCCTATCAATAATCACCCAAATGGTATCATAGCCGCTCGAAGTCCTCGGCAGTCCAACGACGAAATCCATCGTAATATGATTCCACTTCCACTCAGGTATTGGAAGACTCTGTAGCTTACCAGCCGGTACTCGATGTTCAGCCTTAACTTGCTGACATGTTAAACATTGAGCTACAGCCCTACCAATATCCCGCTTCATGCCATTCCACGAGAAGTGAGTCTTCAGATCCTGGTACATCTTAGTCCCTCCAGGATGTACAGAATAAGGAGAATAATGTGCTTCCTTCAATATCTCCTCTCGAATCTCCAGATTCGCTGGTACACATAGACGTCCTCTATAACGAAGAACTCCAGAATCATCACAAGAAAAACCTTCAAGATCACCACTCCTCAGTTGATCTTGAACTTTCATCAGATAAGGATCTACACTCTGTTTCTCTCGAATCCTTTCCAACAGAGTAGGCTGTATGACTAGGGTCATCAGTCTCGCAGTCATCCCGTGAGTAACCACCTCGAGGGACAACCTCCGTATCTCTTCCACTAGGACAGGCTGTTGAGTAATACACAAACTCAAAGTTGCCACAGCCTTCCTACTCAAAGCATCGGCAACAACATTCGCCTTGCCGGGATGATATAAGATAGAGATGTCATAATCCTTCAATAATTTCAACCATCTCCGTTGCCGTAGATTCAACTCTTTCTGTGTAAACAGATACTTGAGGCTCTTGTGATCAGTATACACTTCACAATGCTCTCCATAGAGATAGTGGCGCCATAGCTTCAGAGCAAAGACTACCGCCGCTAACTCTAAATCATGAGTGGGGTAGTTCTTCTCATATTCCTTTAGTTGTCTTGAAGCATATGCGATCACTCTACAATGTTGCATCAGTACGTAACCCAAACCATTATGCGAAGCATCACTATAGATAACAAAACCTTCACCCATCACTGGTAGTGCAAGAATAGGGGCTGTCGTCAACCTCTGCTTAAGCTCATCAAAACATTTTTGGCACTCATTACTCCAAACATACTTAACCCCTTTCCTGGTTAACCGAGTAAGAGTCGTAGAGAGTTTCGAAAAACTTTCCACAAACCGTCGATAATACCTGGCTAAGCCAAGAAAACTCCGCACTTCAGAAATGGTCGTCGGTCTAGGCCAATCACGAATTGCCTCAATCTTCTTAGGATCAACAGCTACTCCCGAAGCTGAAATCACATGGCCTAAAAAGGCTACCTCTCTCAACCAGAACTCACATTTCTTCAGCTTTGCATACAACTTCTTTTCTTGCAAGAGTTGTAGCACTAATCTCAGATGCTCCTCATGCACCGCATCACTACGGGAGTAAATCAGAATATCATCGATGAAAACTACTACAAACTTGTCCAAGAAAGACTTAAAGACTCGGTTCATCATATCCATAAATGCAGCAGGGGCATTAGTCAATCCAAACGGCATGACTGTAAACTCATAATGCCCATACCGAGTTTTAAAAGCTGTCTTAGAAATATCCTCTGCCTTCACCTTCAACTGGTGGTAACCGGACTGAAGATCAATCTTAGAAAAGACACACGCTCCCTGTAATTGATCGAATAAATCATCAATACGCAGGAGGGGGTATCTATTCTTGATGGTCACTTTGTTCAGTTCCCGATAATCCACACACAACCTAAGTGAACCATCTTTCTTCTTCACAAACAGCATAGGCGCTCCCCAAGGCGACACACTGGGTCTGATAAAGCCTTTATCCATAAGATCCTGCAATTGCGCCTTCAACTCTCTCAATTCAGCTGGTGCCATTCTATAGGGTGTCTTCGAGATTGGTGTGGTTCCTGGTACCACATCAATCATGAATTCAATCTCCCTATCAGGAGGCACCGAGGATAACTCAGAAGGAAAGACATCCGGAAACTCACGGACAATAGGAATATCCTCGAGTCCTGGTACAACAGTGGGCACCTCAGTCACTGTTGCAAAATAGGCCATACACCCTCTACTCAACATCTGTCTGGCCTTAAAAGAAGAGATCGTCACTGCGAACAGTGAACTCCTACAACCTTCATAAATGAACTCCTCATGTCCAGGCTCACGAAAAATCATCGTCTTGGTTCCACAATCAATTGTAGCAAAGAATCGAGATAACCAATCCATGCCTAGGATTACATCAAAATCCTGCAACTGTCTCAATACTAATAAATCGGCAGGCATGATCCAAGGCCCTACTTGCACAGGACATCCTAAACAACCCTGCGTCACCTGCAAACTATGGTCGGGTACCCGCACCTCCTGTGTCTGGGGTAACGACCCTATCTCAAAACCATGATGCAATGTAAATGCTCTACTAACAAAGGAATGCGATGCACTAGTATCGAATAAAGTACGCGATCTAATGCCACAAATCAAAACTATACCTGCCACCACCCGATCAGCTAACGAGGCATCCTCAATATGAGCGGCATAAACTCGTCCGCTCGCCGGTGGCTGGCGTCGATCCGGCTGTCGTGGTATAGAAGATCGCTCCTGAGAAAATACCGGGGAGGTTCCAGAATACTGCGGTGGGGAGAAAGGCACAGACGCCATAGAAGGAGCTGCTACACGTCTGGGACAAGTCTTCCTCATATGTCCTAGCAGCCCACACTCAAAACATCGACCCTCTCGTCTATCACAGAGATAAGCAAAATGAGGTCCTCCACAAATCACACATCGGGGAGATCCCCTCAACTGCTGCTGTCGCTACTGACGATATCCTCCAGACTGCTGGCGACTAGAAGATCCACGTCCCTAGAAACGCGATCGCTGGGGAGGTCTAGGCGGTCGCCTGCTACTCGACTGCCCTCCATCATCAGGTACCGGGCGCTTCCTCTCCTGACCCTGAGCTGGGTCCACAAGCTGCCCTCTCGTCACAAATGCCCCTCGCTCTACCCACAGAGACTGCTCGATAGTAGCATCCAAAGTCTGAAGTCTCTGCGAGTGGACAAATGGAAAGATCTCGGGTCTCAAACCCTTCTCATACAGATAGACTTTCTGTATCTCATCTCTCGCCGCTGAGGGAACACAGTTGAGTAATCTAGTAAACTCCCTCGCATACTCCTGTATCGGACGATTCCCTTGCTTCAGGTTCTTCAAGTCTTCCTCTATCTTCATCTTTACACTACTGGAAAAATATACTCCATACATAATTCCCCGAAACTCGCTCCAGGACATCTGTAGAGGATTCAGGGACCTATGATCACGGGTCCTCCTCCACCAAACATGAGCATCACCAGATAAACAATGAACCGCCATATGCACCTGCTCCCGTGCTGGCACGAACAAATCCTCAAACAACTTCTCCATCTCACATATCCAAGCTTCTACCACCCACGGTTCTATGCTACTTCCATTAAATCGCGGTGGATCAAACCTACAGAAGCGAGCCAATCTATCCGCCATCCGTTCCTGCTCCTCTTCAGAAAGTGCTTGACTAGGCTGAGTACTTCCTTCTCTGGGTTGAGATGTAGTTGGAGTCGTTGCCGCCTGAGGTTCCATAGCTCGAGGCGTATTATTCTGCTGCTGGGAGAAAGCATCGCACATCTTCTGCAATAAAACACTTTGCTGCCTTCCAACTGCAGCTATGTCTGCTAGCTGCTCCTGCAGAGCGGGCCGTTCACTAGGTCCCGTCTACTCAGGTATATCCGAAGGCGTCGGATGTGCTCGCGTTGACGGTCGTCGAGGAGGCATAGTAATAACCTGCAACAGAATACCCGATTAGGACTACAAACAATCTCACGACCCAATCTAGCGAAAGTCTAGAAGGACACTTCTTTTCTTCTCAGATTATTATGTCGTCTGCAGCCAACATAATTCATCCGATAAGAGAAGGCATAATCCCTCAATCACTCTTCCTACACAAGGAAGGATTCAAAAACCCAATCTTTGACTTTCGCGATCAATCACGTCTCTCTCGTCATTCTTAGGTCTGTTTATCTTAGGTTTCCTAGGCCCTCTTGACCTATTCATAAGCTCTAATACCAACTTAATCTGTCACGCCCCGGGCTACCTACGGCCAGGCGCATGACAAGATCCGCCGCATACACAGTATTTCTACCGTGTATACGAAGCGAAAACAACAACATCCACAAAGAAGCTAAACGTATCAACAGAGCTGCTATATATATATAATCAAAAGATCACTGTACATACATCATCCATAACCATAATATAATACAACACTGATAATCTCTATCTCACTGTATGTACAGACTCGTAACCATCTACCAAAATGGGGTATACCTCTAGCCAAGTATCCGGGGATCAACTCTACCCGACGGTCTCCTTTCCGCGCTCAGTATGCACAACTGGGGAAGAAGACTCTGCAAAAAGGTGTCAACAACGGGTGTGAGAACTACTATCAAACAAGTAGTCCTTAGTGGGTACCGCCACCAGCCTCAGCGGTCTGCCCACTAAGTCCTCAATCTCAAGAGATATATATGGAGCAATAAAGAAAGTAGGAGATATACTACCACTACTATGCACAAAGCTCAACTGTCAGTATGAATACCAATGAACTGAATATACCAAATGAGGACTATCACGAATCCATACACAATACAATACGATACATGCGGCCTGATCATGCTCTACCCGTAGGGAGCCTGCTAGAACAGGAACACCATCTATCACTAGCCCCTCGTACAACCCTCTGTACGGAACATGCCAACTCCGGAGCGATACTCGTGGGAGCGACCCAACCGAGTATAGTACAACCATATCAGCGCCAAGCACCCACAGGTATATGATCGACACGACAGGGTCAACAAAGAATCACATGCCCTCGGCATCTCAAAGGATAATCAACAAGTATGACCCAATCCACTGATCTCACAAAGAATCACGTGCCCTCGGCACCTCAAAGGATAGTCAATAACATGACCCAATCAATGCTCCAGTGCTCACAATCAATCTCAACTCTACCACAAAGAGGAGGTACAACAACATAGCACGAGCCTCAACATGATCACCTACACTAGTATGTACAACAACTGGTACAAGGGATATCAACATGATAGGTGTAGGTCAAATCATGCAACAAGGATACAAGAAAATCATGCATGCTCATATATATATCATTAGCATATCATGCACATGCAAATCTCAACCTAACAGGTCATATTTAACATAATCTCAGCATGTCATGCTATCATAATCCCAATAATATCACACTATCATAATCCAATATCATCATATCATGCTAACATAATCCAACACTATCATGCTAACATGAGAGTAAACACATAGAAGAAAGTCCACTGAATCTGGGAAACATCAACCCACCTCAAGAACTAATCCAACCACGGTGGGGAAAACAGTATCCTCATATCCAACCCTCCAAGATAATCAAGCTCCAGCAGCACTCCGATCTGAATATTACCAAAAGGCTGCTAACTCAGACAGAACAACAGCTCAGCATCAGATCAGATCAACAGAATAGAGGAGAGCAAGCTAGGTTACAACTAATGCCAACACATGGCCCTAAACCCAACTTTCTCTCTCTAGAAATGGGTCACACGAAGTAGAAAATGAGCTCAATATCACAGGGACTCACCTATTTATAGGCTCCCAAAAGTCCCACATTCGGGCGCCCGAATCTAACTTCCGGGCGTCCGGAAACCCTGCAATCCAGGTGTCAGCTAGCGGCCAAGCGGTTGGTCGTCGGTCGGCAGGCGGTGGGGCGGCGTTTCTTCGGCGGTCGACACGTGTCCTGCGTCGCAACACGTGGCTCTCCACGTCATAAGCCAATCCGGATCCTCTTCCGGGCGTCCGGTTCCTGCGTCCAGATCCAAACCTCATAAGCAACTTCCGGATCATCCACAAAGTCAACTGGATCCAGATCTTTCGGGCGTCCACTTCCTCACTTCCGGGTGCCCGAAACCCGCCAAATCCAGAAACCCTCAAAATCCACAAAAATCCGAGTACTACACTGGAGGACATGTTGAGAGCATGTGTCCTAGACTTTGGTGGAGGGTGGCATCGACACTTAGGACTGGTTGAGTTTGCGTACAATAATAGTTATCAAGCGAGCATCCAGATGGCTCCGTTTGAGGCATTATATGGATGCAAGTGTCGTTCGCCCTTGCATTGGAGTGACGTGGGTGAGAGGAAGACTTTGGGTCCTGACATCCTGTTGGAAGCGGAAGAAAAGGTCAAGATGGTTCAACGACGTCTTGAGACCGCCCAGAGTCGACAGAGGAGCTATGCGGACACTAGGAGACGAGACTTGGAGTTCCAGATTGGAGATCATGTGTTCCTGAAAGTCTCGCCGTCCAGAGGGATTCGCCGTTTTGGAGTTCGTGGAAAGCTTAGTCCACGGTTCTTTGGCCCGTTCGAGGTGTTAGAGCGAGTGGGGCCGGTAGCGTACAGGATTACCCTACCACCGTGACTTTTCGGAGTCCACGATGTGTTTCATGTCTCGGCTCTGAGGAGATATGTGTTCGACCCCTCCCACGTGATTGACTTCACCCCACTTGAGTTGGCTGAGGACCTGCGGTACGAGGAGCGACCGGTGCAGATTCTTGCTCCTGAGACGAAAGAATTGCTCAACCGAGCCATACCGTACGTGAAAGTGCAGTGGAGTAATCATGAGGAGCGTGAGGCGACTTGGGAGCCGGAGACGGTGATGTAGGAATCCTATCCCTACCTGTTCGAGCTTCCTTCTTGAGGTATGAGTTTAAGTTTCGAGGACGAAACTTTTCGTAGAGGGGAAGGATGTAGTACCCCTGGGGCCTAACTGACGGAATGACTGCAGTATCCTAGACTGTTTGACACTTCTGGAGAGGGTCGAGACAAGTCGGAGTCGTTTCGGTGCAAAATAGACGCGAAAACGGACTCGGAGCACCGAAGTAAGCCAAAACTAAAGTTTTGGGCGTTTGGAACTTTAGGGTGCCCGGAAGTGATGTTTTGGGTGCCCAGATGTTGAGTGCTCGTTCTCTGAACTGCTAAGTCATTTCGGATCCATGTTCGGGCGCCCGGAAAGTGAGTCCGGAAGTTTACGTTGTGAGTATCAATTCGTTTGACACGTGTAGGGTGATAGGTGGGTTCCGTCGGACTAGGTTAGGGCGCACCGGACCGCGGGCGGAGAGTCCGAAGTGCTGGACTTGTGCAGGCTGGAAGAACCGGGCGCCCACTTCTTGGGTTTCGGGCGCGTGCGGATTTCTGCTGAGGAACAAGTTAGATGCAGTTTGTTCTTGAGGTCCATTATACCCTAACCCTATGTCTATAAAAGATTGGGGACGACTCCCCTGAGGCTTTTTCT
The DNA here is from genome assembly GCA_016920855.1 of Puya raimondii. Classification (NCBI taxonomy): domain Eukaryota; kingdom Viridiplantae; phylum Streptophyta; class Magnoliopsida; order Poales; family Bromeliaceae; genus Puya; species Puya raimondii. The sequence goes on along the minus strand of JABWPP010000050.1, from coordinate 208,686,744 downwards.
CCCCTTCTTCACAAGTGAACCTGGATATTTGCAGTTTAGCCCCTCAAATCTCCCAAATTCCATCTATTTCCATTGAAGACCTTGGATTCCTGCAGAACAGCAGCATCGACCTGTGGTGTTTCTGCTCGTGTGCAGTGTGCGAGTGTCCAAATCCCACGAAACATGATTTGTTGGATTGTGGACTCGTAGAGGAAGGCGTGGGATCCTTCCAATCACATTTTGGACAGGTATGTATGCTTCCGTTGCTGTTTTACTGGACCCCTTGTGTTCTTGAGCTGAAATTTGGGTTTTCCTTTGATCTTATGGATCCAAATCTCCTTGGAGCTGGGTTTTCGAAGTGAAGATTGATTTTCCCTCATCCCTTGCTGGTTTGGAGGTTCTTTCCACCTGAATTGAGAATTCAAAGGTGAGTGTTAGCTCAGTTTTGAGAATTTAGCTTAAGTGCTGAAATTTTGGACATTTGATGGATTTCTTGGATTTTTGAATCCAGATTTTTGTGAGAAGCTTTGGAGAGGATTTGGATTGTTCCATCACTGTATTTGGGAGGTTTGTGACCCTTTTTCCTGGGCTAAATTTGTTGGAATTCCAGAATTCATGCTAGAAGTGTTATGTACTTAGTTGCTGGAATTTCTGGATGCAGTGCTGGAGTGTCCAGAAGTGGGTCCGAATCAGTGCGAGGGCTTTTTGAAGATCGATTCGAACTCCGTTTTGGCTGAAATTTGGAGGGTTTGTTCTTGAGCCCCTGCTGGTGAGTTGGGTAAATTTTCACTGCATTTGGACTTCGGATTTGGATTTTGTCGCATGTTGAATTCATGTTGGTCGTGCTGCCAGGCTGCAGTTCTGGGCTGATGTTCTGGGCGCCCAGAACTTGAGCAGGAGGATCCGAATCTTGGGTTGGCAGTTTTGAGCCCGATTTCAGCTGGATTTGTTTGGAGGCCTTCCACTCGACTCCTAGCCTTTGTTGGATAGCTTTCGAGGTGGGTTAATGTTACCGAAATCGCCGGATTTCCTCCTAAGTTGTAGAGAGTGCAGCATATTATTTTATTATCTGTTTGATCATGTTAGTAGCTCGAATTCATGAATTTTGCATGTGATTTATGAAATCTGAATTTGGAGCATAAATTGATAATTTATAGACATGACTTTACATGCTGAACTGGGAATTGACTTAGGAGAAAACTCGTGAACCTACAACCGTCACTTTTCGAACTATTATCAGATTTAGCTCTAGGAGCCGTTTCTGTTCTTGTATCACCGATGTTAGTGCGAGGTGGATACTTAGTTTGTTGTAGGACGAGTTTACGCTCGTGCTGGGATGTCGAGCCTGTATTTACAGTGGGGTTAGACTGTTTTGTACTACCGGGTGCCGTCGGGGTAGACGGTTGACCCAGATTCTTGTTTTAGCTTCTGTTTGTGCTGAGGGCACGTGAGCTTGGAGTCTTTGACCCATTCGACCCCTTTCTATTTGATTATAGCCTATCGGAGCCTGATTGTGCTCGACAGAGATACGCTTACTAACTCGGTTGGGTAGCTCCCCCGAGTGCCGCTCCGGAGTGAGGCCTCTCATGCGTTGATGTCGCTGCAGATTAGTTGGATATGATACTTGGACCGGCTACCCTTTTTGGTAGTGTGCGGTGTGGCTAGGCAGTTGGCATGCATCTTGAGAGTTTGACTTGGATAGTGGTAGGGTAGTGGCATTTCAGCTGTTGAGTTTATTCCAGCTTACTTTATTGTTTCTTTACCTACCAGCTATACTGTTAGTCTCGTAGACTTATGGGTGGACCGTTGAGGTCGGTAGCGGTACCCACTGAGGACTACTTCTTTTGATAGTAGTTCTCACACCCATTGTTGCCACCTTTTCTTGCAGAGCCTTCGCCTGTTGCGGCTGCTGCTTCCGTTCCTGCGGATCGAGGTAAGGGAGTCGCGAGTTAGATCCCTACCATTCCTTGTTGTTCCTAGAGGAGGACCCTACTGGAGATAGTTTTATTTTGAGTTGTGCCATGTACATATAGTGTGGTCTGGTGGTTCCTTTTGAGGTGGTCTTGTACCTATTTTGGTTTTGGAGGAACTGTTGTATTTTGGATCCTATTTGTACAGGTGGCTTTTGTTCTTTTAGTATGATCTTATTTCTGCTCTATATCTCTTGTAGTTGCTTGTATGCTTGTTTACAGGTTAGCTATCGCTTCGTATACATAGAAAATTCTATGTATACGGCGGATCTGTTGGCGAGCCTGGGGAAACGAGTAATCCGGGGCGTGACAACATTTTACCGTTAGGAAGCATTGATTAGTGTAATACCGTAGAACCCTAAATTTTCTAAGGAAAGATGAAAAAAAGAGAAAAGAAGAAGGAAAAGAGACTTCAGCCTAAATTTGTCAGGTTTCGAAACCCAAATGTCATATTCTTGAACCTAAGCAATGATTTTGGAGGAATCCAGATTCAGCTTCTGCAGAACTTCAGAGAAAGTTGCATAACCTGGCTAGGATCCAAAATCAAAAATTGGGGTTTCGGTGTGACGCCCTACTTCCTAGAGGGTCACCAATCCAAGCACTACTCTAGCCCTACACGCTTAACTCTCTTAACTTCTTGGGTCTAGCCACCACCCAAAATGTTATAATTAGGTTAAGAGTTTTAGTCCTATTATACATTATAGGAGTATTCCAAATTCTAGGGGTCTCATATTCTCCCCTCTTTAGGCCTTGACGTCCTCATCAGGCTCGGGCACACTCACAAGTACCAAGCAATGTGTGACTTGTCTCGCTAGCGTTAACCAATCTTGTGGGGAACCACGCTCTACCCACAACAGTCATCAGCCAGAGAGCCTCGCTCTGCATGCTGTATAACCCTAGCTCAGCGGAGACTCACCTCACACTTTCGACTAATAATTGGCTCTGATACCAACTGTGACGCCCCACTTCCCAAGGGGTCACCCATCCTTGAGCTATTTTAGCTTTAGCACATTTAACCATCTTAACCTCTTGGGCCTAAGCACCATCCCACAGTGGCTAGGCCCAAGAGGTTAAGAGGGTTACGCATGCTAGGGCTAGAGTAGTCCTATGCTAGATGAACCCCTAGAAAGCAGGCCGTCACAGTTGGTATTAGAGCCAATTACCAGCGGAAAGTGTGAGATGAATCTTGAAAGAGTGAGATGAGTCTCGACTGAGTTAGGGTTATACAGCATGTCGAGCGAGGCTCTCTGGCTGATGACTATTATGGGTGGAGTGCACTCCCCACAAGGTCAGCGAAGAATGTGGAATAGTTATATATAAGGTAAATAGGACTAAACCTCTTAACCCGACTATAGCATTTTGGATGGTGGCTAGGCCCAAGAAGTTAAGAAGGTTAAGTGTGCTAGGACAAGAGTAGTTCTAGAATAGGTGACCCTCTGAGAAGCGAGGCTTCTGGTATCAGAGCCAATTACCAGCCGGAAGTGTGAGATGAATCTCAACTGAGCCGGGGTTATACAGCGTGCAAAACGATGATCTTTAGCTGATGACTATTGTGGGTGGAGCACGGCTCCCTACGAGGTCGGCTAAGTTTAACAAGACGAGTCTCACATCACTTGGTACTTGTGAGTGTGCCTGAGCCTGGCAAGAACATCAGGGCTTAAAGGAGAGGAGAATGAGATCTCAGAATTTGAAATAGTCCATAAGGTATAATAGGACTAAAGCTCTTAACTCGGCTATAGTATTTTGGGTAGTGGATGGGCCTAAGAGGTTAAGAGGGTTAAGTATGTTAGGGCTAGAGTAGTCCTAGGATGAGTGACCCCTGGGAAGCAAGGCATCACATTCGGAACCTGCACAAAAAAATGCTTTGTGTGCTGAGTTGGGGATATTTCAAAACGAAAAATATTTGGAGGGCTTATTACAATTGTTAAAGCCCTAAAGAACTAGGGTTAGCTCTTCTTCTTCCTCTTCTCCTCCACTTAAGAGAAAACCCTCTTCTTCCTCCTCCTTCCTCTCACTCCCTCACTTCCACCTTCCTTAATGCAGGAGCCTGGATAAGGAGATCTCTACCTTGGAAGCACTCTCGTGGGAAAAGCTTCAAGGTTTAGGCGAGTTAGAGTATAAGCTTAGTTTTAGTAAGGAATATGTGTAGTTTCTACAGTATTTCCAAAATTGGAAGATTTTGAGAAACTATAAAGGGCTTTACAACATAGTTTCATAGATGTGTTATTGTCATGAAGCGCTCTTATACGAGAGAATTTTTTATACAAGTTAAGAGAGGTTTCTTAAGTCATTTCATGGAAATTCCCAAAATTTGGCTTATTATGTTTGAAACTCTAGATCTTGGGTTTTAACCACAAAACCCTAAAAATGTGCTTAGGAATTGAGCTTGTTCAAAATTATTTCACCCTGTTAAAGAGCACTGCAAGGGATTAAAATTGATTAGCGATGATTCTAGTTGAATTGACATTGCGATTCTATGAAACTTGTGGAGTTAACTTGCGGAGCTGTTACTATTAGCGCAGCCTGGAGCTCAGGTTTTGGAGCATGAAACTAAATTCTGAAACCTTTTAAATGAAACAACGTGAGTGCTTCTACTTTTGTAAAACCCAAGGTTGGGTCTTAGAACTAGAGTGTGTTTCCGGAACTTGATATTAGGTTTCAGAACCCGATACTCCAAAACTCCAAGAAAAGTGAGTTTTATGGTTCTAATTAGGTGAATCATGTTATTCTAAGTTAGTTAAATCCTTTAGATTCGAGTGTTAAATTATGTAACACTATAATCTAATAAATATGAATAACACCTAGGGGGGTTGAATAGGTGAAACACATAAAACATGATAAACTCGGCAAACAAAAAAAAATTAAATATGGAAAAGTAAAAAATTATACATAGATTTGACATAGGAAAACATCCAAAGAGAGTAAAATTCCACATGACTGATCATGCGAAGAAATTCACTATGAAAAAATTGAGTACAAGATGATTTATTGAATCCATGACTCAACCCTATTCTATCCTCGTAGAAGATCTCTTTCGCTAGTCCCAATCGATCAAAATCTATTGATCGACCATGCTCTGCCTCTATGTCGTGTCGCCACTTTGAATCCATGAAGCTTTCACTGAGTTCATGACCTCCACATGAATCCTCATGCAAATGCTATGTCTGGAGCAAGATGAAGATGCGTTCGTGGTGATTAATTGCTTAGGGCATCATGAAAATGCTGGGGACTAAGCAATGATCGCGTCAATATTTTATAAAAAAGAGAAATTAGGGTTTCGAGAATTGATCCAAAAGAAACTTATTATCAAAGATGAGAGGAATTGCAAACAACAAGTTTCTCAGGTTTTTCTTGGTGTAAAAAAAAATTTAATAAAGAATAGTAAAAAAAGAAAAAGATTATGGTTGGCCCATAATATTGATTTGGGTCTATACATTTCTAATAAGCCTCATATGAGCCCAGTCATAATTTGGGCCCAACAAATTCAGCCCATTCAATACGAGCCTGTGGGCCTTATGAAAGCTCGTTGAATTTTAAGCCCATCTAATAATTCGGGGCTTATTTCAACCCGATGGATATTATTTATGCCCATAAGCTTCAACAAGGTAGGCCCAATTAATTTGGATTGAGCCCAACCCATTGGATGACAGCCTACATCTGCATCCAAATCCAAAAATTCAATTTTGCATTTTAAATGTTCAAATTCAATTTTGAATTTTTAAATCCCCAACCCACTAGAAAATATCTCTCATCTCATACATATCCTTTTCTATTCAAAATTCGATTTTAAATTTTGAATTCTTAACCAACTCCCAAAACATCTCTTAACCAATCACGTCCCAAAATTCGATTTTGAATTTTGAAACTTTTTAACTTCCAACCAACTAGAAAATATCTCTCCTTTTATTCAAAATTCGATTTCGAATTTCGAATTCTTAACCGACTCTCCAAAATATCTCTCGCCCAACCCCGCAAACCCCTCCATTCAAAAAAAATATCTCAATCCACTCTTACGTACCCTCAACGATTCCTCAGACCATTTTCATTTTATTACAAATAGAGGATAAAAAAGGAGACACAGAGAGTAAAGATAATAGCAATTTCACCCCTACTATACGCATTTCTACGTACAAAGAAAAATCCAAAGAAGGATAGATTTTTCGACCACGCCGCCGCGCTGCTTCATCCACTTCCCCCGTCTCATCATCAGGTCAAATAAATAAATAAATAAATAAATCTTCTTCTTCCCTCTCCCCTTAGCCGTACGGCTAGGAGGGGAGGGAGGTCTCTCTCTCTTTTCTTCCAAAAAAAAAGATAACAAAGTAAAAAAAAGAATCTTTTTTTCCTTTTTTCTCTTTTACCCCGCATAGGTCCTACCGCCATCGTCATCTACGCTGTCGTCGCCAAATCCCATCTAGACGTCTTCGATGGGAGAGGGGAGGAGGATCGATGATCCTCCGTTTCTTCGGACCTTTCTATACCCCATTCAAAGTCGTTAATTAATGGGACGAGTGGTTTACATATCACATTGCCGCAATCGCCTTCAACCTCGATTTGACGTTTTCGAAGGAAGAGGGGAGGGGAATCAACGATTCTCCGTTTCTTCGGAACCTTCAACTCCTTTCGAGAACGTCGAATCAAGCCAAAAAAATGAGAGAAAACCACAAAAATTCCATTCATTTCGGTTCAGATGATTTCTTCGGACATCTGGATTTTGGTTCAATCAAAATTGAAATAAAATTTAAAAAGAAGATTTCTTCGGACCCCAAAAATCAAAATTACAATTTTAAAAAGGAGATTTCTTCGGACCCCAAAAATCAAAATTGCAATTTTAAAATAGAGATTTCTTCGGACCCCGAATCAAAATTGCAATTAAATTGAAAAGAAAATTTCTTCGGACCCCAAAATTGAATTGCAATTAAATTAAAAAGGGGATTTCTTCGGACCCCAAAATTGAATTGCAATTAAATAGAAAAGGAGATTTCTTCGGACTCCATAATCGAATTGCAATTAAATTGGAAAGGGGATCTCTTCGGACCTCAAAATTAAATTGTAATAAAATTCAAAAAGGGAATTCTTCGGATCCCAAATTCAAATTTGCATAAGTCTAAAAAGGCTTTCTTCGGACCTCAATTCCAAACAAAATAAATTCAAAAGAGTATGCAAAATAGCCCACAAATAAACTAAACTTAACACAGGCCCAGAATCCAGGCCCAGTCAACATACGGGCTCTAATCCAGGCCCAGTCAACATACAGGCCCAGAATACAGGCCCAGTCAACATACGGGCTCCAGTCCAGGCCCAGTCAACATACGGGCTCCCATCCAGTCCACAAAAAATCCAAACCCATTCTAGCCAAACCCATTCTAGCCCACAGTAAATATCCCAAACCCAATAAAAACCCAAATGCATTTTATCCCATAGTAAAAATTCCAAACCCATTTTAGCCCAAAATAAAAATCCAAACCTAATGAAGTCCACATAAAAATCCAAACCCACCATAAAAATTCAAACCCAATGAAGTCCACATAAAAACCCAAACCCATTTTAGCCCAAAATAAAAATTCCAACCCATTCAAGTCCATCATAAAAATTCAAACCCAATCAAGTCCACAATAAAAATTCAAACCCACCATAAAAATCCAAACCCAATCAAGTCCACAATAAAAATCCAAACCCATCTAAATCCAAACTCATTCTAGTCCACAACAAAAATCCAACCTACATTTAGTCCACAATAAAAGCTTAACCGAATCTAACCCAACTCAATCTAGTCCATAAATAATAATACCTAGCCCATAAAACCACTAAGGCCCAAAGAGCATCAAGCCCAAAGCTACTAAACCCAAATGCCTAAAACTCAAACCCAACTCCAAACATTGGTCATATTTATGGACCAAAAATCCAACTAAAGTCACATGAATCAAACATGGGCTTTTATCATGAGCCAAATTTTATGGATCATGAACCATGAACCAAATTTCATGGATAACCAAATCCCATAACCAAATTCCATGAACCAAATCCCATATCCAAATCTCATGAACCATAAACCAAATTTCATGAACCAAATTTTATGGATCATGAACCAAATTTCATATCCAAATCTCATGAACCATGAATCAAATTTCATAAATCATGAACCAAATTCTATACCCAAATATCATAAATTATGAACCAAATCTCGTGAACCATACCAAACCTAATGAACCAAATCTCATGAACCATACACCAAATCTCATGAGCCATACACCAAGTTCATGAACCAAATCTCATGAACCACACACCAAATCCCATGAACCATACACCAAGTTCATGAACCAAATCTCATGAACCATACACCAAGTCCCATGAATCATACACCAAGTCCATGAACCAAATCTCATGAACTATACACCAAATTTCGTGAGCCATACCCAAATCTCATGACATCATGAACCAAAATAAATAAAATATGGAGTTACCATGGGCCAATTTCATAAATTGAACCCAAATTCGTCATGAATCTCGATCTTTCGCTCTAGCACATATACATAAAGTAAAGGTCAAATGCAAAATCGACGAACCCTAATATATATACTTAGGGCTAAGTCAACCCCACAGCCTTCGTACATATAACTAAGGCTTTAGAATTCAGTCAAATTATATCAAGTTTATTCGAACTCTAACTCATATACTTAGAGTTCATCCAACTAACCCTAACATATATACTTAGGGTCTAGTCAACCTTTTACTCTAGCACATATAACTAGAGTGGAAGTCAAATCAAGTTCGATTAACCCTAACACATATACTTAGGGTTTAGTCAATCTTTTGCTCTAGCACATATACCTAGAGTGGAAGTCAAATCAAGCTCGACTAGTCCTAACACATATACTTAGGGTCTAGTCAGCCTTTTGCTCTAGCATATCTACCTAGAGTGAAATCCATATCCAATCGAGCTCTAATACATACACTTAGAGTTCATTCGAATCAAATCCGACGAACCCTAATGCAATACCTTAGAGCTTAGTCAGATCCTCACTCTAGCACATATAACTAGAGTGGAAAATATATTAAACTCGATTAATCCTGATACATACACTCAGGAATTAGCCACTCTTTACCTTCGGGTAGCATCAAATCCGACCTACCTCAATACATATACTTGGGGTTCGGTCATATTTTCACCTTGGAACATACAATCAAGGTGAAATCAAATATAAGTGGACTCTAAAGCATATACTTAAAGCCAATTAGACTCTAATACATATATCTAGAGTCTAATGTCGGCTAGATCTTAATACATACACTTAGGATCTAGTCAACTTTAAATCCAACTGAATCCTAACACATATACTCAGGATTCAGTCAATCATCAAGATACAGTTCATTCCATCCTCCCTATGAAGGTCTCTTAATCGAAGGTGCTCCAATCTTCAGGGGGTAATTAACAGTAGATCTTTGCGTCGATTGGAAGCCATGGATCCTCAATACCTGATATCCATATACATATAAATATTAATTTGAATCATGAATACTACCCCCACGAAAAATCAATCAACCGTGCGAGGTGCGTCGTTCGTGGTGGCAGACAGTTTTTAACAGGAGTAATCTATTTATTCCATGCTTTATAGAACCCCTATATCGTATTTATAACTATGGAACATATAGAAGTAGGATTAGAATTTAAATTCCCAAATTAAATTAGAACTGAAATCAACCTGCAGCTGAAAACTGTGCATGAAGTATTGACTTTGGATGCCCATAACTTCGAGCTCAAAACTCCGATTTTGATGAAACTTAGCTCAACACATTTGTCCCTAAGTGTATTTGTGTGTAAGATCCTCTATTTCAAAAAAATTTAAAAATTTACACATAAAATGGTAACCCAAACACAAAGACATTATTTTTCTAATTTTTTCAATCGCACAGGAATATTCCCAAAACCTTTCTGTTTGTAGTAGGGAATCTCCGATACTTCAAAAACATGCACCACACACACTAGATAACGTCAATTGCAAAAAAAAACTAAATTTGTTGTACAAAATTTGCTTTTATTAAATAGAGTACAAAAATTACAATTAGGTCCCTCGATTATTACATCACTCTCTTTTAATACAATTTTCGTCTCCAAAACTTACTTACACATCCTCTTGAAACTCTGCATCTACCGCTACGGTATTATAGGCTCAAGTTCCCAAGTGGCTTCATGCTGCTCATGAATCTTCCCCTAAAGTTAAATATATGGTATGATTTGACCCAATCGTTCTATTGCCCCACCCAGCTTTGCCACATCAGGTCACAACTCACTGACTTTGCACTACAAGGATAGGCATAAGCTTGCCAGTATTAAAAGTCTCAATGTCTAGCACTTACCTGGTGTCGAGTTCTACTCGTAGTTTCCCTAAGCATCTAGGTCTTGTTAATAATCAGCCCTAACCTTTCGGCCCTGGCAAGGCCTATACTCGTTAATCTTGAGCTACTGCTAATATATTCTAGTTGATCATACTTCCAATTGTATACACCTGTCTTAAAGAGTCCCAAGCACGCCTATCACTAAGTGACCGAGACTGTAGGTTGCAACATAGACACTCTAATCTCTGGCGATACCCAACGCCTGTCTCCACAAGCCCCAAGCACCAAGCTCATGTGTCCACCATACATAGTCTACAAGGAAATCTCAATATAAGGACGCTTTTAAACGACGCTTGGGGTAAACGTCTCTAAGCGACCTTAAAATATAGCAAGTACCTATGCTTCAAAAGGCATCATTATAAGAATCCTCTATTGTATCAAACCAATTTCTTAAATGATAAACTTTAGTATTATTTTTAATTTTCCGAGCGTCAGGATTTCAAAAAATCCTGAAAAATCCTGACGCTTTAAAGCGCTAGTATGTACTTTATCGACGCTTGGCATAAGCGTCGGTATATACGTGGCGACTCTTCATTTGCCAATGCTTTAACCGATGTCTTCAAATGTGATTCTAGACTATATTGGGACGCTTTTAAGCATCATTAAATATAAAAAAAAGCATCCTTACATGTTAATTTTCTTATAGTGATATAGCAATAGAATGGCATATATTACCACCACTATGGTTATCCATCGCGGCCATTCAAGTCAATACAAATGTAACGGCACCATGAGTCCGTCATGACATCGCGAAGACGGCTAATCATACTAAGCATGTTACCTACACCCAAAGCCCTGATGCCACTGTGACAGGTGTACCAAGTCTATCACAGCTAACCGTGCCATCGCATCCACCTACCGCATTGGTACCATGCAAAGGTTCCACGTCCAACTCTAAGCTATGTTCATGCCTGTCAACATAGCTTGTTGCCGACTCTAAGCAATTAAGAGTCGTCGCGTGTCCATTGCACCTATCACCAAGGGTCACACTATGCATCCAGCACCAAGGATCGTGCATCGCATCCATCACCTATTTTGGCACGCGACATTAGAGACGAGCAGGCTCGCGTGGCTACACCTCCACAGGGCCAAAGCTTATGGTGTCATGCTCCCCTCAACAAGATAGTCACATGGTTCACCAACGCCACGACTAAGTTCCAAAATGCCTGCCATGAGTGTCACAATCTTACTCTTGCGTACACTCAAGTCTGAGAACGCCTAACTCATCCACCTCTTTTGGCTCTCCTATAGCCTTCACGAGCGAAGGCTACCGTTGTATGTCATTTTCCTGATAACCAATGCCTCAATAGCCCAATTTGTAGGCTCATTCCTTCAAGCAATTGAGGCAAAACCCAACTAAAGAGAAAAAAAGAAAGTATCCATTCATCCGTCACCAACAATCTGTTGGAGACACATTACGACATAAGTCCAAACCCAACTAGAGAGAACAAACATGCAATCCTTACACTGAATCAAAATCGAGCATCCAGCAACTATGTCGGGATTAATGTGCCATCACAGACTCCTCAAGATGAAAGTGTGATGCTGCCAAACTACCTCGAATTCTTATACCACAATCAAGGATAAAACTAGCAGCAACGACACCTGCTGCAATGAGTGAATGTACTGGACCTTTGCAAATTGGCAAGGTCAAAATATAAGATGGTGGTTGGCACTTGTTAGAGGTTTCTAGAGGTTATTAGGTTAAGCCGGATCTATTCTAGCGCGAAAACAAAATTTGGAGAAGTTTTCAACTGAAACTAAAGTTTCAGAACACTTTCGAACGCCCGGAAGTGGTTTTTGGGTGTCCGAAAGTACTGTGCCGAGCGAGATACAATGTTTTGAAGGGTTTGGATTGTCGTGTGGATGCCCAAAAGTTTCGGCTGTAGTTTTAGATGCCCGAATGTGTTTCGAATGCTCAACCCGATAGTTTAGGTCATTGTTCACGCAATATTGTGGGCACCCAACTTATTGTCACCCCCGAGCCTGCAATGGAAGCACCAACGAGCACCTACACAGACCAACCAAACAAACATAATTTTTTCTTTCTACCCAAGGTATCATAACCAATATATACAACACATTCCAACTAAAAATAATATACATGGATTGCATAAAGAAGATATCAATGACATAAAGTAAAAAAACTTTCTATTACACCATTCGTTCTTACATTTACATGGTTTCCAAATACAACACAAAATATTTGATTACATTTTTCATTTTCTTTACTATGTCCAAAATGGTACAACTCTCTTGAACACCAAAATAGAAAGGGACAACTATCTATTGCACTATGCCATGTCCTTGCTCCGCCGCGTCGCCCATGGATGGACCTGAAAATTATGGGGGTGAGAACTATAATCATAATTCCTAGTGGGTATAGCCATCCAGGGAAGAGCTTGACCCACCAAGTTCAAAGAAGGCAATATAAGCAAATGATGTATGATAATCAAGTGACAACTAGAGCATGTAAACAACTAGTATATGCTAAAGTAAAACAACTATGCTCATGCCTCTATTTACGCGATAATGAAATCCACCACGTGACATACATTATTATTTACTAATTTCATTACCTTAAGCAAATGTCACCCTACTCTGGTCTTGGGTCAGTTCATAGTGGAATCGCGGCTTCTATCTTGGCATTAGGCGGCATCGCCATACACCCACGAGCACTAGTCCATAAGTAGCGGAGTTGCCAGCTTGATCTCATACAAAGTGCGCATGCCTACATCCGAGAAGTTAGCAGAATCGCCGCCCTTTTTCTTGGCATTAGATAGCGGAATTACCATACTCCTAACCATTAGTCTATAAGTAGTGGAATCCCCCAGCTCACCGTGGCATTGGAATCGCCACTTTCACCCCCGACCATAAGTTCGTACATAGCAGAATCACCGCTTTCATCTTAGCAGTAGTTAGCATCGCTACGCACCCCCGGCCATTAGTCCATAGATAACGAAGTCGCCCCTTCACCCTGATACTAGTAGCATCCCCGTACACCCCTAGCCACAGGTCTATAGGTAGTGAATTCATATATCTCACCTCTCACGTCAGCGTTAGGTGGCATCGCGCACACCCCCGGCCGTAGGATTCGAGATTCCTGAATCACCTCTTTCATGGTCTCAAAAGGGTATATATTTTCACCCTACATTGTCAACCTGTCTAGGTTTCATATTATTCATGTCCATGTGGTCTTCCTACCCATCATGTTTTCCAACCTAGTTCAATGGCACTATATATTTTAGTGTTTACATGTTGAGTTCTCTAATGTAACTAGAGAATGTCAACCTATCTCCTTAGTCTATAACATAGCTATATAATGTCTAGTTCTTATACCATAGTAGCAATTTTATCTAAGTAAAATACATTCATGCTCGTCATTTTACTAATTACGCAACTCTTTTATATGCATAAACTCAATACAATTTATTACTCTGGACATGAAAGTGACCAATCCACTTTGAAGAGGCACAACCAACCACAAATCACCCCTAATTGCTTGTAGACACTTATAATTAGGCTCTCATAGATAATTGCTCCACTCCGAGCCAGTTCGCCCAAAAACACCTAAAATCGGCTCAAAAATGAAATTGAGCACCAGAACCTTGTCGTTTCTCAAAAAGAAATTGTCCCCTAAGTTACTCTAACCTTTAATTAGAATTTTTAAGGGTCAGATAAATTTTAAACCCTTAAAATACAAAAATCCTAATTTCGCCTAGGGTTAATAACACTCAAATCTATTAGCTAATCTCTATAATTTGTAGTGTAGATTAATCTAGGGTTTAATAAAAAAACATCCTTTTTAAGGGTTAAATTCAAAATCCTAATTCTAAACCTCAAAGACTGACCTTTGTCTTGACTTTCTCAAGCCTCTTCTTGCTCCAAGAAGCTTGCCCTCCACTCCAAGAAGCTTCTCCAAGCTTGTTTCCTCCAAATTCCAAGTGTTGGAGAGGGATTTCTACAGAGATGGAGAATGAGAGAGTGAGGGAGAAGAGAGAAGAGTGTTTTCTCTTGTGTACAGGTGAGGGAGAAAGGGGCTAGGGTCCCCTTAAATAGAGTATTGCAACCTTTGCAACTAACTCCCACACACTTCACAGTTTACAACTGGTCAAAAACTGGGACATCGCAGTGCTGAGTTACTCAGGTTCTAATGCCGGTACACAACCATTAGTATCGATACACCAAGCCCAATTCTGCAAAATCCAAACGATGGTTTTCGTGGTTTTCTACTGCGTATATGTACTCGCGCGTATCAGTATCAGTACTCAATAAATCACTATTGATACTTAGGAAGAGTTCTGCAAAATTCAAATGTGGGTTTTTTCTCTGTGCAACTGGGAACTAGTACCCCATCTTAGTTCTAGTACTTAGTGCAAAATCTATACTTTCAGTAGATTAGACTTTTCGATCCATTAGAGTTTGGTCCAAAAATAGTCAAATACTTCCCAAACGTTGCTGGGACTACGCAGATAGCTTCCCAAGCTACTTCTCACTAAAACTCCACTATTTGCAGAAGTTCAGTGCACTACACTTATAGACGCTCGAATGTGTGTGGATAGGATCAACCGTTTGGAAAGTGGTGAACAAGTGACTCACCAATATGATTTTGAATGCTTAAAAGTGGTCTCAGGCACTTGAAACAGTCGAGCTGGTACTCATAATGAGGTTTCGGGTGACTGAAAGAGGTTCCGAGCACCCGAAATAGCTTCGGGCCGAGGGGCTTAGTTTGGTTATTTTTTGAAAATTCAGAGGCCTAAATGTAATTGTTGCATCCCTATAAGAGAGGGCCTTCATCCCTAGCTGCCTCTTTATATTTCCCCAGTTGAGGAAACTCTATTGTTCCCCTTTTTTCTTCCATATCCTCTATTACTTCCACTTGTGGATCCTTAGTTGGAGGGCCCTAAAGTTGATTAAGCTTCCTCTTGGTGACTTTTAATTCTTACGCAGCTGAGAGTTAAACTAAGATTGAGGAAGAGAGCTTTCGGGTGATCCTAGTTTGTGCTTGAACCAATTAGTACTAGATTAAGGTGAGAATTATGGTTAATTATGGTTTAGGGATTGAACTGAAGAGATTTGAATTAGTTTTATTATTGTTGAAGGTACTAGATGGCCCTATTGATGTAGTTATGTAAAATAAATATGTTGGCTGAGGTTTGATTCGTGGAAATATACTTGTATAAGGCTGTTGGAGATCCCAGAGGGCTGTGATTGGAGTAGTATACATCAGGAGCGTCGATTTGGTGGGTATTTGTTACCGAAATCGGCGAACTAAATGTTATGTCTATACCTAATTATTATTTTTTTTTTTTGGAGAGAAAGGTAGCACGCTACCCGCTTCGTTTATTTCTTTTAGAAATAAACTTAGCTGAAAATGTGAATCAACTAGGATTCGAACTCGGGACTTCGGGTACCAACCACAAAGCCCTTTGCCACTTGCGCTAGTGACATGTTGAATCTATTAGTACATTGTTCTTCACCTTGCTATGTTATAGAATTTGTGATAGAAAGAGTAGCAATGATGTGAAACCTATGTTAATCCATTAGAAACCTATTGCCAATACTATGAATGTTTCATTCCTTGATATATGTACTATGTCATGATACACATGGGAGTGGCATAAGATTAGTGGACATGAGCTTGTTTGAAAGTACAAAAAGGCAAGTGAAATGTGAAATATATAAAAGTGCAAAGTGAAATATGTAAAAATGCTATGTGAAATGGCAAGCTTATGTGATCTTATTAATCATAGTATGTGACTATACCCTGTAAGAGCCAAATTAAGCTCAATGATATATGTATACTCGTGTGGGGTTGCTCCCCAGCGAGATGGGCCTCCAGGAATGTGGTGCACAAGTAAATTGGGAACTATTTTTCAGTATTCACACCTTATTATTATTATTTTTATTTCAGAGCACTCATGCTAGCAGGTGATTAAAGTAAAGTGATTGCATGCTAGATGGCGCACGAGCTAGATAGCGTCTCCTCCCTTGGGCGACTTTCTAGTAGGCGACTCGAGTGATAATAGTTTTGATAGCTAGCTGTACATATGTTGTCAAGAGAGAGACAGATGTTTTATATTGTTTTGAGCTGTACAACTGTAGCTATAGTTGTGTAGTTGTACTTAAACTCTGATACACCTAATATATACTTCGTGTATATGATATGTGCAGGTTAGTAGTAATGCTTTATATATACAGGGAGCATCCTTGTACATACGTCTATTAGCATACTCGAAGGCTTCCACTATATCCTGGGACGTGACAACAAGTGGAATGTTCACAACCACTACCGAAGTCTACACATGAGATAGGGCTTGAATGCTAATCCAGCCCAATTAGGGCCACTATATGGTTCTCAAGCCGTTGAACCATTCGCACCAACAGCCTTATTAGCGTTATAGTGCCTATGATCACCACCTCTACTAAAACGTATTATGTTGTTCCGAAAACTTAATTGTCGGAATGACTACAGTACCACTAGCTGCTCGACACATTTGTAGAGTGTCTGGACGAGTCGGAGTAGTTTTGACGCGAAATGGATGCAAAAACAGAGTTGGAGCATTGAAATCTGCCAAAACTAGAGTTCTGACGACTTTCGGGCATCCAAAAATGAGAACTGGGCACCCAGAATTGCAATTTTGAACTTCGTGTGTTACTGAAGTCATTTCGGTCCCTCTTTCTGGGCGCCCAGAAGTTACTATAGCAACCCAAATTGGGTTGGTGAGCTCCCTCAGGAGTAACGAACTATTTTGACACGTGGCGGGTGGTAGGTGACGCAGGCACAAGATTAGGATCTGGACTCTCTTGGCAGGCACCCATTTCAAGTCTGGATGCAGCCTTGGGCTATTTCGGACGCCCGAATGTGCTTTTCGAGCACCCGAATTCGGGTTTTTCTATAGGGAACATGTTTTCTTTTGTTGTTCTGAGAGCTCTTTTTATTCAATCAATTTCTCCATAAATAACTTCTCTTCATCCCCAACTCTCTCTTTTCACTCCTCTACACCAGGGAACCTCAATTCTACTTATCCTCCAACTACATTTTCCATCTTTTCCTCCTTTTTTCACACTGTGGGTTGGAGTTGAGCCACCAGCAATAGCAAAGTTGGCAGCAGCAATAGGAGCTTGGCTTAGCTGTTGGAATTGAAGCTTCATGCTATAGATTTGGACCTTGTTTGTGGATTATCTATGTAGGAGAAGTTAGGAATTCCATGTTTACAATTGGATTACAGGTTAGTATGAGTGGAATTGCTGTAATTTGGTGTGGTGAGCTGAATTTTAGCATGTTGTTGGAGTTTTGTTAATTTTCTTTGTCTGACTCCTGTAGCTGATCTCTTCATGGATCTTGGTTGGTTACTTCTTCATTTCTTACTAATTTGATACTATTCTCAGCTGGATTATTGGTTAGTTGAGCTAAATTCATGCTTCTAGTGGATTTTTGTACCGAAATTGAGTTTTCGATGGATTTTTTATTCTATTTTTAATTCTAGAAATTTTCTTACTTGGAGTTGGATTCTCTTTGTTTTTCCTATCTTATTTGAGCTGAGGAACTTGCGGGACACTTGTTTCAGCTAGATTACTAGGTATATTGAGCCAATTTTAGATTCAGCCAGATTCTTGTTATCGCATAGCAGATTTTTTTGCTTAATTTAGATTTTGGTCATTCCAGCAGGTTTAATTGCTGACTTTTGGTGTTGGTTGGATATTCCTGCTGGCTTAGTGAATAGTGAGGAGGTCTTCTTTGTTCCCAATTTGTTGGATTATGATTCGAGATGGGTTTAGTACATCATATATAATGAACTAACTATTATGCCTAGTACGTGTATTTTAGTATGTTCTTGCAATTGGACTATTTTACCATACTAGGCAATAGGTTGATGTTAATTAATGGATCAAATATTCCTTGTTAGTGGCACGAATGGTCATGCATAGCTATTATACTTGCAATTCGCAGTAATGGTCATTAGCTAAACTAAACATATATGTTCCTATCTGTCAACTATGTAAATTGGAACCGGAACATTGTATTCTAGTATCAAATTGGTTGACTTCTTGTTTAAGCCCGGGTTGGGCAGAGAAGGTTAGTTGATAGTCAGAATTTTGACCCTTATGATCTACGGTAGCTATGGGTAGAACGGATGTACTGGGTATTTGTTTGTATATCAGATTGTGCCAAGGTTGCTTTATTAGTGGTTTCTATGATCTATTTAATCATGTGCATCAATTATAGCCTGCAGCATATTTGACCTGATTATGTTGATCCTCGAGCAGTTCGCTCCTTTTGAGTGCCACTAGAAGATAGACGGGTTGATTTAGTATTCTTATTCTCACGTCGGCGACCCACTGAATTTTAGTAGGGATCAGATGTGAGACTATTGCGGGCTTGACTGGTCTTTCGAGCCAATCGGTTGATTGGGTTTTCGGCAGTATTGTAGTTAGTTGAGCATATTATACATGATGCATCCATTATTACACTTTTAGTATAGAGGCATAGTAGTGGTAATTTCCTTCGCACAGCTATTTACTTGCTTAGCTTTCTTTTCTACAGTTCTTCTTTTACCTTTGGTAGACCTAGTGGGTAGGTCGTCATCCTTGATGATGGTACCCATTGAGGACTACTCGTTTTTTGGTAGTTCTCACATCCTCTATTATTGACTTTTTCATGCAGAGCCCTCTACTCCTGTCGCCGCTATTTCTGATCGAGGTAAGGGGATCGCTGGTTAGATAGCTCTCATACTTGGTGGACTTACTAGTGGTGGACCCAAAAGATTTTAGTTTTGTAAGACATACTATAAATATGGGACTGGCAGAGCCAGCTAGTTTGTATTTTACTTTATGTATCTGAGAGATGGATTATGTACTCATATTTTGGAGTTATGTTATATGTACAATATGGTTTAGTTCCTTTCCTCTTTAGTTCTTTTCATCTTTGGCATACTTGTTATAGAAGATGTTGTAGATTCTAGTACTTGTGCAGGTTTTTGACGCTTCGTATGCACGGGACTTTTTGTGTGTGCAGCGGATCTGTTGGGGAGCCCGGATTCTTCCGTAACCAGGGGTGTGACACATATGAGAGACATCCCTTGTGATTCAAAGGAATCCAAAGTTAGGATTCGACAAACAAAACTCTCCTCGAATTCCTAACCCATAACACCTCGCACTTTCACGTAATTAAATGCCTAAGGTCATCCTAGGGTTTAGTTCTAAGCTATCCTAGGAATTCAATCTAGGCTTTGATACCAACTTAATCCATCATGCCCTAACTATTTGGGAGATCTTCTTTGTGAAAAGCTCTATTTTTTTTATTGAAAATTTAAAGTAATGCAATTCCATTTAAGTCCAGGACGTGAACAAATCTGCCACATATACAAATTCCTCAATTCCCACAGACTGCCTCTCCCTTGTACGTACAAAGTGTCTACATAGAACAAAACACATTCATATTACAATTCCAATTGATCACGATTATAACATTCACAATAGGTAACTCAACCATAAATCATCGACCCATACTAAGCTATTCTGTAGCAGTGAAAATGATATTTCCTCCCAAACTCCATAGACAATAGATCCCTCTATTTCTCCGCAATCCAACAAATATAGTTTCCCTTATATCTCCGAATAAAAAAAAAAAAGCTCCTCAAATATCCATTTTTATGAAAATAGTTTGAAAACCACGATTAATACAAGAAAGGTTATAATTGCTTCTTTTTTTAGGATAACCAAAAACCATAAAAGTACTTCGCAAACAACTGGAAACCATAATAAACATCATAAAGCTCATAGCCATCCATGAGTTTCACCAGTCTCAAGAATATCTAAGAGAAAACAAGCAATGGGAGTATTGCTAACATGTCCACATAAATCAAAATAGTAAACTAAAGTAGAGGAACTCTCCCTGCACCAAGGGATGGCTATGTAACAATCTACCTATTGCTTCCTCACACTATTTCCCACGCCTCACCACCCAAAGTACATGTAAAAACTAGGGGGTAAAGAAATATACAAGATATTTTCTAGTGGGTAGAACACGTCGCTGAGAGCAAGTTGCACCTACTAGTCAACAAAATAGGCATACACAGTGTAATCACGGAAACAGTAAGCATAGTTCGAATAATCATGATAACTAAAGCTTAAATGAAAGCTATGATACTGTAGAAATAACTGAGCATCATTGTATATCATGGCAAGGTATTGATTTATCATAATAATCATGACAAAATACTTTGTAGGTCATCATGTCAACTAAATATGCATCAACCGACCTGAAGTGATCAATACCCAATCAACACCTACTATCACAGATTTGGGGCAGTCCACTGTCACACGGACTTGGAGCAAGCACACAGCAGCTGGCGTAAACAACGTCAAATATAGACCTAGGCTCACAGGTCAAATCCAACCATATTTTCGAAAAAGAACATTATTGGCCCACGAGGTAGATCAAACCTCTGTGCTGGTGTTTACGAAATGTGTAGTGAGTAGCAGCGGTAGTCACATGCAATATACTCAAACTATGCTTTCCACAAGGGTGGTCAGCCAAGAGACTCTCAAAGGGTGTCAACTAGTCCAAACAGGACTGTATGTCATATATATGTGTCCAATAACGAGTAAGGTACTCAAAAACTCTACATCTCATGACATCATGCAAGGCAATATGGCATATCTGAAAAAACAGTATATATGAAACCAACAACAAGACTAATATGAACATGTATGGTAGGTGCGAGTAAACTAAATCAAAGGTATAAACACGTAGTAAAAAGCCACTATACCTACTTCGAATCAAAGCACCTACCTATCACCGATGAATACAAGCCCTCAACTTGACTAAAGTAGATGATACAATCTTTTAGGTGTCACCTAGAACTAAACAAAGTGTAAAAGGGTCACAATCAGGCCCTATGTGTCTATAATGTCAACCGACACATCAGAGCCGCATCGAAGTGCTCCACAACATGTTGGAAGTATTGGTTTTGCAAACTGATTTTCGAAACACAACCAACTACTAAGCAAACTAAAGTACATCATCTCAGCCTCTTCACTATCACAAAACACACCAACTTAGGTGCCAAAATAGTTGCACACCAAGTGCTCGGTTGCGACAACTATGGCCACCAAACTAGGTCTTAATCAACCTCGAAATGCACCTATTTTGGTGCTGGAACTAGTGGCTGCTATTTTTGGCACTAAAGACGTTTCAGAACCTATTCTGTGAGTCTAGGAACTCAAATGCACAAATAATGCTTTTCGAAAACAAAATTCGGCCCTGATAAGTCCCAAAAACTGTACTTTACAGTCTCAAGACAGCCACACGCATGACATTCAGCACAGAAGGCTAAAACTAAGAGCGTCTGACTAGCAACAAGCATGATCATAAGTTCTCCACAACTCGGCTTGGCTGTAGAACCTCAATTACTATATTTTAGGCACCTTTTTGGAGTCAAAACCAACCACGCTTATCGTGCACGTGTAGTGTACTTGGTCTTACCAAATGGACAAGATTACAAGATGAGATATTAGTCAGCATGTCTAGAGATTGCTGGACTAAGTTGGAACCATTTTAGTGCAAAATTGACAAAAAAAACAGGCTTGAAATTTGGAAATCAGCTCAATGTGCATTTTGTGCATTTCCGAATACCCGCAGGTTGGTTAAGGCACCCAGAAGTAGTGAATCGAGCTGATGTTGATTCGAATCTCTGTATTGGACACCCAGTTGCACTGTTTGTGAAGCCGAATGATTTGTGTAGTGTTCCAATTCTTAGTAGCTGGGTTTGGGTACAGTCGAGGTAGCTGGTTGACACATCTCTAGAGTGTCGGGCCAAACAAGAGCCGTTTTAGCATGAAAATGATGTGAAAACGGACTCGGGATCGCGAAATCTGCTGAAACTAGAGTTTCAACAGGTTTCAGGCGCACAGATTAAGTTTAAGGCGCCAGGATGTGCAGTGTTGCCTTGAAATCCTACTTCCGGATGCCCAGAAGTTAGAGGCTGATTTTTGGGAGTTAGCTTATTATACATATTGGGACTGGCGAGGCCAGCTTATGTGTATTTATTTTTAGTTTTGTGAGGTGCAAATGTGTTTTTGATGTGATGCATGTATAGTATAGCGTCATTTATACTAGTAGTTTAATTTTTTGCTCTGACATCTATTAGTTTTAGCCTCTAGGGTTGTTTATAGGTACTCTCTCACTTCGTATACACGGGGCTTTCTGTGTATACGGCGGATCTGTTGGCAGCCTCGGGCTCCACTTCAACCCAAGGCATGAGAGATTTGGTTGGTATCAGATCTTACGGATCAGTCGTCTGGAGTTAGAAAACCCTTGGCTTTTGGCAGACCCTAGGAAAGCAGACGTGAGAGACGTGACTTGCTGCGAAAGTCAGCAATTAATTTATTTATAAACTCTTCCAGGAGGGTGAAGAGTGATCGAGGAGATGTGCCTTTTCCTGCCGAATGATTATGTCGGCTATCGACGATATAATACTGTAGGAAGAAAGGGTTGTCCTTCTGGACTTTCGCTTGATTAGATCGAGCACTGTGTTTTAGTGTGTAACTGACATATGTCTTGTTACAGGTGATCATGATGCCTCCCAAACGTCGACCACCGCTGCGGGCCACACCCGCACCAACCACAGAGCCGAAGCAGGTAGGATCGAGTGAGCCGCAGGACTTGCGTGGATAGTTGGCTAGCTTGGCCAAGGCTACCTGACAGAAGAGAGTGCTTTTACAGAGGATGTGCGAGATGTGGGCGCAATAGCCCGGCACTACACTGCGAGCCCCTGAGCCTCAGGCGCCGCAACGGCTAGACTAGTGGAGACCCCAGCTATAGCTACACCCCCACCAGTGACCGTGCCAGCAGCACCAAAACCCAGTGTAGAGACATCGAGGGCAGATAGTCAGTTATCAGCAGTCGAGTAGGAATGGATCAGGATGAGGTTCACAGACTTCTTCAAATTTGATCCGCCGAGGTTCAGTGGTTCGACTACCGAGCCGTGGGTAGTGAAGGCTTGGGTTGGAGCTATGGAGAAGTTATTTGAGAATCTTTTTATTCCCGAGAGTGACTAGGTTTACTTGGTGGTCCACTATTTGGAGGAGGACATGTATACATAGTGGAAGAGGGTTAGGTCGACTCGCTGCAAATGACCTGGACCAAGTTTCGTGGATTGTTGTTTGGAACCTACGTCCTGAACAGTAAAAAGTAGAAACTCGAGGATGATTTGAAGAACTTACAGTAGCGCGATAGGACAGTACAGGAGTATGCCAGAAAATTCAACCGCCTGCTAAATTATGTAATGTTTGTTGCTGGGGATGAGGCACACAAGGCGTACTTGTTCGAGCAGGGTTCCCAACCGAAGATTTATACTTTGGTACAGGCACAGAGGTTACAGACCTTGGATGAGGCATAGCAATCTCTCTGAGTGGAGCGTAGAGCTACTATTATGAGAGAGCGGGTTGTAGCCTCAATGCTGGGTTAGGATAGGAAGTGCCCAGCACCAGATGACAGGGGACAGACCAGTGCAAGGTGACCACCGAGGCCTTCACGGTCTCACTCTTAGGGTCATTGGTCTTTGTCGAGATAGAGTTCTGGTGGATCCCAACAGCAGCAGCAGCAGCAGCAAAGGCGGCATGATAGGTATGTCATTTATGGAGGACCGCACCGACCGTGAGTGTGTGAGCAGCGGGAGGTGTAATATTTTCGATGTAGATAGGTGGGGCAAATGCAGTGATCTTGTCCCTAAGCAGTGTCACCAACACCATCGACGGCATCGACTTTTTCTTCCCCGCAACATATGTCAGGGGCTCCACCGACATATTCACAGGAGGATTGGGCTTCGATTCCACGTCCAACTAAGCGGCGACAGCAGACGCAAAGCTGCAGAGTGTATATAGTCCAGGTTGAGGATTCCACTACGGCTGACAATATAGTAGTAGGTATCATTTTAATTAATATTATTAGAGTTCATGCATTATTTGATACCGGTGCATCATATTCATTCATTAGCCGAGCATTTACATCACTACATGGCCACACTACTACAGGCAACAGATTTAGCGACGACCAAAGTCGCCGTTGTAAGCCAAAATGTCGCCACGAAAAGATTATTGTGGCAACAAAACTATCGCTACCTAAAAGCACGTTGGGAAAAGTATTTAGTGGCGACATAGTGTCACCGCTAAAAGTTTTAATATAGTGGCGACAATATATCGCCACTAAAAGTTTGAATAAAATACGACGACAACCTATCGCCTCTAAAAATTTGAATAAAAGACGGCGACAACCTGTCGCCGCTAAAAGTTCGAATAAAAGACGGCGACTATTAGCGCCACCAATTGACAATGAAGAATTTGCTAGAATTTTTTAAAAAACTTTATGATGGCGATTATAGTCGCAATTAATTGTGTATTATAAAGATACCATCTTTCAAATACTGGCAGCATCCAAGTCTCAAAATCAAATTAAATATGAGCACCATGACTGTCACGCCCCTGATTGCTCGTTTTCCCGGGCTCATCAACAGATCCGCCGTATACATAGAATTTTCCACGTATACAAAGCGATAGTCCACCTGTAAAAAACATACAAGCCACTACAGAGATATAGAGCTGGAATAAGAACATAACACTAATAACATAAGCCAACTGTACAAGTAGAATCCAAAATACAACAGTATCCAACCACAAGTACTAGGTACAAATCCATCTCCAAATACAAGGGAAATCTCCATATGTACATGGCCACGACCCAAAAAGAAGCTATCTCCAACGAGGTCCTCCTCTACAAACATGACCAGGGTGAACATCGCGACTCCCTTACCTCGATCAGCAGGAGTAGTAGCAGCAGCAACAGTCTATGGCTCTGCAAGAAAATGTGGGTGTGAGAACTACTATAAAACCAAGTAGTCCTCAGTGGGTACCGTCGCCGACCCCAACGGCCCACCTACTAAGTCTACGAGACTAACAGTATGGCTGGTAGGTAAAGAAATAAAAACGTATGCTAGAATAAACTCTACAGCTGTAATGCCACTACCGTACCACTATGCACAACAATCACATAAGTAAATGCATCTCTCATTATGAATAAACCGCCCATACTGACCCGAGTCTATAGGGACCTCAACAGACCAGTCCCGCCTGTACCCTAAGCTGCATCGTACTTCACCCACGAGGGTTTTCGGTGTAGGGCAGCACCCAACAGGGACTACTGCGACGCACAAAAGTCCAACTCTTGAGCGGCACTCGTGGGCGCGACCCAGCCGAGTGTATATGCGAATCTGACAGCTCAATCAGGTAACTACAGGCTAAAATCAAGATAAAATGGTCAAATTGGTCTAACAACCAAGGCTCACATGCCCCACGGCACAATCTGATGCAAATAGTAGAAATCTGAGTCCACCGTCAGCCCCGACGGCACCCGAAAGTCCAGAACAGCCTAAACTCTGTTGTAACTTTGAGCTCTGCATCTCAGC
The DNA here is from genome assembly GCA_016920855.1 of Puya raimondii. NCBI lineage: Eukaryota > Viridiplantae > Streptophyta > Magnoliopsida > Poales > Bromeliaceae > Puya > Puya raimondii. Next base: position 208,660,931 of record JABWPP010000050.1, on the reverse strand, counting down.
ACGAGCGTAAACTCGACCTACACTGATCTAGGTATCCACCTCGTACTAACAGCGGCGATACATGAATAAAAACGGCTCCTGGAGCTAAATCTGATAAGTTTTTTGAAAAGTGACAAGTGTAGGTTTAACGAGTTTTCTCCTAAGTCAAATCACAGTTCAGCATATAATATTTGTCTAAAATTATTAAGTATGCTCCGAATTTAGATTTCATATAAAAACATGCAAATTCATGAATTTGAGCTACTAACATGAAAATATGATGTAAATAAGCATGCTGAAATTCTCTACAACTTAGGAGGAATTTCGAAGACTTCGGTCGACATTAACCCATCTTAAACGCTAGTCCAACAACGGCCAGAAGTCGATAGGAGAAGCCCCGCACAAAATCAGCCTCAATCGAAATCAAACCAGCTGAAAAAATAGGATTCGGATCCACTCTGCAGCACTTCTAGGCGCCCAGAACCTGAGCCCAGAACTGCAGCCTGGCAGCTTCAACCTATACGAGTTCAAAATAGAATCTAACCAAATTCCCAAGTCCAAATGCAGTGAAACTTCACCCAACTCATCTCAAAAGATTAAAGAACAATTCTCCAGATTCCTCACCAAAATTGAGCTCGAAACGATCACCAAAAAGCCTCCAACAGGATTCGGCCCAACTTCTGGATGCCCAGAACCTGCATCCAGAACTTCAGCAACTTAGCAAAACAGCACTTCTAGCTCAAATCTGGGAATTCAAGCTTAAACAACCGGTGAAGTAGGGTCACAAACCTCCCAAATAGAGTGATGAATCAAACCAAATCCTCTTAAAATCTCCCCATCAAATTCTGGATTAAAAAATCCAAGGAAATCCATCAATTTTCCAAAAATGCAGCATTTAAGCTTAGTTCTCCAAATTTGAGCTAAAACACACCTTTCCAATCTCTAATTCAGGTGGGGAAAGCTTCCAATCCAGCAATGAATGTAGGAAAACCAATCCTTACATAAAAAATCCAGCTCCAACAAGATTTGGATCCATAAAATCAAGAAAAAATCTAAATTTTAGCTCAAGAACACAAGGGGTCCAATAAAACAGCAATTAAAGTTCACATACCTATCCAATTTGCTATTGTAAGGATTCCACAACTTCCTCTACGAGTCCACAATCCAGCAAACCAAGTTTCACAGGATTTGGACACTCCTACACCGCACACACGAGCTGAAACACCACAGGTCGACGCTGGAAATCTGCTGGAATCTCAAGCCTTCAATGGAAAAAAAGATGGAATTTAAAGGAATTGGAGGGGTTTCCTGTAATTTTCCAGGGCTCACCATGAAGAAGGGAGGAAACGAGCTTTAGGGGGGTTGTCCCCATCTATTTATAACAGTATGAATAGGATAACTTAAGCCTCAAGAACATATGCTGCTAAACTGTCCCTTGCTAAAAATCCACAATCTGGGCGCCCTAAACTCAACTTCTGGGCGCCCTAAACTCAACTTCTGGGCGCCCACTTCCTCTAGGCTGCACTAACCCAACACTTCAGGATCTCCGCTCGGCGGTCTCGTGCACCCTAACGTGGTCCGACGGAGCTCACGTACCACGCACACGTGTCAGCACGTTCGATACTCACGAGGTGAACTTCCGGATCCACTTCTTGGGCGCCCGAAACTAGATCCGAAATGACTAAGTATATAAATAAAACAACACTCAGAATCTGGGCGCCCTAAACTCAACTTCTGGGCGCCCTAAACTGCCAGAACTTCAGTTTTGGCTTATTTTTGTGCTCCGAGTCCGTTTTTGCGTCTATTTCGCGCCAAAACGACTCCGACTCATCCCGACACTCTATAGAAGTGTCGGCCAGTCTGTGATACTGTAGTCATTTCGCCAGTTAGGCCCCAGGAGTACTATAATGACTCCAATAGTGAAATCTCTATAATGTATTTGATCATAAAATTCATACAATAAATAAGATTGAATCAAATTAAAGATGTTTAGAAGAATAAATATGATCATATAGAATAAATCAACAACTAAAATTGTCTTAGAAAAAAAAAGTTAGAGTATCATTGTAACATTACAATCATCCAACTCACATCCAAAAAATAGAAAGTTGAGATAAAAATATAAATGCTTTTCTCGGCCCACATAGCATCAACTGTAAACTTGTTATAATATACCTAAGTTCCTAAACTTGCTGTAATATATATCGCCAAAATGTCGCCTAAATATTTTGTCATCACTCTCTCTTATAAACCTGTAGAAAAAGAAGAGAAAATGTTGTCATCAACTCTTTTATAAACATGTAGAGAAAATAAAAAAAAATTAATATTATTATAGCAAATAATGTATAATTCAATTAATGCAATGCAATTCGCCCTTCTTTTTGCCTGCATATAGTTGTTTAAATAAGGCAGGAGATGAGAATGTGACAGCAAGAAGAGAAAAATTGCAGTTATTCTTCTTTTTCATAACTGTCTCTACTTTTCCTGCAATGGTTAATTTTTTTGCCCAATTAGTACTAATAAGTGGTTGTTTAAGAATCAAATTCAACTTTTGGGCGAAGCAGAAGATAAACGCAGCTTCCTGAGTAGCAGAAGCATCAAAACTTCCATTTGGCAGACTCCTGGCTGCTAGTTCTAAAAGAAGTGATTCTAGCAGCCAAGGCAAATAGGCACTGGTCAATTGATGTTTTCGATCTTTACAGTAGTTAGTTTAGTACTCGTTGTTAGTTAACATGTCAAATAAAAGTTGTGAGATTCGAATTTTTAATTTTTTGTGAAATTTGAATTTTGTGTTCCTCTCCCCTTTTGCTGTGTATTTGATCCGTATTTGCATATATATACATGTATAGTATATATATATGTATATATGTTGTATTTATTGAGTATTTTATTGTTTATGTTTCGATTTCGGAGAGAGAACGGCTTAACAGCGCAATTCGGAGTCCGTTTCTGACGATCCAAAATGGTAGATTCGATGACTCGGCAGTGCTGAATGCGATGACGTGATTTGTTTCGACATGCGACGGGCGGATCGAGAGATATCGCAAGTTCTTCACTGAGAGGTCGAATTGTACAATTATTATTTTGCGATCTGGACCCTGTTTCTCGCACCGTTTCGCGTGAGCTCGAATGAGGAGGGGTGTCTGGGCATTTTGTTCCTGCTGTGAGGGACCCTGAGGTTATATTCTTTGTTTGAGGGGCTTTTGTGCAAATGTACAAGTGTATATATGTTGTGTGTGTGTGTGAGTGGAGAGAGAGAGAGAGAGTAAACTCTTTCCTTCTTCTTCTCCCTCAGCTCCCAGAGGTGCCACCCCCTCCCCAGCTCCTCTGCCATCACCCCGAGCTCCGCCGGCCGCCGCCGACCACCCCTGGCCGGCGCAAACCCCGGCCAACTCCCCCTCTCCATTTTCTTCTTCTTCTTCTTCTTCTTCTTCTCCTTCCCGGCAGTGTGCACCCTGAGTGAACCCACGCCTGTGCTTCCCCGGAGGTGGCACGACTACCAGTGACCTGCCCCGCCGCCGGGATCCGCCGCCGAGCTGCTGCTGCTGCAGCTGCTGCTAGGGCAGCTGCGGGCAGGGAGTTGGTGACCCGAGCCGCCGCCGCCTCCCGCCGCCTTGGAGGGTGCGCGCCGCCACCCTCCGGACCTCCGGCGCCGTCGCCTTCCTCCCCGACCGCCGCCGTGCCGCCGGAGCGCCGCCGCAGCTGCCGAGGGCTCAACCTGGGTAGCTAGGGCAGCCGCGGCCGAGCACCCTCCGCGGCCGCCGCCGCCGGGTTTTTGTTGTCGCGGTCACCGGCATCCCGACGTCCGGCGACCCCCTCTTGCCGGTGCTCGCGTCGCCGCCGGCCGCCGTCGCCGTCTGTTGCCGCGCCGCCGTGCCCTAGCCAACCCGAGAGTAGGCACTCTCCCCGCGCCGCCGCCGCCGCTTCCTGCCGCCGGCTGAGGTGAGCACCCTCTTCCTCACTACCCCCGCATCCGACCCTGGCCGCCGCGCGCCGTGCATGTCGGCTGGCAGCCGGCCGAAGCTTGCAGCTCCGGCCAGGGTCTTCTTTTGCCTTGTTTTGGCCGCATGCTTATGTTTGAGCTCCCTGTTGCCTCCCGAAGCTCAGGAAGGTGAGCACGATGATCGCAGCGACGCGCTGATCATCATGCTCACCTCAGTTTTCTGTTTGGGTGTGCCGTTTCGTTGTTCGGCCTTTGTCGAGCTATTTTATCGCATGTGAGCATTAATTTTATGGGTTTTCTGTGCTTGCGACTGGTCCTGTCGCAGTGGGGCTGTGAGCACGGCCTCCGTTACGTCGTTACCTATCCGCTGGTGCTTGCGGAAGGTCGTGCGGACGTACGGAATGCTCGAACGGCCTAAATTAATGCTTGTTTGTATGTAATTGTTGCTTGTTTTGGGACTTTGATGATTGTGGTAGCGTTGCGACGCTGCGGGCAGCAAGGGCATGACCCTTGAGACCCTGTGGACTGGTTGTCCAACCCCTTCACCCTTCGCGGAGATCCGGATTTAGTTCCGAAGCATTTTTCGATGAAATAGTCGGCGAAACGCGTGTTTTTAGTCGTGCGACTCACTTGCTATTTTTGCAAGTGACTTGGCTTCGTCATTTAGCCTCGTTGGCTGTTCCTCATCGCTGTCCCGAAGTTCCGAGGATGGCGGATGAGTGACGAAGGGTTCCGGTGTCAAATCGGCACTTTTCGGGAACCCGGGAAGTCGCTTCGGGTGCGTTTGTGTTCGTGGCACCCCGAGCTTGTGCTCGCTGTCCTGTCACCTTGTTTTGGTGTGTTTGGGGACAGCGGAGGACCTGGTTTGGTTGTTGGTACCCCTGTGGAGCTTAGTGTGGTTTCGGGATTTGTCCCGGTGGGTTTTCCGGGCGATCCGTCGGTTTCGGGATGTGAGCGCCTTGTATTTTGTGTCGACTTGGTGGACCTTGACCCTATGAGTCTTTCGTAGGTCCTGTCGTGGTTCCCGAGAGCCGTCGGTGTTAGGCTCTATCGTTTCGACAGGTGGGTACTTCGATCCGAAGTCGGTTCAGTGGACTACGGTGATACCTTTCTATCCATTCTCTTGCATTTTAGTTATTAGTTAACTTGACTCCCGTTGACTCTACTTATGTGTGCTTGGATAGTAGAGTAGTTGTGGTTTGCATGATTATTTGAGACGACCTAGTTGGTCGGTAATGATCGCCTGTTGTTCCGAGCGATCCTCGTTGTGGTTTATCAATTGTTTCACGGCTCGTTGCCGTTCTGTGGATTGAGCATTCGCATCGATCGTCACAGCTCTTCTAGCACCTCACGTATGCCAACGGTTTGATCCTCCGTACCAGGCATCTTTTTCGGAAAAGGGTCATGTAGACGACCCGTGAGCCTCGACGCAGTGCGTCTGGTAGGTTTTGTGCCGAGAGATGAGCAGTGTGACAGTGCCAGGGATACATCCCGGTGGCTATGGATTGGGTTTACTTTGTGGTTATCTCCATTGATGCATATACTAGTTGCTTACAGTAGTATAGTTGTTCAGTTGTATGTCAGCCTCATACTTACTTGTGCTACTGTTTATCTTTCTATCTTTTGTTGACCCTCGTGCCGGTGTGTACACCTCGCCTTCGTCGGCTTGCGGTACCCACTGGGAGGTGAGACATGTTTACATGTTCTCACCCCCCGCCCTCGTTGTTGTTTTCAGGTGAGCAGGGTGGTGAGAGTCGGGACGCAGCGAGGCACGCCTAGTTAGTGGTACTAGAGGTCCCGACCTGTGAGGCTTCTCTCTCCAGATTTGGTTATCACCCTTATCCTTTATCAGTTAGTTATGGATGTGGTTCAGTTACACTGTGATTGTTTTACCTAGCATGTTATGGTTTGGTACCGTTACACTATGGATGTTCTGTCTTGCATGCTTAGATCTTGTGGATTTGGTTTAGTATTCATGTGTGCATGCTTAGACTTTTGGATGTCGATGCTTTTAGATCTATCATTGTGGCTTTATATCGCATATCTTGGATTTCTACCCCTCGTGGTAGCGTTTTCAAATAAAGGTTTTCGTGTGGGAAACAGTTTTCAAATGGATTTCCGATCGATCGACTTTTGGGATTTCAAAAGAGATTTCTCGTGTGGAGAACGGTTTTCAAAGGATCTTTAAATGTTTGAGATTAGGGTTTCAAAATAAAGCTTCTGGGTAAGGAGCAATTTTCTAGAATGATCTGTTGTTTGTGCATCGCATCATCCTTCGCCTAAGGACTTGCTTAGATTCATACAGGTTTAAGGACTGTTAGCTGTATGAATCTTGTTGTGTTGTTGTGGTTTGTGTGATGAATGAATGGTGGTTGTGATCCTGTTGTATGTTGTGTACGCCGTGCAAATACAGAGGAGGCTCTGTCCGTGTGCACAATGGACCCTGTATTTGTGGCGGGTCTGTACGTGGCGCGGGCTAGGCTTTCAAAAAAAAATGGCACGTATTTTCGCTTCTAAAACTAGCCCGGGGCGTGACAAAAGTAGAGCCCATATCCATTTATTATAAAACAATCACATGCATTTGATCACTATAATCACAAACAGAGATTCAAGAATCACATACGTAAATTATGGATCGACACAGTAATAGTAGATAAGCTTGTTACTATTTCTTAAATCTATATGGAACATAGAAAGCTTTAACTAAATTAAGACCTATTGTATTTAAATTTCAAGTAGAATATACCACATCTATCTGCACATGAACAATTAGGGAAAAAAAAGAAGCGAGCAATTACCCTCAAGTTCTTTAGACTAGCTGTGACATCCTTTTTGCTTTTGGAGAGTTGTCCTCAATTCTTGAAAATCGTAAATAGGAACAAAAATACAAATAAGAAAAGACAACACAGCACAAGAGAAAGTACTATAGAAAAAAAAATTCATTAAAGGTTTGCCAAGTAATCAACTTCACTAAGAGGTTTACCAACTAATAGCATATTTTTTAAAACTTATAATTTAATTTTTCATCACATCATAAGTTTTACTTTAAAGGACAATAAAAAGTAAAAGATAACTTGAGGTAAAATATATAGTTACCTTTAGCTAAGCAGCTCCCCGAATCATTTTGATCGGAATGAGGGAATGATGTGGTTAGCATTCCTAGATTCGAAGGTAGGGATGATGTGGTTGGCATTCCTTGACTAGAAGGAGGGGATGATGTGGATGGCACTCCATATAACTATACAATTATCTTTAGTTGTTCATTAAGTTCAGCTTTAAGTTTTGCCTTAATGCGTGCTTCAATCTCTTCAATTTCTTTTTTAAACCTCTCCTCTCTCTCATCTTTCTCCCTTTGTAGAAGTGATTCTCTCTCTTCATTCTCCTCTCTAGATTGCTTCAGCTCATTTTTCAAATCTTCAATTTGTCTCTCAAAAGTTTCTTGTGACGTTTTGACTTCTAAGCTATTAGCATTTATTGGCCTAGGTCCACATCCTAAACCACGAAGATATCCAGAACGTGCACCAAAAGTCTTTGTTAAATATTCTTCCGTCGATAATGGAGGATCACCTAACTTTTCTTGTGATTTCGGTACATATTTAAATTTTTTCTGCATTCAATAAGATGCAAAAGTAGCAAGAAATACTTTTATATTTGCATGACAAATGTTCTTTTTTCACTAGTCTAAGCATTTAAAAGAATCGAATTTAAACTGAAACCTTTTAAGTTTTCACAAGTGTAATGCATATATATAGAATGCGAACTAGAATTGTGTTATGAAATAAGGTTATTGTACCATAGTATGTTGAGCTTTATTAGAACACCATGTCCCATCGATTCTTCACTGATATGTAGTTGTAGCACTTTGAATTTCGGTGCGTTGTCTCGAACTTTACTAAATTTGATGAAGTTCGGAGAGAGCCGGTAATGGCTAGTGTGGATTTGGGTTCCGAAGGTTTCGGAACATTATAGGTACGAGTAGAAACCCAGAAATCGAAGATTTCGAAGAAAAGGACCTACTGGAGCAAAACTGCTCACGGGGTCTGGACCCTGGAAACTGGGGTCCGGACAATGAAGTTGTGGCCGGCTGCGGTCCGGACCCGGATGCCACGGTCCGGACCCGAGCCGATGTCCGAGATGGGGAACGTACGGGTTCCGGACCCGGGACTTGAGGTCCGGACCCGAGCCGCGTGCCAGGTTGGGGTGCGTACGGGTTCCGGACCCTGATGCCAAGGTCCGGACCCGGCCTGCGCACTGACCAGAGTAACAGTGCGGGGTCCGGACCCCATTCGCAAGGTCCGAACCCGGCTGGTGCAGAATGCCCAGTGAGGGGTATTTTGGTAATTTCTTGGGGGATAGGCTATATATAGAGGGCTGGGGTCCCTCTCCTCATTTCTCCTCCATTTCTCCTCACTTCCCTCTCCCTCTCCCTCACTTTCTCTCTCTAGAGATCTCTCCAAAGCTTGGAGAAGTGAAGGATTTGACCTTGGGAAAAGCTTCTAAGGTGGATTTGGAGCTTCTTGGTGCAAGAAGAAGCTTGGGAGCTAGGGCTTTGAGGTGAGTTCTTGTGATTTAGGGTTTGAACCTAGGATTTAATCCTTTGAAATGAGGTTTTTGGAAACCCTATGCAATCTAAACCACAAATGGTGAAGGATTGGCCATGAAATCTAGGGTTTGGCTTGCATGCATGCAAATCCTAGGTAGATTTGGGGCTTTTGCAATGAGAGGTTCTAAAAATATTTGGACCTTCGGGAATTGCAATTGAGGCATAGGAAATCATGTTGGGACACTTGATTTCACATGTTGAGTTGGATTTAGGGTTCGTAATGAGTAACGAACCGTTTTCTTGTAGAAGCTTGGGTTGAAGCAAGAACTCAAGGCTTGGACACTTAGGAGCTTGAAGAATACAAGGATTCGAAAGCTCTTGAGGTGGGTTTGTGTTTACCGAAGTGATTAGGTCACTTCCATGTCTAGGGTAAATATTCATTTAAAGATAAAATGGTATATGTTGTGAACCCTAGAATTTGCATGTTGGCGAAGGTAAAAATCATGATAGGTTGAACAATGAGATCCTATTGCATGATGTACATTTCAAGTATAAAAATATTAATACTTGTTGCATGGTTGCATGTATGGTTAAACCTAGTGTTATTGAACATAGGTTGGACAGGATTAAACCTAGTGTTATTGAACATAGGTTTGACATGAGATTGGAACCTAGAGTCATAGAACCTAGGTTGATAATGAGAAAGTAAGCCTAGTGTTATTGAACGTAGGCGAGACTTAGTGACTTGAACCTAAGGTCATGAGACTTAGGTTGGCAAGTGAAAAACGTGAACAACGGGATGTGCGACGATTTTGCTATCCCGGGTAGGCGACGATTTCGCTACCATGCCATGAGTTGGCCGTATTGAGACGGGATGTGCGACGATTTTGCTATCCCGGGTAGGCGACGATTTTGCTACCATGCCATGAGTTGGCCGTACCGACACGGGATGAGCGACGAGTTTGCTATCCCGGGTAGGCGACGATTTCGCTACCTCGCCTTGAGTTGGCGGTGTCGAGAGGGGATGTGCGACGAGGTTGCTATCCCGGGTATGCGACGAGTTCGCTACCCATGCCATGCGGTGGCCGTGTTGAGACGGGATATGCGACGATTTTGCTATCCCGAGTATGCGACGAGTTCGCTACTCGAACTAGGAGGTGACGAGTTCACTCCTCGAATGTTGGAATAATTATGGTGAGACGGCGATTCCGAAACCATAAGTAAATGACAAGTAAATGAACTTAGTCAATGTGAGATATAGGATGAACCTAGGAGAGAATGATAAATTATATTTCATTTGGTTGCATCATTTATGTTTATTTACAAGCATGTAAATAATTGTTGCATAGTTATATGTGATCTAACTTATGCATATGGTGTTTCTTTGGACCTGGTGGGTCGAGCTTCTCTCTTGGGTGGCCTTACCCACTGGGAACTATGTTCATAGTTCTCACCCCACATTTTCCAGGTCCTTCCGCGTGTGAGGCGGCGGAGCGAGGCAAGGGTTTAGCTCTCTAGATAGCGGCCCTTCCATTTTGGTGACACATAGAGTGTACCCCTAGTTTTGGACTACAACAGCATAGGGGATTTTCATTATATGTATGAAATTGTATATTCCATTATTTTGGGAACATAATGTATGGAATGAAAAGGAAAGAAAAGAAAATTTTGGACATGTATATTGTGCCATGTGATGTAATAGAAGTAGAACTTCTTTATGTTGATGCTTTCCTTGTGCAACTCGTGTACTCCGTTCCTAGTTGGAACATTGTGGATAAGCTTGTGTTGTGACGCCTTGGGCGGATAGAAAGGACTCTATCCGTTCGGCGGGTCTGGTGCATGCGCCCGTGCGGTTATCCTTTCCACCTAGTTGGTGTTTAAGGCCCGGCGGGGCGTGACAATAGTCTTCCAGTATTCAGATCAAATCAGGATCAACCTCAGTTCTTGGATCTTTCTTCAATTTAAAATTGAAATCTCGATGTCATAAAAGTAATATAATATAAGAAGATATCCATAAATTTAATCAATTGACATAATCACTATATCATGTAGGACACTAGCAAATGATTTTCTTCCACAAATTGAGCTGGTTGATTGTTTTGCTCGATTTGCTTTATTTCGCGCCGACATTCTCTACAAGAAATTAAACATTGTTATATTTGAATCTACAAATAATTCTTACAAGTTAATAGATATATGTATAAGAATTTAATAACCTTAAATGGTTCAGAGCCAAAGTATTCAACTAAAGATACCCAATCTAATTCTCTAATATCATATAGACAATTTTAAAGCCTTTGCTCATCTGTTTCAAATTGTTTACAATGTAGATGCTTGTGATGTCTCCAATCTCTATACATATGATTGAAATTATACATGACTTCCTTTCTAAAACCATCAATTCCATTATATTTTTCCTAGAAAAAAGTAAATTTATACAACTGATCAAAGTACATAAATAACAGGATTAAAAGTGCTAACAAGAAGCATAATTTCATGGTAAAGAAAATAAAACAAAAATTATACCATTAAATTATCCCACATCTTATCTTTATAATGCATAGGCACTTCAGCCCACTTGTTAACATTAAGTGGTATATATTGTCGCAATACCAAACCTATTTCTGTTATGAATTTTGTTAACTCAAAACCTATTTCTGTTATGAATTCTGTTAGCTCTTCACCACCCACAGCTCGACCTAAGCGTTTTGAAAATTTCACTTCGCCTTTAGATCCATCCTTTCTCTTTTTCGCATTTGGATTTGTAGTAGGCCCCTATCTTTTTTCTTGGCTGCAACATGATGTAGAGCAAATTGAGTATAAGATAATGAAAAGTGATGCTCTACTTATGTAGTTTGTGCTAACTAGAAAAGTTGCTATTTTTTACGGAATAAACAAAAAAAAATAGTTTCACTTTAAATAATGTAGATTCAATAACAATATTTGTTAGATTTGCTTTCTATGTGCTTTAATTCTTTGATTATCGTATATGCTAATTATAGATCTCAAAAAAATAAAGAGGAAAATGTAATGAAGTATTTAACTAATAATAATACTTAATTCTTTGACAAAACCTGTAGTATTAATATATGGATTAGCAATAGTTGGAGATGATGGCCGATCAATTCGAGTTGAAGGAGGATGTTGGGATACATTGTGGATCTTCACTCAGAGGTGGAGTATGTTCTAATTTTTTGGATTGTGATCTAAGCCATGGCTTTTGAGGTTGAAACCCCACATTTCTTTGTGACGAAGTCGATGCTCTATTAGAATTTATAACCTGTGTTTTAGAATTCTTGCTTTCTCTCGCCATTGCCTATCAATTACAGTAGATAGACAATTATTCAAATAAACAAGAAATATTATTAAGAATTAAAAGTAAGTTGATCAAGTATTATCACCAAACACACATAAAAATGTAAGAGACAAACAAATGATAAATTATTACCTAAGAACAAGATGGGTCAGGTTTCATTCAAAACGAAATTGTTATCATCATTATTACAATTTAAGAGGTCCTCTTCGTGCGCTTCACACTGATATTGAGCTCACTGACATCAAATACAATCTCTTGTTTGTTAGCTCTAGCCAACTCAAAATTACATAAATCATTATGATCGCTATCGTCATCAATTCTATAGAAATTACCTATGTTCTCATTTTCTTGAATTGGTATTGATGCAGACTTCTCTTGATTAGTAGCACTATTTTCTATTATAGGCACATCATAAAGATCTCGAAGTTGTATCTTGACAACAACTAACCATTTAGGATCCTTTATATCTTTGGCATAATATACTTGTTGAGCTTGTGATGCCAAGATGTATGGATCAGTTGTATTAGTGGACAATTCACGATCAACATTAGAAAAACCCATTTTCATCTTTTTTATATCCCCAACCACAGTTGTTCACATCCCACCAGTGACATTTAAATAAAGCAACCTTATTTTATCCTTGGTATTGCAGTTCAATGATATCTAAAATTAGCCCATAGTATTCTTTTTTGCTTAGACCATCATCTCCCTGAGCAAGTACCCTACTATTTTGAGTCTTCAAAAATATCTCATGCTCTTTTCTGTGGAATCTGAAACTATTAATTAAATATTCAAAATATTTATGCACTCACTTATCTAGACCTCGGGCTAGGTGTAATAGCTCTTGTGATATTGTTTTATCTTGGTTATCAAACATCTCCGCTATTTTAGCTTGAAACCAACCAAAAGATTGTTCTTCGTGCCGACGCTTTGCATCACTACTATACTTTTTGTGAACCTCTTCTACATATTCCCTATGTATTAAATTATCAAGTTGATATTAGAAAGTATAAGAAAAAGCCAATCAAACTAGAACTACTAATTTAAATCCTTACCTAATATAAGGTACAATTTCTTCACAATTTTTGAGAACGCACATAGTTGCCTGCTTCCAATCAAGGATAGTTAATTGCTCAATTTTGAAATTACTTAGAGAGGAACCGCATTTGAAAAAAAAATTGCTAAGCCGGAGCTGTTTTGTGGTGGATCACCCTCATAATTTCTGCCGACACGATTCAAGTGTGTTTCAACATTATGCAAGTATTTGGAACAAAAAGTAACACATTCTTGTGCAATTATTCCTTCTACTATAGATTCTTCTAGACGAGCCTTATTACGAACATATGATTTGAACGTGTGCAAGTACCTATTCAATATAATATTAATATCACATTCTTCTAAAAAAATAAAAAATAAAGAAATATACCTTTCAAATGGTACATCCATCTTTATTGGACAAGGCCAACAATTTTTGCCTTAGTTGCGAAATGAATTGATAGGTGAACCATGATATCAAAGAATGCAAGTGGGAATATTCTCTCAAGTTTGCACAAAGTCAAAGCAATTGAACTTTCAAATTGTTCCAAATCGCTTACTCTCAATGATTTTGAGCATAACTCTCTAAACTAGGCACTAAACTCGATTAAGGCATTAGAAACATCTTTCCTTACCAATCCGTGAATGCCTAATGGGAGGTGACGATGTAATAAACAATGAATGTCATGACTCTTCAAATTTTGAAGCCTACTTTCATATTTATTGACACATCTAGAAATGTTTGATGAAAATCCATCTGGAAGCTTCAAATTCATTAGAAATTGGCAAAATGATTGCCTCTCATCTTTGGATAGTGTGTAATGAGCACTAGGCATTTTATATTCTTTGTTGCTACCAATTGTTTGAATTTCATTTTGTGTGCCCATCTCCTTCCCCTCTATTGGTATCAAGTGAAGGTCCTTTCTTAAACTTATCAACATCAAATCCTTTCGTGCATTTATATTATCTATGGATTTTCCATCTATATTCATAAGTGTGCCAATTAGATTATAACCGATATTCTTCTCAACATGCATAACGTCTAAATTGTATAGTATTAGCAATGTATGCTAATATGGCAAGTTGAAGAAAATGCTATGTTTTCGCCAATTTAGATAACACATTTGCTGTTGAGAATATTTTCTTTTTTTATTTACCTTACCAAAAGTTACTTCCTTCATTTGACTCAATTGTTCTAGCACTTCCTCGCCAGATAAAGTCTTAGGTGCAAGACGATTCTCCTTAGTTCCATCAAATGATTTTTTGTCACGCCCCGGGCTAGTTTTAGATGCGCAAAGCGTACCATTTTTTTCTTTTGAAATACCTAGCCCGAGCAACGTACAGACCCGCCACAAATACAGGTCCCTCTGTCCACACATAACCTTCGCAGATGCACGTGCCAAGAGGCTCACGGGTCGGAAGCGCGCGACCCTTTTCCGGAAAAGAACACCCAAGCGGTGGCCAAACCGCTGGTGTACGTGAAGTGCTAGAAGAGCAGTGACGATCGACGCTATATGCTCAAACCACAGGACGGCAACCAGCCAAGAATAGCAACTGATAAACGAGTAAACGAGGGTCGCCGAAACAACAGGCGATCCCCACCGACCAACCAGGTCATCAACAAAACATGCAATCACAACTACTCTACTAATGGCAAGCTCACAAAAGTAGAGACAAAAGAAGTATAGAGAACTGAAAATAAACCATGCAAGAGAAAGGGGTAGAATGGTATCACCGTAGTCCACTGAACCGACTCCGGATCGAAGTACCCACCTGAAGGTACGGAGGAGCCTAACACTGACGGCTCACAGAAAAGTCGAATGGACCTACAAAGCACTAACAGGGTCAAGACCCACCGAGTCGACACTAACATGCAAGATCTCACAACCCGAAACAGTCGGATCGTCCGGAAAACCCGCCGGCACGATCCCGAACCCAAACTAAGCCCCAAAGAAGTACCAACAACCAAACGAAGTCCTCCGCTGTCCCCAAACACACCAAACAAGGTGACCGGACAGCGAGCGCAAGCTCGGGGTGCCATGAACACAATCGCACCCAAAAACAGCTCTCCGGGTTCCCGAAAAGTGCCGATTTGGGCATCGCAACCCACCGTCGCTCGTCCGCTGTCCTCGAAACTTCGGGACAGCGAAGGAGAACAGCCAACAAGGCTTTACGATGAAGCCAGGTCGCTCACGGAACCAGCCAGTGGGTCCCACGACCAGAACGTGCATTCCGCCGACGAATTCGTCGGAAAACGCGCCGAAAATCAAACCGGACTTCCGCGAGGGTACTACGAACATGGACGACCAGTCCACAGGGCCTCAAGGGTCATGCCCTTGCTGCCCGCAGCGTCACCACGCTGCCACAAAACAACCAAGCCCTAAACATGCATCTATACACCAAAATAAAGCATTAAATGGCCGTTAGAGCACTCCGCTCGTCCGCACAACCCTCTACGAGCACCAGCGGATAGGGAATGATGCAACGGAGGCCGTGCTCACAGCCCCACAGAGACAGAGACAGTCGCGGGCTCAAACGGCTCAAGAAAACCATACATACAAACGACTAAAGGGCTCGACACAATCGAACCGACGAACCGGGACCTCGCTGCCGTCATCTGAGGTGAGCACGGTGATCAGCACATAGTTGCGATCATCATACTCACCTTCCCGAAGATCGGGAAGCAGCCAGGAGTTCGGTTCCCAAGGTCGACTCCAAAACAGCCTAAAACGCACCCTGGCCGGAACAGAAGGCTCCGGCCGGCGACCGGCGTCACGGCGGCGTGCGCGGCGACCAGGGTCGGACGCGGGGAACCCAAGGAAGACTATGCTCACCTTTGGCAGCGACGGGATGCGGCGAGGGCGGCGCTCAGAGGAGCCCTAGCTCCAGGAAGGCTCGGCCACGGCAAATGCACGGCCGGAAGACAACGGATGGCGGCGGCAGCGTCAGGGACGGCGAGCACCGGCAAGCTGGCGTCGTCGGACGTCGGTTAGGGGGCGGCCGCGACAGTAACGGGCGACGCCGGCGGCGGCGCGACGCTCTCGGCCGAAAAGGCCCCAGCGCGACCTCAGCGGCTGCGGCGGCGCTCCGGCGGCACGGGGACGACCGGGGAGGAAGGCGATGGCGGCGGCGGGTCTCCAGCGGCCGGCGCACGGCAGTAGCGACGACGGGAGGCGGCGGCGGCTCGGGTCCAGAAGGTGCTGCCCGCTCCAGCAACAGTAGCAGCAGCAGCCAGAGCACGGCAGCGCGGCGGCGATGGCCGGGGAGGACTCCGGTCGTCGGGGCACGGCCGCAGAGGGAGGTCCGATGGCACGGAGGCCCAAGCGTGGTTCCCGGCCAAGAAAGGAAGAAGAGGAGAAAAAGAAGAAGAAAGAGAGAGGGAGACTCCTCCGGCAGCCAGGGGCGGCTGGCGGCGGCGGCGACGCACAGGAGAGGTGCTGGAGGAGGTGGGGGGGGTTGGAGCTGCTGGGCTAGGGTACGAAGAGAAAGGCTAGGGTTAGGGTTTCCTCAACACACACATGCAACCATATATATATAGTACATATATATATACATAAATGCAGAAAGGTCCCGTAACTCCAGGAATTCCGACCCAGGTCCCTCACAGCGCGTGTAAAACGCGTCGACGAACGGATCACGTCATCGCGATCAGCACTGCCGGATCATCGAACTCACGATTTTGGATCACCAGAAACGTTCGCCGATTTGCGACAAAACCCATCCCCTCACGATCAGCCAACAGCTCACACACAAACGAACCAAAAGTTGCGTCAAAACCGCCCGATACGCGAAGTTGAATCCACAACACTCCAACACAGACATCCTCACACAGAAACATCCCTACTCACAAAGTTTCACGCAAAACGGAGCGATGAATACTTCTAAAAAGCATAAACATCAATGCACAAAAACTCTTCCAGCGATAAAACTCATTTTCCTCGAAAACCGTGCGTCAAACATAAAAACCAATAGCACCATTGGTTCCAGAATGGTCGAGACATAGAAAACGAGCTATTGGAGCGCCAGAATCGAAATTCGATTCGCGTCCGAAGCCCTTCACTTTCCTCGGCCATTCCGAAAACGCCGGTTACTATTCATTTTAAGTCGTTTTTAGAAATCGCATAAAAACTTTATTTTAAATCATTTTTCTCTGAAATCTGATCAGCAAGTTAAAAATCTGAATACACAGGATAACACTGAAAAGGAAGTCAAACAATCATAAAAGAAAATTTTGGTCTTCACATTTTTTGTCAGTACGCCATTTATGATTAGGTGACAAGAAACGACGGTGACCCATATAGCAAAAAAAATTTCCATACTTCAATCTCATCAAAACTGTATCCTTGTTGCAACAAGGACATGCTAGATCTTCTTTCGTACTCCAACCAGATAAATTGGCATATGCTGGAAAGTTATTTATAGTCCAAAAAATTGCAGCACGCATAGTAAAGTTTTCTTTTTTGGACACATCATATGTCCTAATCCCTTCTTTCCACAAATCATTTAACTCGTCAACTAAAGATTCCAAATATACATCTATATCATTACCAAGAGCTCTTGGACCAGAAATAAGTAGTGATATTATAAAATAATTATTTTTCATGCACAACCATCGGGGTAGATTGTATAGAACTAGAATAACAGGCCAAACACTATGTGTGATTTTCCAAAAGGGTTAAACCCATCACTTGCTAAGCCCAATCTAACATTACGTGGCTCTATGGCAAACTCAGGATGGTTATGATCAAAATGCTTCCAAGCCAATGAATCAGCCGGATGCCGTAAAATTCCATTGTTTTGCCGAGCATCACTATGCCACCTCATATTAGTGGCCATCTCTTTATTCATGTACAATCTTTTTAATCTCGATGTAAGTGGAAAGTAACGCAAAACCTTTTGAGGAATTTGTTTTCGCTTTCTTAAGATTGCTTCTTCCTCTCTGCTACTCAAGATCCACCTAGACTGACCACATATAGGGCATGTATCATTATTTGCAAGCTTCTTCGAAAAGAGCACACAGTCATTCTTGCAAGCATCAATCTTCACATAATCCAATCCTAAATCTTTAATTATCTTTCTTGCCTCATAATATGATTTTGGAATGTTTGCACTATCTAGTAGTAAATCGACCAGAAACTCTAATAATATTATAACTGACTTATCAGTCCAACCATTGAAACATTTGAGATTCAGCAAATATACTAAAAAGGATTTTGAATATTGTTTGCATCCCAGATATATATCTTGTTTACATTCTTCTAATAATCAATAATAATTTTGAGCTTCAGCAATAGGATCTTCAGAATTAGTACGCTCTCTATCATCTATGTCAGCAGTTGTAGAGTTCCCTTCATGCCCAAATAAGTCCTCAAGCATTGTCTCTATATTTTTGCGGCCCTCACCTATAGGAGTATTGACATCTTCCGCATCACTTTCACTACTTGATTCATCCGACAATTCACCATGATGATGCCATTTATTATAACTGTGAAGAATCCCAATACGAAATAAGTCATACTTCACTTTCGTTCGGCTTTTCAGTCTAACATTGTAACATTTAGCATATGGACAACGAATTCTTTTTACATTTCCTAATCTTTTAAATGCAAAATCTAAGAATGTGTCAATCCCTTTTTCATATCCATTACATGCTCGGTCCTTAAGAGTCATCCAACTTCTATCAATTTCCATCTTCCTGTATTGAAATGATCAAATATGCTGTAAGATAATATAGTAAAATCAAAATTATTAAAGTTGAAGTGTCTATTCCAAAATGTACTATAGTTCAGATACTTGCTCTTCTACTTGATCCATAGTAAATAGACTTTAGAATACAAGCCTATAAAAACATATGAAATTCCAAATATATATGATCAAATCAAATACTATACTATTTGAACAAGTTACTAATTCTTATTAATTTCGTAGCATATACATACATACATACATTTATATACATACATACATACATACATTTATATACATACATACATACATTTATATACATACATACATACATACATACATATATATATATATATATATATATATATATATATATATATATATATATATATATATATATATATATATAGATATAGACCTATAAAGTAGTTTCACAAGCAAATAGGCTAACAAAGCAAAAGGACTAACAAAGCAAATAGATTAAAAAAGCATATATGAAGCTAAAGAAAATAAAATTTTTAAGAAAAATAAACTTTTTCTAAGACCAAATTTAGAAGCATATGAAGCTAAAGAAAATAAAATTAATTTAGAAGCATATGAAGCTAAAGAAAATAAAAATTTTAAGAAAAATAAATTTTTTCTATGACCAAATTTCAACAAGGAAAAAAATACATTGCTTTTATATTAGAATTTAGAAGCAACAAAAAAAAACAGAGAAGGCAACTAGCAAAAATTTTCAAAATCTATAGAAAAGGGGAAAAAAAAACTTTTATTTTACCTTGGGTTGAAAAGAATCAAAATCTGCAGAGAAGGCAAAGTGCAAAAATCAAGTAAAGATCAATTTTTCATGTGGCGGTCGGAGAAGCCGAGAGATCGAAGGAAGTAAGGCCTACTGGCGATCCTGATTGAGCCGCACCACCGCTGCTACAGACGCCCCCACACCGCCGGGCCTGGTCGCCATATCCGGCTTGTCCCCACACCGCCGGGTCTGGTCGCCATATCCGGCTTGTTGCGAACCTCCACTCCCGCCGCCCCCGCCGCGTCGTCCCTCTCCACCGGCTTGTCTGCTGGGAACTTCGCCGACACTTCCTGCTCCTCCATTAATATATAGCAGTAAGTAATTTTCCTAAATAGTAGTAACATATAATGAATTAATGCTCAAGAATCAAACACGCCCAACAATTGTAACTAACTAAATCCTAAATTGTAGTGTAAAAAAGAGAGAAAAAAGGAAAAACAGAAATAAAAGAGTGAGTAGGCAGTAGGCACCTAGAGGACGTCGCGGAGCTTGGACTTGTCCTCGTTGCTAGATGCATGAAGATGCTGGCGGCGAAGCATGATGGACCGAATTTTGCCGAAGAAGAGGAAATGCAGGCGACGGAGCACGGCGGACTGGAGTTTGCTGAAAAAGAGGCAGGGGAGCGAAAGAGGCTCAACAGTAACACAGAGAGATGAGGTGTCACGCCCCGCCGTCCCGTCCCCAATTAGGTGGAAGAAGCCCCGCACAGGCGCGTGCGCCAGACCAGCCGAATGGACAAAATTTTCTCCGTCCGCCCAAGGCGTCACAATCAGTACAATTCAAAACATTCCTAACAGAAGCAGAATTCGTACACAGATTGTATAAGGAAAGAATCTTAAACATAAAACAATTATGCTATTACAAGCATTCATCTCATTCAAATTACATTTACATTTTTCTTTTCCAAATACAATCAAATTGTTATTATAATTTCTCTCTTTTCTTTTCAACACCCTTAAGCTACGTTGTCCCAGAGCACATCTATCTTTGTCGCAATGGCAGGACGCTAACTATCGAGCTACGTTCTTTCCTCGCGCCACCATGCCGCTCACGTGTGGACCTGTAAAACATGGGGGTGAGAACTATATAAATAGTTCCCAGTGGGTAGGGCCACCTAAGGGAAAAACTCGACCCACCAGGTCCAATGGAGGCATCAAAAATATATAGTAAATACAGATCAGCTGAAATGTAAATCTATACTATATGCACAATCATATCAATGTTCATGCCTCAACTAAATGCGATAATAAAATCCATGCAAGTAGGTATTCCCCTTCTACTTTCTATTTCACTATCCATTTCATATCCAATCCGCTCCTAAGGTTCTTTTACCTTAGCCAAGCTATACCACCCGACTCACTCTTGAGTCAATCATCAACGGACTGTCGCTCTTTGTCCAGGCCTGAGGAGTGGAATATGCCACATAAACGTCAGCCTAAATCCACTCGGCAGGTGAGAAATATACCACATGCACCTCCGATGCTCCGACGGGTGAGGAACAAGCCGCATAAACCCTCGGTAAGGGATCCCCCGGTGGGAGAGGAACATGCCACATACACCCGGGGCCAAAGATCCCAGATAGGGTGAGGAACATGCCACATGCACCCTAGCTCACAAGTCTTGGGATTCCGGAATCCACTTTTCAAGTCTCAAGGGTTCACCATTTACCCTATGTTATCAACCTTTCTAGGTTCCATGACTTATTTGTTTACGTGATCATTCTACCACTATGTTGTCCAACCTATGTTCAATGACACTAAGTTTATTGGCTTTTCCGTCTAAGTGATCTTTCTATCACTATGTTTTTTAACCTATGTTCAATGACACTAGGTTCAATGACTTTCCGATCCAAGTGGTCTTCCTACCACTATAGTTTTCAACCTATGTTCAATAACACTAGGTTCAATACCCAATCATGTTCTTTCTTATCCTAATTATCCACACCTAGGACTGACATCTAGTCCTTGTTTGATCACTTATTGAGTTCTCAAATATTCCAAGAGAATGTCAACCTATCTCATTGTCATGTCTAGGCATACACATATATACATACCTATATGTCTCACATGCTTATTATTCTTGTTCAATGGTAGTTAATTAATCTAACAACATATGATTCATACATTCATATTTACTAATTTACCTACCATTACATACATCAAGTAAAATAATATTAAATTTTACTCTTTTGACGTGGAAGTGACGTAATCATTTCGGTGAAGCACAACCCACCTCACAACACTTCCAATTGCTTGTAGACACTTGCAATCGGACTCTCGCGGCCAAACACTCCCTTTCGAGCCCGTACGGCCAACGTCGCCCGCTTCGGTTCGTTACTCGAAATTGATCACCGAACGCCCGTCGATTTCCAAATTAAAGTTGCCTGGGGCTCTCCTCTAACCTTCAATTAGAGAATTAGAGGGTCAATTCGGTTATAGCACCTCAAAACCCAAAAACCCCAAACCTAACCCTAGATTCCAATTTCTCCAAAAATACCCCGAAATCCACGGAGAATCTTTGATTAAACTAGTGGAGAACCATCTAGGGAACTCAAAAATCTCAATTTTAAAGGATTTATCGAAAACCCTAATCATCAATCCGAAGAACTCACCTCGGATCGCAAGCTTCCCGAGCCGCTACATGCGCTACAGCTCGATTCTCCACTTCTCCAAGCTTTCTCAGCCCGATCTCCACCAAAATCTCCAAGTTTGGAGGAGAAGAAGAAGAGAGTGAGAGACAGAGGAGCTTCTCTTTCTTTCTTTCCCTGTGTATGTTCGTGTGTAGGGTTTACAAAGAAAAAAAGAAGAGAGTTCCCTCCTTATAAGAGCCCCACCATAAAATTACCAAAATACCCTTCAAAAACTGCAGTTCATAGTACTGTGTATCGGTACTCGAATTCGTGTACCGGTACTCGAATTCGTGTACCGGTACACGAGCACTTTGTTTCGGTACCCAATATCCAGTTTCTCAAAATCCGAACGTTGGATTCTCAGTTTTTCTATTGTGTTCTGGTACTCAGTTTTTCAGTACCGGTACACAGCTTTCCAGTACCGGTACTCAGGTTTAGTTCCTCAGAACTCGAGATCTAGTTCATCTTCACTTTGTATTGCGTCTGGTACCCAAATTCCAGTACCAGTACACAATACAAAATCTGCAGCTTTAACAGATTTGACTTTTCGGAGTCCGTTTTCGCACCCGATTTGTGCCGAAAATACTCGAATACTTCCCAAACCTCGCTGAAACTATTTAAATAGTCCTTTTGGCTACTTTCCACTATAACTCTACAATTTGTAGAAGTTCGGTGCACTACATGAGGAAATAGGAGGATAAAGAAAGGGATTTAGGGACATAGGGGTTTTAATCTGTATATATTATTTACCTATTTTTAATTTGTCAAAAGACAAAAAAAATCCAACTATCTACATATAAAATATAGGATAAGTAAGGGCATAATGATCCAAAAAAAATAAATGATGGTGCTGGTTGGTGGAAAAAAAGGAGGGAAGCACTGGCAAGATGTCCCATGACAAAATATCGCCGCTATTTATTAAGTATTGGTGGCAACATACAGTTGTCACCACCATTGTTTATGTATTGGCGGCGACAACTATATGTCGCCACCATATCTTTTACATTGGTGGCGACAATAGTTGTCGCCATGAAAAAGTCGCCGCAAAAATTCCTTTATCTTGTAGTGTGGACTAGAGATATGACCATTACCACATGCATAAGAGGTGCATATCCTTGATCATATATTACATGTGGAGGAGTATTGTTGGTCATGTCCAGTGTAGTTGGGATCAATGATTATGCCTACGGACCTGTTGGTCTTGAGACAGTTATAGAAATTTGATGTAGTGCTCGGGATGGACGAATTGGCGTGCTACTTTGCAACGATAGACTGTAGAGAGAGGATAGTGACGTTTCACGAGCCAGGACATGAGAAGTTTATCTACAAGGGTTGCAGGAGTATGTTGTTTGCTGTTATGATCTCTATATTGAGGACCAGAAAGATGATGAGTCGAGGATGCGTAGCCTTCTTGGCGACTACTGTAAAGGTGTCTACATCGGCGTCGGGACTCGAGGATATCCCTATAGTTCGCGAGTTCTCGGATGTGTTTCATCCGGAGTTGACGATGATGCCGCCAGACAGAATAGTTGAGTTTGTGATTGATGTGATCCTTGGAACCGCGCCAATCTCGAAGGCACCCTATAGAAGGGCACCAGCTTAGTTGAGAGAATTAAAGGCATAGTTTCAGAATTTGATGGAGAAAGAATTTGTAAGACCCAGTATATCGCCTTGTGGAGCACCGATGTTGCTCGTGAAGAAGAATGATGGTTCACTGAGGCTTTCTGTTGACTACAAAGAACTGGATAAAGTGACCATCA
Source organism: Puya raimondii (assembly GCA_016920855.1). NCBI lineage: Eukaryota > Viridiplantae > Streptophyta > Magnoliopsida > Poales > Bromeliaceae > Puya > Puya raimondii. The sequence goes on along the minus strand of JABWPP010000050.1, from coordinate 208,637,242 downwards.
AGAACAAACATTCTTTGCCATGCATCTACGATCTATCCAATCAACTGCAAGGATCTAGTATATTTTTGAAAATTGATCTGCAATTTGGTTACCACTAGTTGAAGTAAAAGCCGAGGACATACCGAAGATAGTGTTCAGGACTCGGTACGGGCATTACAAGTTTATAGTCATATCATTTGGGTTGACGAATGCCCCTGCCGCATTTATGGATCTAATAAACAGAGTGTTTAATCTGTACTTAGATAGATTTGCGGTGGTGTTCATAAATGATATTTTGATCTACTCTCGATGTAGTACACTGGATTTTACTATATATGCAAGTGTAAATAAAAATAATGTGAGATACTATTTTTATTGGACTAAGAGAAGTAAAAGATAAGTCGAAAATGACTTATGCTGAAATTGAAATGGAAATATGTGATTTGAAATTTTCTGTAGGGAAAAGGACTTATATTTCAGCTGAAAAATTTATAGTGTGAAAAAATTATGAAAAACTGAGAATTTGTCGAAAATATTTTTCTAAGGCCAGATTTAAAGTTTCATGTCATTCGGATACCCGAGCAATGAAAACGGAGTCTGACTGCAATCTAATAAAGATTCTAGTCGGTAGAGCTTTCGGTGACCAAAAATAATTCAAAACTGAAAAGTTGAGATTACGTACTTCTGATTGATTTTAATGGAGTCTGTACGTCAAGTTTGAGTGCAAACGGACATTCAAAAGGGCTCCCATTGAATGTATCAGATCAGAATGGGACTTAAGTTAGAATTTTTGCTACCTAAGGGACCTATTGGCATATTGTTGCATTCGTGGAATTCCACTAACCCAACAGGTGGCCATCTTCATCCTTATCCCCTCCACAACCTGTACCTAGAGAGAAAAAGGGAAAGAGAAGAGGAGATGAAAAAAAAGAAAAAGAGTGGGTTGTAGTGCCATTCGACCAGCCGATCGAAACGCCGCGCACGTGATTTTTGTCGTTTCAACACTCGGGTTAGTATTATAATCTTATTATCTTTTCTTTTTGATTCTTTTGATGGATTCTTGATAACATGATGTAGAGAAAGAGGTTTTGATGGACTTTTGTAGAAATTGAGATTTTTGAGAACCCAAGTTCATTCTAACCTAGATAATCAAAAAAAAAGGGAAAAAATTGGGTTGTATTTGGAGAAATGAATTTCTAATTTTAGAACTAAGGGTTTTTGTCCTTAAGAGATTTGGAGCTAAATTGACCTTGTAAATATCTAATTGAAGGTTAAAGAAACACGAGGGGCAACGTTAATTTGAACTACGACGAGGTCTCGGCGATCGATTGGAAGAATCGAGCCGATTTTGAAGATTTGCGTTCGTTAGTCGCCGAAGTATGCCGAAACATCGTCGGAAACTCAATTGCTTAGAAATACTAGCAATTGGTAAATAACTGAGGTGGGTGGTGCTCTCCGAAATGGTCGAATTTCTCCCTATGTCTAAATCCTTCTCCCTGCTATATTATGTATTTATGCATTGGATATGATAAGGTTCAACTTATGTATTTCTTCCAAAAACTTACATGCCTCCTAACATAGATTTGAGTAATTATGATGGTAAACTTGGAACTTAGGATGCATGAACTTAGTACCAAGTGAACCCTAGTGATGTGTTGAATTGTTAATGAAACTAGTGGTTTGGACATAGAGAATAAAGTATCATCATGACGTTGAAAATGAACTTGATGATGGAATATTTGATTGGGTATGATTGTTAAGCATATAAAGGGCATGGCATGAGTTGAGAAACTCTCAAGTGTGAATGTGAAATTGGGTCATTCCATGTGCTAGTTGGCTACCATAGTTGCATGTACCATGAAACATTGCATGCCAATCCTTGTTCACATATTGTGTTGTATGTATGTCTCATTGATGCACACGACACGAGCTGAGTGAATCTCTAGTTAGTGGAGGAATTGGGTCGGTGCATGTGTAGTGTGACAACTAGTGTTAAGTATTGTTGAGCATGCGAGGGATTGAAATAGATCCTCTGGACCATGCTAGGGATTGAAAGAGATCCCTTGATGTTGTCACCGTGGTTAGTGATGAATTCTCTTGGTTGAGAGAACTAGATCATACTCATATAGTCTGTTCGTCTTGTGGCGGTCGCGACACCACAAGCAGTGAGCTCCGGAGTATCACGTATGGGTTGAGCGGCTATCTACCCAGCAGACGGCCTTAGATTGGTGATTGTCCCCGTGGGCCCTGGTAATGTGAGTTGGCTTGACTTTGAGTGAGCCAGTGCGATTGGGTCAAAGAGAAAAGATACATATTGATTGATCATATTGTATAGAGTAGTAGGTGTGAAGAAAGAGTCGTACTGTATGAGGTAGACTCTTTAATGGGCCAATTGATAGGCCTGTTAAGTAGAAGGATTTGGAGTGTCCGTCTGGATAGTACCAGTGCTAGCCATGGGCGAAGTTCGCCTACAATGAAGATGCTTGGAGTGGGGTATGAAGTGACACCCTAGGGGCCCTATGGAATGGGCAAGGATCTGCCCTGTTGTATTATGGTGGTGGTGGATCATTCGACTAATCGGCTCTTTCTAGGCCGATCCACACCAGTGGAAGGGCAATTCCGACCTAAGAGATTTCACTATTGAAGAAGAGAATACCAATGAAGAAGGGAATACAAATTCTTCTTATTTCTTCCATGATCAATTACAAAGATATATATACACAAATATTTCTATAATAAGGTATCTAATAAGGAAAGATGCATAAGAAAAGACGCCTAAAACTATGCTAACTAAATAGGAATATAATATATACAATTTTGACTTTCCATATACAATTTTGACTTTCCATAACACTCCCTCTCAAGTTGGAGCATAGATATTAATCATGCCCAACTTGTTACAAATGTAGTCAACCCGAGCTCCATTCAAAGCTTTTGTGAAGATATCCCCTAACTGGTCTCCGGTCTTGATATACCCTGTTGAAATGATCTTCTGTTGTATCTTTTCACGAATAAAGTGACAATCAATCTCAATATGTTTAGTTCGCTCATGAAATACTGGATTAGAGGCAATATGGAGAGCAGCTTGATTATCACACCATAATTTAATAGGTTGTGGATTCTTAAGACCAACCTCATCCAATAATTGTTGTATCCACATTACTTCACACACAGATTGTGCCATAGCCCTGTATTCCGATTCAGCACTAGAACGGGAGACAACACTCTGCTTCTTACTTCTCCATGACACCAAGTTACCTCCAACAAACACACAATATCCTGTAGTCGATCTCCTATCAACCTTTGAACCCGCCCAATCTGCATCTGAAAAGCATTCAATATTTGAATGTCCATGGTTCTCGTACAAGATACCTCGCCCTGGAGCTCCCTTCAGATAACACAAAATTTGTCCCAAAGCTTCCCAATGATTAACAGTCGGAGAAGACATAAACTGACTTAACACACTGACAGAGTATGCAATATCTGGCCGAGTCACTATAAGATAGTTCAATTTGCCAACTAATCTCCTATACCTCTCTGGATCTTTAAACAATTCACCATCACTAGCTGTAAGTTGGAGATTAGGAGCCATTGGTGCACTGCAAGGTTTAGCTCCTAATTTTCCTGTTTCTGCTAGTAAGTCAAGCACATATTTCCTTTGAGATAAGAAGATGCCCTTTTTGCATCTTGTAACTTCGATACCTAAAAAATACTTCAACATCCCCAAATCCTTTATCTGAAACTGGGTTTGAAGAAAAACCTTAAGAGATGAGATTCCTGTAGTGTCATTCCCAATGATGACAATATCATCCACATACACTACTAGTAGAATTAGACCAGTCTCAGAATGTCTATAAAACACAGAATGATCACACTTACTCTTTTTCATGCCAAACTCCTGAACTACTTCACTGAATCTGTCAAACCAAGCTCGAGGACTTTGCTTCAAGCCATATAAGGACTTTCGAAGTCTACAAACTTGACCCAACTCCCCCTGAGCAACAAAACCAGGTGGTTGCTCCATGTATACCTCTTCTTGAAGATCACCATAGAGAAAAGCATTTTTAATGTCCAGCTAGTGTAAAGCCCAACGAGAGGTGGCCGCCAACGAAATGAATAAGCGAATAGAAGCAAGTTTAGCTACAGGAGAAAAGGTGTCAGAATAATCAACCCCATAAGTCTGAGCATAACCTTTGGCAACAAGACGGGCTTTTAGGCGAGCGACAGAACCATCTGGATTCATTTTCACAGTGAATACCCATTTGCAACCAATAGCTCTCTTATCGGCAGGTAAAGGCACCAGTTCCCAAGTACCATTAGTGTCTAAAGCCACCATTTCCTCTTCCATTGCAGCACACCAGCCAAGATGAGACAAAGCTTCCACAACAGATTTAGGAACAGAAACTGACTCCAGAGAGGTAATGAAACAACGAGAAGAGGATGACAAACGGTCATAAGAAACAAACGATGAAATAGGATAAGTACACTTACGTTTGCCTTTGCGAAGAGCAATGGGAAGATCAGAGTCAGAAGCAAGGTCGGTGATAGTAGTGGCTGGATCTTCCGACGAAGAAGCTGGTAGAGGATCTGAGTCAGGAGTCGCCAATCTCCTAGAATAGACATGAACAATAGGGGGTCGAACAGTTGCCGTTGGAGCAGGAATAGGTGTTGGAGGACTGGACGCTTGTCTGACAGTGTAAACAAGGAGATCATCTTCCTCCCCCTGACTTTCATAAGTAGATGGGAGAGGAAAGAATGGAGTAGACTCAAAAAATATAACATCTGCAGACACAATATATCGATCAAGAGTAGGAGAGAAGCACCGATACCCCTTTTGCAGACGAGAGTACCCAAGGAAGACGCACTTAAGGGACTTCGAATCCAATTTAGTTACTTGTGGACGAACATCTCGCACAAAACACGTATTACCAAAAAGATGAGGTTCAATAGGAAATAAAGATTTAGATGTCAACAAAACAGTATAGGGAATATCACCATTCAAGACAGACGAAGGCATGCGATTAATCAAAAAACAAGCTGTGGAAACTGCATCGGCCCAAAAGTGTTTAGGAACTTTCATTTGAAAGAGAAGGGCACGAGCTACCTCAAGGAGATGTCGGTTTTTTCTTTCAGCAACCCCATTTTGGGATGGAGAACACATGAGGATTGATGAAGGATGCCGTTCTGTGTCATATAACTATGAAAAAATTTTGAAAAATATTCTTTAGCATTGTCACTTCGCAATATACGCACAGAAACATTAAATTGTGTTTTGATTTCAGTACAAAAGGCACAAAAAATTGAGAATAGTTCTGAACGATTTTTCATTAAATATAACCAAGTAACACGAGAATAATCGTCAACAAAGGTAACAAAATACTTAAATCCTGATTTGGAAATAATAGGACACAGACCCCAAACATCAGAATGAACTAACTCAAAAAGGGACGATGCACATTTATTGACTCTAGAAACAGAAGGTAAACGATGATGCTTAGCAAACTGACATGACTCACACTCTAGACTGGACAAAGACTGGAACTGCGGAAATAATTTCTTCAAGGTGGATAACGAAGGATGCCCCAACCGACAATGGACTTCAAAAGGAGTTAGATTACTGGAGCAAGCAAGAGACCTCGGTACCTGGTTGTCAAGGATATAGAGACCTCCAGACTCATGTCCTCTACCAATAATCTGCTTCGTCGTAAAATCCTGAAACAAACAATGATCGGAAAAAAATGAGACACAACAATTTAAAGCTCGAGTGAGTTTACTGACAGATAGCAAATTGAAAGAAAACTGAGGTAAACATAAAACAGATGACAAAGAAATTGATGACGTTGGATTTGCAATGCCAGAACCCATGACACAAGAGGTAGATCCATCAGCTAAAGTAACAGTAGAAGATGCTATATGAGACTGAAAGGCAGATAAAAGACTAGAGTTACATGTCATATGGTCTGTGGCACCAGAATCAATGACCCATTTGGAATGGAAAGACACAAGGCATGATGTGGATTTACCTGACTCGGCAAGTGCAGTGACAGGGAAACTGGTGGACTTTAAGGATGCCTGATATTGGGAGAACTGTGCAAATTCTTCAGCAGACACCAAAATAGTTTTCTCTAAGGATGGATCTGAGGATGGGGTTGTATACTCCCCGGTTGCAATGTTGACCATTTGAGATCGTTGGTTCTTATTTTGAAGTTTCAAACATGTGCGTTTTGTATGACCTGGTTCATGGCAGTAATAGCAAACAACTCCAAAATCTCGATTTGAGGCGGTTTCTCCATGACGATGATTACATATATTGCCTCTTCTACTATAATGCCGTCCATTATCATTGCGACTCACAAGCGCGCTATTAGTAGGTTGAGAAAATTGAGGATTCTCTGTACGAAGCACTCGGGTGAAACTATCATGCAAAGAGGAAATCTCAGAGCTAGAAAGAATTTGAGATTTAGCTGTCTCAAATTCTGGGGGTAAACCAGCAAGAAAACTCATAACCGTCATTTGCTCGCGTTGGACCTGCTGCACTTTTACATCAGGACTAAAGGGTAACAAAACATTAAGCTCTTCATAAACACGTTTAAAATCCATAAAGTAGGCTGTCAGAGATCTATCCTGCTTCTCAGATCGATAAAATGCCTTACAAACATCATACATGCGGGAAAGGTTTCCTTTGCCAGAGTATAAAAAATCTAAATAATCCATCAATTCTTTCACAAACTCACAATGATTAATTAGGCTAATTACCTCACTTTGAATGGAGTTCCTGAGATGTAAGAACAACCGAGCATCTTCCCTCAACCAAGCTTGCTTTGTATCGTCGTTCGGTGGATCGCTAGTTAGGTGATCATCCTTATCAATGCTTCGTAGATAAACACGAATCGTCTTACTCCATTCCAGATAATTGGAGCCATTGAGTTTGTGTTCTGTGATTTTGGTCATTACTGGGATTACATCGGCAATCACAGATTTGGGCTCACTCCTAGCAGACTTAGCTTCAGACGTGGCGTCTTAACCAAGTCACAAAACAGCTCTCAGGGCTGCACTCTACACCTCACGGCGAGACAAATAAAACAACCCTAGGTATGCCACCTAAGGATCAAAACAGGAACCAGATGCACAAATCTTAAACACGCAGTACTGTAGCAGCACTGTAGCGATGTACTGTAGCAGCACTGTAGCAATGTACTACAGCAGTACTGTAGCGCCGTACTGTAGCAGTACTGTAGCGGCAGAGAAAATAACGCCGATGAGATCCGGCGAGGGAGAAGAGCAGCACTAGATCGCTATACCCTAGAATTAGGGTTTGGCTCAGATACCATGAAGAAGAGAATACCAATGAAGAAGGGAATACAAATTCTTCTTATTTCTTCCATGATCAATTACAAAGATATATATACTGTCACGCCCCTGGCTGGTTTAATTGCGGAAAATGGGTCAATTTTTTTTTTTTGAAAAGCCTAGCCCGCACGGCGTACAGACCCGCCACAAATACAGGTTCCTCTGTCTATGCGGACAGAGTCTTTCCTGTATTTGCACGGCGTACCATCAACATACAACAGGATCACAATCACACTTTCATTCACCAATCCACATATACAATTATTTGAATACAGTTGCATTCAGCTATCCCTACATGCCTCTAAGCACTCCTTAGGCGAAGGATGATGCGATGCACAGTACAACAGACATACTATAAAAAAAATGCTTCCTACCCGAAAGCTTTAATTTTGAACTCTAATAAGCATTAAAGAGAATCCACAAAACCTTTTAAAATTGTTCCCCACACGGGAACCTCATTTTGAAACACTAGCAGCCAAAAGAACAAAAATCACTTGAAAGCCTTTTTATTTGAAAACGAGCTACCTCGAAGGGTAGGAGACATCATTTGCAAATCCAATAAAACCATTCTGACTCATTCATTAAAACGTTCATACGGTGTTAGGAAAATAATAACCACTGAACTACAATAAGTCTAAGTGCATGAAAGTAAAGGGGAAGAAACTAAACCAACTATACTAGTCGGGACCGAAAGATTGATCGTCCACCGCGCCTCACGCACCGTCCCAACTCCCACCTCCCAAGTCACCTGAAAAATGGTGGTCGGGGGATGAGAACATGTAAACATGTCTCTCCCTCCCGGTGGGTACCGCAAGCCGACGAAGGCCGGGCACACACTAGCAGACAGAAAATTGAAAGGAAGATAATACAGTAGCAATGCAAGTAAGTAGAGAACGAGACAAATATACTACTGCTACTGTAAATGTAATGCATCAACAAATGAATACAACAAATATACCCAATCTAAACATGCCATAACGGTCCGCAGACCTCAGTCCCATGCCAGTCCTACTCTGCCAGCATATAACTGCCCCACTGAGCTCACGGGTCGGACGTACGACCACTTTTCCGGAAAAGAACACCCTCTTGCGGGGATCAAACCGCTGGTGTTCGCGAAATGTGCAAGAGTAATGGCGATCGATGCAAATATGATCAATAATCGTTGGCAACCAGCCAATAATCCACCCCTCTGGGTATACCGACCGTATAGGTCATCAGACAACCGTGTCAAGAAACTGATCAAGAAGGTCACGAGAATATATCCTGTCAGATACTGATGCAATCATGTCCACTCTACTGCTAGAACATATAAGGAATGCAAGTAGAGTAAAGTAAAGATCTCAAGGTGCCGGCTCAACTCATCTCATATATATATACGGAACTGAAAAGGAAAGGGTAGAAGGAATGTCACCGAGCATGCACCACTAGACCAACTTCGGGTCGAAGTACCCACCTGTCACAGCCGCGTCGGAATCCGGGACGCACCGCAAATCAACCGGACCTACGATAGGTCCACCGAGTCAGGGACAAGCCTCAAACGACTCAATCAAAAGATACATGCACACACTCCCAAAATCCGAGACTCGGTTTCCCAAAACCGATCTCCAAACAGTGCCGGAAGTCCCGAAATCGCACCGGGACGTCCCCGGGACACACGAACAGTCTCTAAAGGTACCGACTCGCTTCATGAGTCGACCGCTGCCCCAAAACACATCCATTTGGGTGGTCTTGGCAGCGGGCACAAGATCGGACATCGAAACGATCATTCGCGGATGATCGTCCTGATCCGGGTTCCCGGAAGTGCCGATTTCGACACCGGAACCCACCGCCACTCACCGGACGTCTCCGAACACACGAGACGGCCCCGACAACCAGCCAACAAGGCTCAACGGCAAACCCAAACGCATTCAAATAGTGTCGGATGAACTCCGAACCGAAACCGCGTTCCGCCGACGACTTTCGTCAGGAAATGCTCCGAAAACTCTTTTTCGGATGAACGAAGGGCAGCGGATCTTGGACAATCAGTCCAGAGGTCACGCGTAGCGTAAACACGCTGCCCACAGCGACTAAATTGCATCAAAGCCCCTAAACATGCATCTAATAGCATTAATAACATGCAACTTAACAATGTTATGCACCGTTACCTCGATCCAAGCATCATCGAGGCCCGCCGAGACACACCCTGCTAGGTCTCGACCAGAGAGAGGTCGTGCTCACTGTCCAGAGCACAGCGAACAGCCGAGGAGCGCGTGGGAGCGACCGGAACCTCGATCGGAAAGGTGGTCCGGGAGCGACAATCAAGAACTCGCTGATCAAAGCCCAGCAGATAGAGGAACAGGTGAGCACGGACGTAACCGGCACGTTGGGAGGGCCGTGCTCACCAGCGGGACTGTCAGAAACGGCCGGAGTCTCTGGAACAGTGATCTGGCCCAAAAACCAGGCTCAGCCCAGCACAACAGAGAGCAGGGTACCTGCTCCGGTCACCGGCGGCCACGGCGGCAGGTGCGCCGGCGGTGGCCGGCCGGGGACCACCGGCCGAGGGGTCAGTTAGCGGCGGGGAGCGGCGCCGGCGGCGGGCGGTGATGCCCTAGCTGCCCGGGTTGCACTGGGAGCTAGGGCGGATCTCTACCGGCGACGGCGGCTTTAAGGCGGCGCCGGGAGGTGATGGGGGGCACGCCGGGGTCGCGAGGGAGGAGGGGGATGCCGGCCCGAGCAGTGCCGGCGGCGCGCAAGCCCGCACGGCCGCACGAGCAGCACCAGCCCAGGCGCGGCCGCGGCGGCTCCCTACGCGAGCGGCGGCGACGGCGTCGGTCTGGGCTGGGGGCGGCGGCGCCGGAGGGCCGAGGGGTGTCGGCCAGGGGCTACAGGAGGCGGCGATGGTGGCTTTCTGTCACCACCCGCCCGCACGGGCTCCAGGCGGCTCCGGCCAAGGCTGCAAGGCAGCAGCGGCGCGCAGGGACGACTGGGGACAACGGGGCGGCACGCCGGAGGTTGGTGACGACGCTGGAAGCCCGCAGTAACTCCTGCACCACCTCCCGGGTAGATTTAACCCAAGAAGAAGAAGAATGATGAGGGAGAGTTTAGGGGGAGGTGAGGGAGATGGCCGGCAGCTGCGGTGGTCGACGGCGGCTGGCCGGCGGCGGCGGCGGCTGCAAGCAGGGCACAATGCACGAGGGAGGGTGGCAACTAGGGTCGGCTGGGGGTAGCTAGCAGCTAGGGTTAGGGTTTGCGTGAGCATACCCTAAACCACAAATATATATGCACATCATTATTTCGCGTGTAAGTCCACCGAAAACAAATATTTCTTGGTGGATCCCTCACAGCGTGTGTAAATCGCGCGTAAGTACCTCCCTTTACAATTTCGCGCGGTTCCGCACATAAAATATTAGGACTTTTCGTGAAACATCAAAATTGGCATTTCGACCCTTCCTCAGAAAATGCATTATATCTTGCGATCCGTCCGTCGGATTTCCAAACGGATTGCGCCAGTGCTTTCTGCACTGCCAAACGATTTTGTTTTATTTGATTTGATTGCCGATTCGCAGATCAATAACCCTCTTTACGGTTCACATGTACATTTACAATTTGGTCCCTCAACCATTAAGTAGGCTTTTCTCAGAACCGTGCGTCAAATCTAAAATCTGTCAGTGCCATCGAGTCCAGAATAATCGGACGTTGAAAACGAGCTATTGGATATTTAGAAACGGAGTCCGATACACTCCAGAAGCCATCTCTAATAATTGGCTTCACCGGAACACCAGAGTTACTATTCACTTAAGTGAATATTGTAAATCGCGTAACTCTTTCATTTTAAATCATTTTCTCCCGAAACTTGACGAGTGATTATATAATTAAAATACACACAAAAACATCGTCAACGGAGAGTTAAATTAGGCAGTAAAAATCTCAGTCCTTACATCATTCCCCCCTTAAAAGAAGTTTCGTCCCCGAAACTTGATTTCATTTCCCCCTTAAAAGAAGTTTCGTCCCCGAAACTTGATTTCATTTCCCCCTCGAATAAATGTGGATAACGTTCCCGCATAGTTGGTTCAAGCTTCCATATCGCTTCGCACTCCTCATGATTAGCCTATTGAACTTTAACATACGGAATGCTCCGGTTCCGCAGTTGCTTCTCCTCACGTGCCAATATCCGCGTCAGAGCCTCATCGTAGGTCAGATCCTCCCGAAGCTGAATAATCGTCGGACTGATGACATGGGACGGATCAGAAATATACTTCCGAAGCATGGACACGTGGAAGACATCATGTACTTGGGCGAGACTCGGAGGTAGAGTCAATCTGTACGCCACCGGACCAACGCGCTCCCAGATCTCAAACGGACCCACATATCTCGGGCTAAGCTTGCCCCTCAAAACGAACCGTTTGATCCCTCTGGACGGTGAAACTTTGAGCAGAACATGCTCGCCGATCTGAAACTTCAGATCACGACGCCGATGGTCCGCGTAGCTCTTCTGCCGACTCTGTGCAGTCAATAATCGCTCTCTAGCAATGCGAATCTTTGTCTCTGCATCCACCACCAAGTCCGGCCCGATCATCCGGCGTTCTCCAATGTCGTCCTAACTGATAGGGGACCGACATCGACACCCATATAAAGCCTCATACGGTGCCATCCCAATGCTCGCCTGATGACTGTTGTTATAGGCGAACTCCACCAGTGACAGGTACTTGTACCACCCATCGCCAAAATCCAGGACGCATGCACGTAGCATGTCCTCAAGAGTCTGAATAACTCGCTCAGACTGTCCGTCGCTCTGAGGATGGAAAGTCGTACTGAAGTTCAGCTTTGTACCCAAAGCTTGCTGTACACTCTTCCAAAACTGGGACAATAACTCCCTACTCAGAAATTCAAGGTACACCCAACACTGGTCCACGTAGCAGTAGTTAACTCAACTACATCAAATGTTCGCGTAGAACAATCCCGGGACAATACCATAAGTCTGGAGTATATTTTCAGAGGCCGAAACGACGCACTCTGATTAGCTAACTTCGTCTATCAGTTCGCCACGAGCGAAATGCATCGTTGTCCTAACACTCACCTCGGAGACCACAGTCTCCCATCAGTTTGAAATACAAACGGAACGAAATCAAACCCTTAGCTTCAAAAACCCACTAGCGGTATTACGACATTCCTTGGTCCAAGACCAAACCATGCGCCTAGACCAACAGGTCTAAGGCTCACACAACTAGTTGAGCTTGACAAGTAAGCCAGCTACAGGTACATGCGGTTCAACATAAAAATCCACGTGTGTCCGCCACTTGGCAAAATAGGGTTGCCAATCGTGCCAAGTAATCAAAGCCATCAGTGATGCTCAACATTTGTCTCCACGAAACCCGGTCGCTGAAATCCACATGGGACTAGCGATTTAATGTTCCATACTACATCCGACGCCTGTCTCAACGAGACCCAGATGCATCAATCATCAAGTGACCAGAAGAGTAATCCACTCCCATAATTATCCGTGTTTAACCACGCCATGTATCTAGCATTCAAGCACCTGCATCTACTTCTGAGCCAAAGGCTAGGCTCAGTCCACGTGCCCAGCAAAGTTTACACCTTCTAGCAATGCAATATAGATTGCGACTGAGAGCGCATTATCCCCTTAACTATGCGAGACCTGGCTACTGGTTAGTATACAACCAGACCATCACCGAAGTACATACCATTGGTGAGGTTAATCCATCATTTACATAACCTTTCCTAGGGATAACTCAGAATACACTGCGTGGTCGGAGGTGACCATGATTCTAACCTTTGCATGAGATCATCCATAAAGGTTATCTACACGGGAAACACAATATCCCAATCCAAATACTCCCGAAAGAGGGGTAGGGCAATTCGTCCTAACTTTTGACAATACGTTGTCTGCAGCCAACGCATTTATCAAAAGGGAGGCGAAGTACCGTAGATCCATCTCCAACGCCACGTTGGAGAAGTGACACCATGAACTCATTCGATCTCACAATGCTGCACTAGAGTGCACCACAACACAATAAATATTGACTACGAAAGTCGATCATCGAGATTGGACTAGCCATTGAGCCAACTCCCTAGGAGTTCTATGGCTCCAACAACAGAAATAGGAACTATCCGCGACATAGAGTCGCCAACTGCATAAGCTAAATGCGATCAACAGCTCGATTTTTTTTTTCCGAGCTTTACACAATTCCACAAATTACCCTTAAGGTATTCCAATTATCCTATAGAGCATCGTCCTCTATGCCATAAGCATACATAAACCACCTGCCATCCCATACCACACTGATTTAGGTGTTGGGATCGCCTCACACCACGCGTAATCCACAAAATCCTGACATTGAAGCTAAGTCAAAACCAATCCTGGTTTACGCCAATAGGCGCAAAGGTCACAAGAAGACCAAAACAGTTGCACTGACAAATCCACCAACAGGATATTTAAACATTACTCAAGCGAGAAAGGTCTTCTAAGCTCGCTTCGCAGCACGAACATCCTTCACTTTCATGAGTCAGGCGAATTCCCGTTCATATGCTCACATAAAATTTATTACCTTGCCTGGAGCTCAATAAGGAGCCCTACAACAATCTCGATACACTTCAACCACTCTAAAGATCGGGTCCATGCCAATAACTTATCCGAAGAAAGAGCAAAACCTCACCCGTAAGCTATCGCCAACTTACCTCGACTATCCAAAACCTCAGTTCGCTCTTCTCTCCATGGCTTATGCTACCATTAGAGAAAGGAAATTAGGGTAGGCACCACGGTTCTACCCGCCAAAGCTTAACTCATACCATAACCGCACGAGCGGTCGGTAAATAAATCTTGGGCCACACACCAGCAGCCCACGCAATACACGTGGTCAAACCTGCATAAATCATCATCTCCACAGAGATGCATGCAATCGTACATGAGCTCTAAATAGGAAGGAATAGGCATTAAAGCCATACTCACAATGCCTGAGGAAACAATATTCGCATTGCAGTCGCCCAAGCGATTGCACTTCAATCCTCGAGCTGTACTCACACAGCCCCATAAATAGTCATGGCTATAACCGCACACTGTACCGTCTCACAAAGATGCCCGCGGTGGACCTCATGCTCTACATGGAAAGTGGGGCTCGTTAAACACGGCTCCGCCGTCAGCTAAGGTCCAGCAGATGCCACTGCCTGGATCCTTAATGTCAACATCTGTCCCGAGTGGTTTTACCTGGTGCACATCACCCTACCACTCGATATCTGTCTGGTAATCCACCACCACTCCTAGTAGAGGCACAAGTCGGCACCGTAACTGCAAAACAAACACGGGGTAACGAAACAACAATAAACCTCGAGTTAATAAAATTCGACCAACTTACCGGGACTCAATCCCACAACCCCGTGCTCTCACGTGCTTATAAGCCTTAGGTCTTTCTAGGGTCATCCTAACCAGTGGTTCAGTTAGATAGCTTGTGAATGTAGTTGTGATTGTTCATTCTCTGATACCATCTTAATCTGTCACGCCCCGGGCTGGTTTAATTGCGGAAAACAGGTCAATCTTTTTTTTGAAAAGCCTAGCCCGCACGGCGTACAGACCCGCCACAAATACAGGTTCCTCTGTCTATGCGGACAGAGTCTCCCCTGTATTTGCACGGCGTACCATCAACATACAACGGGATCACAATCACACTTTCATTCACCAATCCACATATACAATTATTTGAATACAGTTGCATTCAGCTATCCCTACATGCCTCTAAGCACTCCTTAGGCGAAGGATGATGCGATGCACAGTACAACAGATTTCCTATAAAAAAATGCTTCCTACCCGAAAGCTTTAATTTTGAACTCTAATAAGCATTAAAGAGAATCCACGAAACCTTTTAAAATTGTTCCCCACACGGGAACCTCATTTTGAAACACTAGCAGCCAAAAGAACAAAAATCACTTGAAAGCCTTTTTATTTGAAAACGAGCTACCTCGAAGGGTAGGAGACATCATTTGCAAATCCAATAAAATCATTCTGACTCATTCATTAAAACGTTCATACGGTGTTAGAAAAACAATAACCACTGAACCACAATAAGTCTAAGTGCATGTAGTACACTGAATTTCAGTGCGTCGTACCGAACTTCTACAAATTGTGGAGTTCCGGTGGGAAAATAGCATGTAAAGCTATTTGTGAGGCTTCGGCCAAGTTTGGGACTTGTGCGAAGTATTTTCGGCGCAAATGGGACTTGTGGGAAATTCCAGTTTTGGCTGGTTGGAAGTGTTGTTTGTGGAGAGGGGCAAAAGAGTCTTTTCACACTCGAGGGAGTGTTAGAAAAGCAGGGAACACCCCCTTTCTCAGTCATATTCCTCCTCTACTTCTCCTATCCCTCTCCCTCACTTTCTCTCTCTAGAGATCTCTCCAAAACTTGGAGAAAATGGTGGATTGAGCTTGGAAAAGGCTTCCAAAGGAGAAAAGAAGCTTCTTGGTGCAAGAAGAAGCTTGGGGAACTCGTGGTTAAGGTTAGTTCCTCACGTTTTGGGTTCAAACCTTGGAATTGATCTAGTATTTTGAGGTTTTTGGAAACCCTAGGCAATCTAAACCACAAAATGTGAAGATTGGCCAAGAGATTTTGAAGTTCTACATGCATGCATGTGAAACCTAGGTAAAATGAGGGTTTTTGCCTTGGGAGGTTCTAAAAATATTTGGACCTTCGGGAATTACAATTGAGGCATAGGAAATCATGTTAGAACACTTGATTTCATGTATTGAGTTGAATTAAGGGTTTGTAACGAGTAACGAACCGTTTTCTTGTAGAAGCTTGGGTTGAAGCAAGAACTCAAGGCTTGGACACTTAGGGGCTTGAAGAATACAAGAATTCGGAAGCTCTTGAGGTGGGTTTGTGTTTACCGAAGTGATTAGGTCACTTCCTTGTCTAGGGTAAATATCCATTTAAAGATAAAATGGTATGTGTTGTGAACCCTAGAACTTGCATGTTGGCAAAGATAAAAATCATGATAGGTAGAGCCATGAGCTCCTATTGCATGTTATAGAATTCAAGTATATTTATATTATCTATACTTGTTACATGGTTGCATGTAAGATTGGAACCTAGTGTTATTGAACATAGGTTGGAACATGTGAGAAAGGAACCTAGTGTTATTAAACATAGGTTGGACATGAGAATGGAACCTAGTGTTATTGAACATAGGTTAGACATGAGAACTGGAACCTAGCGTTATGGAAGCTAGGTTGAGAATGGGAAAGTAAACGTAATGTCATTGAACATAGGTGAGACTTAGTGACTTGAACCTAGGGTCATGAGACTTAGGTTGGCAAGAGTAAAATGTTGAGATGGGATGTGCGACGATTTTGCTATCCCGGGTATGCGACGATTTCGCTACCCGTGCCATGAGTTGGCGGTGTTGAGATGGGATGTGCGACGAGGTTGCTATCCCGGGTATGCGACGATTTCGCTACCCGTGCCATGAGTTGGCGGTGTTGAAATGGGATGTGCAACGAGGTTGCTATCCCGGGTATGCGATGTCACGCCCCGGGCTAGTTCTAGATGCGGAAAAACGTGCCAATTTTTTTTTTTTTGAAAGCCTAGCCTGCGCCACGTACAGACCCGCCACAAATACAGGGTCCACTGTACACACGGACAGAGCCTCCCCTGTATTTGCACGGCGTCCACAACATACAACAGGATCACAACCACCATTCATTCATCACTACAGCATAACAACACAACGAGAGATTCATACAGCTAACAGTCCTTAAACCTGTATGAATCTAAGCAAATCCTTAGGCGAAGGATGATGCAATGCACAAACAACAGTCATTCTAGAAAACTGCTTCTTACCCAGAAGCTTTCTTTGAAACCCTAATTTCAACCATCCGAGAATCATTTAAAAGCTGTTCTCCACACGAGAACTCTCTTTGAAATCACAAAAGCCGAACGATCAGAAATCCATTTGAAAACTGTTTCCTACACGGAAACCTTATTTGAAAACGCTACCACGAGGGGTAGAAAACCCAAACATGCGATAACTGAAACGATCTAGAAACGTGTATACATCCAACTAGCCCAAGCATGCAATCATCACATAATGATAAAGAATGAATCCACAACACATAAGCATGCTAGAATAGATCCAAAAGAAGGGTAACTGAACCACAAATCACATCTAACAGATAAGGGTAGGGTGATAACCAAATCTGGGGAAGTAGCCTCACGAGTCGAAACCTCTAGAGCTACTATCTAGGCGTGCCTCGCAGCGTCCCGACACTCACCACCCTGCTCACCTGAAAACAACAACGAGGGCGGGGGGTGAGAACATGTAAACATGTCTCCCCTCCCAGTGGGTACCGCAAGCCGACGAAGGCGAGGTGTACACACCGGCACGAGGGTCAACAAAAGCTAGATATGGTATACAGTAGCACAAGTAAATATGAGGCTGATATGCAACTGAAACAGCTATGCTACTGTAAGCAACTGGTATATGCATCAAAGGAGATAACCACAAAGTAAACCCAATCATAGCCACCGGGACGTATCCCTGGCACTGTCACCTGCTCAACTCTCGGCACATAAACCTTCTGGACGCACTGCATCAAGGCTCACGGGTCGGCACACACTCAACGACCCTCTTCCGGAAAAGAACACCCCTAGACGGTGGATCAGACCGCTGGTGTACGTGAAGTGCTAGAAGAGCTGTGACGATCGATGCTAATGCTCAATCCACAGAACGGCAACGAGCCGTGAAGCAACTGGTAAACCACAACTAGGATCGCTCGGAACAACAGGCGATCACCACCGACCAACTGGGTCGTCTCAAGAACCATGCAAACCACAACTACTCTACTATCCAAGCACGCATATAAGTAGAGTCAATGGGAGTCAAGTGAACTAATAACTGAAATACAAGAGAAGGGATAGAAAGGTATCACCGTAGTCCACTGAACCGACTCCGGGTCGAAGTACCCACCTGTCGAAAGATCAAGTCTAACCCGACGGCTCTCGGGAACCGCGACAGGACCTACGAAAGACTCACACGGTCAAGGTCCACTAAGTCGACGCTAAATACCAAGCTCACACAATCCCGAAACGACGGATCGCCCGGAAAACCCACCGGGACGATCCCGAAACCACACAAAGCCCCAGAGGGGTACCAAACAGCCAAACAAGTCCCTCGCTGTCCTCGAACACACAAAACCAAGCGACGGGACAGCGAGCACAAGCTCGGGGTGCCACGAACACCAAACGCACCCGAAAAGGCTTCCCGGGTTCCCGAAAAGTGCCGATTTGACACCGGAACCCCTCGTCACTCATCTGCTGTCCTCGAAACTTCGGGACAGCGATGAGGAACAGCCAACGAGGCTACACGACGAAGCCAAGTCGCTCGCGAAAACAGCGAGCGAGTCGCACAACTAGAAACGCGCGTTCCGCCGATTATTTCATCGAAAAATGCGTCGGAAACGAATCTGAAACTCCACGAAGGGCGAGGGAGTTGGACAACCAGTCCACAGGGTCCCAAGGACCATACCCTCACTGCCCACAGCGTCGCAACGCTGCCCCAAACGCCAAAGTCCCCAAACAAGCGACAAATATAAACATATAAGCACTAAACAAAGCCGTTCGAGCAATCCGTACATCCGCACGACCTTCCGCAAGCACCAGCGGATAGGTAGCGACGTCACGGAGACCGTGCTCACAGCCCCATTGCGACAGGGCAAGTCGCAAGCTCAGCAACCCATAAAAACAGTGAGCACATGCAATAAGCAAGCATAAGTAAGGCCGTTCGAGCGCTCCGTTCGTCCGCACGACCTTCCGCAAGCACCAGCGGATAGGTAACGACGCAACGGAGGCCGTGCTCACAGCCTCACTGCGACAGGGCAGGTCGCGGGCCGGGAAAACCTATAAAAACAGCGTGCACACGCGATGACATAGCTCGACATCGGCCAAACAACGAAACGGCTCAACCAAATCCAGATCTGAGGTGAGCATGATGATCAGCGCGTCGCCGCGATCATCGTGCTTACCTTTCCGGACTTTGGGAGGCATCGGGAAGCTTAAACAACCAAGCGCGGCCAAAACAAGGCAAAAAAAATGGACCCCGGCCAGAGCAACCAGCTCCGGCCGGCTGCCGGCCGGCATGCACGGCCAGCAGCGGCCAGCATCGGCAGAGGAGGTGGCAAGGAAGAGGGGGCTCACCTCAGCCGGCGGCGGAAAGTGGCGGCGGCGGCGCGGGGAAGAGCCCTAGCTCCGGGAAGGCTCGGCCACACCTACTCCGGCAAGGAACGGCGTCGACGGCCGGCGGCGACGCGAGCACCGGCAAGAGGGA
This sequence comes from Puya raimondii, assembly GCA_016920855.1. Classification (NCBI taxonomy): domain Eukaryota; kingdom Viridiplantae; phylum Streptophyta; class Magnoliopsida; order Poales; family Bromeliaceae; genus Puya; species Puya raimondii. The sequence goes on along the minus strand of JABWPP010000050.1, from coordinate 208,617,610 downwards.
CCCGCCGGACGTCGGGGAAGGGGCGACCGCGACAACTCCGGGCAACGGCGGCGGCGGCCGGAAGCTCACAGCCGCGGGTGCCTTAGGAGCACAGGTGGCAGCCGCGGCGGCTGCGGCGGCGCTCCGGCAGCACTGCGACGGCCGGGAAGGAGAAGACCGGCGGCGGAGGTCCCGAGGGTGGCGGCGCTCACCCTCCGAGGCGGCGGGAGGCGGCGGGGCGCGGCCTCCAGCTGCTCCTGCTGCCTGCAGCTTGCATGCAGGAGCCGCAGGCGGCGCGGCGGCGCACCGGCGGCACGGGGGCGGCCGGGGAAGGAGACGACGGCTGCGGCGGCCCTCCAGATGCCGGCGGGAGGTCGCTGCGGCGGCGGGAGACGGCGGCGGCTCGGATCTCGAGCCCGCTGCCCGCACACTCAGCAGCAGCCAGCTGCGGCGCGACAGTGCTCCGGCCGCACGGCGACGGCCGGGGAAGAAGGGGGGGGGCGGCGCCGGAGGACCTGAGGGTGAGGGCGCTCACCCTCCAAGGCGACGCGAACCGGCGGCGGCTCGGGCCACCAACCCCCTGCCCGCAGCTGCCCTGGCAGCAGCTGCGGCAGCTCGGCGGCCCACGGCGGCGGTCCCCGACGGCGGCGCGACGGCGGCGGGGGTCGTGCCACCTCAGGGGAGCTCCGGCGTGGGTTTCCCCTGGGTGCACACCTCCGGGAAGAAGAAGGAGAAGAATAAAAGGAGAAAAGGGAGAGAGGAGATGGCCGGAGGACTGCGCCGGCCAGGGGTGGTCGGCGGCGGCCGGAGAGCTCAGGGAGGAGGCTAAGGGGCAGGGGAAGAAGGGGCTCTCAGTTGGGGACTGAGAAAGAGAGAGGGAAAGAGAGGGAGAGGTTGAGTGTGAGAGGGAAAAGGAGAGGGGGGTGGGAGTGGTTTATTAATCACTCTCACCTACTCTCTCCTACCCTCACCTACCCTCCCAGCCCTCGGTTTTCCTCCCCCCCACAGCAGGTAAAAAGCCCATACACCCCTCCACATTCGAATTCGCACGAAACGGTGCGAAAAACGGGGTCCAGATCGCGAAACAATAAATGTACAATTCAAACACTCAGCAAAAAAGATGCAATAACTTTCAATCCGTCCGTTGCACGTCGACACAGATTGCGCCATTGCGCTCAGCACTGCCGAGACATCGAATCTACCATTTTGGATCGCCAGGATCGGATTCCAGATTGCGCCGTTAAGCCGCTCACTCTCCACGATAAAACTCAAAAACCCAAAAATACATATAAAACAATTTATATATGCATATATATATATATATATATCAGTATATATATACGTAAACAGATCGAAAATATAGAATCAGGGGAGAGGAACACAGAGAATTTCAAATTTCCAAAATTCAAATTCTCACATGCGACGAGTTCGCTACCTATGCCATGTGATGGCGGTGTTGAAATGGGATGTGCAACGAGGTTTCTATCCCGGGTATGCGACGAGTTCGCTACCTGTGCCATGTGATGGCGGTGTTGAGATGGGGTATGCGACGATTTTGCTATCCCGGGTATGCGACGATTTCGCTACCCGAACTCGGAGGTGACAATTTCACTCCTTGGATGTTGGAACAATTATGGTGAGACGGCGATTCCGAAACCATAAGTAAATGACAAGTAGTTGAACTTGGTCAATGTGAAATATAGGATGAACCTAGGAGAGAATAAAAATTTACATTTCATTTGGTTGCATCCTTTATGTTGATTTACAAGTATGTAAATATTTCTTGCATAGTTATTTGTGATCTAACTTATGCATATGGTGTTTCTTTGGACCTGGTGGGTCGAGCTTCTCTCTTGGATGGCCTTACCCACTGGGAACTATGTTTATAGTTCTCACCCCACGTTTTTCAGGTCCTTCCGCGAGTGAGGCGGCGGAGCGAGGCAAGGGTTTGGCTCTCTAGATAGCGGCCCTTCCATTTTGGTGATACATAGAGTTGTACTTCTAGTCCTGGACTTTGATAGTATAGGGAATTTTCATTGATTATATGAAACTTGTATATTCCATAATTTTGGAACATGATGTATGGAATGAAATTGAAAGAAAAGAAAATTTTGGGCATGTATAAATGTGCTAATGTGATGTAATAGAAGTAGAACTTCTTTATGTTGATACTTTCCTTGTGCAACTCTTGTACTCCGTTCCTAGTTGGAACCTTGTGGACATGCTTGTGTTGTGACGCCTTGGGCGGGTAGAAGAGACTCTATCCGTTCGGCGGGTCTGGGGCATGCGCCCGTGCGGTTATCCTTTCCACCTAGTTGGTGTTAAAGGCTCGACGGGGCGTGACAGACTGAGGTGGTATCAACGCATAGAAACGGTCTAGGTGGACCTAAGAAACCCTAGGATGGAAAAGACCCTAGGAGTGTAGGCTTGTGAGTGACGAGATCTTTGATTATGGCGAAAGATAAGTGATTGGGTTATGTCCTTATACCTCTAGTTGGAAATAGAGGTAGATTCGAGGTGTGTCTTATTCTTCACAAAGAGTGTTCGTGTTGGCGGCCGACAACATGAAACCAAGTGAGGGGAATAAGAACCCTTGTGTGACTTTCGCCTAGATTGGGTTCACGTTTATTTTCGTGAAACGTTGTGTTACAAGCGACTTTGAATGTCACGAAATAACCAAAGTCGTTGTGTTTTCAGGAGATAATGGTACGTGGACGGCCTCCTACGAGGGCTGGGCTCGGAGGATCGAGCGCGGCTCCCGAACAACTCGGGGAGGGCGAGAACTCGGGTCTTCATAATCAGTTGACCGAGTTGATGGGCGTGGTTCGGCGAAAGGCCGAAACCATGCAGCGGCAGGAGGAGCAAATTAAAAAGCTCCAGGACGAGATGGCGCAGTAAGCGGCTGCGGTTAGGGAGGAGAGAACTGTCACGCCCCGGGTTACCTCTTCCCAGATGCATGATAAGATCCGCCGCATACACAGTATTTCTACCGTGTATACGAAGCGAAAACAACAACATCCACAAGGAAGCTAAAGGTCTCAACAGAGCTGCTATATATATATAATCAAAAGATCACTGTACATACATCATCCAAAACCATATAATACAACACTGATAATCTCTATCTCACTGTATGTACAGACTCATAACCATCTACCAAAATGGGGTATACCTCTAGCCAAGTATCCGGGGATCAACTCTACCCGACGGTCTTCTTTCTGCGCTCAGTATGCACAACTGGGGAAGAAGACTCTGCAAAAAGGTGTCAACAACGGGTGTGAGAACTACTATCAAACAAGTAGTCCTCAGTGGGTACCGCCACCAGCCTCAGCGGTCTGCCCACTAAGTCCTCAATCTCAAAAGATATATATGGAGCAATAAAGAAAGTAGGAGATATACTACCACTACTATGCACAAAGCTCAACTGTCAGTATGAATACCAATGAACTGAATATACCCAATGAGGACTATCACGAATCCATAATGCCATACAACATAATACAATACGATACCTGCGGCCTGATCATGCTCAACCCTATAGGGAGCCTGCTAGTACAGGAAACCCGTCTGTTCCTAGCCCCTCGTACAACCCTCTGTACGGAACATGCCAACTCCGGAGCGGTACTCGTGGGAGCGACCCAACCGAGTATAGTACAACCATATCAGCGCCAAGCACCCACAGGTATATGATCGACACGACTAGGTCAACAAAGAATCACATGCCCTCGGCATCTCAAAGGATAATCAACAAGTATGACCCAATCCACTGATCTCACAAAGAATCACGTGCCCTCGGCATCTCAAAGGATAGTCAATAACATGACCCAATCAATGCTCCAGTGCTCACAATCAATCTCAACTCTACCACAAAGAGGAGGTACAACAACATAGCACGAGCCTCAATATGATCACCTACACTAGTATGTACAACAACTGGTACAAGGGATATCAACAGGATAGGTGTAGGTCAAATCATGCAACAAGGATACAAGGAAATCATGCATGCTCATATATATATCATTAGCATATCATGCACATGCAAATCTCAACCTAACAGGTCATATCTAACATAAGCTCATCATGTCATGCTATCATAATCTCAATAATATCACACTATCATAATCCAATATCATCATATCATGCTAACATAATCCAACACTATCATGCTAACATGAGAGTAAATACATAGGAGGAAGTCCACTGAATCTGGCAAATATCAACCCACCTCAAGAGCTAATCCAACCACGGTGGGGAAAACAGTATCCTCATATCCAACCCTCCAAGCTAATCAAGCTCCAGCGGCACTCCGATCTGAATATCACCAAAAGGCTGCTAACTCCGACAGAACAACAGCTCAGCACCAGACCAGATCAACAGAATAGAGGAGAGCAAGCCAGGTTACAACTAATGCCAACACATGGCCCTAAACCCAACTTTCTCTCTCTAGAAATGGGATTCTCGAAATGGAATGCAAGCTAAAACAACCAGGGACTCACCTATTTATAGGCTCCCAAAATCCCACATTCGGGCGCCCGAATCCAACTTCCGGGCGTCCGGAAACCCTGCAATCCAGGTGTCAGCTGGCGGCCAAGCGGTCGGTCGTCGGTCGGCAGGCGGTGGGGCGGCATGTCTCCGGCGGTCGACACGTGTCCTGCGTCGTGACACGTGGCTCTCCACGTCATAAGCCAATCCGGATCCACAATCGGGCGTCCGGCTCCTGCGTCCAAAACTCAAATCAGTCGGCCACTTCCGGACCCATACAAAACGTCCACTGATTCTGGATCATTCGGGCGTCCACTTCACAACTTCCGGGCGCCCGAAATGTCTCAAGCCCGAAACCCCTCCAAGTCCAGAAACTCATCGAAATGCCAAGTATTACAAGAACGGGAGCGCCTCCGGCCTCTGCTTCGGCACCGGCCGAGGAGGTGACACCGGCGCCGGCTGTGACGCCACCGGCATCACCGATTGTAGCCGGTGGGTCGGATGCTCCTATGCCCGATTCCGCGATGGAGGATGCGGAGCGAGAGCGGCACTTGCGGCTCTCATGAGGTTTAAGAAGTTCGACCCGCCTATCTTCAACGGGAAGAACGTGGATCCATGGGATGTAGAGACGTGGATCGATGCTATTGAGACGCTCTTCGAGGATCTATATACCTTGGAGAGGGGACAAGGTGCATCTCGCCGCTCATTGTTTAGAGCGATCGGCGAAGATGTGGTGGAAGGGAGTCCGGCGTGATCGACTCTCTAGCCTTCCACCACCGACGTGGGAGGAGTTTCGGGGTATGGTATTTGCCGCCTACTTCCCCGATAGCGAGAAAAGGAAACTTCAAGAAAGGTTCCGTAAGTTGAAGCAAGGGAACCGCACCGTGCGCGAGTACGAGAGGGAGTTCTCGTACATCATTAATTGCATACCGCACGTTGTCCGCGGAGAGTTGGACAAGGTCGATTGCTTCGTGCGCGGGCTTCGACCGGAGATCTTTCGGGCGGTTCACGCCCTTAAGCTACAGACCTTTGCGGAGGTCTTGGACCGTGCTCTTTGGGTGGAGCACGGGAATGCATGTGCGCGCGAGGAGCGCGAATCTTAGGAGAGAGAGAAGGAAAAGGATAAAGAAAAGGGAAAGAAACGACCGGCGGGTGGCTTGGGTGGGCAATCTAGCTCTAAGCGGCCCCCGAAGCACTCGCAGTCGGAGAACCAGTCGCGAGGGTCCCGGCGGAATCGACCCTCGACCCGGTGCCCGATTTGTAGCGGCCCCCACAACCCTCAATAGTGTGATTACCGTGAGGGCCGGTGCTACAAGTGCGGACAGCCGGGACATATGTGATACAATTGTCCGATGGATGATGGCCGAGCACCGTCGTCGGCATCGGCATTTGCATCGCCGAGACAGCTTGCGGGCATCCCACCCGCGGCGATGTCGGCTGGCCGTACACAGCCGCCGAGACCAGTTGAGGGCCAGCGGCCAGCGCCCAGTGGACGGGTATTCGCCTCGCAGGTGGAGGAGCCTTCTGCCCAGGATGTCGTGGCAGGTATTGTGTTAATTAAAGGCATTCGATGTAGAGCTTTGTTTGATACTAGTGCATCGCATTCATTCATTGCTCGATCATTTGCTATTGCACATGGAATAGAAATTGTAGATGCCACACATGCAAGAACTGTGCAAGTACCTGAACACACTTTTTGCGTACACCACGCGTGTGTAGATTGCCCAGTGAGGGTTGAAAACTGGATCATGCCAGCTGATTTGCTGGTGTTAAATCGAATAAATGAGTATGATTTGATCCTAGGAATGGATTGGCTCTCGAGATATCACGCTACTATTGATTGTGAGAGCCGGATAGTGAGGTTTAGAGAACCCGGGCAGAAGGAGTTTGTGTACCGTGGGTGCAAGAGTTCGCTTTTTGCGTCAATGGTGTCAACGTCGCAAGCAAGAAAGCTTATTGCTAGTGGTTGCATCGCTTACTTAGCGACGGTAGTGGATGACCGAAAGGAAGTGTTGTGACTCGAGGACATTCCTGTGGTCCAAGAGTTCCCGGATGTATTTCCGGCGGAGCTACCCGGAATGCCACCGGACCGGGAAATAGAATTCGTGATCGATTTGCTCCCGGGTACGACGCCGATTTCTAAGGCCCCGTACATGATGGCACCCACGGAGCTAAAGGAATTGAAAGCACAATTACCAGATTTGATGGACAAGAGTTTCGTAAAGCCAAGTGTGTCACCTTGGGGAGCCCATGTTCTATTTGTGCGGAAAAAGGACGGTTCACTACGGTTATGTGTGAATTACCGCGAGTTGAACAAAGTGACCGTCAAAAATAAGTACCTGTTACCCCGAATTGATGACTTATTCGATCAGTTGCAAGGGTCTCGGGTGTATTCAAAGATTGATTTGCAATCCGGTTATTACCAATTGAAGATTAAACCGGAGAATGTGCATAAGACCGCGTTTAGGACGCAGTATGGACATTATGAATTCACGGTTATGCCTTTCGGGCTTACCAATACCCCGGCAGCGTTCATGGATTTAATGAACCGTGCGTTCAAGCCACTACTAGATCGATTTGTGGTGGTGTTCATAGATGATATTCTTGTCTACTCTCGGAGTGAAGAGGAACATAAAGAGCACCTAAGGATTGTGCTTCAAGTTCTTCGAGAGAACAAGTTGTTCGACAAGTTGAAAAAGTGCAAATTTTGGATCCGTGAAGTCGCTTTCTTGGGTCATGTGATTACCGCGGGAGGAGTATCGGTGGACCCTATGAAAGTTGAGGCAATCAAGAATTGGCCTCGCCTGACCAATGTCACGGAAGTGCGAAGCTTTTTGGGTCTTGCGGGGTACTATCGGCGGTTCGTGGAGGGATTTTCAAAAATCTCCGGTCCACTAACGCGTCTTACCCGCAAGGGAGCCAAATATGTTTGGAGCGAGGAATGCGACCAAAGCTTTAAGGAGCTAAAGGAAAGGTTGACTTCGGCTCCGGTTCTCGCCTTGCCGATTGCGGGGGAGGGCTTTGTGGTGTATAGCGATGCATCACGGCGTGGTCTTGGGTGTGTGCTTATGCAAATAGGACAAGTGATAGCATATGCCTCTCGATAGCTGAAGAGCTATGAGCAGAATTACCCCACCCACGACCTAGAGCTTGCAGCGGTGGTCTTCGCACTTAAATTGTGGAGACACTATTTGTACGGGGAACATTGTGAGGTGTACACGGATCATAAAAGCTTAAAGTATTTATTCACTCAGAAGGAGTTGAACTTGAGGCAGCGGAGGTGGTTGGAGTTGATAAAAGACTACGACTTAACCATCTTGTACCACCCCGGTAGAGCCAATATGATGGCCGATGCGCTCAGTAGAAAATCCGTGGAGAACTTCGCAATTGAGATGACGGGACAAATACCGTTGATCAAGGAAATGGGTCGATTTGACTTGGAAGTCGTGGCCCCGGGCGTCCCCGCTAGACTTATGAATCTCGAGATTTGGCCAACCTTGTTGGAGCAAATAAAAGAAAAGCAATCCGGTGATCCGGAACTCCAAAAGGTGCGGAGTGCTATCGAGAGTGGGCGCGCCGGTGATTTTCATGTGGACTCGAAGGGCGTCATTCGATTTCGAAATCGATTATGCGTGCCTAAAGTCGAGGACATTCGTAGGGAGATCTTGAAAGAAGCTCACACTTCTCCCTATGCGATTCATCCGGACGGCACCAAAATGTATAAGGATCTTAAATTGCATTATTGGTGGCCGGGGATGAAACTTGATGTTGGACGCTTCGTGGCACAATGTCTAGTATGCCAACAAGTGAAGGCCGAGCGTCGCTTTCCAGCAGGGAAGTTGCAAGGGCTGCCCATTCCAGTTTGGAAGTGGGAAAATATCGCGATGGACTTTATTGTGGGCCTACCTCGATCGCTAGGTGGCCACGACGCGATTTGGGTGGTGGTGGATCGTTTGTCAAAGTCGGCACACTTTTTGCCAATCCACACCACTTGGTTGGGGGACAAGTTAGCACAAGTCTACCTGGACGAGATTATGCGGTTGCACGGGGTCCTGACCTCGATAGTTTCAGATCGAGATCCCCGTTTTACATCGCATTTTTGGAAAAGCTTGCAAGAAGCTTTAGGTACACGGCTCGATTTCAGTTCAGTATTTCATCCTCAAACTGACGGTCAATCGGAGAGGACAATTCAAATTTTGGAGGATATGCTGCGAGCGTGTGTGTTGGACTTCAAGGGTGCATGGCCTACTCATTTGCCGATGGCTGAATTTGCTTACAATAATAGCTATCAATCTAGCATCGGTATGGCACCGTTTGAGGCCTTGTATGGAAGAAAATGCCGCTCTCCTATTCATTGGAGCGAGGTCGGCGAGAGAAGGGTCTTAGGACCGGATGTGTTGCGTGAAGCGGAGGAAAAAGTCCGCTTGGCACATGAACGCTTATCGACGGCGCAATCCAGACAAAAGAGCTATGCGGATCGACGTCGACGAGATTTAGAATTCGCGGTAGGAGACCGCGTCTTCTTGAAAGTATCACCCATGAGAGGGGTGAAGCGATTTGGTGTTCGGGGTAAGTTGAGTCCCCGTTACATTGGACCTTATGAGGTTTTGGAGCGTGTGGGATCCGTGGCATATCGGCTAGCTTTGCCGCCAAAACTTGCGGGGATACACAAAGCGTTCCATGTATCGACGCTCCGCAAGTATATGTATGATCCGGCGCACGTCCTCGAGTATGTGTCTATGGAGCTTCATGAGGATATGACTTATAAGGAATTTTCCTTGTGTATCATGGACCGCGAGGTGAAAAATTTGAGGAACCGTAAAATTCCTTATGTAAAGGTACAATGGACGAATCACGGTGAGCGCGAAGCTACGTGGGAATTGGAAAGCTCGATGAAGGAGTGGTTTTCTTACCTCTTCGCTGAGTCCAGCTGAGGTATGATTTAGTTTCGCGGCCGAAACTCTCTTTAAGGGGGAAGGAATGTAGTACACTGAATTTCAGTGCGTCGTACCGAACTTCTACAAATTGTGGAGTTCCGGTGGGAAAATAGCATGTGAGGCTATATGTGAGGCTTCGGCCAAGTTTGGGACTTGTGCGAAGTATTTTCGGCGCAAATAAGGCGCGAAAACGGACTTCGAAAAGTTAAAACTGCTGAACTTGTGAAGTCTGCAGTGGATTCCGGTATAAGGATCTCCATACCGGTACTGAAGTGATTAGTACCGGTATGTGATGTGGTATACCGGAATGCGAAGGCTGAAACTGAGAATCCAGCTCTCGGGTTCTGCGGAATTCTCCGGGGTATACCGGAACTAACACCCGTATACCGGTATGTCAATGTGAATACCGGTATACAGTGTTGCGAAATTCCAGTTTTGGCTGGTTGGAAGTGTTGTTTGTGGAGAGGGGCAAAAGAGTCTTTTCACACTCGAGGGAGTGTTAGAAAGGCAGGGAACACCCCCTTTCTCAGTCATCTTCCTCCTCTACTTCTCCTCTCCCTCTCCCTCACTTTCTCTCTCTAGAGATCTCTCCAAAACTTGGAGAAAATAGTGGATTGAGCTTGGAAAAGGCTTCGAAAGGAGAAAAGAAGCTTCTTGGTGCAAGAAGAAGCTTGGGGAACTCGTGGTTAAGGTTAGTTCCTCACGTTTTGGGTTCAAACCTTGGAATTGATCTAGTATTTTGAGGTTTTTGGAAACCCTAGGCAATCTAAACCACAAAACGTGAAGATTGGCCAAGAGATTTTGAGGTTCTACATGCATGCATGTGAAACCTAGATAAAATGAGGGTTTTTGCCTTGGGAGGTTCTAAAAATATTTGGACCTTCGGGAATTACAATTGAGGCATAGAAAATCATGTTAAAACACTTGATTTCATATATTGAGTTGAATTAAGGGTTCGTAACAAGTAACGAACCGTTTTCTTGTAGAAGCTTGGGTTGAAGCAAGAACTCAAGGCTTGGACACTTAGGGGCTTGAAGAATACAAGAATTCGGAAGATCTTGAGGTGGGTTTGTGTTTACCGAAGTGATTAGGTCACTTCCATGTCTAGGGTAAATATCCATTTAAAGATAAAATGGTATGTGTTATGAACCCTAGAACTTGCATGTTGGCAAAGATGAAAATCATGATAGGTAGAGCCATGAGCTCCTATTGCATGTTATAGAATTCAAGTATATTTATATTATCTATACTTGTTACATGGTTGCATGTAAGATTGGAACCTAGTGTTATTGAACATAAGTTGGAACATGTGAGAATGGAACCTAGTGTTATTAAACATAGGTTGGACATGAGAATGGAACCTAGTGTTATTGAACATAGGTTAGACATGAGAATTGGAACCTAGCGTTATGGAACCTAGGTTGAGAATGGAAAAGTAAACCTAATGTCATTGAACATAGGTGAGACTTAGTGACTTGAACCTAGGGTCATGAGACTTAGATTGGCAAGTGTAAAATGTTGAGATGGGATGTGCGACGATTTTGCTATCCCGGGTATGCGACGATTTCGCTACCCGTGTCATGAGTTGGCGGTGTTGAGATGAGATGTGCGACGAGGTTGCTATCTCGGGTATGCGACGATTTTGCTACCCGTGCCATGAGTTGGCGGTGTTGAAATGGGATGTGCAACGAGGTTGCTATCCCGGGTATGCGACGAGTTCGCTACCTATGCCATGTGATGGCGGTGTTGAAATGGGATGTGCAACGAGGTTTCTATCCCGGGTATGCGACGAGTTCGCTACCTGTGCCATGTGATGGCGGTGTTGAGATGGGGTATGCGACGATTTTGCTATCCCGGGTATGCGACGATTTAGCTACCCGAACTCGGAGGTGACAATTTCACTCCTTGGATGTTGGAACAATTATGGTGAGACGGCGATTCCGAAACCATAAGTAAATGACAAGTAGTTGAACTTGGTCAATGTGAAATATAGAATGAACCTAGGAGAGAATGAAAATTTATATTTCATTTGGTTGCATCCTTTATGTTGATTTACAAGTATGTAAATATTTCTTGCATAGTTATTTGTGATCTAACTTATGCATATGGTGTTTCTTTGGACCTGGTGGGTCGAGCTTCTCTCTTGGGTGGCCTTACCCACTGGGAACTATGTTTATAGTTCTCACCCCACGTTTTTCAGGTCCTTCCGCGAGTGAGGCGGCGGAGTGAGGCAAGGGTTTGGCTCTCTAGATAGCGGCCCTTCCATTTTGGTGATACATAGAGTTGTACCCCTAGTCTTGGACTTTGATAGTATAGGAGATTTTCATTGATTATATGAAACTTGTATATTCCATAATTTTGGAACATGATGTATGGAATGAAAATTGAAAGAAAAGAAAATTTTGGGCATGTATAAATGTGCTAATGTGATGTAATAGAAGTAGAACTTCTTTATGTTGATGCTTTCCTTGTGCAACTCTTGTACTCCGTTCCTAGTTGGAACCTTGTGGACATGCTTGTGTTGTGACGCTTTGGGCGGGTAGAAGAGACTCTATCCGTTCGGCGGGTCTGGGGCATGCGCCCATGCGGTTATCCTTTCCACCTAGTTGGTGTTAAAGGCCCGACGGGGCGTGACAGTGCATGAAAGTAAAGGGGAAGAAACTAAACCAACTATACTAGTCGGGACCGAAAGATCGATCGTCCACCGCGCCTCACGCACCGTCCCGACTCCCACCTCCCAAGTCACCTGAAAAATGGTGGTGGGGGGATGAGAACATGTAAACATGTCTCTCCCTCCCAGTGGGTACCGCAAGCAGACGAAGGCCGGGCACACACTGGCAGACAGAAAACTGAAAGGAAGATAATACAGTAGCAATGCAAGTAAGTAGAGAACGAAACAAATATACTACTGCTACTGTAAATGTAATGCATCAACAAATGAATACAACAAATATACCCAATCTAAACATGCCATAACGGTCCGCAGACCTCAGTCCCATGCCACTCCTACTCTGCCAGCATATAACTGCCCCACTGAGCTCACGGGTCGGACGTACGACCACTTTTTCGAAAAAGAACACCCTCTTGCGGGGATCAGACCGCTGGTGTTCGCAAAATGCGCAAGAGTAATGGCGATCGATGCAAGATTGATCAATAACCGTTGGCAACCAGCCAATAATCCACCCCTCCGGGTATACCGACCGTATAGGTCATCAGACAACCGTGTCAAGAAACTGAACAAGAAGGTCACGAGAATATATCCTGTCAAATACTGATGCAATCATGTCCACTCTACTGCTAGAACAGATAAGGAATGCAAGTAGAGTAAAGTAAAGATCTCAAGGTGCCGGCTCAACTCATCTCATATATATATACGGAACTGAAAAGGAAAGGGTAGAAGGAATGTCACCGAGCATGCACCACTAGACCAACTTCGGGTCGAAGTACCCACCTGTCACAGCTGCGTCGGAATCCGGGACGCACCGCAAATCAACCGGACCTACGATAGGTCCACCGAGTCAGGGACAAGCCTCAAACGACTCAATCAGAAGACACATGCACACACTCCCAAAATCTCGAGACTCGATTTCCCAAAACCGATCTCCAAACAGTGCCGGAAGTCCCGAAATCGCACCGGGACGTCCCCGGGACACACGAACAGTCCCGAAAGGTACTGACTCGCTCCATGAGTCGACCGCTGCCCCAAAACACATCCATTTGGGTGGTCTTGGCAGCGGGCACAAGATCGGACATCGAAACGATCATTCGCGGATGATCGTCTTGATCCGGGTTCCCAGAAGTGCCGATTTCGACACCGGAACCCACCGCCGCTCACCGGACGTCTCCGAACATACGAGACGGCCCCGACAACCAGCCAACAAGGCTCAGCGGCAAGCCCAAAGGCATTCAAACAGTGTCGGATGAACTCCAAACCGAAACCGCGTTCCGCCGACGACTTTCGTCGGGAAATGCTCCGAAAACTCTTTTTCGGATGAACGAAGGGCAGCGGACCTTGGACAATCAGTCCACAGGTCACGCGTAGCGTGAACACGCTGCCCACAGCGACTAAATTGCATCAAAGCCCCTAAACATGCATCTAATAATTGGCGCGTAAGTACCTCCCTTTACAATTTCGCGCGGTTCCGCACATAAAATATTGGGACTTTTCGTGAAACATCAAAATTGGCATTTCTACCCTTCCTCGGAAAATGCATTATATCTTGTGATCCGTCCGTCGGATTTCCAAACGGATTGCGCCAGTGCTTTCAGCACTGCCAAGACATCGAACTCACATTTTGTTTCATTTGATTTGATTGCCGATTCACAGATCAATAACCCTCTTTACGGTTCACATGTACATTTACAATTTGGTCCCTCAACCATTAAGTAGGCTTTTCTCAGAACCGTGCGTCAAATCTAAAATCTGTCAGTGCCATCGAGTCCAGAATAATCGGACGTTGAAAGCGAGCTATTGGATATTTAGGAACGGAGTCCGATACACTCCAGAAGCCATCTCTAATAATTGGCTTCACCGGAACACCAGAGTTACTATTCACTTAAGTGAATATTGTAAATCGCGTAACTCTTTCATTTTAAATCATTTTCTCCCGAAACTTGACGAGTGATTATGTAATTAAAATACACACAAAAAATCGTCAACGGAGAGTTAAATTAGGCAGTAAAAATCTCAGTCCTTACATATACACAAATATTTCTATAATAAGATATCTAATAAGGAAAGATGCATAAGGAAAGACGCCTAAAACTATGCTAACTAAATAGGAATATAATATATACAATTTTGACTTTTCATATACAATTTTGACTTTCCATAACAACTATGAACATGCATTGTGATGTTAAGAAGATAGACCTTGCAGGGGATTTAATACACAGCGGAGTTAGTGTAGTTGCGCATCAATGGTAATTGATGATGCAAACCCGAAAGAAAGCTGTGCAAATGAACGTCAACGGGATTGGAATTGCAATTGGTGACTGCGTTCTCTTAAATATGCCTATATGAGAGGTGAAGCAGTGTTGAGTGCGGGGCAAAAGCTAAGTCCCTGATATGACGCCCTATTCGTGTCCTCTGTTATGAGCCGCGTGAGCTGCAAGAGGGTATGTCATATGAGGAGTTTCCAGTGTGTATTCTAGCTCCCGAGGGGGAGGAACGACGGAATCGTGTAATCCGTGTGTTAATGTTCTGTGGAGCAACTATGAAGAACAAAAAGGCCACATAGGAACTCGAGAGTATGATGTGAGAACAGTATCCTCACCTCTCTGATCAGTCGAGCTAAGGTGTGAATCTGAGTTTTGCGGACGAAACTTTCTTTAAGGGGGGTGGAAATGTAGTACACTGGATTTTACTATATATGCAAGTGTAAATAAAAATAGTGTGAGATACTATTTTTATTGAACTAAGAGAAGTAAAAGATAAGTCGAAAATGACTTGTGCTGAATTGAAATGAAAATATGTGATTTGGAATTTTCTGTAGGGAACAGGGCTTATATTTCAGCTAAAAAATTTACAGTGTCAAAAAAAATTATGAAAAATCAAGAATTTATCGAAAATATTTTTCTAAGGCCAGATTTAAAGTTTCATGTCATTAGGATACCCGAGCAATGAAAACGGAGTATGACTGCAATCTGATAAAGATTCTAGTCGGTAGAGCTTTCGGTGACCAAAATTAATCCAAAACTGAAAAGTTAAGATTACATACTTCTGATTGATTTTAATGGAGTCTGTACGTCAAATTTGAGCGCAAACTGACATTCAGAAAGGCTCCAATTGAATGTATCAGATCAGAATGGGACTTAAGTTAGAATTTTCGCTACCTAAGGGACCTATTGGCATATTGTTGCATTGGTTAGTGAAATTCCACTAACCCAACAGGTGGCCATCTTCATCCTTATCCCCTCCACAACCTGTACGTAGAGAGAGAAAAGGAAAGAGAGGAGGAGATGAAAAAGAAGAAAAAGAGTGGGTTTTAGTGCCATTTGACGAGCCGATCGAAACGCCGGGCGTGTGATTTTTGCCGTTTCAACACTCGGGTTAGTATTATAATTTTATTATCTTTTCTTTTTTATTCTTTTGATGGATTCTTGATAACATGATGTAGAGAAAGAGGTTTTTATGGATTTTTGTAGAAATTGAGATTTTTGAGAACCTAAGTTGATTCTAACCTAGATAATCAAAGAAAATTGGGAAAATTTGGGTTGTATTTGGATAAATGGATTTCTAAGTTTAGAACTAAGAGTTTTTGTCCCTGAGAGATATGGAGCTAAATTGATCTTGTAAATCTTTAATTGAAGGTTAGAGAAACACGATGGGCAACGTTAATTTGGACTACGACGAGGTCTCGGCGATCGATTGGAAGAATTGAGCCAATTTTGAAGATTTGCATTCGTTAGTCGCCGAAGTATGCCAAAACGTTGCCGGAAACTCAATTGCTTAGAAATACTAGCAATTGGTAAATAACTGAGGTGGGTAGTGCTCTCCGAAATGGTTGAATTTCTCCCTATGTCTAAATCCCTCTCCCTGCTATATTATATATGTATGCATTGGATATGATAAGGTTCAACTTATGTATTTCTTCCAGAAACTTACATGCCTCCTAACATAGATTTGAGTAATTATGATGGAAAACTTGGAACTTATGATGCATGAACTTAGTGCCAAGTGAACCCTAGTGATGTGTTGAATTGGTAATGAAACTGGTGGTTTGGACATAGAGAATAAAGTATCATCATGACGTTGAAAATGAACTTGATGATGGAATATTTGATTGGGTATGATTGTTAAGCATATAAAGGGCATGGCATGAGTTGAGAAACTCTCAAGTGTGAATGTGAAATTGGGTCATTGCATGTGCTAGTTGGCTACCATAGTTGCATGTACCATGAAACATTGCATGCCAATCCTTGTTCACATATTGTGTTGTATGTATGTCTCATTGATGCACACGACACGAGCTGAGTGAATCTCTAGTTAGTGGAGGAATTGGGTCGGTGCATGTGTAGTGTGACAACTAGTGTTAAGTATTGTTGAGCATGCGAGGGATTGAAATAGATCCTCTGGACCATGCTAGGGATTGAAAGAGATCCCTTGATGTTGTCACCGTGGTTAGTGATGAGTTCTCTTGGTTGAGAGAACTAGATCATACTCACATAGTCTGTTCGGCTTGTGGCGGTCGCGACACCACAAGCAGTGAGCTCCGGAGTATCACGTATGGGTTGAGCGGCTATCTCCCCAGCAGACGGCCCTAGATTGGTGATTGTCCCCGTGGGCCCTGGTAATGTGAGTTGGCTTGACTTCGAGTGAGCCAGTGCGATTGGGTCAAAGAGAAAAGAGACAGATTGATTGATCATATTGTATCCCGTGCCCTATTGCATTTGTTGCATCTTGTGGAGAGAGTGAGCATAGTGGAGTCACATGTTGGATGACAGGTCGATCATGCTACCTCTGTGAGCAGCCCAAGGTGGGTGACGGAGCGGTGAGCTAGTCCCCATGTGGCTGAGAGGGGTGAGTTGGGCTTGGTCTTGTGGGAAGCCCCTAATTGGGTCGAGAATGAATTGAGTTAAGGGTGAGTAAAAGAGCACTATTGAGCATATTGGACCTTGAAATCCATTTTCTGTTGTTAAGGCATAGTAGTGAGCATGATGTATACCTGGTAGTAGTAGATTATATATTTGCTTGCCTTTATACTTGTTTATTTTCTTCCATATTACTATGCCTGATTAGACCTTGTGGGAAAGTCGGCGAGGGCGGCAGCCGAACCCACTGGGAACTTCTTTTAGTTCTCGCCCCCTTATTTTGCAGAGCCATTATTTTTGCAGAGCCAACCATGAGCGGAGCGGCACCGGACCGAGGCGGGGGCGTCGCGCCCTAGATAGCAGGGTCACCAAGTGTAGGTCACCCTTGTGCAAGTAAAAGCATGTAAATGTATTTTAGAGATGGAAATGTAATTGAGAGCGAAATTGTATTTTGGGAGATGTAAATATGTAATTGGTATGAAAGTTGTAAAATGTATGTAAAAATGTGAATGTTCCAATGTTGTAATAGTTAGATTTATATTCTCGCTCTTGTGATATGGCCTCGTGCAAAACTGTATTATATTATTTTTCCTTGGTGAAATTCAATGTATTGGTTTTGTTTACGCCTTGGACGGATAGGAAAAACTCTGTCCGTTCGGGGGTCTGTGCACGCGCCCGCGTAGCCTCCGCTGTGCATTGGGGCGGGGCATGACACTCGAGTGAGGGGGGAGCACGAGGAGCATCTGAGAATAATGCTACAACTTCCGAGAGAGAAGAAGTTGTACGCCAAGTTGAAGAAGTGCGAGTTTTGGTTTCGAGAGGTTGCTTTCTTGGGTCACGTGATCTCAGCCGCTGGTGTAGCAATTGACCCGAAGAAGGTTGAAGCTATTTGGGATTGGCCCAGACTGACAACGATCACTGAAATGAGGAGCTTTTTAGGATTGGCTGGTTATTACCGTCGATTTGTAGAAGGCTTTGTGAAGTTTTTCACACCCCTCGCTCAATTGACTCGAAAAGAAGTCAAGTATATATGTTTGGAGTGAGGATTGTCAGAGGAGTTTTGAGGAACTGAAATAGAGGCTGATGTCAGCTCCTATCCTTACCCTTCTAGTTACGGGGGAAGGATTTATGATCTATAGTAATGTATCACACAATGGATTGGATTGCATGCTGATGCAGCATAATAGAGTGATTGCTTATGGAATGCAAGAAGAATTACCTTAAGCATGACTTGGAGTTAGCGGCAGTCATGTTTGACTGAAGTTTTGGCATCATTACTTGTATGGGGAGTATTGTGAGATTTACGCTGACCACAAGAATCTCAAGTATTTGTTCACACAAAAGGAGTTGAATTTGAGATAGCGCCAGTGGTTAGAGTTGTTTAAGGACTATGATGTGAGTATCCTGTATCACCCCAGCAAAGCTAACGTGGTAGCAAATGCTTTGAGCAGAAAGTCAGTGCAGACTACATGGTCCCCGGAGCGACTCGTGTAGTTATACATAGATGAGGTAGTGAGGTTGTATGCAATACCTACCTCGATAGTATCAGATCGAAACCCGAGGTTTGTTTCGTATTTCTAACGGAGCCTTCAGGCAGCCTTGGGTATTCAGTTGCACTTCAGTACTACCTTACCGATGGGCACTGAGAGAGGACTATATAGATTTTGGAGGATATGCGTAGATTTTGGAGTGTGGCATCAACACTTAAGATTGGCAGAGTTTGAGTACAAACAAAAGCTATCAAGTGAGCATTTAGATGGCTCCATTTGAAGCATTGTTTGGATGCAAGTGCCGATCATCCCTGCATGGGAGTGAAGTGGATGAAAGAAAGATTTTGGGGCCAGATATTCTGTTGGAGATAGAGGAAAAGATCAGGATTGTGCGACGACATCTAGTGGTCGCCTATAGTCGACGAAGTTATGCTGATACTAGGTGACAAGACTTGGATGTTCAGATTGGAGATCACGTATTTTTGAAAGTCTCGCCATCAAAGGGATTTGCAGATTTAGAGTTCGCGCAAAGCTTAGTTCGCAGTATATTGGTCCCTTCGAGGTATTGGAGCCGAGGTATTGGAGCGGGTTGGGACCGATAGCTTACAAGGTTGCACTACTGCCGAGGTTAGTTGGTATCCACGACGTCTTCCATGTCTCAGATTTGAGAAGATATGTGTTTGACTCGTCGCATGTAATTGACTTCACTCCACTTGAGTTAGGCGAGGACTTGAGATATAAGGAGAGACTGACGCAGATTCTTGTTCGAGAGGTGAAAGAATTATGCAACCAAATCATCCCTATGCAAAGGTGTTGTGGAGTATTCACAAGGAGCAAAAAATGACTTCTGAGCCGAAGGCACCGATGCTGGAGTCCTACCCTACTTGTTCGAGGATTCAACTTGAGGGAGCTTAAGCTTTGAGAATGAAACTTTTTGTAGTGGAGAAGGACGTAGTGTTCCGATGCTTAGTAGTTGAGTCTGGGTATAGTGGAAGTAGCTGGTCGATACATCTGTAAAGAGTCGGGCCTAGCGGGAGCCGTTCAAGCACGAAATGAACGCGAAAGCGGACTCGCGATTGCAAAATCTGCTGAAATAAGAGTTTCAGTAGGTTTCGGGCGCCCAGATTATGTGTAGGGTGCCCGAATTTGTAGTGTTGCCTTGAACAAGTTTCGAATCCTACTTTCAAACACCTATAAGTTATATAGCAGCCCAAAAATGAGTTGGGGGCCTTCCTCAAGTGTATTGAATAGTGCTGACACGTGTAAAGTGGATGTTTTAGATTCGAGCATAGGTTTTGGATTAGAACTTCTCTTGCAAGCGCCCTTTCTGGACCTTGGATGCTATTGTGAGGCCTTTTGGATGCCCAAAAGTTGTTTTGGGCCCCCGAAATGTGCATTTGCAGTAGAAATAGGTTAATTTTTTTTGTTCCGAGGGCTCATGTTATCAATCCATTCACCTACAAATAGCACCCTGCGTCCCTACATTCACCCTTTTCACTCTCCTACATCCCGGAGACCTTACTTCTTCTCTCCTCCTCCTTCTTTCCCTTCTTTTTCACCTGCAGGCTGGAGGAGTAGCAGCCGAACTAGCAATAGCAGTGGCGGCATCAACGGAAAGTTGCAAAATTGAGTGGATTTGGGATTTCTAGCTACTGAATTAGGTTTTCTCATGGTTGAGCTAAAGGAGAGGAGTTTGTGCATCAGGTCATTCAACCAAATTTCAGGTTAGTTTGATTGGAATTAAAGTATTTTCGATCATTGGGCTGAAATTTGAAAGATTGTAGGAATTTCGTTAATTTTTCTTCGTTCGATTATTCTAGCTGAGCTTTTGGTGGATCCTTGCTAGATTTTCTTTCGCTTCTTATTGGTTTGGAGCTATCCTATTAGGTTTGAGTGGTAGGTTGAGTTAATTGTTGATGTAAATCTAGAATTTGAGCCAAAATAGATTTTTATTAAATTTTCAAACTTTTGTTGTTCTAGCAGAGTTTCCACCAAATTCTCTGTTCAATTTGAAGCTAAGAAGTGTGATCTTGAATTGCTTATACTTGCCACAGTTGGATTAGCTACTTGAGGTGGTTAAAATTATCTAATACGACGAATTCCTTATTATGTCTAGCTCCTCATGCAACTTGTTTTTAGTTATTACAATCTGAAATTTACAACATAGCATGAGTATTGCTATCTTCCTATTTCTTATTCACATTCAGATATTATCTTTGGCGTGTAGAAGATGAATTTTGATAACTATAACTAGACTGTGTTCATGTAAAACCTACACTATGCAGTCCCAATATCCCTGTCATTACTATTTGTCGTTAGTACTTGTTTTTACCTATTTTACACCCAAGTTAGTGGGTAGGGATGATTCAGAATAGTGTAGAATGACTTTACGCCCGTGCTGAGGGGCTGAGATAGTTATTACAGCAGTTGGTAAACTGGTTAGTATTCACTGTGCCGCATAAGGTTACGGTAGTCCCGAATTGTTGAGTTCCACTCTGGATTGTGCCTAGGCCACGTGGATAGCTTTATCTATGATCAAGTTGATCATTTGCAATTGACTATAGCCTGTATGATCCGTATTTGAGCTCGACAGGGATACGTCGTTTAGTCGGTGGGGTCCCGCCCCTCGAGTGCCACTCCAGAATTTGGCTTTTGCGTGTTGATATTACAGTAGCCCTGGTGGGCGACTTACATTTTAACAGGCCACCATTAGGAGTGGTACTGTGGCAATAGGTAGGCGTAGGCTTGACCGGACCCTCGAGTCGGTCAGTGAGATTGGGTTATACCGTGAGCACTGGATAGTTAGTTGATGCATCCATATTTATATTGCAGTTCTGTTTAGAGCATGTGTAGTATAAAGGCGTAGTAGCGATAGATTTTCATTCCAGCTATTATTCCTTCTTGTTATACTATAGTTCTTTACTTTATGCCTCTAGTAGACCTAGTGGGTAGGTAGTTGTAGTCGGTGACGGTACCCACTGGGGGCTACTTGTTTAGTAGTTCTCACTCCCTTTGTTGTTGCTCTTTTCTTTTCAGAGCCTATCGTTCCATTGCTGCATCTGACCGAGGTAAAAGAGTAGCAGGCTAGTTACTTTCCCTACCTGAGCAGTTCGAGATTGTGTAGCACCCGTTAGAGGCTAGTTTTTGGAAGTTCGCTTATTGTACATACTGGGACTGGTGAGGCCAGCTTATATGTATTTATTTTCAGTTCTGTGAGGTGCAGATGTGTTTTGGATGTGATTTATGTATAGTACACTTCATTTATGTTAATAGTTTTATTTTCTGCTCTGATATCTATTAGTTATAGCCTCTAGTATTGTTTACTGCTACTCTTGTCACTTCGTATACATGGGGCTTCCTATGTATACGGCGGATCTATTGGTGGGCTCAGGTTCCTCTTCAAGTCGGGGCATTACAATTTGGGTGGGATTCCGAATGCTCCTCCGTATCTTAGCTGAGCTCGATTGTTGAAGTCACTGTTCACGCAAGGTTCTGGGCGCCCAAATGTACTGTGGAACCTGGATGTGCGGATAAGGATGACCGAGTTGCAAATTTTCAGCGGTGAACAAGTGACTCAGCACAATGGATTCGAATGCATGACCCCGGCATCCAAAAAGTTTCAGGCAGAGCTACGACACTTTCGGGCAGTCGAGTGCAAGTGAGGGCACCCGAATGTCTGTGATTACAAGGTTTCTGATGCCCGAAAGCTGGTTCTGCGTGCCCGCAAACATGGATTTTTGCTAAGGGCTGATTATTATGTTTTTTGAGGGCTTTTCTATTATTGTTACGTCTCCATATAAATGCCAGGGGTGCCGGGCTTATTCTATTTCGTAGCCTTGTTGCCTAAACCATTTTTTTCCTCTTCATTTCCTACTCTCTCTTTAGTTGGGTCAGAGCTTTGTTAGAGGTGAGCCTGAGGAGAGCCAAGAGGTGGAGTTCTTTCTGTGAGGACTAGTTGTTGATCCTAGAGTCTTACAAGACAAAGAGGAGATCTTATACAGTAGGAGAAGGAGATATCAGCTTGATTACCTCTTCATCTGAGTTAGAAGTTAGCAACAGTTGGTTGATTTGTACTTGGATTTTTGGTGTAAAGCTTTAGTACAGTTGCGGATTTTATTATGATAGGAACAGGGTATCGAGATTTTCTATTGAGCATTTGATAGCACTTTTAGGCTGTTGAGAATGAGGTATTGACCGTGTCCTTTTCCTACCTTCCATGAGCTGATTTCAGGTGGGTTCTATGTCACTGAGAAATGGCGAACTACTTCCTGTGTCTAGTTTTCTGGATGCTGATTTTTGAGATATTGGTTTGTACTAGTATAGGTGATATTGTTAATTGGACCCATGTATGATCATATGAGAAATTATCTATTGAACTAAAGATTGATAAGTTTCTTGTATTCCTAGAATCAGAGATTGTATTACACTTAGATTATGTACTATTTTGTGTGGAGTTGTATGACATGCCATGGAGCAGTTGGACAGTAGTGGATAGATATATTAGACAGTGTCAGGGGCACTAAGACAGTACTATTATAATCTTTTGATCATCGCATATGACCATAGCCTGTAGAGCTATATTGAACTTGATTGTGATATACGCTACTGGAGCCGCGCCCTTCAAATGCCACTCTGGAGCTTGGTTGAGTGATTGGTATTAGGCCAAATAGACATTAGCCTATATATACCGGGCCACAAACCTGTGGGTGGTGGTAGCTGGACACAGAAAGGCGCAGGCTTGACCGGACTATTGAGTCGGTCAGTAAGATTGGGTTATATGACATCATTTATCCAGTTATACTAGTTGATGCATAATACATGTTTATAGTTACATTTATTGTTAAAGAGAAATGATAGTATTGGTCACTTTCAGTTCAGTTTATGCTTTGTTACTGGCTCAGTTATTTACTATTTCTTGCCTCTAGTAGACAATAGGTCGTCGTTATCGTCAACTGTACCCACTAGGGGGGCTACCTTGTTACGGATTTTGTATTGGCAAGTTTCGTGATTTGAGTCGGAGTCTTGAAGGGTTCGGTTCGTGTTGTCGGCGGTTGAAGAATCCGAGATTCCGAGAAGAACTCAAAACATCTCACAAGTTGAATCACGATGCTCAGGTATGATTTAGATGTTTTCCATGGTGATTCATCTGGATTTATGGCGTTAGAATCATAAAAGACTTGATGAGTGGATTAGAAGTGGTCTTTGGAACTTTTGTTTCATATATAACAATACTTTATATTGAGTTTCACATATAACAATACTTTATATTGAGTTCCAGTACTGGTTTTTAGTTCCTCAAAATCGGGTTAAAAACCTTGATGTATTATATTGAGTACCGGAACCCAATATCGAGTTCCTCAAAATCCGAGAGTACCAATTCTGTAAATTGAATTGCGTACCAGTACCAGGTTTTAGTACTGGTACGGTACTGAAACATCCGAGTATCGGAACTCAGCGTTAGGAAAATCCTGTTACGTCCTTTGTGTACCGGTACCAACTTCCGTGTACCGGTACTCAATGTGCAGATTTCCTAATCTGACTCTAATCCGACTCTAATTGATTATAAAGTCTATAAATACAATGTTAGGGTTCTCTATGACGGTGAAGCACTCAGAATTCATGAGAGAGCAACCCTAGAGGCTAGGTTTTTCGTTCTAAACTCTTCTTCATCAAATTAGCCTCTTTTAGGTCAATTCGAGATTTCGTCATTCAATATGCATATGTCGAATTGATCTACGATTTGCTTAGAGATTTTTCTCTGATTCTTCAACGATTCTCTAAGCAAAGGATCACCATAGAAACATTAATTTTCTCGTTGTGAGAGGCATCATGGACTCGACGTGATAAAGGCGATTCGTGGATTCGGATCGAGAGTGCTCGTGGATTCGAGTGGCGTCCGTGGATTCGGACATAGGGCGTGGACAACCCGGCGGCGTGCGCGAGATCCGCAGGAGATAAAGGAGAGGTTAAGTCTGTGGAGTCGGTAATCACCTTGTAATCTTTTATTCTTAGTGGATTGTTTTTCACGTGTTGGTCCCGTGGATTTTTCTCCAAGTTGGAGTTTTTCCACGTAAATCTCAGTGTGCTGATTTTTATTTTCCGCATTTATTTTATTGCATTGAGATTTGTGTTTGGCCGTCATACCTATTCACCCCCTCTAGGTATTGATAGTATCTAGATAGATCCTAGGGCTTCCCCGTAACTTACATACCTTTCAGTAGTTCTCACGTCCTCTCTTTGTTATTTTTTTTGCTTCAGAACCCTTAGCGCCTTCATCTGATCGAGTTAAGGGGATAACAAGCTAGATAGTGTCTCTTACCTGTGTACCTGAGCTAGAGGATGACCCGAGATAAAGATGTTGTATAGCTATATACTTTGTACTGGCTGGGCCAGTGGAGCATTATATATTATTTTTTTTATTTTGAGTTGTCCAGTTGGTGAATGTTGTATGTATAGTATTGTTATATTTCTACAGTGTTTACAGACTTTGATACCTTATCTATTAGTTGTGGACTCCTAGGATCTTTATAGTTGTGGACTCCTATGGTTGTTTATTTATGACAGGTGGTTTTTGATGCTTTTTGGGTGCGGAGTGCTCCCCATGCATACGGCCTGTGGCGTACTCGAAGGCTTCCATTGTAGCCCAGAGCATGACATATTAAATTAGTATCAAAGCCTAGAAATTGGTTGTCTGGACTTAGAAAAACCCTAAACTTTTGGCAGACTCTAGAATGTAAGACGTAAGAGACGTGATTGTAGCAAAAGTCGGCGATTGATTTGTGTAAACTCTTTAGAGAGAGTTAAAGAATGATCGAAGGACACGTGTCTTTTCTTGCTAGATAATTATGTTGGCTGCAGACAATATAATATCGCAAGAAAAATGGGCTGATTTGGACGCCCGTATGTGAATTTAGGGCGCCCAAATGTGGGGATTTCTATAGTGACAGATTTAAGTTCTATTGTTCTTTAGACTTATTTTATCTTACCTATACCTCTATATATAGATTGTGTACGTCCCTCACAGCCTTTTTCCCTTCTCCTTCACCTTGAAACTCCATTCTCACAGCAAAATCCATCACCAAAACCTCTCCAATTTCCCTTCTCTTCCCTACAGGGTACAACAACAGCAGCAAGAATAGCACCAACAGCAGTAGCTTGGTTGGGAGTTAGTTGATTTGGGATTTGTAATTGCTGATGAGGTTTTGGTTCGTGATTGTGATGGTAGAAAAGAGGTTGTGGAACAATTCCTGCATTCTAATTCCAGGTTAGTAGCTTTAGATTGGAGAGAAAGTGATAGTTTAGCTGAGTTTTGGAGTTTAGTGGATTTTCTCCGATTTCTTGATCTGATTCTTTCTAGCAGAGTTATTGCTGGATTCTTGTGGATTTAATTTACCAAATACGATAGAATTCCTATTATGCCTTGTAAATTTCTGCATGCATGCTTTTGAGTTGTTATTCTTGAATGTTCTAGCTTAGAATTATTGGAATTGCATGTGAGATGCTGAATTTCTATTCTAGAACTCCTCAAACCTGCATATAGAGAATTTAGATGCTAAAATTTGACTTAAAAACGTGTATAAAAAATATGCACTATTCCATCCCGACGCTCCGTCGTTAGTATTTAGCTTCGTTAGCTGTTTTTACCTATTTTTCATCTTGGTTGGAGAATTGTGAGCATCTGGATTAGCATAGGATGACTTTACGCCCATGCTGAGGGGCCAAGAGGATTTTTATAGCAGTCGGTTGACTAAGTTGCATTTTAGGATGCCGTCTTGGTTGAAGGTGGTTCTAGATTATTGAGTTTTGTATCAGATCATACATGGGGCACATGGATTACAATTTTATAATCTGTTTGATCATTTGCATCGATTACAGCCTGCATGGGCCAGATTTGAGCTCGACAGAGACTACTTTCTTTACTCGACAGGGTAGCTCCTCCGAGTGCCGCTCCGGAGTGAGGCTTTTACGCGTTGTTGTTGCAGCAGCCCTTTTGGGCAACCTACATTTGACCGGTCACCCTCGAGGGCAGTGCCGTGGTAGTAGGTTGACGCATGCTTGATCGGACCTTGGAGGCGGTCATTTAGATTGGGTTTAGATAGTGAACACCCGATAGCTAGTTGATGCATTCATTTACATCCTGCAGATTCATTTTGAGCACTAGTAGTATAGAGGTATTATAGATGTAGATTCTTTTCCAGCTTTTGCTATTTTCTACTCTACTATTACTCAATTCTTTACTTTTCACTATTGTAGATCTAGTGGATAGGCCGTCGGTGTCGGTGACGCTACCCATTGAGGACTATATGTTTATAGTAGTTCTCACGCCCTCTGTTGTTCACCTTTTCTTGCAGAGCCTTCCACCTCTGTCGCTGCTTCTGATCGAGGTAAGGGAGTCACGAGTTAGTTCTCTACCTTCTTGTGCTGGCTGAGTTAGAGGAGCACTCGTTGTAACTGGTTTTTGGAGAGTAGTTCATTTTACATACTAGATCGACTTGTGGACTTATGTTTATGTATTTACTTTCAGCTATGAGAGGTGATTTTGTATCTAATGGAGATGTATTATTGTACCATTTTGGGATGTATGCACGTATGTACAGTGGACTATATTTTAGCTTTCAGCAATTTTATTTCAGCTCTGATATCTGCTAGTAGTAGACTCTAGGTTTGTTTTCTGCTTCTATTTCGCTTCGTATACACGAGGCTTCCTATATATGTGGCGGATCTGTTGGCGAGTTCGGGTTTCGCTATGATCCAGGGCGTGACACATGCTATACCATTGTTATTGTTCCCTCTCCTTGAGATGTGCATACTTAGAGAGTAAATGCATTAATTATTACTTGGTGGTATTCCTATTTATGTACATATGAGATTAGTGCTAGTGAACCATATGATATTGAGATGCCTATCACCTATTTGTAGAAATGACAATGGAGTGAAGGAGCTCTTATGGTTGGTGTAGTTGTGATTTCTTGAATATAGCATGTAATTATAGTTTGCAAGAGCCAAATTGAGCTTGGTGAGCAATTTGCTCGTGCCAACATGGGCTTTGGTCCTTCAGAAGTGTAGCTATGCGCGGTGGTGCAATTATCGACCCGTCCGGTGTTGAAGCCGAAGTGGCTTCGTGTGTGATTATTGACATTCCACTAGGCAGGGCACAAGTTTAACCGGACTTTAAGTCAGTCGGTGAAATTGGGTAATGTAGTAAATGGTAACATTGCAGAAAATTAATATATTTTTGAACAAGTAGGTTTATTTCAATTTTTCATACACATTGTATTGTAGAGACATAATAGTATCATCATGTCGTTGATTGTCTATCACTCTTATTGTTTATATCTCTTTTAGTACTTACTATCCATGTCTAGATTAGACCTAGTGGGCAGAACGCCTCTCTTGGTGGCTGTACCCACTATGAACTATATTTATTAGTTCTCATGCGTGTTATCTTGTTGTTTTTACTTCAAAACCTTCTTCTTTGCGAGGGATCGAGGCAAAGGGATTGCACAATAGATAGTTCCGTCCTTTTTGGCACATGTCTAGTAGCAATCCAAATCGTCTGGCAATTGGTAATGTCCCTCCATGCGAAAGGCACGATTTGACTTGGTCTTAGGCACGGACCGATAAGAGAACAGTCCAGTCCGGTTCAAGCTCGAGGGAAGGCCTCGAGGTCTTGACACAGGCAAACCGAAGGCTAATCGCTTCGGCTTTTGAGCTTTAGTCGCTATCCGGGCCGATAAGGAAACTGATCCGTCTTTCTAATTGGATGATCCAAAACCAACCCATATTGGAACTCATCGGATTGATCCGTTGGGTTCGGGTCAAGATTGCCGCCTCTACCAAACACCGGAAGGACAAAATGGTGACGTCACCGAACCCAAATGTCCTAAAACACGACTCACACCGACTCCACCTCCTAAGCTAGAATCACGACACCGGGCACTCTCGTGTATCACCATTCACCACAACACCCGAAGGATTCAAGCATATAGCAATCCACCCCACCCCACCTCTCCATCCCTTCCCTCAGAACACCCCTCTTTCGTCGGAGCAAACCCCTCTTCTTCTTCTTTTTTTTTTTCTCTCTCTTCCCCCCAACCTCCTTAGCCGTCGATCGATCCCCCAATCCTACCTCCTTAACCCTCGATCGATCCCCCAATCTCCTCCTACTATTCCTATTCCCTTTCACCTCCTCTTCCCCCAATTCAATTTCGAAAACCCTAGCTCGAGATTCGCTGTAAAAGGAGGAATTGATCGGTGTGCGAGATCTGCTTTTCGATAGATCTCGGCGATCGTGTAAAGTTTGAGTTTTTATCGCTTTTCCCGACCCCCTGATGCCAGATTTCGTGCCCTAGGTTCCCGCCGACGCCGCCCTTCGCCGCCGCCTCTGGGCGAGGGAGGTGCTTGCCTTTGTATGGAAACGCGGAGCCGCAAGCGGGCGGAGGCCTCCTCTTCTCAAGCCCCCACCACCCGCTCCTCCAAGCGCTCCCGCACCACCGCCGCCGCCCCCCCTGCCGCCGCCTCTGCCTCCGCTACCCCCGCCCCCGCCCCCGCCGCCGCCGCTCCTCCGACGACGCGCTCCCGCCGCTCTCAGAACAACCCTCTGCCAGCTGCTCCTATCCCTCCTCCCGCCGCCTCCGCCGCAACAGCCCCGATGGACCCTTCCGCCGGCGACTCCTCCGCGGGCCGCCGCCGCAGCTCCGGACGGAACCACTCAGACAAGGGCAAGGAGCAGGAGCCGCCGGAGGCGTCCCGGTCTCGCGAACGGGAGCGAGAAGCCGAGCGGCTTGTTGGTCTCAGCTTCTCCGCCACTGCGGGAGATGACGACAATGACGGTGATGGCGGCGTCAGCATCCTTCACCAGAATTTCACCTCCGCTAGCACGGCCTTACAGGGCCTGCTCCGCAAGCTTGGCGCGGGGCTCGACGATCTCCTGCCGTCGGGGTCTGTATCGGTGGCCTCTTCCTCATCACAGCAGAGCGGAAGGCTGAAGAAGATCTTGTCAGGGCTGAGGGCCGACGGAGAGGAGGGACGCCAAGTGGAGGCGCTTACTCAGCTCTGCGAGATGCTGTCCATTGGAACCGAGGAGTCTCTTGGATCATTCTCGGTTGACTCGTTCGTTCCTGTTCTCGTTGGATTGCTTAATCACGAGAGCAATCCTGATATCATGCTGCTTGCTGCGCGAGCTCTCACCCATCTGTGCGATGTCCTCCCATCATCGTGCTCTGCTGTGGTGCACTATGGGGCTGTGCCGTGCTTCTGTGCCCGGCTGCTTACCATCGAGTACATGGACCTTGCAGAACAGGTGCAGCCATGTCTTTTCTCATGATTTGCTTACCTTATGGGCATGTTTGGTTCATAATTGGAATAGGAATGGGAAGTGGAAGTGGATTCCATTGGAATGGGAAATGGAACGACGAATCATACAAAAATGTTTGCTTCATTATTGGAATGGGAATCGGAATGGATATTCAGGATTTTGAGAGAGGGTTTTGGTTAAGAGAGGAGAGGGATGAAGGAAGATGAGAGGCAGGTGTTTGAGAGGAAAAAAATCTAGAATGCATCAGTTATATTGCTGATATGGCGTCACCAACCAATCAGATTGTTTCCCTTGAATTCACCCATCCCATCATGGTTATTAGAAAAATATTTTTATTGTACTTTTCTTTCAAATAGAGAAATGTGATTGGCTAGTCATAGATGATGCGGTTTGATTGCTACATAATAGAATTCTTCGTTTGAGAGAGGGCCTTGAGTGGTTTACTTTGGAATAGGCTAATCCCAGATTCAAAGCCGGATTGGGACATACATGGATTGGGCCATTCCCATTCCAGAGTGGAATGGGAATCAAAATATGATTTTTGTAAAATAGACAACAACTATCAGAATCAATGAATCTCATTCCGATTCCATAGTCTAAAATATGTGAACCAAACAAGCTCTAATTATCTTTGCCTTTGTTAAACCTTGTTTTAATTACTTTTCGTCAATTTTAGATTATTGATTGGGTTGAAGCCAGTCATATTGGCTATTCAGGTTTGCGAGTCATATTGGTTTTCTACATTTGTGGAGTCATGTTAAATGTTTATAACTTCACCCTAACTGGTCACAAAATTAACTTGTCTGTTAATTATATCATGCAATGTCACTTTTGCGCTACATAGGTTTTTGTCATGTTAAATTCGTGTTTCTCTGAGTAATTCCTATCATATCATATCCAACATTGCCCCATCTAGGAGCCAGATTATCTCCTGGGTTCATCCTTCTTTCTAATACTTCGAGAGTCGTGTTACAAAGGTGGAGACCATGTGTCCTATGCTTCTTATATGGTGATGAAGCAAAGTGGCATAGTATGGATATTTTTGAACTGTGTTTGGTTGGCTTATTTTGGCCCCTTGAATTGGTAGATGTGGAAGCCACATGTCCTATGCTTCTCTTAGTAATTCCTATTAAGAATTGTGAGAACAACTTTAGAAAAATCTGAACTTTTCTATGTTGTTTTTCTTATTTCTTTTTTTTTTCTTTTTTTTTTTCCCCCTTTTGAGTGTTAAAAGTGTGAATTTGGAACTTAGCCGCTGACAGACAATAATTGCTACTCCTTTTATTTTTGGACATTAATTTGGTCTTTTAGGTGGCCTTTTTTTGCTTCATACCTAGCTGCTATCTGATATCAGTAGTATAAAATTCCTAGTATACACATATTGCAGCACAAACCAGTTATTATAGTATTTTTGTTTACAACCTTACTTACAGCCACCTTATATTTTTAATTTATTTTCCTTTTAGTCTCTGCAAGCTCTTAAGAAGATATCACAAGAAAACCCCACTGCTTGTTTGCGTGCTGGTGCTCTAATGGCAGTGCTGTCTTATCTCGATTTCTTTTCCACAGGTGTTCAGGTAATGGATCTGTTAAATGTCTTTAAGCTGCTTCATTTAGTTGCTTCTTTTAGTTGCTTATTTGTTGAGTTTCTTTTCCCGTCCTAACTTGATACATTTCTGATTCTCTTCAGAGAGTAGCATTATCCACTGCGGCAAATATGTGTAAGAAATTGCCTTCTGATGCAGCGGACTTTGTGATGGAAGCAGTTCCATTGTTAACAAACCTCCTAAACTATCATGATTCAAAGGTAAAATGATATATTGCAAAACCCTGTTTATTTTTATTTACATCTTTGCTTGTCTGGCCCTAAAACTCGTTAATTTCATATTGATTTATCGTACAATTGTAGGTGCTGGAACATGCTTCTGTTTGCTTGACACGTATTGCAGAAGCTTTAGCTTCATCTCCTGAAAAATTAGATGAATTATGCAATCACGGGTTGGTTGCACAAGCTGCAGCACTAATATCTGTTAGTAATTCGGGAGGACAAGCTTCTTTGAGTACTTCAACATATACGGTAAAGCAGAATCATTTTATTTGGCTTGTTTGGGCTCTTTTCCTGCTTTAATTAATTGTGATTATTTTTTTGTCAGGGTTTAATCCGCCTCCTTTCGACATGTGCAAGTGGATCTCCTCTTGTGGCTAAAACTCTTCTTCTTCTTGGAATCAGCAGCACTTTAAAAGATATACTTTCAGGTTCCGGTATTGTCGCTGGTGCTTCTGTATCACCTGCTCTAACTAGGCCATCAGAGCAGGTAACCCAAACATCTTTTTTTCAAAGATAAAAAACATTTCTTTTGTCCGTGGATTGGTCCTTTATTACCAAAGAAATGAATGCATGAGTTGAATAAGTATGTGGGCAAATGAAGGGACTGCATGCTGGAGGCTCCCAGCAGTGGGAGAGTTTGAATGAGTTCCAATATGCATTTTCTAATGAAAACATGCCAGCTTTACGTATATGTATGTATGCATGCATCTTACATCTGATATAAGAAGGAAATATTAAGTACTTAGTAAGTCTGAGAACTAATTTTCCAGTAATTCTGACAAATAATTATGTAAATGGACATTTGCGGTGGTAGCGGGAATAATATTTCATGTAGCAGGAATAGTTCTTTAGAATAATAAGTTCTGATCAAGAATACGATAGTAGAAGACTCAAATTCGTCTCACTTTGTCTCATATGGATTGATCCCTACCCCCTACATTGGATAACCATGGGGCTTTAAGGCATTTAAGGCTGCACGAAAGTGCATTAGCCACATATTAGAAGTTCTAGAATGTATATTTGGAGTGGTTGATTAGACATCTTTGTAATATCAGACTCAAAAAAAATTGGCGAAGTGCCTAGTGGACTTCTGGCTAGAAGTTCTAGTCCAAGTTGCATTTTGGCTTTAGTTGATAAATTGTACAATAGTTAACTTGATTAAAAGTTGCGTTGGGCTCTTTTTGATAAATTTTACAGTACGTAATTTGAGTGGAAGATAACAGAAAGTGAAAGTTTCTATTGCTAGTACAGTTAGGATTAAAGGGCCTTAAGGCAAACAAGATGATTCAATTTGGTAGGACAAGAAATGGCACATTGAGGAACAGGTATATCAAAGGAATTTTAGGAGCTTTTCTAGCAAGAAGAAAGCAGCACAGTGGACAGTTTAGTTATTTATAGGTTCTTAGAAGACTATTAAGGAGATTGCAAGAGAAGAATATCTAACTAACATCAATGGACACCTCAAAGAAGGCTTGTCAATTGTAATATGAATAATAGCTCATGGTGATCCATTATTCTGGTGCAAAGTAGTGGTTCTAAGATTATGATTTAATTTAAAGGCCCTAAAATTTCAGTTACTTTTCTTTATTTGTTTTGCAATTCTAGGAACCTTGATTTACAAGATTGCGATCTCCTTTTACATATTTTAGGTGGATATGAGCGAGTTGACCTAGTTCTTGAACTCTTTGACATTCTGTATTTTTTTGACGAGTCATCGACATTTTCAGAATCAATCAAAAAAAAAAAAGATAAAAAAAAGATAAACAGCAGGTTCCTATCACAGAAGACCATTTGCACTTTCTTATGAATCTTTTTGTTGAAGTTCAGGCAAGAAGGATAGATAAGCTTATAATTAACTAATATGACTCAGACTAGTAATTTCCAGAGGTGAAATGTTCTAAAATGATGGTACACGAATACATGAATGAAGAAGATGCATAGTAGTTGCACTTGTTAGTACTTTATAGTGACTGCATATATATTGTCAACCATCTATGTAGTGGATAGCAAAATTAAAGAAACTGGGCTAATATGTAAGTTTTGGTTTGAACATTATTTTTATTTCTTTTGAAACTGGGTTAATATGTAAGTTTTGGTTTGAACATTATTTTTATTTGTTTTGTTACTTGACTTTGAAATTGGAAAATCTATTCTCATGCGTCCATATATCAGTGATGAACTTTTTATGTTACGACTGCATACTGCCTCATGTTTTACTTGCTATGAGGAATTAACTGACCATATTGTAGATGCCCCCATAGTTTGTGTTCTTTTTTCTCTGACCTACGTATTACTCTGAAGTTTTCTTTTTTTTGGGTTAATTTTTTAGCCATTACTGTAAAAAACTTGGTGTAATATTTTGTTAAAATAGGTCAAGGGTAAAAAGTTACAGTTATTGAGGTCTTCAGTAAATGCGTCTATATGTTATTACAAGTGCAATTGTTCTGTCAACTAGATATATGAGATCGTCAATCTTGCGGATGAGCTTCTTCCTTCGTTGCCTCAAGGAACCATCTCTCTCCCAATCTGCTATAATGTTCTTGTCAAAGGCTCATCTATGAAGAAATCACCAGCTGTTAATTCAGGCAAGCAAGATGAGAACAGTTCCTTGGAGAATGAAACTCCAGCTCGTGAGAAGTTATTGCATGATCAACCAGAACTTCTTCAGCAGTTTGGAATGGACCTACTTCCGATCTTGATACAGGTTTGCGGCTTTTGATGCATATGTTTTTCGATACTATTACACTGTGAATACCTTTTGGGTGCGTTTGGTTCAAGTTATGTAGTATTACAGAGTATGTCGACATATTCAGGTATCTTGGATTTCTGAATCAGATTACTACTGATGTTGCATTACTGCGTTTGATTTAATTCAGTAATACAATGTTGGATTACAGTATATATAGAATTACTATGCTTGGTTCAATTTATAAAATTCAGTAATCTTAACAATAAAGTGTAGTAGTTTATTCCAAAATTGCCCTTAGTCATATTTGACAAACTTTTTTTTACTGTTTACAAAGATTTTTTTTTACTAAATTTATTTTAAATAATTTAAATTTTTAAATTTGAAATTTTAAATTTTAGATTTTAAATTTTAAATCTGAACAAAAATATAAAATTTAATATTTTAATTTAAAATATAAATATGAAATTTAAAATATAAATATGAAATTTTAAATTTAAATTTAAATTTAAATTTTAAATTTTAAATTTTAAACTTTAAAATCTAAATTTAAAATATAAAAATTTAAAATATAAATTTGAATTTTAAAATCTAGAATTTAAAATTTAAAACTTAAATTTTAAATTTTAAAATTTAAAACTTAAATTTAAATTTTAAATTTTAAAAATTTAAATTTTAAATTTTAAAAATTAAAATTTTAAATTTTAAATTTAATATTTGAAAATTTGAAGTTTAAAATTAAAATTTAAAATGTAAAATTTAAATTTTAAAATTTGACGATTCAAAATTTTAATTTAAAATTTTTAACATGACATATTGAAAGGGTTTCAGAAGTTGGAGGGGTAAACTTGTAATTTTATATAATATGCAAGATTACTTGTCTTCAGTAATCCAAGATACACCCCACCTCTCTCGGTAATATTTTCGATGTAATCTTATACCTTTTGTAATGCTACAATACCGAACAGATTGCATACCGGATGAACCAAACGCATTAATCCTGACAGGATTGCCTGTAATCCTGCCAGGATAACCCGAACCAAACGCACCCTTTGGGTAATCATGCTTAAGAAATTTTCTTTTATTCTTGATCAGGTATACGGGTCCAGTATAAATGGTCCAGTTCGCCACAAGTGTCTCTCTGTTATTGGCAAATTAATGTACTTCAGCTCAGCTGATATGATTCAGTCTTTACTTGGTGCAACCAACATATCCAGGTACTGTTATCAGTTTCTGTGCTACTTATATCCCTGGTATTTTTTTTAATAATGTTTTTTTTGCATATATACATTGGCAAAAATGCAAAATTATGTAAATTCTACCATTGTAAAGGTAGAATTTGTGGTAAGTGCACCCAGAAAACACATTTATTTGCATTCATGCCCCGCTGGTGTTAAATATATAGAAGCCACCATTGTGTAGATAGGTTGACAGGTTCTCCCCTGCAAATTTGCTAGATTTTTTGGGGTACATGCTCAAATACCAATTTTGCATATGTCTGCACAGCTTTTAATATTTCCAGGGATACATTGGAGAAGAACCAGTTTTAATAATTAATTTGAAATATTTCTGGAGTTATAATGCAAAAAAAAAAAAACCTCTTTTAGAACTAGAGCTCAAATTCCTTTTGCTGATGAAAGTCGATCATTTTTATCTGTAGCTTCTTAGCAGGGATTTTGGCCTGGAAAGATCCGCAAGTACTGATCCCTGCTCTCCAGATAGCAGAGATTCTCATGGAAAAGCTTCCTGGAACATTTTCTAAAATGTTTGTGAGGGAAGGAGTTGTTCATGCTGTGGATACACTCATATCCTTAGATTCATCTTCTGCTGCCGCTCCTCAAGCAACAACGGTGGAAAAGGACAATAATGATTCTACACCTGGAACCTCTTCACGCTCTCGTCGTTACAGACGCCGCAATGCTGGTTTGAATGCAGAGAACAGCTTGTTGGATGAGCCAAAAGGTGCTATATTGGGAAGCACTGCTTCACCTTCGGCTTCTGTAGAAGTTCCAACAGCAAACTCTAGTCTCCGTGCTGCAGTCAGTGCATGTGCAAAATCTTTTAAAGAAAAATACTTTCCAGCTGATCCTGATTTGAGTGAAGTTGGAGTTACTGATGACCTCCTACGCTTAAAATCTCTTTGTATAAAACTAAATACTAGTGTTGAGAGTGCAATAAAAACAAAGGGCAAGGGTAAATCAAAAGCTTTTGGAGCTACTTCCTTTGACATTTCATCTTCAACTGAGGAACAATTAAATGAAGTAACAACTGAAATGTTGGGTGAGCTTCGCAAAGGGGATGGAGTCTCCACATTTGAGTTTATTGGCAGCGGCGTTGTTTCATCGTTACTGAATTATTTAACATGTGGTACATACGGAAAGGACAAAATTACAGAAGCAAACTTACCTAAGCTTCGCCAACAAGCACTTAGGAGATACAAGTCATTCAGTGCAATCGCTCTTCCTTATGAGATTAAGGAAGGCAGTGAAACTCCAATGACAGTATTGGTTCAGAAACTTCAAAATGCGTTATCTTCTTTGGAGCGTTTCCCAGTTGTACTTAGCCATTCGGGGAGGTCGTCTAGCCTTGGTGGGGCCCGTTTGTCGTCAGGATTAGGCGCTTTATCTCAGCCTTTTAAATTAAGGCTATGTCGAGCTCAAGGTGAAAAATCTCTTCGGGATTATTCATCGAATATTGTACTGATCGATCCCTTGGCAAGTTTAGCAGCTGTTGAGGAGTTCCTTTGGCCGAGAGTTCAGAGAAGCGATCCTGGGCAGAAGCCATCAGCGGCTTCTGGAAATGCAGAGTCTGGAGCTTCTGCCGCTGGCACAGGTGCTTCATCAGCATCCACATCAGTTCCGTCAGGCCGGCGCCCCTCAACAAGATCTAGGTCCTCAGTAACGACTGGTGGTGCAGCTAAGAAGGATGGCCAGGAGGGGAGTGCAAGTTCTTCGAAAGGGAAGGGTAAAGCCGTTCTAAAATCTGCTACTGAAGAAGCTAAAGGACCCCAAACAAGAAATGCTGCTCGGAGAAGGGCTGCCTCAGATAAAGA
Source organism: Puya raimondii (assembly GCA_016920855.1). NCBI lineage: Eukaryota > Viridiplantae > Streptophyta > Magnoliopsida > Poales > Bromeliaceae > Puya > Puya raimondii. Next base: position 208,580,306 of record JABWPP010000050.1, on the reverse strand, counting down.
TGAAGAAATGAAGCCTGCTCATGGGGACTCTAGCTCTGAGGTTTGGCAACTCTTTTCAAATAGTTATTTAAAAAAAATTGGATTTTTTTTTTCCATATATCCTCTGCGTATAGGCCAAAGTTTGCAAATAGCTCTAGAAAGTTGATATTTCTATGCTTTTGTTGAAACCTAACATATTTGCATGCATGCCTCTGCAAGAATGTATGCAGAAAGCTGGGATATTTATGTATACCTCTAGCGGGCATGTGGGCAAACAAAAATGGTTTTCAGGGCACGTGCGTAAACACCGACTTTGCAACAGTTGCAGATGCATATGTGCACCCAAAAAAAAAAAATGAAAAAAAGAAAGAAGAGGAAAATATACCTTTTCGAATTGATCTGATTTATTATAGTTTTGTGCCAAAATTTTCCATTAAGCGTTAGTAAATGTGCTCCTCACTGCAACGAAATAAATGTAAGAAAATTTCTAGATTTGGCTAATTCTTAAAATTTCTCATACTTAACATCTAAATCTACCCTATTGAGTCAAACTAGAAATTTAGTAGTTCCAGTAAAATGCTCCACTGCTTGTTTTTAGTTATAGTCAGATGTAAAATTATATGTATCTACAAAGCATTTAATATAGAAACATTTAGTTTATTGAGTACCCCTGATTTGCAGGGGAGAATTACTCTGTTTGTGCCTTATGAATGAGTTAGTTGAGAGAAGGTCAATTTGACAATCTGCTCCAACCATTGCGATAGAAGCATGAAGTGCCTCCACAAGAATCACATTAATGACATCTGACTCATTGATCGATTTATTTCTAATTGCACAAGATTTCTATTAGTGTGAAACAGTTGGTTTTGATTTATAGTTAAGATATTGAATGGTTTCAACTTAGCTTGCAAGCTTGCAAGCTGGAAAGGATAATATTGTGGAGAATTAAATTGGATAGCTATCAAACAGTTCATATATATTTCGAGCTTTTGTCTGTAGGGTCATATACATATGGAAAATTCCATTTTTGGCAAGAGTGATCAAAATATATACTTTACATATGCTTTCTTGAGTTCTGATGTTAAGAGAGATTTTGTAATGTTGAAGAATTTGCCAATTTTGATTGAATTCCTTTATAAAGGCTAGGACTTCGATATGTAGCGAAAATAATTCAGACATATGGAACATCACATCACCTTATGTGGGGCTTCTCTCAAGGGTATGTGTTTTTGGGGAAGGCCATGTTATTTTCCCGTCGAGAGATTCAATGCTATTCGTGTATGGACTTAGTAAAAATATCCTTCTATTCCTTTATTGCCTAGTTCAATCCTTGCCCTTCTCTGGCTTTTCTGTTTCATTGTTGTAGTCACTTCTATTGTTTAAGTAAAGGTTGATTTCACTTCTACAGGATGAGGAGCTTGATATATCTCCTGTTGAGATTGATGATGCTCTGATGATTGATGAGGATGATATCTCAGAGGATGAAGATGACGATCATGAGGAGGTGACACACCATTCTTTTTGCCTTTAGGATAGGATATCATTATTTACTTCCTATTTTTGAAATATAGAAGGGAAAAGGTTCCTTCCAGAATTCATATTAACAGTACCGTAAGTCTTATTGTTTCAGGTTCTAAGAGATGGCTCACTTCCTATTTGTGTACCCGAGAAGGTACACGACGTCAAATTAGGAGACACAGCTGAAGATGCCAATATATCTTCTTCCGCTAGCGATAGCCAAACACAACCTACATCAGGTTCTAATAATAGAAATGCACCAGCTGGTGCTGAGTCTGCAGAGCTCCGTAGTGGAAGTGCTTTTGGTTCAAGGGGGGCGATGTCTTTTGCAGCTGCTGCCATGGCTGGGCTGGCCTCTGTGAGCGGTCGTGGTATCCGAGCTGGTCGAGACCGTCGCGGTCAGCCACTTGGAAGCAGTTCAAGCGATCACTACAACAAGTTGATATTCACAGCTGGCGGGAAACAGCTCATCAAGCATCTGACAATATATCAGGCGATCCAACGCCAGCTAGTGCTGGACGAAGACGACGATGAAAGATTCAATGGGTCCGACATGCCTAATGATGGCAACAGGTTCTGGAATGACATATTCACGATAACTTATCAGAAAGCCGATAGCCAGGTTGATAGGGCATCATCTCAGGGAGGTTCAACTTCCTCAGCATCGAAGTCTTCCAAATCAACTTCTGCTTGCAAAGAAGCTCGTTCTCAGCAGATTTCACTTCTTGACAGCATTTTGCAAGGAGAGCTCCCTTGCGACCTTGAAAAATCAAATCCTACCTACAACATTTTGGCTTTATTACGCATATTGGAGAGTTTGAATCAGCTAGCTCCTCGTTTGAGAGTACAAACAATATCTGATGATTTTGCTGAGGGAAAGATTTCTACTCTTGAGGAACTCTATAGAACTGGAGCCAGGGTTCCGTCTGAAGAGTTTGTCAATAGCAAGTTAACCCCCAAACTGGCAAGGCAAATTCAGGACGTTCTTGCTTTATGTAGTGGTAGTCTCCCTTCATGGTGTTATCAGATGACAAAAGCTTGCCCCTTCCTGTTTCCTTTTGAGACAAGGAGGCAGTTCTTTTATTCCACAGCTTTCGGGCTATCTCGTGCGCTGCACCGCCTCCAGCAACAAAATGCTGATAATCATAACTCAGCAAGCGAGAGAGAGGTTCGGGTTGGCCGCTTGCAACGGCAAAAAGTGCGAGTCTCGAGAACCCGTGTATTGGATTCTGCTGCAAAAGTTATGGAGATGTTTTCAAGTCAGAAAGCTGTTCTGGAAGTGGAGTATTTTGGGGAAGTCGGCACAGGATTGGGCCCTACTTTGGAGTTTTATACTCTTTTGAGTCATGACTTGCAAAAGATTGGATTAGGGTTGTGGAGATCAGATATAATGGATAATTCTGCAATGGAAGTTGGTGGAAATGAAGTAAATGAAGGGAATAATGATGGGGGTTCCGAAGGAAAGAAAACTGTCTCTGATTCGCCTATTGGGAGAAGAGACTTAATCCAAGCTCCTCTTGGTTTGTTCCCTCGTCCCTGGCCACCGAACTCAGATGCATCAAGTGGTAGCCTCTTTTCTAAAGTTGTAGAACATTTCCGCCTTATTGGTCGAGTTATGGCTAAAGCTCTTCAAGATGGAAGGCTTCTTGACCTGCCCCTGTCAACAGCTTTTTACAAGCTCATTTTGGGTCAAGTAAGTATATATTTGTTTGGCCTTGATTCTACTTCTGCTTTTAGTTGCAGTCATCTTTAATAGAGTGTTTGGCAAATAGAAAATGCTGCAGCTTCTACTATGGTTCTGCTTCGGCTTCAGTGAGCAGTCCTTGTTGGGTTTATTTTGATGAAACCAACTGCGCTTCTCCTAATAGCACTACTCGAATAACAATTCATCAAAACCCTGCACGCTGAGCTGAACAGGCCCAATGCTTAGTTTATGATTATATCTTTTATCTCTATGTATCTCTATATCTAACATTATTCTTGGGTTGTTAGGAACTTGATTTGTATGATATATTTTCATTTGATGCTGAGCTGGGAAAGACATTGCAAGAATTGCTAGTTCTTGTCCACCGTAAACAGTTTTTGGAGTCAAGTGCCGGTGATAATCAGCAGGCACTTGCTGATTTACGCTTCCGTGGTGCTCCTATTGAAGATCTATGCCTAGATTTCACACTTCCTGGTTATCCTGAGTATATTCTTAAAGAAGACGAAGAAAGCACAATTGTAAGAGATAATAATCTCGACTTCTTCCTTTTTTGGGTGCTTTACTGCTTTTTGGATTACTTTTTCAAGCATATTGAACTTGTTGTAGGTTAACATCAACATTTTGGAAGAGTATATCTCCTTGGTAGTTGATGCTACTGTCAAAACGGGAATCATGCAGCAGATGGAAGCATTTAGGCAAGGCTTTAATCAGGTAGCTCTCAATTTTAAATTCCTTGGGTCTTTAATTGGTATTTCAATTTCTATTTGTCTACTAACATCTGAAAATTTTGAGTATCGATTGTTTAAGCGATCTGGTAGGGTAGATTTTGTCTGCCTTACAAAGAATTTTAGGGCATTACTGGTAAGCACAGAAGGTCTACATTATATTAACTGTTCCAAATGCTTGGCAGCTGATTCATAGAAAAGGTCATCTGCTTCTTAGAAACTATTAGAATGCAAAAGTAGCAACAAATTTCTTTGTTTCTTGTCGAATTTTAGAAGATATAATATCAGTTTAAAGTTATGAACAATTGAATTAACAAAATTCACGGATTGCGTCCATCACTCCATGTCTTCTTTATGATCAGAACAAGGTTGTGAAATTACCTCTCTGAATCCAGCAAGGCACTTAATTGTTACAACCTTGTAGCTAATTACAAAGTTTTTATTCATAGTTCGCATTATTAAGGTGTTATCATGTTATCTTGTGCAACCTGACACTAAGGCCTTGTTTGGACGTCAGAATAAGATATTCAATGATAACTTATTCCGTATAAAAATTTTCTTGTGTGATTAGAAGTTGTTTGATTTTTGCTCCTTGAGAAGTCTTAGCATCTGTGATTTGGTTGGGTAGCATATTTCACCTAGGAGATGATTTATTTTACTCCCGAAAAAATGACTTGAAGGTCGAATATGGTATTCTAAACATTCGGTCACACTCATTAACCAAATACTGCATGCTTCTTGAATAAATCAAAAGAATATACCGAATAAAATTTTCATGCATTTAAATAGGGCCTAATTGCTGAAGAGTACGCATGGTGGGATTAGGTTGCTAAGGTTCCCTTTTAAAGGGCAGTGTTAATCTAATATAAATGTGTTTTCTTATCATCTAAAATGCTCCATTAAAATTTGGAAGGATGGAAGCATTAAATGAATGTTTGGTAGTGGGAGACACCTTAATATGTGTTTGCAGCCTCTTTGGCAGCATGTTCATGCTGCCTTGGTTATTAATTCCTTTCATGGGGATGGCTCAATGGCAAATAGAAAAATCATTATTTCTACAACCAAGCATGATGAAGGAGATAAAAGTTAGTTAGGCATGGGAAGTGAATGACTAGCAACCGTAATACTTTGATATTGAATCTTTCTTTACTATTTTGTAGTTTTACCATTCGTCATTCCATAATCGTTTAGTCACATGCTTCCACGAGAACATGATATTTGCCTACTACAATATAAGCTTAAGTTGGTTCTTAGAAAGTTTTGTATATTACCTTTTCTTCTCCACTCTTTTATGGTTTCTTGGTGTTTTTTGTGTCTATAAATTAGAGACTATTTGCTGACCACAGTGGCACAGGCTTATGATCCTATGTACCTTCAACTTGTATACTATACCTTTGTCGCTTACTCCGCCTTTTAGAACATCGGGAATGTACTCTGATTAGTACTTTATATTTTTTGTTTGTAGAGGGGTCTGCATGTAGAATGTGACTTAATATCATGCGAGTTCCTTTCAGATTTTAATTAGAAAGAAATTAGCTCCACGTTAGTCAACCAGGGATTACATATTGAAATGTGTTCCTTTTTGTTTTATCTGGTGTAATATCCTTCGAGGGTTAATATTTACACTTCTTTTAAAAGATTTCATTAGGGTAACCTCCTTTGTTGAGTTACATTATTATGATAGCTTTCCAATGGTGGCGAATTAACTAGCGTTATAGATAGATAGACACTCATAGAAATATGTGTAATATAAACATCTTGTTGGCATATTTGCAGGATTGCAATTTTCAATGGATATATATAGAAAGACAACCGAATTCATTTCTGTAGTATGATTATCTCATAATACTCAATTTTTATTTCTTTTGCTTTTTTCTCTACTGCCTATATCAGGTCTTTGACCTCTCATCTTTGCAAATATTCTCTCCGCATGAGCTCGACTACCTAATCTGTGGCCGAAGAGAGCTATGGGAGGTAAATTTCTGTTCATTTATTTTCCTTCATGAATGAGTGAAAACTTCTATGAGACATCAATTCTTCAATGAAATATTAACTTTTATATGCTTCAGGCGGAGACACTGGTTGATCACATAAAATTCGATCATGGATACACTGCCAAGAGCCCTGCCATTGTCAATGTATGTAGAAAACTTAGGCGCTTCTTAAGATATCAGATACTAGTTTGTCATGCAGTGGTATTTACATAGATTCTTTTTTTTTCTTTCTTTTTATTTTTATTTTTTAGTTGCTTGAGATTATGGGTGAGTTTACACCAGAGCAGCAGCATGCATTTTGTCAATTTGTGACCGGTGCTCCTCGGCTTCCACCCGGTGGTCTCGCTGCTCTTAATCCCAAGCTGACCATAGTGCGGAAGGTACTAAAATTTCTTTTTCTTTACTCTTTGATGCCTTTATCCCCACAAAATCATCTATTTACTTGCGTCACCCTGTAAAAATCTAACTTCTCCCAATATGCCTTAAGTGCAGTTTCTTACCACAAAAAATATCATAAGTTGGGTTGGAAAAGGTTTCTATAGAGGGCTTTTTTTTGTGTGTGGAAGTGATTTGAACGACACACACGTTAAATTTAGATATTTACGGGAATAGATATATAGTAGATTTCTTAATGTGATTTATCTGCTCAATTATATTTCTTAATGGCAGCATTCTTCCAATGTGACGAATACGGCATCTAACGGCACGGGGTTGTCTGAATTGGTTGATGATGATTTGCCAAGTGTTATGACTTGTGCCAATTACCTTAAACTGCCCCCCTACTCGACCAAGGTTTTTTTTATCCTCTTTCTTCTACTTGACTAGTCGTGTCTCCCATTTGGACCCCTTTTTTTCTGACATTGTTTGCCATTTTGCAGGAAATTATGTACAAGAAGCTACTTTATGCTATTAATGAAGGCCAGGGCTCATTTGATCTCTCGTAAAGCTTCAGACTAACGTAGATAGATATTTTGTCCTGCATCAGTGTTCTTCTCCCTGGCCTGTATGCCTGGTAGCTTCAGGTTAGTTGCTAGTACTGAAGGTCATACCATGGTCTTTTAACGAGAAATTTATACAAGAATGAATATGCAGTTTCTTTTCTTTCCATGATTTTGTTTTTTTGTACATCCCTGTGATCCTTGTGTTGGCCTAATGAATAGGTCAGATAAATAGCACCACGTCCTCAAACCTTTTAGCCTACTTTCAGTCTGGTCCCCGAACTTTCAATTGCTTCAATGGGGTCCGTAGTGTTTACTGAATTCCTCTAGGTAGGTTAAAAATACTCATATAACCTTCGTCTTACTATTTTGGGACCATTTCCATTTACTGAGGGAATTTAGTGGAAGAGTTGGTAAGATTAAAATGGTATTAGCGACCCAATCGTAACAATTGGGAATTTTGGGGCTAAACTGGAACCCCCTTTGCGATCAAGTGCAAATGCAAATGCAAATTTTCCTGAAGAATTATAATTCTTTTTAGATAGTTTATCAGATGTGCTTATAATTTTGCTTTCCTATGCTCAGCTTCAAGAGCTACCAGTGGCTTGGCCTCGGAAGCATTTGAGAGGGATTCAGGAGATGATCTCTTCGCCAGTGTCTGTAAATAAGAAAACTATGTTTGTTTGTTCAATAGGCTATGAAATTTATTCAACAAAGCTAGATAAAAGTTGCAATGAATTACTTGAATGAATATCTTCTAATGCAAATTCATGATTTTGAATAATGAAGTGGAGGATGCTGATATTATTAGTAAATGAGGTAATGTTTGTTTCAGTAAGGCCAAGTTAACTGCCTCTGCAGAATGTTTTGAGGTACCAAGAAATAACTGTCAAGTGCTACAACCATATTACAGCCAACGCATGGAGTTGTTATTATGCTATATTTTGTTATGTTGCTATATTATTATGCTATATTTGTTATGTTGGTTCTCTAAGTCTTTAGCCAATTGCGCTAAATACACTAAGTTTATCAATACGCTTAGTTTATCAATAATCTGTTGAAGATATTTTTACGAACCAAAAATTTCTCATCTTCGAAGACATTTTTACAAAGTCAAAATTTTTCGTCTTAGAAGACATTCTTACGAACCGGATCTTAATGGTGGGCCTAAATTGCAAAAATGAAAGAAAGGGGTCTAAAAGCATGTACAGCAGGCAAAAAGATATCTTTTTATGCAAAAAGATGTATATGAAGAGGTGTGAAAAAAGAAAAATATTGGATAGCATATTCTAGCGGCAAAAATTGGAGAAAATAAACTAAAACTGCAAACTTATATACACAATGTGGTGCAATATGTCATATGGAAGACGATGAGAATCACCACTTCTCCCGCCTACATGGTTGTTTTAATTGCTAATGTAAACTCAACCAGCTATAAATTACATGCACCTTGCAATATAAAAAACAAATGCATCTGTTTATCATGTGCTCCAGCCTCTATCAGCAATCCACTGCATATAAAAGCTTTTTAACAGAGTGAAGTCTATCGAAGCTCTCTAACAAAGGAAAAGGCTATATATGATGGAATAGAGGACATATAGAGGCAGTGCGCTTATGATATACAGAAGTATCAACCATAAGCGGAAGTTTCTCCATGTAATGAGCACCATAACTCTTTCCGAGTTAAAAAGACAACAAAAAACTATCAACAATAGTCACAGCCAAAAATATTTGATTTGGGCAAATACCTATGCCTGACTTTGCTATTTGGGAAGAGCATTCAACAGTCGAATAAGTGAGATGCTACCGTTAGACCTTCCAGTTCCCTCTGCAGAAGCCTTTGGTCGTTCCTGCTAGAAATGTTAACTTATGATAGACACCGCAAGCATACTTAAAGATAGTCAATCCTAGAGTTACATCAGCAAATTAAATAGTTAATGAGACCATTTAAATGCATCGTAAGATGATAAGTTGATAACTAGATTCTTTTAGTTTTTAACTTAAACATTAGGCCCTAGACTTTCACATACATTGCACTTAGGTTCTCGTCCAAAATGTCTAATATTCTTTATAAATAATAACCAATTTTGCCTCCTTTCTCCTGAAAGGACTCTTCTTACTTAGAAGGTTAAAAGATCATTTAGTAGTATGAGTCAACTGATGCTAGATATTTTCTTTAATGGTCATGGGTGAAGTTTTTAAGTGAAAAGTACAATGACCAAATTTGAAATATCAAGATGATACAGAAACTATCCATATAGTTTACTCAATCTCCAGTCAAGAAATAACATACCTTTGGTTTATCTGTGTCTATATCGGGACCAGTAAATTCTTTTAGTAGCATTGCTGAAGCTGGTAACAATCTCCTGCTTGAGAAAACACATTTGAGGAAGCCATGCATCATAGAACATTGAACTGTTTGTATGTGGGCACAGAAGAAAACACACTTGACTACTAACCTTTTTGATTTCTTCGCATTGCAAGGTTTGGAAGTAGAATCATGCTTCTCTCTTTCAGGAAGTTCCTTCACTTGGAATTCGTTTTTAGTCTCAGGATCCTCATTAAGTAAAACATGTGAACCCAATGGCTGCTTCACAAAAATTTATGAATAAAATGAAACACTACTTTGAGAATAGATGCAGTGATAGAGACTTAATTAGAGAATAAAAAGGACGTTTTCTTCTTTTCTATACAGTGCTATCTCTCGATGACTTTCAGCTCTGCTTGTCTCTGATGAGGTAGAACTTTTACACAGGCAAAAAAAAAAAGAAGGAAAATGATGGAATTTGCCATTGGACACAGTTCTTTGTGCAGTATTTTCCAATTTCAACAATCAAATTGCCAGAAAAAAAGGGGAGGGAAGGGGGGGGGGGGGGGGGGGGGGGGGGGGGGGGGGGGCAAAGAACCCCATGAGTTATTGCGCTATCATAGAGGCCACCTCAACTAAAGTTGACATGAAGTACGCAAACAATCAACTTGCTTCAGTTAGCCACATTCTTCGTCATTCCATTAATTTCTGCAACCTCCATTAGCACGTAATAGTCAAGTGATCCTTCGAAGTTCAAATCTTCCCCTTTAAGATGCATGGATCAATCTAAAGGCACTTGTCTCATATTGCTTTCATAATATGATTACTTGCCATTACAAAAAATTTAACAGAAATAAGAGGTAGGTGGTTGATTAAACCAGAAAACTTGTTTAAATAATATATTGTAACTTCTAAATGTAGGTGGCTATCTAAAAATGCACAATTGTTAGGAAAGTCAAGTGCATCTATCTCATAAATATATAAGTTAGGCTAAATTACAGAAAACCCCCCTATCAATACCCGCTTTTTCACTTCTCCCCCTGTCATTTAAAAACCTACACTTTGCATCCTTGAAAAATGAAAAATGTTCACTTTGCCCCCCCGCCGTCAGTGTTCTGTTAGGGTTCCGTTTATATCCTATTATTATATATTTTTTATACCCAAAATACCCTCAGCCGCCTCCTTCCTCGCCGCCCACGCCGCCTCGCCCTACTCCGCCGCCTCGCCCTCCTCCGCTGCCTTGCCCTCGCCCACCTCTCCATCCGCTCCCACACACATGCTCTCGCGCTCCTTCGCCGCCTCGCCCTCACCATCGCCCACCTCTCCGTCCATGCCCACCCCAATCTCCTCCTTACCATCGCCGAAATAGAGGGTGGAGGGTGCAGGAGTGGGGGAGCAGGTAGAGGACGAAAATAGTGAGGGAAGACGGCAGCTGAGCGAAAAACGGAAGAAGAGAGACGGCGGCTGGGCGAGATTGAGGGAGAAGACGAAGATGGTGAGGGGCAATATGGTCATTTTATCATTACAGTTAACACCGTACCCCATTGGTGAACATTTTTGTACGAATTCGAATTTTTTGAATTTGAATTTGTTTTGTTTTCTCTCTCTCTCTCTACTGGTATATATATATATGTATATATGTATAAGTATATATGTATATATATGTATTTTTTGTATGTATCTTTTGTTGTGTTTGTTGTTGGAGGTGAAAGGGGATGGCTTGTGTCGCAAATCGGCGACCTTTTCTAGAGATCCAAAATCGTAGGTCCGATGTCTCGGCAGTGCTGATCGCGATGGCGCGATCCGTTCGTGAATCCGACCGTCGGATCGGGAGATATTACGAGTTCATCGCCGAGGGGTCGAAATGGCTTTTTGATCTTTTCGCAAGAAGGTCCTTAGTTGTGTACCGTTTTGCGTGAGATCGTGCGTGGAGGGGTGTCCGTGCATTTTACACGTGCTGTGAGGGACTTGGGTAGGAATTCCTCGTTTTGGGGGTTTATTTGCAATTTGTGCAATGGTATATATGTGAGTTGTGGGATTAAAACCCTAAACCTAGTTGTTTAGGTGCCCTAGCCCCTCAGCCGCAGCCTCCTCCCCCCCTGCCTCTCCCCCGAGCTGCTGCCGCCGCCGCCGGCCTCCCTGGCCGGCCGGAACAGTGATTTCCCTCCTCCCTCTCTTTTTCTTCTTCTTTTCTTCTTCTCCTTCTTCCTCTCTTGGCTGGGGTGTTCCTGGAGAGGGGAGGGGGATCCCGTGCCCTAGTCCTCCTCCTCGGCCGCGCCCCGATGCCCGGTGCCTCTCCCCGGCGACTGGAGCCGCCGCCGAGCGCCACTGCGTGCTGCTGCTGGAGGAGTGCGGGCAGTGGGTCCTTGATCCGAGCCGCCGCCGCCTCCCGCCGTCGCAGCAGCCCTCGGTCGGCCTCGGGAGGACCGCCGCCGCCGTCGCCTCCTTCCCCGGCCGCTCCCGTGCCGCCGTCGCCGCCGAGCGCCGCTGCTGCTGTGGCTGGAGGTGCGGGCAGAGAGACTTGGATCTCTGCTGCCGCCGCCTCCCGTCGACGAGGTGGTCCCCTGCCGGCTTCCGGATGACCGCCGCCGCCGACCCCTGCTTCCCCGGCCGCCCCCGTGCCGCCGCTGTCGCCGCTAGGGCTCCTAGGGCACCCGCGGCCGAAAGCTTCCGGCCGCCGTCGCCGTCGCCCTGTGCTGTCGCGGTCGCCCCCTAACCGACGTCCGGCGAGCCCCTCTTGCCGGTGCTCGCCGTCCCGACCGCCGCCGCCGCCGTTCGTCGCCGGTGCAGCCGTGCCCTAGTTTCGGGTAGCCGACCCGAGAGCTGTCGCTCTCCCCGCGCCGCCGCCGCCGCTTCCTGCCGCTGGTTGAGGTGAGCCCCCTCTTCTCCACCTTCCCCGCGTCCGACCTGAGCCGCCGCGCGCGCTGCATGTCCGCCGGCAGCCGGCCGGAGCTTACTTGCTCCGGCCGAGCTTGGTCCCTGCTTGTTTGGAGCTGCATGCGTGGATCCGGACCTTTGGCTGCCTCCCGATCTTCGGGGAGGTGAGCACGATGATCGCGGCGACGCGCTGATCACCGTGCTCACCTCAGTTGACAGCAACGGTGCCCCGGTTTGCTGCCTCGACTGTGTCGAGCCCCTATATTTCATGCTTTGGATGTTTTTGTGGACCGTTTGAGCCCGCGACTGTTCCTGTCGCAGAGGGGCTGTGAGCACGGCCTCCGTTGCGTCGTTCCCTATCCGCTGGTGCTTGCGGAGGGTTGTGCGGACGAGCGGATTGCTCCAACTTTACTTTTATTGCCTCTTTATGGTGTATAGTTGCATGTTTTAGGGCTTTATGTGTTTGTGGCAGCGTTGTGATGCTGCGGGCAGCAAGGGCATGACCCTTGAGGCCCAGTAGAGTAGTGTGATTGCATGGTTTATTGAGACGACCTGGTTGGTCGGTGGTGATCGCCTATTGTTCCGAGCGATCCTTGGACTTGGTCCCGTTGTTATTCTCGGCTTGTTGCCGTTCTGTGGATTGAGCATATTGCATCGATCGTCACAGCTCTTCTAGCACTTCACGTACGCCCGCGGTCTGATCCACCGCTTAGGGTGTTCTTTTTCGGAAAAGGGTTGTATGTTTCCGACCCGTGAGCCTCTTGTCATGTGCATCTGCGGAGGTTATGTGCATGTGAGTGAGCAGTTGTGACAGTGTCAGGGATCCGTCCCTGTGGCCTAGTGGTGATTGGGTTTCATTATTTATCTACAGTTGATGCATATGCTATTTACTTACAGTAGCGTAGTCGTTCGTATATTAATCATACTCCTGCTTACTTATGCTACTGTTTTACTTACCTATCTATCTGTTGACCCTCGCGCCGGTGTGTACACCTCGCCTTCGTCGGCTTGCGGTACCCACTGGGAGGGGAGACAACTTTATCATGTTCTCACCCCCCGCCATCGTTGTTTTTTTCAGGTGAGCCGGGTGGTGGTAGTCGGGACGTTGTGAGACGCGACTAGTTAGCTGCATTAGAGGTCCCGACCTGTGTTACCACCGTTTTGGTTGCTACCCTGACACTCTCCCCTTACTTAGTAGACTTATGGATATGGTTCAGTATTTTGTGTTGATTGCATGCGTAGATATTATGGATGACTATGCTTAGTATATCGTTCTTGTGGTTTTAGTTATTGCCGAGCTATGTGATAATCTGTGTATCGTGAATTTCTACCCCTCGTGGTAGCGGTTTTCAAAATAAGGTTTCCGTGTAGGAATCAGTTTTCAAACGGCTTTCGATCGATCGGCTTTTGGATTTCAAAAGAGAGTTCTCGTGTGGAGAACAGTTTTAGAATGATCTTTAAATGGTTGAGATTAGGGTTTCAAATAAAGCTTCTGGGTAAGAAGCATTTTTATAGAATGATCTGTTGTTTTGTGCATCGCATCATCCTTCGCCTAAGGACTTGTTTAGATACATGCAATTGTTAAGGACAGTTAGCTGTATGTATTGGACATTGTGATTTGTTGTATGTGTGAATGAATGGTGGTTGTGATCCTGTTTTGTATCGTGTGTACGCCCTGCAAATACAGGGGAGACTCTGTCCGTGGAGACAGTGGGACCTGTATTTGTGGCGGGTCTGTACGTGGCGCGGGCTAGGTTTTTTTTTAAAAAAAATGGCACGTTTTTTCGCTTCTAAAACTAGCCCGGGGCGTGACAATTTTTTATTTTTCAAGGGGACAAAGTGTAGGTTTTTAAATGACAGGGGGGAAAGTGAAAAAGCGGGTATTGAAAGAAGGGTTTTCTGTAATTTAACCTATAAGTTAATAATATTAGCAGCTAACTCGATGGGTTACTCAGACTCAAATTCTAGTTTTAGGTAACTTGGCAGTTTAACTGAGTTTTACACTGTCCGACTTGTTTGTCAAGTCCGCAAGAAATTTAGCCAAGCTAATTCAGTCAAATTGAATAGGAGTCCTAAGATCTAGAGGCCAAGCTCGGCAGTATTATTCCTTTGTTGGGAACTTGTAAGGTTCAAATATGCACCAACATTTTCCAATCTACAAAATAAGGTCCTGTAATTAGGGATGCAAATGGATCCGGGTTGGCCGAGCTCCCGCCCTGATCCTCCCCAAAATAGGGCACTAAATAGGAGATAATAAACAACTTCGAGGCAATATATGGGGCCATCTTTATGATCCGAGACGGATTCAAAACGGAAGACGGTGATCCGCCCCACCCTGAACCTACGGCAAATCCGCCACAAATAAATATTTAAATAATAGAATGATTTTCATTTTTTTAGAATATTATTTGAGTTCTAAATGTTATTTATTTCTAACAAGAATGTAATTTAAAAGATAGTTGCTTTAATGGTAAATTTATTATTTTAAAATTTTATTTTAATTAAAAGAATAAAATTTTAATTATATTTAATTTAAATTTGAAAAAAAAATAAGCGGGACGGATTCAGGGTGCCAGCAGGAGGCAGATTCAAAGATGGGGCAGATCATGAGCAAAATATTTTACCCCATCACGGAGGCAAAGCAAGAGGCAGGACATATATGGTGTTAGCCAAGTGAAAGGCAGGGCAAACCTCCAACCCCAAATCCGCCCATTTGCGTCCCAATGATGCAACAAATAAAACTTTTTTTATTTTTATATGCAATTTTCTTTTATTTTGTAAGTTGGTGTTTGATTCGGAGTTAAATCATTTAGTTTTAGTTGGTTCGGCTAACGCAAACCCCTTTTCTCCAATAAAAATAAAACAAACCCAAAAGACCTTTCAGCTTCCTAAAATCGCCTTGTCTTCTATGCATGACCCTTGGATGAACGTGTTGTATTGAAGATGAAAAGACAAGAATTTATTACAGGAAAGACTCTTAACACTAAATACTTGATTCGTGATGTTTTGAGAGGTAGATTTGATGAACAGAAATTTTTACTTTTGTTCTCTATCCTTGCCATGATGTTCTTCTTTCCAATGTAATCGTCGACGCTTCTTCCTCGCGTTGAGATTGTCTTCTTCCTCAACTTGATCGTTCTCGCTTCTTCCTCGTGGCAAGGTCGGTTCTCCTCGTACCCCTCCTCTTCTTTCGGGTCCCTACCTCCTCCTTCTTTCCCGTTGGCGATGTTTCACCCGTGGTGTACCGCGCTCCTTGTCGATCGTGGATCACCCACAATTGTGTGATCGATGCACTTATTGTATCTTACCTTCTCTCTCATCTCCTAATATCTCATTATCTCTTTCAATCTAGCCTTCCATCATTACCAACCATGTTTACCAAAACAACCAAATATATTTTAAGTCGGATAAAACCAAATTTACTTTTTTATTTGGAGCTATTATATGTATTTTCAGTTGGTTGTCATTATCTCATATATTGAATATTTATCACCATTTTAGTGTTGCTTCAATTCGATATGCTGAAATTTTTTCTTGCTTCCTTGCTTTAGTTATAGTAAAGTTGGCCAGATCGATAAATTAAACTTAATTTTTTTTCAAAGTGTACCTATAAACGAAAACAAACTTGAAAATTCAGATTTGGCAACCCCCGGTATGCATCAACCACCCTATAATGCAGAGTTATGCACCATAGGACTAAGGCTTGAAACAAGACATCCATTGTATTACAACTGTAAAAGTAGAGCATGACTAAAGATTGAAGAGCTAACCTTAGAATTATCTGCTGAAATTGGTCCTTTATTCCCTGACAAGGATAAAATGCCCTCATCATCATCTGCTGGAAATAGATCAAACTAATTCAGAATGAATTAAATGGAAGATACTTAAAGAATTAGAAGTCATTATAAAATACCGAAAGGTGAATTTGAAACAGATCTGTCTGTGTGCTTCATTAGAAAGACAAAAGATTCAGCAAACAGAAAAAAAAGGGTATAAGAAGATGCATCACCTTTTGAACTTCCATTGCACATTGACTCAGATTGTGCAGATTTTAGCCCTTTAGAATCATTATGTTCTTGATTTATCTCTTGGCAGCCATGAGGTTCATAGAGTAACCTCTCTGAACATTGAACTTTAGCTAGCAAATATAGAGATGTTCTGAAATTAATACAGCAGCAAAAAAAAAAAAAAAAATGCTAGTCTATACAGTTATAACTATCAGTTAACTATACCCTGATGCTTTGGGCTCTCCGAAACAAGAGAGTATGAGCAATCAGTATCAGAATTGTTTACCTGAGTCAAGAATAGGCTCCAATCAGAAGCAGTGATGAATACTTTAAAATGATATAAAATAAATTAAATAAGGCTTAATGGAAAAAATGGTAGTGTTGAAGTTAAGACAAATGCATGGATACATTTGAGCACTACATTAAAAGATGTGTATGCAAATTAACTGTAACTCTTTACCTCTTCCTTATGTCCAATCTGATGCAAATCTGATGCGGTATCATTGCTTGCTACACCTTCAGCTTCAACACAAGTTTCTTCAGAGCCAATCAAAGGATCATTAGCAGATTCTGTCGAGATTCAATAGAATATTTTGCTTCAACACTGATATTAGTTCAACTATAAGAACCAAAGAAAGGTAGATGCACAGAACCAATGCAAACCTGTCAAATCAACAGGACATGAAATCTCCCTGACTCCTGATTCTCCAAATTCTATGTTTTTGCCACCATAATCTCTGCTGAGAACATTCTTACTTCCCTGCTCAATAGGCCGCGAATTACCAAATAAATCTGATGTTGATGCATGTAAAAACTGAAACAAGCTGAAATTCTCAATAAGGCAAAAGTCTGTTTACCTCAACATTGTTTTGCCATCTCGAATCAGATGAAGAAGCAACTGAATCAGCAGTATCTGAATTCGCTGTCTGAAATCAAAATAAGTAAATGATCTCTCAAGAAGTATGCATAAGAACTGAATAGTTGGCATTAACATTGTAAAATTCATTGCAGAAGGCCAGCTATTAAATAATTTTCAAAATACAGAACACTGTAAATTGTACACTTGAGACATTATTTAAAAATGCTATGCTCTGGTATTGAGAGGATCTAAGCAGAGATTCTGGATCATCAGTGGTAGTTCCTATGAAGCATATTGGATTAAATTGACCTTAAAAGCTTGAGGGTTTTAGCTGCTTGCTTATAATATTGAACAAGTTCGCTCTAACCTTTAAAATATAAATCCGGAAAAGACCCTTAAAACCGCGCTTGAAACTCCTCATGGACAAGTTGTATTTCCCTAGCTATGAAACATAAATGAACTGTAGTTTCTCATTCAAAAGGTAACAGAGGAGATACAAAACAAGTTACACACAAATAAATTTCACCTTCACTTAAGTTGAAGAGCAATTAATGTTTCGTCACTTGAATTTGAACCATAAAAGATAATCATCAACAGATGCATCATAGAAAATATACCTGTGGCCTACTTGCATGACAAGTCGACTGGCCATCCACTCGACAAGAAAATTCTTCAACAAAAAGAGGCTTTTGCCATGAAGAATATGAACTCAATTCCTCCAACTTCTTTTGGAGTTCCATGATTTCATTGTCCTTCTTTCCATTGGTTTCTTTTAGAATTTCAATGGCACCCTCAGATTCCTGTTGACGTAATTAATATTAATATCAGCATAAATTAAGAGCAGTCATTTAAACAGAAAATTACAATTGAAGCAACTAGATGCATCAACAACTTATAAGTCTTAAAAGAGTTAAATCGGCAGCTCAAGGAAATAATAAATTCTAATAGACCTATACTATAGAAACAATGAAGAAATTAAAAGATTCTGTTCAAATTTCCCAACCACCCAAGTGATTAGGCTAATGACCCTAGGCAAACTTCGTAAAATATGGGATACTTAGTGCCTGTGGGTTCAAGCTAGTGCTTCGGCAAAAGTGCTATTTAGGTAGAGTTCACTAACAGCTTTCTCATTGAAAACTCCTTAGCAAGCATTGTCGTGCGAGTCGAAACATCTTGCACTCATGCTGATAAGTCCGTGCCAACATATAAAATCAGGGGTGGGCCGAGGTGTGAGCCATGCCAATGGTACACCAACATGCCCCAATCTGGTGGAACGTCATTTCCTGTTCCTCAGCAACTTTTGCTGCGGGAGAAGCAGAAATGCAAAATTGGACCTTCAGTTTTGGGGCCTAGAAACTCATTTTAGTTTTCCACCAAAAAAGTCTCATATTGTTTGTTTGTCAGACGTCTAGCAACTTCTTTTGGAAGTAGAGAGGCCAGCCAAAAACCAAGGAAAACAGGCACCTAATCATGATAAAGATAACATGATAACGATTGCATGTACAAAACAAAGTTGGATGTTGCCAAATTTAGTCCCAGAAGTTACTCTGCATGACAATTAAGTCTTTGTATTACTAATATTGTCTCAAAAAGGTGCCCTGCCAGCACTATCATTAAACTTGCTTATTCATGTTAGAAACTCTCGAGGAAATTGAAACTTTGGTCAAACTTCAGTGACTAAATTGTTGATATCGAACTCTTAGAATGACACTGAAATTTGAATCAAACTTCAGCACCTATAACTTTTAGAGTTGAAAACTTGAAATACAAAGATGAAATTGAATTGCAGGTCAAAATTAAGAAAGAAAAGTTAACCAAATAAATTTTAGTGCAAATGAACCGGCCGGAAGGAAAATCGGAACATACAACACAAGTATTACCAGAAGTTTTTGTTTATACTGCTTTAGAACTTGCCATAAAGCCTTGGCGAAGTTTCTCATGATCATTTCATTCCTGGTGACTCGTTGCAATTGTGCATAGAGGTCATCATAATGTCCTACTTTACTATCCAATGTTGCAAGAGACTCCGAAGAACTGTTTAAAACTTGTGATGGTTCAATCTCTTGAAGCTTCTCTGAATCATCAACTACAATGTCTCATTTGTTGACAAGCAGATACCATAATTAGAATACAGAAATACATAAATAAAGGAACTCAAACGATAAAACTAATAATTCACGTAATCACTGGGAGATAATACAGCAATTTCAAGGGAAGAAGTCCGAAACCTTGTTTAGATTCTCGGGAATCCTTATTTGCACCTGTGTCACATTTTTCAACAAC
The DNA here is from genome assembly GCA_016920855.1 of Puya raimondii. Taxonomy (NCBI): domain Eukaryota; kingdom Viridiplantae; phylum Streptophyta; class Magnoliopsida; order Poales; family Bromeliaceae; genus Puya; species Puya raimondii. The sequence goes on along the minus strand of JABWPP010000050.1, from coordinate 208,561,113 downwards.
CTGCAAAAGAAAGCAACTGAAATGAACAATATGCCTCAAACTTTACAGTATGATGCTCAAATTAAACCATGTCCAGAAACTGAGGCAGGAATGATTTCTCATTTGTGTTTCGCAATGGTTAGTGGTCTTAAGTCAGTTAAGCATGTTTCTAAGAGTTTCTTCTATGGTCATCTTTAAAAGGAACAGAAATTCGTTGGGTTGTTATGATGGTAAACATAAAGAAAAGTTTAATTATAAAAAACCAACAACTAAACTTTTAATCGTATCTCAATTTTCACCATGCATTTTCAAGTGATTCAAATTTCAACCTTACAATTTATTCGTCTCAAATAGATCCAAGAATTTTGACTGATTTCTCAATTTAGATGCTGATCTTTTGAGAAATAAGTTGGCAAGTGGTGTTAGTTATACAGAATTGATTCTTAATTGAACAAATAGCCCAATAACAGACAATCTACATAGCTCCAGTAAAGGGCAGAGCCCTTTTTTGGGGGCTTAAATCTATTGTCTGGACTGCAACTTACCTGTATGATCCAATGTAGAAACGACATTATATGCCAATCCATTCTTGTGAAGTTTTGCCTCCAAATTTCTAAATTATCCCAAATTTTTGGGCCTGTTTGAGACGAACAAAACGCGGTGTTGAAATTGAAGCAAGACATGTAATAGGATACATGAGACAGGTGAAATTAGAACAGTGGTTTTAGAACTTGGCCTTAAAATAATTATATTTATGTGGATATACGATTTTGCATAACAACACAACATGAAAAGTGGATGAACGAAGTGGAATAATGTGGGTATAAATCAACACATTTGAATCTTAATAATAAAATTGAATGATAACCAAAATCAGCATAATACAACCGACAAATCATGAGATAATTTAAGATTCCACTGTCTGCCGCGAACGAACCCGGCCCCGCCGCAAGGCGAGTGGTCATTCATGGTACAGATTAGATTAGTTTAAATTTTAATTTGAAATCAGGTTTATAGGTTCATGGCTTCCAATAGACGCAAGCATCTACTGTTAATTACCCCACACTAACAATGTTAAGGAACCCTCGATTAAGAGACCAAATTTAATGCTGATAATAAAAAGAGACCATAGTATAAATATGAACTTTGATTCATATAATTTTCAAGTACATGGCTTAAGCAGGGGCATACCCCCACTGTACATTAGTGAAATGCTCAGTTTACAGACTTGGCGGTCGGTTGATTTTGAGATGCTCAGTTTAATGACATGGCGGTCGATTTGAAGTTGGCGTGCTCAGTTTTAACGACTTGGCGGTCATTTGTTCAGTTTAACGACTTGACGGTCGTTTGTTCAGTTTAACGACTTGACGGTCACTTGTTCAGTTTAACGACTTGACGGTCAATTGTTCAGTTTAACGACTTGACGGTCATTGTTCAGTTTAATGACTTGACGGTCACTTTGAGGTTGACGTGCTCAGTTTAGCGACATGGCGGTCGGTTGATTTTGAGATGCTCAGTTTAATGACATGGCGGCCGATTTGAAGTTGGATGGAATTTAGTTTGCTCAGTTTAACGACTTGGCGGTCAAATTGATTGAAATTTAGTTTGCTCAGTTTAACGACTTGGCGGTCAATTTGGTTTGCGCAGTTTAACGACTTGGCGGTCAAATGGTTTGCACAGTTTAACGACTTGGCGGTCAAATGGTTTGCACAGTTTAACGACTTGACGGTCAAATGTCTATTTTAACGACTTGACGGTCAATTGTTCAGTTTAACGACTTGACGGTCATTGTTCAGTTTAACGACTTGACGATCACTTGTTCAGTTTAACGACTTGACGGTCATTTGAATTTGAATTTGATTTGCTCAGTTTAACGACTTGGCGGTCCATTTGAGTTTTGAACTTGGTTTGCACAGTTTAACGACTTGGTGGTCAGTTTGAACTTGGATTTGATTCATGAAATTAATTCATGTGATTCATTCATGAATAGGAGCCTATGAAATTAATTCATAAGAAAGGCCCATGATGGAATCCCATTTTGATTCATGAAAATAATTCGTGAGTAGAGGCCTATTTGGAGAGCCTATTTTGACTCATAAAATTAATTTACAAGAAGGGCCTATTTGGAAAGCCCATTTTTATTCATGAAAATAATTCATGAGAAGCCCATTGGAAAGAAATCCACTTTGGTTTATGAAAATAATTCATGAAAGGCCCGTTTTCTATTTGGGCTAAATTGAATTTGGGTTGGAGGTACCTAAATGATATGGGTTTGGTAGTATGGGTTTCATGCTTTTGGGCTTTGGTGGGTTTATAAATTGAATTGGGTTTTATTCGTGGACTTTGGATTTTGGGTTTATTTGTGGATTTTGGGTTTTGGATCTTATTTGTGGACTTTGGGTTTTGGATTTATTTTGTGGACTTTGGGTTTTGGGTTTATTTGTGGACTTTGGGTTTTGGATTTTATTTTGTAGACTTTGGGTTTTGGATTTTATTTTGTAGACTTTGGGTTTTGGGTTTATTTGTGGACATTGGGTTTTGGGTTTATTTGTGGACTTTGGGTTTTGGATTTTATTTTGTAGACTTTGGATTTTGGGTTTTATTTGTTTTGGGCCCGAATCTACATATGGGTTGGATCCAGAGAAGATTTATTTATATATGGGCTGAATTCTGAATTTGATTCTTGGCTCAAATTTGTATGCGGGCTGAAATTGAAACCCGTGCGCAGTTCGGGCTTTATTTTCATACAAAATGAATTCTAGCCTATATGGAGACTGGGCCTGCATTTGTATGTGGGCTGGATTGGAGTCCGTACGTGGACTGGGCCTGCATTTGTATGTTGGCTGAATTGGTGCCCGTATGTGGACTGGGTCTCCATTTGTGCATAGGCTGGATTCAGGCCCGTATGTAGACTGGGCCTGCATTTGACTATGGGCTACATTCAGACTTTGGACTGGACTGCATTTAATTTATTTTGTGGGCTGCATACGAGGTTTTATTCATTAAGCTTATGAATAAATTGTAGATTAGGTCTTTATTAACTCTAAATCATTCTTTCTTCCTTCTCTTTTTTTTTTAAAGAAATGATTTGATTTAATTTGAGCTAATATCCAAATTCTTTTTTTCTTTGTGCACTCATAAGGCTTTACAACCCATTCCAATCATGAAGTCCGATTAAGTCACATTACGCCTATCACGAAGATGGCAATGCGATCGAATCGAACCGTGCCTATCGCGAAGATGGCATATGGTTCAAATATTGCCTATCACGAAGATGACGACGATTTCATGTTCATCATTCATATTTTGTCCAAATACGCGGGTTTGACCGTGTCGAGCCTATCGCGAAGATGGCCGCTCGGTATCGTGAAGTAAACGAGTTTGATCGTGTCGAGCCTATCACGAAGATGGCCGCTCGGTATACGAAATTGTGAAATAAGCGAATCTAATCGTGTCGAGCCTATCACGAAGATGGCCGCTCGATCGATCCTTCGACCGTGTCGAGCCTATCGCGAAGATGGCCGCTCGGTATAGAAAATCGTGAAATAAGCGGGTTTGATCGTGTCGAGCCTATCACGAAGATGGCCGCTCGATCAACCCTTCGACCGTGTCGAGCCTATCACGAAGATGGCCGCTCGGTACAAGGATTGGCAATACATACGGACGACGAAAGTAACGATTTGATGTCAACTTTGATCGGTTCGAACCTATCACGAAGATGGTCGGGTTGATCAAACCGACAAAACAAATCGTACTTACACCGTTCGTATGCATGCGTCACCCTTTGTTGCCGTGGAAGCCGCCGTGATCGTCGTCGTCGTCGTCGTCCGTCGTCGTCGCAGTCTGAAAGAGCTAAAGCTCTTTCCCATTTTTGTACGGACTGAGAGGGGGGGGGGAGGTGCGCATGGCACCTTCTCTCTCTTCTTTTTTTTTTTTCTCTTTCTTCTCTTTTTTTAAATTTTTTTTTTCCCAACCTCCTCTTTTTTTTTTTTAATCCAATGGTCCTATTTGTAGTGATTTTAGGACCACCTCCTTTTGGGAAATAATTTAAATTTTTTTGAAAAGAGGGCAACAATATTTTCTTAATCTATTTCCTTGTTGATACCTAGTCTTCTAAGGAAAGTAGCAATCAAATCACAATTTAATATTTTTTTCCTTTTTGATGGTTGGTCATCTAAGGCAAATACTAATCCTTCATGTTTGTTTTACTGCCCTCTATATTCTCAATTTGAAATTTGAATTTTTTTTTTTATCTCAAACAAATGCCCCCCACCTTTTTCCTGCGAGAGCTACGCGAGTAAGAAAAAGGTGCAGTCTCAAAAACTCGCCCATTTTCTATGTGATATGGCCTGGCGATTTCGGATCATTTTTGCTCGGCTAATATCCCTATAGAGAAGGCGTTGTTTTCAATTATCAAGCGCGAGCTTGATTTATAGATGCTCAAGACTTTAGTAGAGGCTCAATATTTTTAGACCAATATTGTCAAAACTTCAGGAGACATTCTTATTCTCTCGTATGAGATATGCACTCCGACGAACCACGATCTTGATGAGTGTAATAACAATCTCCGTCTTGTTGCTCTTCGTATATGAGTGGCATGTTTGACCAATGTGGTGAGCGTTACACTGGTTCATTGATTGGGCACAACGAATGTAAGCCTTGATATCACAACTTGTCGATTCGTTGTGGGGCCAATTCAGATGCACATGATTTGACCATAGGCCTTCGTCATGACACCCTAGAGGGGTGGGGTATCAAAATTGCACTTGACAAGAGTCCAACATTTCTTTAAATTCTTTCTTTTGGGCTTGGATCATGTTGGCAAGTTGACATACTTGTATACCTTTTGATGAAAGAGCACCCTAGAGCTTTATTTCTTCATCCAGGATTATTCTTTTGATGAAGTATGAGTTGAATCAAGAGAATAACAAGCTCTATAATTTATAGAACAACTTCTTCTGGACTTTCATCTATAGATCTTCAACATGAGATTGTTGGGATACGAGCATCTTTATATGCGGTTAGGCAAATCCCTGTAAGAGCTCCCTATTCAAAATGGGATGGGAGGGAAAGGGGTAATCTTCAAGTGCAGCTAGGCAAAGTCCTCCAAAACTTTTCGATATGACATATATGCATGTCCTCGAAACGGGATGGGAGGGAAAGGGGTATCTTCATGCAGTTAAGCAGGGCCCTCTAAGATGACATACTGATTTTTTTTTTTTGTGTGGACATCCCTTCATAAGTATTTTTTTTTATTTTTGCATCCTGAAGCAACCTGATGTGTCATCGTTGCCGTGCATAATTGACATAGGAGGGAGTTATTATTCGATCGATGGAATAGATTTTGAGAGATAGATTCTTCAGAAGTAACCCGATGTGTCCGAGTTATTGCATAACCCAAGGGATGAATTAGCACTCTATCATCAATACTATGGCCACTGGCGCCCGCGAAGGTTTTCGCCAGAAACATTCCCCTAACTTTTGCCTGTGAGCCTCAAATAGATTTTCTTCACAGCGGGGATCCCATTTTTGCATGCGGTATTTTCATCGCAGCTGGGAGATTTTATTTTTCTTCTTCTTTTTCTTTTTTGCTTTTCTTCTTTTTTTTTCTTTTTTTTTTTTGCTCTTTTTTTTTTCTTTTCCCTTTTTTTCTTCCTTTTTTTTTTTGAATTTTTCTTTTGCTCTTTCTTCTTTTTTTTTTTAAATGACTAGTCTATGAGCCTCATGGTCATGGACTGAAAATATGAAGTGAATGTGCTAATTCTGAACTGAACTTTATGATTTCATTCGCTTTGATTCTTCTCAAGGGATCAACTTCATCTAATGAGAGCAAAGTTATTGTAGCACTTTGAATTTCGGTGCGTTGTCTCGAACTTTACTAAATTTGATGAAATTCGGAGAGAGCCGGTAATGGCTAGTGTGGAATTGGGTTCCGAAGGTTTCGGAACATTATGGGTGCGAGTGGGAACCCAGAAATCGAAGATTTCGAAGAAAATGACCTACCGGAGCAAAACTGCTCACGGGGTCCGGACCCTGGAAGCTGGGGTCCGGACAATGAAGTCCGCGGGCAGCTGCGGTCCGGACCCGGGCAGCTACGGTCCGGACCCGAGCCGATGTCCGAGATGGGGAACGTACGGGTTCCGGACCCGGGACTTGAGGTCCGGACCCGAGCGGGTCTCCAAGTTGGGGTGCGTACGGGTTCCGGACCCTGATGCCAAGGTCCGGACCCGGCCTGCGCACTGGCCAGTTATCAGTGCTGGGTCCGGACCCCATCTGCAAGGTCCCGACCCGGCTGGTGCAGAATGTCCAGTGAGGGGTATTTTGGTAATTTCGTGGGGGATAGGCTATATATGGAGGGCAGAGGTCCCTCTCCTCATTACTCCTCCATCTTCCTCACACTCCCTCTCCCTCTCCCTCACTTTCTCTCTCTAGAGATCTCTCCAAGGCTTGGAGAAGTGAAGGATTTGACCTTGGGAAAAGCTTCTAAGGTGGATTTGGAACTTCTTGGTGCAAGAAGAAGCTTGGGAGCTTGGGCTTTGAGGTGAGTTCTTGTGATATAGAGTTTAAACCTTGGATTCAATCCTTTAGCAAGAGGTTTTTGGAGACCCTAGGCAATCTAAACCACAAAACGTGGGGATTGGCCAAGAGATTTTGTGGTTTCACATGCATGCATGTGAAACCTAAGTAGATTTGGGGCTTTTGCCATGGGAGGTTCTAAAAATGTTTGAACCTTCGGGAATTGCCATTGAGGCATAGGAAATCATGTTAGAACACTTGATTTCACATGTTGAGTTGAATTTAGGGTTCGTAATGAGTAACGAACCGTTTTCTTGTAGAAGCTTGGGTTGAAGCAAGAACTCAAGGCTTGGACACTTAGGAGCTTGAAGAACACAAGGATTTGAAAGCTCTTGAGGTGGGTTTGTGTTTACCGAAGTGATTAGATCACTTCCATGGATAAAATGGTATGTGTTGTGAACCCTAGAATTTGCATGTTGGCAAAGGTAAAAATCATGATAGGATGAATAATGAAATCCTATTGCATGATGTATATTTCAAGTATAATTCAAATATTAATACTTGTTGCATGGTTGCATGTATGGTTAAACCTAGTGTTATTGAACATAGGTTAAACATGAGGCTAAACCAAGTGTTATTGAACATAGGTTGGACATGAGGATTAAACCTAGTGTCATTGAACATAGGTTTGACATGAGATTGGAACCTAGAGTCATGGAACCTAGGTTGATAATGAGAAAGTAAGCCTAGTGTTATTGAACATAGGCAAGACTTAGTGACTTGAACCTAAGGTCATGAGACTTAGGTTGGCAAGTGAAAAAACGTGAACGACGGGATGTGCGACGATTTTGCTATCCCGGGTAGGCGACGATTTCGCTACCATGCCATGAGTTGGCCGTATCTAGACGGGATGTGCGACGATTTTGCTATCCCGGGTAGGCGACGATTTCGCTACCATGCCATGAGTTGGCCGTATTGAGACGGGATGTGCGACGATTTTGCTATCCCGGGTAGGCGACGATTTCGCTACCATGCCATGGGTTGGCCGTACCGACACGGGATGTGCGACGAGTTTGCAATCCCGGGTAGGCGACGATTTCGCTACCTCGCCTTGAGTTGGCGGTGTCGAGAGGGGATGTGCGACGAGGTTGCTATCCCGGATATGGAACGAGTTCGCTATCCATGCCATGAGGTGGCCGTGTTGAGACGGGGTATGCGACGATTTTGCTATCCCGAGTAAGCGACGAGTTCGCTACTCGAACTAGGAGGTGACGAGTTCACTCCTCGAATGTTGGAATAATTATGGTGAGACGGCGATTCCGAAACCATAAGTAAATGACAAGTAAATGAACTTAGTCATCGTGAGACATAGGATGAACCTAGGAGAGAATGATAAATTATATTTCATTTGGTTGCATCCTTTATGTTTATTTACAAGCATGTAAATAATTGTTGCATAGTTATATGTGATCTAACTTATGCATGTGGTGTTTCTTTGGACCTGGTGGGTCGAGCTTCTCTCTTGGGTGGCCTTACCCACTGGGAACTATGTTTATAGTTCTCACCCCACATTTTTCAGGTCCTTCCGCTAGTGAGGCGGCGGAGCGAGGCAAGGGTTTAGCTCTCTAGATAGCGGCCCTTCCATTTTGGTGACACATAGAGTGTACCCTTAGCTTTGGACGATGACAGCATAGGGAATTTTCATTATATGTATGAAATTTGTATATTCCATAATTTTGGAACATAGTGTATGGAATGAAAGAAAGAAGAAAAATTTGGACATGTATATTGTACCATGTGATGTAATAGAAGTAGAACTTCTTTATGTTGATGCTTTCCTTGTGCAACTCTTGTACTACGTTCCTAGTTGGAACATTGTGGATAAACTTGTGTTGTGACGCCTTGGGCGGATAGAAAGGACTCTATCCGTTCGGCGGGTCTGGTGCATGCGCCCGTGCGGTTATCCTTTCCACCTAGTTGGTGTTTAAGGCCCGGCGGGGCGTGACAGTTATGCCCCCCGGAGCGAGAATGGACATATGCCTCCAAGATAAAGGAGGGTTGATTGCCCCCATTCCGTTTGTTCCCCACATGACAAATAGCTGGGGTGCAATTGTGGGGTGCAGAGGTTTTGGGATTGATGATATTGTGGTTCCTTTGTCGAATCAGGAGATAAACAACCACAATTGCTCGTGGAAGTTGTTTTGCCCCCTGACGGCTTGAGTGGCAAGCCAGTGATCAGAATATTCTCCGTGATGTTACCAAATGGAAAGGAGAATGACCTAATATCTCCAGAAAGACGGAGGATTGATTGCCCTCGACGAATAGCCAAGATGTGACGTTGAGAGGGAGAAGACCACAACTGTCAGCAGGAATCGTCCTGCCCCCTGACAGCTTCATCGGCAGGTCAGGGCATGACGGTAACCAAAATACCCTTTGTGGTGGTGCCAAATTGAAGGAGGATCGACATGCCTTGCCTTGATCTCCACCAAAGTAGAAGAGGTGGTGTTGTTGGATGCCACAACTCCTCATGGATGAACCAATAGCTTCAGCGGAACTTTTATACATAAGTCTCTTATCAGCATTATTGGATTTTGGTCTCAAAGATGGAGGGTGAAGCCATGTCCCACCGGGCGTGCCATTTTGTCTGCCGCGAACGAACCCGGCCCCGCCGCAAGGCGAGTGGTCATTCATGGTACAGATTAGATTTGTTTAAATTTTAATTTGAAATCAGGTTTATAGGTTCATGGCTTCCAATAGACGCAAGCATCTACTGTTAATTACCCCACACTAACAGTGTTAAAGAACCCTCGATTAAGAGACCAAATTTAATGAGATAATAAAAAGAGACCATAGTATAAATATGAACTTTGATTCATATAATTTTCAAGTACATGGCTTAAGCAGGGGCATACCCCCACTATACATTAGTGAAATGCTCAGTTTACAGACTTGGCGGTCGGTTGATTTTGAGATGCTCAGTTTAATGACATGGCGGTCGATTTGAAGTTGGCGTGCTCAGTTTTAACGACTTGGCGGTCATTTGTTCAGTTTAACGACTTGACGGTCGTTTGTTCAGTTTAACGACTTGACGGTCACTTGTTCAGTTTAACGACTTGACGGTCAATTGTTCAGTTTAACGACTTGACGGTCATTGTTCAGTTTAACGACTTGACAGTCACTTTGAGGTTGACGTGCTCAGTTTAGCGACATGGCGGTCGGTTGATTTTGAGATGCTCAGTTTAATGACATGGCGGTCGATTTGAAGTTGGATGGAATTTAGTTTGCTCAGTTTAACGACTTGGCGGTCAAATGGTTTGCACAGTTTAACGACTTGGCGGTCAAATGGTTTGCACAGTTTAACGACTTGACGGTCAAATGTCCAGTTTAACGACTTGACGGTCAATTGTTCAGTTTAACGACTTGACGGTCATTGTTCAGTTTAACGACTTGACGGTCACTTGTACAGTATAACGACATGACGGTCATTTGAATTTGAATTTGGTTTGCTCAGTTTAACGACTTGGCGGTCCATTTGAGTTTTGAACTTGGTTTGCACAGTTTAACGACTTGGCGGTCAGTTTGAACTTGGATTTGATTCATGAAATTAATTCATGTGATTCATTCATGAATAGGAGCCTATGAAATTAATTCATAAGAATGGCCCATGATGGAATCCTATTTTGATTCATGAAAATAATTCGTGAGTAGAGGCCTATTTGGAGAGCCTATTTTGACTCATAAAATTAATTTACAAGAAGGGCCTATTTGGAAAGCCCATTTTTATTCATGAAAATAATTCATGAGAAGCCTATTGGAAAGAAATCCACTTTGGTTTATGAAAATAATTCATGAAAGGCCCGTTTTCTATTTGGGCTAAATTGAATTTGGGTTGGAGGTACCTAAATGATATGGGTTTGGTAGTATGGGTTTCATGCTTTTGGGCTTTGGTGGGTTTATAAATTGAATTGGATTTTATTCGTGGGCTTTGGATTTTGGGTTTATTTGTGGATTTTGGATTTTGGATCTTATTTGTGGACTTTGGGTTTTGGATTTTATTTTGTGGACTTTGGGTTTTGGGTTTATTTGTGGACTTTGGGTTTTGGATTTTATTTTGTAGACTTTGGGTTTTGGGTTTTATTTTGTAGACTTTGGGTTTTGGGTTTATTTGTGGACTTTGGGTTTTGGGTTTATTTGTGGACTTTGGGTTTTGGATTTTATTTTGTAGACTTTGGATTTTGGGTTTCATTTGTTTTGGGCCTAAATCTACATATGGGTTGGATCCAGAGAAGATTTATTTATATATGGGCTGAATTCTGAATTTGATTCTGGGCTCAAATCTGTATGCGGGCTGAAATTGAAACCCGTGCGCAGTTCGGGCTTTATTTTCATACAAACTGAATTCTAGCCTATATGGAGACTGGGCCTGCATTTGTATATGGGCTGGATTGGAGTCCGTACGTGGACTGGGCCTGCATTTGTATGTTGGCTGAATTGGAGCCCGTATGTGGACTGGGTCTCCATTTGTGCATAGGCTGGATTCAGGCCCGTATGTAGACTGGGCCTGCATTTGACTATGGGCTACATTCAGACTTTGGACTGGACTAATTTATTTTGTGGGCTGCATACGAGGTTTTATTCATTAAGCTTATGAATAAATTGTAGATTAGGTCTTTATTAACTCTAAATCATTCTTTCTTCCTTCTCTTTTTTTTAAAGAAATGATTTGAATTAATTTGAGCTAATATCCAAATTCTTTTTTTCTTTGTGCACTAATAAGGCTTTACAACCCATTCCAATCATGAAGTCCAATTAAGTCACATTACGCCTATCACGAAGATGGCGATTTAATCAAATATGTGCCTATCACGAAGATGGCAATGCGATTGAATCGAACCGTGCCTATCGCGAAGATGGCATATGGTTCAAATATTGCGTATCACGAAGATGACGACGATTTCATGTTCATCATTCATATTTTGTCCAAATACGCAGGTTTGACCGTGTCGAGCCTATCGCGAAGATGGCCGCTCGGTATCGTGAAGTAAACGAGTTTGATCGTGTCGAGCCTATCACGAAGATGGCCGCTCGATCAACCCTTTGACCGTGTCGAGCCTATCACGAAGATGGCCGCTCGGTATACGAAATTGTGAAATAAGCGGATCTAATCGTGTCGAGCCTATCACGAAGATGGCCGCTCGATCAATCCTTCGACCGTGTCGAGCCTATCGCGAAGATGGCCGCTCGGTATAGGAAATCGTGAAATAAGCAGGTTTGATCGTGTCGAGCCTATCACGAAGATGGCCGCTCGATCAACCCATCGACCGTGTCGAGCCTATCACGAAGATGGCCGCTCGGTACAAGGATTGGCAATACATACGGACGACGAAAGTAACGATTTGATGTCAAGTTTGATCAGTTCGAACCTATCACGAAGATGGTCGGGTTGATCAAACCGACAAAACAAATCGTACTTACACCGTTCGTATGCATGCGTCACCCTTTGTTGCCGTGGAAGCCGCCGTGATCATCGTCGTCGTCCGTCGTCGTCCGTCGTCGTCGCAGTCGCCGTCTGAAAGAGCTAAAGCTCTTTCCCATTTTTGTACGGATTGAGAGGGAGGGGGGGAGGTGCGCATGGCACCTTCTCTCTCTCCTTTTTTTTTTTTTTTTTTTCTCTTTCTTCTCTTTTTTTTTAAAAATTTTTTTCCCAACCTCCTCTTTTTTTTTTTTTAATCCAATGGTCATATTTGTAGTGATTTTAGGACCACCTCCTTTTGGGAAATAATTTAAATTTTTTTGAAAAGAGGGCAACAATATTTTCTTAATCTCTTTCCTTGTTGATACCTAGTCTTCTAAGGAAAGTAGCAATCAAATCACAATTTAATATTTTTTTCCTTTTTGATGGTTGGTCATCTAAGGCAAATACTAATCCTTCCCTGTTTATTTTATTGCCCTCTATATTCTCAATTTGAAATTTGAAATTTTTTTTTTATCTCAAACATCCATAGTAACTTATCTCTACATGACCTTAAACTTATCATTTTTAAACATGGTAAAATGAGATCTGTATAAGAATACACATGGATAATTCAACTAAAAATTCCTGCAATTAATCCAAAAAAGAAAAAAATATGAAAGAGACTGACAATGAGAGCCTTGAAAAAGGAAGTACCAATTCAAGGTCATTAAGCTTTCTTCTCTTAAAATTCTCGGGGCAAATAAGCATCGAATTACTTCTCTTTTGAGAAGGCAGACCAGAGAAATCATCAAGATTAGAATACCTGAATAAAAAAGATGAAGAAAATAAAGAAACATCAAAAAGGCTCATAAATATAAAACCAATATTTACTATATTTAAGAAGATTACATTTCAAATGTTGCATAATCAATGTATTTAAATCCATCTACAAAAAACGAAGTTGCCACTAGTCCAAACATAAGAAAAACTGACGAGAGCAAATTAAAATTGTTATTGAACTTCATTTAGCTTCCTTAGCATTTGTTTTCGCGACTAGCTAATGTAAGTGGATCATCACAATTTTTGGCACTTCTTTACATTATGCCTTCAGTATTTCCATCATTTTCTCCTGCAAGAATACGATTGACATGGATTTCACTAAGCAAAATGAAAAGCTAAAAACACATAACAATGATTACTTACACCATCGCCAGCTATCAAATGCTCCTTTAACAAGATCATGATATACTTGTATAACTTGTTCAATACAACAATATGTTGTTTGAACAGACTTAGTGTTTAATAAATTATTTGACTTAATATTAGTTTATCCTCGAACCACAGATCTGAAAGTACATGATCTTTCCTTTAACAGCAACTCTAAAAATCCAAGGAAAATCAACTTAGCTTATGCTTTTTATGAGAAACACCAACTAGCTCACAATCTGATAATGCGCTCAATTATGACCATCATAGTATCAGGCTTGATGCATATTATAGGGTGTAATTGGGATGAGATGTACCTTTAGCCTAGAAACTATTTGGCATAAAAGATATTTCATATTACCAATGTAAAAGGTTGCCTTTTGGAAAAACAGCTTTTTTTATGAAAATATTCATGGCCTAAAAGATATTATTAAAATGTAGAAGTAATACGAAAGCAACTCGACAACCATCCAAACAGAGAAGGCCATTGCATTTAGTCCCAGAAGTGATCTCGGGCCCACCAAAATGCACAATCAAACATGTGCTATGTCCATTGGCACAAGCGTGGGTCTTGTCTCAAATTGGGTGCTTTGGTAGGTTTAGTTGTCCGACCTATCAGGGTTACAAAACATTCTCTACGGTACCGTTTGATTCAAGAACAAGCTATTCTTGCTTATTTCTGGAATAGATATAACTTCTCGAATAAGCAGGAATTAGACCAATTTTGTGTTTGAACGAGAATCAAGATATTCTGAAGAATAAGAAAAATTACGTTTGGGTGATTGGGTTGAAATAGTAGGAATAAGAGTAATTATGAAAATAAATTATCTAAATAATAAGCATCTAAATATTAGTAAAATAATATTTTAACAAGTTAATAAATAATTAATTAGGAATACTATATGAGATGATGAAGAACGACGTTAATTAGTGAATAGCTATAAAAAAATAAGTCAATATGTTAATATTAATTAATTATTTAATCAATTATATTTTTTAGTTAATCATTAATCAGATAAATTAAAATAATATAAATATTAGTTAATGATTGACTAAGCATATCAAATAGGTAATTATTTTTAATTAGCTAATTATTTTTAAATAATAAATTAATTACTATTTAAATATTTATTAATTTAACAAGTCAAATGATTAATTAGTTAATTATTAAGAATATAAATCGCGTTAATTAATAATATTTTATAATTATTTATAACTCAATTAGTAGAGGAATAAGATAGAGAATAGCTTGTTCCACCTAATAGGTGGAACTACTTTTCTCCCCTCTTAACGGGTTATTCCGGAATAACCTATTAAGAGGAGAATAATAATTTCTAATGCCGTTTGCGAGAATAAGGGGAATAAATCCTTTATTCACCCTTTATCCCTTGAACCAAACATGGCCTATGTGGTTTATTTAGGCTCATAATACTACCTTCCCTTTATATAGAATTTATTGTATGATATGTGTGAAGATCAATTTATGCGTGACTAATAAAGTACTAAACTGTTATGATGCAACCTACTCTTGGATATGTCGGTGAATCTGTCCACCACTAATTCCACATTTATTCAGCCGTCATCGTTACATAACTAACTAGGCAATAAACAAATAACAACACAAAAACCCTATTGGGAATATTTAGGTCCTGCGGTGCTCCTTATTCGGTGAATTAGGGCTTAGTATGTACTTAATTGTCTACTTAGGATCATCAATCTCTGACCTAAACCACAAAGAACTAATTACGAACGGAAACGTTAAAGTGATATACTGTAATGCTCCTCAAGTTTTGGTAAATCACTTTAAATTTTTCTGCTATTATTCTAGAACTTTTTATCGAAAAAAAAAAGTCCATACATCGAAGGAAACTACCAAAATCACTAAAACTATGCAAAGGAGAGTTGGCTGCTGATAAAAAAAAAGGAACTTAGGAAAATCACCAATATAAAATCCTATGAGACAATCAGTAAGGGAATCACCCAATGCTTATTAGAGGTAAGGTTGCGCTACCAACTCGTTTCGATTTCTCAAGTTATAACCTAATTATCTGGAGATAGAAATGTTTTAACAAAGACATGTTGAGTGCCTAGATATTCAACTTAACCATGCAACACATTCCAGACCAATACAATTGAGGATGACGGTACAATTGAAAATGACAAGAGCTATCTGTATGTGTTACATCTTCCCAGGTTGAAGGATCTTTAAGAATCAAAGCTTGAAATCATTTTCAACCTAAGGAAATCCAAGCAGCGATCTTCAGTATTTTCTCTAAACTAGATACTTTCAGTTTGCATTGGTTCAAGCAACCTTTATCACATGTTTGAGAAAAAAGCATGCCCATATTGAGCAATTGAGGATGACAAGGACTATCTGTATGTGTTACATGTTCCGAGGTTGAAGGTCTATTCAGGTTTAAGTCTCAGACCATTTTCAACTCCGTGAAATGTGTTCGCAGTTATTTTCCCTCTACATACTACCTCAACTTTGCATTTGTTTAAGCACTCTTAATCAAATGTTTAAGACCCAAGCATGACCATAAGAGACGTCCGTTCACTGGTTTGTAGCATTTCTGAAATGCTTTACAATTCCTATTAATTATAACAAGATTTTCACCATGCAATTTGAGCCAGAAGAGGGGAAGGGACTCTCAGAGTCGTGTTAGTAAGTTGTGTTCCCTAGGAATCTCACTACAAGTGGGTATGGGAATGACAAAACTCTCCACACCATGGTAACGTAAAATTGCAGCTAGTTAGGAATCTTGGACAATTTTCATCACTTCTCAATAAGTTTATTATGTCCTCCCAAAACAAGCTGTATTATAACAAGCTCGCCATTTCAGCTAGAAAATTAGGCATTCATGAAATATTACCAATTGGTGAAATGAACGCCCCCTAAAAGATTGAGAAATAAACCACTGGAATTGACCTCCATTATCTAAAAGCCAATATAAAGAATGATAAATTCTGACGTTTTTGGAATCATCCAGTTTTTGACCTCAACAGAGAGTGTTGCATGCAATAAAGATAGATGACAACAATCATTTGACGAAATGTCCTAATCAGCATGAAGATTTTTATTTATAAAAACTAGTCATTTCAAGCATAAGGAAATGTACACAGCATAGATTCACAAAAATACTCTATTTTTCAGGAAGACAAATAGGATAAAGGGTGAGGGCAGGAAAGTGAAAAGATTCAGGAGTGATACTTTATTTTCATATAAGGCGATGCCTGTCGGAGCAAAAATGATGTATCAAGGTAATCATCTTCCCCAGGTTTTACTGTTAAAATCTGCATAAATATCAAAAGAGATAGTCAAGTATTATACATTTTTCAATCTTAATAGCTGTAACTGTACAACCTTAAAACCCAAAAAAATAAAAAATAAAAAATAATTCTGCGTTCCCTATCAAAATCCCTTAGAAAAAAGAAAAATGATTATATTTTTGATGTCTAAATATTTAAATAAAATGAGCTTGTAACAAATGGAGTCAAAGTTTTCGCCTGAAATAGATATCAGTTGTTGTAATTGGTAGAATTACTAGTTGACGGCACAGATAGCCAAGTAGGAAGAAAGAAAAGGAAAGGAAAGAAACAAAAGAAGATTATAAGGGAGAAGAGAAAAGAAAAAAGAGAGGAGAAACCAAAATGTACCCTGAAAGCCTGACACTATCAAGCTTCACGAGTGGGAGAAGAATTGAGATTGTTTCCCATTTCTTCTCAAGAAACAAGTGAGGTTATTTCTTTGCAAAATTGTGCTTCAAGAAGAAAGAACTATTTTTCTTTTCAACAGTTTTAAATAGCCGTTGCTATGCCCACCATAGTGGCCGCTAGAACGCATTTACTATCCTACCGCTACGCCATAACATTTAGAATGGGATTTAGCGGAATGGGTCCGTAGTAGCTGTTGGCTTAAATGGGCCAGCATCCTGCCCTGTGGCGGGAGGTCATGTTGGGCCGAATCATGTTCGAAATGACGTGAGGCTGGTGGGCCGAGTCATGTTCGAAGTGGCGTGAGGCTAGTGGGGCCGAGTCACAATCGAGACCCGTGGACGCTGTATCTGTACGCTTTAAGTGAATTGGTTGCGTATTTCTAACAGCTCGAGTTTTTGGGATTAATGGTTAGCGCCAACGATCCGACAGTAGCCACTTTCGCAGCACTAGGGTCACCAAAGCAGGCACTATAAAGCGGGGTCGAAGCAGGCACTATGGGCCCAAAGCTTAGGAATTGTGGGTTTTGAAGTTAAATAAAAATGATCAAAACCCTGTAATTGGATTATAGTTTTTCTGGTTTTTATCTTCTTGGTTTGGTAAGTCATAATATTTTGAAGTTAGTCTTACAAATAATGGCATTAAATATGTATAGGCTTGCAATACTACAAAAGATGATGATTAGTTGTCTTTTCTTCAAAATAAGGAATATAGACTATTAAGTAGTTTTTTTGTGAAACCCGCTATACATTCGCAGTGCACGCCATGGCACCCACTATCCTTTTTCCACTATGAAACCCCCAAACGCTATGTGCTCCTATCTGCTTTTTAGAACCTTACTTTTCAATAAAAATTTGTACTTCGATTGAAAAAAAAAATTCCTTTTTTTTTATTTTCTTCGGATAATGAATATGATAACAGGAAGAAGAGCCAATCTCTACCAATAGCAACCTAGTTTTTCCCAAATCTACCAGGATACATAGGTATACTCACATAAGGGTTAAGTATAATAAAAGCTAAAAATAAAATTTTAATTGGTTAAAAACACAAGCAAAAGACTAACCTACTCTATTGACAAACTACAATAGTTCAACCTCAAACTAGACCAGTGTAACTCCAAAACACTTCAATAAATTTTCAACTAGCTTTACTAGGCGTCACGGACACTGACACCGAACATAGGACACGACACGACTCGGACACGACGACTCGGTAGCTTTCAAAAAATTAGGCTACGGACACGGCATGGACACTGCTAATAAAATATAATATTATTAATATAATAATATATATTTATTACATATAATTATTAATTTTGGTGAAATATTGTTATATTTCTCATACATAAAATTTTCATTGATAGTTCATATATTTTAAGAAAAGAAATTCTCCAACATACATATTTACTTATAATGTCCAAACAAATTGTGCATTCATCAAAAAACCAAAATATTTATCATCTTACATTATATATGCATAAAAGAAGTAAAATAAAAATATATAGAAGTGTCTGTGATACATAGGGCTTTAATTTAACCGAAATCCATTGTTTAGGCATGCCAAGTGGCCCATGCTATAGCATCCGTGCCATGCATGGGCCCAAGGCCCGATCTGATTTCTCTCCCCTTGGGCCTTGGCCCTTGGAAATGCCCCTGCCCCAAGGCCTCTCAAGGGTTTACCAAGTCCGCTTATATTCAAAGGATAGCTGAGCTATACGTGGGGCTATTTTGATACAAAATAGATCAAAATGCCCTTGTCAACATCCAAAATGTGTGCTCAGGAGATTGAGTCCGGTTTATTCTAGGTTTTTTTCCTCAGAACGAATATACCAAGAAGATCGAACTGGCCGTTGAACCAATTTACAGTTAAACCTATTTGATCGGCTGGTTAGTAGAAGAGTGAGTAGTGGAACGTGTAGGTAGTAGAATCTATGGACCCATGAGTAGTAGAGGCGTGGGTTGATTTAATGGAGACGCTTTTCGAGGACTTGTACATTCTAGGCCAAAAGAAGGTCCATTTAGCTGCTCTACTTCGGAAGGTGAGGCCTACGATTGGTTGAATAAGGCTAGGGATAGCCGACCGGTTGGCGCGCACTCCGACATGGAAAGAGTTCCGGGGAGTGCTATTTAATGCTTATTTCCCGGAGAGCGTCAAAGAGAAGTTGAAGGATGATTTCAAAAAGCTCTGATAGGGAGACCGCATAGTGAGAAAGTATGAGCAGGAGTTTACCGGAGTCCTCAATTGCATTCCGTTCACCATTCGAGACGACAGGCATAAGGATTGATGCTTTGAGCGCTAACTCCGGCCAGAAATTATCAATTTGTGCAATCGCACCACCTCCAAACTTTCCAAGAAATGGTAGAGCGGGCGTTGTGGGTGGAGCGAGGTACAATGGTGGTGCGTGAGGAAAGGGAATCCCGTGATAAGGGTAAGGAAAAGGAGCGCACAACAGAGGGCTTAAGTGGTTAGTCGGGCTCAAGAAGGCCTCCGAAGCATCCGTGTTCCCGAATGCAAGGTCATAGATCATTTGCCACCCTGGATTGTTTGAACCCCGGCAACAACTAAAGTGTGTGATCTGCGGCGAACTGCACCAACCCAACAAGTGTGCTCAACGTAAAGGCCGGTGCTATCGATGTGGACGACCGAGCCATATGCAAACTGATTACCCCAGAGATGTGTCTCCAGCGCCATCATCGGCTTCGACACCTTCGACTCTGTGGCAGATGGCAGGGGTTCCACCTACTTACACTCCGACGGGACGCCCTCCTATTCAATGCCAAATCGAGGAGCCCCGACAAGCGCTGAGTGGAAGAGTATATGCGATGCAAGTGGAAATTGCATCAATGGCGAACAATCGTCGCAGATAATGGCATAAAAGTTAGAACTTTATTTGATACCGATAGAGCTAAATCATTTGTGAGTCGATCTTTTATTGCATTGCATGGATTTAAGTTAGTTCCTTTGTCGCATGTACAAAAGGTTCAAATTCTTGATCATATATTGAACGTTGATGAGTTTTGTCCCGCATGCCTATTAAATTAGGCGATTGGCTTATGCCCGCAAATTTTTTACCTTTGAAACAGTTGAAGCATTTTTATGTGGTTTTGGGCATGTCACCCAATATAATACGATGACTGATTGTGGAAGTAGGACCCAGATCTTTCGCGAGCCGGAACAATAGGAGTTTGTCTATCGAGGCTATATGAGTTCTTTCTTTTCACTGACAATCTCGACATCACGGGCCGAGCACTTGATGAATAGTGGTTGCGTAGCCTCTTTGGCAATGGTGGTGGAGGTGCCTAAGGAGACCCCGAAGCTCAAAGACAACCTAATAGTCCAAGAGTTCCCCAACATATTCCTTATGGAATTGTCGGGTATGCTGTTGGATGGATAGGAAGATCAAATTTGTTATTGATTTGGTTTCCGGGATTGTGTCGATTTCCAAGATGCCTTATAGGATGACCTCGACAGAGTTGAGGGAGCTGAAAGCATTTAGGATCTACTAGAGAAGGGTTTTGTTAAGCCGAGCGTGTCTCCATAGGGAGCTCCGCTGTTGTTTATTAAGAAGAATGATGGATCTCTTCGGCTATACGTGGATTATCGAGAATTGAACAAGATTACCATTAAGAATAAGTGTCTGTTGCCACCCATTAATGACCTCTTTGATCAACTCAAAGGATCACGAGCGTACTCGAAGATAGAATTCGATAATCACCAACTCAAGATCAAGCCAAAAGATGTGCATAAGACAGCATTTAAGAAACGGTTTGAACACTACGAGTTTACGGTTATCTCGTACAAGATCATTCATACCCTGGCGGCTTTTATGGATTTAATGAATAGTGTCATTAAGCCATTCTTGGATCAGTTCAACGTGGCCTTCATTGACGATATCTTAATATACTCCTGAAGTCACACTGAGCATGAGGAGCATTTGAGACAAGTACTACAGGTTATGCAAGAGAAGAAATTAGTTGCTAAGTTGAAGAATGTGAGTTTTGGCTTCGAGAGATTATTTTCTTGGGAAAATGTAGTGTCCAAAGCCAGGATCTTCAAAGATCCAAAGAAGATAGAAGCAATCCGAGATTGGCCTCGACCGACAAACATCACAGAAGTCCGGAGTTTTCTCGATCTCGTCGGCTATTATCGAAGATTTGTGGGAAGTTTTGCGAAGATCTCTGTTCCCCTCACTTGTCTCATGCATTAAGGGATCAAGTTCAATTAGAATAACGGGGGCAAGAAAAGCTTTGCAGAGTTGAAAAATAAGTTGACGACGGCTCCAATTCTTGTTTCACCATCACAAGAGAAGGATTTGTGTTTTATAACGATGCTTCGCGAAGTGCACTTTGGTGTATCTTAATGCAACATGGAAAAGCCGTTGCTTTATACCTCTCGCTAATTGAAGGAGTACGAGAGAAATTATCCTACACATGACTTGAAGCTGATCGCAATGATCTTCGCTCTCAAATTATGACGGCATTATCTCTACAGTGAGCATTGCGATGTATATACAGATCACAAAAGCCTCAAATACCTAGTTACTCAAAAGAAATTGAACTTGAGGCAACGCCGATAGTTGAAATTATTGAAGGATAATGACATTTTACCACCTCGACAAAGCGAATGTGGTGACGAATGCGTTGAGTCGAAAATCCGTAAAGAATTTGGCGATGAAGAAACACAAGTTTTCACATAAAGATATATCCCTACATTTAAAAGACACATCCCTACGAAACTAAACATAACTCTCTAAAAGAGATACAACTCTACACAAAAGACTAACCCTACAAAGAGGCACAATTTTTCAAAAATAAGAAATAATAATAGCAATAAACAGGCTTATATTATGCCAATAGTGACTAAACTTACAATTGCTAGACTTTTGGGATGTAGTGAAACAAGTACATGACGCTTACATGAATGACTTCGAATCCCCAACATTATCAGTTTTATGCAAGAAAGGGAACAAATAGATTTTTTTTTTTTAACTACAAATAAGTCTCTTTTTTTTAGTACAAAATATGATAATTTTGGTAATAAAAGCATATTATAGGGTATATTTAGTGTGAGCAAACTAAAAAAGTACTCCCCCTTTTTTCCTTCCTTGCTCTTTCTTGCTCCCGAAGCAGTCGGAGTGGCCGATCAGCTTCGACCTCGGCTTCGGTTGCGGTGGCGGCTTTGGGCGGCAACGGCGGCAGCGGCAAGCAAAGAAAGAAAAAGGAAGAATGATCACGGCTCTTATCTTTCGATTTTTTTTTATTCCTCACTTCCTTTTTTCTCTGTACCCTCATCTTCCTTCTTCTACTTTCTTTTTTTTTTACCTTCACTTTTCCCCACCTTTTTCTTGCTTGAGTTTGTAAGCGTGAGTACCTCCTCCCCATCATTACCTCGTCGCCTTATTTATAAGCCTAAAGAGCCAAATCCTCTGGATCTCCAAGATCGTGATGATGATTGCGCAAGATCTCCATGATATGAAGTGAACAGAAGGAGATTTCGAAAATCCGAGTTGTGACGTGGAAGTGAACAAGCATCGTGATCCCGAATTTTTCGGGATCCTGTTGAAAGATGGGAGCAATTTTTCCCTTTTATTTATTTAGAATTATTATCATTATTATTATTATTATTTATTTTTTATTATTATAAATTTTGCGTGTTTAGGAGGCCTACATATAATTCTATTTTGGTTGTAACCTGATTTTGGGCAAACCCAACTAATGAATAGTTCTGGGCGAGCCCAGGAAATGCCCCTACTGGATTGGGTGTGAAGCAAAGGCAAAACACCCAAACTAGTGAGTGCTTCTCTTTTTTTTATAAAGGAGTTGTGAAATTGTTTTAAAGTGGCTCAACGACTGTATGAGCCGCAATGTTGCTGCAACGAAGAACACACTGCCCACTCGGGCAAGGACACTTGGGTGTACCACTCGTGCCAACATGTCGAGGTTGATAGGATCGGGCAGAGACTACCGAAGAGTGTACTGCAGACCAACTCGAACTGACTCGACGGTTAAATGGGCCGCAATGTTGCCGCGAATAAGAACACACTGACCACTCGGGCAGGGACATCTGGGTATACCACTTGAGCCAGCATGTTGAGGTTGAACATGATCGGGTAGGAACTATCAAAGAGTGTACCGCAAACCAGCTCGAAGTGACTCAATGATTATATGGGCCACAAGTTGTCGCGAATAAGAACACACTGACCACTCGAGCAGGGACATCTGTGTGTACCACTTGCGCCAGCATGTTGAGGTTGAACATAATCGGACAAGGACTACCGAAGAGTGTATCGCAGACCATCTCGAAGTGACTCAAGGGCTATATGGGCCGCAATGTTCCCACGAATAAGAACATACTAAGCACGGGCAGGGACATCTGGATGTACCACTTGCGCCAGCATGCTGAGGTTGAACATGATCGAGTAGGGACTACCGAAGAGTGTACCGCAGACCAGCTCGAAGTGATTCAACAGCTATATGGGCCACAATGTTCCCACGAATAAGAAGATACGGAGCACTCGGGCAGGGACATCTGGGTGTACCACTTGTGCCAGCATGTTGAGATTGAACGTGATCGGACATGGACTACCCAAGAGTGTACCGCAAACCAACTAGAAGTGACTCAACGGCTATATAGGCCGCAATGTTGCCACGAAGAAGAACACACTAGCACTCAGGCAGGGACATCTGGGTATACCACGGGCCAGCGGGATAAACCAATTAAAACCTTCTATTAGCAAGGAAATGTGTCATCACCAGAGTCCATATGGGATGCGGGAAGCGATCAGGCAAGATTTGTTGTATGAAACTAAAAAGTGTTGTCACTGCTATCAATCTTGGGATGCAGGTGGCAATCGAGCGAGACCCGTTGTAAAGAAGGTTGTTGGGTGTGATCTTTCTTTGATGTTTTTCCTTTCCACTCTTGACATGTTTAAACATAATATTTCTTCAGAAATTGGCATTTCCTGTCTTGATCAATCACTGGTAGGCGCCGTCTTTATAAACTCTTTCAATTACATAGGGCCCCTCCCACTTGGGTTGGAACTTACCTTGGGGTGCTGGTTTGACATGAGATTTCTCGGGATGACCAAAACTAAGTCACCTTGTTTATAGACTCTCTATTTTATCATCTTGTCGTATACATGGGACATCCGAATCCGATAAAGCTAGAGATTTTGCTGAGCTTGAAGCCTCAACCCTTCAAGAGAATCCAATTCCTGCATTCGAAGCTTAGTTTAATGGTCATCAATGATATTTTTATGTAGAGCCACCCTTAAGGAAGGAATTTCCACTTCCAAGGGTACAACTACTTCGCTCCAAATACCAATGAATATGGAGTCATTTGAGTCGGGATACGCATAGTTGTTCAATATGCCCACAGAACTTCATATAGTTTGACATCGCAATCTCGCTGATTTTTTGAGACAGATTTTTTTAGCAATTTCGCTAAAGTTTTATTAAAAGCTTCTACCAAGTCATTAGCCTGTGGATAATATATGGAGAGTATCTTCAGTCAATTTTAAATTTATCATCAAGTCGATGTACCTTGTGTGATCGAAACGAGGGCCCATTGTCAAAGATGATCCAGTTCGAAATACCTAACCTATAAATGATGTGACAGAAAGAAGTTGACCACGTTCTCTGCCTTGTCCTCTCGTAAGGGTAATGCCTCTGTCCACCGAGAGAAATAATCCGTCGATGCAAGTATAAATCGATGCATTTTTTATGATTGACTCAATGAGATCTGTGCCCCAAGCAGCAAAGGGCCACGATGGTATAGTTGGATGTAAGAGTTCAGGTGGGCGATGTTTGAAATCACCATGTATCTGAGCATTTCTTTGCAAACTCAATGCACTCTTTACCATGGTTGGCCAGAAGTAACCCGTAAACTTCAATCTAAGTGCAATTTTGGGCCCGGATGGTGTGCTCCACACAATCCAGTTAGTACTCTGCCTAATACTAGCTCCTCCTTGACCGAGAAGTGGATATCGGCCTCTCAATTTATGCACTTCCTAGAGCATCCTGTGGGACAATCAAATTCCCGTGCAGACAGCGATGGGTACGAGCGGACAACAATCGTGAAGAAAAGGCCGTCAAAAACATCAAGTAAGACTCTTGCCTCAGCTACTGCTTGCTTTATATCGCAAACCTCTTGTAGTACACCGAACTTCTACAAATTGGGGAGTTCTTGTGGAATGTGGCCAAATGAGACCATCTAAATAGTTTTGGCAAGGTTTAGAACTTGTACGAGTGTTTTCGACGCAAATGAGGCGCGAAAACAGACTTCGAACAATTAAAACTGCTGAACTTGTGAAGTCTGCAGTGGATACCGGTATGGATGTGTCCATACCGGTACTGAAGCGATTAGTACCGGTATGGAGTGTGGCATACCGGAATGCAATGGTAGAATCCGAAAATCCAGCTCTCGGGTTCTGCGGAATTCCTTGTGGTATACCGGAACTAAAGCCCGTATACCGGTACGCCAACCCGTATACCGAAATACAGTATGCAGAATGCTGATTTCGAAGGGTAAGTTGGTAATTTCAGTGGGGGGGCTTACATAAAGGGGGAACCCTTCCCCTTTCTCCTCTGAAAACACACACACGCAGGGAGAGAGGGAGAAAGAGAAACTCCTCTCTCTCACTACTACTTCTCCTCCAAAATTGGAGATCTTGGTGGAGATCAAGCTTGGGAAGCTTGGAGGAGTAAAGATTCGAGCTCGGGCATGCATGGTGGCTTGGTGAGCTCGCGGATCCGAGGTGAGTCCTTGGATTTGGTAGTTAGGGTTTCGGATTTGGGGCTAAGAAATGAGATTTTGGAGACCCTTGGCTAATCTAAACTACAAATGGTAGAGATTAGCAAGAGATTTTGGGTTTTGCCATGAATTTTGGAAAACCCTAGGTTGAAAGAGAGATTCTCTTGTGGAGGGTTTTAAAAATGTTTTAACCATTTAGAACCCTAGTTGGGGGTTAGTAGAGCATATGGGACAACTCCATTTTGAGTGATTCCAAGAGATGAGATCGTTATGAGTTCGACTCGGATTAACGAATCCTTCATGTGTGTTAGGGCTAGGAGCTTGAAGACCAAGCTTGAGGCCAAGGAAAAAGAGCCCGATTGCAAGTGTCTACAAGCAATCGGAAGAGTGTGAGGTGGGTTTGTGTTTACCGAAGTGATTAGGTCACTTCCATGTTGAAAGAGTAAAGTATATTTTATTTTACTTGATGCATGTAATGGTAGATTAATTGGCAAGTGGTATATATATATGAATGTGTAGATCATATGATGTTAATATCATTAACTACCATAGATTGGAATTGTAGGCATGTGGACACATTGTTACAAATGGACATGTGTATGCCTAAGTGTGGACATAGCGGTGAGCTAGTTTTCTCTACATGATAGAGAACTTGACATGTAGGTAAACAAGGGCTAGAGGCCACGTAAATTGGAAATCCTAGCAGTGGACAACTAGGATAAGAAAGAACTATAATGTGCATGTTGGCATTAGATATATATCAAAATAATTTGAGCCATGGGCTCACCTTGCATGTAAAAGAATCTAAGTATTTCATAATAATATATATACTTGAGAGATGATGCATGCATGTCAAACCTAGTGTTACTAAACATAGGTTGGAATGTGATGGTACATAACCTAGTGTTATTAAACATAGGTTGGAATGTGAAATGAACCTAGTGTTATTAAACATAGGTCGGAATGTGTGTGAACCTAGAGTTGTCGAACCTAGGTTGAGATAACATGGTGATAGGAAGATCACTTAAACAGGACATCGAACCTAGTGTCATTGAACATAGGTTGGAAAAATATAGTGGTAGTTTGACCACTTGGACACGAGAATATGAACCCAGAAGAGGTTTGTAACATAGGGTAATGATGAACCCTTGAGATGTGAAAAGTGGATTCCGGAATCCCAGAACTGGTGACTTGTAATCTTGGTATCAGCTGGTGGGTGCGACTATTTCGCCGCCAAGGGGGCTGGATACTTGTGGTGGGTGCGACTATTTCGCCGCCAAGGGGCTGATACCAGTGGCGAGTGCGACGGTTCGCCGCCCGGTGATCGAAGCCATTGTTCGGCGAGTGCGACGATTCGCCGCCGGGTGACTGAGGCCATTGTTTGGCGCGTGCGACGATTTCGCCGCCAAGTGGTAAAGTCAAGTTGGGCGGTGGCCCAAGGATATTTGACTCAAGAGTGAGTCGGTGAAGGTTTGACTAAATAAGTAAACCTTAGTGGGCGGTGGCCCAAGTATATTTGACTCAAGAGTGAGTCGGTGAAGGTTTGACTAAATAAGTAAACCTTAGTGGGCGGTGGCCCAAGTATATTTGACTCAAGAGTGAGTCGATGAAGGTTTGACTAAAATAAGTAAACCTTAGTTGGGCGGTGGCCCAAGGATATTTGACTCAAGAGTGAGTCGGTGAAGGTTCGACTAAATAAGTGAACCTTAGTTGGGCGGTGGCCCAAGGATATTTGACTCAAGAGTGAGTCGGTGAAGGTTTGACTAAATAAGTGAACCTTAGTTGGGCGGTGGCTCAAGGATGTTTGACTCTAGAGCGAGTCGGGTAAGGTTTGACTAAAGTAAGTAAACCTTA
The DNA here is from genome assembly GCA_016920855.1 of Puya raimondii. Taxonomy (NCBI): domain Eukaryota; kingdom Viridiplantae; phylum Streptophyta; class Magnoliopsida; order Poales; family Bromeliaceae; genus Puya; species Puya raimondii. Next base: position 208,533,638 of record JABWPP010000050.1, on the reverse strand, counting down.
GGAGGGTGGTAACCCATTAATGATGGACTCGAGAGCGAGTCAAGTACGGCTTAGCTAAGGTAAGTGAACCTTAGGAGCAGATTGATTATGAAATGGGTAGTGGAATAGCAGTCAAAAATATATTGCATGGATTTTATTATCGCATTTGTTGAAGCATAGCATGTTTACTTTTCATATATAGTAAAGTTATATGCTTACAGGTTATGTATATGTACTAACCCATGCTTGTATGCTTCCTTTGGACCTGGTGGGTCGAGCTCCTCTCTTGGGTGGCCTTACCCACTGGGAACTATTTTATATAGTTCTCATCCCACTGTTTTTCAGGTCCACACGTGAGCAGCGCGGCGGCGCGAGGGAAGGGCGTAACTCAGTAGTTAGCGTCATACCACTGTGACCAGAATAGAAGTACCCTCTACTGCGTAGTTTAGGGGTATTCGAATGAAAGGAAATGTAATGATAATTTGATTGTATTTGGAAAGAAAGAATAAAGACAAAAAAAAAAATGTAATATGTGGTTGTATTGCGAATGCTTGTAATAGCATAGTAGTTTATGATGCTTTCCTTATGCAATCTTTGTATGAATTCTGTTCCTGTTTGGAACCTCTTGAATTATACTAGTTGTGACGCCTTGGACGTACAAGGGAAACTCTGTCCGTTCGGCGGATCTGGGTCATGCGCCCGCGCGGTTGTCCTTCCACCTACTTGGTGCTAAGGCTCGGTGGGGCGTGACACCCTTCTTCCAGTCATGTTATCGACACAAACAAAGAGACGAGAAATCTTGGAAGAAGAAAATCCGAAGAAACAAGAAAAAGACTCTTATCTGAAGGGAAAGAATATATTCAGAAGGTGCGCAATCAAATTGTTCGGGACGATTTCATGCCTAAAAGATGGTGATCCGGCTTCAGTTCATGGTTCTGACGTATTTGAGGAATCTGACACAGCTTCGGACTCCTACTTCAACGAAGATATAGACCCGAATCGTGTTGATCTTAATTCTCGATTATTTTGCAATATAGTACAAGCTGAATTTACTACAATATTTTGATTGCAACCCAAAGTGGATTATCACACGAGCCCTGAAGAAATAGAAGCCAACGAAATGAATCTCAGGAGTGAGAAGCATTTGCCTGACCCCCACCCTCGATTGAATGACACTAAAAATGTCAACAAAGGAAAGAAGGTACGCACTCTAAATGATCATTCTCTGCCTAACGTTCCGGCACCCTACAGCAAGGATAAGTGCATAGCGAATTACAATATTATTGCCCATTTAAAGCGTATTCCCGCCCTCCTCAGTGTTCTTGATGCTTTAAATTTATCCAAAGAATTGAGGGAAGCTTTGAAAAAAATCTCTTTTGAATCCGGGATTATATAAAAATGCAATGGCGGAAGTGCACCTGACAAACAAACCAACATTCAAAGTGAACGATATCACGTTTACTGACGAAGACTTTCATACTGGGAATAGATATCACAACCGTTCTTTGTAGATTGAAGGGTATGTCAACAATACTCATCTTCAGCGGATGTTAGTAGATCCCAAGCCTGCAGTAAGTATCCTAACGAGACAAACCTTGATTCAAACTGGATATAAGATTGAAGATCTCGAACCAGAGGATGTTTTTGATCTCTGGCTTCAACAGCAATAGTCAGTGTGTCTTGGGATCCATAATTATTCTTATTCAATTGGCAGAATTCCGCTTCCGGACCAAATTCTACATCATAGACGCGGACATTCTTATTCGCCGTTGCTAGGAAGACCTAGATACACCAATACCGTATGGTTCCTTCTACACTTCATCAATGCCTGAAATTAAAAGATAAGAATGGTAACCAGCAAACGATTGTTGCCAATTCTTCTCCTTTCTGAATCAAAGAGAGCTACCATGGTAACGCAAAATATTTTCTAGATGCGGACTTATATTCTTTTGCAAAATAGAATGTTGAGCGCAAGTACGCCAATCCTAGGAATGCAGTGGATCCTTCTACCGCCTGATTATGATCGGTAAATTAAGAAGCCTTCAAGTCTCGAGAAATGAAAAACCCGATCATCAAAACTGATAAAAGTGAGATGTCTTGTTTTGAAATTCCGTACCGCATAGGAAGTGATTCCGAAGGTGAAGAATCAACAAAATATTTTGTCTTGAGGAATAACTCCAACACTGAGAAGCAAATAGGGGAAGAAATTGTTATTGGCGACGATTCTGCAGATGGAGAGCCTGATGATATAGAATTACTTAAATGTGGTTTGGAAGACGAAGAGTCACTCGAAATGGTTCCAGTTGCAGTGGCAAGTATGCCGCATGATCCTCAAGTTATTCAAAACTTTACTTTTATGGTGCCTCCACCGGAGGTCTCTATGGTAACTGAACTAAAAGTATACGCGATACGAGCATTAAACCATGAAGGTAAGCCCATCATATTTTACGAGTCACTTCCTTTTAAAAATAGTGAGATCTCTTTGTATATGAATGGTGACGACGAAGATCAAATTGAACTGGCCCGACCTTATATCATTAAGGATCCTCGAATCACTCATTTGTTGAGGATGGCTAGTTTGAATATAAATAAAGATGGCTCTCTTCCACATCCATCTTCAATACTTGAAAGATTATGGGCTATTTTTCAAATTAGGGGAGATTCGAATATTCTCAAAGCTAAAGCTATAAAAGGCCTAAGATACGGTGGGCCCACGCTCAGCAAAATTTCTAACATCAGCTGCTTGGTTTCTACTCTACATCATATAGCTGTTATAAGTGATTCTGAAGAATCCTCAGATGATGAAGATCTCTTATTGGTGCCCCGATATCTTTTCGGAACCTGTAGAGTCAGCTTTCGAGAAAGGCGGTGCAAGAGAAAATATTCCAAAATATACAGACACTACAGCTACTCAGGGCTTGTATCCTTTTCTGGCCCGTGGGATTCATTCTCTCCTTATCGATGACCTGACGGAAGTATTTACTATGGTCCCCGCACCAAAAGAACTGGAAGATGGTGGACAAGCAACGGTCGATCTTTTCGAAACCTATAGAGTCAGCTTTCGAGAAAGGCGGTGCAAGAGAAGATATTCCACAATATACAGACACCACAGCTACTCAGGGCTTGTATCTTTTTCTGGCCCGTGGGATTCATTCTCTCCTTATCGATGACCTGACGGGAGTATCTACTGTGGTCCCCGCACCAAAATAACTGGAAGATGGTGGACAAGTGACGGTCAATGAATTAATTGAAGTCCATCTCGGCACCGAGGAAGAGCCTCGTCTTATTTTCATCAGTGCTCTCCTCACAAGAAATGAGCAATGTCAGTATAAAAATTTTCTCTTTGAGTATCGAGATTGCTTTGCATGAACATATAAGGAGATGCCTGGGCTTGATCCTAAAGCTGCAGTGCACCAACTAGCCATCAACCCTACTAGGCCAATCAAGCAAGCACCAAGACGCTTCCGTCCAGAGCTTCAAACTCAAGTGATAGCCGAGGTCGACAAATTAATCGAAGCAGGTTTCGTTGAGGAAGTTCATTATCCAACTTGTCTCGCCAATATTGTTCCAGTAAGAAAGAAAAATGGACAGATCAGAATTTGCGTCAATTTTTGAGACCTGAATAAGGCATGCCCAAAATACGACTTTCCTCTCCCGATCACTGAGATCATGGTGGACTCTACTACAGGGTATGGCACCCTCTCCTTCATGGATGGATCATCAGGATATAATCAGATCAAGATGGACCCAGAAAATGCCGCTCACACGGCTTTCAAGAGTCCTAAAGGTAATTTTTGTTATAAAGTCGTGCCTTTTAGATTAAAGAATGCATGTGCCACTTACCAAAGAGCAATGACGACCATTTTTTATAATTTGTTGCATAATTTGGTCAAATTCTGTATCGATGACTTGGTGGTCAAGAGACGAAATAGAATTGATCATTTTACAAATTTGAAGATTATCTTTGATCGGCTTCAAAAATATCAATTGAAAATGAATCCTTTAAAGTGCGCATTCGGAGTCACTTCCGAAAAATTCTTAGACGCTGTTCGTTATCGTGGGATAACATGCTATAATCTCAGTCGAGTCACGTTAGGAAACGAAAACCTATTGAAAAGCTATGCTTGGCCCTAATATTTGTGCTGAAGCGATTTCGGCATTATATGTTGTCCCATGAGATTAAGCTGATTGTGAGGGTCGACCCGATTAAGTATGTGCTCAATAGGCCAACGTTGATGGGTCGAGTAGGCAAATGGGCAGTTCTTATGATGAAATTTCATATCATGTACGTTCCTCAACGAGCTATCAAAAGTCAGGCTTTGGCAGGTTTCTTAGCAGCTCACCCTGTACCTAAAGATTTTCCTCTGATTACAGACCTCCCAGACGAAGAAATCATGATCGCAGAGGAAGTTACCCATTATTGGCAACTATATTTCGATGGAGCATCTCGCTCTGTAGAGTCCGAAAAGAACGACTATCAAAAAAGCAGTTGGGATTGTATTTATCACCCCAAATAAAGGAGTCATCTATCACTCCTCTCTTATGAATCTCAATTGCTCTAACAATGAGGCCGAATACGAAGCATTAGCATTCCGATTGCTGGCGGCTTTTTTTTTTGAGAGAAAGGTAGCATGCTACCCGCTTCATTTATTATTTTTAGAAATGAACTTAGCTAGAAATGTGAAGCAACTAGGCTTTGAACTTGGGACCTCGGGTACCAACCACCAAGCCCTTTGGCACTTGCGCTAGGGATGGTCAGTGTTACTGGCGGCATTGTCAATGAATATATCCCACCTTCATGCTTTTGGAGACTCAATTAATAATCCAACAAGTAAATGGGATTTATGAAGTACGGAAACCTGAGCTGATTTCATATCATTCATTGGTTCTAAATCTCATGGAAGAGTTCACTTCAGTTGACATCCAACACATTGGGCGTCGTGATAATACACAAGCAGATGCTCTCGCAAAGTTAGTTGTAGCTTTGTCCCTTCCTCCTAATGGTGTTGCTGAGATTCGCGTGGAACAGAGATGGTTGTTACCTTCGGTCCTAGAATTTGTCCCTTCTGACTATCAAGTTAATGTGGTGACGTGCACCCAGGTTGAAGTAAATGATTCGAAGACTCCGTTCATTGAGTACTTTAAGTATGGCCACCTCCCCGAAGATCGGAACAAGAAGATCGAACTTCAAAGGAGCTTTGCTAAGTATATATACCATAACGACACCCTCTTCTGACGAACTTATGACCAAATGTGGTTGCGATGCCTCTCTAAAGTGGAAGTAGAGGACGCTAGTAGGAAAGCACATTTTGGACTGTGGAGCACACCAATCCGGGCCCAAGATTGCACTTAGATTGAAGTTTACAAGTTACTTCCGACCAACCATGGTAAAAGATTGCATTGAGTTTGCGAAGAAATGCCACTAGTGTCAGATACATAGTGATTTCAAACATCGCCCTCCTGAACTCTTACATCCAACTATACCATCGCGGCCCTTTGCTGCTTGGGGCACAGATGTCATTGGGCCAATAGAACCACCATCACCAAAGGGGCATCGATTTATACTCGCTGCGACGGATTATTTCTCTCGATGGGCAGAGGCGTTACCCTTACGAGAAGTCAAAGCAGAGAACGTGGTCAACTTCTTTCTGCATCACATCATTTATAGGTTCGGCAGTCCAAACCGAATCATCTCCGACAATGGGCCCTCATTTCGATCACACAAGGTACATCGACTTGCTGATAAATTTAAAATTGATTAAAGATACTCTTCTATATATTATCCACAGGCCAATGGCTTGGCAGAAGCTTTTAATAAAACTCTGGTAAAATTGCTAAAGAAGACCGTCTCGAAGAATAAGCAAGATTGGAGTGTCAAACTATTTGAAGTTCTGTGGGCACATCGAACGACTATGAGTACCCCAACTCAAATGACTCCATATTCTTTAGTATTTGGAGGCGAAGCAGTTGTACCCTTGTAAGTGGAAATTCCTTCCTTAAGGGTGGCGATACATGAAAATATCGCTGACGACCATCAAACTAAGCTTCGACTGCAGGAATTAGATTCCCTTGAAGAGTTGAGGCTTCAAGCTCAGCAAAATCTCGAGCTTTATCGGATTCGAATGTCCCATGCATACAAGATGGTGAAAGTGTTTTCCCAAAATGATGGAAAAATAAAAAATTTAAATAGATAAAAGGAGTAAGCCTAGGTATTTATTAGGGGTGCAACTTTTTCTTTATTTTTTTATATTTTTTTACCTATATATTCTTTAATAGCGAGAAAAGAAATATATAGTCCAGACGAAAAGAAAATAATAATAATAATAATCAGAGATAAAAGGGATCCATTCTTCCTGAGTACCCGTAGGTACCCGGTTTATTACGCCCTCTTGTCACATTCGGGCCACCTCCAATTAAGCTGGTCATAATCAAAATACCTGTTCTCTAAATAAATAAATAAACAGATTGCTCGATTATTAGTAGAGTAGGAAAGAAAATAAAAATTTAGTCAAATTACAAGTAATAAACCCTATCGTAGCGGAGTTCAGAATATCTGGCTGTCATGTCATTTCTGCAGTCAAAAGCTAATCCTTCTTTTTTCATTTATCTATTCTTTTTTTATGCCGAATTGGATGTTCACCATATATACATTTTCGAGAGGGAAGCTAAACAACAAAATTAAGCTAACTAAACTGACATACATTATATATATGTATACATATATAAGCCAACGATAAGAACTTATAAATTTAAATACAAATACACTACATAGTGGTTTGATAGAGTATAAAAAAGGAAAATTTATGTCTGAGCGCTATCCTAGTATAACGCTACTACTAAGGATTTAAGTATGACATGCTATTCTCAAAACCATGATTAAGTTATGAATTATTATTCTCTTATAATTTCACGAAAGATGACAACTCATACTCAATTTTTTTAGCTTATAGTCATATATATTATTTTAAGACAAGTTTCAAAGTTCTGTACTGAGGAACATTGCACGTGATCCTCCAAAATGCAGGAAGCCATGAGCACAATTGATGTTTAAAAGGGAATTAAGCAAATTCAACCAATTCAAAGGTCAATTAGGGGGGTACAAGTTGGTATACTCAAAAAGAAAGAGAAGCTGCTTCACCCTTTTTTCACTCCTTTTTTTTTGTGCTCCCAAAGCTGCAAGGATGGTCGATAGGTTTCGACCTCGGCTTCGGCGGCGGACACGGTGGTGGCTGCGGGGGACGCGGCAGCGGCGACGTCGGCTTGGGCGAGGGCGAGGGCGAGGGCGACGGCTTGGGCGGCGGCAGCGGCTAGGGAGGTGTTGGGTGGCATCGGCGGAGAGCACAACGGCAGTAGCAACTTGGGCGGCGTCGGGTGGAGGGCACGACGGTGGCAGCGGCTTGGGCGGCGTCGGGCGGCATCGGCGGTGGGCACAACAGCGACAACGAGTACGGCAGCGGCTTTCTCTCCTCCCATCTTTTTCTAGGTTTTTTTACTCTCTTATTCTACTTTCCCCTCATCTTCTTCTTTTTTTTCCTTTTTTTTGTCTAAGTTGTAAGTGTCACTAGAGCTTGTGGGCGTGGGCATGGGCGTGGGCGTGAGCGTGCCTCCTCCTCGTGCAGTCCATGTATGTATGCGCGCCCCCTTGTTTGCCGTCCTTCGTTGCTCTTTTATAGCCGGGAGAGCCAAATCCGAGATCATGGCGATGATTGCGCAAGATTTCTTCGAATCGAAGGGGATTTCTGAAAATTCTGTGAGAGATGACATGGCATCATGATCCCGGATTTTTGGATTTGTCTGTGGGGTCGCATGATCCTAGAGAGAGAGAAGGGAAAAATGGGTGATTTTGCCCGCTTCGATTCTTCCCCTTTTTTTATCTGTTTATATTTTCATTCATTTTTTTTTATTATTTTTGGGTAGTTTGGGTTTGGGTTTGGGTCAAAAATGGCCGAGGTTGGGCCTCTTTTGAGTTGTGCTATTTCAGGCAAGCCCAACAGAAAGAAAATGTTTAAAAGCAAGGTGACTTGGTTTTGGTCATTCCAAGAAATCTCATGTCAAACCAACACTCTAAGGGTAAGTTCCAACCTAAGTGGGAGGGGCCCTATGTAATTGAAAGAGTTTATGAAGGCGGAGCCTACCAATTGATTGATCAAGATAGAAAACGCCCACTTCCTCCAATCAATGGTCGATTTCTGAAGAAATACTACATCTAGACATGTCAAAAAAAGTAGAAAGAAGAGACATCAACAAAAAATCACACCTGACAACTCCTCTATACATCAGGTTTCACCCGATCGCCACCTGCACCCCCAGATGGATAGCAGTGATGGCACCTATACTTCTATACATTGGGTTTCACTCGATCGCTATCTGCATCCCCAGATGGATAGCAGTGATGGCACCTATACTTCTATACATCGGGTTTTCACCCAATCGCCACCTGAATCCCCATATGGATAGCAGTGACGCCACCTATACTTCTATACGTCGGATTTCACCCGATTGCTACCTGCATTTCCAGATCGACTGCGGTGACAGCACTTTTACCCCCTTACCTCATGTTCAACCTCAACATACTGGCACGAGTGGTACATCCAAATGTCCCTGCCCGAGTGGTCAGTGTGTTCTTCTTCGTGGCAACATTGCGGCCCATATAGCCGTTGAGTCACTTCGAGCTGGTCTACCGTACACTCTTCGGTAGTCCCTACCCGATCTTGTTCAACCTTAGCAAGCTGGCACAAGTGGTACACCCAGATGTCCCTGTCCGAGTGGTCAGTGTGTTTTTCTTCGTGGCAACATTGCAGCCCATATAGCCGTTGAGTCACTTCGAGCTGGTCCGCAGCACACACTTCGATAGTTCCTACCCGATCATGTTCAACCTCAACACGCTAGCACAAGTGGTACACCTAGATGTCCCTGCCCCAGTGGTTAATGTGTTCTTCCTCGTGGCAACATTCGGCCCATATAACCGTTGAGTCACTTCGAGCTGGTCCGCGGTACACTCTTTGGTAGTCCCTACACGATCATGTTCAACCAACACGCTGGCACAAGTGGTACACCCAGATGTCCCTGCCCGAGTGGTCAGTGTGTTCTCCTTCGTGGCAACATTGTGGCCCGTATAACCGTTGAGTCACTTCGAGCTGGTCTATGGTACACTATTCAGTAGTCCCTACTCGATCATGTTCAATCCCAACATGTTGGCACAAGTGGTACGCCCAGATGTCGCTGCCCGAGTAGTCCGTGTGTTCTTCGTCGTGGCAACATTACGGTCCATATAATTGTTGAGTCACTTCAAGCTGGTCTGCGGTACACTCGTTGGTAGTTCCTACTCGATCATGTTCAACCTTAATATGCTGGCACAAGTGGTACACGCAGATGTCCCTGCCCAAGTGGTCAGTGTGTTCTTCTTCGTGGCAACATTGCGGCTCATACAATTGATGATTCACTTTGAAATAGTTCAAAGTGAGTCTCTTATCAAAATATATATGTAACAAAAAAAACAGAAGGACTCACCGGATTGTGTGTTCCGTCCTTGACTCACACCCAATCTGGTGGGGGGCATTTGTTGGGCTCACCCAAAAATTAGTTAAACCAAAAACAAATATAAAAGAAAATTAATAAATAAAATAATAATAAAATTATTGTAATAAAAAATAAAATAAATATCACCCAACTCCATTGCTTCCGGAGCAAGAAAGAACAAGAAACAAGGGAGGGAGTTCCTCTTTTGCTAGGCTTACAATAAAATGTACCCTATAATTTGCCTTTTACTAACAGAACCATCGTATTTTGTACTAAAAAAAAGACTTATTTGCAATTAAAATAAAAAAATTACTTTTTGTTTCCTTCCTACATAAAATTGATTATCCTACAAATTCGACGTCATTTATGTGAGCGTCATTTAGCTATTTGGTTAAAAAAAAAAAAGCACAAGTGATTGAGAGTTGGGGACTATTTAATGTATGCATCTACTTCTCTTTCCTTTAAGTTAGAAACTATTGAGTCCTCATAATATTCTGCATTATATTAAAGATGGCTCAAATAAAAAGTTCTTCTCTTTGAGTATTATCACGATACTATAAATTTGTAACTAATCCTACTGCACTTATTATAACCTTCATATTATATATATATATATATATATATATATATATATATATATATATATATATATATATATATATATATATATATATATATATATTCTTTAAATAAATGTATATGATGAACACCTAGTTGGCTTTTATTATTACTACTACTATTATTATCATTATTATTATTTAACAGAAAAAACGAAAATTAACATCACTATTTAGAGGTTGGGTATTTTGATTATCACCAGCTTAATCGGAGGTGGCCCGAATATGACAAAGAGGGCGTAATTAACCGGGGTACCTGCGGATACCCGGGAAGTATGAACCCTTTGATCTCTAATTATTATTATTATTATTAGGCTATATATATAATATATATATAGCCCAAAACCAAAAAAAAAAAGTTGCACCACTAATAAATACATATGCTTACGTTCACTCCTCCCCTTTTATTTATTTAAACCTTCTCATTTTTTCCATCTTTTTGGGAAAACAAAAGTTAACAGTATTTGATTGATTGGAATGTGGATTTGGAACCAATAAAAAAAAGGGCTGACAAGAAGTCCATGAAAATGTAGAAAAGGGAAGAATATAAAGGTGTCGTACCAAAGTCATCCGCTTTCTACCTTCCAAGTAATCTCTCAAGTACCTAGTCAACTGCCCAAACAAAAAACGACAATGAGAATGTAGAAGAAAAAGAATCATTGCTTTCAACAAAGACATGTTCGATGGTATAAAGCACAAAGAAAACCATGTGTGCAATTAGGAATAGAAAAGCAACCATAACATTGAGTTTGAGAAGTGAACCATAAGTATCTTCTAAAAATAAGTGTCTAGAGGAGATGTTGCTTTCCACACTTCATCTCAGTAATCCCATTAATATATGAAAACAGGAGTGTGAGACATACCAGAGAATTCTTGAAGTGCTTCTGCAAAGGTTTCTTTGGATTTTTCTGGTGTTCTAATAAAGACTGAAATAGAACACGAAAGAAATGTATAATAAGAAAGACACTAAGCTCATAAGGAAACACTGGAAATACGTAAAACAGTTACATTTTACAATGTCTGTGAAGATTACTAGTAAGAGAATAAAGATCAACTTACTCGTAGACATAGACCAAAAACCATTGATGTATTGTTTATGAAGTTGCTCTCCAACAATCTTGAGCCCTAGAAGTGGAAGCACACAAGAAAATACACATATCATTGGTTGTTGGAAACCAGGATATCTTAACTAAAAGCAAATAACATCTTCTATTAGTATAGCATTATTAAAAAAGCAGCTCAAATTTTTTGTGCTTCCATGTGTTTATCACTCAAAGCTTGCATGTTCCTTATATCATCCTGTACCGTTACATACGGAACAATATAATCACAACCCGCCCTTCTTTCTTCTTTTTTTCTTTTAACTATAGCAATACAATGGCAGAATATGCTACTTTAGGATATCAAGGGTAGCATTCATCCTGACACATTTATGTGCACACTAGTACTTTTGCAACATTGTTTGTATTGAACAAGACAGAATGAGTGTGTATTGTATGATTTTACCATGAAAAAAGTCAATTCATCTATACCAGTACCACCAGTATTACTTTTAATATTGACACGAAATGTACTATAGGTAGGCAACAATTAGATAATGAAGTAGTAATTTGTAACAAAGTTTGGAATAACAGAACTAGGCAAGTCCAATTTTGAGAAATAATTTGTAAACAGAAAGAGTTAATTTATGGAGAAAGAAAACAAACTTGATTTCCTGTTTTCTTTTCTCGCTCTGCTCCGGCAAGATCTGCTATTGTAAGAACAGCACTACCCAAAGAAAGATCATTTCCATCAAATAAGCTTTTCCGATCACAACGAATATTAATGATACATTGGGATCGACTGCCAAAGAAAATAAATCAAAACTGTTAGAATAAACTACGTGATAATGGTTATAATTTTCAGTCTTCTGTTAGCTACAGAAACAACAAACAAATGCCACAACATACACAGCACAAAAACTGAAAGCAGTTACCATATAGCGAAGCATTAGAGAAAATATAACAAGATGATGAAAGAGAAAATGTAGCGAAGAACTCGATGAGAGAAAGCAATGCAAAATAAAAGCAACATAAAAAAAAAGAGCAAAAATCTGATGCTTGTTGAAAGTAATATACTGAAAATACTTAAAATCTGGCCAATTTTGTTTGTTTTGAAGAAAATTATTAAGTTCAATGATGTTGCGCCAGATAGATATTTAGTTCTTTGATTAGGACATGCCTTGACTGGCTGTTTGCATTTGTTGCAGCAGTAGTACGTTTTAGCATACCACATGCAACTAGACTCTCTGCCTCGGCAAGATTTGAGATCATCACCTGTAAAAACAAAGGTACATAACATCATTATGACATTGGTTTATGTTGGAAAACTCGCGTAGTATATCTGGTAGCTAGTGGTAGCTACCTCTCTAAGACCTTTGATTGTCAACTGATGAATGGATAGATCCACTCCATCAGGACATAAATCAAGAATCCGCTCTCCTTTCCCCCGTTCAGAATATATCTCGAACATTGATATGTAATATGTTCTGTAGGATTACCAGAATAAAAACCAAAGATCATAATTAGGCAGCAAGAAAGATTACGGAGATTTATTATATGTCAAACTATCAACCTATTTTCTCCTAGATTTCTGAATATATGTCGATTCTTTCACTAGTAAGCTTTATCTTTCAAAATACTACATATTATAATCCCCACAGTTTGTTTTATCTCAAAATCAATGCCAAGAATAATTTTCCCAAACTTGTTTTTATGATAGAGATATTTATCGTGACAAGTGTCAAATATTCAGAACTTCCTCATTTTGATGACCATGCACCAACAGTCAAGAAAAATATAGGCCAATGTTTATCATAAACTTACAATGCTACCACTATTTCAAGCATGTATATCGCCCCAATCGTATTGCGCATCATTTGAATTTCAAATTTAGTATAACTAAAAGAAAAGGAAAGGGAATCAGCCATTTTGATTCTGATTCCCTTAATAAACAAAATGCACTTGCAATTTTACACCATTAATCAACCTAGTAGATACCACATAACATTTTCCTTACTAATTTTTAGACTATACCCTTGCAATCATACACCCATTTTCTTTCTTAAAGTACTTCAATTACCCGCCTGTTTCCCACTTATACTGACATTTGTGACGAAAAAAATAATTGAATCTCTACAAGCAATAGAAATTGATTAGGGAAAAAAGAAATCAACATAAAATTAGCAGGGAAAATATATCATATAACAAGCATCAACATTTTCGTAAATACCAAGTACCTTTGAAAGTTAGCATCTCTAGTTCGATCTGCATTTCCATCTGCATTGCTAAAAATCTTTTTTAGCGCAAGCGGCACCATACCCGGGTCCCTTGGGCACCCGAACATTGTATGTGTCTTTCCAGAACCGGTTGGTCCCATTGCAACAAAGAGACTACTCTTTCCACTCATAAAGTCCATCAATAAAGGATCCATTACCCTATCAAAAACTTCTGGCTGCAACAAAATAAAAAATGTCGCACACTCACAAAATGTGTTGGAAAGGGAATGGAAGTGGGAGACATGCATGCATATAAACTTCTCAAATCTCAACCAACATGAATTAGTAGAAAGAAACAAGCAAAAGAATGCATGGCCTGCACATTGCGCTGAAAACTCACAAGCTGCTGCCAAGGTGACCCAATTTGACCAAAGGGAGTAGTACTGAAAAAGTGTGCCAATATATGCCCTACTATTATAAAATCTTGAGACAATATATGGGAACAAGTGATTTCTTACTAGGCATATTGTAGAGATTAGGCTTAAAGCCCTCACCATTTGGGAACACGAGCAAAATGTGTTACGTGTTGTGAGGCAGTACAGTGAGAAAATATTCCATTTGTTTCTATAAGTGATATCATGTCATGCATGCCATAGTGATTCGGTTAAGATATGATCTCTGGAATCCCACCAGCAAACGGAGAAGCAAATCTCTATATGTTTCCACCCAACTCCTATTGGTTCAATAGCGTTCACTTCACCATTTCGCTACTTAGAAGAAACCAATTTTTGTCAGTGTTCCCAACCAACAGATTTAAGTATAAAGGAGCCAGCAACGAATGCACGGTTCTTACATTGTGATAGAGATCACAAACTGCTCTTAAGGTGACCCAATTTGACCAATAAAGCGTTCTTACAGTTTAAACCACATATTATAGCCCTAGGACCGTTCAATTTTGTGATAATATAAGTGAACTCGTGATTTCTAGGTAGGCATATTGCAAATAGTAGGCTGTTTAAGGTTCTATAAGTTCAATTGCATAACTTGGAGACGTGAATACGCAAAAGTGCAAATATGTCAAGTAGACTCTTCCTGTATCAATTAGTGTTGAATATAGCTTAAGCTTTCGGAGAATAACGGTTGTTTCACATAATTTAATATGGTATCAGAGCAAGACGTTCTCGGTTTGAATCCCGTCAGGCAACTTTAGGGTTTAAGAATACATCGATTTCAAGAAAAGGATGATCCTACCTGGCGAGACTCTGGCGGGAAGACAAAAGAGAACCCATTGTAAACCTCTCTCTTGATCCGCTTAGAATCGAGCAGCGCTGACGCCGACGACAACGGCGGCGGGGCCGAGAGCGTGACGGAGCTCGCAGAGTCGACGATTAAGCATACGCCGCTCTTCTGTTTGGCCACTTTGGGACGCGGCGCGGCCCGTCCTCGTAAGAGCTTGGAGTCGGCGCCGCTAGGGTTGCGGCGGGGCCGAGGCGCGGCGTCGAGGGGGCGGACGCGGAGGAAGACCCTGAGGTTGAGGGAGGCGTCGGAGGTATTGGAATTGGGTTGGGGAGGGGAGGAGGAGGAGGAGGGGAGGAGGAGGTCGTCGAGGGGGAAAGGGGCGATTTGTGTGGGGGCGGCGGCGACGGAGGAGGAGGAGGAAGGGGGTTCCCTCGCGAGGCGCGGAGGGTTTCGGCGAGCGGTGGAAGCGGTGGTGGAGCGAGGGGAACTCATCGCTCCGCGGGGCTCTGCTCGCTCGCTCTCTCTCTCTCTCTCTCTCTAAGGGACGGTTGGGATGTGCCCTTTGGACTGAGAAGATGTTTTTGAGAGCTTGCATATGGGCGGGAGGAGGACTCCGAAATACAAAAATCAAACGAGGCAGTCCATTTTTTTTTTCTTTTTTTTTTCTTTTTTTCTTTTTAATTTAACGCCCGTAGGGGCCCAAGTTACACGCGGTGTTGCCGCTTGCAACTAAACACGCCGGGACGACGACCCCCTGAGGGTGTGCTTGTTTTCTCGTAAAACTAGCTTGAAAAAATATTTTCAATGGAAAAGTATTATTCGGCGTTTGTTTGCTCGTTTTACGGATTGTGCGGAAAACACGTCGGCGTTTGTTTGCTCGTTTTACGGATTGTGCGGAAAACACGTGTTTTCGTTTTCCGCTCGAAACGAGCGGAAAACAAAAACGAAAGGGGAGAGAAATCGCGGCGTTGGGAGCGGAGGGTGCAGCGGCGCGCGGTCCACAAGGCCTCGTGGACCGCGAGAGAGAGAGGTCCACGAGGCCTCCCCCTCTTTTCTTTATATATATATATATATATATATATATATATTAAAAATAGTATTTATTTTTAATATTGTTGACGTCTCGAAAATTATGTTACCATATGAGACTGGCGCACAGAAAAATCACAAGAGAATGATAAATCGGGTGTTAAAAACACGCACCAGAAGCCAAAAGACGGTTGTTGAAACCGCTTGCGGTTAAAGACGACCAGGAGTGGTCCAAGAAAAGAGGAAATGGCCGATCATGAAAATAATTGATGACCTTAGGCGGATGTTATAAATAAATAGGAAACGCCTAGGGAGGGGGTCTTTTTTTCTTTGAGAAACAAGAAGACCATTTTTCAATTCCTGCGTTATTTCTTTTGCTTTCTAGGAGTAGCCTACTTGTAATCTTCTTTTCCAGCATTTACTGCCTTTTTTAGGAGTTAGAATATAATAGATTTATTTTCCTGTAAACAGTCTGTTTCCACATATATATATATAGAACTTCCTTTCGGCTCATCAGCCGACACAAATTATCTTGTGTGCATATTCGCTCGGCTCATCAGCCGACCCAATATTCCGTGTGTTATCTGAACTTGGCTGATCTGATCCCTCGTCAGCCGAATCGTTTGATATAGTCTAGGGCGCACACTTAGAGGGTCATTTCAGGAAGCTGTTTTACCTTTTCGCACGTATATCGAGAGGGTTTGGACCCGGTCAACGGTCCAGAAAAAACAGAGTGCAATACTGAGAATGCGGCTGAACAGCAAGCGGCATTGCCGGTATAAGTAGAAGTTAGTGGTCAATCAGATCACCAAGAGCCAAGTTTGGCTCGAGCTCTGGGACAGATGACTCGTGTCTTACAAGTCTTAGACCAAAATAGTCATCGGAGTACCAACCGTCTTGACGCAGTGTTGGCCGCTATCACGGCCTCAAATGAAAATATTGCTCGAATTGGGCAGCTTTTAACTCGAAATGACCATCAATACCCAGGCTTATTAGGGCCCATGGGTACTCCTGCGTTGCAAAACCCTGTTATTACGCCGGCCATTACACAGCCTCAGGCGACACCATTTCAGGCCGCCTATAGACCGGCAATGGCAAATGTTACTGCCGGTCAGCAGCCGAAAATGGTGTGGGGATTACTGCCGCCACCGCCTTTGCCAGCATATCAACTTCAAAACGGAGGAGCCAGACCCGGGGGGCAAACCCCTAACGTAGCACAGGGGATTAACCCTGCGTTACAGAATTTCGGGGTACCGGCTGGACAAAATCTTGGACAGATGCCGCCTTTGCCGGCACCAGCGCAAGTTCCCCCTCAAGGGAATAATAATGAGCTATATACGCAAATAGAAGAGGCGATCTGAAACACATTTGGAGTAGGGGCCAGGCTGGCAATGCGGCCTGTGTTTAGATCTCATTACCCTGCTAACATAGACGTGGATCATCCATATCCGGCAAATTGAAAAATGCCGAAATTTGATAAATTTTTCGACGATGAGACCGAAACACGGTCGAGCATGTTGCACGGTTTACGGCCCAATGTAGAGAGGCCGCTGCCAATCCATTTTTAAAATTGCGTTTGTTTAATACGTCGTTGACCAAAACGGCTTTTACTTGGTATACAAGTCTACCTACCAACTCAATCAGAGACTGGGATGAGTTGGAAAGAAAATTTCACGAATAATTTTATAGATCAGAGCCGGAATTGTCGGTTGCTGATCTAACTCTTTATCGGCAAAGGCCGAGTGAATCGGTCGAGGAATATTTGAATCAATTCAAGACGGCCAGGAGCCGATGCTTTGTAAGAATGCCAGAATCAGAGTTTGCAAAGATGGCATTCAATAGTCTACATTTCAAAATTAAAGATCATTTCGAAGATAGGTATTTCCTAAATCTGTTTGATCTGGGAGTCCGTGTTGCTCAATACGAGTAATTCAGGAAAGGAAACAGTGATGATCGGTCGAGATGGAGCCGCAACAAGGAATGGAAGGAAAAGGAAAAAAAATATTTCTTTCCTGGAAGAAACGTCTTCGGCTCAGGATCAGCCGGACACGCCAAGTGAGGATGGTTCATCGGCTGATGAGGCCGAAATTTATGCAGCAGAGATGGTGAAAAACCATCAACCATATAAATGTGCTTTGTTAAAGCCGGCTAGAACTAATGAAGCTAAAGCCCGCGTATGATCATATATATATATTCATTTGACGTAACTAAGACTGATCTAATTTTTGATCGCTTATTGAAAGATGGTAGAATTAAGCTCCAAGAAGGGCAAACGATACCTTCTGGAGAAGAATTAAAGAGAAAAAAGTATTGCAAATGGCACCACTCCTGGAGCCATAAAATAAATGAATGTACAGCTTTTAAAAGGCAAATTCAAAAAGAGATAAATGAGGGTCGGCTGGTATTTGCCGATCAAGAAACCAAAAAAATGAAAATTGATAAAAATCCTTTTCCTCCACAAATAAACATGGTGGACATGAAAGAAAAGTCATCAGCCAAGGAGAAGGTGAATGAAGAAATCGCCATCACCCGTAGGAAGTTTCGGCTTTGCATTCGATGCAAGGCCAAAATAACGCGCAAAGACTGGGAAGTGATTATCCGGGAGAGGAAACTCTACGGAGAATGGAAAGAATTTATGGCTTTTTTCGAGGAATGGGAAGAGTTGCCAGAGCCGGAGATGGTCCCAGACGACTGCTCGGGAGAAGACTCAAATGGTTCTGAAGAAGAGCCAGAACCGGAACGAAAAAAGGACCTTCTAATTAAGAAAGTCCTTACAGATTATTATCAAAATAGAACCGAAGAAGGGGCGAGCCGAAGGACTTTTCAAGAAAGACCATTCGGCTCACAACAGAAATATCCGGGATTTCGGCCACACTGGCGCTACCCGCCCAGGCCGAGATCAGAACCTGAATTCAAGGGAATGACCGAGGGTGATATAGAATTCCTCGGACGTAGATTGATAAAAGAGCTTGGCATATAGCCATGGCCGAGACCCTGGGAGAGAAGAAAAATCCTCAGAGACCATCTGAGGACTGTGAAAGTATCTGTAGACGTGCCAATTGACCAATAGCACGTGGCAAGAGAACCGGCCAAATGGCATGGGCCGTTGCTGACAAAAACTCAGAAACGTCGGTAACAAAGGATGCAGGCTGAGGCCAGACAAAATTGGGACGCAACAAAAGAAGTAAGGCAGAATGTGTGGCATCGGCTCGAATCACAGCCTTTATTTCGACCCATGAAAAATGATTATGAAGCTGGGAGTTCTGCGTCCCTGTCGAACGACAAAGAAGCAGAAGGCACTACATCCCTGTCTTGGTTAAAGTCTAAAGTCGAACGGTCGACACCAAGTGAGCCGACCAAGATGGCTAGTAGAAAGACTTTGGATGATAAGATCGCCTCATTGGAGACAATCATTAAGCGGGAGAGATGGCCTCCTAAGGAGAGAGAATCTCGACCAGAAAGTGAATCATCGGCTGAGACAACGAAAGAATCGGAGGAGAAAAAGCAAAAAGTACTAGAGAAATCGGCCGAAGAAAATTCGGCTAAAGTGAATATAGTTTATGCTCTGCCATACTCGTTCAGGGCAAAGTCTACTGAGATAGAGGAGTTAGTCCATGACGGAGAAGAGTTAACAGTGGCTCAACTCCAACTTGAAGAAGTAAAAAGGGCCGATGCGGTGATATTTGAAAAGACGTCGGCCTTGCAAACAAGATTTGTCAGGCCTTTGTTCATCAAGGCTTGGATCGAGGGTCGGCCAGTAGGACGAGTCATGATTGATGGAGGCGCAATGGTCAATATAATGCCTACGTCTTTCTTCAAAAAGTTAGGTAAAAGTGAGGACAATCTTAAGCCTACCGACACGACGATGACTGATTTCACAGGAAACAGTCAACATGCAAGAGGGGTACTCACCACCGAGCTCACCGTAGGATCCAAAACCCTTCGGACGGCTTTCTTTGTAGTGGATGCCGATAGCCACTACAATTTGCTACTCGGACGTGATTGGATTCATGCAAGTGAATGCGGGTCTACATTGCACGGCAAACTGTTTCAGTGGATAGGAGAACGCGTAGAAAAAATCAGGGCCGAGGGACGGTCCCAAATGGTAGATGTTAATGTCGAGGATATCGGCCATGTGGATTGGGCCGATACTGACCCATACCAGATCTCATTTGTCTAGGTGACAGAAGAAGGAGTACGACTGGTATTGTTACAAGAAGCAACGGCAATGGTGGCTGCCGAAGAGCCACCAAACTGGTTAAAATGGAATATCAAAGATATGGAACGGAGGCTGTGAACAAGCCTCAACAAAACGAGCCAACTACGGAAGTCGGCTACTCTATCGAATCGGCTACATCGGCCGATTCGAAATCCAGCAGTCCATCAGCTGGGGCAGCTGATGAAAGTATAAATGTAGAGAATTTCGACTCGGCTAGAGTAGCCGATGAAGAAGACCTAAACAAGCTATTCGGTTCAAAAGTTAGTACACTCAAGGAAATGGCTGAGTCTAGCCAAATCTTTGTAACCGAAATAGATCCTATGGAAGAGTCTCCTATCAAGAGCGGTGAGAAGGAGATAGTTACCCAGGATCCACTACGGGAAGTAAATTTAGGATCGGAATTGAACAGACGTCCGACCTTTATCAGTGCAAGATTATCGGCTCGGCAGCAGGAGGAGCTAACTAGATTGTTGATTGAATACAAATATTGCTTCGTCTGAAATTATGAAGAAATGCCGGGGCTGAGCCGAGAGATTGTAGAGCATAGGTTGCCTATTAAAAAAGGTTATAAGCCTTATAAAAGCCGGCTCGTAAGTTTGAGCCGAGTATTGTACTATAAATTAAGAATGAAATTGAAAATCTTTTAAAGGCCGAATTTATTAGAGCGGCCCGTTACATTGATTGGGTGTCTAATATCGTACCTGTGAGGAAAAAGAATGGCAAACTTAGGGTTTGCATTGATTTTAGGAATTTAAATTTAGCAACGCCCAAAGATGAATATCCAATGCCCATAGCCCGATATGTTAGTAAATGCGGCAGCCGGTCATGAAATTTTATCTTTCATGGATGGCCACGCGGGCTATAATCAGATTTTTATCGCCGAAGACGATATATCAAAAATAGCCTTTAGATGTCCAGGGTCCATTGGGACTTTTGAATGGATAGTGATGCCATTCGGCTTAAAAAATGTCGGGGCCACATATCAAAGGGCAATGAACTTTATCTTTCATGATTGATAGGTAAAATTATGGAAGTATATATTGATGATATTGTTGTAAAATCTAAATCACCAAGTGATCATTGGGCCGACTTGGAACTTGCATTCAAGCACATTAGGAAGTATAATCTAAAAATGAATCCGATGAAATGTGCTTTCGGAGTTTCGGCAGGGAATTTCCTTGAATTTCTTGTACACCAGAAAAGAATCGAGGTAGACAAAAACAAGGCAAAGGCAATCATGAAATTGCCGCCACCAAAAAATAAGAAGGAATTACAAAGCCTTTTAGGTAAGGTAAATTATCTTCGATGCTTCATATCAAACTTAGCCGGTAGAGTAGGAGTGTTCACTCCACTGCTTCGACACAAAAATCAAGAAGAGTTTATTTGGTCTAGAGAGCAACAGGAAGCGTTTGAAAATATCAAGAAATATTTAGCTAATCCTTCAGTTCTCATGCCACCTCAACCGAGTCAACCAATGAAGTTGTATATCTCGGTTGCAGACGAGAATTTAGGATGTTTGTTAGCTCAAGAAAATTCGGACAAAGAAGAACGAGCTGTTTATTATCTTAACCGACGTTTGTTAGATGTCGAACGACATTATACGGCAATAGAAAAATTATGTCTAGCTTTATACTATACTTGCACTAAATTAAGATATTATATTTTACCGGTGGAAGTGTCAGTGGTTTGTAAAACCCATCTGATCAAGTATATGCTATCGAAGCCGATTCTGAGAGGAAGAATTGGACGATGGATGTTAGCGTTGTCTGAATTCTCTCTTAGCTATGTACCGACAAAAGCTGTAAAAGGACAAGCAATAGCAGATTTCCTGGCCAATCACCCATGTGTCGAAATCGAAGAAATAACACAAAGTTTTATTGGCTGTCAAACATGGGTATGCCATTTTGATGGATCAAAAACAGTCGAATCGGCAGGAGCCAGCGTAGTTATACAATCACCAGAAGGGTACAGTCATCAATTCGCTTTCGAGTTGGATTTCGGCTGTTCTAACAATCAAGCCGAATATGAGGCATTGATAATTGGCCTCGAAATCTTACAAGAGTTAGGGGCTCGATCCGTGAAAGCCATCGGCGATTCACAGTTAGTGATAAAACAGGTGAATGGAGAATACCGATGTGAGAATCGAAGCTTGCAAAATTATTTGAATCATACAATCGAACTCCTAAGTCGTTTTGGGGAAGTAGAGTTCGAATATGTAGCAAGAGAAGAGAATAAAAGAGCCAACGACCTAGCCCAATCGGCCTCAGGATAAAAGGAGCCGAAAAAGGGTCAAGTCAAAATAGAAAAAAGATTGTTACCATCGGTTTTCGTAAGAGAGCCGATGATCGCTCCACTTGAAGTACAGGAGGATTGGAGGAAACCCTTTGTAGAGTTCCTTAATAATCCTAATGTGCAAGTTAGTTACCAGTTACGGAAGAGGGCACTCAGCTATTGTTTATTAAATAGGCAACTCTATAAGAGGACAGCCAAGGAAGTGCTATTGAAATGTTTAGAACCCGAGGAAGCCTTGCTAGTCATGGGCGAAACTCATGAAGGTCTGTGCGGAGCACATTTAGCCGAAAAAAGACTAAGATGGACAATCCGACGCTTAGAATATTATTGGCCAACTATGCATGAAGATTGCATAAAATATGCCGGAGGATGTCAAGAGTGTCAGTTTCATAGCTCCATACAAAGGGTTCCTACTTCCGAGATGCATGCGATCATTAAACCTTGGTCTTTTCGAGGATGGGCCATGGACTTAATTGGAGAAATTTAGCCGAACTTTTCGGCTGGGCATAAGTTCTTAACAGTGGCTGTGGACTATTTTACCAAGTGGGTAGAAGCGAAGCCAACTAGATTAGCCACTCAGAAAGATATCATAGATTTTGTAGAAGATTCTATAATTCATCATTTCGGGATTCCCGAAACTATCACAACCGATCAAGGGACTATGTTCACTGGGGGCAATTTTCACGATTCATAGAGTCGAGAAAAATAAAATTACTTCATTCTTCTCCTTATTATGCTCAGGCTAATGGACAAGCCGAGGCAATAAACAAAGTTATTATAAAATTAATGAGACGGCATATAGGAGAATATCTAAGGAAATGGAATGAAAAGCTTTCTGAAGTTTTATGGGCGTGTCGAACCTCTGTAAAGACCGCTACAGGAGTCACTCCGTTCAAATTGGTTTACGGCCACGAGGCCGTAATACCGGCAGAGATAATAGTTTCCTCTTTAAGAGTCGAAAAGCAAAAAGATCTATTAGCCGAAGAATATAAAGTCTTAATGCATGAAAAATTAGACGAAGTAGATGAAACTCGGTTGTTAGCATTTGATCACATGCAAGCTCATCAGAGCCGAGTAAGACAAGCTTATAACAAAAAAGTTAAGACAAAAATTTTCTCCGTGGGAGAGTTAGTAGTAAAATTGGTATTGCCTATCGGTCGAAAAGACCGAGTATATGAAAAATGGTCCCCAAATTGGGAAGGGCCATTTCAGATACATGAAGTAACAAGGGGCAATGCATATTTTTTAAAAATATTAGAAGGAGTAGTAAATGAAAAGTCGATTAACGGGAAATACTTAAAGAAATATTATCCATCCATGTGGGATAATAATGGATGATTAGAAGGATAAAGAAATAAAAAACTATAAGTATTTCCAAACATTATATATATTACAGCCAGATATCAGAAGAAAAGATTACGAAAGAAAATTCTTGAATTGTTCCCACTCGGCCACCAAGTTAGACTGAGCAAGATCAACGGCATGTCTTATTCGCTTCATCAAGGGATGGAGTTTGTAGAATGAGAGAGCTGCTCACGGATGAACAATCCTTCATCTTGCTTAGACTGGTATTGCAAGTGGAGAGAAGTTCGGTCGTCATGCGCCCGAGCCAATGCTTTTTCGGCTTCAGCAAGTTCTTCTTTTAGAGAAGCAATACGTTGTTGAAGAGCCAATTCTTAATCTTGTAAGGCTTGATCCTATTTACTAAAGTCGGTCAAGGGAGCAGTCACGTCAGCAGCCTTTGTTTTTAGCAGACCGACTTGAGAAAAGTGAGTATCTAGAACACCTTGTTCGGAAAAGAGTGCTTGTTGCCGAACCAGGAGGGCCGAAAGATGAGTGGATAAAGCTTCGGCAAAACATCGTTCTGAAGAAGGAAGATCGGTATGATCAAGTAAATCCAAAAGGAGCGCTCCGAGCCGATCCAATTGTTCTGTATTCCGTGCTAAAAAAGGAAGACCATTACTATATAACTTTAAACATTCGGTAAACTTTTCTTGGGTGTCAGCCGAAGTAGTAGTAGAGGAGTCTTCCGCTTCATTAGATTTTGGACTCAAAGCTATCAGTTCTTGTAGAGAAAGAGCTAACATATCTTGCATCTGGGGAGGAGTCGAAGTCGTAGCTTCGGCTGGCGATCGAGATGGAGAAAAATTTTCTATTTGTCCTTCTTCTTGCTCTTCTTCTTCTCTCCTTTTCTTCTCTTCTTCTTCTCTTTCTTTCTCTCTTCCTCCTTCACTTTGTTTTTTTCTTTCCCTCTCTTTTCTGTTTTGTTTCTTCTTCTCTCCTTTTACTTTCTCATTCTTCAATTTTTTTTCGATCTTTTTCTCTTTTCTTCCCTTCTTTCTCTTTACCTGCTTGTTTTCTTTCTTCTTCTCATTTTTTATCAAGACAAGCCTCTTGTCTAGCCTGCCTTTCAGCATCAGAACTTTCTTTCCCCAGTGAGGAAGTAAGACGGATGAACAATTTGCCTTTGGAGGGCGGCTGCTCAACCGAAGGAGATAATAGGGGTGATCCAACTGAAGAATGAGAAGGCGAAGAATCTATCAGTATAGGCTGAGGAATTACCTCGGTCCGAGTTGGATCGTCTGATGGTTTAGAAGCGGACTCCACACCCTCGTCTACATCATCAACCGGCAGGAGTCCGGCCAAGAAGGTATCTTCAGTAGGCATAGGAGTACGAGTCCTAATTGTTACAGTCTTACACCGCTTGCGCTGCGGCGGACCAGTCAGTTGGTCAGAACTAATCGGCCTTTTCTCAGAATGTTGGGCCGATGAAGTAGAAGTTGGAATCGGCTGATATGAAAGATTAATAATTAGCCGAAAAGAATTATTTCAACAGGAAGAAATGTATGATGGTAAGTCGAAATGCACCATAGAAGGACAAGGCGAGGCCTCAGGTCTCTCGTCCGAATTGCTTCCTAAAGGTTCCCGTCTTTGATCAGGTGAAGATGCTTTGCCTACATAAAAAAATTATAATTAAGCACAAGGAGGAACGAGGATCGATAGCAAATATAAGACAACGCACCTTCAGTATGAATAAGTCGCCGAAGAATGGGCTGCATCATGAAAAAGAAATTTTTCTCACAAAAATCTGTCCAAGCTCTTCCGTAGCGAAAATCCGTAACTCCCGAATGATTCGGCCGAAAGCTAACCAGCTTAAAATATCGACGAAGCCGGTTACCCATGGCCGAGATTCTGTCAGCTTCAGCAGCACTCTTCGTCGGAGGACGTTCGCGAGCAGTGTTGTTGGTAAAATTTTTTGCTGGAACAGGGAGGGCTTGAATGAAGCCAAATTGCCGAGCAACAAAGTGAGGAGAATACACCTCGGTGCTAGGCGTCAGTTTGGATCTGATCTTCAAGCCGATATGTAAATCTCTGGGAGCCAGAAAAGAATACCAGACCTCGGAGTATTCACTAGCACGAGAAGAAGCCGGTTGATCTTGGATAGACTCGAACTGAGTAAGGAGCCAGGATGGCCTAGTAATACGTTCTCCAAAGATGGACCAGTGGATAGAGATACTTTTCTCCTTTTCATAAAAGACTGAAAAATATGCAGAGAGATCAATCGGCTGGCCTGAAGTAAAGGGCTCTGGACAACCGAGTGCTAAACCATATTTGTCGAAAGAAGGAGCCGAATACAAATCCAAGGGAGTTCGGCAGAAATAAGAAAAATAGATTTGAAGACACATTTGTAAAAACCATAAAACTCCGCATCCTGAGCTAATGACAACTCCTTCATCGGACGGGAGGGGTTTAATCGATTCAAAGATCTCTCGGTATACAAAAGTAAGAAAATAAATACCAAGTGCTATTTTTTTGCCGTTGGCTAAAGCAACAGCAATTGGGAGAAAATCACGGTTGATTTTCTGAGAACGGGTGCAAAAGAGGTTATGGCAAAGCCAATACAGAAGAAAAGTTGTGTGTTCCTTGCGGGTGACAGGATCAGGAGCCTGACCTACGAAACGGCGGATAAACTTAGTATACGCCAGGTCCGCTTTAGGATCAAAATGGGCCTCAAAGTCGTCGACGTCGTCGAGACAATAAGCCATCGAAAGAGTAACGCCATGAGGATGAAGACCGACTATCGCCGCCACGTCGAGCATAGTAGGAGTAAAAGGTCCTCCTCTAAAGAAAAAAGTGTGGAGGTAGTAGACCAAAAGCACAGAGCCGATGCCAAAAGCACAGAGCCGATGCCAAAAGCAGGTGGTCGACGATGGGTGGAGTTCTTGAAAGCTGGATAGCTTCATATATCCCAACTTCACGCCATGAATCAGAATAAGATGATTGGACTCGATCTAACCAGGCAATGTAAGCATCAGAAATGCTTGGCCAAGTTCGAAGACTTCTTCCAACGAATGTAGAAGTAGTCCAGGAAGACAAGTCGATGGTCTTCGCCAAGAATGGGAGGCCCTCAATCGAGAAAGGAAAATCCCCAGGAGTTGGGTCCTCCAAAAATGAAGGACCAAGAACAAGTCGAGAAGGGTCAGTTTTGATGAATGTTCGAAGAAGATTATAATCGATAGATGGAGATGAAGGAAGCGGCGGAACGGAAGCCATTTGGAGTAAGGAAGAAGGGAATAACAAATAGGGTTTACTCGGATGAAGAGAAGGTGGATGAAGAAGCCCTAGGCAGAAAGAAGAAGAGAAGCTGGGTTGCCGCGGAAAAGGAAGAAAGAAGGGATGCGAGCCGTCAGGAGATCTTCTCGGAAGTATAAATTCATGATGGTGAAAGGACAGCGCTATAAATGACCTAATTAATTCCACAGATAAGACAAAGAGAATGTCGGGAGAATTACAGCCGTCAAAAGATGAAAAGACGGCTGAGATCGAAAGGGTATAATCCTTCTTGTTAATCCCGAAATTTGGTTTTGAGTCCATATGTCACCTACCGAACAATCTTTCGGAAGCTGCCGAGGGGGCAATTGTTGACGCCTCGAAAATTGTGTTACCATATGAGACCGGCGCACAGAGAAATCACAAGAGAATGGTAAACCGGGTGTTGGAAACACGCACCAGAAGCCAAAAGACGGTTGTTGAAATCGCTTGCGGTTAAGGACGGCCAGGAGTGGTCCAAGAAAAGAGGAAATGGTCGATCATGGAAGTAACTGAAGACCTTAGGCTGATGTTATAAATAAACAGGAAACACCTAGGGAGGGGATCTTTTTTTCCTTGAGAAACAAGAAGACCATTTTTTAATTCCTGCGTTATTTCTTTTGCTTTCTAGGAGTACCCTACTTGTAATCTTCTTTTCCAACATTTACTACCTTTTTTCGGAGTTAGAATAGAATAGATTTATTTTCCTGTAAACAGTCCATTTTCACACACATATATATATATAGAACTTCCTTTCGGCTCGTCAGCCGACACAAATTATCTTGTGTGCATATTCGCTCGGCTCATTAGCCGACCCAATATTCTGTGTGTTATCTGAACTCGGCTGATCCGATCCCTCGTCAGCCGAATCGTTTGATATAGTCTAGATGTTTTACCTTTTTGCACGTATATCGAGAGGGTTTGGATCCGGTCAACGGTCAAGAAAAAACAGAGCGCAACAAATATAAATATATTATTATATAATATTTTATTTATAAATATTATTTATAAATATCTAGTAATTTATTTTATACTATTAAATATTAAATATATACTATTATATATTATATTATTACATATTTAATTATTGTATAATATATTTTAAATATATTTTATTTATAAATATAAACTATAATACTAATATATGTAATATGATAATTATTATATATCAATAATATATAATATATATATAAAAAAATATAATAGTTTTCTATTTATAACTTATTTTTTTCTTTCAACCAAACAACCGTAATGGAAAACTTTTTTTCTTTTCTACAAACCAAACGCTAGAGAGCGTAAAATTTATTTTCCTCTGAAATTTTTTTTCCACCGAAAACCTTTTTTCATAGTTTTACGTCGAACCAAACACACCCTAAGTACAAGTCGAAATCCAGCTGGTTGTTCCTTAGCCGGCTCCTATTCAATTCGAAATTAAATTAAATTTATTCGCATGTTTAATAAATATTTCAGCTCAAAATCTTAGAATCAAATACGAGTTGGGATCAGTTTACTCGTCTTTGGCTCGAAATAGTCCACATATAATACATATACATACATATATATATATAGAGATAGTTCAATTAGAATACTAGTAATAGTATATAAATAATGGTTACTATCCATTTTTTCACATTTGGATCATTGCTATTCCATCAACCCCCCATTGAACCATAAGCATCCAAATGATCAAAAGTGGACAGTAAATACTATTCACATACCAATAGTATTCTACTATTTCAACCAATTCAAATGTGGGTTTGTATGATTGACAATTTAACTTGTTGTTTGCAACTAGCTCATCGGCTCGTTAATAAACAAGTCGAACACGAGTTGGATTTTATAGCTCGATATTTTAACGAGTCAGTTCATGTTCACTTTATTTATTAAACGAGTCGAACGCGAGCTGGCGCTAGATCGCTCGTGCTTGGCTCATTGACAGCCCTATTTACATCTTACTAATCCAATAAATGAGAGTCACTCACTGATCACTTGATGTCACTAATAAAAATACTCAACTCACTAGATGGATAGGATGTAAGATATATACCACGATTAGAATGTACAAGTAACATTCTCCTCGCATCACATCTATAGGAGGGCCTAAGCACATTACAGTTCAGATTATATACAGTTAAAAATATAATAATTATAATTATATATTTTTTAAATTTAGTTAAATATAGTAAAAAAATATTATAATTGTAGTACACTGAATTTCAGTGCACCGTACCGAACTTCTACAAATGGTAGAGTTCCGGTGGAAAAATAGCATGAGAGGCTATATGTGAGGCTTCGGCCCTGTTTGAGACTTGTGCGAAGTGTTTTCGGCGCAAAAGAGACGTGAAAACGGACTTCGATAAGTTAAAACTGCAGATGTTGTAAATTCTGCATTTGGATTCCGGTATGTGAAGCTCATACCGGTACTGAAGTGATTAGTACCGGTATGTGATGAGTATACCGGAATGCCATGGTTGAACCGAAAACCCAGCTCTCGGGTTTTGCGGAATTCTCCGGAAAATACCGGAATGTCACTGTATACCGGTATGTGAAATAGGATACCGGTACGCGATGGCCGAAACAGTAAATCCAGCTCTCGGGATTCTGCGGGATTTCTGAGGTATACCGGTATGCATATGCGCATACCGGTATACAATGCCCAATTTTGGCTGGTTGAGAGTGTTAAGTGTGGAGAGGGGTATTTTGGTCTTTTCACACTCGAGGAGGTGTTTGAAAGGCAGGGAACACCCCCCTTTCTCAGTCATCTTCTTCTCCACTTCTCCTCTTCTCCTCTTCATCTTCTCCACTTTCTCTCTCTAGAGATTTCTCCAAAACTTGGAGAAAATGGTGGATTGATCTTGGAAAAAGCTTCCAAAGGAGAAAAGAAGCTTCTTGGTGCAAAGAAGGAGCTTGGGGATTTCGTGATTAAGGTTAGTACCTCACGTTTTGGGTTCAAACCTTGGATTTAATCCTTTGAAATGAGGTTTTTGGGAACCCTTGGCAATCTAAAGCACAAAATATGAGAGATTGGCCATGAAATCTAGGGTTTGGCTTGCATGCATGCAAACCCTAGGTAGATTTGGGGCTTTTGCAATGAGAGGTTCTAAAAATATTTGGACCTTCGGGGATTGCAATTGAGGTATAGGAAATCATGTTAGAACACTTGATTTCATATGTTGAGTTGAATTTAGGGTTCGTAATGAGTAACGAACCGTTTTCTTGTAGAAGCTTGGGTTGAAGCAAGAACTCAAAGCTTGGACACTTAGGAGCTTGAAGAATACGAGAATTTGGAAGCTCTTGAGGTGGGTTTGTGTTTACCGAAGTGATTAGATCACTTCCATGTCTAGGGTAAATATCCATTTAAAGATAAAATGGTATGTGTTGTGAACCCTAGAATTTGCATGTTGGCAAAAGTAAAAATCATGATAGGTTGAACAATGAGATCCTATTGCATGATGTATATTTCAAGTATAATTCAAATATTAATACTTGTTGCATGGTTGCATGTATGGTTAAACCTAGTGTTATTGAACATAGGTTGGGACATGTGAGGATTAAACCTAGTGTTATTGAACATAGGTTGGACATGTGAGATTGAAACCTAGTGTTATTGAACATAGGTTGGGACATGTGAGGATTAAACCTAGTGTTATTGAACATAGGTTGGACATGTGAGATTGAAACCTAGTGTTATTGAACATAGGTTGGGACATGTGAGGATTAAACCTAGTGTTATTGAACATAGGTTGGAACATGTGAGATTGAAACCTAGTGTCATTGAACATAGGTTTGACATGAGATTGGAACCTAGAGTCATGGAACCTAGGTTGATAATGAGAAAGTAAGCCTAGTGTTATTGAACATAGGCGAGACTTAGTGACTTGAACCTAAGGTCATGAGACTTAGGTTGGCAAGTGAAAAACGTGAACAACGGGATGTGCGACGATTTTGCTATCCCGGGTAGGCGACGATTTCGCTACCATGCCATGAGTTGGCCGTATTGAGACGGGATGTGCGACGATTTTGCTATCCTGGGTAGGCGACGATTTCGCTACCATGCCATGAGTTGGCCGTACCGACATGGGATGTGCGACGAGTTTGCTATCCCGGGTAGGCGACGATTTCGCTACCTCGCCTTGAGTTGGCGGTGTCGAGAGGGGATGTGCGACGAGGTTGCTATCCCGGGTATGCGACGAGTTCGCTACCCATGCCATGCGGTGGCCGTGTTGAGACGGGGTATGCGACGATTTTGCTATCCCGAGTATGCGACGAGTTCGCTACTCGAACTAGGAGGTGACGAGTTCACTCCTCGTATGTTGGAATAATTATGGTGAGACGGCGATTCCGAAACCATAAGTAATTGACAAGTAAATGAACTTAGTCAATGTGAGACATAGGATGAACCTAGGAGAGAATGATAAATTATATTTCATTTGGTTGCATCCTTTATGTTTATTTACAAGCATGTAAATAATTGTTGCATAGTTATATGTGATCTAACTTATGCATATGGTGTTTCTTTGGACCTGGTGGGTCGAGCTTCTCTCTTGGGTGGCCTTACCCACTGGGAACTATGTTTATAGTTCTCACCCCACATTTTCCAGGTCCTTCCGCGAGTGAGGCGGCGGAGCGTGGCAAGGGTTTAGCTCTCTAGATAGCGGCCCTTCTATTTTGGTGACACATAGAGTGTACCCCTAGTTTTGGACTACGACAGCATATGGAATTTTCATTTTATGTATGAAATTGTATATTCCATCGTTTTGGAACATAGTGTATGGAACGAAAAAGAAAGAAAATAAAAATTTGCA
Source organism: Puya raimondii (assembly GCA_016920855.1). NCBI lineage: Eukaryota > Viridiplantae > Streptophyta > Magnoliopsida > Poales > Bromeliaceae > Puya > Puya raimondii. The sequence continues at coordinate 208,502,093 of JABWPP010000050.1, read as the reverse complement.
CATGTATATTGTGCCATGTGATGTAATAGAAGTAGAACTTCTTTATGTTGATGCTTTCCTTGTGTAACTCTTGTACTCCGTTCCTAGTTGGAACATTGTGGATAAGCTTGTGTTGTGACGCCTTGGGCGGATAGAAAGGACTCTATCCGTTCGGCGGGTCTGGTGCATGCGCCCGTGCGGTTATCCTTTCCACCTAGTTGGTGTTTAAGGCCCGGCGGGGCGTGACAATAATAATAAATAATTTATTTGTTTTTATGCAATTGGTACATGTTTGTATATTGGGGTCGTTTGGTTCAAGATTTGTAACACTCTAAGAATGTTTATATTTTATATTTGGAATTATAAGTTTCTTATTAACTTAACAAGCCATTTGGATTGAGAGATTGTTAATTAATACCTATTGTATTCTCCTTAATGGACTATTAATAATTCCCATCAAGCATGAAAAAGTAAGAATACCTTCTAACTCATAATAATCTAGTATTCATGCCACCTAGGAATCTACTACCAACACTCTTTACAACTATCCAACTTAAATTGAATGGCAAAAATTTGAATATTTTAAATAGAAAATATGAAGAATACCTGAATATATTACAAACCTGAACCAAAAGGGCCTACAAGAGAATGAGATTACCTCTAAATTTTAAAAAAAAATTTGTTTAAAAGATGATTAGGCAGGTAAGCTTACCTCTAATTTAAAATTTACATTCTCTGATTCGTGTAGTTGAAACTGCGATGAGTTTGTATGTTGCGTCAAATTGCTACAATCTAGCCTCTTTGTGCAGTTCTAATTATAGCAGTCGAATTCAAATGTGTTGGGAATCCTGTCACGCCCCGGATTACTCGTTTCCCCGAGCTCGCCAACAGATCCGCCGTATACATAGACATTTCTATGTATACGAAGCGATAGCTAACCTGTAAACAAACATACAAGCAACTACAAGAGATATAGAGCTGAGATAAAACATACTAAAAGAACCATAGCCACCTGTACATATAGAACCCAAAAAAATACAATAGTCCCTCCAAAACCAAAATAGGGACAAATCCACAGTATATGTACATGGCTCAACTCAAAAGAGACTATCTCCAGTAGGGTCCTCCTCTAGGAACAACAGGGACAGGTAGGGATCTAGCTCGCGACTCCCTTACCTCGATCCGCAGGAACAAGAGCAGCAGCCGCAACAGACGAAGGCTCTGCAAGAAAAAGTGGCAACAATGGGTGTGAGAACTACTATCAAAAGAAGTAGTCCTCAGCGGGTACCAATACCGACCTCAACGGTCCACCCTTTAAGTTTACGAGACTAACAGTATAGCTGGTAGGTAAAGAACAATAAGGTAAGCTGGAATAAACTCTACAGCTGAAATGCCACTACCCTACCACTATCCAAGTCAACTCTCAAGTAAGCATCACCAAAGTGAAAAGTCACCCTTGACCCAATCTATCGAAACCGTCCAAACAGGCTCGTCGAGCCAACTGCCTAGCCACACCGCACACTACCAAAAAGAGTAGCCGGTCCAAAATCAGATCCAACTAATCTGCAGCGACATCAACGCAAGAGAGGCCTCACTCCGGAGCGGCACTCGGGGGAGCTACCCAACCGAGTTAGTACGCGTATCTCTGTCGAGCACAATCAGGCTCCGGCAGGCTAAATCAAATGGAAAGGGGTCAAAATGGGTCAAAGACTCCAAGCTCACGTGCCCTCAGCACAAACAGAAGCTAAAACAAGAGTCTGGGTCCACCGTCAACCCCGACGGCACCCGGTAATACAAAACAGCCTAACCCTGCTGTAAAAACAAGCTCGGCATCCCAGCACAAGCGTAAACTCGCCCTACAACAAACTAAGTTTCCAATTCGCACTAACAGCGGTGATACAAGAATAGAAACGGCTCCTAGAGCTAAATCTGATAATAGTTCGAAAAGTGACGGTTGTAGGTTCACGAGTTTTCTCCTAAGTCAATTCCCAGTTCAGCATGTAAAGTCATGTCTATAAATTATCAATTTATGCTCCAAATTCAGATTTCATATAAATACATGCAAATTCATGAATTCGAGCTACTAAACATGATTAAACAGATAATAAAACAGCATGCTGCACTCTCTACAACTTAGGAGGAAATCCGGCGATTTCGGTAACATTAACCCACCTCAAATGCTATCCAACTAAGGCTAGGAGTCGAGTGGAAGGCCTCCAAACAACACCGGCTGAAATCGGGCTCAAAACTACAACCTCGAGATTCGGACCCACCTGCTCAAGTTCTGGACGCCCAGAACATCAGCCCAGAACTGCAGCCTGGCAGCACGACCAACATGAATTCAACAAGCGATAAAATCCAAATCCTAAGTCCAAATATAGTGAAACTTTGCCCAACTCACCAGCAGGGGTTCAAGAACAAACCCTCCAAATTTCAGCCAAAACGGAGCTCGACTCGATGTCCAAAATGCCTAAACACTGATTCGGATCCACATCTGGACCCTCCTGCACATGCATCCAGAAGTTCCAGCAACTAAGCAAACAGCACATTAAGCATGAATTCAGGGATTCCAACGAATTTAGCCCATGAAAAAGGGTCACAAACCTCTCAAAAACAGTGATGTAACAATCCAAAACCTCTCCAAAGATTCTCACAAAGATCTGGATCAAAATCCAAGAAATCCATCAATGACCCAAAAATTCAGCACTTAAGCTAATTACTCAAAATCTGAGCTATAACTCACCTTTAAATCCTCAAATCAGGTGGAAGGAACCTCCAAACCAGCAAGGAATGAGGAAGAACCAATCTTCACTTCGAAATTCCAGCTCCCAAGAGATTTGGATCCATAAGATCAAAGGAAAACCCAAGTTTCAGCTCAAGAACATAAGGGGTCCAGTAAAACAGTAACTGTAGCTTACATACCTGTCCAAATAGTGATTGGAAGGATTCCACGTCTTCCTCTACGAGTCCTCTATCCAACAAACTATGTTTTGTTGGATTTGGACACTCCCACACTGCACACGAGCAAGAACACCACCGGTCGACGTTGTAGTTCTGCAGAAATCCAGGGTCTTCAATGGAGAAAGGTGGAATTTGGGAGGAATTGGAGGGCTATCCTAGCAAAATTCCAGCTTTACCATGAAGAGGGGAGAAAGAACCTCAGGGGAGGTCGTCCACATCTTTTATAGACTTTCGGGGTGCTGCGCCCCAAGAACAAAATACATCTAACCTGTCCCTCAGCAGGAAAATAGACTTTCGGGCGCCCGGAACCCAAGAAGTGGGCGCCCAATTCATCAACCAGCACAAGTCCAGAACATCGGACTCTCCGCCCGCGGTCCGGTGCGCCCTAACCTGGTCCGGCGGAGTTCACCAACCAACCACCACGTGTCAAACAGATCGATATTCACGAGGTAGGATTTCCGGATTCACTTTCCGGGCGCCCGATCCTGGATCCGAAATGACTTAGCAGTTTTAGCAAATGAGCACTCGACATTTGGGCGCCCAAAACATAACTTTCGGGCGCCCTAAAGCTCTAAGCGCCCAAAACTTCAGTTTTGGCTTACTTCGGTGCTCCGAGTCCGTTTTCGCGTCTATTTGACGCCGAAACGACTCCGACTTATCTCGACCTTCTCCAGAAGCGTCGAACAGTCTAGGATACTGCAGTCATTCCGTCAGTTAGGCCCCAGGGGTACTACATCCTTCCCCCCTACGGAAAGTTTCGCCCTCGAAACTTAAACTCATACCTCAAGAAGGCAGCTCGAAAAGGTAGGGATAGGATTCCCGCATCACCGTCTCCGGCTCCCAAGTCGCCTCACGCTCCTCGTGATTACTCCACTGCACTTTCACGTACGGTATGACTCGGTTGCGCAATTCTTTCGTCTCGCTAGCAAGAATCCGCACCGGTCGCTCCTCATACTGCAGGTCCTCAGCCAACTCAAGTGGAGTGAAGTAAATCACGTGGAAGGGGTCTAACACATATCTCCTCAGGGCCGAGACATGAAACACGTCGTGGACTCCAGAAAGTCGCGGTGGAAGGGTAATCCTATACGCTACCGGCCTCACTCGCTCTAACACCTCGAACGGGCCAACAAACCGTGGACTGAGCTTTCCACGAACTCCAAAACGGCGAATTCCTCTGGACGGCGAGACTTTTAGAAACACATGATCTCCAATCTGGAACTCCAAGTCTCGTCTCCTAGTATCCGCATAGCTCCTCTGTCGACTCTGGGCGGTCTCAAGACGTCGTCGAACCATCTTGACCTTCTCTTTCGCTTCCAACAGGATATCGGGACCCAAAGTCTTCCTCTCACCCACATCACTCCAATGCAAGGGCGAACGACACTTGCGTCCATACAATGCCTCAAACTGAGCCATCTGGATGCTCGCTTGATAGCTATTGTAACTCAACCAGTCCTAAGTGTCGATGCCACCCTCCACTAAAGTCTAGGATACATGCCCTCAACATGTCCTCCAAAGTCTGAATGGTCCGCTCAGACTGACCATCTGTCTGTGGATGAAAAGCCGTGCTAAACTGTGCTGTCTGTAGACTCCTCCAAAACTGTGAGACGAACCGTGTGTCTCGATCAGACACAATCGAGGTAGGCACTCCATGCAGTCTCACTACCTCGTCCAAATATAACTGAGCGAGTCTGTCCCTGGACCAAGTAGTCTGCACTGGTAAGAAGTGAGCAGATTTGGTCAGTCTGTCCATTATCACCCAAATGGCGTCGAAACCAGCCTGCGTCCTCGGTAATCCCACGACAAAGTCCATGGCGATCTGGTCCCACTTCCACTCGGGTATTGGGAGACTCTGAAGCTTGCCAGCAGGTACTCGGTGCTCCGCCTTTACCTGTTGACAAGTCAAACACTGAGCCACAAATCTCCTAATATGCCGCTTCATTCCATTCCACCAGAAGTGTGCCTTCAAGTCCTTATACATCTTGGTTCCACCGGGGTGAACCGTATAAGGCGAATAATGAGCCTCTCTCAAAATCTCCTCTCGGATCTCAGAATCCATAGGCACACACAGTTGGTCCCTGTACCGTAGTACTCCCGAACTGTCAACACCAAAATCCCCTGTCTGCCCGCTGGCAATCTGATCTCGAATCCTCATCAAATAGGGGTCCGCACTCTGTTTCTCTCGGATCCTATCCAACAGAGTGGGTTGCAAAACCAAAGGCATAAGTTTTGCAGTAACCCCAGGGGATACCACCTCAAGCTCAAGCCGCCTCAACTCCTCGAGTAACGGCGCCTGCTGAGTGATCAACATACTAAGGCTCTGCACTGATCTCCTGCTCAACGCATCTGCCACTACATTCGCCTTGCCGGGGTGATACTGGATGATAATATCATAATCCTTCAACAACTCTAACCACCGGCGTTGCCTCAGGTTCAATTTCTTCTGAGTGAACAGATACTTGAGACTTTTATGATCCGTAAAAATCTCACAGTGCTCACCATACAAGTAATGCCGCCATAGCTTCAGTGCAAACACTACAGCTGCCAGCTCCAAATCATGCGTTGGATAATTCTTCTCATAATCCTTCAATTGCCGGGAGGCATAGGCAATTACCCTACCATGCTGCATCAGCACACATCCCAAGTCACTGTGTGATGCACACTATAAATCACGAATCCTTCCCCCATAACTGGAAGGGTAAGGATGGGAGCAGAACTCAGTCTCTCCTTCAGCTCCTCAAAGCTACGCTGGCACTCAGCACTCCAAACAAATCTAATCCATTTTCTCGTCAGACGAGTGAGGGGTGTGAGCTTCGCAAAGCCTTCCACAAATCGACGGTAATATCTAGCTAACCCGAGAAAACTCCTCACCTCGGTAACCGTCGTCGGTCTGGGCCAATCCCGCACAGTCTCAATCTTCTGCGGGTCCACCGCCACTCCAGTGGCTGAAATCACATGGCCCAAGAGAGCTACCTCTCGAAGCCAGAACTCGCACTTCTTCAACTTGGCATACAACTTCTTCTCCCTCAGAAGTTGCAGCACAATCCTCAAGTGCTCCTCATGCTCCGTATCACTCCGAGAGTAGATCAGGATATCATCAATAAACACCACCACAAACCGGTCCAAGAACGGCTTAAACACTCGATTCATCAAATCCATAAACGCGGCAGGGGCATTAGTCAATCCAAACGGCATCACCGTAAACTCATAATGCCCGTACCGGGTCCTAAAAGCCGTCTTGGGAATATCCTCGGCCTTCACCTTCAATTGGTGGTAACCGGACTGCAAATCAATCTTCGAGAAGACACAAGATCCTTGCAGCTGATCAAACAGATCATCAATGCGCGGCAAAGGATACCTGTTCTTGATGGTCACTTTATTCAACTCTCGATAATCCACACAAAGTCTAAGTGAACCATCCTTCTTCTTCATGAATAACACCGGCGCTCGACATCTGGGCGCCCAAAACATAACTTCCGGGCGCCCTAAAGCTCTAAGCGCCCAAAACTTTAGTTTTGGCTTACTTCGGTGCTCCGAGTCCGTTTTCGCGTCTATTTGACGCCGAAACGACTCCGACTTGTCTCGACCTTCTCCAGAAGCATCGAACAGTCTAGGATACTGCAGTCATTCCGTCAGTTAGGCCCTAGAGGTACTACAAATCCGGTACTCGCCCCGGTACCGGATCTCGAGAATCTGCAACCCTCTCCGATACCGACTGCTGTTGCTCCGGTATCGATTGTTGGGATTCCGCAACGGAAGCGTCAAATCAAATTTTTACCAAAAACCCGTCTCCTCAGCAAAAGCTGATACAATCATAAAAGAGAGAAAAACCAAACAGAAAATATATAGATAAAATAAGATTCATTAAATAAGAGAAGATTACACCTGACTCCTCTTCTACACATAGTAGCTTCAACCCGAGCTCTCTTTTTGAATCTCTCCTACCCTTCTCTCGTCTTCTATAAACCCAAAAGAAGACTTCTCTCGGTGTATGCACCTATGCACTAGGTGCATACAACCATGGCTCTCTCTCTCTCCTGGTACGGTTCTACCCAAGAGGGTTTCTCTCTCCCGTACTCTCTTCACAAAAGGGTACTCCAAAGCGCTATATATAAAGCTCCACCCAAAACGTACCCCAATCCTAGTATAATTAGGATTTCTACTCCAATAAATATTTAAATCTATATTTAATTATCTCCAATAGATCTAAATATTTATCCTAATCTAGTTAGATTTCTACTCTAATTAATATTTAAATCTTAATATATCTCCAATAGATTTAAATATTAATTCTTATCCAACTAGAAAATAATTACAAATCTAACCAAATCCTAACAAAATGCATCAAACCAAATAATGTATTTGGATTTATATGAAGTTAGAACTGCAGTCCAGCTAGAATCGCATTCAAACAAGCAGCCTCTTATTGTTATTATTCTATAATTATATTATCTAAAATTTTATTTTTTTCACTAGCTGCAATCAATAGATAGTTTTCTTTCTGCTGATAAAAGTAAAATAAGGAAAAAATATAAAGTAGCCAAATTATTTAGTTTATATTCTTACTTGTCAAGCGGCATTTTAACACACAACTACTTGGAGAGATCTTCCTTTTACAGTACCATAATAGCAACAAACCATTGATCACCCTATTTCTTCATAGGAGCATAATATATATTTTCTTGCTAATCTTTATCCTATCCTTTGCTACATCTAGTAGGTAGATCTGAAAGGCTTGTAGGACTTGAGGTCTAGAACAACCCCTGCGATCGACCCGCACGCGGCAGCAATCGACACGATAAGGCATGCTATGCTGAGCATCTGTAGGCCGATCCACGGCGCACTCCACTGCTTGATCTTTTTCTGAGCAATGTACATCTCGATGGGGAAGTAAACAGTGAGGGGCCAGAAACCAAATGCACCGAGGATGCCGACGACATCGTTGAAGAAGGGCATGAGCATGGAAATGACGGTGGTGAGAACGACAAAAGCCGTCCGCCACGTTAACCGGAAGAGGTTGAGCTTGTATGTCCGTCCTGGCACGGGCCTGGCCTCGTATTCACGGGTGATGAACTCGCTCTTGGACCATCTTTGAGTGGCCCACTTCTCGACGAAGGCGAATAAAGGCTGGCAGTACACCTGCATATATATTTTTCGTGCCAGTTTGAAAGTGAGAAGTTAAGATCAGTATATCATCTGAGCGCAAATTCGAGTGATATATATTGAGATTGAGGGCAATTTAAATCATAACTAGAATTTAAAGATGGATGGCCTAGAGCCTACTCTACTTCGGGTTGAAAAGTGAAATCCATATGCGAAACTAAGATACCGAAAGAGAGTATATATGCCTGGTAGGCTCCGACGAGGTGGATGACGATAGCAAGATTGGCAATGTCGAGGAGCCAGTAAGGATTGTAGAATCCGAAACCTGTTAACAAGTTACCGGGTGCGTCATCTCCGAATGCCGCATAGCCCATGCACCCGCATAGGAGATAGAAGATGGTGGTGACTGCAATGCTCAACAGGGTGGCCTTCTTCATGGTCTCGTTCTCAGCTGGTGGAGATTTTATTGTGTCCTTAAAAACGAGCAAAGAAAAAAAATTAAATAAATTAGCTATCGAATCAGTTGGAGATTATCTAACACCCAAAGTTTTTTTTTTAAGAGAGAAAAATAGAATGCTGTCCGTTTCATTCACATTTTTTAAAAAAATAATAAATTTAGCTAAAATATGAAGTAAATAGATTTCAAACTTAAAACCTTAAATACTAACCAGCAAACTTTATGTCACTTGCATTAAGAACAATCAATTATCTAACACCCAAAGTTACGAGCGTCAACTGGCCACGCAGGACTTGGGTGGCAGGGTAATACTAGTAGGAAGCCCACCCATAGGCTGGTTTGGCCCGAAACACATGGCTTGGACCGAACTTATCATTTTTGCTTTCCTTTCGCTTCAGCTTTTATTTGTAACTAGTTTAGTGACCCGTGCGATGCGGCGGGTAGGTATATTATAATATTTTAAAATTTATTCTATAAGTTATTTTGTAGAGAGTAGAACACATTTACTTTAAAAGTTTTAGTAATTTTAAACTATATTGAAAAGTATGAAGAATATTTTTTTTGAATATTCTAATTTTTAACACTGAAGCATCACGATAGGTATCAAACCACATCTATTTCCGAGAACTTTATATAAATGTCTTATTATATAGGTAGTGACGTGTAGGTTTAATAAAAAATAATAGAAAATATATTTAGCAAACAAATTCCAACATATCCATTATATTTCGCTAAGTATAGCGTTAGGCTGCGTAATAATCAATCATTTCAAAAATTCTAAACCCTAATATAAACAAATCCATCAAAATTTTCAACACAATCAAATCATTATATAATGGAGACAATATGATTTGTAAACAAAAATAAACATAAAAATTTATAACATAGTAACCAAAATAATGAAAACAAATATTAAAAATATATAGAAATTCTAAAAAAAATTATCTCAAATTGGAAGAGTCGAATCCCACGTAATTAAAAATATACTATACAGTAGAAAAATCTAAGTAAACAAACAAAGCATCAAATTCAAATCAAAGAAGAATCTGTCAAATATGGTTAATCATTGCAGGCAGATGCGGAATATTTCCTTGAGACAAAATAAATAGTATTTAGTATATCATTTCTTATTCATCCAAAATGAGTATGAGTGCAACCCTTTATATAGACTTTAAAATGACCTTTCATATAGATGACTTTTCATTTTCTTCTATTAATATATATGATATAGACTCTAAAATGACCTTTCATATTCTAAAATGACTTTTTATTTTATTCTATTAATATATATGACTCTTCATATTCCAAGCTTTTTAAATGAAATTTTTTTTCAATTAATTAAAAGAAATAAAAAAATTAATGGGACCCACACCCCAAATTAAGGGGGGTTGCGCCACATCAGCTTAAGGATATGAGAATTCATAGGTTTATATAGATATAGATTACTGACTTAGAATTAGCAGTTATTTTTATGAAGTATCTTATAGAACTTATCTGAATAATGGGCTATTTTGAATTGACTCTCGAAACTTTTGAAATTCTAATTTTATTATCCAACCTTTAACGACACTTTGACTTCAAAGTTTAAGTTAATTATTTTTACGTTAATAAATTTATAATTGTGAGAATTGTATGAATTATACTTACAAAATCTGTAAATATAGACGATTACAGATAAACGACATATTCAAAATTTGAAGTCAAAGTATCGTTGACTAACTCAAATCAAACAAATTCAAAGATTTGATAGTAAAATAAAATTTTTGAAAGCTTGTATAGTCGACTCAAAATTGCCTATAGTACAGGTAAGTTTTGTATTTCTTTTACCTGTTTCTAATTCAAAGGCACCAACATATGCTTAACAAATAAATTTAAAGAGATGCTATATATATGCCACAGAAAGGATGTATGATTTACACTTCCATCCTAGAATTTTAAAACTCTTTGAATCTTTAGTATTAAAAAAAAAGACAAAATAAAAACCTAATATGAAACCTTTAATGAAAAATGTGTAAGATTTACATTCTCTTTTAGAGCGTACCACTAGCTTGCTCTTACTTAATGTTGTCTTGTGATGGAAGTAGCAACAAGCTTCGAAGCATCATAAGAAATATCAAGAAAATACTGCAACTTAAAGCTATTAGAAAGAATATCATACATTGTAGATCATCACCGACCGTCCCTAGCGCAAGTGGCAAAGGGCTTGGTGGTTGGTATCCGAGATCCCGAGTTCGAATCCTAGTTGATTCACATTTCCAGCTAAGTTTATTTCTAAAAGAAATAAACGAAACGGGTAGCATGCTATCTTTCTCTCAAAAAAATATATTGTAGATCATCTAGCCAAATGCACTGTGGTTGGAATACCTGAATTTCAATAAGGATAATGGAATATGAGTAGGCAAAAGCAATATCCCCAAGAGCTTGAAGATTCCTCCATACTTTTTGTGTGGCTGTCACAGTTCCTGCTTTGGTTACGGTCCCTATGCTGATGCCCATAAGATTACCGTGAATTTTTCCGTTCTCTGCAAGATCAAGATTTTACAAACCTATTAGAAAAGGATTAATTAAATTATTTGTACTCAATCTTTGCCCGAGTTTTCATTTTAGACTCCAATCTTTTATTTTTGGATTAATTTCATATGTATTCTTATAATGATGTTGCATTTGTAGATATGTCTCTTCACAATTTATCATAAAAAATATTCTCATTGACCTACGATATGTACAAATATATTCCTAGACCAGTTATAATTATTGTAACCTTTTATCTCTCACCTATCAGAGTTAGGAGCTTTGCGGGATTCGAACTCATGATCTTCTATTCTGAAATCATATCAAATTATATGGAACAATTGTTTATCTCGAAATACTTAAGTTATCAGAGAATGACATTTATATATTTTATTTTCGACAGTCTCTCCCTCTTCTCTTCGCCTCTGTTTTTCCTCTCCCTCTTCCTCTTCTAGAGCCATTGTACAAGGACACATACATTGACATTGAACCCCAAAACGGTTGAGATTTTGCCGAGCATCTATGTGAGACCCCTGGAGGAAAAGTCCTATATATGAGATATAATAGGACTAAATATCTTAACCCGGCTATAGCATTTCGGGCGGTAACTAGGGCCAAGAGATTAAAAGAGTTAAGCGTGCTAGGGTTAGAGTTGTCCTAGGATAGGTAACCCCCTGGGAACTAGGGCGTCACAGTTGGTATCACAGTTAATTACTAGCCGGAAGTGTGAGATAAGTCTCGGCTAAGCCAGGGTTATACAGCGAGCAGAGCGAGGCTCTCTGGCTGATGACTGTTGTGGGTGGAGTGCGGCTCACCACAAGGTCGGCTAAGGCTAGAGAGACGAGCCTCACATCACCCGGTACTTGTAAGTGTACTTGAGCCTGACGATGACGTCAGGGCTTAAAAAGGGAGAGAATGTGAGACCCCTGGATTTGGAAAAATTATATATATAAGATATAATAGGACTAAATATCTTAACCCGGCTATAAAATTTTGGGCGGTAGCTAGTCCCAAGAGATTAAGAGAGTTAAGCATGCTAGGGCTAGAGTAGTCCTAGGATGGGTGACCCCCTGGGAAGTGGGGCGTCACAATCTAGCTCTAAACAAGATCTGGGATGGATGAGCTGAACAAGATCAGGATAGACGATCGAGCTAACTCACGGACTCGAAAGACATCATGATCCAGACAGAGATCAACTACTAGCTGGGATAGTTAGGCGGAGAGGCATCCACATCGGTAGTGGTGGAATTATGACGTAGGCCCGAATCAACGAGGGATGAGAAGTATAATGGTCATTTATCGACAAAAAAAGAAAAAAAAAAGAATCCAACCTTCGATCATGACTCAATCTAACCTGTCCTCCTGCTATTTCGAACATGACTCAGCCCAACCTGACCTCCCACCTCAAGACAGGATGTTGGCCTCTTTAAGCCAATACTGCATTCTTTGTGGAGTCGAAATTGAGACAGTCAATCACCTTCTCATGAGATGTTTGTATTGTTGGTACTTGCTAACGCTATTTGCTACGAACCAATGAGTGAGATGGATGTCAGAACATATTGGGAACGGGTAGGAAAAAAGGGCCTTTCCAGACTGCTACAAGTAGGCTTGAGTGTTTTGGAGCATGCTGATGGTCAGTTTAGGGAAAGAAATGACGTGATCTTTAGAAACTATTGTTCGGATTCGATGCTAGTCGTTGGAAAAATCCATAGTTTACTGAGATAGTGGGGGAATTTCTGCAGGGCTAGATGATCCCATCGGAAGATTTTTGCTTGGCTAGGATTGGTTGGTCTTCCAACTTCTTTTTTGTTGTTTTTCTGTTCATTTGTCTTTTTTCTAAGGCCGGGTTGCTTTACTATTATAATTATATTTATTTTCTAAATAAATGAAGCAGATAGCGTATTATCTTTTTCTTCCAGAAAAAAAAGCTTTTTGTAAGCATCAAATCAGAAACATACCAGCAACCTTGGCGATGCCTAAGCTAAGCCCAACAGTGGAATAGGTGAAGGACATCACCGCTGCCACAATGGAGAGCCACCACACCTGATCAAAATCTGGGATCTGAGAAAATATTATCTCTGTGATCCCAAAAATGATCATGTACATATTGCTCGACATGTGACATGGGTCCTTTCCCCCACTAGCATGAAAGCAATTGGACCTCTTTATTGCCCTACAAACATTGCACCATAATTGGTATTAACACAAGCAAGCTTTAATCCCGTGCCATGCGGTTTCAGAAAAGAAAAAAAATCATGAACAAATTTAAAGATTAGGTTTAGTCATATGAGTAGATTTGAGCGTCTTTATCTATTTTCGATGATGGCGCATTGAATAAATGATCGTTATTGTTAGACTTGATCTTAATTAGTCAATGTCCATATGATTCAATTTTTATAATTTTTCGACATAATCTATTTTATGTTGGAGTGGTCTCAAAATGAGTTGCTGAGAGTGAAAATTTTATAAAAACAATGGTATAATTTTTCTAATTTTCACCTAGAAGATACTGATCTAAATTTTTTTTTTATTAAAATTTTACTGATTTAAAATGTTTTAAATCATTAGAATTACAAATCCTTACATTAATCCTTATAATTACTATCGACCGTCCCTAAAGCAAGCGGTAAAAGACTTGATGGTTGGTATATGAGGTTCCAAGTCCGAAGTCTAATTAGTTGCTTCATATTTTCATCCAAATATAGTTCAAAAAAATAAAGAAGAATGAAGCAGACAACATGCTGCTGCCTTTCTATAAAACAAAAAAAAATCCTGAAAATTACTACTTTTGCAACATTTTAGTCATTAAATAAATGATGTTGAAGAAAAATAACGAACGCTGAATATCAAATACTTCAAATAATATAAATCATGTCTAATATACCAATTATTAATTTGAAAACTTCATCGATCATCAAAGATAAAGTAAAAATAGGAATTAATGCATGCTTCTAGGAGAAGTCCAACTAACTCGACTCAAAATGTAGAATACGAATATATATATTATATATATATATATATATATATATATATATATATATATATATACTATTGTACGATTATTGATAAAGGATCAAAGTAAGGAGTACTATAGAACTCACGTCATGCTGATTGAAGCTGCTATAGTGTACCCAATAGCTACACCAAGTAGGTTTACATACTGAATTGCTCCACAGATTTTCACCTTTACTCCACCTGCACAAAAATTGCATATTGAATATAATTTTCCTCTCGAGAGTAAATATTAATTCTTGTCTATATGTATGGATCGCGCGCACCTAAGTTGGCCCTCACAGCATCCATGTAAGTGTAATTCCTCCGTCCGGTGACAGGATCACCGGTCCGGTAACAGTCGCAGAGGAGGTTGGAGGTGTAGTAGATTACGAAGGCGAAGAGGATCATGACGGCCGGCCCGGCGATCCAGCCCAGTTGTCCTATGGCCCATGCAAGGGACAGCACTCCTGAACCTATCACTGCTGTGATTATGTGTGAGGTGGCTGTCCATACAGTACCTGCCAAAGTAATTGGTTGTGTTCTTTAGACTTTGTGGTATTTGAGTAAGAAATTAACACATTGAGGGATCATCAACTTTACTTGTTGAGTAAAAATTATTGAATTATCCTATAAGTTCCCGACAAAAGTAATTGTTTAATATAATACCAGAGGTACTTCTAGTAGTTATGTTAACTCCTCCTGTAGTCAAAATCCACTCAACGTACTATGAAGATAACTGTCGAGTACATAAATAATAAAAAAGAACATTCTCTAGTAGTTTAAGATTAGAAATAAAAAATAGTTATGTCACAAAAATCTAGATAATTTTTGGAAAATGTTCCGATAGTGGGGGCTATTATGACTTCAAGAAGAGATGCAACATGCGAAATAAAAATTATATCCAAATCTTTTTGTCGAGCAATGTTTAATTTAAAAACTTCAGGTGAACTCACGACATTCTTAAAATCATCAAGCATCAAGCTAGCTAGCGAACATGCATTCATTAAGTCTTAATATGCATAAATTTGTTTTAAAGGATAAATTCTAGCTAGGGGATAATTTTTTTCATCAGTTATCACCCCATATACTAGCTAGCTAATAGAGAAAAAGTTAGTTTGGTATTTACTTTATATTTCAGAAATATAGTTGGAATGGTTATTTTAAAAAATATACTGGTGATATATATATAGAGTGAAGATAGAATAATATTGATAGTATTGTAATAGTGTTTAATTACTATTAACTTTTTGACCATTGAATATCTAAGATTTAGTGGGGGTTGGTTGAATAGCAAAAAATTGATAGTTAATCTATGTATCACGGACGCGGGGTTTCCCCCGCGCGTCCGCGTCCGACTCGCGTCGGACGCGTACGGGGCATGGACGCGCGTGTGACGCGCGTCCATGCCGCGTCAACTTTGTTAATTAGGATAAAAAAAAAACTTTGTTAATTAGGAATCGGGAAAATTTGTTAATTAGGAATCGGAAAAGTTTGTTAATTAATTCCTAATTAGTTAAGATACTTAATATTGCCGCATCATAATAAATTAATTAAAAAATATATAATTTGAAAAAAAGTATCATACAATTTTAGAAAAAAATATAATTAAAAAATTATATAGTCCTATTCCTAATAAAAAATTATCTAATTCTACTCTTAACACACAAAAAAAAATTATTGATCTCATCTTTGATCTTGCTGAACATTTTGGCTTTTTTTGGATGATCTAAATAAATTATATTTAGTGGAGAATTTTAATTTTAAAAGTATTATATTAACTTTCATTCTAAAATATAGTTTTGTTTGCAAAATTAGTATATTATCTATAATGAATATGTATTATTATACTGAAAAAAGTTATATTTTATTAGCCGTGTCTGAGCCGTGTCCGTGTCCTTATATTTTGAGCTTTGCCGAGTCGCCGTGTCCGAGTCGTGTCGTGTCCCGTGTCCCGTGTCCGTGACACATAGTAGTTAATTAATACTATTCATATATTATCAATAGTATACTAAGTGATCTATATCTCTCTCACTGTATATATATATATATATATATATATAACAATGAGATAAGTGAAAATAATGAGATAGTAAGTACTTCTTGGTTCCAATAGATTATCTGGTATTGATCAGAATAACTATTTTTTCTTGTTTAATTTTTCTTTTTGAAGTATTTGTTGGAATATGCATGGAGATAACTTATTTTATTTTATTTTATTTTCTTCTCTTTTTAGTTGTCCTTATCTGCTTGTGAATTCCCCAGCCAAACACCGTGTATGTACGAAATTAATATGCTTCAAAACTTAATCAGTATGTAAAAGATAATTGAGTATAAGGACGGCAAGAAAGAGAGTTCATATATAATACTCACCTGTTCGTTTGAGGCGGTCATCATCATCAAAACATTTCGAATATCCCGGAGGATTGCTGGCTGCGGCATCAACATGAGGTTTCGGCTGCGTTTCGACTTGCAGATATACTCTCATATCACGGTTCTCATCGAACTATGCCAGAATAGTCATACCATGCAACATAATTAATAATATTCCACTACTTGGTTATTAGTACTGAACAAAAAAAAAAAGCCTAACTAAGCCAAATCCTAACTATTTTAAGTATAACTTATTCTGACTTACACCGACCGTCCCTAGCGCAAATGGCAAAGGGCTTGGTGGTTGGTACTCGAGGTTCTGAGTTCGAATCCTAGTTAATTTACATTTCTAGCTAAGTTTATTTTTATAAGAAATAAGCGAAGCGGATAGCGTGCTACCTTTTTTTTATCATTAATTCTAGGAGGAAGGGTACGGCTTCTGGGAAGCATGATGATTGATCTGTTACCTACTTGGTTTCACAAAAGCACCTTTGCTGCAGTAGAAAAGATTAAGAAAAGAGAAAGTAAGAGAGAGAGAGAGAGAGAGGGAGGAGTGGGGAGGGGAATTAATGAGATGTGCCCCTCTCCAAAATTTGTAGGAGCCTTTTTATAAAGAGATCGAGTGATGAAGGGGGGTAACTCATGAGTGGGAATGAGAGGATAATTCCTTAGCCTTTTCGCCCGTAAAAGTGACGATCGAACGTGCTACACGCTGTCTCCTGTATGCCCCGATAAACATAGGCAATTGCGCATGATTAGTCCCTTAAAATAAATGTTGATTGGTAATAGTAAATATTAATAGAGCAGATTTTCAGAGACTTAGAAAAGTTTTGGCCAATATTTTTGAATATTTTCGCAAATAAAATATGGACAACTGAAGAGGCATTGTTCCGTGACAAAATATTGTTTTTGATTGAATAATTAGCATATTAAACTTTAAGAGAAAAATGCATCCTTTCCATTTCCAATCCCCTATTTAATGCACCAATCTCATTTGTTGATCCGGCTTAACTTGCATGTAGATGAAAGTTCTCTTCTTTGATTTACTACTTATCCCGTTTTTATTCACGCCGTAGGCTTTACTGAGATTCAAGTGCCAAACTTGTTTTGCACTGATCAGTTAAAATAAAAAACTAATTACAAAATCCCAATTACTCAAGAGTGCTTCTACAAGTTATTTACTTGTTGCTGTCCTATAATGAATCATCCGTTTTCATTACAAATATATGACTACACAGCTAGTGAGATGATAATCTCTTTAGCCTAAATTTGAGCTATTGTGAAATTAATGTTTGAATACGGCCATTCAAAGAAACATTAGTAGTGTTTTTTGTTTTCTTGGTTCAAATTTCCAAAAAGTCAATTTTCAGAATACAAAACAACATATCGAAGGATGCCTGATCAGATATTTCAATACAATTTTCAGAATATTATAAAACAACATATCAAAGTCAATTTTAGTGTTTGGCTAGGATAAAAGAGGGGAGAGGGAGGAATAAGTCCTTATTTTTCCTTTTATATTATACCCAAATACTAAATTTGGGGCTTGGGAATTATTGTTCCATTTTTTTTAAAAAATTTTGAGAATAAACTGGTAGAAGAGTGGACCAGTTGTTCCACCCCACCCTGGAACAAGCTGGTTCCCAATTAGGAAAAAGCTTAATTAAAATCTAATTAATTATTGTATTAACTCATCAATTAATCTGAAAAATATATTTGTCATTATCTATTGCTTAAATAATTAGATAATTAATTATATTATTATTATTATTATTATTAATTAGTTAATTAAAAATTAATTATTTAATGTGTATATCCGATAATCACTATTTACATTGATCAACCAATTAATGTTTTGGCTAATTTAATTAGTTTCTTCAATAATTATCTAACTAATTAAATAATAAAAAAGTTATCTTATTTTTATAATTAATTAATTAATTAATATATTTCTTCATGATCATGTACAATATTTATAGCTAAAAAATTTATTAACTTATTAACTTATTATTTAATTAATATTTTAATATTAATTAATTAGACAAATAATTTTATTTTAAAATTGTAATTATTCTTATTCTCACTATTCTAATTTAGCCATCCAAATATTATTTTTTTATTTCTAAGAATAACTTAGTTTTCATCCGGATACAAAAATTAGTCTTACTCTCATTTATTTTCGAAGTTGTGCTTATTCTAGAAATAAGTAATTTCTGCTTATTTCGAAACCAAATGAAAGACGTCTAAAAGCTAGAAACCTTTTATCCAGCTAAATAGGTACTCAATTTACTACTTTTTATCCAGCTAAATGGGCACTCAGTTTACTTCTTTACAATTTCTATTTTATCACTGTACTTTTACCAAAAAAAAGGTTATGAGTCATTATGTTGTGATAGAGACTGATAATTATGTGGCTTGTGTCGACCATTAAAGTAGAACTATTTTTTTTTTTTAATTTCTTGTTAGGACAATAGTCCTCTAATGTGAGCGTTATTGGATCTGTTCCACCCAAAATAGAGTTATGAACTGAAAGAATTGATCTATCTTATGCTGTAACAACTGAAATATCTTTCAAAAGATTTTGGCTAATTTGCATAAAAAATTCACAAATTTTGAGCTTTTGCAAATTTGGACCGCCTTTTTCGATTTTGCAGATTCGGGCCGAATTTTCTGCCATCTGACGAAAATACCCTTATTTTTTTTTTCTCTCTCTTCTTTTTTTTTCCTTCGTTCTTTTTTTTTCTCTCTGACCCTCATCGTCTCCTCCACCGTCTTCGCGGCCCTCGACGATGGTAACGAGGGCGGCGCCGCTTCCTCTTCCTCCATCTCCTCCTCCGCCGGCGCCGGCGGCCCTCGGCGACGGTAACGAGGGTGGCGCCGCCTCCTTTCCCTCTTTCTCCCTTCCGCCTTCGCCTCCGCCGGCGCCGAAGAAGGGGAACTTGGAGCAGACGAAGGCGATGAGGTTGTGGCCGAGGATGTGCTCGTCGCCTATGAGAATGAGGGAAAAAGATGCATCCATCTCCAAGAAGCGGACAAAGATGCAGATGGTAGAAAAAAAAAAGAATAAAACGTAAAAAAAAAAAAAAAAATTCTCTTTGAAAAATCATTATATATCGCCTTGTTACCGGAAAGGCAAAAAATCAGAGAAAAAGGAAGAAGAAGAGAAGGTTGCACTGTTAAAATAAAGTTGCACTGTTTTACAAAAAAATTACACTGTTTAAGATGAACGTTGCACTCCTTGAGATGAAAATTACACTCTTTGAAACAAAAATTGCATTCTTTTGACAAAAATTAGACTGTTTCAGAAAAAGTTGAACTCTACTCTTCTCCTCCTCCCCCCTCTCCCCCTCCACCTCGCTCGTCTCTATCAACCATACCTCCCGCTCCGTCGCCGCCGCCGCCCTACCCGGGCTCCTCCACCGCCCCCGCATCATCTCCGCCGCAACCTCCATCGATTTTGCCACCTCCACCGCGTGGGATCGCAAGATTTACACCTATAAGGATCCCGGGTAGGGGGGGGAGTGGTCGCCGCCGTGGAGCGGGAGGGGGAGGAGGAGAAAGAGAAGGAAGAGGAGAGTAAAGTGTAATTTTCTCTGAAACAGTATAATTTTTGTCAAAAGAGTGCAACTTTTGTTTCAAAGAGTGTAATTTTCATCTCAAAGAGTACAACGTTCAAATTAAATAGTACAATTTTTTAAAAACAATGCAACTTTATTTAAACAGTGCAACTTTAATCTTCTTCTTCCTTTTTCTATGAGTTTTGACCTTTCCGGTAGCAATGACGATATATAATAGTTTTTCAAAGAGAAAATTTTTTTTCTTTATTTTTTTAACTTTTTATTCTTATTTTTTCTACCCTCTGCATCTTTGTCCTCTCCTTGGGGGGCGTCTTTTTTCCTCACCCTCATGGGCGGCGAGCACATCCTCGGCCACGACCTTACCCGCGCCTGCTCCGAGTTCCCCTTTTTCGGTGCCGGTGGAGGCGTAGGCGGAGGCGGAGGAAGAGGGAAAGGGGGCGGCCCCACCCTCGTTACCGTCGCCGAGGGCCGTCGGCGTCGGCGGAGGAGGAGACGGAGGAAGAGGAAGCGGCGCCACCCTCGTTACCATCGCTGAGAGCCGCGAAGACGGTGGAGGAGGCGATGAGGGTCGGAGAGAAAAAAAAAGAACGAAGGAAAAAAAAGAAGAGAGAGAAAAAAAGAAGAGAGAGAAAGGAAAGGAATAAGGGTATTTTCGTCAGATGACAGAAAATCCGGCCCGAATCTGCAAAATCCAAAAAGGCGGCCCAATTTTGCAAAAGCTCAAAACTTGTGGATTTTTTATGCAAATTGGCCAAAGATTTTTGTTGGAGGTTTCAAATACCAATATCAAATTCGCCAAGATAATTAGAATTTTCAATTACTAAGAATCTTAGTGATCCTTAAAAAACCACAGTTAAATTTGTTTTATTAGAACCATCAACATATTGTTTCAAGAAAATGAATAAGCAGATCCATATAAAATATATGCTATGAATAGTCCGAAAATTGCTATACTTACTGAAAAATCGCATTTATAAGTAGTAATTACTTCGAAAATTACAAAACACTGTTAATATTTTTAAATGTTTGTCTTGTTAATGTATTAGCTAATAAAAACAAAAGAAAAGGATAAAAATTGTAGTAGCTGATTAAAATAAAAGAAAAACATCAAAATAAATTTTCTTAATTTGTTTACATACTCTAGCTTTACATAGAACTAATTTCAATCTCATAAGTAGTAATTTTGTTTTAAAATAAAAGAAAGTAGATGTTGGTGTAAATATTCAAAAAATAGAGGTTAGCTAGAAAATAATATGAAAAGTGTCGACGAGTCGATCAAGCCGAGGCAAGAAAATCTCGCTCTCTTTAAGGAGATTTAAGCCCTCTGCGGTTAGTAAAGCCTTTAAACCGATGCAGCAAAAGATTGACTTGTCCCCTCCAGGATACAACGGCTCGACCCTCGTTGTGTGGCTTCACCAACTCTGCACAAGTGGATGAGCCCAAAGCTCCTTCAAAAGAACACCTTTCTTTGGCCTTCTCTCTCACAAGTAGAATAGAAATAGCTTTTTTTATTTTCCTTTTTGTTGTATTGTGAAGAATGAACAAGGTCGCCTTATGTAGGCTTCATAGGCCTAGGGGTTACAAGTACTAAGTGATCAAAGGTTACAAGAATTAAATGGCTTGGAGTTTTCATACTTTAAATCACATTTTGGTTGGGCGTGCACCGCCCGAAAGATCTCCGGTCGAAGTCCGCGCACGAAACAGTCGACCTTGTCCAACTCTCCGCGGACAACGTGCGGTACGCAATTAATAATGTACGAGAACTCCCTCTCGTACTCGCGCACGGTGCGGTTCCCCTGCTTCAACTTCCGGAACCTTTCTTGAAGTTTTCTTTTCTCGCTATCGGGGAAGTATGCGGCAAATACCATACCCCGAAACTCGTCCCACGTCGGTGGTGGAAGGCTAGGAAGTCGATCACGCCGGACTCCCTTCCACCATACCTTCGCCGATCGCTCTAAACAATGAGCGGCGATGTGCACTTTGTCCCTCTCCAAGGTATATAGATCCTCGAAGAGTGTCTCCATGGCATCGATCTATGTCTCTACATCCCATGGATCCACGTTCTCCCCGTTGAAGATAGGCGGGTTGAACTTCTTGAACCTCACGAGAGCCGCAAGTGCGCGCTCTCGTTCCGCATCCTCCATCTCGGAGTCGGGCATAGGAGTACCCGACCCACCGGCTACAATCGGTGATGCCGGTGGCGCCACAGTTGGCGCCGGTGTCACCTCCTCGGCCGGTGCCGAAGCAGAGGCCGGAGGTACTCCCGTTCTCTCCTCCCTAATCGCAGCCGCTTGCTGCGCCATCTCGTCTTGGAGCTTTTTAATTTGCTCCTCCTGTCGCTGCATGGCTTCGGCCTGTCGCCGAACCACGCCCATCAACTCGGTCAACTCATTACGAAGACCCGAGTTCTCGCCCTCCCCGAGTTGTTCGGGAGCCGCACTCGATCCTCCGAGCCCAGCCCTCGTAGGAGGCCGTCCACGTACCATTATCTCCTGAAAACACAACGACTTTGGTCATTTCATGACCTTCAAAGTCATTCGCAACACTATACTTCACGAAAATAAATGTGAACCCAATCTAGGCGAAAATCACACAAGGGTCCTTATTCCCCTCACTTGGTTTCATGTTGTCGGCCGCCAACACGAACACACTTGGCGAAGAATAAGACACACCTCGAATCTACCTCTATTTCCAACTAGAGGCATATGGACATAACCCAATCACTTATCTTTCGCCACATCAAAGATCTCGTCACTCACGAGCCTACACTCCTAGGGTCTTTTCCATCCTAGGGTTTTCTTAGGTCCATCTAGACCGTTTCTACGCTCTGATACCACCTCAGTCTGTCACGCCCCGTCGGGCCTTTAACACTAACTAGGTGGAAAGGATAACCGCACGGGCGCATGCCCCAGACCCGCCGAACGGATAGAGTCCCTTCAACCCGCCCAAGGCGTCACAACACAAGCTTATCCACGAGGTTCCAACTAGGAACGGAGTACAAGAGTTGCACAAGGAAGCGTCAACATAAGGAAGCGTCAACATAAAGAAGTTCTACTTCTATTACATCACATTGCACATTTATGCATGCCCAAAATTTTCTTTTCATTCCATACACCATGTCCCAAAACTATGGAATACATAAGTTTCATACATGTAATGGAAATCCCCTATACTATCAAAGTTCAAGACTAGGGGTACAACTCTATGTATCACCAAAATGGAAGGGCCGCTATCTAGAGAGTAAAACCCTTGCCTCGCTCCGCCGCCTCACTCGCGGAAGGACCTGAAAAACGTGGGGTGAGAACTATAAACATAGTTCCCAGTGGGTAAGGCCACCCAAGAGCGACCCACCAGGTCCAAAGAAACACCATATGCATAAGTTAGATCACAAATAACTATGCAACAATTATTTATATGCTTGTAAATAAACATAAAGGATGCAACCAAATGAAATATAACTTATCATTCTCTCATAGGTTCATCCTATATTTCACATTGACTAAGTTCAATTACTTGTCATTTACTTATGGTTTCGGAATCGCCGTCTCACCATAAGGGTTCCAACATTCAAGGAGTGAACTCGTCACCTCCTAGTTCGAGTAGCGAACTTGTCGCATACTCGGGATAGCAAAATCGTCGCATACCCCATCTCAACACCGCCATCACATGGCATGGGTAGCGAACTCGTCGCATACCCGGGATAGCAACCTCGTCGCACATCCCATCTCGACACCGCCAACTCATGGCGTGGTAGCGAAATCGTCGCATACCCGGGATAGCAAAATCGTCGCACATCCCGTGTCAACACCGCCAACTCATGACATGGTAGCAAAATCGTCGCCTACCCGGGATAGCAAAATCGTCGCACATCCCGTTTCAACACCGCCAACTCATGGCATGGTAGCGAAATCGTCGCCTACCCGGGATAGCAAAATCGTCGCACATCCCGTTGTTCACATTTTTCACTTGCCAACCTAAGTCTCATGACCTTAGGTTCAAGTCACTAAGTCTCACCTATGTTCAATGACACTAGGTTTACTTTCTCATTCTCAACCTAGGTCCCATGACTCTAGGTTCCAATCTCATGTCCAACCTATGTTCAATAACACTAGGTTCCATTCTCACATGTTCCAACCTATGTTCAATAACACTAGGTTCTATTCTCACATGTTCCAACCTATGTTCAATAACACTAGGTTCTATTCCCACATGTTCCAACCTATGTTCAATAACACTAGGTTCCAATCATACATGCAACCATGCAACAAGTATAGATAATTGAATTATACTTGAATTCTATATCATGCAATAGGAGCTCATTGCTCTACCTATCATGATTTTATCTTTGCCAACATGCAAGTTCTAGGGTTCACAACACATACCATTTTATCTTTAAATGGATATTTATCCTAGACATGGAAGTGACCTAATCACTTCGGTAAACACAAACCCACCTCAAGAGCTTTCAAATTCTTGTATTCTTCAAGCCCGTAAGTGTCCAAGCCTTGAGTTCTTGCTTCAACCCAAGCTTCTACAAGAAAACGGTTCGTTACTCGTTACGAACCCATAAATCAACTCAATACTTGAAATCAAGTGTTCTAACATGATTTTCTATGCCTCAATTGCAATTCCCGAAGGTCCAAATATTTTTAGAACCTTCCATGACAAAAGCCCTAAATCTACCTAGGGTTTGCATGCATGCAAGCCAAACCCTAGATTTCATGGCCAATCTTCCACCTTTTGTGGTTAAGATTGCCTAGGGTTTCCAAAAACCTCTTCTTGAAGGATTAAATCCAAGGTTTAAACCCTAAATCACAAGAACTCACCTCGAAGCCCTAGCTCCCAAGCTTCTTCTTGCACTAAGAAGCTTCTTTGCACCTTGGAAGTCCTTTTCCAAGCTCCAATCCACCATTTCTCCAAGCTTTGGAGAGATCTCTAGAGAGAGAAATTGAGAGAGATGGAGAGGGAATGAGAGGAAAGTGAAGAGGAATGAGGGGAAAGACCTCAGCCCCCCTACATAACCTATTCACCGCGAAATTACCAAAATACCCCTCACTGGGCATTCTGCCCCAGCCGGGTCCGGACTTTGCAAATGGTGTCCGGACCCCGCACTGATAACTGACCAGGGCGCAGGCCGGGTCCGGACCTTGGTGTCCGGGTCCGGAACCCGTACGCACCCCAACTCGGAACCCAGCTCGGGTCCGGATCGTGACATCCGGGTCCGGACCGTGGCTGCCCGCGGACTTCATTGTCCGGACCCCAGCTTCCAAGGTCCGGACCCCGTGAGCAGTTTTGCTCCATTTGGTCCCTTTTTCACAATTTTTTGATTTTCGGGTTTCCACTCGTACCCATAATGTTCCGAAACCTTCGGAACCCAATTCCACACCAGCCATTATCGTCTTCCATCGAACTTTATCAAATTTAGTAAAGTTCGATACAACGCATCAAAATTCAGAGTGCTACACGGAAGGCTAGAGAGTCGATCACGTCGGACTCCCTTCCACCACACCTTCGCCGATCGCTCCAAACAATGAGCGGCGAGGTGCACCTTGTCCCTCTCCAAGGTATACAAATCCTCGAAGAGCGTCTCCAACGCGTCGATCCACGTTTCCACGTCCCATGGATCCACGTTCTCCCCGCTAAAGATAGGCGGGTTGAACTTCTTGAACCTCATAAGAGCCGCAAGTGCGCGCTCTCGCTCCGCATCCTCCATCTCCGAGTCGGGCATAGGAGTACCCGACCCACCGGCTACAATCGGTGATGCCGGTGGCGCCACAGCCGGCGCCGGTGTCACCTCCTCGGCTGGTGCCGAAGCAGAGGCCGGAGGTACTCCCAACCTCTCCTCCCTAATCGCAGCCGCTTGCTGCGCCATCTCGTCTTGGAGCTTTTTAATCTGCTACTCCTGTCGTTGCATGGCTTCGGCCTGTCGCCGAACCACGCCCATCAACTCGGTCAACTCATTACGAAGACCCGAGTTCTCGCCCTCCCCGAGTTGTTCGGGAGCCGCGCTCACTCTTCCGAGCCCAGTCCTCGTAGGAGGCCGTCCACATACCATTATCTTCTGAAAATACAACGACTTTGGTCATTTCATGACCTTCAAAGTCATTCGCAACACTATACTTCACAAAAATAAATGTGAACCCAATCTAGGCGAAAGTCACACAAGGGTCCTTATTCCCCTCACTTGGTTTCATGTTGCCGGCCGCCAACTTGAACACTTTTGGTGAAGAATAAGACACACCTCGAATCTACCTCTATTTCCAACTAGAGGCATAAGGACATAACCCAATCTCTTATCTTTCGCCACAATCAAAGATCTCGTCACTCACGAGCCTACACTCCTAGGGTCTTTTCCATCCTAGGGTTTTCTTAGGTCCACCTAGACCGTTTCTATGCTCTGATACCACCTCAGTCTGTCACGCCCTGCCGGGCCTTTAACACCAACTAGGTGGAAAGGATAACCGCACGGGCGCATGCCCCAGACCCGCCGAACGGATAGAGCCTCTTCTACCCGCCCAAGGCGTCACAACAAAAGCTTATCCACGAGGTTCCAATTAGGAACGGAGTACAAGAGTTGCACAAGGAAAGGATCAGCATAAAGAAGTTCTACTTCTATTACATCACATTGCACATTTATACATGCCCAAAATTTTATTTTCTTTCCTTTCATTTCATACACCATGTTCCAAAACTATGGAATACATAAGTTTCATACATGTAATGGAAATCCCCTATACTATCAAAGTCCAAGACTAGGGGTACGACTCTATGTATCACCAAAATGGAAGGGCCGCTATCTAGAGAGCCAAACCCTTGCCTCGCTCCGCCGCCTCACTCGCGGAAGGACCTGGAAAACGTGGGGTGAGAACTATAAACATAGTTCCCAGTGGGTAAGGCCACCCAAGAGAGAAGCTCGACCCACCAGGTCCAAAGAAACACCATATGCATAAGTTAGATCACAAATAACTATGCAACACTTATTTACATGCTTGTAAATAAACATAAAGGATGCAACCAAATGAAATGTAAATTATCATTCTCTCCTAGGTTCATCCTATATTTCACATTGTCTAAGTTCAATTACTTGTCATTTACTTATGGTTTCGGAATCGCCGTCTTACCATAAGGGTTCCAACATTCAAGGAGTGAACTCGTCACCTCCTAGTTCGAGTAGCGAACTCGTCGCATACTCGGGATAGCAAAATCGTCACATACCCCATCTCAACACCGCCATCACATGGCATGGGTAGCGAACTCGTCGCATACCCGGGATAGCAACCTCGTCGCACATCCCAACTCGACACCGCCAACTCATGGCGTGGTAGCGAAATCGTCGCATACCCGGGATAGCAAAATCGTCGCACATCCCGTGTCAACACCGCCAACTCATGGCATGGTAGCGAAATCGTCGCCTACCGGGGATAGCAAAATCGTCGCACATCCCGTTTCAACACCGCCAACTCGTGGCATGGTAGCGAAATCGTCGCCTACCCGGGATAGCAAAATCGTCGCACATCCCGTTGTTCACATTTTTCACTTGCCAACCTAAATCTCATGACCTTAGGTTCAAGTCACTAAGTCTCACCTATGTTCAATAACACTAGGTTTACTTTCTCATTCTCAACCTAGGTTCAATGACACAAGGTTTCATTCTCATATGTTCCAACCTATGTTCAATAACACTAGGTTCTATTCTCACATGTTCCAACCTATGTTCAATGACACTAGGTTCTATTCTCACATGTTCCAACCTATGTTCAATGACACTAGGTTCTATTCTCACATGTTCCAACCTATGTTCAATAACACTAGGTTCTATTCTCACATGTTCCAACCTATGTTCAATAACACTAGGTTCAATCATACATGCAACCATGCAACAAGTATAGATAATTGAATTATACTTGAATTCTATATCATGCAATAGGAGCTCATTGCTCTACCTATCATGATTTTACCTTTGCCAACATGCAAGTTCTAGGGTTCACAACACATACCATTTTATTTTTAAATGGATATTTACCCTAGACATGGAAGTGACCTAATCACTTCGGTAAACACAAACCCACCTCAAGAGCTTCCGAATTCTTGTATTCTTCAAGCCCCTAAGTGTCCAAGCCTAGAGTTCTTGCTTCAACCCAAACTTCTACAAGAAAATGGTTCGTTACTCATTACGAACCCTTAAATCAACTCAATACTTGAAATCAAGTGTTCTAACATGATTTCCTATGCCTCAATTGCAATTTTCGAAGGTCCAAATATTTTTAGAATCTCCCATGACAAAAGCCCCAAATCTACCTAGGGTTTGCATGCATGCAAGCCAAACCCTAGATTTCATGGCCAATCTTCTACCTTTTGTGGTTAAGATTGCCTAGGGTTTCCAAAAACCTCATCTTGAAGGATTAAATCCAAGGTTTAAACCCTAAATTACAAGAACTCACCTCAAAGCCCTAGCTCCCAAGCTTCTTCTTGCACCAAGAAGCTTCTTTGCACCTTGGAAGTCCTTTTCCAAGCTCCAATCCACCACTTCTCCAAGCTTTGGAGAGATCTCTAGAGAGAGAAAGTGAGGGAGAGGGAGTGGGAATGAGAGGAAAGTGAAGAAGGAATGAGGGGAGAGACCTCAGCCCCTCCTACATAACCCATTCACTGTGAAATTACCAAAATATCCCTCACTGGGCATTCTGCCTCAGCCGGGTCCGGACCTTGCAAGTGGGGTCCGGACCCCGCACTGATAACTGACCAGCGCGCAGGCCGGGTCCGGACCTTGGTGTCCGGGTCCGGAACCCGTACGCACCCCAACTCGGAAACCAGCTCGGGTCCGGACCGTAACATCCGGGTCCGGACCGTGGCTGCCCGCGGACTTCATTGTCCGGACCCCAGCTCCCAGGGTCCGGACCCCGTGAGCAGTTTTGCTCCAGTTGGTCCATTTTCTAAAATTTTTTAATTTCTGGGTTTTCACTCGCACCCACAATGTTCCGAAACCTTCGGAACCCAATTTCACACCAGCCATTATCAGCTTCCATCAAACTTTATCAAATTTAGTAAAGTTCGATACAACGCACCGAAATTCAAGGTGCTACAATTCATGTATGGTTTCTATCTGATTTAGCTTCTTGAATAATGACACATAGACTTATCCGTTGTGACTCAAATATCGTATTTGGCACATAATACATGAAATTATCTCTTTCTTGCATTAAACGTGCCCTGGTTACATGTTCGAGACTGAAAACATATACACTATGTGAGAATAGATTTGTCGTGGACCTTCCATAGTGGAGTCGAGTTCTTTGAACATTGCTTGTGATTCTCAACCATTCCTTTGTCTAACGATGATAGTTAGCAACATTTCATAGTTGACATTTTAACTTAGGTTGTGGGAGGCCAGTTGACAGCTTATCTATTTTGATGAGGCCCTATCACCCTCGAGTTATGCGAGCCTCCTGTCATCTATACATCTTGCTTAGCTATAACAAAGCACTTGACTTTGTTGAGAACTGTGATATTGTTACATTTTGCTCCAGTATCTCTATTGAGTAGTATGCATATTCTCTGTGGTGTTTGACCATCTGCTTACCTTATGACTACTCTGAGGACATTGGATTGATCTTGTGATATTGATTTATGGTTATGCCATGACATTGTGATATTGTGACATTGTTGATCATGATTTTGACCAAAGCCTGCAAGGCCACTTCGAGCTTGTTGGTATATATGCGATGTGCTATTTTACTCGGTAGGGGTCACTCCCCTCGAGTGCCACTCCAGATTGCTGGCTGGTGTTAGTTGAGACAGTAGCCTAGGAGGGTGCTGTCACACTCATGGGAGTGTGTCCTCATACTAGGCGGGCGCAGGCTTGACCGGACGAGCGAGTCAGTCGTTGCGATTGGGTATGATTACAATATTTGCTGTTGTAGTGACATTGATGCATATACTGTTTAGTTACCTTCCTTTTTCGCATTACCTGGACAGAGATCTATTTATAGTATATGTCATTATTCATTTACTGTTGCTTGACACTTCTTTATGCAGATTATAGCCAGGTAGTTAGTTTCTATACTTTATCTTTATCTGTTCAGATCGTTTACCTGTTTACAGTATTGCCAGTTTATCTTTTCGTTATTCATTTATTGCAGCTTTTACTATCCTTTCATCAGCCTGGCCTCCAGTAGACCTTGTGGGAAGGTCGTGGTTATCGCCGACCGTACCCACTGGGAACTACTTTTCAGTAGTTCTCACACCAGGTTGTGGTTTGTTTTTCAGGAGTACGTTCAGCGACGATCGAACGAGGTGAGGTGGATCGCATAGTAGATAGCATCCTCTACCAGCGTGTCTATACATTAGCAGGTCACCAGATAGAGTGTTACTACGTACTACATACATGTATAAGCGAGGGCTAGGCCCCTTTCCTTCCGTATTTTATTTTGGAAATGAGTTTTACTTGATGTAGTACTTGATGTACAGTAGTTTAGCTTGTAGATTGTGCTCTGATACATGTCGTTTGTTAGTTCCTGTAATGTGGATATTGTTTAGATGATCTCTTGAATTGCCTGGGAACTGTTGATTTGGTTGCCGCTTCGTTCGGACAAGGGAAACTCTGTCCGTTCGGCGGGTTTGTTCGCGTCCTCGTAAGCTTTCGCTGCGAACTCGGGGCGTGACATTGTTTTCTTGCCCAGGCTCCATGAACCCCTCAGTTTGGTCCATATAAATTTTCTCATCTGGGTCACCATTCAGAAAGGCGATTTTTACATCCATCTGATGAATTTGTAAATCATGAATTACAGCAATAGCAATCAGAACTCTAATGGATGTCACTCTAGTAACCGAAAAAAGGTGTCAAAGAAGTCTAGATCTTTTTTTTGTTTATAACCTTTTGCGACAAGTCTAGTTTTATACCTGTCTACACTTCCATCCAATTTCATTTTTTTTCCGAGGACCCATTTACAACCAATTGTTGTACAACCTAGAGGTAAATCCACTAATTTCCATATTTTATTAGAAATTAGAAATTCCATCTTATCAGATACAGGCTCTTTCCAAAAAATAGCATCATTTGAAGATAAAGTTTCTTTTAAAGAAAATAATTTTTTTTCAATATTAAGAATAATATAATCAGGGCCAAAATCTTTTTCTGTTCTGTTTCGTTTGCTCCTTCTAGGTTCAAAAATATATTGTTCTTGATTTTGCAAAGAAGAGTTTGAAGAACTTTGTTTATTTGAAACACTTTTAAAATCTTGACCCCCACTATTTTTTGATTTATAAGAAATTTTTTTTTCATGAAAAATAGCATCTCTTGATTCAAAAATTATATTATTTTCAATGTCTAAAAATCTATAGGCTGCACTGTTTGAAGCATATCCAAGAAATACACAAGTGACAGCTCTAACACCTAATTTGGATCTTTTAGAGTCTGCTTGCCTCACATAAGCCAGACAATCCCATACTTTAAGATATCCCAAATTTGGCTTATAACCTTTCCACAATTCAAAAGGTGTCACTTTAGACTTCTTATGTGGCATGCGATTCAAGATATAACATGCCGTTAAAATGGCTTCACCCCAAAGATTTAAGGGTACACCAGTGTCAACTATCATAGCATTTGTTAGCTCAATAAGTGTTCTATTCTTTCTCTCAGCTACTCCATTAGAGACAGACGAATATCACTGTGAATTAGCTCAAGTAATTCGTTACTTCTTTCAATACTCTTATGACGTCGTTTAGTGATTTTTACTTATTACATGTTTCACATTTGTCAAAATTACTATTCAGTCTGAGAATTAATCCTAAACTACTCATCAAGCTAACATATCTGCTATTAATATGACAGGAACGAGCATGCCAAAAATTTACAGAAGAAAGCATATAAGCAGAAGCAGAAGATGCTTTATTCTCAATGTTTAGTTTAAACATTTCGTCGCATGCATAACTTTTACCTACAAACTTTTCATTCTTGAAAATCACATACTAATCAGACTCGATGGTTTGTTTGAAGCCAGCTTTATTAAGAAGAAAACTTGACATCAAGTTCTTCCTAGTCGAGGGTGTATATAACACATCTTTCAAAATGAGCACCCTTCCAGAAGAAAATTTTAACTCGACCACACCACTCCCTAAAACTTCAGAAGTATGTAAATCACCAAGTATAATACTTCTTGATTGTTCATAAGGAGTATATATTTTAAACCAAGCTTCATCATGATAGACATACCTGTTGGCACCAGAGTATGCCTACCATCCTTCAGCATTCTCCACAAGGCATAAGTCTGTAATCATTACCAGAAGTGGCTCTTCGGTAACATTAGCTTGAGGTAAAGCTTTATATTTTCGAAATTTGCAAATTCGAGAAATATGCCCACTTTTGCCATAGACATAGCATATTATAGAATTTTTCACATGAGAAGAAGGTCCTTGGTCATTTTTCTTAAGTTGAGATCTACCACTATTCTTTCCAATTTTCTTCTTAAGCTATAAGTATGTATTTGTAGAATGATTGTTATTAGATAAAGAATTAGAAGATACTAAGTTTACTTTAGTGGTGCTAGCATCATTCTCTTTTACTTCAAGTGCATCTTGGCCTCTTGCCTCATTTTCCATGCGAATACATACAATTAATGTCTCGAGGGACATCTCCTTTTGTTTGTGTCGAAGGGTCTTTTGGAATTCCCTCCACGATGGTGGTAGCTTATCGATGATCCCCAGTACGATCCAGTTATCTCCAAACTTGACTCCTTTGGATTGTACTTCATGGGACATCTGGAAATCTTGGACTTGTTCCACCACAGACTTTCCTTCGACCATTCGGTAGCGAAAGAAGTGCTTTGCACCAGCTTGCTCTGTATCATATTTAAGCTGCAATACCTTCCAAATCTTCTTTGCAAAGAAGTAACTATTTTCATAATAATCATAAAATTAATCTAACAGGCAGTTGAGAAGATAATAGCGACAATTATACTCATCCTTTTCGTATTTCTCAGTTTTCTTATAGTGTTAGAGAAGTTCATCTTCGTTTATATTGTTGGTATTTGTTTTCTTTGGATTATTCTCTGTGAGGACGTACACAACTTTAAGTAAATTGAGGTAGAATAACATTTTTTTCTTTCCACCTCTTGAAGTGGCTTCAGTTGAAGCGGAAGGGCTTGTTGAGATCTCCGGTAGTATCGTTGAACTTTTCGCGTGTAGCCTCTATCTTTGAATCTCCTCAAAATTGTTGGTGTAAATATTCAAAAAATAGAGGTTTGCTACAAAATAATATGAAAAGTGTCGACGAGTCGATCAACTCGAGGCACGAAAATCTCGCTCTCTTTAAGGAGATTCAAGCCCTCTGTAGTTGGCAAAGCTTTTAAACCGATGCAGCAGAACACTGACTTGTCCCCTCCAGGATACAACGGCTCGACCCTCGTCGTGTGGCTTCACCAACTCTGCCTAAATGGATGAGCCCAAAGCTCCACCAAAAGAACACCTTTCTTTGACCTTCTCTCTCTCTCACAAGTAGAATAGAAAAGTTTTTTTTTTTTTTTTTCTTTTCGTTGTATTGTGAAGAATGAACAAGGTCGCCTTATATAGGCTTCAGAGGCCTAGGGGTTACAAGTATTAAGTGAAGAAAGATTACAAGAATTAAATGGCTTGGAGTTTTCATACTTTAAATCACATTTTGGTTGTAGTTCCAAGTATGCATAGGTTATAGATATTAATTCAAGATGAATGCAAGTTAAAGTAGATGTAACTTGCACTTCATCATGAATGTGTGGGAGTTGCCATATCACTTGCATTATGAAGTATAGGTTATCAAAAAAGAAATCAATAGTTGAATTAATAATAAAATGTTACAACAATAGATATTACACAAAGAAGGATATGAGGAGTGTCTCAAAGGTATGCACTATTATTCTAATATGGTATCGCCTTAGTCCTATATGTAATATCAATAACTTTTGATATAATAAAATGGTTTAACAAAGTTCAACCTTTTACTTGCATTCATGTGACAGTTCTAATTATTTATTTATTTATTTTATCTATTGCACCTACCATTCTATCTATAAATGAATCGTTATTCATGTAAAATTTTTCAATCATCCAATTGAAATCCTTCACATTGGCTAGTAAAAGGTTATAGTATATGTCTAAGTGAGTACAATTATACTATTAACATTTGCAAATCGAGAGCTAATTTTCTATAGCCTGCAAATTGTTAGAATTTTTTATTTAATTTGTGATTTAAAACTTTAATTTGAGGCATGAGCCTCTTGAGTGGCCAAATTTTTAATGGGTTCTATTTGAGTTTACTAAGTGCTTCAAATACTATCCAAAAGTTTTTAGCTCTAGATGAAGTACAAAAGAAAGTAAAAGATCCTCGTACGTGTATTCTACCATCTTTTATCTCTTAGTCATGTGCTTTAGAGACTATAGGAGAATGGTGTGGTCCACTATTCACATGCACGCACACGCACAAGCACAAGCGGGGCTGGATCGGTGTTGGGAGCCGAATTCTTGATACCATTGACTCGGTCAAAACTCCGCATTGGGAAGCGAGCAGAGAGGAGGAACGACTCTTGATGGTGACCCTCGAGAATGCGCCCACACACTAAATCAAGCGATCGGCTGATGACGGATCCGCTCAGCCGAGTTCAAGCACTCCAATATAAATTCGGTTGAAATAAACCGAGTGATTCTAATATAAATTTCAAAAAGAAAGAGATTTACAGGGTGCCGGGTCCTACAACTTCTTAACTACAGAAAGTCTACTTTAAAGGGACTACTCCTAGGGAAGCAGAAAAATGTTGAAAAAGTAAAAATTACAAGTGAACTACTCCTAGAAAAGTAGAAAAATACTGAAAATAGAATGGTCTTCTTGTTCGCAGGAAAAAAAGACCCCTCTGGCAAGCGTATTCGGTTTACTTATAGTACTCCCGCCTGTTATTATTCAATTATTCCCCATTACGGGGTGTATCTCGGTCATGTCCCTGTTTTCGCGGGCCACTCCTGGCCGATCTCAACCGCATCTCGCCCAACCAAATTTTGATTTTGGGCACGTTCTTTTCAGATCCTAGCGCACCACATGTCGCTCCATGTTTGGCTTTGGAAGCCCTCCACGTGGTGTAGGCCGACTTACCACATGGCGCCATTTTTATGGCGCCAACAACCGGACTATGCAGGAATTTACCAATTCGATTTAAGCTCACCTATACCTACTATTTTTTCTCGTTTTAATACCTTTGTGTAATTATATTTATTTACCTTACCTTATTTATTGGCCAAAGTAGCTGTCGGAGATCCTTTGAGAAATGAACCAATATTGCTCTGAGATTAGCTTTAATGGCCACCTAGCAGTTTGCTGGTTTTATTTTTTTTTCTTAGCTTATATAAAGAGGGACGTGGTGGTTAGAGTACCTTTTTGGGAATGAAGATTGGATCTCTGAAAGCTGTGTCGATTTATCTCTGTGATACCTTGGGAACGTGCAGATGGAGTAGCAAGTGGCTTATTAGATAGGCTCGTCGTATTACTAGAAGTGACTGCCAATAGACTAGCACGTGGAGGGATAATCTTTCTTCTACAATAGTGCATTTGCACATCTCGATCCACAGGCCACATCTAAACACATACTTTCAAGTTATGATATTAATTAATAAAATATTAACATTGAAGAATAAAGTACATCTATCTTCAATTTTTTTATTTTATTCATGTATTAGAATAAAAGAAATAATTTTTTTTTATTTTAAAGTTATACAAAGTTTTATACAATACAAATGATTAAAACAATTGTGTAATTAATAATTGTAATTAAGGAGAGCAGTCTATAAGAGTATTTGTGTCAAGGGCGTCGAACCCCCGACTGGCCGGACCGCGGCTACGTAGTTCGTAGCCGTCGGCCGTCTTCTTCGGTGAGGTTATTCCTCTCAACCGCAGGCTTAACGGAGAGAGAGAGAGAGATTAGGGATATAATTCTTGCTTAATTGATTGTCCAGCGATCACAAGCATATATGGCCAATGGCCCAACCTAAATGGAGAAGGCTCTCCTTGATTCTAGGAATTTCCAAAACAACTTACCTAAATGGAGAAGGCTCTCCTTGATTCTAGGAATTTCCAAAACAACTTACCTAAATGGAGAAGGCTCTCCTTGATTCTAGGAATTTCCAAAACAACTTACTAATCTAAGTTTCTATCTTTAGCCACTAGAGGCTAACCCATGCAGCGCCTGCCCAACGTGCTCAGCGCGCTCAGCCGGTCCGCGCCTGGCATATGTGCGTCCGCACATGACATCTCTCCCCGCCTCGAAGGCCAGCTCGTCCTCGAGCTGAAAGGAAGGGAACCGAGCACGGAGGTCGTCCAGATCCTCCCATGTAGCCGACGCAGGCGGTTGTCCTTGCCATTCAACGAGCACCTGGCGCACTCCCCCGGCCAGCCGCGCTCGAGTCACCCGGGCAGGTGCAGGCACCACAGCACCGTGCAGGAGCGGAGGCAGCAGCGGTGGAACGGCCGGCGGGTTACCGGCAAACTTCTTGAGGACGCCGACATGGAACACATCATGAAGGCGAGCGCCGGGAGGAAGCTGTAGCCGCACAGCCACCTCGTTGATGAGCTCCGCCACCTGGTACGGCCCGATGTATCGCGGTTTGAGCTTCCCTGTTGCCGTGCGTGAGAGGGATGCTGCTGCCCGCTGCCGAAGGCGAAGAAGAGCCCAATCGCCGACCTGGAATGACACCGGCCTGTGGTGCTGGTCGTAGACGCGCTTCTGGACCGCCTGTGCCTGTTCAAGGCGATAGCGGATGTCGTCGAGGAAGGCAGCGCGCTCCTCCATCTCCTGGGCGACCGCTGCGACGCGGGTCTCGCCGGGCTCATAGGAGCGGATGGTCGGGGGTTCCCTGCCATAGACCACACGAAACGGAGTTTCGCGGAGCGATGACTGATAGGCGGTGTTGTAGGTGTACTCTGCCCATGGCAGCCACCGGAGCCACTGCCGGGGACGGTCGCCGGTGAAGCAGCGCAAGTACATGACGATGACCCGGTTGGCGGCCTCGGTCTGGCCGTCCGTCTGCGGGTGAAAGGCGGACGACATGTAGAGCTTCGTCCCAGTGAGCCGCATGAGCTCCTGCCAGAACGTCGAGGTGAACACTGGATCGCGGTCCGAGACGATGGACTGCGGAACGCCATGGAGGCGAACGATGTCGGCGAAGAAGGCGTGAGCGACGGACTCGGCGGTGTAGGGGTGCGCCAGGGGGATGAAATGGCAGTACTTGCTGAAGCGATCCACGACGGATAGAATGACCGTCTTGCCTTGCACCTTGGGCAGCGCCTCGATGAAGTCGATGCCGATGTCAGCCCACACAGCAGTCGGAACCGGCAGTGGCTGCAGCAGACCGGCCGGCCTGAGGTGGTCGGACTTGTACTGTTGACAGGTGACGCAGTCCTTCACGAAATCCTGCACCAAGCGACGCATGTTGGGAAAATGAAAATCCCGCCGGAGCCTGTGGAGGGTGCGGTGGATGCCCTCATGGCCGTCGTTGTGGACCGCGGCCAAGATCTCCTGCAGCAGCGGCGACGCTGGGGGAATGTATAGGCGGCCGGCGAAGGCGACCATGCCGGCCACCAGCGCCCACGGAGCGGTGCGGGTGGCAGCCCGGACCTCATCGTGGATGGTGACCAGGGCCGGATCAGTGGCCTGGGCGTGGCGGAGGCGCTCGATGAAGTCAAAGCGGGGTGCCGAAATAGCCATCACCTCCCCGTCGTCACTGTCGCGACGGGAGAGGGCGTCGGCGACGACGTTTGTGGCGCCCGACCGGTACTACCCACCGAGAAATCGAATCCCAGGAGCTTGCCGACCCAGTGGTGCTGAGGGATCGTGGCGAGGCGCTGATCGAGGAGGTACTTCAGGCTGTAGTGGTCGGTCTTGACGATGAAGCGCCGCCCCCAGAGATACGGGCGCCAATGCCGTACCGCCTGGACGAGGCCGATGAGCTCGCGCTCGTAGGCGGCTAGCGAGCGGTGGCGAGGCGCCACAGGCCTGCTGAAGAAAGCGACCGGATGGCCCTCCTGGATCAGGACCGCGCCGAAGCCGAACGTGGACGCGTCACACTCGACGGTGAACAGCTTGGCGAAGTCGGGCATGGCGAGGACGGGGGCGGACGTGACGGCGGCCTTGAGCGCTGTGAATGCCGCGGCCGCCGCGTCGTCCCAGGAGAAGCCCTCCTTCTTGAGTAGGGCCGTCAGTGGTGCAGCGATCGCCCCGTAGTTGTGGACGAACTTGCGGTAGTACCCGGCGAGGCCGAGGAAACCGCGCACAGTCCGGGGCGAACGTGGAGCCGGCCAATCATGGATCGCCTGCACCTTGGCCGGGTCCATGGCCACCCCCGCTGCTGCGGATATGACATGGCCTAGGTAGGCGACGGAGGAAGCACCAAACGAGCACTTGGAGCGCTTGACGAAGAGTTGGTGGCGGCGTAGTTCGTCGAGGACGGCCCGGAGGTGGCGAAGATGATCAGCCCACGTCTTGCTGTAAATCAGAATATCGTCAAAAAATACCAGGACGAAGCGGCGCAGGAACGGCCGTAGCACGTCGTTCATCAAGGCCTGGAATGTCGCCGGGGCGTTGCACAGCCCGAACGCCATCACCAAGAACTCGTACAGGCCGTCGTGGGTGCGGAACGCCGTCTTGTGCACGTCCTCCGGGCGCATGCGCACCTGGTGGTACCCGGACCGGAGGTCCAGCTTGGTGAAGAACTTGGCGCCATGGAGCTCGTCGAGGAGCTCGTCGACCACCGGGATCGGGAAGGCATCCTTGACGGTGAGCGCGTTCAGCGCCCGGTAGTCGACGCAGAAGCGCCACGAACCATCGGGCTTCTTGACGAGGAGGACGGGCGACGAGAACGGTGAGTCGCTGCGGCGGACGATCCCTTGAGCAATCATTGCGGCACACTGCCGCTCCAACTCGTCCTTGTGCGCCGCGGGGTACCGGTAAGGGCGGACGGCGACCGGCTGGGCGTCGGGCTTGAGAACAATGCGGTGGTCGTGCGCACGCTTGGGGGGCAGACCGACGGGGTCCGCGAAGAGCCCCCCAAACGAGAGCAGCAGCGCCTCCAGGAGGGAACCGGCCTCTGTTGTTGCGCCCAGGGCCGGCACGGAGGGGCTGGCCACGCCGGTCCAGGAGACGGAGCGCCCCCGGCGCTGGAAGGACATGCGCCGGCGGCCGAGGTCCCAAACAATGGGCCCCAACTCGCCGAGCCACCGGGTGCCGAGGACGACGTCGTACCCGGCCAGTGGCATGACGTAGAGGTCGGCCGGGAACGAATCGCCGTCGATGAGCAGGGGCGCGTCGCGGATGACGCCGGCGCAGGTGACCCGCTCGCCATTGGCGACCAAGGCTGTGAGGCGGGGGCGTTTGCGGAGGGGCAGACCGGAGCGCCGCGCCGCCTCCTCCGAGATGAAGTTGTGCGTGCTGCCGGAGTCGAGGAGGGCGACGAGGGACGCGGAGCCGAGTGCCACGGCGATCTGCATGGTGCCCGCCATGGGAACCCCAGCCACGGCCTGCAGGGAAAAACAGGGCGCCTCGGCGTCGTGCTCCGCGTCGCCCGCGGCGTCCGCGGCGTCCTCGATCTCCACGCCTTCAAGGAAGAAGATGCGCCGGCAAAATCTGTTATGGCCACGGGTATATTTTTCATTGCAATTAAAACAGAGGCCCAGACGGCGCCGTTCCGCCATCTCGTCCGGGGTGAGGCGCCTCTGGTTGCCCTCGTCGCGACCCTGCTGGGCGGCCACCGGAGGAGCCGGGAGCGCCAGCGGCTGCTGTGGCACCGGAAGCGCTGGCCGGGGCGCGGGGGCGGAAAGGAGGCCGCGCGGGGGCGCCCGAGGGGGAGGCTGCACCGGGCGGTCGATCGCCATCAACTCCACTTGTCGCGCCAGGCTCATGGCGGCTGCGAGCGTCTCCGGGTTGTGGATGCGGACGGCGTGGCTGAGCGGCGGCAGGAGTCCGCCGGTGAAGAGCTGGACGCGCTGAGCCTCATCAAGGCGGCCCGCGCGAGGCAGGAGGGCCTGGAAGCGATTGGAGTACTCCTCCACGGTCCCTGTACGCCGGCACTCGGCGAGCTCGAACAGCGGAGCCGAGCGGAGGGGAGGCCCAAACCGCAAGGTCAGGAGCTCCTTGAATCGCCCCCACGACGGCGTGCCCTCGTCCTCCTGGAGTTGGATGTACCAGAGTTGCGCGACGTCCTCCAAATTGTACGAGGCCATCCACACGCGCTCCTCCGCCATGGTGCGCTGTTGGCGAAAATAGGATGCGCACTTGTTGATGAAGAGCATTCGGATCGGTCTTGCCGTCGTAGCGGGGAAAATCCAATTTGTGGAATTTTGGGGGGCGATCAAGATCGCGCGGCCCCTCCGGGCGGCCGCCGGCGCCGCTGTCCGACGACGAGGCCGACTTCTCCTTCATAGCCGCCATGTCGGCCTTCATGGTTGTCATCTCCGTGGTGATGGATTTCAACATCTCCATCACATCGGCGATGGTGGGATTGCTCATGGCTGCTGGCTGCGGGGCGGCAGTGGTGGAGGACTGCGGCGATGGTGGAGGGCTAGGGTGGTGGGCGGCGGCTGGGGAAGAATGGGTGGAGCGGGTGGGAGAGGACCGACGTGTCGCTGATACCAGGTTGTCAAGGGCGTCGAACCCCCGACTGGCCGGACCGCGGCTACGTAGTTCGTAGCCGTCGGCCGTCTTCTTCGGTGAGGTTATTCCTCTCAACCGCAGGCTTAACGGAGAGAGAGAGAGAGATTAGGGATATAATTCTTGCTTAATTGATTGTCCAGCGATCACAAGCATATATGGCCAATGGCCCAACCTAAATGGAGAAGGCTCTCCTTGATTCTAGGAATTTCCAAAACAACTTACCTAAATGGAGAAGGCTCTCCTTGATTCTAGGAATTTCCAAAACAACTTACCTAAATGGAGAAGGCTCTCCTTGATTCTAGGAATTTCCAAAACAACTTACTAATCTAAGTTTCTATCTTTAGCCACTAGAGGCTAACCCATGCAGCGCCTGCCCAACGTGCTCAGCGCGCTCAGCCGGTCCGCGCCTGGCATATGTGCGTCCGCACATGACAATTTGGTAAAATTTAGAAACTCTAATTACGAAAGTTAGATGTCAAAACGTCTCTTTATGAAAGTCTGTTTAGGAAAGTGCTAAAGGAGTCTTTACATGTGCAATTTACTCCCTAGAAATGTAGAGTATTAGGGGACACGTGGCAGTACTTAGCGTTGAGCTTTATCTAAGTACGATAATAATGATGAAGATGATGATCACGACCTGAAACTCTAGGCTGCAAACGAGCATCTCGTTTTATGTTGTGTGACGCTCGGAAGCACGAACAACAGGAGTGAGAAAAGGAAATTAAGCACCAACATTACATCCAGAAAAATCTTTTCCCACTCAATCCATCCCTCCACTCGGACCTAATTTAGTATTATAGTCGCTAAAACACACGATTTGTATTTTAAAAAAATTAAAATATTAAAAAGAAAATATTTTTAATCTTTGCTTTTTTAATATTATAAATTTTGCTAAGAATTGCTATCGAAGAAATATGTAACTGTTTGCTTTTACGCTAGTTCGTAATGTAATTTTATAATACCGGAGGAGCAAAGTTTAGAAGCATTTATAAATGTTTCAAGCTTTTCAAAATACAAAAATGACGCTTTTGACCACCGCCATATTAAAGTAGCCATGTGATGCCGACGCTTTGGCCTTAGGATACATGGAAAAGTGGGACCGGACGAAATCCGATGGAATAAAGCCAATTGAGGCCCGTTGATGTAGTTCCGACCTGAGTATAGTCAAACCATAACTTCACGCTCGGATGTCCGTTTTAAGCATGCAAACTCAATCCGGAAATAGCTTTTCGAGACACACACGTTGAACCACCATCTTCGTTCCGGCTCAGTTTGGTACCCAATTTTAATCGTCTTGACCTCCGAATTTGTAGTTTTTAGTCTTTTTAATTAATTTTGAGAATGTTCTTTTGTTTTTCTTACTATTTCGAATAAGACCAAAATTCTGTAGTATTTATGGTTTATTAGTGTAATATACCAAATTTTGACTAAATTGGCAGAATGCGGATTAAAGTCATGCTAGACATGATAAAAATGGGTTTGGAGAAGTTTAGATTGAGTTTAGATCGAAAAAGTCAATTTGGATTGAAATAGAGTTTCGAAAGAAGTGTAAATTTGAGTTCTAGACTTTTCAAACACCCGGAATAGGTATTCGAGCGCCCGAGACTGTTTAAGACTGTCCAGCTGAGCGCTTGGACCGAGCGAACGCTCTACCAGAGAGAGGGTTCGTGGAGAATAGATGATTTGGGTGTCTGAATCATCTTGTAGGTGTCCGAAACCATTCGAACGGTTCCTGCGGACGCCCGAAACACTTTTCGGACGCTCAAACAAAGAGTTGGGGTCGCTCGGATTATTAAACAATTGGGTGCCCTGTTGGTCTTGTGGGCGTTCGAAAATAGGAAATGGGCGATTGAGCAGGTGCTCGGAACATCTTTCGAGCGCTGCTATGTAAAGTGGTGTGGGCTTGGAGCTTTTGGGCAACGAAAAGTTCGGGTGGTGCCCGAAATCTGGCGCAGAGATAGCGGTTGGTTTATTTGCGAATAAGAAA
The DNA here is from genome assembly GCA_016920855.1 of Puya raimondii. Classification (NCBI taxonomy): domain Eukaryota; kingdom Viridiplantae; phylum Streptophyta; class Magnoliopsida; order Poales; family Bromeliaceae; genus Puya; species Puya raimondii. The sequence goes on along the minus strand of JABWPP010000050.1, from coordinate 208,459,499 downwards.
TATTGGGGACTTAGGTGCAAATATAGCATTTCTATAAAACAGTCCTTCACAGCCAAAACCCTAGCTCTCTTTCCTATTTTCCTCTCTCACTCTCTCTTTTTTCTCTTTCTTTAGAAGAGAGGAAATCCTAGTTTCTCCATTTTTGGATTTTGGAGATTTATCTCTTTGGAGGCTTGGAAGAGATCAAGAGCATCAAGAGAGAGTTCTAGGAGGGAGATAGTAACCACTTCCACCTACATTTCTCTTGTTAGAAGGAGAAAAGGTGACATAAGATTTTTAGGATTTATTTTTGGGAATTTTTCCAAATAAGAGATTTTATGGTTCTAATTTAGTTAGAACTTCTTTTTAGAGTTTTCTTAGTGTTCCAAAGAGATCAAAGAACATCTCTTAGAAAAAATTCAAGAGAAGGTAGGGAATATCACCGGAATGAGTTTGATCTTTCTTTTGTCTAAAGTCTCCTTTATTTATGTCTGCCGCGAACGAACCGGCCCCGCCATAGGTATTTCTAAGGCGAGTGGTCATTCATGGTACATATTAGATTTGTTTAAGTTTTATTTTGAAATCAGGTTTGTAGGTTCATGGCTTCCAGCAGACTCAAGAATCTACTGTTAATTACCCCACACTTTCAGTGTTAAGGATCCCTCGATTAAGAGACCGAATGTAAATGCTGATAATAAAAGAGACAACAATATAAAGATGAGCTTGTACTAATATAATTTTCAAGTACATGGCTTAAGCAGGGGCATACCCCCACTGTACATGAGTTTTATAAATTTTTTTTTCAGTTTATAGACTTGATGGTCGATCGGGATCGGGACGCTCAGTTTAATGATATGGCGGTCGGCTGAAACGGGTTGAGGTTGAATTTAATTTGCTCAGTTTAATGACTTGACGGTCAAGTTGAATTTCATTTGATTGCTCAGTTTAACGACTTGGCGGTCAAGTTGAATTTGATTTGATTGCTCAGTTTAACGACTTGGCGGTCAAAGAGAGTTTGAGTTGATTTGCTCAGTTTAACGACTTGGCGGTCGATCGTTCAGTTTAATGACTTGACGGTCAATTGTTCAGTTTAACGACTTGACGGTCATTTGATCCTGGCTTGTGAATCGATTAAGTTGACTTAACCGGTTAAGTTGAATTTAGCTCGATTTGAACAGTTGATTTGCTCTGGTTTGGGTGGAGCTAGTTTACTTGATTCGCATCATTCCGTCGGGTTCAAGTTGAATTGATTTGAACTCCTTTGTATTTGATTTGGCCACCTTAGGCTTGTTCGGCCCTTTTGAATTTGGTTTGGGTTGAACCATTATGCTTTGGTTGGGGACCCATCAAGGCTTGGTTTAGGTTGAACCTTTGTGACTTAGTTCAAGTCCCCTTTAATTTTAGTTTGGGATGAGCTCTTATATCTCGGCTCAGCTTTGACCCTCTTATAGTTCAGTTTGGTTTGGATCGAATCCATATGGTTTGGTTCAAGATCTGTTTCAGCATATGTAGTTTGACATTGAGTATCAAGCTAGTGTTGAGCCTAGCATGACAAGAGACTAATTGGGATTTGGTGAGATCTCTAGATGTTGTCCCACCGGTTGGTGGAAGGTCCTCAAGTTGGAGGGCAGATCATACTCACATAGTCTGTTGTTGGCTTGTGGAGGTCGCGACTCCCAAGCCGTGAGCTCCGGATTGTCACGCGAACACGGGTGTGAAGGGCCCCGGGAGCCCTCCCCGGCAGACGGTCACGGTGGCTGGCTAGGAGTGAAAGACCTCTCCCCCACGTGACTTGGTGTGGTGAGTTGTGGCTCGGCCTACGGGCAAGCCGGTGTAATTGGGTCAAGGCATAAATTGTGGATTAAATAGGTGGCATTTCATAGATATTGCATCGATTGTATCGAGTAGAACCTTGACATGTTGATATTGGTAAAGGCATAGTAGATATTATAGTAGCATGCTATATATTGTTGTTCCTTGTTACTTGTTTACTTCCTTATCATATTGATCCCTTCTTGTCTCTATGTGTTCTTAGATCTAGTGGGAAAGTCGGCGTCATCGGTGGCCGAACCCACTGGGAACTTTAATTAGTTCTCACACCCTGTTTTGCAGAGCTTCCCCCGAGTACATCGGCGCAAGATCGCGGCAAGGGCGTAGCGCCCTAGGTAGTGGACTTTCCGTGTATAGCCCCATGTCCATGGTTGTTCATAGTCTCATTTTGAGAAACGAAACTTGTTAAGGTTCATTTTGTATGATGTAAATGTGAGAGTTGAAAGAATGTAAAGTGGATGTGTAAATGTAATAATTGTAAAGATGAATACATGTACAATATAAATGTTTAGTTGTTTAGTTTACCTCTCTCGCTTGTGTTGATGCCCTCGCGCATATTGTGTACTTGTTGAAATTCCTGGGTGAAATTCATTGTACATGATGTTGCTTATGCCTTGGGCGGACAGGAGAAACTCTGTTCGTTCGGCGGTCTGTGTGCGGGTCCGAGCCAACCAAATTGGCGGCTTCAGGGCGCGACAGATTGGGGTGGTATCAGAGCGAGGAGATGTTTAGGAGGACCTAGGAACCCTTAGGATGGTGACCATAAGGACTTAGACACGTGAGAGACGGTGATCTATATTTTGTGGCAGAAGTGAAGTCGATTGGGTCAAGTTGTAAGTACGTCTCTAACAGTTGTTAGAGACGGATTCAAGGTGTTATTTATTCTCGACTCGAGGAGGTTATGTTGGCGGCCGACAACATAACACCTAGGGAGGAGAATGAGTACCCTTGTGTGCTTTCGCCTAATTTGGTTTTGTTTGTTTACGTTCTCGAATTACGTGGTCTGGTGGGTTTAAGTGATTAACCTAAGTGTTATGTTTCAGGTCCCCGAGAAACACGCTTTGAAAGGATGCCGACTCCAGTACCGCCTTCTGAGGCGCCCGAGCGGTCCGACTCTAGTGAGGTCATGGAGTTGCGGGACCAGGTAACGGCGTTAATCGGGGTGGTGCAGAGGCAGGTCGAGGCCTCTCAACTACAGGCTGAAGCTTCGCAGCGGCAGGAGAAGCAAATAAAGAAGCTTCAGGAGTTGGTGTCGCAACAGGCGGCGGCGGCACAAGCTAATCGTGCACCGCCCGCGCCTTCGGCACATACACCAAATGCCACTGAGGGAGTGGACGCGCCTGCCGTTCCAATGACGGCGCGTCATGGTCCGATGAGTGCTCCTCCGGCGGCTTCTGGCTCCTCGGTCCCCGATGTGGACGCGGAAAGAGAGCGAGCGCTTGCGGCTTTGACGACTTTTAAGAAGTTTTATCCGCCAACGTTCAATGGTGAAGCGGTGGACCCATGGGTGGTGAAGTCTTGGATCGCTTCAATGGAGACCCTGTTCGAGGACATCTATACCCTCGAACAGGATAAGGTGCATTTGGTCGTTCATTGCTTCGAGAAGTCAGCTTGAGTATGGTGGCGGGGAGTAAAGAAAAATTGATCCCTGGATCTTTCTCCAGTCACTTGGGATGAATTTCGGGGTCTTGTTTTCACCGCCTACTTCCCTGACAGTGAGAAGCGGAAGATGAAAGAGGATTTTCGCAAGTTGAAGCAAGGAAGTCGCTCCGTGAGGGAGTACGAGCGGGAGTTCTCGCACATAGTGAATTGTATCCCGTATGTTGTGCGGGATGACAAGGACAAGGCGGAGTGCTTTGAGCGAGGACTTCGGCCCGAGATCTTTCGAGTGGTACATTCTTTCAAGCTCCAAATATTTGCTGAGGTATTGGATCGTGCCCTATGGGTTGAGCAGGGCAATGTGATCGCTCAGGAGGAGCGCGACCGAGGCGGAGAGGGGAAGGAAGCGATCTATGGGTGGTGCCGGGGGGCAGTCAAGCTCTAAGAGGCCCCCCCTAGGTACCCGCGGACTCAAGGAAGAAACCGTCGACCTCTCCGCTGCGTCATTTGTGGCGGAAGTCATTTGCCCCGGAAGTGTGAGCAGCAGCAAGGGAGATGATTTCGGTGTGGGCAAGCGGGGCACATGTGGCGTGATTGCCCAAAAGGTTGATCACCGACCCCATCATTTACTTCAGTTCCATCGGCTCCTAGGCAGTTTGCGGGAGCTCCGCCTGCTATGTCATCTGGGCGAACTCCGATGCCACGTCCAATGGAGGGATCTCGATCGGCGCCCAGTGGCCGTGTGTTTGCGACTCAGGTGGAGGAACCTGCCGTCGTCGACGACGTGGTGGCAGGTATTGTGCTAGTGCATGAAATTCGATGTCGTGCTTTATTTGACACGGGTGCCTCGCATTCTTTCATGAGTAGGACATTTGCAATTACACATGGCATTGATATGGTAGAAAATGTACGGGCTAGTTGGGTTCAAATCCCGGGTCACACGTTTTGCGTCACGGACATGTGTGTGGCCTGTCCCGTGCGGATAGGTGATTGGATCATGCCGGCGAACTTATTAGTGTTGCGGCTATTGGAAGGGTTCGATCTTGCGCTAGGCATGGATTGGCTCTTAAGGTACTACGCAACCATCGATTGTGAAAGTAAGATGGTGACATTTCAGGAGCCTGGGCAAGAGAAGTTTATCTACCAAGGGTGTAGGAGCTCCCTCTTTGCTATGACGGTAACCACCTCGCGTACAAGAAAGTTGATTAATGCCGGTTGTGTGGCTTATTTGGCGACGGTGGTAGAGAGTCATAGAGAGGTTCCGGTGCTCGAGGACATCCCTGTGGTCCGAGAGTTTCGAGATGTGTTTCCTGCGGGGTTGCCGGGAATGCCGCCAGACCGGGAAATCGAATTTGTGATAGAATTGGCTCCTGGGACTGCGTCAATCTCGAAGGCTCCGTATCGAATGGCACCGGCCGAGTTGAAAGAGTTGAAGGCTCAATTGCAAGATCTTCTCGACAAGGGTTTCATCAAGCCGAGCGTATCGCCTTGGGGAGCCCCGGTGCTATTCGTGAAAAAGAAGGACGGCTCGCTGCGACTTTGTGTAGATTATTGTGAGCTGAACAAGGTCACCATTAAGAACAAATACCCGTTACCTTGTATAGATGATTTGTTTGATCAATTACAAGGGTCTCGGGTGTATTCTAAGATTGATCTTCAGTCGGGGTATCACCAATTGAAGATCAAAACGGAAGACGTGCACAAGACCGCGTTTCGCACGTGGTATGGCCATTATGAATTCACGGTTATGCCATTTGGGCTCACAAATGCCCCGGCAGCATTCATAGATTTAATGAACCGTGTCTTCAAGCCCTATCTTGACCGATTTGTCGTGGTGTTTATAGACGACATCTTGGTCTATTCCCGTAGCGATGAAGAGCACGAAGAACACTTGAGGATTGTGCTCCAAGTCCTTCGGGAGAAGAAGCTCTATGCGAAGCTAAAGAAATGTGATTTTTGGCTTCGGGAAGTTGCCTTCTTGGGTCATGTTATATCGGAGAGTGGCATATCTGTCGACCCGGGAAAGGTGGAGGCAATTAAGAATTTGGCCTTGCCCGACAAATATCACAGAGGTACGGAGTTTCCTTGGCCTTGCGGGCTATTACCGGCGGTTTGTGGAGGGGTTCGCGAAAATAACCATTCCACTAACGCGCCTCACTCACAAGGGAGCCAAGTTTGTTTGGAGCGGCGAGTGTGATAAGAGCTTCGCGGAGTTGAAAGAAAGATTAACGACGGCTTCGGTTCTTACTCTACCGGTTTCTGGAGAGAGTTTTGTGGTGTATAGTGATGCATCACAGAGTGGTCTGGGGTGTGTGTTGATGCAGCGTGGGCAAGTTATTGCGTATGCTTCTCGTCAGTTGAATAACTATGAGAAGAACTATCCCACCCACGACTTTGAGCTTGCGGCCGTGGTCTTCGCACTTAAGCTGTGGAGACATTACTTATATGGCGAGCGTTGCGAGATCTACACGGATCATAAAAGCCTCAAGTATCTGTTCACGCAGAAGGAGTTAAACATGAGGCAGCGCAGATGGTTAGAATTGCTAAAAGATTATGACGTGACCATCCTGTACCACCCGGAAAAAGCCAACGTGGTGGTGGATGCGCTAAGTAGAAAGTCGATGGAGAATCTCGCAATGATGATTACGAGCCAACCGCCGTTGCTTGAAGAGATGCGGCGACTTGATTTGGAGGTTGTAGCTCCGGACGCTCCTACTGTGCTTACCACACTTGTTGTCCAGCCGACCTTATTGGAGAAAATCAAAGATCGGCAGTCTTTGGATTTGGATCTCCAAAAGGTGCGGCGTGACCTTGAGGGTGGGCGTGCCAGTGACTTTAGCATTGGTGCCGACGGCGCACTTAAATTTTGAAATCGGTTGTGTGTGCCGAGTGATGAGAATGTTCGGGGAGAGGTTCTACGTGAAGCTCATCAATCCCCCTATAGCATTCATCCGGGTGGCACTAAGATGTACAAAGACCTTAAGATGCATTACTGGTGGCTCGGGATGAAGAAGGATATTGGACGCCACGTTGCACAATGCCTTGTGTGCCAACAAGTCAAAGCGGGACACTGACTTCCGGCGGGGACGCTTCAAAGCCTGCCGATACCCGTTTGGAAGTGGGAGAATGTGGCAATGGACTTCGTCGTGGGGTTGCCCCGTTCACAAGGAGGTCACGACGCCATTTGGATGGTGGTGGATCGTTTAACAAAGTCGGCTCACTTCTTACCTATCCACACCACTTGGTCGAGGGACAAGCTAGCACAAGTGTATCTCGACGAGATCGTGCGGCTACATGGTGTTCCGGTGTCTATTGTATCGGATAGGGACCCGCGGTTTGCCTCTCACTTTTGGAAGATCTTACATGATGCTCTTGGTACACGGCTCGACTTTAGCACTGCATTTCATCCTCAAAGTGATGGGCAGTCAGAAAGGACAATTCAAATCATTGAGGATATGCTTCGAGCTTGTGTGCTTGATTACAAAGGGGGATGGCATCTTCACTTGCCGATGGCTGAATTCGCATACAATAATAGCTACCAGGCAAGTATTGGGATGGCACCGTTTGAAGCTCTCTACGGAAGAAAGTGCTGATCTTCTATACATTGGAGTGAAGTTGGCGAGCGGGTCACTTTAGGCCCGGATGTGTTACAAGAGGCTGAGGTGAAGGTCTGTCTTGCTCCAAAGATTGTTGACGGCGCAAGCACGACAAAAGAGTTATGCGGATAGGCGCCGCCGAGAGCTTGAGTTCGCGGTGGGGGACCGCGTCTTCTTGAAGGTGTCTCCCATGCATGGAGTAAAGAGATTTGGGGTCCGGGGAAAGTTAAGCCCCCGATACATTGGGCCGTACGAGATTCTTGCATGAGTTGGTGCTGTAGCTTATCGACTTGCATTGCCGCCAAAGCTTGCGGGAGTTCATGACGTGTTTCACGTATCTACACTCCGCAAGTATATTCATGACCCGACACACGTCCTTCATTATGAGCCATTGGAGCTTCGGGAGGACATGACGTATGAGGAGATTCGCATCCTCGCCCACGAAGTGAAGAAATTACGGAATCGCATCATTCCGTATGTGAAAGTGCAATGGACCAATCACGACGAACGTGAGGCTACGTGGGAACTTGAGGATGTGATGCGGGAGCATTACCCACACCTTTTCGCCAAAGAAGACTAAGGTATGGTTCTAAGTTTTGCGGACGAAACTATTTTATGGGGGGGAGAATGTAGTGTACCTAGTATTGGTGCGCTCCCCCGGACTTTGGCCAAATTGGGCAAAGTGCAGATGAATCGATGTTGCGGCCGTTTGAGGGAGTTTAGAAGAACTCCGGATCAATTGGAGGTGAATTGGATGCTTGTTGGGAGTTATGGGAGTGAAACCATGAGCTTGGGAATAAAAATGAAGAAAAATAAGGTCTATTGCAATGAGGGGTATAAGTGTAAATATGTAAACTTAGTGCTAAATTTAGTGCAAAGTGGTGAGGTGTACTCCAATGAGGGGCAAATTGGTAATTGCCATAACTTAGTGTTTAAGCAACTTTCTCTCATTCCCTCATCCACTTTCACCCCTCTCATGAGAAACACTCTTCCTCTCTCTAGAAATCCCTCTCCCTCATCATCTCTCTTTTTTCCTCTCAAGAGAACTCTCCAAGAAGTGGAGAAAAGTTTGCTTGGAGTTGAAGCTTGCCTCTTGTGCACATCAAGCTTGGGAGAAAGCTTGGAAAAATGTGAGTTTTCTTAGGGTTTAATATTAGGGTTTGAGCTTAGAGTTTGGTTTTGAGCTCTTTTTGTAGCTTCTTTGGAAACCCTAGTGAATTCTAGCTTGGATGATCATGTAACACCAAGAAATTTTGGCGTTCTTGATGTGTGATGAGCCATAGGGCTAGAATTGGGGGTTTTTCTTATATCAAATTTCCGGCGAAATTGATCTTATATTTCTCTAACTGAAGGGTAAATCGACGCGTTGAAACGCTCGGAACGAAGTTTCATCGAGTCTACGAAAGCCAATTGTGGAAAAGTACCGTTTTAGCTTCGTTAGGCGCAGTCGAGAGAAATCGGCGCGGATAAATTGCGCAACTTGGCTTTCCCACTTCGCGGCTTCGACTCGAGGTGGGGGGTGCTAACCGAAGTCGTCGAATTTCATTCTATGTCTAAGTGCCATTAATTGGTCATGTAGCACTATTGTAGCATCATGCATAGTAACTATGGTTGAGAATCATATGAGCTCTTGGATAGTTGTTACATGCTCTAGAGTAAGCAATGGAACCTATGTTGCATGACACCATGATGCATGTATGTAGCATGACACCAATATGTATGTTGCATGTTGCCAAGATAGAGATATATTGTTACATGAGATAAAGATGGGCATATGCATGTTATGAGAATTCTAGATTTAAATGTGAACTAGATGTGGACATATATGTACTTTGTGAAACACTAGAACTTAAACATAGTGGCATTAAGTTGTATAAACTTTGGGCACTAAAGAGAATTGAGTTAATTGCATATGTAGTTTGACATTGAGTATCAAGCTAGTGTTGAGCCTAGCATGACATAAGACTAATTGGGATTTGGTGAGATCTCTAGATGTTGTCCCACCGGTTGGTGGAAGGTCCTCAAGTTGGAGGGCAGATTATACTCACATAGTCTGTTGTTGGCTTGTGGAGGTCGTGACTCCCAAGCCGTGAGCTCCGGAGTGTCACGCGAACACGGGTGTGAAGGGCCCCGGGAGCCCTCCCCGGCAGACGGTCACAGTGGCTGGCTAGGAGTGAAAGACCTCTCCCCCACGTGACTTGGTGTGGTAAGTTGTGGCTCGGCCTACGGGCAAGCCGGTGTAATTGGGTCAAGGCATGAATTGTGGATTAAATAGGTGGCATTTCATAGATATTGCATCGATTGCATCGAGTAGAATCTTGACATGTTGATATTGGTAAAGGCATAGTAGATATTATAGTAGCATGCTATATATTGTTGTTCCTTGTTACTTGTTTACTTCCTTATTATATTGATCTCTTCTTGTCTCTATGCCTTCTTAGACCTAGTGGGAAAGTCGGCGTCATCGGTGGCCGAACCCACTGGGAACTTTAATTAGTTCTCACACCCTGTTTTGCAGAGCTTCCCCCGAGTACATCGGCGCAAGATCGCAGCAAGGGCGTAGCGCCCTAGGTAGTGGACTTTCCGTGTATAGCCCCATGTCCATGGTTGTTCATAGTCTCATTTTGAGAAACGAAACTTGTTAAGGTTCATTTTGTATGATGTAAATGTGAGAGTTGAAAGAATGTAAAGTGGATGTGTAAATGTAATAATTGTAAAGATGAATACATGTACAATATAAATGTTTAGTTGTTTAGTTGAGTTTACCTCTCTCGCTTGTGTTGATGCCCTCGCGCATATTGTGTATTTGTTGAAATTCCTGGGTGAAATTCATTGTACATGATGTTGCTTATGCCTTGGGCGGACAGGGGAAACTCTGTTCGTTCGGCGATCTGTGTGTGGGTTCGAGCCGACCAAATTGGCGGCTTCGGGGCGCGACACCGTAAGTGAAGAAGAAGCAGAAGGTGAAGTAAAAATAAGGTGGAGATGTTCATTGGTGAGGAGAAGTGAAAAAAGTAAAGGGAACGTGTAATGGAGCTATTTGTAGGTGAAGAATGTGTTTCAAATGAGCTCTCGAAATAATAAGAAATAACCTGTTCCCAGAAGAAATCCCAAGTTTCGGCCATCCGGAACCACCTTTGTGAGAATTCGAATTTTAGAAATTTGAAATTATGTGCTCCTCTCCCCTGATACTGTGTTTTTGGTCAGTATACGTATATATATACAGGTATTTATATATATATATATGTATATAAGTGAGTTTTAGTGGATTTTATAGTTTTTGGATTTTCGTCGCGGAGAGAGAACGGCTTAACGGCGAGATCCGGAGTCTGAATCTGACGATCCAAAATGGTAAGTTCGATGTCTCGACAGTGCTGAACGCGATGGCATGATCCGTGTCGACGTGCGACGAACGGTTTGAGAGTTATTCCATCTTCTTCGCTGAGAGGTCGAATGTCACATTTTTGTATTTTCGCGATTTGGACCCTGTTCTCGCACCGTTTCGCGTGAGGTTGCTTGTGGAGGGATGTTTTAGCATTTTATGCCTGCTGTGAGGGGCTTTTGTGTAATTGAGTGGAGTGGGTGGTGGAGTGTGTGTGTGGGTGTAGTAGGTGGGGGTAGTTGAGCTATCCCCTCACACCCTCTCTCTCCCTCTCTCTCCCTCTCTCACTTCCTTTCTTCCCCTGCTCCCAGAGGTGAGCACCAGGCTCCCCTGCCCTTGGCCTCCTCCCCGAGCCCTGCCGGCCGCCGCCGGCCACCGCCTGGCCGGAGCTACCCCCCCCGGCCATCTCTCTCTCCCTTTTCTTCTTCTTCTCCTTCTTCTTCTTCCTTTTCTTCTTCCCTGTGGTGTGCACCCAGGGGAAACCCATGCTTGGGCTTCCCCTGAGGTGGCACGACCGCCGGAGTGGAGCGCCGCCGCCGGGAGCCGCCGCCGTGGGCCGCCGGAGCCGCAGCAGCCACTGCTGAGAGTGCTGCTGGCCGAGCTTGGTGGGGCCGCGCCGCGGCCGCCTCCCGACGCCGGAGAGGGTGAGCATGGTCACCCTCGGGACCTCCGCTGCCGGACCCTGCCTCCCCGGCCGTCGCCGTGCCGCCGGAGAGCCGCCGGAGCCGCCGCAAGCCTCGGCGGGGCCGCTAGGGCATCCGCGGCTGGGCCAGCTCCGCCGCCGCCACCCGCCTCTGTTTTTGTCGCGGTCACCGGCCAACCGGTGTCCGGCGGGCCCCTCTCGCCGGTGCTCAGGTCGCCGCCGGCCGCCGTCGCCGTTTGTTGCCGGCGCCGCCGTGCCCTAGTCGACCCGTGGGCTGTCCTCTTCCTCGCGCCGCCGCCGCCGCTTCCCGCCGCTGCCTGAGGTGAGCCCCCCTTCTCCTTGGGTCCCCCGCACCCGTCCCTGGCCGCCGCCGGCCTTGCATGTCGGCCGGCAGCCGGCCGGAGCTAGTTGCTCCGGCCAGGGTGAGTTTCGGCCTTGTTTTGGCCGCGCTTGATGGTTTGAGCTCCCTGTTGCCTCCCGAAGCTCGGGAAGGTGAGCACGATGATCACAGCGATGCGCTGATCATCATGCTCACCCTAGTTTTCCATTTTGGTGAGTTATTTTTACTGTTTGGCCTTTGTCGAGCTTCGTTAGTGTTTGTTGTGCTGTTTTTATGCACTTTCCCGGCCTGCGACTGTTCCTGTCGCAGTGAGGCTGTGAGCATGGCCTCCGTTACGTCGTTGCCGATCCGCTGGTGCTTGCGGAAGGTCGTGCGGATGTACGGTTTGCTCACATGACCTTAGTTACGCTTGCTTTTGTGCTTGAGCTCGCTGTTTTTATGGGATTTCCCAGCTTGCGACTAGTCTTGTCGCTGTGGGACTGTGAGCACGGTTTCCGTGACGTCGTTACCTATCCGCTGGTGCTTGCGGAAGGTCGTGCGGACGTACGGTTTGCTCTAGCGGCTCCGTTTATTGCTTGTATGTATGGAATTGTGCTTGTTTTGGGACTTTGGCGTTTGTGGCAGCGTTGCGACGCTGTGGGCAGCAAGGGTTTGGTCCTCGGGACCCTGTGGACTGGTTGTCCAACCCCCTCGCCCTTCGTGGAGTTTCGGATTTGTGTCCGACGCGTTTTTCGATGAAATAATCGGCGAAACGCACGTTTCTAGTTGTGCGACTCACTCGCTATTTTTGCAAGCAACTTGGCTTTGTCGTTTAGCCTTGTTGGCTGTTCCTCATTGCTGTCCCGAAGTTTCGAGGACAGCGGATGAGTGACGAGGGGTTCCGGTGTCAAATCGGCACTTTTCGGGAACCCGGGAAGCCTTTTCGGGTGCGTTTGGTGTTCGTGGCACCCCGAGCTTGTGCTCGCTGTCTCGTCGCTTGGTGTGTTCGGGGACAGCGAGGGACTTGTTTGGCTGTTTGGTACCCCTGTAGAGCTTAGTGTGGTTCGGGATCGTCCCGGTGGGTTTCCCGGGCGATCCGTCGGTTCCGGGATGTGTGTGAGCCTTGTGTTTAGCGTCGACTTGGTGGACCTTGACCCTGTGAGTCTTTCGTAGGTCCTGTCGCAGTTCTCGAGAGCCGTCGGTGTTAGACTTGATCTTTCGACAGGTGGGTACTTCGATCCGGAGTCGGTTCAGTGGACTACGGTGATACCTTTCTATCCCTTCTCTCGTATTTCAGTTATTAGTTCACTTGACTCCCGTTGACTCTACTTATATGCGTGCTTGGATAGTAGAGTAGTTGTGGTTTGCATGGTTCTTGAGACGACCCAGTTGGTCGGTGGTGATCGCCTGTTGTTCCGAGCGATCCTAGTTGTGGTTTTGGTTGCTTCTCGGCTCGTTGCCGTTCTGTGGATTGAGCATTTGCATCGATCGTCACAGCTCCCTAGCGCCTCACGTATGCTAACGGTCTGATCCACCGTTTGAGCTTCTTTTCCGGAAAAGGGTCGTGGAGAGCGGTCCCGACCCGTGAGCCTTACTGCGTTGCGTGCAAAAGGTTTGTGCCAGTTGGTTGAGCAGGTTGTGACAGTACCCGGGGTGCGTCCCGGTGACTATAGATTGGGTTTACTTTGTGGTTATCTCCTTTGATGCATATACCAGTTGCTTACAGTAGCATAGTTGTTTCAGTTGTATGTCAGCCTCATACTTACTTGTGCTACTGTATACCTTATCTATCTTTTGTTGACCCTCGTGCCGGTGTGTACACCTCGCCTTCGTCGGCTTGCGGTACCCACTGGGAGGGGAGACATGTTTACATGTTCTCACCCCCCACCCTCGTTGTTGTTTTCAGGTGAGCAGGGTGGTGAGTGTCGGGACGCTGCGAGGCACGCCTAGTTAGTGGTACTAGAGGTCCCGACTTGTGAGGCTACTTCCCCATATTTGGTTATCACCCTACCCTTATCTGCTAGATGTGATTGTGGTTCAGTTACCTTTTGGATATTATCTAGCATGCTATGTTTTGGTGCAGCTTTATGTTGGATGTTTACCTTGCATGCTTATATCACGTGGTTTTCGTTCAGTATACATGTGAGGTTTTCTTGTTTAGACTTGTGGATATAGATGCTTTCAGATCTATCTTGGTGGCCTTTTATCGCATGTCTTGGTTTTCTATCCCTCGTGGTAGCGTTTTCGAATAAAGGTTTCCGTGTGGGAAACAATTTTCAAATGAATTTCCGATCGATCGACTTTTGAGATTTCAAAAGAGAGTTCTCGTGTGGAGAACAGTTTTCAAATGATTCTTCAATGTTTGAGACTAGGGTTTCAAAATAAAGCTCCTGTGTGAGGAGCAGTTTTCTAGAATGATCTGTTGTATGTGCATTGCATCATCCTTCGCCTAAGGAATTGCTTAGATTCATACAGGTTTAAGGACTGCTAGCTGTATGAATCTCTTTGTGTTGTTGCGTTGTTGTTGTGATGAATGAATGGTGGTTGTGATCCTGTTGTATGTTTGTGGACGCCGTGCAAATACAGGGGAGGCTCTGTCCGTGTGTACAGTGGACCCTGTATTTGTGGCGGGTCTGTACGTGACGCGGGCTAGGCTTTCAAAAAAAAAAAAAAAATTTAGCACGTTTTTCCGCATCTAGAACTAGCCCGGGGCGTGACAACCTTCGGGCGTCCGAAAAGCATCGAACAAGCGCCCATAAGACAGTAGAGGCACCTGCAGCGTGGGCCCTAATCCACAACTTGTGTCCGAATCCAATTCAAGTCAAAGTACACGTGCCAACCTGCTTCGATACAACCGACGAGTCTACCAACTCACTTCCGAACTGCTATAGTAGAAGTGGGCGTTTGGAATTAGGTTCCAAATCCTTTCCAAGGGTACACAACACATCTGGGCACCCTAAACATGATCCGGGCGCCCAAAACCTGTAGAAACTTCAGTTTCGACAGATTTTGTGAACCTGAGTCCGTATTTGCGTCCCTTTCGCACTAAAACTGCTCCTGCTCGTCCGATACTCTATAGATGTGTCAACCAGCTACCTCCACAGTATCCAAACTAGCTACTAAGCATCGAAACACTATAACTTAGAATATAAACTCCATTACATTTAATAACTGTAAATCCAAGTGGGGCCTTAGTACAAAAAAAAATCACTTATGGCCTGTTTGGTTCCTCGAAAAATACCCCAAAAAATTTATTTTAGGGTGGAAAAGTTTTTTCCGTGTGTTTGGCTTGCAGGAAAAGTAGATTTTTTGAAAAATTATTTTTGATATTTCACGGGAAACTTTTCTTTTCGTTTTCCAAATTTTTTTTCGGAAAACGAAAACTTTTTTCTTACAAACATTTTGAGGAGTAAAAAGTAATGAAATTTATAGTAAGAGAAAAATCCGTCGACTTTATAAACTATATCATGCGGAGTTCGTTTACCACCCAACCGTCATCTTAACCATATTCTATCATCATTTCTATCTCCCCGAGCTATATATATACACACGGCATAATTATCTCCATCTCCTATCGATCATGTCAACCATTTCCATCTCTTTTGTGAAATTATTTGATATACACCAAAATATACTTAAAATTATTTTTATTTACTTATTTATTATTTATTATTTATATTATAAATAATTTGTGAGTATTATATTAAATTTTAAAATGTTGGTATCTCACCCTCCTTTTGTAGAAAGTGTTTATATACCAAAATTTTCAACTAACTAAACAAGTGAAATAGAAATAAAAAATTATTTTTCATTTTTTTTTAACCATCCAAACACGTATACATGGAAAACTAATTTTTTTTTTCGTCGAACCAAACAATAGAAACTAAAAAATTTCTTTTCCACAGAAATTTTTTTATCCCGAAAATAGTTTTCTACTATTTTCCAAGGAAGCCCTTAATACTTTAGCTTATTCCAAAGATTCTATGTAACAAACTAAAGCAACGAAAACTAGTTAAATCAATAATTGTGAAAACCTATCTGCGAGAACAGATTAATTATTCAAACAAACAAAAAAAACCTATCAATGCTCTTTGGATCATTTTAGAAAAAAAATTATTTTTAAAATTTAAACTCACAACTATCTACCAAAATTTTTAAAATATTTTTATGATAAATGACAAAATTAAAATTTTTGATAAACTTAATTTACGGTTAATTGCAACTTCATTAATCCAAACGTGCCCATTCATCCCTATCGTGCGTATACTATTTAAAGAATGGGGTGGGGGGACCAAAAGCGCAAATCGACAAGAATATTACCTAATAATAATAGTACACACATAGGAAAAGAGATAAGGCAATCAGGACGCTAAAGGCAAGCAGTACTATTATTAATGGTTGTGGTGGCACTTGGTGGTTTCTTGGTTCCACTTATTACTTTCATACATACGATGATAGAGATTGGAGGAAGTCTATTATGTCATCCTTACCTCACATCATCAATAATCAGTCAATCGAATTTTTTTTTTGAAAAAAAAGTATAATAAAAATAATTTTTTTAATAACAATGATGTGATAAATGAATTCGAAAAAAATAATCTGATTAATTAGAGACATTTTATCAGTAATATAACTGGTACTCTAAACTTTTTCTAGAGATTGGAAAAGCACGAGAGTTCTTATGTATGTATATGACGTTTACGAGTGCTCACTACTGGATGCATCAACATGACATAATGGTCCTTCCAACGTTGACTTCCACAGAAGACCAACAATATAGAGGAATGTGAATAGGTCGGACTCCCAACAAAATTCTTTTTAAAAAAATCTAATATGTCTCTGAAAACTTCTAAAATATCTAATATATTTTTACTTTTTTTAATTTCAAATATACCCCTCGTATAGTTCTCTTTTATTCAAAAATACCCCGCCGTTAGTATCCGTTAAGTTATCTCAGGTTAAACCTGAGTTAAACTTCTACCTGAGTTTAAAAAAAATTAAAATATCTCTTTTACCATTAACTAAAAGGCAAATAAAAAAAAGTCAAAGATAATGATCGTTGCTAACAGTTCACTAACAAAATTTAACTCTAGAGGAGCATATTTGAAATAATTTGGAACGTTGAAAGGGTATTTTTAATATTAGCCTTTAAATCAGAAAGTCAGGGAACTTTTCAGGGGTATATATATGCAATTACCTCAAAAAAATAGTGTACCGTTTATTTTACTGTTTATAATATTTTAAATATTTTACATATTTATTTTTTAAATAATATATAATATATTTTTAAAAACTTTAAAAATATCTAACATATCTTTTATTGATCAAAATGCCTTTATTGATTTCAAAAATTTCTTCAAACATATCTTCTAACCCTACAACTTAGTGATGAGATTTGAGGTTTAGAAGAATATTCTAGAAACTAAGAGATAAATTCAAAAATTTCGAATAGTATTGAGGGGTATATAAGCAAAAGTCGATTTTTTTTTTTTTTTTTTACTTGACCGTAGTATTGAAAGTATAATTTATTTTAATACCAATGGTTGAAAATCTACAATCTACTTTGATATCAATTATAAGAATCAGTATTCATTCTGATACCGATCGTATTATCCACAATCTATTAAAATAAAATAATATTAAGAAAAAAATTTAAAAATAACTAAAGTAATTTTTTATTTTTTTAATTAAAAATATTTAATTACACGCTAAGTCTTGTGGAGGCTTCTACTATACCCATAAATAAAAATTATACATGTTGCATTAATTATAATCTTATTAATTTGTCTTTAAATTTAAGCAGAAAGTGTTGGAGAAATTGTCTCTCTTTGATTATCTTTTTAGTAGAACTTAAATCTAAATAATTTTGATTTAGACAATTAAAAATATTGTCTTGAGTAAATTTAAATGAAAACAATTTAATTGCTGTTTTGAAAATCGCAGGCTATAATGAACAAATAAAAATAAGGGAAAGAGAATAGATGAGGCCTGTGGGTCGAGGCGTGCAAATGCACTGTCCTAGAAGCAAGATTGCCCCTCCACGTACGAGGCTACCGGCAATCACTCCTAGCGATACAACGACCACTGTCCACCCCGTCGGCACGGCTCCAAGGTGGCGCAAAACGAACCCAACAGACTTTAGGAGATCCAGCAAAAATCAGAACAAAGAATATAAAGTTCAGTGTAAGAATGAGAGGAGGAAGAAGATGAATGAGAGGGTGCAATCTCGGGTTTTAATGTATGCTATTTTTGGATACGAGGAGAATGTGAATTAGTGTACACACTTCTCTCCTAAGTCGACATTTTTTGGCATGTTTCTTTTCTTTTACATCATCTGTAGGTTGTTGGGAGCTAGAATAAAATAATATAACTTTCTTTTCTTAGATAATGTAAAGTCGATATGTAGAATAAATATAAGGCTAAATTATAGGAAATACCCCTGTCAAAATTTGATTTTTCACTTTCCTCCTGTCATTTAAAAACCTACATTTTGACCCTTTGAAAAATAAAAAATATTCATAGGGGGGTACGGTGTCAACTGTAATGACAAAATTATCAAATTGCCCTCACTCTCTTTGTCTCTTCCCCAATCTTGTTCATCCGCCGCCTCTCCTCTTCCATTCTTCGGCCTCGCTCGACTGCAGCTCCGACTTCATTTCCTCCACTTGCTCCCCCGCTCCTTCTGCACCATCGTCGCCCCTCCATTCCGGCGACGGTAGAGAAGAGATCGAGGTGGGCGTGGACTGAGAGGTGGGTGAGGGCGAGGGTGAGGCGGCGGAGGAGGGCGAGGGCGTGTGTGGGTGCGGACGGGGGGGGGGGGGGGGGGGGGGGGGGGGGGGGGGGGGGGGGGGGGGGGGGGGGGGGGGGGGGGGGGGGGGGGGGGGGGGGGGGGGGGGGGGGGGGGGGGGGGGGGGGGGGGGGGGGGGGGGGGGGGGGGGGGGGGGGGGGGGGGGGGGGGGGTAGGGGGGGTGGGTGGGGGTAGGCAAGGGCGAGGCGGCGGAGGAGGGCGAGGCGGCGTGGGCAGCGAGGAAGGAAGCGGCAGGGGTCTGAGGGTTTTTTTGGGTATAAAAAATATATTATAATAAGATATAAACGGAACCCTAACGGAACACTAACGGCGGGGGTCGAAGTGAACATTTCTCATTTTTGAAGGAGGCAAAATGTAGGTTTTTAAATGGCATGGAGGAAAGTGAAAAATCGGATTTTGACGAGGGAATTTTCTGTAATTTAGCCTAAATATAAATTTGGAAAATATAGCCGCATTACCTTGATGAAATGGCTGTGTTTGGTGACTCCTCAAATAATTCATTGCGGATTTGTTTCTGAACAGTAGGAGAATGAAGTTTTTCTTCACATTTGATTAATAAATTTTTGGTTGCATCTGACTTCCCCTTTGTATCAGAGTATACAGGAAAAAAACTTTTATTACTTTAAAAGAAGGAATACTTGTTCTAAACCTTTGGATGCCAGGTATAACTTGAAAAATATGATTCTAACCAAAAATAGCTTTAATTATAGGAGTAAGAACAAATTGATCTGAATCGGGTGAAGTAGCTAGATTCTAAGCTGGAATATGAATCAAATCATGCCAACCTTCCAAAAATGGTAAAGTTAGTGGTCCCACTATCATCTCCAACAATAGTGTTTAATTTGTACCTTTTTTACAGGAAAGAGAGTAAGTTGAAATTATAAGTAAGTAATCAAGATTAATTTCAGATAAATTACATTGATTAATATTTAAAAGTAAAATATTTACTATAGAACAGGAGATTGATCATTTTTGCCACAATTGGAGCACCAAAAAGTATCACCAAATATTTTGATGGCTGCTTTGTAATTATAGCAAGTTTTGTACCACCAACCAAATGAGTGTCAATTCTAGCAATTTTAGTCTTGTAGGTAATTTTATATTCTGTTTTGTAAAAAAGGAAGATAGAAAAGAAGTTTTTGAGAAAATGGGAAGAAAGTAAAATAGATTTAGAAAATTACTTGTAAAATAAAACTTACTTGAATGCTTGATAGATCGAGACTTAACAATTGAGTAATAGTTTTTCAATTCATTGACATTTCTTCTTGCGGACTAATAATTTGTTGGCGTTAATTCGTTGAATCAAAGTAGACGTGGGTTGTAATCTACACATTATAAACTGTATATCAATAAAAATGCATTAATTGTACAAATTTATTTAAAATTAAATACTTGGATTCAAACCTATTAAAAAAAAACAGAAACTTCTAGAATTTCCAAGTTAATGAAAATTTTCAAAGCTTAGCATGTTGACAAATGTATCTTATCTAAATTTACACAATAGATTTGGAAGTTAGTAGATTTAGATACCACCTTATAGAAAAGCAATATTTATACATTAAATTAAGGTGCAAACCTTTAAAAGAATGAATTGTCATTCCAGCAAGAATTATTATAACTGAGGCATTTCCATTTTTTTTTGAAATGTAGTTATCATCAAAATCCGAAGCAAACTTATCCCATAATGTAATGGATAAAATGTTCAACCTGTTAAAAATTTGAAGCATCTATTCAACATAAATATCCAATCAAGGTAAAGAAATAGATTGTATTACATTTAATTCCTATTAGCGAAAATTGAGAGAACTTACTCGAGGTCTTGTATTTCTAAATTTCTAATTGGAGTGAGGGTTCACTACAACAAAATTGCCTTTTAGCGGCAATTTAATAGCGGCAATTATCTAATGGCCATTATTACTCATTATTAACTTATATTTAGCGGCAATTATTTTAGTCTGTATATTTTTACCGACTAATAATTTTATGTCAAATATATCTATTTTGAATTCTAATACAACCCTAACCCTAACCCTAACCCAAACCCACTCCATCGTTCAAAACCCATTTTCTCCCTCTCCTCTCCCCAATCCGAGCTCGAGCTCTCCCCCTCTCGTCACGAGCTCGAGCCCTCCTCCTCCACGAGCACGGCAGCGGCGGCGGCGGCGGCGATCGGCGGGGGGAAGGACCGGAAGGAGCTTGGACCTGTGTTCCAGGGGCTCAGGCGCCGTGGATCGGCCCCTGTTTCAACGAGATCGCCTCACCTCTTGCCCCTCTCATCCTCCTCGAGCTCGTCCTCTTCCTCCGTCATAAGCGCTGTTTCCACGGTGAGATCTCCTTGTTCCGACCCCTCGCACTGGTGTCTACGGGGAAATTTGCAATTTATTGAGTATTTTTTGGTAGATTAGTTTGTGCGGATGTTTAGATTTTGTTGAGTTTTTTGGTAGATGATCGTGGAATTTTCTCTATTTTAGTATTTCATATGGTGTTGATGACGCATGTGCATCTCAGATCAGATTTTGTTTGAATAAGTAAACTTTTTATTGCTTGTTTATGTATAACGCTGCTTACTCCGCAATGGTTCTTCGATTTGTACCTCCTTGGCCGTTTAATGATGTATTGAGTTTATGGATTTATGTCTGATTTGTAGCACTTAAAAACTTGTTGCTTGTAGATATGTATGTATATACCTCGAATTGCTGTATCAGTTTTGTAATTTCGTTGGAGGGGGAATTGGAATTGATGTGGTTTGTGGTATGTGGTGTTTGATGAACTACTAGTAACTAAAACTATTTCCATTGTTTGGGTATTATTTGTGGATTCATTTTTATGTGGATAATAAGTTGACACATTTGACAGGATTCAGTAGAGGGGACATTAAGATGACATTAATTATAGCAAAAAAGGAAGAAAAAAAAAAAGATTGCATTGATTGGGGAGGAGGAGGCAGGTGGAAGAGTATTAATTGATTTGTTTTAGGTTGATGTTGGTGGATCTTAGAGATGAGAGAGAGAGAGAGTATACATCCTCGGTGGCGCCACGCCCGCGCGCGGACTCGGGTTCCACGCCCTCGTGCTCAGGTACGACATCATCTTCGTCGCTGCTGCCGCATCCTTTTTGTACATCGTTCTCAGCTGCGTCCTCGGCCGCACGCCCTATCTTCCGCTCGTCGCCACGGCCGCCGACCGGCAGCTGTAAAGGTACGATTTTCACGATCGCAAACCCTAGAGTTGATCAATGTTGGCTTGTTTGATGCTAAATTTGGGACCTTTGTGAAGTTTCAGGTACAAAGATAGAAGAGGAGGAGACTTGGAGAGATTAGAGTTAGAATTTTATGCGATTTTAACTCTGTAAGTATGTTAATCTTGTTAAGTTTGTTGTTATTGCTGCAAAAAGATTGTTTCGTATGCAAGTTGCTATTGTTGCTTCTCTTGAAGAAATGATTAAGTTTTGTTGTTCTTTGTTCCCCTTTAGAAGCTGGAATTTTGATCTTTTTTTGTGCCTAAATTGTTGTTATGTTTTGTGTTGGGTGATTGCAAAGCAGATTTTTTTTTTTAAGGTTGGTAGTTAAGACTTATTGCGGAGTTCGAATCATGGTTGAGGAGTTTATACGCCCTTTTCACTAATATGGATGTGATTGTTGGTTGTTCATAGTTTCTGTGTTTCAATTGAGAATTAAGAACTAGTAATATGCATTGTGATATGGATTACGGACAATCGACACAACATTTAAGTATGAGACGGTGTAGTTTCCGTTATTTGTTTATATAGTCAACAATCTGGCTATAGAAAACAAGAATGCCAAGTAATAGAGGAAACACATGAGAGATTGCCAATTTCTTTATATCATTTGTTTTATTTGACACTTTCCTTTTCAGGGTTGAATGAGTTCATTTGATTGACCTCTTCTGCCTTAGGTTTTTTTTTTCTGTCCATGAATTATATTCCAAATTGTGATGTCATGTACCTATCTTATTGCGATTGTTTTGACTGTGAAGTGTCGCGATTATCCGTTCTTGAACAATTTTTGCTTATATTAATTGAATATTTCTCTATAGTGCTATCGATTTCTGCTCCTTTTACCTTATGACTATGTGCCCACTTTATTTCTTTGCCTTCTGATTAATCAAATTGGGATTTCAATTATTAAATGCTTTCAATTGGTACAGTGATCATGTATTGTTTTGACCGAGTATTTGGATTTTCTCTTTTAGGAATCTACAAAAATAATGGTTATTTGATGGTTTCATGCAATGGCGGACTGAATCAGATGCGAGCCGCGGTAACCATTTAGTCAGGCCTATATTTCTTTTAATTTGTTAATTTGTCTTGGGCAAAATCAGTCTAATATTGTTCTTGCTGCTTCTTCAGATATGCGATATGGTTGCTATCGCAAGATACTTGAATGTGACTTTAATAGTACCTGAACTAGACAAAACCTCATTTTGGGCCGATCCAAGGTGTGCTTATTTTCGTATTAACTTAGGGAAAAAAAAATAATCTAGGTTTATCAGCTTGCGTGTACTCATGACTATTGAAAATGCTATTATTCAGCGAGTTTCAGGACATATTTGATGTCGATCATTTCATTACCTCATTGAGAGATGAGGTCCGGATACTAAAAGAACTTCCACCAAGGCTTAAAAGAAGAGTGGAGCTAGGAATGGTTTATTCCATGCCACCAGTTAGTTGGTCTGATATCTCTTATTATTATAATCAGGTTGGTTCCATTTGTGTAGTTTGTTGAGGTAAACTTTCTTCATATGTTATTATTTCATCCGAGAAGAAGCTAACTGAAATTATTAATCTGAAAACAGATTCTGCCTTTTAATTCAGAAGTACAAAGTTGTGCATTTGAACAAGACCGATGCTCGGCTCGCTAATAATGGCCTACCTATTGAGATTCAGAAACTTAGGTGTCGAGTGAACTATGCCGCTCTTAGATTTACCTCTCAAATAGAAGAGTTGGGCAAACGAGTGATTAGAATACTTCGGCAGAATGGGCTGTTTTTGGTTCTTCATCTGCGATATGAAATGGACATGTTGGCTTTCTCAGGCTGCACCCAAGGTTGCTCTGACGAGGAGGCAGAAGAGTTAACAAGAATGAGGTATATATGATCACTAGGTCTTTTCTTTCCTTTCTCCTAATCTGAAATTTCATGCACCCCGCAATTTGATACCGAAAAAGGAAAAAAAAAATGATATTAAGTTGGAAGCTCATTGAATTCATGGAAGTGTTGCAAATAAACTAATATCCATTTAATGCTATGCCTTCTTTTTCCATTGAGATAAGCACTAGAAACTTTGTACAATCTCTTTGGGACTATTTGAATTGTCAGCAGCAAACTCTGATACTGTCTATTCTCTTTAAAACCTCTAATCTTTGATTGTATCTTTAGATGATAGTGATAAACTAATAATAGCTTAGCACATTTGCTTTTTAAGGGGTTGTGAACAGAAGGCTTGGTGTAGAGCCTTGGAAAACAGATCTTAAATGGGAATATTATGTAAGGATGAGGAATGGATTTACTCATGTTTAGCATTTGTTGCTTGATTACTTCCCATGCTTAGTCATAGAATATCCTAGGATGAAATTGTGATCATATTAACAATAAATTTTCTTGCCAATGAATTTACTCATATTTCCTACGTTGCATTAATAATTTGGTTTGCATTTATATTGAATAGCTTTTGTTACTAAAAGGTGTTCTTAGATGTTTGCATTAGAACTAAATGCCAATGACATCTTTAATTTCGCAGCCTTTTCTTCTACTCTGCCACTATCACTTATTTTGCCCAAGACTTGATAGAATCTCAAGTTGAGATATATTGGCTCATTTGTGCTTTTGTTTCCCTAAAAATTCTTGAAAAGCTTACAGCAATGGCTGTTCCTTATAAATTGAATTTTATGGGGGTTGAGCAAACTCCACGACTCACTTTTTCAATCAATTTTTCTTGTTTATCTCTCTTGTTCCTCTTTTCATTTTTACATCAACTCTATTAAACATCTTAGCAGACTTTCTAAATTACTAAATGTATACTTTATAGTTCATGTGCCTTGGATTTTATAGAGTGCAGAAATGATTTACTTCAGTGTGCAAATGTTATCCGACCATCTTGGCCATACATTGTAGAATAACTCACAACTTATATTGGTTATTTGTACCACTAATTGCAAAAATATTACTTTTGAAACAGGTTTTAAGGAGCTTTCTCATCGACCTGAGCAAGCTTTTGAAGTGGAGCAATGAGTTTTAAGGATTTATAATTTGGAGTTTCTCCGAAATAATAGGTGTTTAGTGTCATTTAGAATTTGTTATTTTTTGGCTAAATTTTGAACAAGTATTTTGTTGTTAGAACTCATGTCCGAAATTTAATTTGGATGTTGAGATTGTAATTTGAGAGTAAAGATTATTTGTTATACAAATTATTAATGTTCTTTGGTTATTACTATTTTTTAATATTTCAATTCATTGGAGTATTTAGTTGTGGATCAAGTATTTTAATATTAATTGTAATTGCCGCTATAAGTTTTATTTAGCAATCATTTAGTATATTTTTAGTATATTTTTTGTGGCAATTATAATTATTTATAGCGGCATTTATAATAGTTGCTATTGTATAATATTTAGCGGCATTTATTTGGACTTTTACCAACCGCCGGAATAAATGCCACAATAACTTTTACCGACCCTACCAATAGTGGCAATTGTCATAATTGCCACGAAACTATTTAGCGGCAATTATAATTGCCGGAAATTTAAAAAATAATTGCCACTAAAACTCAAATTTGTTGTAGTGGTTTGCCCAACATATTTATGCACAATTTCGCCAATAGCTCTAATTTGGCCCAAAATATTTAGAAATATGCATAATATTATCATCAGAACTAAGCAGCTAAGCAAAACATAATTTAAATTTCTTTTTACAAAATGAATATATAATGCTGTAGATAAATATTACCGTTGAGTACGGCGTCATTGTATCTCTGGCTTTCTGCCCAAGAAAAAACTTGAGAAATTAAAGTTATGTAAATGTATGTTGTATATATTTTCCTCAAGCAGTGTTAGACAGGTCCATTTATTTATCTAAATCATGTATTGCCGCTCTATGGCAACAAATTTTTTCTTACTCGGAATGACGTTGAACTTTACGATTAGATATACATTGTCCTCAGCAAGTTGATGGCTAAATTCATCCGCATCTTTTTTACGAATTGTTCCTTGCAAAGAATAACCCTATTTTTTCATGTCATAATATCAGTATTAATTTCGAACAAAATATTAATAAATATAAGGAAGATATGAAAAAAAAGTTTAGATAAAAGTTGTGTTATCACCTTTTCATCTACCAGTAGACAACCAAAAGCAAATATATCTCCTTTCAAAAAAGGGGCGGTTGATTTCCATAGTTAACATACTCAAACTTTGATCTTGCAGTTTTGGCATTGCAATTATAATTCCCAAAATAGTACATATTCCATTGCAATTTTATACGTCTGCTTGAGAAATGTGAAAAGAGAAGAGAACATAATAAAGGAAAGAAAGTAATTGATGAATCGAAAAATATAAGATTAGAATTTTATTAAGTAAAAAAATAGATATTACATGGGAAATGAAAACAGTAATAAACAATAAAGCATCATAGATCATCAAATATTTCATGATAAACAATATTTCTTGTATGCCATTCAGGTTCTCTATCCTTATTTTCTATGAAAATTCGCAGCCCTTCTCTGGAAGTTACTCGAGAAACAGCGACGTAAAGCTGTCCGTGAGAAAATACTGGCTGTGATAAATAATGACCAACTCTCTGTAACGTTTGCCCTTGACTTTTGTTAATTGTCATTGCATAGCTCAAACGTACCTGCAATTGTCTTCTTTTCAATATGAATGGCCATTTTGAATCTGTCACATTCATTACTATATGCGGGATGTAAACCTTCTCACCAATATGATTACCCGTTAAAATTTGTGCTCCAATAATTCTAGGAGCCAATTGAGTTATTACCAATCTTGTGCCATTGCAACGACCAGAACTCTGATTAATGTTGCGAAGTAACATTATAGGAGCTCCTACTTTTAATTTTAATTCATGATGGAGGACTCCATTGAATTTTATTGTATTCAAGAAATCAATTAGATATAATACATCGTTGTCTTCAATATTTCTCGACGAATTGCATATTGAATCTGAGCTTAGATAAAGACGCTCTTCTATTGGCAGCAAAGTAAGTACATATGTATTAATCTCATCAACTATTTCAATTACTGCGTTAACAATAGCCCTATCTCGTAAGTAGATATGGTTAGTATAGTTTGTTCCAATATCATCATATATTTCTACAACAATACTTTGAATTCTATCAATATCCTTTTTTACAAGCATATCGTCAGGAATTTTGATCCAACTGGGTTCTTCTTCTCCATCAAATTTGATAGCTGTTAGAAAATTGTGTACGGTAAAAATGCAGCGGAACAAAATCAAACAAAATTTGATTTAAAAAAAAAAACTTTCGAGATTCAATCTCTAAACCACGCAATTAGGATCCCTCATGTTATTCAAGATTAAAACGAGATAAAAAGATCTAATCTTCACCTTTGCGCGGGTTGTTCTTCACCGCAATCCGATGATCGTGGAATTAGGTTCTCTTGAAGCCGCACATGCGTCCGGCCTCTATAGGTATCCACACGAGGTTGACGATCCAATCGATGTCCTCACCGGGGTGCTAGCTCCCTTGCAAAGAACGTCTTTGTTTGTGAGAATTCGAATTTTGGAAATTTGGATTCTGTGTTCCTCTCCCCTGTTACTGTGTATTTGATCTGTATACGTATATATATATACAGGAATATATATATAATATATATGATATAAGTTGTATATATATGTGTTTTAGTATTTTTGAGTTTTGTCGCGGAGAGTGAACGGCTTAACGGCGCGATCCGAAGTCCAAATCTGACGATCCAAAATGGTAGATTCAATGTCTCGACAGTGCTGAACGCGATGGCGTGATCCGTTTCGACATGCGACGGACGGATTGAGAGATCTTTCATCTTCTTCGCCGAGAGGTCGAATTGTATATTTTTGGTTTCGCGATCTGGACCTTGTTTCTCGCACCGTTTTGCGTGAGGCTGCTTGTGGAGGAGTGTCTGGGCATTTTGTTCCTGCTGTGAGGGACCCAAGGGTTATTTGTGGTGTTTGAGGGGCTTTTGTGCAATTGTGCACATATGTATATGAGTTTTGTGTGTGTGTGTGAGTGGAGGTTGATCCTCACTCTCTCTCTCTCTCCCTCAGCCTCCCCAGCTGCGAGCCTCCTCTCCCCCAGCTCCCCACCTACCTCCCCGAGCTCCTCCGGCCGGCGCCGACCACCCCTGGCCGGCGCTACCCCCCCGGCCATCTCCATCTCCTCTCTTCTCTCTTTTCTTCTTCTTCTTCTCCTTCTTCTTCCTCCCTGTGGTGTGCACCCAGGGGGAACCCATGCCTGAGCTCCCCCTGAGGTGGCACGACCGCCGGCAATGTGCCCCGCCGCTGGGAGCCGCCGGGAGCTGCCGCCAAGCTGCTGCGGCTGCTGCTAGGGCAGCAGCAGGCCGAGGCTTGTGGGCCCGAGCCGCCGCCGCCTCCCGCCACCTTGGAGGGTGAGCACTGCCACCCTTGGGACCTCCGGCGCCGACCTCTACCTCCCCGGCCGTCGCCGTGCCGCCGGAGCACCGCCGCAGCCGCCGCGGGCTCGGCTAGGGCATCTTGGGCAGCCGCGGCCGAGCTGGCTCCGCCGCCGCCGCCGGTTATTTTTGTCGCGGTCACCGGCAGGACGACGTCCGGCGTCCTCCTCTTGCCGGTGCTCGCGTCGCCGCCGGCCGCTGCCGTCGTCCGTTGCCGCGCCGCCGTGCCCTAGCCAACCCGAGAGTTGGTTTCCTCCCCGCGCCGCCGCCGCCGCTCCATGCTGCCGGCTGAGGTGAGCCTCCTCTTCCTTGCCTCCCCCGCAGCTGACCCTAGCCGCCATTGGCCGTGCATGCCGGCCGACAGCCGGCCGGAGTTGGTTGCTCCGGCCAGGGTCTCCTTTTGATGGTTTTTGGCCGCATTTGTGTATTTGAGCTCCCTGTTGCCTCCCGAAGTCCGGGAAGGTGAGCACGATGATCGCGACGATGCGCTGATCATCATGCTCACCTTAGTTTGCTGTTTGGTTGAGCCGTTTTGTTGTTCGGCCTTTGTCGAGCCATTTCATCGCTTGTTGGCATTGTTTTTATGCAATTTCTGGGCTTGCGACTGGTCCTGTTGCAGTGGGGCTGTGAGCACGGCCTCCGTTATGTCGTTACCTATCCGCTGGTGCTTGCGGAAGGTCGTGCGGACGTACGGATTGCTCTAACGGCCTAAGTTATTGCTCTTATGTATGTAATTGTTGCTAGTTTTGGGATTTTGTTGATTGTGGCAGCGTTGCGACGCTGCGGGCAGCAAGGGCTTGACCCTTGAGGCCCTGTGGACTGGTTGTCCAACCCCTTCGCCCTTCGCGGAGATCCGGATTCTTTTTCGACGCGTTTTTCGATAAATTAATCGGCGAAACGCGTGTTTTTAGTCGTGCGACTCACTCGCTGTTTTCGCAAGTGACTTGGCTTCATTGTTTAGCCTTGTTGGCTGTTCCTCATCGCTGTCCCGAAGTTCCGAGGACAGCGGATGAGTGACGGGGGGTTCCGGTGGCAATTCGGCATTTTCGGGAACCCAGGAAGCCTTTTCGGGTGCGTTTGTGTTCGTGGCACCCCGAGCTTGTGCTCGCTGTCCCGCCACCTCGTTTTGTGTGTTTGGGGGATAGCGGAGGACCTGGTTTGGTTGTTGGTACCCCTGTGGGGCTTAGTGTGGTTTCGTGATCGTCCCGGTGGGATTTCCGGGCGATCCGTCGGTTTCGGTGTGAGATTTCGAATTTTGGAAATTTGGAATCTGTGTTCCTCTCCCCTGATACTGTGTTTTTGATCTGTATACGTATATATATACGTGTATTTACATATATATATATATATATGTATATAAGTGGTTTTTATTTGTGTTTTAGTAATTTTGAGTTTTGTCGCGGAGAGAGAACGGCTTAGAGGCGCGATCCGGAGTTCGATTCTGACAATCCAAAATGGTAGATTCGATGTCTCGGCAGTGCTGAACGCGATGGTGTGATCTGTGTCGACATGCGATGGACGGATTGAGAGATCTTCCATCTTCTTCGCCAAGGGGTCGTATTGCACATTTTGCAGTTTCGCTGTGTGTGCGAGTGTTGTTGGAAACCTCTCTCTCTCTCTCACCCCCAGCCTACCCTGAGGTGAGCCCCAGCTCCCCCAGCCTCTCAGCAACCTCCCCAAGCTCGGCCGGCCGCCGCCGGCCATCCTCTGGCCGGCGCAACCCCGGCCACCTCTCTCCTCTCCTTTTCTTCTTCTTCTCCTTCTTCTTCTTCTTCTTCTCCTTTCCTGCGGTGTGCACCCAGGGGGAACCCATGCATGGGCTTCCCCTGAGGTGGCATGACCGCCGATGACCTGCCCCGCCGCCGGGAGCCGCCGTCGTGGGCCGCCGAGCTGCTGCAGCTACTGCTAGGGCAGCTGCGGGCCGAGGCTGGTGGGCCCGAGCCGCCGCCGCCTCCCGACACCTGGGAGGATGAGCACCGTCACCCTCAGGTCCTCTGGCGCCGCCCCCTTCCTCCCCGGCCGTCGCCGTGCCGCCGGAGCGCCGCCGCGCCGCAGCTGGCTGCTGCTGGGAGGTGTGCGGGCAGTGTGGGTGATCCGAGCCGCCGCCGCCTCCCGCCGCCGCAGCGACCTCCTGCCGGCATCAGGAGGACCGCTACAGCCGTCGCCTCCTTCCCCGGCCGCCCCCGTGTCGCCAGTGCGCCGCCGCGCCGCCTGCGGCTCTTGCTTGCAGCTTGCGGGCAGGAGCAGCTGGAGACCGAGCCGCTGCCGCCTCCCGCCACCTCTGAGGGTGCGCGCCGACACCCTTGGGACCGCCGCCGTCGGTCCATCCCTTCCCGGCCGCCGCCGTGCTGCCGGAGCGCCGCCGCAGCCACCGCGGGCTCGGCTAAGGCATCTTGGGCAGCCGCGGCTGAGCTCTCTCCGCCGCCGCCGCCGGCCGGTCTTTTTTGTCGCGGTCACCGGCAGGCAGGCGTCCGCCGACCTCCTATTGCCGATGCTCGCGTCGCCGCCGGCTGCCGCCGCCATCCGTTGCCGCGCCGCCGTGCCCTAGCCAACCTGAGTGTGGGCTTCCTCCCCGCGCCACCGCCGCCGCTTCTTGCCGTCGGCTGAGGTGAGCCCCCTCTTCCTTGCCTCCCCCGCAGCCGACCCTGGCTGCCGCTGGCCGTGCATGCCGGCCGGCAGCCGGCCGGCAGCCGGCCGGAGCTGGTTGCTCCAGCCGGGGTCCCTTTTAGCTTTGTTTTGGCCGAGCTTTGGTTTTTGAGCTCCCCGATGCCTCCGAAGTCCGGGAAGGTGAGCACGATGATCGCGGCGATGCGCTGATCATCATGCTCACCTTAGTTTGCTGTTTGGATGTGTCGTTTCGCCGTTCGGCCTTTGTCTAGCCATTTTATTACTTATGTTCACTATTTTTATGGGATTTCTGGGCTTGCGACTGGTCCTGTCGCAGTGGGGCTGTGAGCACGGCCTCCGTTACGTCGTTACCTATCCGCTGGTGCTTGCGGAAGGTTGTGCGGATGTACGGTTTGCTCTAACAGCTTATTTTATTGCTTGTAGGTTTGTATTTGTCGCTTGTTTTGCGATTGTGGCAGCGTTGCGACGCTGTGGGCAGCAAGGGCAAGGTCCTTGAGGCCTTGTTGACTGGTTGTCCAACCCCTTCGCCTTTCGCGGAGATCCGGATTCATTTCCGACGTGTTTTTCGATAAATTAATCGGCGAAACGCGTGTTTTTAGTTGTGCGACTCACTCGCTGTCTTCGTGAGTGACTTGGCTTCGTCGTTTAGCCTCGTTGGCTGTTCCTCATCGCTGTCCCGAAGTTCCGAGGACAGCGGATGAGTGACGGAGGGTTCTGGTGCCAATTCGGTATTTTTTTTGAAAACCCGGGAAGCCTTTTCGGGTGCGTTTGTGTTCTTAGCACTCCGAGCTTGTGCTCGCTGTCCTGTCACCTTGTTTTGGTGTGTTTGGGGACAGCGGAGGACCTGGTTTGGTTGTTGTTACCCCTGTGGGGCTTAGTGTGGTTTCGGGATCGTCCCGATGGGTTTTTCGGACGATTCGTCGGTTTCGGGATGTGAGAGCTTTGTGTTTTGCGTCGACTTGGTGGACCTTGACCCTGTGAGTCTTTCGTAGGTCCTGTCGCGGTTCCCGAGAACCGTCGGTGTTAGGCTTGATCTTACCTACAGGTGGGTACTTCGATCCGGAGTCGGTTCAGTGGACTACGGTGATACCTTTCTATCCCTTCTCTTGCATTTCAGTTTTTAGTTCACTTGACTCCCAGTGACTCTACTTATGTGTGCTTGGATAGTAGAGTAGTTGTGGCTTGCATAGATTTTTGAGACGACCCAGTTGGTCGTGTTGATCGCCTGTTGTTCCGAGCGATCCTCTTTGTGGTTTATCGGTTGCTTCACGGCTCGTTGCCGTTCTGTGGATTGAGCATACGCATCGATCGTCACAGCTCCCTAGCACCTCACGTATGCCAACGGTCTGATCCACCGTTTGGGCTTCTTTTTCGGAAAAGGGTCGTGTGTATCCGACCCATGAGCTTCGACGCAGGGCGTCTGGTAGGTTTTGTGCCGTTGGTTGAGCAGGTTGTGACAGTGCCAGGGATACGTCCCTGTGGCTATGGATTGGGTTTACTTTGTGGTTATCTCCATCGATGCATATACCAGTTGCTTACAGTAGCATAGTTGTTCAGTTGTATGTCAGCCTCATACTTACTTGTGCTACTGTTTACCTTATCTATCTTTTGTTGACCCTCGTGCCGGTGTGTACACCTCGCCTTCGTCGGCTTGCGGTACCCACTGGGAGGGGAGACATGTTTACATGTTCTCACCCCCCCCGCCCTCGTTGTTGTTTTCAGGTGAGCAGGGTGGTGAGAGTCGGGACGCAGCGAGGCACGCCTAGTTAGTGGTACTAGAGGTCCCGACCGGGAGGCTTTTCTCTCCAGATTTGGTTATTACCCTTATCCTTTATCAGTTAGTTATGGATATGGTTCAGTTACACTGTGGTTATTTTATCTAGCATGATTTGATTTGGTACAGCTTTATGTTGGATGATTGTCTTGCATGCGTAGATCTCGTGGTTTTGGGTTTAGTATCCATGTGAGGATTGCATGCTTAGACTATTGGATGTAGATGCTTTCAGATCTATCTTGGTGGCCTTTTATCGCATATCTTGGATTTCTACCCCTCGTGGTAGCGTTTTCAAATAAAGATTTCCGTGTGGGAAACAGTTTTCAAATGAATTTCCGATCGATCGACTTTTGAGATTTCAAAAGAGAGTTCTCGTGTGGAGAACAGTTTTCAAATGATTCTTCAATGTTTGAGATTAGGGTTTCAAAATAAAGCTTCTGGGTAAGGAGCAATTTTCTAGAATGATCTGTTGTATGTGCATTGCATCATCCTTCGCCTAAGGACTTGCTTAGATTCATACAGGTTTAAGGACTGCTAGCTGTATGATTCTCCTTGAGCTGTTGTGTTGTTGTGATGAATGAATGGTGTTGTGATCCTGTTGTATGTTGAGTACGCCGTGCAAATACAGGGGAGGCTCTGTCCGTGTGTACAGTGGACCCTATATTTGTGGCGGGTCTGTACGTGGCTCGGGCTAGGCTTTCAAAAAAAAAAAAAAATTGGCACGTTTTCCCGCATCTAAAACTAGCCCGGGGCGTGGCATTCGGGATGTGAGAGCTTTGTGTTTTGTGTCGACTTGGTGGACCTTGACCCTGTGAGTCTTTCCTAGGTCCTGTCGCGGTTCCCGAGAGCCGTCGGTGTTAGGCTTGATCTTACCTACAGGTGGGTACTTTGATCCGGAGTCGGTTCAGTGGACTACGGTGATACCTTTCTATCCTTTCTCTTGCATTTCAGTTATTAGTTCACTTGACTCCCGTTGACTCTACTTATGTGTGCTTGGATAGTAGAGTAGTTGTGGTTTGCATGATTCTTGAGACGACCCAGTTGGTCGGTGGTGATCGCCTGTTGTTCCGAGCGATCCTCGTTGTGGTTTATCAGTTGCTTCACGGCTCGTTGCCGTTCTGTGGATTGAGCATTCGCATCGATCGTCACAGCTCTTCTAGCACATCACGTACACCGCGGTCTGATCCACCGCCTGGGGGTGTTCTTTTTCGGAAAATGGTCGTGTATTTCGACCGACCCGTGAGCCTTGTTGCGTTGCGTGCAGAAGGTTTGGGTGCCGAGAGATGAGCAGTGTGACAGTGCCAGGGATACGTCCCTGTGGCTATAGATTGGGTTTACTTTGTGGTTATCTCCATTGATGCATATACTAGTTGCTTACAGTAGCATAGTTGTTCAGTTGTATGTCAGCCTCATACTTACTTGTGCTACTGTTTATCTTATCTATCTTTTGTTGACCCTCGTGCCGGTGTGTACACCTCGCCTTCGTCGGCTTGCGGTACCCACTGGGTGGGGAGACATGTTTACATGTTCTCACCCCTCGCCCTCGTTGTTGTTTTCAGGTGAGCAGGGTGGTGAGAGTCGGGACGCCGCGAGGCACGCCTAGTTAGTGGTACTAGAGGTCCCGACCTGTGAGGCTTTTCTCTCCAGATTTGGTTATTACCCTCATTCTCTATCAGTTAGTTATGGATATGGTTCAGTTACACTGTGGTTGTTTTATCTAGCATGTTATGTTTTGGTACAGATATATGTTGGATGATTGTCTTGCATGCTTAGACTTTTGGATGTAGATGTTTTCAGATCTATCATTATGGCTTTATATCGCATTTCTTGGATTTCTACCCCTCGTGGTAGCGTTTTCAAATAAAAGTTTCCGTGTGGGAAACAGTTTTCAAGTGGATTTTGGATCGATCGACTTTTGGGTTTTCAAAAGAGAGTTCTCGTGTGGAGAACGGTTTTCAAATGTTTCTTGAATGCTTGATATTAGGGTTTCAAAATAAAGCTTCTGTGTAAGGAGCAGTTTTCTAGAATGATCTGTTGTCTGTGCATTGCATCATCCTTCGCCTAAGAACTTGCTTAGATTCATACAGGTTTAAGGACTGTTAGCTGTATGAATCTCTTTGAGCTGTTGTGTTGTTGTGATGAATGAATGGTGGTTGTGATCCTGTTGTATGTTGTGTACGCCGTGCAAATACAGGGGAGGCTCTGTCCGTGTGTACAGTGGACCCTGTATTTATGGCGGGTCTGTACGTGGCGCGGGCTAGGCTTTCAAAAAAAATTGGCACGTATTTCCGCATTTTAAACTAGCTCGGGGCGTGACATTGTTGCTAGAGGAAGAAGAGAGAAATTGAGAGAGATGACGGCTAGGGTTTTCTAAAAACTCCCGTATATTATATAGAGAGATATAATCCTCTTTTAATAATATAATAATAATTAAGGATAAGAATAAATCTAGATTTAAATTTATCCTTTCCTTAATTGGTTAGATCAATCAAATCCTATTTTGATTCGACTTAAACTTTATCCTAATTTGATCATATCAAATTAATAATGCAATATTTGCACATAAGCCCTCTAATAAATTACTAACTATTAGTAAGTCCTCTTTTGTAACATTTATACTTTAATACCACTAATTTGTAATAATTACAAATTAGTCCAATTATCAACATATTGACAATTAAGTCCTCCGGCGATTCAAAAATCGCAATCTAGCTATCCGATTAGTCACAACCTCTTATGTGTGTGACCCCATAGGTTCTATTCTATCTGGTAGTGAGATATATTCTGATCACTATCAATAATATCACTAAAACTCCTTTCAGTGGGTCGGAACAATTCCAACTCAGCCCAATGAGAATTATCGATCATCCAGATAATTCTCATGAGTCTCACAATCCACCAGTGACGCCTAGCAGCATGTAGTGGCATTCCAGTAGAATGAAATACTGAACCTCTTGGTGCAGTTACCGTGTGATACAGTCCTTCTATCATGAGTCCCGACTAGACGGAGATCATGGAACAACTCGTCAAACCCCATCATCTGTCATATGTCAAATTTATTCGACTCGAGTTTCTAATATCGGAAACCCTTTCCGCTATTTATCCTGCCTTGGCCAAGGTCTTCTAAATTCGGTCTTATAAATCACATAGGACTAACGCCCCTATCTACCAAGGGAGATAGATTCCATATAGGTGCACACCCTATTCCTACAACGAACCTACTGCAGCCAACATGCACCGCAAGGACCCGAATGGCTGGGGACCAAGTGTATGTACAGTCAAACTACAGTAACCTCATTGTGAATAGCCGAGGCACCGCAGTTCAAAGGACCAGTCACACTACTACAACATTGAGTAAGTCACTGACGAGTGAGTAGACATCCAAGTGACTTCTCGCGTTGGTCACGCTCGGTACCCTTGTTCTCTAACAACCACCTGCACATTCGCTCCAGTGTCTCCACACTGTTGACTCGAGACTCATCTACCCAAAAGGGAAGCGACCTGTGCACCAATCTCATCGGATCAATCACCGTCCCCGCGATGATCCATCGATCGGGAGCATTTAGGAATTAACCATCAATGACACATGTCTCAAATTCTCAACTCTTGAGAATACATGTCATCATCTTATTAATTCCTTGGACGATTCATGGACACATACACAACATGAATGGAAATAAGAACCCATATTTATTCATAATATTTAAAGTCAAATACAAATTTATATCCTAAAAAGAATAAATGTGTCAGCCTGATTGGCTTCTAGGACATACATCTAACAATCTCCCACTTGCACTAAAGCCAATTAGCCATATACCTAAGTCCCATCTTCTCAAGGTGGGCTTCAGTCTTCTGCTGGCTAAGCGGTTTAGTCAATGGGTCTGCCACGTTATCCGCGGAGTCTACTCTCTGCACCTCGATGTACTTCTTGTCAAGATAGTCACGTATAATATGAAACCGCCGCTCTATGTGCTTGGACTTCTGATGAGACATGGGCTCCTTAGCTAGGGCTATGGCGCCATTGTTGTCGCAATAAAGTGGTATGGCATCTGATGGCATCACACCTAGTTCCGCGACAAACTTCTTAAACCAGAAGGCTTCCTTTGCAGCTTCAGATGCGGCGATATATTCTGCTTCCATGGTAGAATCAGCAATAATTGGTTGTTTTGAACTCTTCCAAACCACCGAGCCACCATTGCACAAGAACACGCATCCTGACGTAGACTTTCTATCGTCAACATCAGACATAAAGTCTGAATCAGTATATCCTTATATTTTCAACTCTCTTCCTCCAAAGACCAAGAACATATCCTTTGTTCTTCTCAAGTACTTAAGTATGTTCTTCACAGCAGTCCAGTGCTCCTCGCCTGGATTAGACTGATATCTACTTGTGACACTCACAGCAAGCGCGATATCAGGTCGTATACATAGCATGGCGTACATAAGACTCCCTATAGCTGAGGCATAAGGGATCTTACTCATACGTTGAATCTCTTCAAATGTATTGGGGCACATTTTCTTGGAGAGATAAATCCCATGCTTAAGGGGTAAAAGTCCCCTTTTTGAGTTTTCCATGCCGAACCTTTTCAGCACCTCTTCTATGTACATTTTCTGTGAAAGGCCTAGTATCCTCTTAAATCTATCTCTATAGACCTTAATCCCCAAAATATAGGATGCTTCCCCTAAATCTTTCATGGAGAATTCTTTAGACAACCACACTTTAACCGAAGTCAACATTGGAACATCGTTTCCAATTAGGAGAATGTCGTCCACGTACAATACGAGGAATGTGACAGCACTCCCACTAACCTTTTTATAAACACATGGTTCCTCCTCGTTCTTAATGAAATCAAACGATTTGATCACGTCATTAAAACGAGTATTCCAACTCCGAGATGCTTGCTTAAGTCCATATATGGACCGTTGCAGCTTGCATACTTTATGACGTTCGTCATCGGAAGTGAAAACCAGAGGCTGCTCCATATAAATATCTTCCTCAAGATATCCATTTAAGAAGGCAGTTTTCACATCCATTTGCCAAATCTCATAATCATGGTATGCTGCAAGGGCTAGCAATGTTCGAATGGATTTAAGCATGGCCACAGGCGAAAAAGTCTCCTGATAGTCAACGCCTTCACGTTGACTATAACCTTTCGCTACCAGCCTTGCTTTATAGGTCTCCACCTTTCCATCCGAACCTATCTTTCTTTTGTAGATCCATTTACATCCAATAGGTACTATACCTTCTGGTGGATCTACCAAAATCCAGACCTCGTTGGAGTACATTGAGTCAATTTCTGACTTCATGACTTCCAACCATTTCTCAGAATCGATGTCAGACATCGCCTCGTTGTATGTTTTGGGATCATCTCCATGTTCCCTATCTCCCATGAGGAATATTTCCTTTACATCCTCTGTAAGAATACCTAAATATCTTTACACTACAAGAAATCAATAAAAAGGCGGCATTTATTTAGCGGCTTTTTAGATTGGGCCGGCCCAAAATAATAGCCCAAACATATTTCTCTCCTTTTTTCTGGACCTAATCTATAGTTATTAACCCATCTCATCTCTATCCATTTCTAGGCCCATAATAATTTATCTATTCTAGGCCCATAATAATTTATCTATTCTAGGCCCATCCCCAACACACACACACACACACACACACACACACACAAAACCCAACTCTCCAACCCAAACCCGATCTCATCTCTCTCTCTCCCATCTCTCCCTTTCTCTCTTCCCGTACACAAACCAAAACCCTCTTTCCCACTTCGTCTTCCTCAACCTCTTCTAGGGTTTTCTCTTCCACCATTTTCTAGGGTTTTCGACTCATCCGCTCGTCTCAACCTCGCACGCAATGGCCGGATTTGGAAGGATCGTTCGCCGAGGTGATCCCTCTTGAGCTCGCACGCGCCGCTTGGGAAGAAGCAATTGGAAGGATCGTTCGCCGAGGTGATCCCTCTTGAGCTCGCACGCGCCGCTTGGGAGGAATCGTTCGTCCACCTTCATCATCCCTCTTTCTCACTGCTTTTTTTGGTGAGTTTTGATCATTTTTTTTCATTTTTAACTAGCTTTGGGTGTTCATGTGAATGTCATCTATGCATATACTCTATTTGTTTATATTAATCTTTATCTAATTTAGTTAAAATAAATTTTTTTTTTGTTACCCTAACTATTTTGTTAGAAAAGAAAAATAATGAATAAAATGTACGATGCCTTTGAGACATTATTTATTTGTTGGTGCAAAGGCGATGGTGCAAAAGCATGGAATTCCATTATTTAATGTAACGCCAATTTTGACATATCGTGTAGAGAAGCATTTACAATAATAATGCTCAGTCAAAATATTGGCTGATATATATTTTTTGGTTAAAATAAATATGCATATACTCTATTTGTTTATATTAATCTTTATCTAATTTAGTTAATTAGCTTGTGTTGTTGATCCGTTCGAGCCTGATAGAGGCGAGCCCAAGTCCATCTTTCGTTGGCTTTATTAAGTTCAACTAGAACTATAGTGAGATTAGTTTATATATACATATAGGCTTAGTTCAAAATATCCATAGGTTTGGTAGAGAGCTTTTGAAACATAAGAAAGAAGTTTTGTTGGGCATTAGAAAAGCATACATCCTAGATTATGTAGCTGTCTGTTCACAGTTCAACATTGGATGACATTATCTAGTCTATTAGTATAAGAAATATGGCATGATTTACTATAGCAGATCTTCTAATTTTGAGACTTGAAATCTTATTTATACTTTCTTAACAGTTTTCTTTTTTTTCTTGCTGGCTGCCATTACTCCAATTGCAGCTGCAATCTCAGCTGCAGCCATTTGCTACCAGCAGTAGTAGAAAGAGCTGGCTGCGGCACTGGGTTGCATTCAGCAACTGCGCAGCCCTCAGGAGGAACAATAGCAGTTGTGGAGTGGCTGCAATTGAAGTGCACAAGCAGTTGGAGAGCTGCAGCTGCACACAGCAGCTTTCAGCAGCTGCAAATTGCAGCAACAGCAGTAGCAGGACTTCATCCTGTGGTCTAGCTCCAATTGCAGGAATTGGGGAGGGATTTGAATCTTACTTTTGGTAAATTGTAGGTTGTAGATTAGCTGTTGGAGAAGAGTAAAGGGATCACTTCACTTCACTTCACTTCACTTCAAGTTAATGGAAGCTAAATGCTGAAATCTTGTAGAGTGAGTAAAATTTCAGCATTGGTGATTCTTTTCTCGTGTTCTTTTGATCCCATTCTTAATTTTAATTGTTGGCAGCAAAATTGATTCGTGGAGGTGTTTTAGTGGGAGAGAGGATCTTGTGGACTTCAACCTTCATCTCAAATTCAGGTAGCATGATAGTTAATTGCTAATTTAATGCTATGATGCTGTGTTAGAGCTTCATGCAGTCCAATTGTGGGTTGAAGCTGAATTTTGATGGAATTCTCTTTAACTATCTTATTAGCTGACCTTTGCTGATGCTGGAGATGAATTTACCTTCGTCTTGAACAAGTGGAAGAGTTCTTTGAGCTAATTTGGAGGTTAGTATAAGGAGAAATTCGATTTTGATTCGAATTTATCTAAAATCAGCCTATACTACTCGTTGATGCTTAGACCCAATTCCTAATCTCTTTTGATTGAGAATAGTTGATCTTAAATGTATGCTAGCAATGTGTAGGAGCTGAGGATTTCCTAGTGTATCTTTCCCTTCTTCTCCTAGCATGTTTGATGGTTGGAGTGCACTCTAACTGCTGGCATCATCAGCAACTAAAATTCTGCATTAACAGGATTCTAGCAGTAACAATAGTCCAGTTCGGATTAATTTGGGGTGATCGGAGAGTTAATTGTTGCAAATCAAGTGGATTGAAGTGTTCTTAAAGAGGTAATGAATCTAGGATTTAAGTATTATCAGCAGATTGGAATTGGTTATCGCTGAATTTTACTTTCTTCGAACTGAACCAGTTTTGTTAGAGTTTTGAATGGATCTTTGATTCTGTAAACCCAGCAGGATTTTTGGATTATGTCTTCGCCTCCCTTTTAAATCGGAACCGGAGGAAAGTGCCCGTGAAATTCCATTTCGATCCGGGGTTGGATTAGCGCATTAGGTGGGTTAATGTTGACCGAAGTCTTCGGAATTCCTCCTAAGCTATTGAGATTCCAGCATGCATAGTTTTATATTGATTATACCATTAGTAGTTCGAATTCTTGAAATTGCATGTTATTAGTTGAAATCTGAATTCGAAACTTAAATTATTTATTTTATATGAATATTACATGTTGAACATGGGACTTGACTTAGGAGAAAACTCATAAAACCTACACACCTCGTTTTTCGAAAAAGTAGCTTCTGCTTCTGCTTCTGCTTCTGCTTGCCAGTAGGAGTAGGAGTTAGGTTACAAGTAGGTAATTGTTGAAACAAAGTATTGGTAGAGAGGAAACATGCATATTAATATGCTCAAATGTCAGCTTTTGCTATATAAATATACAGTTGCATGAAGCTCTTAGAAATAAAGTGCTCAATACATACTGATGCCAGGGAAACTGGAGTTACAAAGCATATCAGTGCGAAGTTGCACTGTTCTTTGCCTGTTTTCAATATACTCAATAGATTGATGTAGCCAACTTGCATTGAAGCATTGTCAGTAGTAGATTCTCAGTAGCTGGATTTTATTGCCATACTAATAGCTCATTGATCATACCTTTGTTGAGGTCACATGGTGTGTTGTTAAAAACTGTCAAGATATGTGTTTTAACTTAGGTATTTTAATGTATTTGTTATTAATGATTCATATTGCCAAGATATGATTTATTTTGCACTATCGATACATGCTATCTGAGCTAATTTTTTTTAGTTGTCTTTTAAATGGTAGAAACGAGAGAAGTTAGCCAAAGAAAGTCGAACCAAACAGAAATACATACATACGTCGGGATCTAAAAGCTTTGCACGGAAAGAGAAAGAAATTGTAACTATCTATTTTATTGATTGATAAAGCTTATGTTATTTCAACATTTTTATACTTATCTGCACTATGTTATTCACAGGAAGACAAAACTGGTAGAGTACCTGGACTTATTGAGATGTTCGAACTAACTCATACGAAGAAAAATGGATCATTCATAAGTGACGATGCAAAAAAATTAATGGTAATGTTAATGTTATGCTTATTAGTTTGCAATTCTATACTTTGCGTCTATAACTAGATTGCATGCCTAAATTATGAGATTTCTTGTATATTCATGAATACTAGCAAGCTTTTTGGCAGTGTTATTTGCTTTTATACAAATTATCACGCCAAAAATAACATGCACCTGACTCCAGTACAATCACAACAACTAAAGAGCAACCACAACTTCTGATTCTTAAGTAATCATGCTTTCAAGTTTAGGTCCTAAAATAACATAGATACAGCATCGACACAATATGTGCCGTTCTATGCCATTCCGAATGAACATCATGGAAATCCATGATTTCTATGGTTGTATATACTTCAAATTTACCTCTGATATGCTACTCTTGAATTATGTAGTCTCGGCTAGTTATAGTGCTTTCCAAGTTCATCATCTAGATGATTAGGGTCTATTGCTGGTCTTGGTGCTGTAGATAGCGATCTATTGCTTTATTATAAAAATACATGATTCGAGAAGTGTTGTTGGTTATTTTGTCAAAAAAATGAGCTATGTAAATTTGCTAACAAAATTAAAAAAATGGTTATAAGACAAAAGTTAAGAGAGGAAGTGCAAGAGAACAAAAAAATGGTTTCTCAATTGCAGTCTCAATTAACTGCTGTTATGGAATTTATAAGACGAAAAATTTCTGATTGTAACCTCGGTGGTAGTCGTCAGGTAGGAAAAATACTTTTAT
Source organism: Puya raimondii (assembly GCA_016920855.1). Taxonomy (NCBI): domain Eukaryota; kingdom Viridiplantae; phylum Streptophyta; class Magnoliopsida; order Poales; family Bromeliaceae; genus Puya; species Puya raimondii. The sequence continues at coordinate 208,417,433 of JABWPP010000050.1, read as the reverse complement.
CTAGATAATTTTATCGGTACTATTATTATATTTGTCATTGTTAACTATATTCTTATTTCATTGAAAGAAATTCCTTTTTTTTTACAGGATCCTGAGACTTCAGGCACATGCTATACGTCGGCATCATCAAATCCTTCTAGTGATACATGATCATTTCTTTTTTGTATTTGGATCTACTATGCCCTTCATATCATTTTATGTTTTGAGCCATTATGTACTTTCTAAAAAACTGTTCTTGGAGATTATAGTTTTCTTTTTATCATTTTATTGATGATGAGAATGTTAGCAAACATTTAGTATTTTAGTTTCATTCGATACTCTTGGCTTATATATGAATGAAATAATTTTTTTGGACACAAATGTGTTATGTTTGTATTGTATCTTATATACAACTATTTCCATCCGTAGCTAATATATATTAAAAAGTCGACATACTTCAATCAATAGCAGCTCTATAAAAAGTCGCCATATATACATGTTATCAGCTTTTAAAAAGCCGCTATACAATTTTACTTGCAGCATCAAAAAGCCGCTATATAGTTTTACTAACAGCATCAAAAAGCCGTAAAAAGATTATAGTATTGTGTAGCTTAAAAAGCCGCTATAGACAATCAAAGGCAGCTAATTTAGTGCCACAATTTTACAACTGTAGTGGCTTCAAAAAGCCGCTATAGGCACTAAAAGGCGGCTTTTCCAAGATGCCGCAATATTGACACGTACCTATACCGACTCAGTTTTTACAGGCTATTTTCGCGGCTTTTTCTAAACAGCCGGTACTTTATTTTGCGGCTTTTCGAAAAGCCGCTATAGGTACCTATAAAAGCCGGCTTTGATACGAATTGTTGTAGTGTTGGGTAGGATGGGAGATTCTACTCGACCTACGAGGTGGATGAGGTACTGCATGTACTGGCTCTGCTTGAATGGGTTCAATAGGTTCGACGACTCGTTGCTCTTCAGAGACTCTCTTCAAACTCAATTTTTCATGCAGTGTACCATTACCAACCTCGAGTATCCATTTACTAAACTCTGCTAAAGATGTATTTGAGGATTCAGTGTTTGAAGTATCCTGCAGTAGCCTCATATTTGTAGTAACATGAAAATTTTTGCATTTGCTTCATATATAAGATCTAGTAAGTGATGCATTAAAAATATCGTGTCGAGTCCCCCCTACAACAACTAAAAGTATCTATCCGAAATCTCCTCCTAAAAGAACAGTTTTGCCTCCAAAAGGTTTTTAGCTATCGTTTGGGTGTTCTGATTCCAAAATATCCTTCAATGATTTGTCTAGAGGCTCAAAACAATTTTTGTGATTCATCGGTGCTTCATCCCAAATGATTAAGCTAGCATGTGAAACTAATTTTTTTGCAAGCTATGTGCCCTTCTTAATCTTGCAAATAGAACAATCATCAATTTTAATAGGTATCTTAAATCTTGAGTGGGCTGTTCGGCCACTAGGCAACAAAAGTGATGCTATTCCTTACAAAGCAATAGCTAACACTATTTAGAAATAATAGTCTTTCAAAGATAAGTTTTTTCTATTCCACTATGTCCGTAAACAAATATAACATCTCCAATATTGTCATATATAAAAATCAACACATCATTATATATATCCCTTTGTTCATTGGTCAATCCATTAAATAATTGTCACGCCCCGGGCCAGTTTTAGAAGCGAAAATACGTGCCATTTTTTTTTTGAAAGTCTAGCCCGCGCCACGACAGACCCGCCACAAATATAGGGCCCACTGTCCACACGGACAGAGCCTCCCCTGTCTTTGCACGGCGTACATAATATACAAACAGGATCACAAGCACCATTCATTCATCACACAAACCAATCACACCAATAATACATACGGCTAACTGTCCTTAGCAGTTGCATGTATCTAAACAAGTCCTTAGGCGAAGGATGATGCGATGCACATACAACAGATAATTCTATAAAAATGCTTCTCACCCAGAAGTTTTATTTGAAATCCTAATCTCAACCATTTAAAGATCATTTGAAAACCGTTCTCCACATGAGAACTTTCTTTTGAAATCCAAAAACCGATCAATCGAAAATCCATTTGAAATCTGTTTTCCACACGGAAACCTTATTTTGGTAACCGCTACCACGAGGGGTAGAAATCCATGAAAGTAAACGAGGGTAAATGAAGCTCACAATGATCCATGAACATATATAAGCCAAAGCTTCTACGAAATCCAAACATGCAAGACAATCAACCAAAGTGTAACTGAACCACATCCACAACTAACTGATAAAGAGATAAGGGCGATAATTAATCTGAAGGGAGGAACCTCACAAGTCGGGACCTCTAATACCACTAACTAAGCGTGCCTCGCTGCGTCCCGACTCCCACCACCCTGCTCACTTGAAAACAACAACGATGGCAGGGGGTGAGAACATGTAAACATGTCTTCCCTCCCAGTGGGTACCGCAAGCCGACGAAGGCGAGGTGTACACACCGGCACGAGGGTCAACTAATAGATAGATAAGGTAAACAGTAGCACAAATAAGTATGAGGCTGACATACAACTGAACAACTATGCTACTGCAAGTAAGATAACATATGCATCAACAGTGATAACCACAAATGTATACCCAATCCATAGGCCACCGGGACGAATCCCTGGCACTGTCACTACCTGCTCAACCATCGGCACAAAACCTGCGAGACGCACATGCGTCGAGGCTCACGGGTCGGATACACGCGACCCTTTTCCGAAAAAGATGAACCAAGCGGTGGATCAGACCGCTGGCATACGTGAGGTGCTAGAAGAGCTATGATGATCAATGCGAATGCTCAATCCACAGAACGGCAACAAGCCGTGAAGCAACTGATAAATTGAAATACGAGGATCGATCGGAACAACAGGCGATCACCACCGACCAACGAGGTCGTCTCAATAACCATGCAAATAACAACTACTCTACTAAGGCAAGCACACATAAGTAGAGTCAACAGGAGTCAAGTGAACTAATAACGAAATGCAAGAGAAGAGATAGAAAGGTATCACCGTAGTCCACTGAATCGACTCCAGATCGAAGTACCCACCTGTAGAAAAGATAGAGCCTAACACCGACGGCTCTCAGAAACCACAACAGAACCTACGAAAGACTCACAGGGTCAAGGTCCACTATGTCGACACTAAACACAAAGTGCACACAACCTGAAACTGACGGATTGTCCGAAAAATCCGCCGGGACGATCCCGAACTCAAACCAAGCCCCGAAGGGGTACCAACAACCAAGCCAAGTGCTCCACTGTCCCCAATCACACTAAACAAGGTGACAGGACAGCGAGCACGAGCTTAGGGTGCGAAGAACACAAACGCACCCGAAACGGCTTTCCAGGTTTCCGAAAAAAATGCCGATTTGGCACCGGAACCCTTCGTCACTCATCCGCTGTCTTCGAAACTTCAGGACAGCGATGGAGAACAGCCAACGAGGCTATACGACGAAGCCAAGTCACTCACGAAACCAGCAAGTGAGTCGCACGACTAAAACGCGTGTTCCGCCGACTATTTTATTGAAAAACGCACCGAAATTCAATCCGGATCTCCGCGAAGGGCAAAGAGGTTGGACAACCAGTCCACAGGGCCTCAAGGGTCATGCCCTTGCTGCCCGCAGCATCGCAACGCTGCCACAATCACATAGAGCCCAAAACGAGCAACACACGCACAATAATAAGCATAAAGAAGGCCGATAGTGTCACGCCCCGGGTTACCTCTTCCCAGGCGCATGACCAGATCCGCCGCATACACAGTATCTCTACCATGTATACGAAGCGAAACAACATCCACAATCAAACACACAGAGCTAAAGGTATCAACAGAGCTGCTATATAAATATATCAAAAGATCACTGTACATACATCATCCATAACTCTCACATATAACTCTCATATACAGACTGATATCAACATCACATAGTATGTACAGACTCAACTATCTATCCAAAATGGGTGTACCTCTAGCCAAATATCCGGGGAATAGCTCTACCCGACGGTCTCCTTTCCGCGCTCAGTATGCACGACTGGGGAAGAAGACTCTGCAAAAAGATGTCACCAATGGGTGTGAGAACTACTATCAATCAAGTAGTCCTCAGTGGGTACCGCCACCAGCCTCAGCGGTCTGCCCACTAAGTCCTCAATCTCAAGAGATATGAATAGAGCAATAAAAGAGTAGGAGATATACTACCACTACTATGCACAAAGCTCAACTGTCAGTATGAATACCAATGAACTGAATATACCAAATGAGGACTATCATACACAATACAATACCTGCGAACCAGCTAGTACAGGAATCCCATCTGTACCTAGCTCTCGCCATACAATACCTCTCAATACAATACCATACCTGCGGCCTGATCACGCTCAACCCTACAGGGAGCTGCTCAACCCTCCAGGGAGCCGACTAGTACAGGAAGCCCGTCTGTAACTAGCCCCTCGTACAACCCTCTGTACGGAACATGCCAACTCTAGAGTGGTACTCGTGGGAGCGACCCAACCGAGCAAAGTACAACCATAGTAACCGCCAAGCACCCGCAGGTATATGATCGACACGACTGGGTCAACAAAGGATCAAGTGCCCTCGGCACCTCAAAGAATAGTCAACAAGTAAGACCCAATCCACTGTGCCCTCGGCACCACAAAGGATAATCAACAAGTATGACCCAATCCATGCTCTCACAAAGAACCACGTGCCCTCGGCACAATCAATGCTCCAGTGCTCACAATCATCTCTACTCTACCACAAAGAGGAGGTACAACAACATAGCACGAGCCACAACATGATCACCTACACTACATGCACAACAACTGGTACAAGGAATCAACAGGATAGGTGTAGGTCCAATCATGCAACAAGGATACAAAGAAATGCATGCTCATATACATATCATTAGCACATCTAAGATCATAACATGCCCATGCAGTCTATAGATCAGTCTCACCCTAATATGGCATCTCTACATAATCTTAGCATGGCATACTATCATAATCCCAATATCATAATCCAATATCCACATATCATAATCCAATCATGCTAACATAATCCAAACAACATCATATCATATTATGCTAACATGAGATAAAACACGTAGGAGGAAGTCCACTGAATCTGGCAAACATCAACCCACCTCAAATGCTAATCCAACCACGGTGGGGAAAGAACAAGCCTCAGATCCAACCCTCCAAGATAAGGAACTCCGGCAGCACTCCGATCTGAGTAAACCTCCAAGGAACTGCTATCTCCAGCAGAATAACAGCTCAGCACCAGATCAGATCAGCAGGATAGAGGAGAACAAGCTAGATCACAAACTAATGCCAACACATGGCCCTTACACTAGCTTTCTCTCTCTAGAAACGAAATCACCAAGTGGAATAACCCCAAAAACCAACAGGGCTCACCTATTTATAGGCTGCCAAAAGTTCACATTCGGGCGCCCACTTCCCAATTTCCGGGCGTCCGAAAATCCTGCCGTACAGGTGTCGTCGCGCGGTCAAGCGGCCGGTCGATAGTCATCAGGCGGTGGGGCGGCGTGTCTCCGGCGATCGACACGTGTCCTGCGTCGCGACACGTGGCCCTCCACGTCAACAGCTCAAACCGGATCCTCAATCCGGGCGTCCGAATCATGCATCCAGATCCGATCTCCGTCGGCCACAACCGGATCATCCGCAAAGTGCAACGGGGTCCGAAACATTCGGGCGTCCACAACCTCACTTCCGGGCGCCCGAATCCTGCCAAGTCCAGAAACCCTAAATCATGAAAATTCCCGAGTACTACAGATAGAGTGCTCCGTTCGTCCGCACGACTCTCCGCAAGCACCAGCGGATAGGGAATGACGCAACGGAGGCCGTTCTCACAGCCCCCCTGCGACAGGGACAGTCGCAGGCTCAAACAACCCAAAAAAATAGCAACAACATGCGATAATAAAGCCGACAAAGGCTAAACAGCGAAGCGGCGCGCCAAAACAGTAAAATGAGGTGAGCACGGTGATCGGCGCGTCGCCGCGATCATCGTGCTCACCTTCCCGAGTTTCGGAAGGCAACCGGAAGCTCCAAACCATGCATACGGCCCAAACCAAGCCAAAACCAGCTTGGCCGGAGCAAGCTTGCTCCGGCCGGCTGTCGGCTGACATGCAGCGCGCGTGGCGGCCAGGGTCGGACGTGGGGTAGGTGAGGAAGGGGGAGCTCACCTCAACCGGCGGCAGGAAGCGGCGGCGGCGGCGCGGGGAGAGCACAAGCTCTCGGGTAGCTTGGGCACGGCGGCACCGGTAACAAACGGCGGCGACAACGGTCGAGACGGCGAGCACCGGCGAGAGGGGCTCGCCGGACGTTGGGTGGGAGGTGATCACGACAAGAATAAGCGGCGGCGGCGGCGCCAGGCGCTCGGCCGCGGCTGCCCTAGCAGCCTAAGCAGCAACAGCGACAGCTGTGGCGGCGCACCGGCAGCACGGGGGCGGCCGGGGAGGAAGGCGACGGCGGCAGAGGTCCTCCCGGGGCTGGCCGGAGGTCGCTGCGCCGGCGGGAGGCGGCGACGGCTCGGGACCAGCACCCACTGTCCGCAGCAGCTCCAGCAATAGCTTGCTGCGGCGCTGCGGGGCGGCGGCGCTCGGCGGCGGCTCCTGACGGCGGGGCAGGACGCCGGCGGCTGTGCAACCTCAGGAGAGACCTAGGGCGTGGGTTCACCCTAGGTGCACACCGCAAGGAGAAGAAGAAGAAGAAGAAGAAGAAGAAGAAGAAGAAGAAGAAGAAGAAAAGAGAGAGAGAAAGGTGGAGAGAGAGCTGGTTGGAGCTCCCCGCCGGCCAGGGGAGGTCGGCGGCGGTCGGCGGCGCATAGGGAGGTAGGCAGGGGAGCTGAGGAGGGAGTGGCACCAGCTGGGGAAGCTAAGGGAGAAGAAAAAGAGCAAGAGTGCATTCTCTCCACTCAACATTCAAATATACCAAATGTACAATTGCGAAAAAGCCCTCGCAACTTGGGAAATTAGTCTTGAGTCCCTCACAGCATGCGTAAAATGCACAGACACCCCTCCACACTCGATTTCACGTAAAACGGTGCGTGAAACAGGGTCCAATTCGCGAAACGATCAAACATGCATTACGACCTCTCGGCGAAGATCTCGTGATATCTCACGATCCGACGGTCGCATGTGCAAACGGATTGCTCCATCGCGTTCAGCGCTGCCGAGACATCGAATCTACCATTTTGGATCGTCAGAAACTGTAGTACACCGAACTTCTACAAATTATGGAGTTCCGGTGGAAAAATAGCATGAGAAGCTATATGTGAGGCTTCGGCCAAGTTTGGGACTCGTGCGAAGTATTTTCGGCGCAAATGAGGAGCGAAAACGGACTTTGAAAGGTTAAAACTGATGAACTTGTGAAGTCTGCAGTGGGATTTCGGTATCAGGATCTCCATACCGGTACTGAAGTGATTAGTACCGGTATGCGATGTGGTATACCGGAATGCAATGGCAGAATTCGAAAATCCAGCTCTCGGGTTCTGCAGAATTCCTCGTGGTATACCGGTACGCCAACCCGTATACCGGAATACAGTGTGCAGAATGCTGATTTCGAAGGATAATTTGGTAATTTCAGTGAGGGGGCTTACATAAAGGGGAACCCTTCCCCTTTCTCCTTTGAAAATATACACACACACAGGGAGAGAGGGAGGGAGAAACTCCTCTCTCTCACTACCACTTCTTCTTCTTCTCCTCCAAGTTGGAGATCTTGGTGGAGATCAAGCTTGGGAAGCTTGGAGGAGTGAAGATTCGAGCTCGTGCATGCATGGTGCCTTGGTGAGCTCGCGGATCCGAGGTGAGTTCTTGGATTTGGTAGTTAGGGTTTCGGAATTGAGACTAAGAAATGAGATTTTGGAGACCCTTGGCCAATCTAGACTACAAATTGTAGGGATTAGCAAGAGATTTTGGATTTTGCCATGAATTTTAGGAAACCCTAGGTTGAAAGAGGGATTTTCTTGTGGAGGGTTTTAAAAATGTTTTAACCCTTTAGAACCCTAGTTGGGGGTTAGTAGAACATGTGGGACAACTCCATTTTGAGTGATTCCAAGAGATGAGATCGTTATGAGTTCGACTCGGATTAACGAATCCTTCATGTGTGTTAGGGCTAGGAGCTTGAAGACCAAGCTTGAAGCCAAGGAAAAGAGCCCGATTGCAAGTGTCTACAAGCAATCGGAAGAGTGTAAGGTGGGTTTGTGTTTACCGAAGTGATTAGGTAACTTCCATGTCGAAAGAGTAAAGTATATTTATTTTACTTGATGCATGTAATGGTAGGTTAATTGGCAAGTGGTATATATATATGAATGTGTAGATCATATGATGTTAATACCATTACCTACCATAGATTGGAATTGTAGGCATGTGGAACACATGGTTACAAATGGACATGTGTATGCCTAGGTGAGAACATAGCGGTGAGCTAGTTTTCTCTAAATACTAGAGAACTTGACATGTGGTTAAACAAGGGCTAGAGGCCACGTAAATTAGAAATCCTAGCGGTGGACAACTAGGATAAGAAAGAACTATAATGTGCATGTTGGCATTAGATATATATCAAAATGATTTGAGCCATGGGCTCACCTTGCATGTAAAAGAATCTAAGTATTTCATAATAATACATATACTTGAGAGATGATGCATGCATGTTAAACCTAGTGTTATTAAACATAGGTTGGAATGTGATAGTACATAACCTAGTGTTATTAAACATAAGTTGGAATGTGATAGTATATAACCTAGTGTTATTAAACATAGGTTGGAATGTGATAGTACATAACCTAGTGTTATTAAACATAGGTTGGAATGTGATAGTACATAACCTAGTGTTATTAAACATAGGTTGGAATGTGATAGTACATAACCTAGTGTTATTAAACATAGGTTGGAAAACATAGTGGTAGGCTAACCACTTGGGCATGAGAATATGAACCTAGAAGAGGTTGATATCTTAGGGTAAAAGATGAACCCTTTGAGATTTTGGGATGGATTCCGGAATCCCTAGACTGATACTTGCAGGTATGTGTGGTTCTCCTCGCTTGGCAAGTGATTGTAGCTGCGGGTATGTGTGGTTCTCCTCGCCCGGCAGCAGATTACACTTGCGGGTATGTGTGGTCCTCCTCGCCCGGCAAGTGACTCATAACTGCGGGTATGTGTGGTTCTGCTCGCTCGGCAGTGATTTGAGTAGCGGAGGTGTTGTGGTATATCCCTCACCTGCCGAGTGGATTGTAGGCTGAGGTGTATGTGGTATGTTCATCTCCTCAGGCCTGGACATAGGCGGTAATCCGCTGATATATGACTCAAGAGTGAGTCGGTGAAGGTTTGACTAAATAAGTAAACCTTAGTTGGGCTGTGGCCCAAGGATATATGACTCAAGAGTGAGTCGGTGAAGGTTTGACTAAATAAGTAAATCTTAGTTGGGCTGTAGCCCAAGGATATATGACTCAAGAGTGAGTCGGTGAAGGTTTGACTAAATAAGTAAATCTTAGTTGGGCTGTAGCCCAAGGATATATGACTCAAGGGTGAGTCGGTGAAGGTTTGACTAAATAAGTAAACCTTAGTTGGGCGGTGGCCCAAGGATGTTTGACTCTAGAGTGAGTCGGGTAAGGTTTGACTAAATAAGTAAACCTTAGGAGGGTGGTAACCCGTTAATGATGGACTCGAGAGCGAGTCAAGTACGGCTTAGCTAAGGTAAATGAACCTTAGGAGCAGATTGATTGTGAAATGGGTAGTAGAATAGCAGTTAAAAATATATTGCATGGATTTCATTATCGCATTTGTTGAAGCATAGCATGTTTACTTTTCATATATAGTAAAGTTATATGCTCACAGGTTATGTATATGTACTAACCCATGCTCGTATGCTTCCTTTGGACCTGGTGGGTCGAGCTCCTCTCTTGGGTGGCCTTACCCACAGGGAACTATTTTATATAGTTCTCATCCTACTATTTTTCAAGTCCTCACGTGAGCGGCGCGGCGGCACGAGGGAGGGGCGTAACTTAGTAGTTAGCATCCTACCACTGTGACCAGAATAGAAGTACCCTCTACTGCGTAGTTTAGGGGTATTCGAATGAATGGAAATGTAATAATAGTGCCTTGAACATCAATAGGTTCACTTTCATTCACTCCTAATTAATCTCATATTAACTATCGATTTTACTTTATTTTCATTATATTTGAAGATAATTTATTATGAGAATTCTTAATACTTATATTCATCAAATTTAGGTAATCTTGTGTAATCTCTAGGAGCTTAACCTATCTCGGTTGTGTGTGTTGAATCTGATGAATAGTCATTCTCTTATGGACTAAAATTTGTCACATGTTCTTTCAACTAAGAGATTGTTTAAGCGATGGGGAGTTATTATTATATTAAAAAAATGCTCATATGATTTGAAAGATGTGGAAAGAGTTGCATCCTTAAAAGGAGTGTGAAAACTACTACCACATGGAGGAAAGAGCTACCACCCCGGTCGTCCGATTAGTGTGTGCAGCTACCACATGAGAATTGAATTGCATATCCGAAAAAAAAATATAAGTGCAAAAGCATGCAAAAGGAAAAATATCACTAATTTTATTTTTCGGAGTTATAAGGTGGTCCACATACATGAAAGATGCTCAAAGAGCCACCCCTCTTATTGATTTTATCTCAAATTTGAACGTTTATGCGATAATTTTTGTCTCTTTGATGAATCCCTTAAGTCATCTTCATAATCCGTTTACATCTTGATAGCTTTTGAGCCTTTAGATTATTTTTGATGACTTGATTTTGAAGTTTATATGAATTAAGAAATCGTGTAATATTTTATCTATATTATGATGATTGTGTAGTAAAGTTCTTAATTCTTATGAAATTAATAGGGATTGAAAGAAGTCAATGTGAATTTATACTCCTCTTGCACTAACAATATTTGACGTTTTTATCACAAGTGGTTTCAAAATTGAAAAATGTTTTGAACTTGTGTTTTGTTTAATTTCTTTCAACTCTTTCTATTTTTGGGTGTTTTCTTTTGGCAATTTTTGACAAAAAGGGGGAGAGAGATTTTGAACTTAGACGCATGAACAAAGGGGGAGAGAGACGCATGAACAAAGGGGGAGAGATTTAGATATATTTTTTCTACTAACTTTGTTCGTGGAGAATGAAAACTTTTTGCAGGTCTTTGTAGACTTCAAGACTCCATGTTTGTCTAAGTCATAGAGTTTGTTTTTAGGAGTTACAAAATTATAATTTTGGATTTTATTTGGATCTTTCACGCGAGAAGTTCATTGTTTTGGTGATGGCAATGAATTTCATTTTTGGAGAGATGAGCATCGTGAGAGTTTTATGTAATTTTGAGTTTTGTCACGAAATTGCCAAAGGGGGAGATTGTTACGGATTTTATATTGGCATATTTCGTGAAGTGAGTCGGAGTCTTGAAGGTTCAAAGAAGAAAAGACGAAGATTGAAGACTCGAAGACTCAACGTTTGAATTCACGATGCTTGGTAAGTTTAAATAATCTTGATGATGATTTATGATCATGATAAGTGTTTGGAAGACATTAGAATAGATAAAAAATTGATTTAAAATATAAAAAATAAGTTTTCCAATTTCCAGGATCCGGACCCTGTGGTGAGGTCCGGAACCCGTAAGCTTGACAAGCTATTTCGCTGGTCGGGTCCGGACCCTGAGGGCTGAGGTCCGGATCCCGTAAGCCTGTATGGCGGTTTCGCAGGGAGGGTCCGGACCTTGGTGCTGCGGTCCGGACAATGAAAAACGGGAACTTTCGGGTCCGGACCCGGCAATCCAAGGTCCGGACCCCGACCCGTCGCGAATTTTTGAAAAGTTATTTTTTCAATCCTACTCTGATTCTAATGTCTCCCAAACCTAAAAATAAGATGGTAGATTTCTTAAAATCATTTTAGCAATCCTAATTTGATTCCAAACCTTTTTAAAATCAGTTTTTCAATCCTAGTCAAAATCGGTTTGCTTCCAAACCTTTCTAAAAACTGTTTTTAATCCTAATCTATTTCTGATTGCTTCTAAACCTATAAATAAGATGTGGGGATGTCTCTAAAACGTGGTTAAGCATAGATTATCTTTTAGAAACCCTAGAAGCTTGTAGGTAACCATTTTCCTCATCTTCTACATCAAGCTTCTCTCAAATTGATTCATGGTACCCTAATTTCTAATATTCTTTTAGAATCAATTTGAGAATTGCTTAGAGATTATTCCCACAGATCTTCAATGATATTCTAAGCAATAAACCATCATCATTTTTATTGTTCTTGCTCTGGATGGAGTGCGCTCGTGGATTCGAGTGAGCGTCGTGGATTTGACGTGTTGAAGGCTTCGTGGATTCGAAGTGAGGCGTCTCGTGGATTCGAGGCGTGGCGTTCATGGATTCGGACGTGGGGCGTGGACAACCCGTTGGTGCGCGTGATCCGCTGAAGAGAAGGGAGAGGTTAAGTCCGTGGAGTCGGTAATCACCTTGTAATTCTTTACTCTTAGTGGATTGTTTTTTCGCGTGTTGGTCCCGTGGGTTTTTCTCCAAGGTGGAGTTTCCCACGTAAATCTCGATGTGCTGATTTTATTTTTCGCATTAATTTACCGCATTGAGATTTGTGATTTTTGTTTATACACCTATTCACCCCCCCTCTAGGTGATTGATATACTCTAGATAGATCCTAGGGCACCCCCTATCTTTCAGAATAGTCTTTAATGTCTTTATACAAGAAGAGAACACTTAAACTTTAAATGGACTCAAGATACCCATATGATGAACATGATCCTTGAATTTGTTTGCCGACAATGCTTTAGTCATAGGATCAGCAATCATCATCTTAGTCCCAATGTGTTGGATATCCACCATCTTCTTGTCATATTCCTTCACAGCAAGGTACTTTATATCGATATGTTTGCTGCGGTCTGTAATTTGACTATTCTTTGCAAAGAACACTGCAGCAGAGTTGTCGCAATAAATCCTGATTGGCCTTGCAACAAAATCGACAACTCTTAAACCTGAGACAAAATTTCTCAGCCATAAAGCCTATGACGATGCCTCGTAGCAAGCGATCAACTCTGCCTCCTTGGTGGATGTAGCAATTGTATCTTGCTTAGTGCTTCTCCAAGACATAGCACCTTGAGCAAGAAAGAAAATATATCCTGATGTGGACTTTCTAGAATCCACACATCCAGCAAAATCAGAGTCCGAATATCCAACCATCTCAAGATGGTCAGAATGTCTGTAGGTGAGAATATAGTCCTTTGTTCCCTGTAAGTATGTCATAACCTTTTTCGCAACTTTCCAACGATCAAGGCCAGGGTTGCTCTGGTATCTACCCAGCATCCCTACTGCATGAGCTATATCAGGTCTGGTACAGACCTGCACATACATCAAGCTCCCTACTATAGAGGCATAGGGTATACTCTTCATATGTTCTCATTCCAAATCATTCAGTGGGCACTGATTCTGATTGAATCTGTCACCTTTTATAATAGGCGCAGCTGTAGGAGCACAATTTGCCATATTAAATCTTTCTATAACTCTTTCGATATAGGCTTTCTGAGATAGACCCAAAATTCTTTGAGATCAATTTCTATGAATTTTTATGCCAATGACATAAGAAGCTTCACCCATATCCTTCATCTCAAAATTCTTAGAAAGAAAATCTTTGGTCTCTTTGAGCAAACTTAAATCACTACTTGCAAGTAGAATATCATCCACATACAGGACTAAGAAAATGTATTTACTCCCACTAACCTTAAGGTATATACACTGATCCACAATATTTTCTACGAAACCGAATGTAGTAATTACATTATGGAACTTGATATACCACTGGCGGGAGGCCTGTTTGAGTCCGTATATAGACTTCTTTAGTCTGCAAACAAGGTGACTATTTTCATCTGTACTAAAACCTTCGGGCTGTTGCATATAGACTATCTCCTCTATATCCCCATTTAGGGATGCCGTTTTCACATCCATCTGATGTAGCTTTACATCAAAATGAGCTACCAAAGCCATGATAATTCTTAATGAATCCTTCTTGGATACCGGAGAGAAGGTTTCGTGATAATCAATGTCTTCTTTTTGAGTGAAACCTTTGGCAACAAGTCTGGCCTTATATCGTTCGATGTTACCCAAAGAGTCCCTTTTGGTCTTGAAGACCCATTTACAGCCAACGGCTTTGACTCCTTGTGGTAACTCAACGAGATCCGAAACTTTATTATCCGTCATAGATTTCATCTCTTCCTTCATGGCATCATACCAAAAGGAGGATTTATCTTCCTGCATAGTCTCTGAAAACGTCCATGGATCTTTATGGTGTCCAACATCATAGTCGGACTCCTGGAGATAGACTACATAATCACTAGGAATTGCCGATCTCTTTTACCTTGAGGATCTTCTTAAGCCAACATCTTCCTAAAAATTTTCATTATTCTGTGCAGCTGGCTCTATAATTGTCTATTCCTCTTGAAACAGCTCTTCATAGGGAGGTTCAATTGGTTCAGCATTTTTATGCTCCAGAATTAGTTGATCTCCAGTATGATCAAATTGATCTCTTGGGAGAGCAACTATATCTTTATCTATTGATGGATAGCCAGTTGAATCCCTTATTTCCTCAAAATTCATCTTTTGAGGAACGACACTCCCACTAGCTTCAAAGTCCTCAAGAAATTTAATATTTCTGGCCTCAACTATCTTGGATGAGTGACTTGGACAATAAAATCTAAATCCTTTGGAGTTTACCGCATAGCCAATAAAATATCCACTAACTGTTCGAGAGTCCAACTTTTTTTATATGTGGGTTATAAACCCTCACCTCAGCAGGACATCCCCATACGTGCAGGTGATTTAAACTAGGTTTCCATCCTTTCCATAACTCAAAAAGAGTTTTGGAAACAACCTTCGATGGAATCCTATTTAAAACATACACCGCTGTCTTTAGTGCTTCACTCCAAAGGGAAGATGGAAGACAAGAGCCATTAATCATGCTCCTTACCATATCCATGAGCGTCCTATTCCTCCTTTCTGCAACGCCATTTTGTTGAGGCGTGCCAGGCATCGTATATTGAGAAATGATGCCTTCACCTTCGAGGAATTGAGCAAATAGACCGGCCATCTGACCTTTATCCGTATGTCTTCCATAGTACTCACCCCCTCTGTCGGACCTAATAATCTTGATTTTCCTATCCAATTGTTTTCATACTTGTAAGGACTGAGATTTTTACTGTCTAATTTAACTCTCCGTTGACGATGTTTTTGTGTGCATTTTAATTACATAATCACTCGTCAAGTTCCGGGTGAAAACGAGTTGGAAAAAAAGAGTTACGCTATTTGGAATATTCACCTAAGTGAATAGTAACTCTGGTTTTCCGGTTAGGCCGATGATTAG
This sequence comes from Puya raimondii, assembly GCA_016920855.1. Taxonomy (NCBI): domain Eukaryota; kingdom Viridiplantae; phylum Streptophyta; class Magnoliopsida; order Poales; family Bromeliaceae; genus Puya; species Puya raimondii. Next base: position 208,402,032 of record JABWPP010000050.1, on the reverse strand, counting down.
AGTTGGCTTCCGGAGTGTATCGGACTCCGTTCAAAGTGGTCCAATAGCTCGTTTTCAACTGTCCGACTATTCTGGACTCGATGGCACTAATAAATTTTGGATATGATGCACGGTTTTCGAGAAAACTGAACTTTATCGAAAAATGGACTTTTATTCTTCATTGTGTTGGCTATGCAAAGCTTACCGAAGCTCCGCTTTGCGTGTGAACCCTCAGATAGGGACCTATCTGTGAAATAAAGTTGGTGACGATAGACTTTGGTCGCGAGTTCGCTAATCGAGAGGATTTAAAAGCGATTATCGACCGTCAAGCAATTGATGTATAGATGAATCGGAAAGAGGATGAGTTCGTCGCGAATCGACAACCTAATCGAACGAAACAAAATTGTGAGTTTGATGATTCATCAGTGCTAAACGCGCTGGTGCTATCCATTCGGAAATCCGACGGACGGATCGCAAGATATAATGCATTTTTTGAGGAAGGGTCGAAATGCCAATTTTGATGTTTTGCGAAAAGTTCCAGTATTTTATGTATCGATTTGCACGGAATCGGTCGTGGAGGTGTGTTCACACGATTTACACGCGCTGTGAGGGACCTAAGAAGAAAAAATGGAAACTAGTGGACTTTGGTGCAATTGTGCATGTGTATATATTGTGAGCTCTTAGGGTTTCCGATACCAACCCGAACCCTAACAGCCCTAGCATCCCAGCCGACCCCCCCCCTCCTCCTGCTCTGTCCCTGCACGCAGCTGCCGCCGCCGGCGACCCAGATCCTGCCGGCCAGGGACTGCAGCACCACCCTCACCTTCCCTCACCATCATCACCACCATCCTTCTCTCTCCCTTTCTCTGCTAGGGACCAACTAGGGAGGCCCTTACCTCTGGGCACCCTCTCTGCTGTGTCCCTGAGACCCCGGCGACCCTCCCCCGCCGACTGCCGCCGCCCCGAGGTGCCTCAACCCGCGCCGTGGCCGGAAGCGCTGCCTGATCCCGAAGCAAACTCGTGCGGGATCGAGTTGCTCTAGATCTGTTGCCGCCACCTCTCGCCGGCAACCGCCGCGGGCGCCGGAGTACCCCCGTCCGCCGCGTCCGACCTGGACCGGTGCCGTCGTCGCCGCTCGCGCTGAGAGCCGCCGCGGCCGCGCCTGAGCATGGATCTGCTCGGGCGACCGTAGGAGCTTACGCGCCGCTGATGCGGCCTGGACCGACCTCCCCCTCCTCCCTCGTGACCCCGGAGGGATCCCCCGTCACCGTCCGGTGCCGCCCTGCCACCGCTGAGACCAACCCGAGCTCACCCCGGGTTCGTGCGGGCTAGGGCATCACCGCCCGCCGCAACCGCCGCCTCCCGTCGACGGCTGGTGCGAGCCCCGGCCGTCCCCCACCGGCCGCACCTGCCTCCCACCGGCGCACCCGCCGTCGTCGCCGCCGTCGGCCGGAGTAACATCTTGCTCTCGGCTCAGCCGGAGCTGAACTTGAGTTTTAGCCGCGTCGCTGTTCCGGGGACTCTGGCCATCTCCGACAATCCCGCTGGTGAGGACGGCCCTCCCAGTGTGCCATTTACCTCCGTGCTCACCTATTCCGCTATCTGCGGGGCTCGAAATAGCAAGTTCTTGTACGTCGCCCCCGGACCGCCTTTTCGGTTGAGGTTTTGGTTGATCCAGCATGCTCCTCGGCCGTTCTCTGTGTCCCGTATAGTGAGCACAGCCTTCGCCTCGTCGAGACCTAACAGGGTGTGTCTCGACGGGCCTCGATGACGCTTGGATCGAGGTAACGGCGCATAACATTGTTATGTTGCATGCTATTAATGCTATTAGATGCATGTTTAGGGGCTGTTATGCAATTTAATTGCTGTGGGCAGCGTGTGCACACTACGCGTGAACTGTGGACTGATTGTCCAAGGTCCGCTGGCAGAGTGTTTTCCGAGTGTTTTCCGACGAAATCCGTCGGCAGAACGTAGTTTCGGTTCGGAGTTCATCCAACACTGTTTGAATGTGTTTGGGTTTGCCGCTGAGCCTTGTTGGCTGGTTGTCAGGGCCGTCTCGTGTGTTCGGAGACGTCCGGTGAGCGGCGGTGGGTTCCGGTGCCGAAATCGTCACTTTCGGGAACCAGGATCGGAACGATGGTCCGATACTAATTAATATGATGTTCGAGCTTATGTTCGCTGTCGGAACATACAAATGGCTGTGTTCCGGGTCAGCGGTTGACTCATGGTGTGAGTCCGTGCCTTTCAGAACTGTTTGTGGCTCCCGGGGACATCCCGGTGCGATTTCGGGACTTTCGGCAATTTATGGAGATCGGTTTTGGGAAACCGAGTCTCGGGATTTGTGGGTTGTGTGTTTTGTCTTGTTTGAGTCATTTGTGATTTGTCCCTGACTCGGTGCACCTGTGGTAGGTCCGGTTGATTCGCAGTGCGTTCCGGATTCCGACGCGATCGTTACAGGTGGGTGCTTCGACCCGAAGTTGGTCTAGTGGTACATGCTCGGTGACATTCCTTCTACCCTTTCCTTTTCAGTTCTGCATATATATATGAGATGAGTTGAGCTGGCACCTAGAGATCTTTACTTTACTCTACTTGCATTCCTTATATGTTCTAGCAGTAGAGTGGATATGATTGCATCAGTATCTGATAGGATATATTCTCGTGACCTTCTTGGTCGGTTTCTTGACACGGTTGTCTGATGACCTATACGGTCAGTATACCCGGAGGGATGGATTATTGGCTGGTTGCCAACGGTTATTGGTCATACTTGCATCGATCGCTATTACTCTTGCGCATTTCACGAACACCAGCGGTTGATCCCCGCAAGAGGGTGTTCTTTTTCGGAAAAGTGGTCGTACGTCCGACCCGTGAGCTCAGTGGGGCACTTATATGCTGGCAGAGTAGGAGTGGCATGGGCCTGAGGTCTGCGGACCGTTATGGCATGTTTAGATTGGGTATATTTATTTTATTCATTTGTTGATGCATTACATTTACAGTAGCAGTAGTATATTTGTTTCGTTCTCTACTTACTTGCATTGCTACTGTATTATCTTCCTTTTAGTTTTCTGTCTACCAGTGTGTGCCCGGCCTTCGTCGGCTTGCGGTACCCGCTGGGAGGGAGAGACATGTTTACATGTTCTCATCCCCCCACCACCATTTTTCAGGTGACTTGGGAGGTGGGAGTCGGGACGGTGCGTGAGGCGCGGTGGACGATCGATCTTTCGGTCACGACTAGTATAGTTGGTTTAGTTCCTTCCCTTTTACTTTCATGCACTTAGACTTATTATGGTTCAGTGGTTATTGGTTTCCTAACACCGTACGAATGTTTTAATAAATGACTCATAATGGTTTTATTGGATTTGCAAATGATGTCTCCTACCCTTCGAGGTAGCTCGTTTTCAAATAAAAAGGTTTTCAAGTGAATTTCGTTCTTTTGGCTACTAGTGTTTCAAAATGAGGTTCCCGTGTGGGGAACAATTTTAAAAGGTTTTGTGAATCCTCTTTAATGCTTATTAGAGTTCAAAATCAAAGTTTTCGGGTATGAAGCATTTTTAATAGGATGTCTGTTGTATTGTGCATCGCATCATCCTTCGCCTAAGGAGTGCTTAGAGGCATATAGGGATAGCTGAATGCAAGTATTCAAATAATTGTATATGTGGATTGGTGAATGAAAGTGTGATTGTGATCCTGTTGTATGTTAATGGTACGTCGTGCAAACACAGGGGGACTCTGTCCGCATAGACAGAGGAACCTGTATTTGTGGCGGGTCTGTACGCTGTGCTGGCTAGGCTTGTAAAAAAATAAATAAAAAAGACCCATTTTTCGCAATCAAACTAGCCCGGGGCGTGACAGATTAAGATGGTATCAGAGCATGAACAATCACAACTACATTCACAAGCTATCTAATTGAACCACTGGTTAGGATGACCCTAGGAAGACCTAAGGCTTATAAGCACGTGAGAGTACGGGGTTGTGGGATTGAGTCCCGGTAAGTTGGTCGAGTTTTATTAACTCGAGGTTTATTGTTGTTTCATTACCCCGTGTTTGTTTTGCAGTTGCAGTGCAGACTTGTGTCTCTACTGGGAGTGGTGGCGGATTACCAGACAGATATCGAGTGGTAGGGTGATGTGCACTTGGTAAAACCACTCGGGACAGATGTTGACATTAAGGATCCAGACTGCTGGACCTTAGCTGACGGCTGAGCCGTGTTTAGCGAGCCCCACTTTCCATGTAGAGCATGAGGTCCACCGCGGGCATCTTTGTGAGACGGTACAGTGTGCGGTTATAGCAGCAACTATTTATGGGGCTGTGTGAGTACAGCTCGAGGATTGAAGTGCAATCGCTTGGGCGACTGCAATGCGGATATTATTTTCTTAGACATTGTGAGTATGGCTTTAATGCCTATTCCTCTCTATTTGGAACTCATGTACGATTGCATACATCTCTATGGAAGTGATGATTTATGCAGGTTTGACCGCATGTATTGCGTGGGCTGCTGGTGTGCGGCCCGAGATTTGTTTATCGACCGCCCGTGCGGTTGCGTTATGAGTAGAGTTTCTTTAGCTTTGGTGTGTAAAACCGTGGTGTCTACCCTATTCCTTTCTCTAATGGTAGCATAAGCCATGGAGAGAAGAGCGAGCTGAGGTTTTGGATAGTCGAGATAAGTTGGCGATAGCTTACGGGTGAGGTTTTGCTCTTTCTTCGGATAAGTTATTGGCATGGACCCGATCTTTAGATTGGATGGAGTGTATCGAGGTTGTTATAGAGCCCCTTATTGACCCTGAACTTCAGTTTCAGACAAGGTAATTGATTTCATGTGAGTATATGGGCGAGAATTCGCCTGATTCATAAGACTGAAGTCTGTCCATGTTGCAAAGCGAGCTAAGGTCTTTCTCGCTTGAGTGATATTTAGATATCCTGTTAGTGAATTTGTCAGTGCAGTCGTTTAGATCTCCTTATGATATTTGCGCCTATTGGCGTAAGCCAGGATTGGATGTGACTTAGCTTCCATGTCAGGTTTTATGGAGTACGCGTAGTGTGAGGCAATCCCAACACCTAAATCAATGTGGTATGGGATGGCACGTGACGTATGTATGCTTGTGGTATAGAGGATGAAGCTCTATAGGATAATTGGAATACCTTAAGGGTAATTTGTGGATTTGTGTAAGGCTCGAAAGTCTTGTTGATCGCATTTAGCTTGTGCAGTTGGCGACTCTATGTCATTGATAGTTCCTATTCCTATTGTTGGAGCCATAGAACTCCTAGGGAGTTGGCTTGATGATTGATCTCATTCTTGAATATCGACATCCGTAGTCGATATTTATTAGTGTCGTGGTGCACTCTGGTGCAGCATTATGAGATCGAATGATTTCGTGCTGGTGTCACTTCTCCAACGTGGCGTTGGAGATGGATCTAGGGTACTTCGCTTTCCTTTTGATAAATGTGTTGGCTGCAGACAACGTATTGTCAAAAGTTAGGACGAATTGCCCTACCCCTCTTTTGGGAGTATTTGGATTGGGTTAATGTGTTTCCCTTATAGATGACCTCTATAGGTTGTCTCATGCGAGGGATAGAGTCATGGTCATCTCCGACCAAGCAGTGTATTCTGAGTTAGCCCTAGGCAAGGTTATGTAAAGTGATGAGTTAACCTCACCAATGGTATGTACTTCGGTATTGGTCTGGTTGTATACTAGCCAGTAGCCAGGTCTCGCATAGTTAAGGGACGAGTTAGATAATGCGCTCTCAGTTACAATCTATATTGCATTGCTAGAAGATGTGAACTATGCTGGGCACATGAACTGAGCCTGGCCTTTGGCTCAGAAGTTGATGCATGTGTTTGAGTACAAGGTACATGACGTGGTTAAACACGGACTTTATTGGAGCGGATTGCTCTTCTGGTCACTTGATGATTGATGCATCTGGGTCTCACTGGTCCCATGTGGATTTCAGCGACCGGGTTTCGTGGAGACAGATGTTGAGCATCACTGATGGCTTGGATGACTAGTTGCGATTGGCAACCCTATTTTACCAAGTGGAGGACACACGTGGATTTTTATGTTGAATCGCATGTACCTGTAGCTGACTAACTTGTCGAGCTCAGCTAGTTGTCGAAGCCTTAGACCTTTTGGTCTAGGCGAACAGTTTGGTCTTGGACCATGGAATGTCGAATACCGTAAGTGAGTTTTTGAAGCTAAGGGTTTGACTTTGATATGCTTGTATCTCAGATTGGTGGGAGACTGTAGTCTCCAAGATGAGCGTTATTGACGCAGGTTTTGAGACAACGATATAGTTTCGCTCGTGGTGAGCAGGTTGACGTTGTTGGTTAGTCGGAGTGTGTTGTTTCGGTCTACGAAAATATACTCCAGACTCATTGTGTTGAGGGACCTTCCTGCGTTAACCTTTGACGTAGTTGAGTTAGTTACTGCAATGTGGACCAGTGTTGGGTGGACCTAGAGTTTCTGAGTGAAGAGTTATTGATGTTCCAGTTTTGGACAATGATGGGATCGGATTGTCCTGGAAGCAGGACTGTTTTATCCGCAAGTTATTGAATGGTGGTGATCCCGATGGTTTTGATCCGTGGAGTTAGTGAGGGTATGTTTTTCCCTTACCTCACTTGAATGGAACTACACCTTCATCATCCCTTACTTTGAAGATCGATCATTCCAGGTTCGAGGAAGTGCAATTGATCAATACCCAAGGGTGATGTTCGAATTTGATTATGGTGGGAATGTAGTCAAGTTTCAGGAACGAAACTTCTTTTAAGGAGGGGATGAGGACTGAAATTTTTACTGTCTAATTTAACTCTCCGTTGATGATGTTTTTGTGTGTATTTTAATTACATAATCACTCGTCAAGTTTCGGGTGAAAACGAGTTGGAATAAAAGAGTTACGCGATTTGGAATATTCACCTAAGTGAATAGTAACTCTGGTTTTTCGGTAAGGCCGATGATTAGAGTTGGCTTCCGGAGTGTATCGGACTCCGTTCATAGTGGCCCAATAGCTCGATTTCAACTGTCCAACTATTCTGGACTCGATGGCACTAACAAATTTTGGATTTGATGCACGGTTTTCGAGAAAACTGAACTTTATCAAAAAATGGACTTTTATTCTTCATTGTGTTGGCTATGCAAAGCTTACCGAAGCTCCACTTTGCGTGTGAACCCTCGGATAGGGACCTATCTGTGAAATAAAGTTGGTGACGATAGACTTTGGTCGCGAGTTCGCTTATCGAGAGGATTTAAAAGCGATTATCGACCGTCAAGCAATTGATGTATAGATGAATCGGAAAGAGGATGAGTTCGTTGCGAATCGACAACCTGATCGAACGAAACAAAATCGTGAGTTTGATGATTCATCAGTGCTAAACACGCTGGTGCTATCCGTTCGGAAATCCGACGGACGGATCACAAGATATAATGCATTTTTCGAGGAAGGGTCGAAATGCCAATTTTGATGTTTTGCGAAAAGTTCCAGTATTTTATGTATCGATTCGGACGGAATTGATCGTGGAGGTGTGTTCATGCGATTTACTGCGCTGTGAGGGACCTAAGAAGAAAAATGGAAACTAGTGGACTTTGGTGCAATTGTGCATGTGTATATATTGTGAGCTCTTAGGGTTTCCTATACCAACCCGAACCCTAACAGCCCTAGCATCCCAGCCGACCCCCCCCCCCCCTCCTGCTTTGTCTCTGCACGCAGCCGCCGCCGCCGGCGAGCCAGATCCGGCCGGCCAGGGACTGCAGCACCACCCTCACCTTCCCTCACCATCATCACCACCATCCTTCTCTCTCCCTTTCTCTGCTAGGGACCAACTAGGGAGGCCCTTACCTCTGGGCACCCTCTCTGCTGTGTCCCTGAGACCCCGGCGACCCTCCCCCGCCGACTGCCGCCGCCCCGAGGCGCCTCGACCCGCACCGTGGCCGGAAGCGCTGCCTGAACCCGAAGCAGACTCGTGCGGGATCGAGTTGCTCTAGATCTGTTGCCGCCACCTCTCGCCGGCAACAGCCGCGTGCGCCGGAGTACCCCCGTCCGCCGCGTCCGACCTAGACCGGCGCCGTCGTCGCCGCTCGCGCTGAGAGCCGCCGCGGCCGCGCCTGAGCATGGATCTGCTCGGGCGGCCGTACGAGCTTACGCGCCGCCGATGCGGCCTGGACCGACCTCCCCCTCCTCCCTCGTGACCACGGAGGGATCCCCCGTCACCGTCCGGTGCTGCCCTGCCGCCGCCACCGCTGAGACCAACCCGAGCTCACCCCGGGTTCGTGCGGGCTAGGGCATCACCGCCCGCCGCAACCGCCGCCTCCCGCCGACGGCTGGTGCGAGCCCCGGCCGTCCCCCGCCGGCCGCACCTGCCTCCCACCGGCGCACCCGCCGTCGTCGCCGCCGTCGGCCGGAGTAACATCTTGCTCTCGGCTCAGCCCGAGCTGAACTTGAGTTTCGACCGCGTCGCTGTTCCGGCGACTCTGGCCATCTCCGACAATCCCGCTGGTGAGGACGGCCCTCCCGGTGTGCCATTTACCTCCGTGCTCACCTATTCCGCTATCTGCGGGGCTCGAAACAGCAAGTTCTTGTACGTCGCTCCCGGACCGCCTTTTTGGTTGAGGTTTTGGTTGATCCAGCATGCTCCTCGGCCGTTCTCTGTGTCCCGTATAGTGAGCACAGCCTTCGTCTCGTCGAGACCTAACAGGGTGTGTCTCGGCGGGCCTCGATGACGCTTGGATCGAGGTAACGGCGCATAACATTGTTATGTTGCATGCTATTAATGCTATTAGATGCATGTTTAGGGGCTGTTATGCAATTTAATCGCTGTGGGCAGCGTGTGCATGCTACGCGTGACCTGTGGACTGATTGTCCAAGGTCCGCTGCCCTTCGTTCCTCCGAAAAAGAGTTCTCGGAGCGTTTTCCGACGAAATCCGTCGGCGGAACGCAGTTTCGGTTCGGAGTTCATCCAACACTGTTTGAATGTGTTTGGGTTTGCCGCTGAGACTTGTTGGCTGGTTGTCAGGGCCGTCTCGTGTGTTCGGAGACGTCCGGTGAGCGGCGGTGGGTTCCGGTGCCGAAATCGTCACTTTCGGGAACCCGGATCGGAACGATGGTCCGATACTAATTAATATGATGTTCGAGCTTATGTTCGCTGTCGGAACATACAAATGGCTGTGTTCCGGGTCAGCGGTTGACTCATGGTGTGAGTCGATGCCTTTCGGAACTGTTTGTGGGTCCCGGGGACATCCCGGTGCGATTTCGGGACTTTCGGCAATTTACGGAGATCGGTTTTGGGAAACCGAGTCTCGGGATTTGTGGGTTGTGTGTTTGTGTCTTGTTTGAGTCATTTGTGATTTGTCCCTGACTCGGTGCACCTGTGGTAGGTCCGGTTGATTCGCAGTGCGTTCCGGATTCCGACGCGATCGTTATAGGTGGGTACTTCGACCCGAAGTTGGTCTAGTGGTACATGCTCGGTGACATTCCTTCTACCCTTTCCTTTTCAGTTATGCATATATATATGAGATGAGTTGAGCTGGCACCTAGAGATCTTTACTTTACTCTACTAGCAATCCTTATATGTTCTAGCAGTAGAGTGGACATGATTGCATCAGTATCTGATAGGATATATTCTCGTGACCTTCTTGGTCGGTTTCTTGACACGGTTGTCTGATGACCTATACGGTCAGTATACCCGGATGGATGGATTATTAGCTGGTTGCCAACGGTTATTGGTCATACTTGCATCGATCGCCATTACTCTTGCGCATTTCGCGAACACCAGCGGTTGATCCCTGCAAGAGGGTGTTCTTTTTCAGAAAAGTGGTCGTACGTCCGACCCGTGAGCTCAGTGGGGCACTTATATGCTGGCAGAGTAGGAGTGGCATGGGCCTGAGGTCTGCGGACCGTTATGGCATGTTTAGATTGGGTATATTTATTTTATTCATTTGTTGATGCATTACATTTACAGTAGCAATAGTATATTTGTTTCGTTCTCTACTTACTTGCATTGCTACTGTATTATCTTCCTTTCAGTTTTCTGTCTACCAGTGTGTGCCCGGCCTTCGTCGGCTTGCGGTACCCACTGGGAGGGAGAAACATGTTTACATGTTCTCATCCCCCCACCATCATTTTTCAGGTGACTTGGGAGGTGGGAGTCGGGACGGTGCGTGAGGCACGGTGGACGATCGATCTTTCGGTCACGACTAGTATAGTTGGTTTAGTTCCTTCCCTTTTACTTTCATGCACTTAGACTTATTGTGGTTCAGTGGTTATTGGTTTCCTAACACTGTATGAATGTTTTAATAAATGACTCAGAATGGTTTTATTGAATTTGCAAATGATGTCTCCTACCCTTCGAGGTAGCTCGTTTTCAAATAAAAAGGCTTTCAAGTGAATTTCGTTCTTTTGGCTACTAGTGTTTCAAAATGAGGTTCCCGTGTGGGGAACAATTTTAAAAGATTTTGTGAATCCTCTTTAATGCTTATTAGAGTTCAAAATCAAAGCTTTCGGGTATGAAATATTTTTAATAGGATGTCTGTTGTACAGTGCATCGCATCATCCTTCGCCTAAGGAGTGCTTAGAGGCATATAGGGATAGCTGAATGCAAGTATTCAAATAATTGTATATGTGGATTGGTGAATAAAAGTGTGATTGTGATCCTGTTGTATGTTGATGGTACGCCGTGCAAACACAGGGGGGACTCTGTCCGCATAGACAGAGGAACCTGTATTTGTGGCGGGTCTGTACGTCGTGCGGGCTAGGCTTGTAAAAAAAAAAAAAAAAGACCCGTTTTTCGCAATCAAACTAGCCCGGGGCGTGACACTACCTCAACCTTATAAGCTTTGAAAGCATCGAGCGCTTCAGCTTTTTCAAATAAGAGATAGAGATACATGTATATAGGATGATCATCAATAAATGAGATAAAATATCTCTGACCATTAAAGCAAGGAGTAGGAAAAGGTCCACAGATATCTGTATGTATGATCTCAAGAATTTCAGAACTCCTTCTGGCACCTTTAGTGGTATTTGTGTTGGTATGCTTTCCCTTTATGCATTCCACACAAGTACCAAAATCGGTAAAGTCAAGATCTTGTAAGATCTTTTTTTTCACTAATCTCTTTATTCTCTCTAAGGAGATATGAGCCAAACGTTTGTGTCATAAACAAGATGAGTTCTCTTTAAGAATGTCCTTTTAACACCAATATTAAAGTTATTCTCAAAAGATTGACTCAAATTAAATTTGTACAAATCATCTACCAAACAACCATCCAACAATGACATTATCGGAGAAGATAGTAAAAGATTCATTTTCAAATAAAAATTTGAAACCTTTATTTCTCAGTTTAGATACAGAAACTAAATTTCTAGAAAACGTAGGAACATAAAAAGTATCCTCAAGTTCAAGTACAAAATCAGTACTAAGTTCTAAAATAAAGTTTCCTATGCCTTTAATTTGAGATTCTTGTCCTTCTCCGGTAATTAAAATCTTTTCATTTGGCTTCAATATCCTTAGGTTGTGAAAACCATGCATGGTATTTGAGATATGTACAGTAGTGCCAGAATCAATCCACCATGTGTTTTTAGGAATATTAACTAAATGAGATTCATAGCCAATATAGATAGTTTCATTACCTTTCTTTTCGAGCCAAGCTTTATACTTTAAGCAGTCCCTTTTCATGTGTCCTTTCTTTTTACAGAAGTAGCATTGATCCTTTGTGCTAGAATGCTTTATTGGCAATTGAGCTGTCTTCTTGTAATTAGAGGCACCCTTATCTTTTCCCCTTTTGCGCTGAGTCGCCAGATTAATAGATTCTGTTAAAATTTTCGGCTTTTCCTGCTTAAGTCTCTCCTCTTCTTGAACACACATGGTCAATAATTCATTTATTGACCATTCATCCTTATGTGTGTTATAGGAGATCTTAAAGGGGTCAAACTCAGACGATAATGAGTTTAAAATTAGATGGACCAAGAAAGAATCGGAGATCTCAACTTTTAAAGCCTTTAGTTAAGCCGCTATATTCCGCATCTCCATGATGTGCGCGCGCACACCCTTGGCTCGATTGTACTTAATGCCCGAAAGTCGCTTCATTAGCGTGCTCGCCAGAGCTTTATCGGAGCTGACAAACTGCTCCTCAATGGCTTTTAGGAAATCCTTGGCTTTCTCACATTTCGGAATCGATCCCCTTATGCTTTTTGATACTCTAGACTTTATGAGCATCAAACTTAAGCGGTTGGATCGCTCCCACTTTTCCTGCGCGGATTTCTACTGTGGAGTCATTGGCCCCACTACTTTAGGCGGTTGATCAACGCGCAGAGCCAAGTCTAAATCCATATAGCCCAAAGTAAAAAAATTACTTTCTTTCCAATCAGAATAGTTGTCCTCAGTAAGCATAGGGATACGAGAAACATCATTAAAAAATGTAGTAGAGGAAGACGCTGCAAGCACAAAGAAAATATAGAACTTTATCACTTACTATAAGGTAATAGTCTTTAAATTAGATAAATTCTACTTTCCTGTGGGCAGAGGCGCTACACGCATAGAATTTATCTACTTTAATAATAAGACTAGCGAAAAACTAATTTCTAAACAATAAAATTTCTGTTCCTGTGGGCATAAGAAAACTTGCTATTTAGAAATTCAATCTGCTATCATATTCCAGTCAAAATCGAAAATTATTCTTTATTTGACCGCAATAAATAGTCAAATCTTAATTCAATATCAGTAAATCTTTACATATTCTTCATTATCTATAGGATGCTGTGGCTACTCCTAAGCATAATGAAAAATATAAATAATCTTATTTGACATTGAATGACTATTAAAATTAAATTAGGAATCCGTAAGAATTTTCGGGTTAATCATAGTTCAATATCATCTATTAAAAAAAATACCGTAAGTGATAATATACCATGACTAGAATGCTGTGGCTACTCATAGACATAGTTAATTTCACCAAACCTTATATGATATTGAATGACCAAAAATTCTATATTGTTCTAAAACACAACGAATATAAAAATAAACAACCAGAGTAATTTTCTTAATAACCTTATGTGACTCAAAATTTATCAATTGTATGAAGTCTATATACCCTACTCTAAATTTTCATGATCACCTCATGTGTGTTTAGAATAATAGCATAAAAATTATACCAAAAAATTAAACTAAACACACTAATTTATTATAATCATGAATAAATTTATGAGTAGGATCAAAATCATATACAACAAATATCAAACATTATGCATGATTTTAATATATATAGACTTCGTCAAAAATCGAATCACATTATTAAGAAAATTATCAACAAAGATTATATATACATCTCCATTCTTTTTCATAAAGAATAAATAAATAAATAAATAAAATTTTATTAGTGCGGTTGGCCCCCACCAAAGGGCTGCTCTAGGCAGCCCCTGCGGGCTTCATACATGCGGTGGGGCCCGCATGCCCTGCACTTGGCAGCCCCTAGGGGCTGCAACTTGCAGCCCCATTGGCGCAATCCCTTCTTCTTCTTCTTTTTTTTTTTTTTTTTTTTTGTGGACCGTACCAAGTAACGGCGACGACTCCTAATGGGCCGTATTAGGCGGACCCTTGGAGCCTCGCCTACTGCGGCCGAAACGACCACCAATTCCGTCATGCGCCTATCTCGATTGCGGCCACGTGACGCTGTTCCTCCGAATGCCGATCTCGATTGAGGCCGGCCGACGTCACCGTTAATATAAACCAACCGAAAAATTTATTTATTTATTTATTTTTAATGAAAAAGAAGACAAACAAAAAAATTCGAAAAAGAAACGAACATCCGGCAAAAGGCGTGGCTCTGATACCACATGTTAGAACTTTATCAGAAAATTAAGATCGTACCTTCTGCCATGATTTCGATTTCTTTACCGGAATTGTTGTCGACGATTCTCGCTTGTGGTACGTCCTCGTTCGCGATCTGCAAAACAGCGGGACGTTTCGAGTCTAATTTCCTTATCCCCGGAGATGGAGCCGTCACGGGTATTTTGGATTTGGGTTTAGACCGGGATTCCCGTATAATGTATTTATATACAACTTAATGTAACTGATTTGAGATTTCTAATCTCAGATTAAATCACGTCTGTCCATCAAAGACGTGTCCAGATACATCCTAACCGTAAGATCTAATATATTTTATAGATCGACTTAAATAGATTGACTGTATCTTTATGTATCGACTTGAATAAATCACGTAGGCCACATCCAACAAGTTTTTCCTTGATTTCAGTTTTTATTGAGGCCTTCAACTAAAAAGCAGATTTTTGTTGAAGCTGAGTTCTTGAACCTTAATCCACCTTTGAGCTGAATTGTCGTGGTAATCAATAGACTTTTCCTATGGCTTAGGGACCAGAGAGCACCCTTGAAGTTGTCCCAGCATTTCTTTGTGCCCTGATTCTACTCTGCGGGTCGAGAAAAGCAGCAACAGCAGCTGAATTTCAGCAGCAGCAGCAGAATTTCAGCAGTAGTAGCAGCTATAGTTTTGTGAAATTTGGTTTTGTGGAGTTAATTACTGCGATCGGAATGGCTTATAGTGTTCTTGGGAAAGTGAGGACCTGGGAATTTGGTATTAGCGGCTGATTTGAGGTGGTCATCGCTGAATTTTACTTTTCTTCGAACCGAATCAGTTTTCGTTAGACTTTCGAATTGATTTTTGATTCGATAAAATCTAGCAGGGGTTTGTTGGATTTTTCTTCACTTTCCTGTTAATTAGAATTATTGGTAGTGAAGGGAGAGTGGTGGGTCACTTTATATCTACTACTACCTGGAATTTCAGATTACTTGGTAATTAATTTGTGATTTTTTTTGGGGCTTTGAGAAGAGATTTAGAGTTCTATTGGAGTTATGCTAATTTTCCTCATTCTCTTCTTCTATCTGAGCTTCGTATCAATAAATTGGGTCCCTTTTTGTGATTTACTGAAGAAGAGGAGTTCGTGGATTGTCCCATCTAGCTAATACTCAGGTTGGTTGAAACTTAATCGCTGAAATTGATTCTTTGCGCTGAAATTTTAGAAAATAGTTGGATTTCGTTAAATTCTTTATGTTGATCCTTTTAACAGAAAAATTGGAGGGCCCTTGATAGTTTTCTCCTCATTTTCGTTTGAATTAGAGCTGTTGCGACGTAAAATTCAAGTTATTAAGCTGAATCAGAAGTTCGAATTTTGAGTTAGTCGAGGTATACGTCAAATTTGGTTGATTGTGGGAATTGTTTTGATTTTGGTCTTCGGATCCTTCCAGCTGGGTGTCACTGGAATTTGCTGGATTCCTCTGCCACATTTTGGGGGTTTTGAAGCTGTTTCCACAGGTTAGTGAGGTGGGATAAGTTGTCCATAATGAAGATTCAACATTCATTAACCGAAATTGCCGAATTACTAAACTTTGGTTCTTACTATGTATGGACAGCACCCCCACTATTTTGGAGTGTTTGGGGCCTTCTTAGTTGATTTTCTCCTGAGTTTGGGCTGAGGAGAGGTGGACTTATTGACCAATTCACTGCCGTAGTTGGATTAGCGCATCAGGTGGGTTAATGTTGACCGAAGTCTTCGGAATTCCTCCTAAGCTATTGAGATTCCAGCATGTGTACTTTTACATTGATTATCTTGTTAGTAGCTCAAATTCACGAATTTTCATATTATTAGTGAAATCTGAATACGAAACTTGAATTATTGATTTTATATGAATATTACATGCTGAACATGGGACTTAACTTAGGAGAAAACTCTTTAAATCTACACACTTCATTTTTCGAAAAAGTTATCAGATTTAACTTCAGGAGCTGTTTTCCCTTTTGTATCACTAGTGTTAGTGTGAGGTGGATACTGGGATTAGTGTAAGTTGAGATTACGCTCGTGCTGAGGTGCCGAGTCCACTGTTACAGCAGAGTTTAGGCTGTTCCGTACTGTTGGGCGCCATCGGGATTGACAGTGGACTCAGATCTTTACTTTTGCATCAGATTGTGCCGAGGGCACGTGACCCTGGGTTATTAGACCCGTTTTACCCATTTATATTGACTATAGCCTGCATGAGCCTGATTGAGCTCGACAGAGACACGCTTGCATACTCGGTTGGGTCGCGCCCACGAGTGCCGCTTCGGAGCCTGGCTACCTTGCGTTGATGTCGTAGTAGTCCCGATTGGACTTTTGCTCTCCACCGACTGCCCTCGGGGTAGTATACGGTGTAGCTTAGACAGGCGGGATGGGTGTATCACAGTTCCTGTGGATTGGGTAAGTGATGGTTACCTTGTAGCTAGTGATGCATATGTATATCGAGAGTATAGTATGGATAGTGGCATAGTAGCTGTAGAGTTCCCTCCAGCTGATTATATTATTTCTTTACCTACCAGCTATATTTAGACTCTCGTAGACTTAGTGGGTAGGTCGTTGGAGTCGGTGACGGTACCCACTAAGGACTACTTTGTTTGATAATAGTTCTCACACCCACTGTTGCCATTTTTTCTTGCAGAGCCACCAGTTGCCGCTGCTGCTTTTGATCGAGGTGAGGGAGTCGCGAGCTAGATCCCTGTCTACCCCAGTCGTTGCTCTAGAAGAGGACCCATTTTGGAGATAGTTTCTTGTATAACTTTGTACATACATATGTTTATATGTATACACAGGGTTGATGTTGTACCTTCACATTTTCGTTTACAGTGTTGTATTTTGGAAAACATGTATGAACAGTTGGCCTATTATATTTATAAATTGCAGTTTTAGCAGCTCTGTATTCTCTTATAGTTGTACTGATGTGTTTGCAGGTTCAACTATCGCTTCGTATACACGAGAAATTTCTTTGTATACGGCGGATCTGTTGGCGAGCCCGAGGAACGTGGTAATCCGGGGTGTGACAATCGCCTTAGCCTAAAACATTTTTTGGCAAGTTCTTGCTCTTCAGCATACTCCGCACCGTGTCAAGAATAGTGCGGTTCTTTTTCTCTGTGATGCCATTCTATTGAAGAGAGTACGACGCCGTTAGTTGATGTCGGATGCCGCGCTCTTCACAGAAATTTTCAAAGGCGTTGGAGGTGAACTCACCAAGCACCCGAATCTGAACGAACAACCTTAATGAAGTAGCCACTTTCATTTTCTACGACCGCCTTAAATTTGTTGAACATGCTGAAACTTCTATTTTCTCCTTCAAAAATACACCCAAATTTTTCTTATAAAATTATCAGTAAATGTAAGAAAATAACGATATTTACCAAATGATGTAGGAACGATCAGCCTGTATACATCAGTATGAATGAGTTGAAGCGGCTTTCTTGCTCTGTACTTTATTTTTTTCGAAAAACTTTTCTAGGCTACTTGCCAAGAATGCAGTCTTCACACAGCTGATCTCAATGATCGATAAGAGGCAAGACATGCACCATTTTATTGTTTGACAGCATGTTGAGATCTCCAAAATTAAGATGTCCAAGCCTCAAATGCCAAAACCATGATATACATTCACAAAAAACTTTTAAGTACCTTACTATATCATTTTTGATATCAAGAATAAACATTCAGTTCTTCATCATCTCAACTTGTGAAATTAGGTCATAGCATCATTTCTTAGATAAAGCTTTTTATCTTTCAAGTGAATGTCATAACCCTTTTTAAGTAATTATCCTAAACTCAAAATATTACTTTTCACATCCAGCATATAATAAATATCGGAAATAAACTGATGACTATTATCTTTAAGGTGGATCAATGTTGTAACTTTGCCTTTAAGTGGAACTTTGGAAGAATCGCCGAAATAAACATCGTGTGAGACCCCAGGTAGTCCTATATATAAGATATAATAGGGCTAAACTCTTACCCGACTTAAGCATTTTGGGCGGTGGCAAGGCCCAAGAGGTTAAGAGAGTTAAGCGTGCTAGGACGGGAGTAGTCTTAGGATGGGTGACCCCCTGGGATGTTAGGGCGTCACAGTTGGTATCAGAGCCAATGACCAGCCGGAAGTATGAGATGAGTCTCTCATACTGTTGACTGTTGTGGGTGGAGCGCGGCTCACCACAGGTCAGTTTAGGCTAGTGAGATGAATCTCACATCGCCTGGTACTTGTGAGTCTGAGCCTGACGGGGACGTCAAGGCTTAAAGGAGGGGAGATTGTGAGACCCCAGATAGTTCTATATATAAAATATAATAGGACTAAGCTCTTAACCCGGCTTAAGCATTTTGGGCGGTGGCAAGACCTAAGAGGTTAAGCGAGTTAAGCGTGCTAGCACGGGAGTAGTCTTAGGATGGGTGCCCCCCTGGGAAGTTGGGGCGTCACACATCGCATCTCACCGACTCATCCAACTCTATGATTATATTTCTCATCTACTTGATTATTTTTATGATAGCAATCAATTGCATAATAATCATACATTTTACAAATATAACAATAAACATTGGATCGGTAACTCTGACTTCTTACTTCTCATTTTTCATTTCCACCTTATTGGTTTCTTCTCTCATCTCTTCCCCAACCTCCTCGTTCACGGCCACGGCCACGCCCGTAGCCTCTACTGCAACCTCAGCCTCGACCTTCATCACCATCTGTTGAATATCTGTCGATTTTTGCTCTTTTCATGCCCTCCTTCGTTGAGAGCTTTGTTTGAAGGGCTTGTTCGAGATTTTCTTTGTCCTCCTTGTTCATTCGTTGCTCATGGACTTGCAATGAGCCCAAGAGTTGATCGACCGTCAATGCATCTAGATATTTTGCCTCTTCGATTGCTGTAACCACATATGCAAATTTTTTATTTAATGAATTAAGAATTTTTTTCAACTACTTGTGCCTCTTCTAATTTCTCACTGTTTCGTCAAAGTTGATTCACTACAATGAGAACTCTCCTAATATACTCGGAGATGGTCTCCGACTCCATCATTGTCAGACATTCGATTTTGCATCTTAGAGTTTGTAGGCAAACTCTTTTTGCCTCTTGTTCGCTTTTGTAGATATTTGCGATGATCCCCATGCTTGTTTTGAGGTGATAGTTGCCGAAACTTTTTCAAAGTTGGCCTTATCTAGGCCTTGACAGATGATGAAGAGGGCCTTTTGATCCTTCTTTCTCGACTCTTTTAGAGCCGTACGATGATTTGCTTGAAGGGCAGCTTCATTTGGAGGTTCTACATAGCCTCTAGAAAGCACCTCCCAAAGATCTTGAGGCCCAAACAAAGGCCTTTATCTGTATGCTCCAGTTGTCATAGTTGTTCTTCATCAAGCGAGGAATTTGAAGTTGCATAACGTTTGACATTCTTGCCGAATGAGGCTTTTATCTCAGGTATGTAGCTCTGATACCACCTTGTTGCAACTACTTAGAACATAGGAACAGAGAAATAAAAATAGAAAGGAAGAAATTGACAATTAATTAGAGGAGAAGAACATTTATTTGTTTATTTATTTTGATTGATTGTACGGTCGCACACCCTAATGCCGTTATTTATAGAGCTTGGACTTAATAGGAATAAATACAATCTAAATTTATCCAAAATCTCCTAACAAATTTGATTAATATTAAAACTATTTATAAGATAAGAATGAAACACAACAAAAGATAAGCTTCAAAATAATAAAATTAACAACTATGGAAGAAAAGTAAAATAAAACAAGAAAATGCACATCTATAGTACTAAGAATGCACGAAAAAACAACCTCATGAGGAACCCAACTCCGAGATATATAACCGTATAATATAGAAATGGCTGCTCAAAATTTAGCAAATAGATAGCAGCCAACTCAATGCCAGACAGCCAGAGGCACCCTTACCGCAAACTCTCCTGAAACCCCTACAACATAGGCAATATAACCAAAAACAAACAGATTTCCCTCGTTCCCTCTCCCTCCCCCCTCTCTCTCCTCACCTCCAATTACCCCCTACCTAGAATACAGGCACCAACCTATTCTATGTTGGGGACCCCCTTCTCTCCCTTCTTCTAACACCATACCCTCGGCCGCGACCTGCTATCGACCTACCACCCGGCACGATGGGTCGCCGCCCCTCCGTCTCGTCGGTCTCCCCGTCGACCGACACCGAGCCCGACTACAGCGACGCCGTGCTCGAATGCCCCTTCGGCCGTCTTGAGACCCTCTCGCGCACGGAGTTGCGTGAGACCGCATACGAGCTCTTCTTCATGTCGTGCCGCTCCTCCCCCGGCTTCGGTGGAAACGGCAGGTAAGGGTGGTTGCTCGCATTTAGTACAGTCGCCTCGGTAGAGGCAATTCGAGATGGAAGAAATAACTATATATATCTTTGGGTTTGTACGTAATGTTATTGTATCATATGTGAAGACTTTGCCTTACGATATTAATGGCAGGAGTGGAGCCTTGAACTATTATCCATCAGAAAATGCGAGTGGCAGCAATGGCGGAGGGGACGGATCGGTGACGGGAGGGGGACCGAAGGGCGGGACACGGATGATGTCGGTAAATAGCAAGATTAAGAAGGCGCTAGGACTGAAAACGAGGAGGTCGTCGCGGCTGATGAGGTCGATGAGCCAGTCGGGGAACACGGCGGGGCTCGGGAGTCCCAGTTCGCCTGGGAAGGTAAAGCGGCCGATGACGTCTGCGGAGATCATGCGGCAACAGATGCGCGTGACCGACCAGAGTGATGGCCGGCTCCGAAAAACCCTCATGCGGACCCTCGTTGGCCAGGTGAGTCTTTATATTCTCTAATATTAATGTCTAGAACCTTATATTAATTTTTGAGATAAAACGAAAATTTACTCTTAGCAATGTAGAGAAAACCAGTAAAAGATGTTGAGGGCTCCACAAACAACATCAAAATAGAGTAACGTTGTATTAGGACACATGACCCAAATTCATGTGCATTTGCACATTCACGCGCGCGGTCTTTTTCTCTAGATTTATTTTTTCTGGGCTTTTTTATCAGAAATTTTGAAGGACTGTACATCAATTTAAGATAGTTTTCTAGTTCCTAATCTGTAGGTTTTCAAATAAAAAATTAAGAAATAATACTTCCAAACTTAGAAAGAACGTACGCATCTTTTTCATTATGATGTCTAAATTAATTAGCTATTCTTAACAGGTAGGAAGAAGAGCGGAGACCATCATCCTTCCTCTAGAGCTCCTCCGACAACTGAAGCCCTCCGAATTCAACGACACCCAAGAGTACCACCAATGGCAACGCCGCCAGCTCAAGGTCCTCGAAGCCGGCCTCATCTCCCACCCCTTGATCCCTCTAGACCGGCTAAACTCCGCAGCTCTCCGTTTCCGCGAAGTCATCCGCGCCAGCGAGATGAAGCCGATGGACACGAGCAAGAACTCCGACGCCATGCGGAACTTGTGCAACTCCGTGCTCTCCCTAGCGTGGCGGAGCTGCAACGGTGGCTCTCCAACCGACGCTTGCCATTGGGCCGACGGCTACCCGCTCAACATCCACCTCTACTTAGCCCTTCTTCAGTCGGTGTTCGATCACCGCGAAGACACCGTCATATTGGACGAAGTCGACGAGCTCGTCGAGCTGATGCGAAAGACGTGGCCATGTTTGGGGATAAACAGGATGATCCACAACGCGTGCTTCGCTTGGGCGCTCTTCCAGCAGTACGTGGTCACGGGACAAGTCGAAACGGATTTGATATGCGCGACGCTAGCCATGTTGGCGGAGGTGGCGAGCGACGCGAAGAGGGCCGACCGCGAGGGGTGTTACGGGAAGGTGCTGTCGAGCGTTCTGACGGCTATGCAGGCGTGGGCGGAGAAGAGGTTGTTGGATTATCACGAGAGTTTCAACAAGAGCTCGGCTGCGAACATGGATAACGTACTCTCGGTGGCGCTTTCGACCACAAAGATCATTGCTGAGGATCTTTCCACCATGGGAAGCGGAGGAGGGTTCGTCGACCGAGAGGCGAGCGGGATGATGAATTCTTCGAACAACCGAGTGGATTTCTATATAAGGTCTTCCATGAGGAATGCTTTCACCAAGGTGTGAAAATCTTGCACTTCTTTTAAATTTTGATCCGTACGTTCTGACCCCTCTCTAATGGCACAGCGTCATTTTACTTCCCCGCGTGGGGTTCAGTTATCATTTGATTCAGAAATAAACACGAATTACTTATTTCTGATATAGATATAATTTTATTAATAAACATAATTAGCTAATTTTTCTCTGTGGAAAAAACTTGGAATGACTTAAATATAGTAATTAGATTAATTAATAAATTAATATAATAATTAAAATGAGATTTAGACTTTCTACGTGGGAACCATGAGATTGCTTTTGGCTCTATCAAGAGACTCACTATAAGCCCTTTCCTTTCCTATTTTCTACATAACGCAATTGTTATACTGTAATAAGAATATATTATCACGAAGATTCATCCCATTGAATGAATTACATTTTCGTCGAACACTATTACATCATGGTAGATACTCGAGAACGGAATCGGACACGCCGATAGCATGGTTGCCGAAGTTTATGAGGATCCGAGCAACATCCTAACGGAGCTCGCGAAAGACACCGAGCAATTGGCTCTACTGGAGAAGGAAACGTACAGTCCCGTACTGAAGAGGTGGCACTCCGTCCCGACGGCCCTCGCGGTCGTGACCCTTCACAACTGCTTCGGCGTCGTGCTGAAGCAGTACGTGTCCAAGATCACCAGCCTGACCAACGAGCTGGTTCGAGTCCTGCAGTCCGCGGGGAGACTGGAGAAGGCATTGGTGCAGATGGTGGTCGAGGACTCCGCAGAGTGCGAGGACGGCGGTAAGGGCATTGTGAGGGAGATGGCCCCTTATGAAGTGGACTCCATCGTGGTGAGCCTCCTCAAATCTTGGATAGATGAGAGGCTTAGGATTGGGAAGGAGTGCCTTAAAAGAGCAAAAGAAACAGAGGTGAGTTCTTTTTTCATCTTCTGCTTATTACTGCTTCTGCAGCCAAAGAGAACTGACATTAGCAGGGCAAATTTTCATACTTACAGCTAGATAAACATGTATAGAATTTGTCCGGAACTATAGCCTATTTTGATTCCACTTTTGAAAATTTGATTTTGTTATCTAATATTTTAATTTATTTGATGATTCTTCTAATGCGCAATTTGTGCGTACCACTTATTTTGATAAAAATATAGTCGCACGAGTTACATAAGCTGCATAAATTAATTAAGCTTGTTAAATTAAATGATACATTCAAATTTCGAAGCAAAAGAGCCATCAAATAGTTCAGATTGAAATAGGTTATAGTTCTGATAAGTTTCATACTTTTTATGCACCTAATATTTGTTACTCATAGTGGAAGTTATTTTTGCTACCAATTTTTTTTTATATTCGATTACTTATTAAGTCGGATTAATGTGTGCGTATGCATTTAGAGCTGGATCCCAAGGTCCAAAAATGAGCCATATGCGCAATCTGCAATGGATTTGATGAAGTTGGCTAAGGTGACAGTGGATGAATTCTTCGAGATTCCAGTGGGAGCGAGGGATGAGATGGTTCAAGACCTTGCTGATGGCTTGGAGAGTATCTTCCAGGAATACACCTCCTTTGTCGCATCCTGTGGTATGTCCAAATTATTTGCCGGCCTTTCTGCGAATATTAATTAAGCTTAATTTCTCTTTTAAAATTAACTAGGCATTTAAAAGTATGCAACTATAACTCGAAACTAAGCATCGATTCTTCAAACTATTGAATAATTGTCATGTTATGAAGGGACATTTGATTCTAATTGTTTTTTTTTTAAAGCTAAAATCAACATAATAGGAAACAAACATTTTGTTTTGCAAATTAGAACGTCTATATTTAAATTTCAAACGATACTGTCATACATATACATACACGGGAAAGTTTCTCGAAAAACTATTGATGTGCTAACATACTAATATATCATATAAAATATTTTGTATAGTACATAATAGAATATAAGTAATAAAAGATCAAATTTGAAGATTTACATGAACCGCGCAATAACTACTCTGTTGTTAGAATTTCTTTTTGAAAAAACTGCTAATGGTACACTCCAAAATGGGTGTATATCTTACAACCCCACCCATTCTTGGGTGGCGTGTAACTTACCAGTCACATCATATGACTGGTAGGCAAATTTTCATCCAAAAATAAATAGGTTGTAAGATGTACACTTCTTTTAAGATGTACCACTAGTATTGCTCATTTTTTTTATGGAGCTGTCGTGAAAGTACTTTCCTTATGATAAGGGCTTGATTCCTTCTAGCTCCAAAAAAAGTGGATCAACAATTTAAATTAAACTATAAGCTCAATCTTCGTCATCATCATTTGTATTACCATTCCAAATCTCTTTCACCGTTCTGTTGTGCTTTCCAACACTTTTTTTATTTAAAAAGTAAAGAATAAATTTATTTTTAAACCTCTCATTTTAGTATAAACTTATCATATTACTCATAATTTGATCAACTATCTGATGACATGGCACATGATTTAATTATTAAAAATGTTTTTGGCAGTATATATCTGGTATTGCTATTACATTCGTTATTATACATGTTCCCTAAGAATAAGATAGGGCTAATAAGCGCTCTTAATTAACATGTTTTTCCTTGTGTGTGTGTGTGTATATTTATAACTCGATCTGGTTGTATAAGGAACCAAGCACAGCTACCTCCCCACCCTCCCTCCCCTGACGAGGTGCAACCAGGACTCCCGGTTCGGCCGGCTCTGGAAGAGGGCGGCCACCCCGTGCCGTGCGGGGGACGGCGCCATCCACGGCATCATTGGCGGCCGAAGCGGCAGCTCATCTGCATCGGCGGTGGACGGCCACCACCCGCGCCCCTCCACGAGCCGCGGGACGCAGCGCCTGTACATCCGCCTCAACACCCTCCACTACCTCCTCGCCCACCTCCTCTCCCTCGACAAGTCCCTCTCCTTCTTCTCCTCCTCCTCCTCCTCCTCCTCC
This sequence comes from Puya raimondii, assembly GCA_016920855.1. Classification (NCBI taxonomy): domain Eukaryota; kingdom Viridiplantae; phylum Streptophyta; class Magnoliopsida; order Poales; family Bromeliaceae; genus Puya; species Puya raimondii. The sequence goes on along the minus strand of JABWPP010000050.1, from coordinate 208,377,220 downwards.
GCCCACACCCCCTCCTCCATCTCCTCCTCCGGCCCCCTCTCCTCCAACCGCCGCCTCGCCCCCTCCTCCCGCCGCTTCGACGTCGCCCGCTCCGCCGTCCTCTCCGCCATCCAGCACGTCTCCGAAATCGCCGCCTACCGCCTCGTCTTCCTCGACTCCCGCCGCTCCTTCTACGACTCCCTCTACGTCGGCGACGTCACCAACGCCCGCATCCGCCCCGGCCTGCGCACCCTCAAGCAGAACCTCACTCTCCTTGTCTCCGTCCTCGTCGACCGCGCGCAGCCGCTGGCGGTGAGGGAGGTCATGAAGGCGTCCTTCGACGCGTTCCTGATGGTGCTGCTGGCGGGCGGGAGCGACCGGGCGTTCATGCTGTCGGACTACGAGATGGTGGCCGACGACTTTCGGAGCCTGAAGCGCGTGTTCTGCACGTGCGGGGAGGGGCTGGTGGCGGAGGACGTGGTGGAGCGGGAGGCGGAGGTGGTGGAGGGGATCGTGCGGCTGATGTCCCAGCCGACGGAGCGGCTCATCGAGGACTTCAGCATCGCGGCATGTGAGGCCAGTGGGATTGGCGGTGGCGGTGGCGGCAGCGGCGGGTCTGGGTCGGGGCAGTGCAGGGTGCTCCCCATGCCGCCGACGACGGGGCGGTGGAGCCGCTCCGACCCGAACACGATCCTGCGAGTGCTGTGCCACCGGAACGACGACATCGCCAACCAGTTCTTGAAGCGGACGTTCCAGCTTGCAAAGAGAAGGTAAATCGAATCGAGAAAGTTGGCGTCAACATGTGTACAATTATTACTATAGCAGCAGAAGCAGAAGCAGAAGCAGAAGCAGAAGCAGCAGCTGGTGTTATTGTTTTGTGTATCTCTAAACTGTGTAGCCGAAAGGGGGATTTATGTATCAAATTAAGTAATATTAGAAAGGAGAGGGGGAAGGAGGGGAGACTATAATTTGAATGTGTGCAAAAATTTAAACTCAAATTTTCGTTCCTTTTATATTAAACTGTGGGTTAGCAAGTTCCTTGGCTTAAATTCTAATGAGCAGTTCTAATAAGAGAGATGCATGGCTAGCTTTATTAAGGAATTTAGGACATGTTCTATAAACGAAAGTTTATTTGTGACGATCCTAGCTAACAAGTCATGACTGTCTCATCCATCGTGTGATACATCACATTGGCATTATAATTTCAAAGCGAAACGAACAGTGAATGACACACCCCGTATCCAGTGCATCTACATGTCATAGACCAAATTTTATAGTACTTTAGCAACTAGAATATTTAGTAACTAACCATTTATTAGTAAAGGGGTGTAACCGATAATCAAAGTGGTTATTCGATTGGCAAATTAACAAAACTCACTCACAACAAGAAACTTACCAATAAGACACCCCACCAATAGAAAATAGCTTTTTCATGACAATAATCACTTATTTAATTAACTATAGTAAAAATCACATTTATTTTAAACAACTAAATTATTAAAAGTAAAAACAAAGAGGATTTACCAGAACTATAGACCATTTTAAGTCGGCTACCCAATTTTTCAAAATTTTAATTTTACTATCTAATTTTTTCAATTTGTTTGATTTGACTTAGTTAACGATACTTTGATTTTAAAATTTAAGCAAACTACTTATTTTCATAAATATAATTATGAAAATTATATGAAATATATTAATTAAATCTATAAAGATAAACGATATATTCCAATTTTTAAATCAAAGTGTTGTTAACTTATTCAAATCGAAAAAATTAAAAATTTGGATAATAAAATTAAAATTTTGAAAGATTGAGTAGCTGACTCAAAATGGTAGTTCAGATAAGTTCTGTACATTTTTAACATTTTAAAATAATTTTTAATAGCGATATTTAATTTTAGTGAAAATTACTTTTGTATATTGCCAACGCGCGCTCTTTGTTATTTCTGGCCGTTTAGTCATTACTAGTTAACTTGTTTGCAGGATAAATATGAAACTTTGAGAGTTTAAATGTCTATTGACAAATGGGTGAAAGTTTGGATGATTCAAGTGCATTTAAATTCAAAAAAAAATTGGCTCTGTTCTTTGATTCAATAGTATACGAATTTTCTGGACTGTAAAGCACCTAAATGGGTGATCAACCGTATCGAGTCCCTACGTAGGGACTTCTTCTGGTCTGGTGGACGCAATAAAGCAGGTATGGGATGTCTCATAGCATGGAAGAACATCTGTAGGAGTAAGAAGGAGGGAGGGCTCGGAATCCTGAACTTAAACATCATGAATCGAGCTCTCTTAACTAAATGGTAGTGAAAATTTCATACAGAACCGCAGCTACAGTAGAACATGATTATTCATGCCTTATATTATCGACGAAGGAGACCCTTATATAAAGGTAGGTCTTTTAGACCTCAATCTTTCTGGTGGAAGGGAGTGCTTAACCAGAATGACATCTTTAAATGGGGTATCATCCGCAAATTGGGCGTTGGGAATAAGATCGATTTTTGGTTAGATCGATGGTGTGGGGAAACCTCGCTGCATCGGTCATTTCCTAATATATATGGCTTAGCGGATCGCAAATACTTGAGAATCCGTGACTGCCTGACAAGGGATGGTTGGGATTGGACCAGGTTAATTCCGGATATGCCTAGTAGTGGACATGGCATGGGACATAGAATGGCGGAGTTCAGGAATAGGATATCCGGATACAGGGCTGAATAGAGTCCGGATAGGGTGCAATGGCGATGGAGTACGAACGGACATTTCTCGGTGAAATCTACTTATGAAGCTTTGAGTGATGGGGGAACGAGGGACGCCCGAACCTGCATGATCTGGAGTCTTCGAATTCCCCTCAAGGTGAAGGTGTTCTGTTGGCTTATCCTTTAGAAGAGAATGCTGACGGCGGATAATCTTGTTAAGAGAGGCTGGACGGGCAACACAGTTTGCGTGCTTTGTGGAACAGCAGAGGAAACTGTTGATCATCTTTTCACACAGTGCGTTTTTTCTAGATTTCTGTTGATTATGACCTGTGATAGGGAACGGTCGACCGATTTGGGAGACAACGTGAATTCGAGTTGGGATAGACGGTTGGAGAGGATGGGCGTACAGTGTAGGAGGACGGCGTTGACCGAATTAGTAGCTACATGGTGGGTCGTGTGGAAAATCAGGAACGGGGTAACCTAGTCCATCAAGTCCAGACGAACATTAACCTAGTCGTATTTAAGATCAAGCATCTAGTAAACCTGTGGGAACAGTCTTTCGCCGGAGCAGTCTTTAGCACAGACTAGATTTTTTTTATTTATTATTATTATTATTATTATTTATTTATTTAATTTTTTTTTCAATGAGGCCATGCTGCCTCACTCTTGTAACCTAGTTCATCGTTCCAATGAATGAAGCGGGTATCGTGCCACCTTTTTCTCAAAAAAAAAAAAAAAGTATATGACAGCAATCACATAATTACTAGTCCCTAAACTTCCACGCAAGTTTTGTTTTGATTCTCAAACTTTTAAGTTTGATGTTAAAAAATCCTAAATTTTTAAGATTGGTTCATTTTGGGCCCTCAACTTTCAACAGTATTTCACCTTAACCATTAACCTGAAGTAAAATTGTTACTTGCTTCTAGTTTATTTGTTTGTTCATTCATCATGAATATGATGATTTTTTATTCATTTTATATTTTTCATTTAATAGCCTGATTTTTAAATAGAGAAAAGATCATAATTATTAAAATCGGAACGGCAAAAAATAAATCCAAAAAAATAATTAATGCAGGAAAAAAAGAAAAAGAAAAAAGAACACACCGAGATTTACGTGATTCGACCACCGACCTGCGTTCACGGATAAAAACGGAGTAAAGACTTTTATTAATATCGAAAACAGAATACAAAAATTATATCTCTCAAAAGACCCAAGCTTCAATTACATCCGAAACACCGAAATTACATCCAAAGTGGCTCAGCTCTCTCTCAGCCTGCGGACTAGCCTAGAGCATGACTTAATTAGTGCTACGGCTCCTCTCTCACCAGATGACTTTAGTTTAATTAGAGCATGGCCTCTAATTAAAGCTGCGACAGAGAGGCTTGGCTCTCTCTCTCTCTCTCTGCAACGCGCACCGCGTTCCCCGCTGCCTCGTGACCGCCAGTACCAAAGAATACAGATGGCTTGGACTTTTAATTGAGAGGTTAATTCTCTAAATGAGGCCATAACATGACTTATATGGTACATGGCTCTAATCTAAAGTATAATTCTAATTCTAGTTGAATTAGACTCCTACTTATATTTTACAATTCAAATTAAATCTAAATTATATCTTATCCAAATTAAATTAGGATTTAACTTCAATTTAGATAACTATAAATTTAAACCAAACTATAACAATCTCTATCTTAGTTTAATTTGTAGTTTAGCCGCTATGTCGAGGTCACCACAAAACTCCATCTTAACTTGAGTTCTCTTCAAAAACTTCTTAACGCTCCTTACTGCTTCGTTTTCTCGATATGCCCCGTAGAGCCTCAAGTGCTACCAACCGCCGCTAAGCCCAAACAATACTTGAACTTGACAATAGAAATAGGTTGATTATATGTAGAAGACTCGCCATCTTCTTCTTCTTCTGTATCTTGTATCACTAAAAGAGTATAAGCCACCAAATCCTCATAGCTATATTTCTGTGGTGATTTAATTTGTCTCCTTACTCTATTTGTAGCAATGCTCTACTTCTCAACTTGTGGGATTTCAGTAACTGAGGTATCTGGCGACTAAACTTGTTCTGATTGAGAAGAACCCTGCAACTAAACTATACCATCGATTTTTACCTCCAAAACATTCGGGGTCTGATAAGAAGAAACACAGTTAGGATAAAACATAGCAGACTCATCAAATATGACATTCCTACTAATAAGTAATTTAGATGATTTAGGAAACCACAATCTATATCCCTTAACTCCCGGTGCATAACCAATAAAGATACACCTTTATCGACCGTCCCTAGCGCAAGTGGCAAAGGACTTGGTGGTTGGTACTCGAGGTCCCGAGTTCGAATCCTAGTTGGTTCACATTTCCAGCTAAGTTTATTTCTAAAAAAATTAACGAAGCGGGTAGCCGGTAGCGTGCTACCTTTCTCTAAAAAAAAATATAAAAAAATAAAAAATAAATAAAAATAAAGATACACCTTTTAACCCTAAATTCTAACTTGCCTTCATTTACATGAGCATAAGCAGGACAACCATATATTCACAATCAAGAATAATCAGAAGGGCTATCAGACCATATGTCCTCCGGAGTTTGGAGTTTTGTAATCAAGTGTCGAATGTGGAGATCGGTTTACCAAGTAGCATGCTGTAGAGATCGTCTCTGCTCAGAATCTCTTTGCTTAGCTAGCATTAGAGAGCATGCAACGAGCTTTCTCTAAAGGAGTTCAAATTATTTGTTCAACCACTCCGTTCTGCTTTGGAGTATACCTAACGGTCTTATGTCTGACGATCCCTTTCTTTTGGCAGAATTCTTCAAACTCTGTCGAATAGAATTCCAGACCATTGTATGTCCTTAACCTTCTAATCTTCTTTTCAATTTGCTTCTCAATCATAACCTTCCACTGCTTAAAATAATTGAACACCTCATCCTTATTTTTTAGAAAGAACATCTACACTTTACGAGAGTACAGTCATTAATAAAATTCAACATATACCTAGCACTACCGTGAGTAGGAGTATGAGAGGGTCCCCAAAGATCAGAAGGAATATAATCCAGAGTACCTTTTGTCCGATGAACTGCGATCTTAAAACTGACTCTCTTTTGTTTGCCAAAAACACAATGCTCACAGAAATTTAACTTTTCTAAACTCTGATTACCAAGTAAACCTCTTTTGCTCTACTTCATCATAGCATATTCACTCATATGGCCTAGTCGCATGTGCCATAATCTGGTGCTATCCGAATCTTATATAAAGGAAGAAGTCACCCCTACTGAATCTGTTATAGTAGAATCCTGTAGAACATATAATATATCGGACAACTTGGCCTTCATCACTACAAGATTCTCTTTAGCGACTTTCATCAATCCATCAGCCGAAAAATACTTAAACTCTTTAACATCAAGTGTACCTAATGAGATCAGATTTTTCTTTTCTCATAAACTTTAACATCAAGTGTACCTAATGAGATCAGATTTTTCTTTTCTCATATTCGAAACATGCCGAACCTCAGATATAGTTCTTACCACTCCATCGAACATCCGTACCTGAACAGTGCCAATCCCAGTAACTGTACACTTTGCGTGATTTTCCATTAATACAACTCCACCTCGAATAGGCTTGCATGTCGAGAACCACTCTATGTGCGTATAGATATAGTAGGAACATGCGGAGTACATAAGCTACTCATCTTGTTTGCATGTATTATCCGTAACTATGAAAAGACAAATCACTGCCATCTGATTCTTCTGCTACGATACTTGTTTCTGCCTCAGTATTAGTATTTTTCTGATCTTAGTTCTTATCACCGTTATTCTTGCGCTGTTCTTTATTTTTTCACTTGAAACAATCAGCTTCTATGTGGCCCGTCTTTTTACAATAACCACAAATCAGATTCCAATATTTTCACTTAGATTTAGATGTACCTCTATTATCAAAACCCTTCTCCCAAGACCTCTCTCTAGTGACCAAACCTTCTCCTGAAACTTCACATGTCTCATTGCTTATCTGCATGTCAATCCTTTCTTTTGAAAGTAGAGATGATTTGACATGATCGAGACATAGATTGTCTCGTCCAAACAAGAAAATCTCACGAAAATTCTTACAAGAGTGCGGTAAAGAAGATAATAATAAAAGAGGTTCATTCTCCTCCTCGATCGATTTTGACATCTATCGAGTGTATATCCATAATAATTGAACTAAATTTATCTAAATACAACTTAATAGAGGTACCTTCCGCCATGCGCAATATGAAGAGACAATGCTTCAAATATAGCTTATTGGTGAGAGACTTTGTTATGTAGAGAGACTCCAACTTAAGGCACAGCCATTCAGCGGTATTTTCATCCAAGACCTCGCGCAATACCTCATCGTATAAATATAATTGTATTGCTGTAAGAGCTTTATCATCAATCTTCTTCTTCTACTCTGGAGTCAACGAATCAAACATCTTTTCTTTTTCCAACAGTGCCTTCTGCAATGTGAGACCCCAGGTAGTCCTATATATAAGATATAATAGGGCTAAAAACTTTTAACCCGTCTTAAGCATTTTGGGTGGTGGCTAGACCCGAAAGGTTAAGAGAGTTAAGCGTGCTAGGACGGGAGTAGTCCTAGGATGGGTGACCCCCTGGGAAATTGGGGCGTCACAGTTGGTATCAGAGCCAATTACTAGCTGGAAGTGTGAGATGAGTCTCGGCTGAGCCAGGATTATACAGCGGGGAGAGCGAGGCTCTCATGCTGTTGACTGTTGTGGGCGGAGCGCGGCTCACCACAAGGTCTGTTTAGCGATATTTAATTTTAGTGAAAAATACTTTTGTTGTAGTACACTGAATTTCAGTGCATCGTACTGAACTTCTACAAATTGTAGAGTTTCAGCGAGAAAATGGCATGAGAGGCCATGTGTGAGACTTCGACCAAGTTCTGGACCTATGCGAAGTGTTTTCGGCGCAAAAGAGGCGTGAAAACGGACTTCGATAAGTTAAAACTGCGAAATTGGTGAAGTCTGCATTGGATTCCGGTATGTGAATTCCAATACCGGAATTGGAGCTCTGGTACCGGTATGTGAGGAGGGTATACCGGAATGCCGTGGAGAAACCGAGAATCCCTGCTCTCGGGTTTGCGGGATTTCTCGAGGTATACCGGTATGCGAAATGGTATACCGGTATAGGATGCGCGAAACAGAAAACCCAGCTCTCGGGTTTGCGGGTTTCCTTGAGGGTATACCGGTATGCGAAAATGGGATACCGGTATGTGATGGTCGAAACAGTGAGCCTTGCTCTCGGGTTTTGCGGAATCCCTGAAGGTATACCGGAACTAACCCCCGTATACCGGTATGCAAATGGGCATACCGGTATACAATGCCCAGAATGGGCTGGGTGTTGTGTTTTGATTGGAGAGGGGCAAAAGTGTCTTTTCACATGCCATGGGTTATTTGAAAGGGCTGGGAACCCTCCCTTTTCACAGACCTTCTTCCCCAACTCTCCTCTCCCTCTCCTCTCACTTTCTCTCTCTAGAGATCTCTCCAAAAGCTTGGAGAAGTGGTGGATTGATCTTGGAAAAGGCTTCCAAAGGAGAAAAGAAGCTTCTTGGTGCAAGAAGAAGCTTGGGGATTTCGTAGTTAAGGTTAGTACCTCATGTTTTGGGTTCAAACCTTGAATTTGATTCTTTGAAAAGAGGTTTTTGGGAACCCTTGGCAATCTAGATCACAAATGGTGGAAGATTGGCCACGAAATCTAGGGTTTGGCTTGCATGCATGCAAACCCTAGGTAGAATGAGGGCTTTTGCAATGAAGGGTTCTAAAAATATTTGGACCTTCGATAATTGCAATTGAGGCATAGGAAATCATGTTAGAACACTTGATTTCGTATTTTGGGATGGATTTAGGGTTCGTAATGAGTAACGAACCTTTTTCTTGTTGAAGCTTGGGTTGAAGCAAGAACTCCAAGCTTGGACACTTAGGAGCTTGAAGAACACAAGATTTGGAAGCTCTTGAGGTGGGTTTGTGTTTACCGAAGTGATTAGGTCACTTCCATGTCTAGGGTAAATTATCCATTTAAGAACAAAATGGTATATGTATGTGAACCCTAGAACTTGCATGTTGGCAATGATAGAAATCATGATAGGTAGAATAATGAACTCCTATTGCATGATATTTATTTCAAGTATAACTCAATTATGAATACTTGTAGCATGGTTGCATGTATGATTAAACCTAGTGTTATTAACATAGGTTGAAACATGTGAGAGTTGAACCTAGTGCCATTAGACATAGGTTGGAACATGTGAGAATTTAACCTAGTGTTGTTGGACATAGGTTGGAACATGTGAGAATTTAACCTAGTGTTGTTGAACATAGGTTGGACATGGAATTGAAACCTAGAGTTATGGAACCTAGGTTGAGAACAAGAAAGTAAACCTAGTGTTATTAAACATAGGTGAGACTTAGTGACTTGAATCTAAGATTATGGAACTTGGGTTGTCAAGCAAGAAACGAGAACAAAGGGGATGTGCGACGATTTTGCTATCCCGGGTAGGCGACGATTTCGCTACCGTGCCACGATTTGGCGGTGCCGACATGGATGTGTGACGATTTTGCTATCCCGGGTGTGCGACAATTTCGATACCGCGCCATGGATTGGCGGTGTCGAAGGGGGTATGCGACGATTTCGCTATCCCGAGTATGCGACGATTTCGCTACTCGAATAGGAGGTGACGATTTCACTCCTCGAATGTTGAAACAACTATGGTGCGACGGCCATTCCGCAACCATAAGTAAATGACAAGAAAAAGAACTTAGTCAATGTGGAATATAGGATGAACCTAGGAGAGAATGATAAATTATGTTTCATTTTGGTTGCATCCTTTATGTTTATTTACTAAGCATGTAAATATTGTTGCATAGTTATATATATGATCTAACTTATGCATGTGGTATTTCTTTGGACCTGGTGGGTCGAGCTCTTCCCTTGGGTGGCCTTACCCACTGGGAACTATGTTATAGTTCTCACCCCCCCCCCCCCAATTTTCCCAGGTCTTTCCGCGAGTGAGGCGGCGGAGCGAGGCAAGGGTTTGGCTCTTTAGATAGCGGCCCTTCCATTTTGGTGATGCATATAGTTGTACCCCTAGTTTTGGACTATGATAGCATAGGGGATTTGTATTACACGTGTAAATTTTGTATATTCCATATTTTTAGAACATGTTGTATGGAATGAAAAGAAAATTTGGCATGTATAATTGTAAAATGTGATGTAATAGAAGTAGAACTTTTATTGTTGATGCTTTCCTTGTGCAACTCTGGTATTCCGTTCCTAGTTGGAACATTGTGGAAAGCTTGTGTTGTGACGCCTTGGGCGGTTAGAAAATACTCTATCCGTTCGGCGGGTCTGGGGCACGCGCTCGTGCGGATATCCTTTCCACCTAGTTGGTGTTAAAGGGCCGGCGGGGCGTGACAGACTGAGGTGGTATCAGAGCAAGAAACGGTCTAGGTTGACCTAAGAAACCCTAGGATGGAAATGACCTAGGAGTGTAGGCTCGTGAGTGACGAGATCTTTGATGTGGCGAAAGATAAGTGATTGGGTTATGTCCTTATGCCTCTAGTTGGAAATAGAGGTAGATTCGAGGTGTGTCTTATTCTTCACCAAGTGTGTTCATGTTGGCGGCCGACAACATGAAGACCAAGTGAGGGGAATAAGGACCCTTGTGTGACTTTCGCCTAGATTGGGTTCACGTTTATTTTCGTGAAATGTTATATCGCGAATGACCTTGAATGTCATGGAATGACCAAAGTCATTGTGTTTTCAGGATAATGGTACGTGGACGGCCTCCTAAGAGTGCTGGGCCCGGAGGATCGGGCGCGGCTCCCGAACAACTCGGGGAGGGCGAGAACTCGGCTCTTCGTAATGAGTTGACCGAGTTGATGGGCGTGGTTCGGCAACAGGCCGAAGCCATGCAACGACAGGAGGAGCAAATTAAAAGGCTCCAAGACGAGATGGCGCGGCAGACGGCTGCGACTAGGGAGGAGAGGACGGGAGTACCTCCGGCCTCTGCTTCGGCACCGGCCGAGGAGGTGACACCGGCGCCAGCCGTGGTGCCACCTGCGCCACCGGCTGTGGCCGAGGGGTCGGGTGCCCCTATGCCCGACTCCGAGATGGAGGATGCGGAGCGAGAGAGCGCGCGCTTGCGGCTCTAATGAGGTTCAAAAAGTTCAACCCGCCTATCTTTAGCGGGGAGAACGTGGATCCGTGGGACGTAGAGACATGGATCGACGCTATCGAGACGCTCTTCGAGGACCTTTATACCTTGGAGAGGGACAAGGTGCACCTCGCCGTTCATTGTCTAGAGCGGTCGGCGAAGGTGTGGTGGAAGGGGGTCCGACGTGATCGACTCTCTAGCCTTCCGCCACCATCGTGGGAAGAGTTTCGGGGTATGGTGTTTGCCACCTACTTCCCCGATAGCGAGAAAAGAAAGCTTCAAGAGAGGTTCCGCAAGTTAAAGCAAGGGAACCGCTCGGTACGCGAGTACGAGAGGGAGTTCTCGTACATCATCAATTGCGTGCCGCACGTTGTTCGCGGGGAGCTAGACAAGGTTGATTTCTTCGTGCGCGGACTTCGACCGGATATCTTTCGGGCGGTGCACGCCCTTAAGCTGCGGACCTTTGCGGAGGTCTTGGACCGTGCTCTTTGGGTGGAGCACGGGAATGCATGTGCGCGCGAGGAGCGCGAGTTTTGGGAGAAAGAAAAAGATAAAGAGAAGGGAAAGAAGCGACCGGCGAGTGGCTCGGGGGGGCAATCTAGCTCTAAACGGCCCCCGAAGCACTCGCAGCCGCAGAATCAGTCCCGAGGGTCCCGACGGAATCGATCCGCGACCCAATGCCCGATTTGTAGCGGCCCCCACGGCCCTCAACAATGTGACTATCGTGAGGGCCGGTGCTACAAGTGCGGACAGCAAGGGCACATGCGGTACAACTGTCCGATGGATGATGGCCGAGCACCGTCATCGGCATCGGCATTTGCGCCACCGAGGCAGCTTGCGGGCATCCCACCCGCGGCGATGTCAGCGGGCCGTGCACAGCCGCCGAGACCATTGGAGGGCCAGCGGCCAGCACCCAGTGGACGAGTATTCGCCTCTCAGGTGGAGGAGCCTGCTACCCAGGAGGACGTCGTGGCAGGTATTGTGATAATTAAAGGCATTCGATGTAGAGCTTTGTTTGATACTGGTGCATCGCATTCATTCATTGCTCGATCATTTGCTATTGCACATGGAATAGAAATCATAGATGCCACACATGCAAAAACGGTGCAAGTGCCTGAACACACTTTTTGTATACATCATGTGTGTGTGGATTGCCCCGTGAGGGTTGAGAACTGGATCATGCCAGCTGATTTGCTGGTATTAAATCGAATGAATGAATATGATTTGATCCTAGGAATGGATTGGCTCTCGAGGTATCATGCTACTATCGATTGTGAGAGCCGGATAGTGAAGTTTAAAGAACCCGGGCACAAAGAGTTTGTGTACCGTGGGGTGTAAGAGTTCGCTCTTTGCTTCAATGGTGTCCACGTCGCAAGCAAGAAAGCTCATTGCTAGTGGTTGCATTGCCTACTTGGCGACGGTAGTGGATGACCGAAAGGAAGTGTTGGGACTTGAGGACATTCCTATAGTCCAAGAGTTTCCGGATGTGTTTCCGACGGAGTTGCCCGGAATGCCACCGGATCGGGAAATAGAATTTGTGGTAGATTTGCTCCCGGGTACGGCGCCGATCTCTAAGGCCCCGTACAGGATGGCACCCGCGGAGTTAAAGGAATTAAAAGCACAATTGCAAGATTTGATGGACAAGGGTTTCGTGAAACCAAGTGTGTCACCTTGGGGAGCCCCTGTTCTATTTGTGCGGAAAAAAAGACGGTTCGCTGCGGTTATGTGTGGATTACCGCGAGTTGAACAAAGTGACCGTCAAGAATAAGTACCCGTTACCCCGAATTGATGACTTGTTCGATCAGTTGCAAGGGTCTCGGGTGTATTCAAAGATTGATTTGCAATCCGGTTATCACCAATTGAAGATCAAACCGGAGGATGTGCATAAGACCGCGTTTAGGACGCGGTATGGACATTATGAATTCACGGTTATGCCTTTTGGGCTTACCAATGCCCCGGCAGCGTTCATGGATTTAATGAACCGTGTGTTCAAACCACTGTTGGATCAATTTGTGGTTGCGTTCATAGATGATATTCTTGTCTACTCTCGGAGTGAAGAGGAACATAGGGAGCACCTGAGGGTTGTGCTTCAAGTTCTTCGAGAGAACAAGTTGTTCGCCAAATTGAAAAAGTGCGAATTTTGGATCCGTGAGGTCGCTTTCTTGGGTCACGTAATTTCCGCAGGAGGAGTATCTGTGGACCCTATGAAAGTGGAGGCAGTCAAGGATTGGCCTCGCCCGACCAATGTCACGGAGGTGCGAAGCTTTTTGGGTCTTGCGGGATACTATCGACGGTTCGTGGAGGGATTTTCAAAAATCTCCGGTCCACTAACGCGTCTTACCCGCAAGGGAGCCAAATATGTTTGGAGCGAGGGATGCGACCAAAGCTTTAAGGAACTAAAGGAAAGGTTGACTTCGGCTCCGGTACTCGCCTTGCCGATTGCGGGGGAGGGTTTTGTGGTGTATAGTGATGCATCACATCGTGGTCTTGGGTGTGTGCTTATGCAAAGAGGACAAGTAATAGCATATGCCTCTCGACAGCTGAAGAGCTATGAGCAGAATTATCCCACCCACGACTTAGAGCTTGCGGCGGTGGTTTTCGCACTCAAGTTGTGGAGACACTACTTGTACGGGGAGCATTGTGAGGTCTACACGGATCACAAAAGCCTAAAGTATTTATTCACTCAGAAAGAGTTGAATTTGAGGCAGCGGAGGTGGTTGGAGTTGATAAAAGATTACGACTTGACCATCTTGTACCACCCGGGTAGAGCCAATGTGGTGGCCGATGCGCTCAGTAGAAAATCCGTGGAGAACTTCGCGATTGAGATGACGGGACAAATGCCGTTAATCAAGGAAATGGGCCGGTTTGACTTGGAAGTCGTGGCCCCGGGCGTCCCCGCTAAACTTATGAGTCTCGAGGTGTGGCCGACCTTGTTGGAGCAAATAAAGGAAAAGCAATCCGGTGATCCGGAGCTCCAAAAGGTGCGGGGTACTATCGAGAGCGGGCATGCCGGTGATTATCATGTAGATTCGAGGGGCGCAATTCGATTTCGAAATCGATTGTGCGTGCCGAAGGTTGAGGACATTCGTAGGGAGATCTTGAAAGAAGCTCACACTTCTCCCTATGCGATTCACCCGGGCGGCACCAAAATGTATAAGGACCTCAAAGTGCATTATTGGTGGCCGGGGATGAAACTTGATGTGGGACGCTTTGTGGCGCAATGCTTAGTGTGCCAACAAGTAAAGGCCGAGCGTCGCTTTCCGGCGGCGGGAAAACTGCAAGGATTGCCCATTCCAGTTTGGAAGTGGGAGAATATCGCGATGGATTTTGTTGTGGGCTTACCTCGATCGCTAGGTGGCCACGATGCGATATGGGTGGTGGTGGATCGTTTGTCAAAGTCGGCACACTTTTTGCCAATCCACACCACTTGGTCGGGAGACAAGTTAGCCCAAGTCTACCTCGACGAGATTGTGCGGTTGCACGGGGTTCCGACCTCGATAGTTTCAGATCGAGATCCCCGTTTCACATCGCACTTTTGGAAAAGCTTGCAAGAAGCTTTGGGTACACGGCTCGATTTCAGTTCAGCATTTCATCCTCAAACTGACGGTCAATCGGAAAGAACAATTCAGATTTTGGAGGATATGCTACGAGCGTGTGTGTTGGACTTCAAAGGTGCGTGGCCTACTCATTTACCGATGGCTGAATTTGCTTACAATAATAGCTATCAAGCTAGCATCGGTATGGCACCTTTTGAGGTTTTGTATGGAAGAAAATGCCGCTCTCCTATTCATTGGAGTGAAGTCGGCGAGAGAAGGGTCTTAGGACCGGACGTATTGCGTGAAGCGGAGGAAAAGGTCCGCTTGGCACGCGAACGCTTGTCGACGGCGCAATCTAGACAAAAGAGTTATGCCGATCGACGTCGACGAGATTTGGAGTTCGCGGTAGGAGACCGTGTCTTCTTGAAGGTATCACCCATGAGAGGGGTGAAGCGATTTGGTGTTCGGGGTAAGTTGAGTCCCCGTTACATTGGACCTTATGAGGTTTTGGAGCGTGTGGGATCCGTGGCATATCGGCTAGCTTTGCCGCCAAAGCTTGCGGGGATACACAATGTGTTTCATGTATCGACCCTCCGCAAGTATGTGTATGATCCGGCGCACGTCCTCGAGTATGTACCTATGGAACTTCATGAGGATATGACTTATGAGGAGTTCCCCTTGTGCATCGTGGATCACGAGGTGAAAAGTTTGAGGAACCGTGAAATTCCTTATGTGAAAGTACAATGGACAAATCACGGTGAGCGCGAGGCTACATGGGAATTGGAAAGCTCGATGAAGGAGCGGTTTCCTTACCTCTTCGCTGAGTTCAGCTGAGGTATGATTTTAGTTTCGCGGCCGAAACTCTCTTCAAGGGGGGTGGAATGTAGTACACTGAATTTCAGTGCATCGTACTGAACTTCTACAAATTGTAGAGTTTCAGCGAGAAATTGGCATGAGAGGCCATGTGTGAGACTTCGACCAAGTTCTGGACCTATGCGAAGTGTTTTCGGCGCAAAAGAGGCGTGAAAACGGACTTCGATAAGTTAAAACTGCGAAATTGGTGAAGTCTGCATTGGATTCCGGTATGTGAATTCCAATACCGGAATTGGAGCTCTGGTACCGGTATGTGAGGAGGGTATATCGGAATGCCGTGGAGAAACCGAGAATCCCTGCTCTCGGGTTTGCGGGATTTCTCGAGGTATACCGGTATGCGAAATGGTATACCGGTATAGGATGCGCGAAACAGAAAACCCAGCTCTCGGGTTTGCGGGTTTCCTTGAGGGTATACCGGTATGCGAAAATGGGATACCGGTATGTGATGGTCGAAACAGTGAGCCTTGCTCTCGGGTTTTGCGGAATCCCTGAAGGTATACCGGAACTAACCCCCGTATACCGGTATGCAAATGGGCATACCGGTATACAATGCCCAGAATGGGCTGGGTGTTGTGTTTTGATTGGAGAGGGGCAAAAGTGTCTTTTCACATGCCATGGGTTATTTGAAAGGGCTGGGAACCCTCCCCTTTCACAGACCTTCTTCCCCAACTCTCCTCTCCCTCTCCTCTTACTTTCTCTCTCTAGAGATCTCTCCAAAAGCTTGGAGAAGTGGTGGATTGATCTTGGAAAAGGCTTCCGAAGGAGAAAAGAAGCTTCTTGGTGCAAGAAGAAGCTTGGGGATTTCGTGGTTAAGGTTAGTACCTCATGTTTTGGGTTCAAACCTTGAATTTGATTCTTTGAAAAGAGGTTTTTGGGAACCCTTGGCAATCTAGATCACAAATGGTGGAAGATTGGCCACGAAATCTAGGGTTTGGCTTGCATGCATGCAAACCCTAGGTAGAATGAGGGCTTTTGCAATGAAGGGTTCTAAAAATATTTGGACCTTCGATAATTGCAATTGAGGCATAGGAAATCATGTTAGAACACTTGATTTCGTATTTTGAGATGGATTTAGGGTTCGTAATGAGTAACGAACCTTTTTCTTGTTGAAGCTTGGGTTGAAGCAAGAACTCCAAGCTTGGACACTTAGGAGCTTGAAGAACACAAGATTTGGAAGCTCTTGAGGTGAGTTTGTGTTTACCGAAGTGATTAGGTCACTTCCATGTCTAGGGTAAATTATCCATTTAAGAACAAAATGGTATATGTATGTGAACCCTAGAACTTGCATGTTGGCAATGATAGAAATCATGATAGGTAGAATAATGAACTCCTATTGCATGATATTTATTTCAAGTATAACTCAATTATGAATACTTGTAGCATGGTTGCATGTATGATTAAACCTAGTGTTATTAACATAGGTTGAAACATGTGAGAGTTGAACCTAGTGCCTATAGACATAGGTTGGAACATGTGAGAATTTAACCTAGTGTTGTTGGACATAGGTTGGAACATGTGAGAATTTAACCTAGTGTTGTTGAACATAGGTTGGACATGGAATTGAAACCTAGAGTCATGGAACCTAGGTTGAGAACAAGAAAGTAAACCTAGTGTTATTAAACATAGGTGAGACTTAGTGACTTGAATCTAAGATTATGGAACTTGGGTTGTCAAGCAAGAAACGAGAACAAAGGGGATGTGCGACGATTTTGCTATCCCGGGTAGGCGACGATTTCGCTACCGTGCCACGATTTGGCGGTGCCGACATGGATGTGCGACGATTTTGCTATCCCGGGTGTGCGACGATTTCGCTACCGCGCCATGGATTGGCGGTGTCGAAGGGGGTATGCGACGATTTCGCTATCCCGAGTATGCGACGATTTCGCTACTCGAATAGGAGGTGACGATTTCACTCCTCGAATGTTGAAACAACTATGGTGCGACGGCCATTCCGCAACCATAGGTAAATGACAAGAAAAAGAACTTAGTCAATGTGGAATATAGGATGAACCTAGGAGAGAATGATAAATTATGTTTCATTTTGGTTGCATCCTTTATGTTTATTTACTAAGCATGTAAATATTGTTGCATAGTTATATATATGATCTAACTTATGCATGTGGTATTTCTTTGGACCTAGTGGGTCGAGCTCTTCCCTTGGGTGGCCTTACCCACTGGGAACTATGTTATAGTTCTCACCCCCCCCCCCATTTTCCCAGGTCTTTCCGCGAGTGAGGCGGCGGAGCGAGGCAAGGGTTTGGCTCTTTAGATAGCGGCCCTTCCATTTTGGTGATGCATATAGTTGTACCCCTAGTTTTGGACTATGATAGCATAGGGGATTTGTATTACACGTGTAAATTTTGTATATTCCATATTTTTGGAACATGTTGTATGGAATGAAAAGAAAATTTGGCATGTATAATTGTGAAATGTGATGTAATAGAAGTAGAACTTTTATTGTTGATGCTTTCCTTGTGCAACTCTGGTATTCCGTTCCTAGTTGGAACATTGTGGAAAGCTTGTGTTGTGACGCCTTGGGCGGTTAGAAAATACTCTATCCGTTCGGCGGGTCTGGGGCACGCGCTCGTGCGGATATCCTTTCCACCTAGTTGGTGTTAAAGGGCCGGCGGGGCGTGACATTTGTATATTGCCAACACGCGCTCTTTATTATTTCTGGCCTTTTAGTCATTACTAGTTAACTTGTTTGCGGGATAAATATGAAACTTTGAGAGTTTAAATGTCTTTTGACAAATGGGTGAAAGTTTGGATGATTCAAGTGCATTTAAATTCAATAGAAAATTGGCTCTGTTCTTTGATTCAATAGTATACGAGATTCAGTAGTATATGACAGCAATCGCATAATTACTAGTCCCTAAATTTCCACGCAAGTTTTGTTTTGATTCTCAAAATGTTAAGTTTGATGTTAAAAAATCCTAAATTTTTAAATTGGTTCATTTTGGGCCCTCAACTTTCAACAGTATTTCACCTTAATCGTTAACTTGAAGTAAAATTGTTACTTGCTTCTAGTTTATTTGTTTGTTCATTCATCATGAATATGACGCTTTTTTATTCATTATATATTTTTCATTTAATAGTCCGATTTTTAAATAGAGAAAAGATCGTAATTATTAAAATCGGAACGGCGAAAAATAGATCCAAGAAAATAATTAATGCAGGAAAAAAAAGAAGAGAAAAGAACACACCGAAATTTACGTGGTTCGGCCACCAACCTACGTTCACAGGTAAAGACGGAGCAAAGACTTTTATTAAGTCGAAAACAGTTAACAAAAATTATATCTCTCAAAAGACCCAAGCTTCAATTACATCCCAAACACCGAAAATACATCCAAAGTGGCTCAGCTCTCTCTCAGCCTGCGGACTAGCCTAGAGCATGACTTAATTAGTGCTACGGCTCCTCTCTCACCAGATGACTTTAGTTTAATTAGAGCATGGCCTCTAATTAAAGCTGCGACAGAGAGGCTTGGCTCTCTCTCTCTCTCTCTGCAACGCGCACCGCGTTCCCCGCTGCCTCGTGACCGCCAGTACCAAAGAATACAGATGGCTTGGACTTTTAATTGAGGGGTTAATTCTCTAAATGAGGCCATAACATGACTTATATGGTACATGGCTCTAATCTAAAGTATAATTCTAATTCTAGTTGAATTAGACTCCTACTTATATTTTACAATTCAAATTAAATCTAAATTATATCTTATCCAAATTAAATTAGGATTTAACTTCAATTTAGATAACTATAAATTTAAACCAAACTATAACAATCTCTATCTTAGTTTAATTTGTAGTTTAGCCGCTATGTCGAGGTCACCACAAAACTCCATCTTAACTTGAGTTCTCTTCAAAAACTTCTTAACGCTCCTTACTGCTTCGTTTTCTCGATATGCCCCGTAGAGCCTCAAGTGCTACCAACCGCCGCTAAGCCCAAACAATACTTGAACTTGACAATAGAAATAGGTTGATTATATGTAGAAGCTCGCCATCTTCTTCTTCTTCTGTATCTTGTATCACTGAAAGAGTATAAGCCACCAAATCCTCATAGCTATATTTCTGTGGTGATTTAATTTGTCTCCTTACTCTATTTGTAGCAATGCTCTACTTCTCAACTTGTGGGATTTCAGTAACTGAGGTATCTGGCGACTAAACTTGTTCTGATTGAGAAGAACCCTGCAACTAAACTATACCATCGGTTTTTACCTCCAAAACACTCAGGGTCTGATCAGAAGAAACACAGTTAGGATAAAACATAGCAGACTCATCAAATATGACATTCCTACTAATAAGTAATTTAGATGATTTAGGAAACCACAATCTATATCCCTTAACTCCCGGTGCATAACCAATAAAGATACAC
Organism: Puya raimondii; assembly: GCA_016920855.1. Lineage (NCBI taxonomy): Eukaryota > Viridiplantae > Streptophyta > Magnoliopsida > Poales > Bromeliaceae > Puya > Puya raimondii. Next base: position 208,357,590 of record JABWPP010000050.1, on the reverse strand, counting down.
CTTTACCGACCGTCCCTAGCGCAAGTGGCAAAGAACTTGGTGGTTGGTACCCGAGGTCCTGAGTTTGAATCCTAGTTGATTCACATTTCCAGCTAAGTTTATTTCTAAAAGAAATAAACGAAGCGGGTAGCCGGTAGCGTGCTACCTTTCTCTCAAAATAAATAAATAAATAAATAAATAAATAAAAATAAAGATACACCTTTTAACCCTAAATTCTAACTTGCCTTCATTTACATGAGCATAAGCAGGACAACCATATATTCACAATCAAGAATAATCAGAAGGGCTATCAGACTATATGTCCTCCGGAGTTTGGAGTTTTGTAATCAAGTGTCGAATGTGGAGATCGGTTTACCAAGTAGCATTTTGTAGAGATCGTCTCTGCTCAGAATCTCTTTGCTAAGCTAGCATTAGAGAGCATGCAACGAGCTCTCTCTAAAGGAGTCCTAATCATTTGTTCAGCCACTCCGTTCTGCTTTGGAGTATACCTAACGGTCTTATGTCTGACGATCCCTTTCTTTTGGCAGAATTCTTCAAACTCTGTCGAATAGAATTCCAGACCATTGTCTGTCCTTAACCTTCTAATCTTCTTTTCAATTTGCTTCTCAATCATAACCTTCCACTGCTTGAAATAATTGAACACCTCATCCTTATTTTTTGGAAAGAACATCTACACTTTACGAGAGTATAGTCATCAATAAAAGTCAACATATATCTAGCACTACCGTGAGTAGGAGTATGAGAGGGTCCCCAAAGATCAGAATGAATATAATCCAGAGTACCTTTTGTCCGATGAACTGCGGTCTTAAAACTGACTCTCTTTTGTTTGCCAAAAAAACAATGCTCATAGAAATTTAACTTTTCTAAACTCTAATTACCAAGTAAACCTCTCTTGCTCTACTTCATCATACCATATTCACTCATATGGCCTAGTCGCATGTGCCATAATCTGGTATTATCCGAATCTGATATAAAGGAAGAAGTCACCCCTACTGAATCTGTTATAGTAGAATCGTGTAGAACATATAATATATCGGACAACTTGGCCTTCATCACTACAAGATTCTATTTAGCGACTTTCATCAATCCATCAGCCGAAAAATACTTAAACTCTTTAACATCAAGTGTACCTAATGAGATCAGATTTTTCTTTTCTCATAACCTTTAACATCAAGTGTACGTAATGAGATCAGATTTTTCTTTTCTCATATTCGAAACATGCCGAACCTCAGATATAGTCCTTACCACTCCATCGAACATCCGTACCTGAACAGTGCCAATCCCAATAACTGTACACTTTGCGTGATTTTCCATTAATACAACTCCACCTCGAATAGGCTTGCATGTCGAGAACCACTCTATGTGCGTATAGATATAGTAGGAACATGCGGAGTACATAAGCTACTCATCTTGTTTGCATGTATTATCCGTAACTATGAAAAGACAAATCACTGCCATCTGATTCTTCTGCTACGATACTTGTTTATGCCTCAGTATTAGTATTTTTCTGATCTTAGTTCTTATCACCGTTATTCTTGCGCTGTTCTTTATTTTTTCACTTGAAACAATCAGCTTCTATGTGGCCCGTCTTTTTACAATAACCACAAATCAGATTCCAATATTTTCACTTAGATTTAGATGTACCTCTATTATCAAAACCCTTCTCCCAAGACCTCTCTCTAGTGACCAAACCTTCTCCTGAAACTTCACATGTCTCATTGCTTATCTGCATGTCAATCCTTTCTTTTGAAAGTAGAGATGATTTGACATGATCGAGACATAGATTGTCTCGTCCAAACAAGAAAATCTCACGAAAATTCTTACAAGAGTGCGGTAAAGAAGATAATAATAAAGGAGGTTCATTCTCCTCCTCGTTCGATTTTGACATCTATCGAGTGTATATCCATACTAATTGAACTAAATTTATCTAAATACAACTTAATAGAGGTACCTTCCGCCATGCGCAATATGAAGAGACAATGCTTCAAATATAGCTTGTTGGTGAGAGACTGTGAGAATTCGAATTTTTTGAAATTTGAAATTATGTGTTTGGGGGGGGGGGGGGGGGGGGGGGGGGGGGGGGGGGGGGGGGGGGGGGGGGGGGGGGGGGGGGGGGGGGGGGGGGGGGGGGGGGGGGGGGGGGGGGGGGGGGGGGGGGGGGGGGGGGGGGGGGGGGGGGGGGGGGGGGGGGGGGGGGGGGGGGGGGGGGGGGGGGGGGGGGGGGGGGGGGGGGGGGGGGGGGGGGGGGGGGGGGGGGGGGGGGGGGGGGGGGGGGGGGGGGGGGGGGGGGGGGGGGGGGGGGGGGGGGGGGGGGGGGGGGGGGGGGGGGGGGGGGGGGGGGGGGGGGGGGGGGGGGGGGGGGGGGGGGGGGGGGGGGGGGGGGGGGGGGGGGGGGGGGGGGGGGGGGGGGGGGGGGGGGGGGGGGGGGGGGGGGGGGGGGGGGGGGGGGGGGGGGGGGGGGGGGGGGGGGGGGGGGGGGGGGGGGGGGGGGGGGGGGGGGGGGGGGGGGGGGGGGGGGGGGGGGGGGGGGGGGGGGGGGGGGGGGGGGGGGGGGGGGGGGGGGGGGGGGGGGGGGGGGGGGGGGGGGGGGGGGGGGGGGGGGGGGGGGGGGGGGGGGGGGGGGGGGGGGGGGGGGAAGGGGGGGGGGGGGGGGGGGGGGGGGGGGGGGGGGGGGGGGGGGGGGGGGGGGGGGGGGGGGGGGGGGGGGGGGGGGGGGGGGGGGGGGGGGGGGGGGGGGGGGGGGGGGGGGGGGGGGGGGGGGGGGGGGGGGGGGGGGGGGGGGGGGGGGGGGGGGGGGGGGGGGGGGGGGGGGGGGGGGGGGGGGGGGGGGGGGGGGGGGGGGGGGGGGGGGGGGGGGGGGGGGGGGGGGGGGGGGGGGGGGGGGGGGGGGGGGGGGGGGGGGGGGGGGGGGGGGGGGGGGGGGGGGGGGGGGGGGGGGGGGGGGGGGGGGGGGGGGGGGGGGGGGGGGGGGGGGGGGGGGGGGGGGGGGGGGGGGGGGGGGGGGGGGGGGGGGGGGGGGGGGGGGGGGGGGGGGGGGGGGGGGGGGGGGGGGGGGGGGGGGGGGGGGGGGGGGGGGGGGGGGGGGGGGGGGGGGGGGGGGGGGGGGGGGGGGGGGTGGGGGGGGGGGGGGGGGGTAATGGGGGGGGGGGGGGGGGGGGGGGGGGGGGGGGGGGGGGGGGGGGGGGGGGGGGGGGGGGGGGGGGGGGGGGGGGGGGGGGGGGCGGCCGGGGAAGGAGACGACGGCGCCGGAGAACATGAGGGTGAGGGTGCTCACCCTCCCAGGCGGCGGGAACCGGCGGCGGTGTGAGACCCCAGATTAGTCCTATATATGAGATATAATAGGGCTAAACTCTCAACCCGGCTTAAGCATTTTCGGCGGTGGCTAGGCCGAAGAGGTTGAGAGAGTTAAGCGTGCTAGGACGGGAGTAGTCCTAGGATGGGTGACCCCCTGGGAAGTGCGGGGCGTCAAAGTTGGTATCAGAGCCAATTACCAGCCGGAAGTGTGAGATTGGTCTCGGCTGAGCCGGGTCTGAATGACAGGCTAGCGTGACGTCTCACATCGCCTGGTACTTGTGAGTTTGAGCCTGACGAGGACGTCAGGGCTTAAAGGGGGGGAGATTGTGAGACCCCATATTAGTCCTATATATGAGATATAATATGGCTAAACTCTCAACCCGGCTTAAGCATTTTCGGCGGTGGCTAGGCCGAAGAGGTTGAGAGAGTTAAGCGTGCTAGGACGGGAGTAGTCCTAGGATGGGTGACCCCCTGGGAAGTGCGGGGCGTCACAGGCGGCTCGGGCCACCAACACCCTGCCCGCAGCTGCCCTAGCAGCAGCTGCGGCAGCTCGGCGGCCCACGGCGGCGGTCCCCGGCGGCGGCGAGGGACTCCGACAGGCATGCCACCTCAGGGGGAGCTCAAGCAAGGGTTCCCCCTGGGTGCACACCTCAGAGAAGGAGAAGAAACAGAGGGAGAATAAGAAGAAGGAAAAAGGAAAAAGGGGAGGAGAGAGAAGCCGGGGTTGCTCCGGCCAGGCGGTGGCCGGCGGCGGCCGGCAGAGCACGGGGAGGAGGCCAAGGGACAGGGGGAGAGGGGGCTTCCATCTGGGGGCTGAGGGAGAGAGAGGGAGAGAGAGGGAGAGAGTGTGAGGGGATACCCCGTTGCCTCCCAGAGTCCGGGAAGGTGAGCATGATGATCGCGGCGATGCGCTGATCATCATGCTCACCTTAATCTCTGTTTTGGGTGAGCCGTCTTGCCGTTCGGCCTTTGTCGAGCTTCATTTGTGTTTGTGGCCCTATTTTTATGCAATTGCTAGGCCAGCGACTGTTCCTGTCGCAGCGAGGCTATGAGCACGGTCTCCGTGACATCGTTACCTATCCGCTGGTGCTTGCGGAAGGTCGTGCGAATGTACGGTTTGCTCACACGGCCTTAGTCATGCTTGCTTTTTGCATGTGCTCACTGTTTTTATGGGTTTGCTGAGCTTGCGACTTGTCCTGTCGCAGTGGGGCTATGAGCACGGTCTCCGTGACATCGTTACCTATCCGCTGGTGCTTGCGGAAGGTCGTGCGGATGTACGGTTTGCTCTAGCGGCTCCGTTTATTGCTTGTATGTATGGAATTGTGCTTGTTTTGGGACTTTGGCGTTTGTGGCAGCGTTGCGACGCTGTGGGCAGCAAGGGTTTGGTCCTCGGGACCCTGTGGACTGGTTGTCCAACCCCCTCGCCCTTCGTGGAGTTTCGGATTCGTTTCGTTTCCGACGCGTTTTTCGATGAATTAATCGACGAAACGTGTGTTTCTAGTCGCGCGACTCACTCGCTGTTTTCGCGAGCGACTTGGCTTCGTCGTGTAGCCTCGTTGGCTGTTCCTCATCGTTGTCCTGAAGTTCCGAGGACAGCGGATGAGTGATGTGGGGTTCCGGTGGCAATTCGGCATTTTCGGGAACCCGGGAAGCCTTTTCGGGTGCGTTTGGTGTTCGTGGCACCCCGAGCTTGTGCTCGCTGTCCCGTCACTTGGTTTTGTGTGTTCGGGGACAGCGAGGGACTAGGTTGGCTGTTTGGTACCCCTGTAGAGCCTAGTGTGGTTTGGGATCGTCCCGGTGGGTTTCCCGGGCGATCCGTCGGTTTCGGGATGTGAGAGCTTTGTGTTTAGCGTCGACTTGGTGGACCTTGACCCTGTGAGTCTTTCGTAGGTCCTGTCGCGGTTCCCGAGAGCCTCGGTGTTAGACTTGATCTTTCGACAGGTGGGTACTTCGATTCGGAGTCGGTTCAGTGGACTACGGTGATACCTTTCTATCCCCTCCTTTGCTTTTCAGTTATTAGTTCACTTGACTCCCGTTGACTCTACTTATATGCGTGCTTGGATAGTAGAGTAGTTGTGGTTTGCATGGTTCTTGAGACGACCCAGTTGGTCGGTAGTGATCGCCTATTGTTCCGAGCGATCCTAGTTGTGGATTTGCATGGTTCCTGAGACGACCCAGTTGGTCGGTGATGATCGCCTGTTGTTCCGAGCGATCCTAGTGGTGGTATTGGTTGCTTCTCGGCTCGTTGCCGTTCTGTGGATTGAGCATTTGCATCGATCGTCACAGCTCCCTAGCACCTCACGTATGCCAACGGTCTGATCCACCGTTTGGGCTTCTTTTTCGGAAAAGGGTCGTTGAGTTTGTTCCGACCCGTGAGCCTCGACGCAGTGCGTCTGGTAGGTTTTGTGCCGTTGGTTGAGCAGGTTGTGACAGTGCCAGGGCCACGTCCCGGTGGCTATAGATTGGGTTTACTTTGTGGTTATCTCCTTTGATGCATACTAGTTGCTTACAGTAGAATAGTTGTTTCAGTTGTATGTCAGCCTCATACTTACTTGTGCTACTATATACCATATCTATCTTTGTTGACCCTCGTGCCTGTGTGTACACCTCGCCTTCGTCGGCTTGCGGTACCCACTGGGAGGGGAGACATGTGTACATGTTCTCACCCCCCGCCCTCGTTGCAGTTTTCAGGTGAGCAGGGTGGTGAGTGTCGGGACGCTGCGAGGCACGCCTAGATAGTAGCTCTAGAGGTTCCGACTTGTGAGGCTACTTCCCCAGATTTGGTTATCACCCTACCCTTATCTGTTAGATGTGATTTGTGGTTCAGTTACCCTTCTTTTGGATATATTCTAGCATGCTTGTGTTGTGGATTCATTCTTTATACTTATGCGATGACTGCATGCTTGGGCCAGTTGGTTGTATAACTATTTTTAGATGGTTTCATTTATCGAATATTTTGGCTTTCTACCCCTCGTGGTAGCGTTGTAAAATAAAGGTTTCCGTGTGGGAAACGGTTTTCAAATGGATTTCTGATCGTTCGGCTTTTGTGATTTCAAAGAGAGTTCTCGTGTGGAGAACAATTTTTAAATGATTCTTAAATGATTGGATCTAGGGTTTCAAAGAAAGCTTCTGGGTAAGAAGCAGTTTTCTAGAATGACTGTTGCTTATGCATCGCATCATCCTTCGCCTAAGGATTTGCTTAGATTCATACAGGTTTAAGGACTGCTAGCTGTATGAATCTCTTGAGTTATTGTGATCTGTTGTGATGAATGAATGGTGGTTGTGATCCTGTTGTATGTTGTTGACGCCGTGCAAATACAGGGGAGGTTCTGTCCGTGTGTACAGTGGACCCTGTATTTGTGGCGGGTCTGTACGTGGCGCGGGCTAGGCTTTTAAAAAAAAAAAAAAATTGGCACGTTTTTCCGCATCTAGAACTAGCCCGGGGCGTGACAGATTAAGATGGTATCAGAGCGTAAAGGGAACAAACACTCATTCATTCATCAACTTGTAACTGAACCACTGGTTAGGCTGACCCATAGGAGGACCTACGATGTATAGGCGCGCGAGTTCGAGGGGTTTGTTTTCGGCTTGTGTTTTGTGGGAGTTGCCGACCCCTTTTCTCTTGCGCTGGTTTCTGCATTTTGCAGTTGGCTTGTGGTCTTGCTAGACCTCCTCGTCCGGGTCGTGGTGGTGGGCGTGCGCCTGCGGAGCTGTCTGCTGGTGTTCTGTTTCGGGCTGTGGTGGCTGGTTCGAGTGAGGAGCTGGCAGGAGGCGGACAGCCTGGTGTGGACCGTACCCTGTGTGCTTGAGGCCGAGGCGAGGAGTCAGCGGGCGACCCTCTCCGGCATGTTCCGGCTTGTTCCGGTAGTTTTTTTGCAGCAGCAGGCTACAGCGACTGCCGCTCCAGCCCCTCCTCCTCTTCCGCCGAGTGCCTCGACGACTGCAGACCCTCCTGTGGCACCCACACCGTTGTGCGACGACCGTGACGATGACAGCGACTTTGTCGGCTGTTTCGCGCGTGGATGCCGACCCCGTGTTTGGGGGTGGTGGCCACATCTGAGCGTGTTTGGGCGGATCTCCTGAGTTTTGATCTGCCCTGGTTCGCAGGCTCGTGCTCCTTCTGGTAGTGGTGGTGGAGTACCTTACAGATCCCAAGTGGCAGGGTGTTTTCCCCTTTGTGTTACCACTCGTTGGCAGGTGGTGGCCCTGGTGGGCGGGGTGACGTCACTTGGTGGATCTGTATTGTTGTTGGGCTGTACTTGCCCTGTCCCCACTTTTCGTGTTGAGCACGAGGGCCTCTGCGAGCGTCTCTACGGAGACGGTGCTTTGAGCGGTTTTGACCGCAGTTTGGGTGTTTTCCCCTCTGTTTTGATGTGTAGGGCGGTGAAGCCTACCTCTCTGACGTCTTGCTGGTGGCATCGTCAGTGTTGGTCTTTTGACCATTGGCTAGTTCTGGCGTCGAACTGACGTGTACTAGACTGAGTGGACACTATTTAGTGTCGGGTTTTTGTCGGTGCCTACGTGGTTTGCGGCTATCCTAACGCCTGAATTGGTGTGTTTTGGGATTCCTGGTGGTATTTGTAGGTTTCCGTGTTGCCGCGAGATCTTCCAGGTTCTTGTTGGAGATCTCACCGCGTTCGACGTTGGTTAGTCGACGCTGATTTTGTTCTTCCTCCGGTTTGGTTTGTGTGGTTGACGACCCTTTGTCGCCTGTAGCCGTCGGTTCGTTGTTGGAAGCCGATGACTCCTAGGGAGTTGGCTCAGGGCAGACTTTGTTTTGTGGGTCGGTTTGCTTTTCCCGTTAATTCGGTGACTCGTCTGTGACTTTGGTCCAGCTTTTGAGTTGGTTGACCTGGTACCTTTGTGGTGTTGCCAACTGGTTGTTGGCCTTGACCTTGGGATATTTCGTTTTCTTTTGATAAGTACGTTGGCTGCAGACAATGTAGTGTCAAAAGTTAGGACGAGATACCCTATCTCCTTTTTGGGGGACTTTCTGGATTGGGTCGGTGCTTTCTCTTGCAAGACATTTCTCGCCCTTGGCCGTCTTGCGGAAAGCTGTGTGTTGGTCATCCCTGTTCTAGTGGTGAACCTTGAGCTAATCCTGGCGTGGTTTTGCGCAGTTGATTTGCCATCACTGTTGTTGGTTTGACTCTGGTTGAGTCAGGTTGCCTTTTAGCTCGGTTTTGGGATGACGGGAGCCTGGTTGTTGGCTCCGAGGTCTCTGTGCTTGTGTTTGCGTGCAGGGTTTTCGCCGCGTCTTTCGTGTAGCCGTGCTTTGGAGCGCGTGCCCGATCTTTTGGGATCTGATGTTCGACATCGTTGGTGTTTTTACCGCTTGTTGCGATTGGCAATCCTCTGCACGTGAGTGGTGGACTCGCAAGGTTTTCGTTGGTTGGATTGTGAGTCGAGCTTTCAGTTGGTCGGTGTTGTTTTAGTACCCTCTACCGCAGACCTTCGATCTCTTCGACCGGCTCCAGGGAGCCTCGATTTTCTCGAAGTGTGTTATGCAGCCAGGTTATCCTTAGTTGAGGATCAAGGCCGAGGACGTTGCGTTGACGGCCCTCCGGACTCGTTACGGGCTTTACGAAGTCACGGTTTTGCCGTTCGGTTTGACGAACGTCCCGGCAGCTTTTTGGATTTGATGAACTGGGTTTCGGCAGTTCTTGGATCAAATTGTCGTGGTCTCCTTTGACGACATATTGATCTATTCGAGGAGTTTCCTTCTTGGTTCGCATCGTGACCCGGGCTGGTTTTGTGGAGGAACCAAGGAAGGTGGACCTTGTAGTAGTTGGCCTGTTCCGACTTCTGTGGCTGAGTTTAGGAGCTTCCTCGGCTTGGGCGTTATTGCCGGCGATTTGTTGAGGGTTCTTCTCAAGATCGCCGCCCCTTTGATCAAGCTGTCGAGGAAGAAGGGGCGCGTTGTGTCTATAGACTCCCGCTTGTCTGATGAGCTTCTAGGAGCCGATGGACTGTTTGACCCGTGCCCCTATCTTAGCATTGTCGCAGCTGGTGGTGAGGTTGTTATGGTCTTCTGCAATGCATCTTGGATGGGATTGGGGTGCGTGCTCATTCAGCATGAGAAGGTTATTGCTTATGCTTCGCGCTAGTTGATGGACTATGAGAAGATCTATCTGGCGCTCGATCTCGAGTTAGCAGCAGTGGTGTTCGCTCTCAAGCTTTGGAGACACTACCTGAATGGAGCGCGTCGTGAGATCTTCACGGATCCCCAGAGTTTGTTGTATCTCTTCAAGGAGCCGTCTCTTTTGATCACCGACCAGGAGCGATTGGTGGTGGAGTTCCGTCGACCAGAGTTGGAGACCTTACCTTGTGGAGCTACCGCACAGTTGTTGTCTTTGGAGGTGCAATCCACCTTGGCGGATCAGATTTTCGGTGGGCAGCCGATGGATCCGCACTGGCAGAGAGTACGGGCAGACGCCGAGCAGGGCAGAGATGGTGACTTCGTGCTACATGCTGTTGGTTTTTCCTTCGAGGACGGAGGTGTGTGCCCAGTGTTCAGGATTTGAGGTGAGAGTTTTGGCTGAGGCACACCGGTCGCCGTACATCGTTCATCCTGGAGAGACGAAGATGTACTGCGACTTGAGGCAGAGTCTCTGGTTGTAGCTCAGCATGTGGCACTGTGCCGGGTTTGTCAGCAGTGAAGCTTTGACCGTTGCCTGTACCTGTAGGGAAGTGGGAGCAGATCAGCATGGTTTTCGTCACCGGGTTGCCTCGTTCTCCGCGAGGTCATGTTGCGATCTGGGTTTGGTGGATTGTCTGACGAAAATAGCTCACTCCCTATCGGTACATCCGTATTAGTCTTGGGATCGACTGGCGCAGCTCTACTTGGATGAGTTCGTCGGGCTGTTTGGAGTGCCAGTGTCGATCATTTTGGATCGGAATTCTCGCTTCGTTTCCCAGTTCTGGAGGAGCTTGCAGTAGGCACTGGGGACGAGGCTCGACTTCAGCTCGGTTTACCACCCTCAGAGTGTTGGGCAGTCGGAGCGAGTCTTCTAGACTCTCGAGGTTATGCTCCGGGCATGCGTTTGGATTTTGGTGAGGATTGGTTCAGGTATCCTTTCTTGATGGAGCTTGCTTCCTTCTACAGCTTCCAAGCGAGCGTTGGATTGGCACCGTGCGAGGCGTACTGTGGAAGTCGTTGTCGATCACTGTTCTGTTTCGTTGACGTGGGTGAGCGTCGTGTGATCGGCCCGACAACGGTTCAGCTGAGAGAGAATCTCAGCTGCGGTGAGGTGCCTGTGGGGTTTTTGGCTCGCTAGGTGGAGCAGTTGAGGAACCGGAGTTTTTTTTTTGTTTGTGAGACTGCGGTGGACGAGTCACGAGGAGCGCGAGACTTCTTGGGAGCTGGAGTCTGCTTCGTGTGTGAGGTATCCGCTGTTGTTCGCGGATGGTGTGTGAGTAAGTTTCGGGGACGAAACTTCTTGTTAGGTGGGAGTGATGTGAGAATTCGAATTTTTTGAAATTTGAAATTCTGTGTTCCTCTCCCCTGATACTGTGTTTTCGATCAGTATACGTATATATATACAGGTATATATGTATATATATGTATATAAGTGGTTTTTATCATGTTTTAGTGTTTTTGGAATTTTGTCGCGGAGAGCGAACGGCTTAACGGCGCGAACCGGAGTCCGAATCTGACGATCCAAAATGGTAGGTTCGATGTCTCGGCAGTGCTGAACGCGATGGCGTGATCCGCGTCGGCATGCGACGAGCGGTTTGAGAGTTATTTCATCTTCTTGCCGAGAGGTCGAAAGTCACATTTTGTATTTTCGCGATTTGGACCCTGTTCTCGCACCGTTTCGCGTGAGGTTCGATTGTGGAGGGGTGTCTGGGCTTTTGTACCTGCTGTGGGGGACCCAGAGGTAATTTGAGGGGTTTGAGGGGCTTTTGTGTAATTGGGTGGAGTGTGTGTGTGGGTGTAGTAGGTGGGGGTAGTTGAGCTATCCCCTCACACTCTCTCCCTCTCTCTGAGCATCGCATCATCCTTCGCCTAAGGATTTGCTTAGATTCATACAGGTTTAAGGACTGCTAGCTGTATGAATCTCTTGAGTTATTGTGATCTGTTGTGATGAATGAATGGTGGTTGTGATCCTGTTGTATGTTGTTGACGCCGTGCAAATACAGGGGAGGTTCTGTCCGTGTGTATAGTGGACCCTGTATTTGTGGCGGGTCTGTACGTGGCGCGAGCTAGGCTTTAAAAAAAAAAAAATTGGCACGTTTTTCCGCATCTAGAACTAGCCCGGGGCGTGACAGAGACTTTGTTATGTAGAGAGACTCCAACTTAAGGCACAACCATTCAGCGGTATTTTCATCCAAGACCTCGCGCAATACCTCATCGTATAAATATAATTGTATTGCTGTAAGAGCTTTATCATCAATCTTCTTCTTCTACTCTAGAGTCAACGAATCAAACATTTTTTCTTTTTCCAACAGTGCCTTCTGCAATGTGAGACCCCAGGTAGTCCTATATATAAGATATAATAGGGCTAAAAACTTTTAACCCGTCTTAAGCATTTTGGGTGGTGGCTAGACCCAAAAGGTTAAGAGAGTTAAGCGTGCTAGGACGGGAGTAGTCCTAGGATGGGTGACCCCCTGGGAAATTGGGGCGTCACAGTTGGTATCAGAGCCAATTACTAGCTGGAAGTGTGAGATTAGTCTCGGCTGAGCCATGATTATACAGCGGGGAGAGCGAGGCTCTCATGCTGTTGACTGTTGTGGGTGGAGCGCGGCTCACCACAAGGTCTGTTTAGGCTAGCGAGATGAGTCTCACATCGCCTGATACTTGTGAGTCTGAGACTGACGAGGACGTCATGGCTTAAAGGGGGGGAGATTGTGAGACCCCAGGTAGTCCTATATATAATATATAATAGGGCTAAAAACTCTTAACCCGGCTTAAGCATTTTGGATGGTGCCTATGTAACGCCCCAAATAGTCCCACATCGGATGGGATATTGATTTCGATCGGTTTATATGAGACTCGCACGCTAGTACTAATAACCCGGCTTAAGCATCTGGTTTGGGCCCGACGAGTTATTGTTGCTAGCGGGTCGGGTCGTTACAATTGGTATCAAAGCCGAATACCGGCCGGAAATGTGAGAGAGCTAAGTGCTATGCGGGGCAAAGTGCTACACCAACTGATTTGGTGGGAGCCACCTCTTGAACCCGTAGGAGCCACCTCTAGAATCTCACATCGCCCGGTAATTCTGGTCCTGGTCCGTCTGTCTGTGATCTGGTTTGGACCCGACGAGGACGTCAGGGTCTAAACATAGGGAGTTTGTAACGCCCCAAATAGTCCCACATCGGATGGGATACTGATTTCGATCGGTTTATATGAGACTCGCACGCTAGTAATAATAACTGGGCTTAAGCATTTTGGGCCAGTGGTTTGGGCCCGACGAGTTATTGTTGCTAGCGGGTCGGGTCGTTACCAATCCCATCCGATGTGGGACTATTTGGGGCGTTACAAACTCCCCATGTTTAGACCCTGACGTCCTCGTCGGGTCCAAACCAGATCACAGACAGACGGACCAGGACCAGAATTACCGGGCGATGTGAGATTCTAGAGGTGGCTCCTACGGGTTCAAGAGGTGGCTCCCACCAAATCAGTTGGTGTAGCACTTTGCCCCGCATAGCACTTAGCTCTCACATTTCCGGCCGGTATTCGGCTCTGATACCAATTGTAACGACCCGACCCGCTAGCAACAATAACTCGTCGGGCCCAAACCACTGGCCCAAAATGCTTAAGCCCAGTTATTAGTACTAGCGTGTGAGTCTCATATAAACCGATCGAAATCAGTATCCCATCCGATGTGGGACTATTTGGGGCGTTACAAACTCCCCATGTTTAGACCCTGACGTCCTCGTCGGGTCCAAACCAGATCACAGACAAACGGACCAGGACCAGAATTACCGGGCGATGTGAGATTCTAGAGGTGGCTCCTACGGGTTCAATTGTAACGACCCGACCCGCTAGCAACAATAACTCGTCGGGCCCAAACCACTGGCCCAAAATGCTTAAGCCCAGTTATTATTACTAGCGTGCGAGTCTCATATAAACCGATCGAAATCAGTATCCCATCCGATGTGGGACTATTTGGGGCGTTACAAACTCCCCATGTTTAGACCCTGACGTCCTCGTCGGGTCCAAACCAGATCACAGACAGACGGACCAGGACCAGAATTACCGGGCGATGTGAGATTCTAGAGGTGGCTCCTACGGGTTCAAGAGGTGGCTCCCACCAAATCAGTTGGTGTAGCACTTTGTCCCGCATAGCACTTAGCTCTCACATTTTCGGCCGGTATTCGGCTCTGATACCAATTGTAACGACCCGACCCGCTAGCAACAATAACTCGTCGGGCCCAAACCACTGGCCCAAAATGCTTAAGCCCAGTTATTAGTACTAGCGTGCGAGTCTCATATAAACCGATCGAAATCAGTATCCCATCCGATGTGGGACTATTTGGGGCGTTACAAACGACCCGACCCGCTAGCAACAATAACTCGTCGGGCCCAAACCACTGGCCCAAAATGCTTAAGCCCAGTTATTAGTACTAGCGTGCGAGTCTCATATAAACCGATCGAAATCAAAATTCCATCCGATGTGGGACTATTTGGGGCGTTACAAACTCCCCATGTTTAGACCCTGACGTCCTCGTCGGGTCCAAACCAGATCACAGACAGACGGACCAGGACCAGAATTATCGTGCGATGTGAGATTCTAGAGGTGGCTCCTACGGGTTCAAGAGGTGGCTCCCACCAAATCAGTTGGTGTAGCACTTTGCCCCGCATAGCACTTAGCTCTCTCACATTTCCGGCCGGTATTCGGCTCTGATACCAATTGTAACGACCCGACCCGCTAGCAACAATAACTCGTCGGGCCCAAACCACTGGCCCAAAATGCTTAAGCCCAGTTATTATTACTAGCGTGCGAGTCTCATATAAACCGATCGAAATCAGTATCCCATCCGATGTGGGACTATTTGGGGCGTTACAGCCTAGGCCCAAGAGGTTAAGAGAGTTAAGCGTACTAGGACGGGAGTAGTCCTAGGATGGGTGATCCCCTGGGAAATTGGGGCGTCACATGCAATCCCTACTGTGTCAGTATTACACACATCTTGACTTGGCATAATGCAAAACTATTAGTTCTGTTAAATTTTTGGATCTTGAACTTCATAATTATCTTAATCTCAAGGGATTCGAAAGGTTCTGATTCTAGTTTGTTAAAATCGGAATGACAGAAAATAGATCAAAAAAAATAATTAATGTAGAAAAAGAAAAAAAAGAAAGAAAATACTAAGATTTACGTGGTTCGGCCACCAACCTACGTCAACGGGCAATAACGGAGCAAAAACTTTTATTAATGCCGAAGACGGAGTACAAAGATTATATTTCTCAAAAACCCATGCTTCAATTACATCCCAAACACCAAAATTCGTGGCTGCACAAATGACTCTAAAGTGGCTCGGCTATGTCTCACCATAGGAGAAGCCTAGCACGGCTTAATTAGTGCTACGGCTCCTCTCTCACGAGATGACTTTAGTTAATTAGTGCATGGCCTCTAATTAAAGCTGCGACGGAGAGGCTCGGCTCTCTCTCTCTCTCTCTCTCTCTCTCTCTTTGCAACGCGCACCGCGCCGCCGCTGCCTTGTGACCGCCAGCACCAAAGAATACAGAAACCTTTGGACTTTTAATTGAGAGCTTAATTCTCCTAATGAGGATATAACATGACTTATATATACATGGCTCTAACCTAGAGTTTAATTCTAATTCTAGTTGAATTAGACTCCTACTTATACTCCACAGTCCAAATTAAATCTAAATTATATCTTATCCTAATTAAGTTAGAATTTAGTTTCAATTTAAATAATTACAAATTTAAATCAAATTATAACAATAATATTACAGCGAGAATTTATTCGGCTGAAATTAAAGCCGTACTAAATAGATTTCATTAATCAAAACATAAAATGTTACGGAGAGAAAAGCACAAAGGGTTGAATTACAGAGAAACTAAGGGCTAAAAATTCTAAATTAGTAATTACTCCTAGAAAGATGTAGATGCAGGAATGGAAAAAAAGAGAGAGTGAAAACAAGTGGTCTTGTATGTGAAAAAGACCCTTATTGTAGGTAACTTCCTGCTATTTATAAAATCTTTGCCAATCTTCAGTTAGCCTGCGGTTATTGAACGATTTGTTTTATGGGAAGTTCTTTGGTCACTTTCTTATTGGTTACAAAACCGCTCCTCATCTTTTGAACCATTCCCGTCCGACATTCTTTCCCGGCTCTTGATGCACCGCGTGTCATATATCTTTCTATTTGTCTACGTGAGCCAAACACATGAGCCGAGCCAGCTACCAACTGGCACCACTTTTTCTTGTGCCAACAGGTTCAGTCCTTTACGACTTAGTTTTGACTTTCTTTTATCTATTTTTTCAACCTATTACTAATCACAGTTAGTTAATTCGGATTCGGCAAAAATTCAGTACGGATATAATACGGATACAATTCGTCTCCTAATTTTTAAATTTATTGAAAAATTCGGCTTAAAAAACGGATTCAATAATTATTATACAATATGGCATATAAACAATCAAATAAGAAATAGATTAAAATAGCCCATAATTAATTATAAAATATATAAATATTTTTTTGAGGGCGAATGAACAAAAAACTCATATTTAAATATAAAATATAAAATAATCTATATTTAAACATAAAAATTATAAGTTTTTTATTCAAATTTTTAATAATTCGGGAATAATTCGCGAATAGTTCACGAATAATTCGGCAATAATTCGGCTGGCTCCAAAAATTCGCGAATAATTTCGTATTTTTGCAAAAAATTCGTAAATGGACCGTTTAATTCGGATTTTCAATAATTCGCGAATAATTCGCGAATAATTCGCGAATTATTCGCGAATTATTCGCGAATTAACTAACTATGTTACTAATCAACAAAGCTATGTAGAATGTTTTTTTATTTTTCTATTAAAGTGTTAGCATATTTTCTTTTATTGCCGTTTATATAATAAAATCTAATGAAACAAACAAATATGATAAATGAGTAATTATCTATTTGTGCAACTAAATATCTGTTTTCATCATTTGATCAAATTGTATGATAGTTGGTTGATACTTTTTGAATTATTATTTCATACGATTGATTATATTTTTTGATGAAAAAAATTAGAACAATAATATAAGCTAATATATATTAGTATATATTCCTTAATATAATCAAGAATTCGTCAGTTACACAGATGATTCAACATCATTCTGAAAGATAATACAATATTGACTCCCAAATTAGCTCTTACGAACTGTTTAACATTCTAGTGGTCTTGTCTTGTTTACCATCAATGAAACAAAAATATACAAACCTCCTAGACATTTTAAAGAATGAGATGCGAGAGAACAACCAAAATTCGAAAACATATTCCAGTGCACCAAAAGCATGACTGCATATCTATGTTGCATAGTGTTGTGCTCTGTTTTTCTTGGACCGTTGACCGGGTCCGAACTCTCTCGATATATGTGCGAAAAGGTAAAACAGTTTTCTGAAATGATCCTCGAAGTTTGCGCCCTAGACTATATCAAACGATTCGGCTGACAAGGGATCGGATCAGCCGAGATCAAATAACACACAGAATATTGGGTCGGCTGATGAACCGAGCGAATGTAGACAAAAGGAAATATTTAGGTCGGCTGACGAGCCGAATGGAAACTTTATATATATATGTAGAATCGGACTGTTTACAGGGAATAAATCTATCCTAATCTACTCCTAGAAAAAGCAGTAAATGCCGAAAAAAAAGATTACAGTTGGACGACTACTAGAAAACACAAGAAATAATGCAGGAATTGAAAATGATCTTCTTGTTTCTCTGAGGAAAAAAGACCCTTTTCCCTAGGCATTTTCCTTTTATTTATAACATCCGCCTAAGATCTTCAGTTATTCTCATGATCGGCTAGTTCCCCCTTTTCTTGGACCACTCCTGGCCGATCTTAACTGCAAGCGGTTTTCAACAACCGTCTTTTAATTTTTTGGTATATGTTTCTAACACCCGGTTTACACCGGTCTTGTAATTTTTATACACCGGTCTCATATGGCCACAGGATTTTCGAGGTGTCAACAATTGCCCCCTCGGCAGCTTTCGAACGTTTGTTCGGTAGGTGACATATAGACTCCAAATCAGGATTTTAGAATTAACAAAAAGGACTATACTCTTTCATCTTCAGCCGTCTTTCCATCTTCGACGGCTATAATTCTCTCGATATTCTTTTTGTCTTATTTGCGGAATTAATTAGGTCATTTATAACGCCGTCCTTTCACCATCACGAGTTTAAACTTCCGAAAAGACCTCCTGACGGTTCACATCCTTATTTCTTCCTCTTTCGCGGCGACCCAACTTCTTTCCTCTTTCTACCTAGGGCTTCTTCTTCCATCTTCTCTTCATCCGCGCACATCCCCTTTGTTATTCTCTTCTTTCTTACTCCACAAGGCTCCTATTCTGCCGCTTCCTTCATCTCCATCTATTGATTATAATCTTCTTCGAATATTTGTCAAAAATGACCCCTCTCGACTTGTTCTTGGTCCTTCATTTTTGGAGGACCCAACGCCTGAAGATTTCCCTTTCTCAACTGAGGGTCTCCCGTTTCTGGCGAAATCCATCGACTTGTCTTCCTGGACCACTTCTATATCCGTTGGAAGAAGTCTTCGAACTTGGCCAAGCATCTCTGATGCTTACATTGCCTGGTTAGATCGAGTTCAGGTATCTTACTCTGATACATGGCGTGAAGTTGGGATATACGAAGCTATCCAGCTTTCCAGAACTCCACCCATCCCCGACCATTTGCTTTTGGCATCAGCTCTGTGTTTTTGGTCTACTACCTCTAACACTTTTTTCTTCAGAGGAGGACCTTTCACTCCTACTCTTCTCGACGTGGCGGCGATAGTCGGCCTTCGTCCTCATGGTGTTACCCTTTCGATGGCTTATTGTCCCGACGGCATCGATGACTTTTTGTCCCGACGGCATCGATGACTTTGAGGCCCATCTTGATCCTAAATGGACCTGGCATATACCAAATTTATCCGCTGTTTCGTAGGTCAAGCTTCTGATCCTGTCACTCGCAAGGAACACACAACTTTTCTTCTGTATTGGCTTTGCCATAACCTATTTTGCACCCGTTCTCAAAAAATCAACCGTGATTTTCTCCCAATCGCCGTTGCTTTAGCCAACGGTGAAAAATTAGCACTCGGTACTTATTTTCTTACTTTTGTATACCGAGAGATCTTTGAATCGATTAAACCCCTCCCGTCCAATGAAGGACTTGTCATTAGTTCAGGATGCGGAGTTTTATGGTTTTTACAAATGTGCCTTCAAATCTATTTCCCTTATTTCTGCCGAACTCCCTTGGATTTGCATTCGGCTCCTTCTTTTGACACATATGGCTTAGCACTCGGTTGTCCAGAGCCCTTTACTTCAGGCCAACCGATTGATCTCTTTGCATATTTCTCAGTCTTTTATGAAAAAGAGAGAAGTATCTCCATCAAATGGTCTGTCTTTGGAGAACATATTACTGGGCCATCCTGGCTCCTTACTCGGTTCGAGTCTATCCAAGATCAACTGGCTTTTTCTCGTGCTAGCGAATACTCCGAAGTCTGGTATTCTTTTCTGGCTCCTAGAGATTTACATATCGGCTTAAAAATCAGATCCAAACTGACGCCTAGCACCGAGGTGTATTCCCCTCACTTTGTTGCTCGGCAGTTTGGTTTCGTTCAAGCCCTCCCTGTTCCAGTAAAAAATTTTACCAGCAATACTGCTCGCAGACGTCCTCCGACAAAGAGCGCCGCTGAGGTTGATAGAATTTCGGCCCTGGGTAACCGGCTTCGTCGATATTTTAAGCTGGTTAACTTTCGGCCGAATCATTCGGGAGTTACAGATTTTCACTACGGAAGAGCTTGGATAGATTTTTGTGAGAAAAATTTCTTTCCAATGATGCAGCCCGTTCTTCGGCGGCTTAATCATATTGAAGGTGTGTTGTCTCATATTTGTTATTGATCCTCGTTCCTCCTTGTGTTTAATTGGCTTATTCTTCAACTGTAATTCTTTTTTGTAGGCAAAACATCTTCACCTGATCAAAGACATGAACCTTCAGGAAGCAATTCAGACGAAAGACCTGAAGCCTCGTCTCGTCCTTCTATAGTGCGTTTCGACTTATCATCATATTTGTCTTCCTGTTCAAATAATTCTTTTCGGCTAATTATTAGTTTTTCCTATCAGCCAGTTCCAACTTCTACTTCATCGGCCCAACCTTCTGAAAAGAGGCCGATTAGTCCTGACCAACCAACCAATCCGCCACAGCGTAAGCGGCGTAAGACTGTAGCCATTAGAACTCGTACTCCTATGTCTACTGAAGATACATTCTCGACCGGACTTCCGTCGGTCGATGACGCAGACGAAGGTGTGGAATCCATTTCTAAATCACCAGACGAACCAACTCGGACTGAGGTAATTCCTCAACCTATACTGATAGATTTTTCGCCTTCTCATTCTTCAGTTGGGTCACCCCCATTATCTCCTTCGGTTGAGCAGCCGCCATCCAAAGGCAAATTGTTCATCCGTCTTACTTCCTCGTCGGGGAAAGAAAGTTCTGATGCTGAAAGACAGGCTAGACGGGAGGCTCGTCTTGACAAAAAATGAGAAGAAGAGAGAAAACAAGCGAGCAAAGAAGAAGAAGAGAAAAAAAATCGAAAGCAAACTGAAGAAGGAGAGAGTAAAATGAGAGAAGAAGAAACAAAACAGATAAGAGAAGAAAAGAAAAAACAAAGTGGACGAGGAAAAGAGAAAGAGAAAGAAAAAGAAGAGAAGAAAAAGAGAGAAGAAGGACAAGAAGAAGGACTAACAGAACAATTTTCTCCGTCTCGATCGCCAGTCGAGGCGATGACTTCGACTCCTCCCCAAACGCAAGATGCGTTAGCTCTTTCCCTACAAGAGCTAATAACTTCGAGCCCTAAATCTAATGAAGAAGAAGACTCCTTTACCACTTCGGCTGATACCCGAGAAAGGTTTGCCGAATATTTGAAATTATATAGTAGTGGTCTTCCTTTTTTAGCACAGAATACATAACAATTGGATCGGCTTGGAGCGCTCCTTTTGGACTTGCTGGATCAAACCGATTTACCTTCCTCAGAACGATGCTTCGCTGAAGCTTTATCCACTCATCTTTCGGCCTCCTGGTTCGGCAACAAACACTCTTTTCCGAACAAGGTGTCCTAGATACTCATTTTTCTCAAGTTGATCTTCTGAAAACAAAGGCTGCTGACGTGGCTGCCCCCTTAACCGACTTTAAAAAACAAGATCAAGCCTTATAAGATCAAGAATTGGCTCTTCAACAACGTATTGCTTCTCTAAAAGAAGAACTTGCCGAAGCCGAGAAAGCATTGGCCCGGGCGCATGACGACCGAACTTCTCTTCGCTCGCAATACCAGTCTAAACAAGATGAAGGAATGTCCATCCACGAGCAACTCTCTCAACTTTACAAACTTCATCCTTTGATGAAGCGAAGAAGACATGCCGCTGATCTTGCTCAATCTAACTTAGTGGCTGAATGGGAACAATTCAAGAATTTTCTTTCATAATCTTCTGATTTTTTGGCTGTAATATATATACTTTCTTCGAAAGACTTATAATTTTTATCCTTCTGATCATCCATTATTATTCCACATGGATGGATAATATTTTTTTAAGTATTTCCCATTGATCGGCTTTTCATTTACTACTCCTTCTAATGTTTTCAAAAAATATGCATTGCACCTTGTTACTTCGTGTATCTGAAATGGCCCTTCCCAATTTGGGGACCTTTTTCCATATACTCGGTCTTTTCGACCGATAGGCAATATCAATTTTACTACTAACTCTCCCACGGAGAAAATTTTTGCCTTAAATTTTTTGTTATAAGCTTGTCTTACTCGGCTCTGATGAGCTTGCATGTGATCAAATGCTAACAACCGAGTTTCATCTACTTCGTCTAATTTTTCATGCATTAAGACTTTATATTCTTCGGCTAATAGATCTTTTTGCTTTTCGACCCTTAAAGAGGAAACTATTATCTCTGCCGGTATTACGGCCTCGTGGCCGTAAACCAATTTGAACGGAGTGACTCCTGTAGCGGTCTTTACAGAGGTTCGACACGCCCATAAAACTTTAGAAAGTTTTTCATTCCATTTCCTTGGATGTTCTCCTATATGCCGTCTCATTAAATTTATAATAACTTTGTTTATTGCCTCGGCCTGTCCATTAGCCTGAGCATAATAAGGAGAGGAATGAAGCAATTTTATTTTTCTCGACTCTGTGAACCGTGAAAACTGCCCCCCAGTGAACATGGTCCCTTGATCGGTTGTGATAGTTTCGGAAATCCCGAAACGATGAATTATAGAATCCTCTACAAAATCTATGATATCTTTCTGAGTGGCTAATCTAGTTGGTTTCGCTTCTACCCATTTGGTAAAATAATCCACAACCACTATTAAGAACTTATGCCCAGCCGAAGAGTTCGGCTGAATTTCTCCAATCGGTTTCGACAGCATGTATTTAATCAGATCAGTTTTACAGACCACTGACACTTTCACTGGTAAAATATAATATCTTAATTTAATGCAAGCATAATATAAAGCTAGACATAATTTTTCTATTGCCGAATAACGTCGTTCTACGTCTAACAAACGTAGGCTAAGATAATAAACAGCTCGTTCTTCTTTTTTTGAATTTTCTTGAGCCAACAAACATCCTAAATTCTCATCTGCAGCCGAGATATACAACTTCATTGGTTGACTCGGTTGAGGTGGCATGAGAACTGGAGGATTAGCTAAATATTTCTTGATGTTTTCAAACGCTTCTTGTTGCTCTTTGGACCAAATAAACTCTTCTTGATTTTTAAGCCGAAGCAGTGGAGTGAACACTCCCACTCTACCGGCTAAGTTTGATATGAAGCGTCGAAGATAATTTACCTTCCCTAAAAGGCTTTGTAATTCCTTCTTATTTTTTGGTGGCGGCAATTCCATGATTGCCTTTGCCTTGTTTTTGTCTACTTCGATTCCTTTCCGGTGCACAAGAAATCCAAGGAAATTTCCTGCCGAAACTCCAAAAGCACATTTCATCGGATTCATTTTTAGATTATATTTACTCATGCGCTTGAATGCAAGTTCCAAGTCGGCCCAATGGTCGCTTGGTGATTTAGATTTTACAACAATATCGTCAATATACACTTCTAGAATTTTACATATCAAATCATGAAAGATAAAATTCATTCCCCTTTGATAAGTGGCCCTGGTATTTTTTAAGCCGAATGGCATCACTATCCATTCGAAAGTCCCAATGGACCCTGGGCATCTAAAAGTTATTTTTGATATATCGTCTTCGGCGATAAAAATCTGATTATAACCTGCGTGGCCATCCATGAAGGATAAAATTTTATGATCGGCAGCCGCATCTACTAACATATCGGCTATGGGCATTGGATATTCATCTTTAGGCGTTGCTAAATTTAAATATCTAAAATCAATGCAAACCCTAAGTTTGCCATTCTTTTTCTTTACATGTACGATATTAGATACCCAATCGATATAACGGGCCGCTCTAATAAATCCGGCCTTTAAAAGATTTTCAATTTCATTCTTAATTTGCAGTACAATACTCGGCTCAAACCTACGAGCCGGCTGTTTATAAGGCTTATAACCTTTTTTAATAGGCAGTCAATGTTCTACAATCTCTCGGCTCAGCTCTGGCATTTCTTCATAGTTCCAGGCGAAGCAATCTTTGTATTCAATCAACAATTTGGTTAGCTCCTCCTGCTGTCGAGCCGATAATCTTGCACTGATAATGGTCGGACGTCTATTCGAATCCGATCCTAAATTCACTTTTTGTAATGGATCCTGAATGATTATCTCCTTCTTGCCGCTCTTGATGGGAGATTCTTTCATGGGATCTATTTCGGTTACAAAGATTTGGCTAGGTCCCGCCATTTCTTTAAGTGCACTGACTTTTGAACCGAATAACTTGTTTGGATCTTCTTCATCAGTTATTACAGCCGAGTCAAAATTCTTTATATTTTCATCAGCTTCTCCAGTCGGTGGACTGCTTGATCTCGGATCGGTCGATATGGCCGATTTGATAGAGTTCGGATCGGCCGATATGGCCGATTGGATAGTGTTCGGATCGGCCGATATGGCCGATTTGATAAAGTAGCCGACCTCCGTAGTCGGCTTGTTTTGTTGAGGCTTTTTCAAAGCATCCGCTCCATATCTTCGACATTCCATTTTAGTCAATTTGGTGTCTCTTCGGCAATCACCATTGCCGTTGCTTCTTGTAATAGTACCAGTCGTACTCCTTCTGTCACTTGGACAAACGAAATCTGGTCTGGATCAGTATTGGCCCAATCCACATGGCCGATATCCTCGACATTAACGTCTACCATTTGGGGCCGTCCCTCGGCCCTGATTTCTTCTACGCGATCTCCTATCCATTGAAACAATTTGCCGTGCAAGGTAGACTGCATGAATCCAATCACGTCCAAGTAGCAAATTGTAGTGGCTATCAGCATCCACTACAAATAAAGCGTAGTGGCTATCAGCATCCACTACAAATAAAGCCGTCCGTAGGGTTTTGGATCCTACAGTGAGCTCCGTGGTGAGTACCCCCCTTGGATGTTGACCGCTTCCTGTGAAATCGATCATCGTCGTGTCGGTAGGCTTAAGATCGTCTTCACTTTTACCTAGCTTTTTGAAGAAAGACGTGGGCATTATATTGACCATTGCGCCTCCATCAATCATGACTCGGCCTATTGGCCGACCCTCGATCCAAGCCTTGATGAACAAAGACCTGACAAATCTTGTTTGCAAGGCCGACGATTTTTCAAACATTACCGCATCGGCCCTCTTTACTTCTTCCAGTTGGAGTTGAGCCACTGTTAACTCTTCTCCGTCATGGACTAATTCTTCTATCTCAGTAGACTCTGCCCTGAATGAGTATGGCAGAGCATAAACCATATTCACTTCAGCCGAATTTTCTTCGGCCGACTTCTCTAGAACTTTTTGCTTTTTCTCCTCCGATTCTTTTGTGGTCTCGGCCGATGATTCACTTTCTGGTCGAGATTCTCTCTCCTGAGGAGGCCATCTCTCCCGCTTAATGATTGTTTCCAATGAGACGATTTTGTCCTCCAGGGTCTTTCTACTAGTCCTCTTGATCGGCTCACTTGGTGCCGACCGTTCGATTTTAGATTTTAACCAAGACAGGGATGAAGTACCTTCCACTCCTTTGTCGTTCGACCGGGACGCAGAACTCCCAGCTTCGTAATCATTTCTCATGGGCTGAAATAAAGGCTGTGACTCGAGCCGATGCCACACGTTCGGCCTCCCCTCTTTTGTCGTATCCTAATTTTGTCGGGCTTCAGCCTGCATCCTTTGTTGCCGACGTTTCTGAGTTTTTGTCAGCAACGGCCCATGCCATTTGGCCGGTGCTCTTGCCACGTGCCATTGGTCAATTAGCACGTTTGCAGATACTTTCATAGTCCTCAGATGGTCTTTGAGAATTTCCCTTCTCTCCCAGGGTCTCGGCCATGGCTGTATGCTGAGCTCATTTATCAATCTACGTCCGAGGAATTCTATATCGCCCTCGGTCATTCCTTCGAATTCAGGTTCTGATCTCGGCCTGGGCGGGTAGCGCCAGTGTGGCCAAAATCCCGGATACCTCTGTTGTGAGTCGAATGGTCTTTCTTGAAAAGTCTTTCGGCTCACCCCTTCTTCATTTCTATTTTGATAATAATCAGTAAGGACTTTCTTAATTAGAAGGTTCTTTTTTTGTTCTTGTTTTGGTTCTGGTTCTTCTTCAGAATCATTTGAGTCTTTCCCCGAGCAGTCGTCTGGGACCATCTCCGGCTCAGGCACTTCCTATTCTTCAGGAAAAGCCATAAATTCTCTCCATTCTTTATAGAGTTTTCTTTCGCGGATACTCACTTCCCAGTCTTTACGCGTCATTTCGGCCTTGCATCGACGCAAAGCCGAAACTTCCTTCGGGTGATGGCGATTTCTTCATTCACTTTTTCCTCGGCTGATGACTTTTCTTTCATGTCCACCATGTTTATCTGTGGAGGAAAATGATTTTTATCAATTTCCATCTTTTTAATTTTTTCATCGGCAAATACCAGCCGACCCTCATTTATTTCTTTCTGAATTTGCCTTTTAAAGGCTGTACATTCATTTGTTCTATGGCTCCAGGAATGGTGCCATTTGCATTACTTTCTTCTCTTTAATTCTTCTCCAGAAGGAATCGTTTGTCCTTCCTGGAGCTTAATTCTACCGTCTTTCAATAACCGATCAAAAAATAGATCAGTCTTAGCTATGTCAAATGAATATATATACGATGATATACGGGCTTTTGCTTCGTTAGCTTTAGCCGACTTTAATAAAGCACATTTATATGGTTGATGGTTTTTCACCATCTCTGCTGCATAAATTTCGGCCTCATCAGCCCATGAACCTTCCTCACTTGGCGTGTCTGGCTCATCTTGAGCCGAGGACGTTTCTTCCAGGAAAGAAATGTTTTTCTCATTTCCCTTCCAATCCTTGTTGCGGCCCCATCTTGGCCGATCATCACTATTTCCTTTCCTGAATTGCTCGTATTGAGCAACCCGGACTCCCAGATCAAATAAATTTGAAAAAAATCTATCCTCAAAATGATCTTTAATTTTAAAATGTAGACCATTGAATGCCATCTTTGCGAATTCTGATTCTGGCATTCTTACGAAGCATCGGGTCCTGGCCGTCTTGAATCGATTCAAATATTCTTCGACCGATTCACTCGGCCTTTGTCGATAAAGAGCTAGATCAGCAACCGACAATTCCGGTTCTGATCTATAAAATTATTCGTAAAATTTTCTTTCCAACTCATCCCAGTCTCTGATTGAGTTGGCAGGTAGACTTGTATACCAAGTAAAAGCCGTTTTGGTTAATGACGTATTAAATAAACGTAATTTTAGAAATGGATTGGCAGCGGCTTCTCTACATTGGGCCGTGAATCGTGCAACATGTTCGACCGTGTTTTTGGTCTCATCGCCAAAAAATTTATCATATTTCGGCATTTTCCAGTTTGCCGGATATGGATGATCTACATCTATGTTAGCCGGGTAAGGGGATCTAAACACAGGCCGCATTGTCGATCTTGCCCCTACTCCGAATGTATTTCGGATCGCCTCTTCTATTTGCATATACAGCTCATTATTATTTCCTTGATGTGGAGCTTGTGCTGGTGCCGGCAAAGGCGGCATCTGTCCAGAATTTTGTCCAATCGGTACCCCAAAATTTTAGGGATAATCCCCTGTGCTATGTTAGGGGTTTGCCCCCCGAGTCTGGCTCCTCCGTTTTGAAGTTGATACGTCGGCAAAGGCGGAGGTGGCGGTAATCCCCATGCTATTTTCAGCTGCTGACCGGCAGTAACATTTGTCGTTGTCGGTCTATAGGCGGTTTGAAATGGTGTTGCCTGAGGCTGTGTAATGGCCGGCGTGACAACAGGATTTTGCAACGCCGGGGTACCTATAGGTCCTGGTAAGCCTGGGTATTGGTGGTCGTTTCGGGTTAAAAGCTGCACAATTCGGGCAATATTTTCATTTGAGGCCGTGATGGCGGCCAACACTGCGTCAAGACGATTGGTACTCCTTTGACTGTTCTGGTCTAAAACTTGTAAAACCCGAGTCATCTGTCCCAAAGCTTGAGCCAAACTTGGCTCTTGGTGATCTGATTGACCACTCGCTTCTACCTCTACCGGCAATACCGCTTGCTGTTCAAGCACATTCTCGGTATTGCTGGCCTGATCATTCCCCGAATTTTGAGGAACGACTCGGTTACGAAGATTAATTGTATTATCATCAGCCATATCTTAAATAAAGCAGTAATTTATCTTAAATTGGATGTTGTCCCACCGGACGTGCCAAAAATTGTTGTGCTATGTTTTTCCTACACCGTTGACCGGGTCCGAACTCTCTCGATATATGTGCGAAAAGGTAAAACATTTCCTGAAATGACTCTCGAAGTTTGCGCCCTAGACTATATCAAACGATTCGGCTGACGAGGGATCGGATCAGCCGAGTTCAAATAACACACAGAATATTGGGTCGGCTGATGAGCCGAGCGAATGTAGACAAAAGGGAATATTTAGGTCGGCTGACTATCCGAATGGAAACTTTATATATATATATATGTAGAATCAGACTGTTTACAGGGAATAAATCTATCCTAATATACTCCTAGAAAAAGCAGTAAATGCCGGAAAAGAAGATTACAATTGGACTACTCCTAAAAAACACAAGAAATAATGCAGGAATCGAAAATGGTCTTCTTGTTTCTCTGAGGAAAAAAGACCCTTTTCCCTAGGCGTTTTCTGAATATTTATAACATCCGCCTAAGGTCTTCAGTTATTCTCATGATCAGCCAGTTCCCCATTTTCTTGGACCACTCCTGGCCGATCTTAACTGCAAGCGGTTTTCAACAACCGTCTTTTAGTTTTTTGGTGTATGTTTCCAACACCCGATTTACCTTTCTCTTGTAATTTTTATACACCGGTCTCATATGGCCACACGATTTTTGAGGTGTCAACACATAGATACTGTTACCATATATATTATATATATGTTACCATATAAATTATATTTGTTACCATATATATTACTTTCTTGTTAGGGTAGTAATATTTCTATCTTTTTCATTATTTTTTTATATTACAGGATACAATTCTGTCCTTCCATGTAAACCCTTCCCTCTCTCTATATAAGAGAATGAGTTTAGATGAATAATACATATAGAAAATATTCTCAATTTTCTTGTTTCATCGTATCAGAGACCTTCTAGAGTTTTATTTTATTTTTTTGACGAGAATATTGCTCCTCTCTTCAGAATGCGAATTGTCCGTCCGAAGTCAGCACCACGTCATACCACGCCCAGGGATGGTACGATCCGTTTCGAGTCATTGACTGGGGTCGCGATTGCCATCATCATGTCCGTGTGGCCGAGCATCCTACCACGACGTGCGTCTGACCAAGCTGCTTGGAGTCAACATGCGTCTAAGCCAATTTGACCCTTTGGCCTGGCAAGCTTGCTCTCTAGCTAGCCACTTCTTCAGATTTGTCCATTATGCTCTTTTATTTTCTTTTTTTATTATGGCATCTTCTAACCATTAATGTCCACAACTAGATATCAAATTATCTGGTTCTAATTACTGGGAGTGGTCAGTATCTCTACAACTTTTATTTGATGCCCTAGACTTGACATATCATATTGATGACACTAGCCCTCCTTCTGATGAGAAGAAAATCAAAGAGTGGAGTATTGCTGATAGACGTACTCGCGAAATTATATCCACGTCCATGAAAATTGACATCAGAATGCAGTAAGTGAATTTCTCTACAGCTCAACAAATATGGGTTCATCTTAAAAAACTGTATAAGCAGTCTAGCTACGCTTAGTCATATGTTGAATTTCAAGAACTAACATCGGCCCATCAAGGTGAACACTCAATTCAGGAGTTCTATAACTTTATAGCGCCAACTATCTGTCATGGAAGGTCACTATGCCAGAATTATTTGGCTTGCACTTGTGCTATCAAACAAACGCAAGTTCGTGATCAGCAGCGCCTTTTTCAATTTCTTATGTGACTACGGCTAGAGTTCAAGGCCTTGCGAGGCCAACTTCTTCATCGATCTCCACTATCCACCATTGATACTGCACTTGCAGAACTTATTATAGAGGAAACTCGTCTTCGAGTATTGCATTCCTCCAGTCCTTCAACGCCAACTGTACTTGCTGCTCCCCCTCAAGCTTCTCCTGCTCTAATTGTTCCTTCGTCCGAGCCCTTGAGTTCCCCTTGAGTTCCACTAACTCGTTTTGCCCTCGGAAGAACAAACGTCATATTCAATGCAAATATTGCGAACTCGTATTCTATCCAAGATTGTAGGAAAAAGAAGTGGACTGATCAGCATCAACACTCTCCACATGGTTATCCTGCTGCTTCTTTTCCTTTGCAATTCGAGCATCCTTTTCATACTTCTTCTAATGAAGTGGGACATAGCGCCACTTCTACTCAACTCAACTGGCCTTAACTTATGCAGCTACTTCAACAGAGCAATCTGAATAACTCAACTCCCAAAGAGACAGGATCCAGTCCTCAGACATCATCAGCACCACCAGGTTTTGGCTCTCTTTCAACACCTAGCTTTGGAGGTACTTCTAGGAATTCCTAGATTCTAGACTCAGGTGCTTCTTTTCATATGACTTCCTATGGTTCATTACTTTCTTCAACTTTCGTATTATCATCTCCACTCAATATTTTCACTACTGATGGTACACCGCTTTCTGTTACTCACTGTGGTACATTATTACCTACCATTAGCAATTCTGTCAAATTTTTTGTACCCTCCGTTTTGCACATACGAAATTTTTTTAAAATCTTTTATCTGTTAGTCAAATTACTGATCATGATTGCACAGTTATATTTGACTCCTCTTCATGCCGTGTACAGGATCTTCGAACAAAAAATTTGATTGGATAGGGCCCTAGGCGAGATGGCTTGTACTACATAGATCATCTGCATCTACTATCTAACCATGCCTTTGTTCATGCCGCCACTGCTTTTGCCACTTCTAGTACTACTTTATGGCATCATCACTTAGATCATTTTTCTTCTGAACATCTTAATATCCTAGTTTGTCGTGGTGTTTTAGGCCAATTTTCTATTTCCAATAAATTTAGTTGTATGGGGTGCACACTAGCTAAACATAATACTAAACATTTTCCTGCAAATAATTCTATTTCTCATGCTACTTTTGAATTAATTTTTTCTGATGTTTGGGGTCCTGTTCCTATTTCTACACGTATTGGCAATCAATACTATGTGATATTTATTGATGATTATTCTCATTTTACTTGGATATATTTCATGGGCAATCGGTTTGAAATTGTGCAAATATATAAATTTTTTACTGTTATGATTCAAAATCAATTTGGTAAAAGTATTTA
The DNA here is from genome assembly GCA_016920855.1 of Puya raimondii. NCBI lineage: Eukaryota > Viridiplantae > Streptophyta > Magnoliopsida > Poales > Bromeliaceae > Puya > Puya raimondii. The sequence continues at coordinate 208,327,216 of JABWPP010000050.1, read as the reverse complement.
AATATTTCGTTCAGACTCTGATGGTGAATATACCTCTCATGAATTCAAAAAAATTCTTACAAGTCAAGGCACCTTACCTCAGCTTTCTTACCTATATGCCCACTAGCAAAATGGGAAGCATCGTTATATCATGGACACTGCTAGATCTTTTCTTTTTTATGGTTCTGTTCCAGCACAATTTTGAGCTGTTACTGTCAATACAGTTGCTACTTAATCAACATTATGCCTTCTAGTGTCCTATCAGGTATGTAATACCCGTACCCAGTTAATTTAAATTAAAATTTGAATATGTGGGCATGATTGTAGTTTTGTGATGAACCCGTTATTATAATTTTTGATTTATTTGTACTATCGGATTAAGCGGATTCGATTGAATTTGATTTTCGGATTAATTATACTCTAATACTAGTTAGAGTAGGATTGAAATTTAGACCTAATTAATCACCTATAAATAGGTGATCTAGGGAGGGTGTACGACCAAAAAATAATAATAAAATATTGTGGCCGGATTTTTTGTGCGAGCGTGGCTGCCGGCAGGAGCAAGATCCGACGATCGTAGGGGGAAAGAGCGAGAGCGAGGTGAATCTCCAATATTAAGTTCTCTATTTTTTTCTCTTTTCTTTCTTCTTCTACCTCCCCATCTTATCCTCTCTCCTCATTGTACTGCCATCGCCGTCGCCGTCGTCGGAGTGGTCGTCAGCCACCTACGGTCGGATTGGGGTGAACCCCGTATGGGGTGAACATGGTTGGCCATGAGAGGGGTTTGGGAGAGATTCTTTGATTGGATTGGGAAGAAGAAGAAAGAAGATGAAATTATTTTGGATCTGGCTAGACAGGGTTCACGGTGGACCACATTAATTTTTGCATGGTTTATTTTTATATTTAGGTTTCAATTTATTGTAGCGATATTACACGTGATTAAGTTGTTAATTAGAGTATTTTGCCTCTATCGATTGAACTATAATTATCTAGAAAGCTTTTGGTGTACATTGGTGGTGTTGGACCGGTGCAGTAAAATTTGAGTGTTTATAATGGCTTAAAAGATCTGCAAGGGACCAATATGTAAATAGCAGTTCTGGTTTTAGGGACTGATTCGTAAAAGAGACATAACTTTTTTTGTAAGGTGGAATTCTGCGATTCAATCGCCATTGGACTCATCTTGAAAATACGGATGAGATCATGTGGTCTAATTATCCACATTTACTATATAATTTTCGCAAAATTTTTAATAGTTAAAGGGTTTGTTTGAAAATGTATTTTATTTGGGTCTTTTCATCGTTTTAGGTAAGGATGTCAACAGGTCGGATTCAGGGCGGATTTTCAAAAATCCGAATCCGAACCCGACTCCACCGAAATCCGAACCCGAACCCAAACCCAACGGATTTTAAAAATCCATATCCAAACCCGAACCCGACCAAAAGTACGAAACCCGTATCCGGACCAAAACCTGAAAATCCGAACCCGAAATAATTATTTCTCTTTTCAATATTTCAAAATATATTACATTAAATCTAAAATTTTAAAATACAAATTCAAAGATAACATCAAATTTTTATATACATATTATATATAATGTAAAATAAATTCGGGTTCGGGTTGGGTTCGGGTCGGGTTCGGGTTCGGGTAGAGTACAGTCAAAATCTATATCCGAATCCATATCCATCGGGTTTTTATTTTTGATACCCATATTCGAAACCATATCCGTTTAGCGGGTAAATCGACTCCGTTCGGGTTCGGGTTCGGATAAAATTTCCGGTATCCGTATCCATTGACATCCCTAGTTTTAGGTTCTAGGACTACTGTGAAACCTCAATCTTAGAATGTGACGATTTTTTTAGCAGTAATAGAGGCAAGTAAATAGCTACTTTTCTACAAATGGTAGAAAATATGCGGATCCGAGTGGGTTCGGGACACGATTATTATCTATTTTGTTTACTAGTTGCTGGTACATCCGAGTGGATTTTGTAGTTATTATTGACTGTTGTGGTTTATTTACTTTGCACATTATTATTATCATGATCTATTGTTATTTACGACTGTTGCGGTCGGCTATCTCGGAGGAAAGGGATTTATCCTATACGCGGTTCCCAAGGAGGAACATCGCGTAATTGTAGCTCTCATGGTTAGAGCGACAGAGTGGAGATACTCCAAATTATAACCATTGTGGTTTCAAATTTAAAATTGTCGTTATCCTTTGAAATAGATTTCTTGTTAAGCGTTGTGCTTACTTTTGTTGTCTACCGTTTCAGGTACCGAGAGTCGGGGCGTGTGAGATAATTGGTCGGCGGGGACTCGTTAGATAGATTTTATCTTTTGGACATATAGTTTATTTTGATTTGAGATTGATTAATTGGACATCTAGTAGTTATTGCTCAGTTTTGTTTTAATTAATAAATTATTTTATTTAGTCTTTAACTAAGAGGGTGGTTAGTCGGATCATGGGCGTGCCAGCTTTAGTGGTATCAAAGCCTAGGTTATTGACACCTTAGGGCAAACTGACACAATACATAGGGATTTTGGGCGCGCGAGTGCGTGGGATACCTTTTTAGGAATATGAGGCGAGGGTCTAGCGTATTTTCTATCTTGATTGTATTTTGTTTTGTAGACAATGGCTCGTTCTCGGAGGGCTGTCACTTCACAAGCTAATGTATCTTATGATCCTATTTCGTCGGAGGACCCATCGCCAGAGAACTCGCAACTGGAGGTGTCCTCGGCTAAAAAGCGACAAAGAGGGTCGCAAGGCCCATTGCAAGAGTTGCTGAGTGTTATTAAGACATAGCAAGATCAGACGATGGCCCTATAGGAGGAGATCAGAGGCCTTAAGATAGCGTAAAGTAGCAATCCTCGAGGTGGGAAAAGCCTTATTGATTTTTAGAAGCTGAATCCTCCTATTTTTCGTGGGTCGATGGATCCTCTAGAGGCAGAGTCTTGGCTCCAGGAGATAGAGAAGGCCTTCACGCATATGGGCATCGGAGGAGAGACACAGGTGACCTTCGCCACTTATATGCTTCGAGAAAGGGATTATGAGTGGTGGAAGTCAATCCGGAACGGACATAGTGACAAGACATGATCATGGACATGGAAGAAATTTTGCAAGATTTTCTAAACTAAGTACTTCCCAGATAGTATTTGTCAGGCTAAGATGGCAGAGTTCATGTCACGCCCCGCCATGCCTTAGCACCAAGTAGGTGGAAGGACAAAACGCACGGGCGCATGACCCAGATCCGCCGAACGGACAGAGTTTTCCCTGTACGTCCAAGGCGTCACAACCAGTATAATTCAAGAGGTTCCAAACAGGAACAGAATTCATACAAAGATTGCATAAGGAAAGCATCAACTACTATGCTATTACAAGCATTCGCAAAACAACCACATATTACACTTTTTTTTTCTGTGTCTTTGTTCTTTCTTTCCAAATACAATCGAATTATTATTACATTTCCATTCATTCGAATACCCCTAAAGTACGTAGTAAAAGGGTACTTCTATTCTGGTCACAGTGGTAGGACGCTAACTACTGAGTTATGCCCTTCCCTCGCGCCGCCGCGCCGCTCACGTGAGGACCTGAAAAATAGTGGGATGAGAACTATATAAAATAGTTCCCAGTGGGTAAGGCCACCCAAGAGAGGAGCTCGACCCACCAGGTCCAAAGGAAGCATACGAGCATGGGTTAGTACATATACATAACCTGCAAGCATATAACTTTACTATATACGAAAAGTAAACATGCTATGCTTCAACAAATGCGATAATGAAATCAATGCAATATATTTTTAACTGCTATTCCACTATCCATTTCATAATCAATCTGCTCCTAAGGTTCATTTACCTTAGCTAAGCCGTACTTGACTCGCTCTCGAGTCCATCATTAACAGGTTACCACCCTCCTAAGGTTTACTTATTTTAGTCAAACCTTACCCGACTCACTCTAGAGTCAAACATCCTTGGGCCACCGCCCAACTAAGGTTTGCTTATTTAGCCAAACCTTCACCGACTCACTCTTGAGTCATATATCCTTGGGCCACAGCCCAGCTAAGGTTTACTTATTTAGTCAAACCTTCACCGACTCACTCTTGAGTCATGTATCAGCGGATTACCGCCAATGTCCAGGCCTGAGGAGATGAACATGCCACATACACCTCAGCCTACAATCCACTCGGCAGGTGAGAGATATACCACAAACACCTCCGCTACTCAAATCACTGCCGAGCGAGGAGAACCACACATACCCGCAGTTATGAGTCACTTGCCGGGCGAGGAGAACCACACATACCCGCAAGTATAATATGCTGCCGAGCGAGGAGAACCACACATACCCGCAGCCACAATCACTTGCCAGGCGAGGAGAACCACACATACCTGCAAGTATCAGTCTAGGGATTCCGGAATCCATTCCAAAGTCTCAAAGGGTTCATCTTTTACCCTAAGATATCAACATCTTCTAGGTTCATATTCTCATGCCCAAGTGGTTAGCCTACCACTGTGTTTTCCAACCTATGTCCAATGACACTAGGTTCAATGTCCTGTTTAAGTGATCTTTCTATCACTATGTTATCTCAACCTAGGTTCAATAACTCTAGGTGCACATACATTCCAACCTATGTTCAATAACACTAGGTTCATTTCACGTTCCAACCTATGTTCAATGACACTAGGTTCATTTCACATTCCAACCTATGTTCAATAACACTAGGTTCATTTCACATTCCAACCTATGTTCAATAACACTAGGTTCATTTCACGTTCCAACCTATGTTCAATTACACTAGGTTCATTTCACATTCCAACCTATGTTCAATAACACTAGGTTCATTACACATTCCAACCTATGTTCAATGACACTAGGTTCATTACACATTCCAACCTATGTTCAATGACACTAGGTTCATTACATATTCCAACCTATGTTTAGTAACACTAGGTTATGTACCATCACATTCCAACCTATGTTTAGTAACACTAGGTTATGTACCATCCCATTCCAACCTATGTTTAGTAACACTAGGTTTAACATGCATGCATCATCTCTCAAGTATATATATTATTATGAAATACTTAGATTCTTTTACATGCAAGGTGAGCCCATGGCTCAAATCATTTTGATATATATCTAATGCCAACATGCACATTATAGTTCTTTCTTATCCTAGTTGTCCATATCTAGGATTTTCAATTTACGTGGCCTCTAGCCCTTGTTTATCCACATGTCAAGTTCTCTATCATGTAGAGAAAACTAGCTCACCGCTATGTTCTCACCTAGGCATACACATGTTCATTTGTAACAATGTGCTCCACATGCCTACAATTCCAATCTATGGTAGGTAATGGTATTCACCTCATATGATCTACACATTCATATATATATACCACTTGCCAATTAACCTACCATTACATGCATCAAGTAAAATAAATATACTTTACTCTTTCGACATGGAAGTGACCTAATCACTTCGGTAAACACAAACCCACCTCACAAAGATCCCTAATTGCTTGTAGACACTTGCAATTAGGCTCTTTTCCTTGGCCTCAAGCTTAGTCTTCAAGCTCCTTGCCCTAACACACATGAAGGATTCGTTAATCCGAGTCGAACTCATAACGATCTCATCTCTTGGAATCACTCAAAATAGAGTTGTCCCACATGTTCCACTAACCCCCAACTAGGATTCTATGGGGTCAAAATATTTTTAAACCCCTCCATAAGAAAATCCCTCTTTCAACCTAGGATTTACATGCATGCATGTAATAGCCTAAAATCATATGGCCAATCCCCACCATTTGTGGTCTAGATTGCCAAGGGTTTCGAAAAACCTCAAAACAAGAGATCAATTCCAAGGTTTAAACCCAAATCATCAAGAACTCACCTCTTGCCCAAGCTCCTTTAGCTTATTCTTGCTCCAAGAAGCTTCTTTCCCACCTTGGATTTCTTTTCCAAACTTGAATCACTCTTTTCTTCAAGCTTTGGAGAGCTCTCTAGAGAGAGAAAGTAGAGGAGAGGGAGAGGAGAAGTAGAGGAAGAAGGGGGGAAATGAAGAAGATAAGCCCCCAACCTCCCCTCATAAGCCTACCACATGAAATGACCAAAATACCCCTATTCTGGAGTTTCTGGGTCCGTGGGGTCCGGACCTTGCATCCCGGGTCCGGAACCCGTAAGCAATTTCAGCATTTTCGCAGCTGGGGTCCGGACCCCAATTCCACGGTCCGGACCCGGACACTGTGAATAGTGTTTTCAGCCTTTTTATTTTTCTTCTCATTTTCGCTCTAAAACTCCGTTTTTCATTCCGTTTTCTCTCCAAATCAAATCCAACACAACCGAAACCCTTTTACACATAAGAACACTTCCTAAGTTGGAGAATTATAGTTTATCCCTTACGGAATAATTATATCCAACATACAATCGTAAATCTCAAAATTCTCCCAACTTTTCCCTAATCATTCCAACACTTTCGGGACACAACGTGGACTCACCAAATCCACTTCTAATTGTTCCGAAACCCTCAGAACTCAATTCTAAACACGTTCAACTTGCTCTTGAACTAAATTTTGTCCAACTTGGCCAAAGTTCAATATGCTTCCGAATTGCGGTTCTCTACAGTTCATGCACTTGGAACAGAGTAATCGCACAGTTACTGAGTACGAACTCAAATTTACTCTATTAGAGCGCTTTGCTCCTAAACTAGTGAAGTTCGAACTGGTGTAAGCTCGAAAATTTGAGGAAGGGCTGAGGCCAGACATTAGACAGCTGGTTGTTGGTTACGAGTTGCCGATTCTCAGAGATGTTGTGAACAAGGCACTGCTATTGGAGAAAGAATTTTAAAGGACGCAGAATGCACCAGTTATTTCTGAGCCGAGACGAACTCAGGCCCCGCCTTCTCAGTCTTCTTCAGGAGATGCATCCGAGCGCCAAGACAAATGGAAGGGCAGGAATGGCGGCTCAAGACAGAGAGACGGAGGTCGACCCCCACGACCGCAACCTAAAGATATGAAGTATGACCATTATGATGGACCGCACCGTACAAATAGATGCAGGTGGGAGTCGGGCACCTGTTTTGAGTGCGGTTCATTTGAACATAAGATTGTCAACTGCCAAGGCAGGAAGCAGAAGCGAGATGCGAACCATCAGCAAGGTGCGGGAGCATCAAGGAGCGGGACGACCCCATAGGGTCCGCATGCGCAGAGGTCGATACAGAACTGGAGGGACTCGAGTGGCTCGAGGCAGTCAAGCCAGGTGCGAGCTTATGCGATGACACATCAGGATGGGTCAAGAGACGCGGACGTCCTGACAGGTACATTATATTTCTAAGCCATTTATACATATACCTTATTTGATTCTGGTGCCACGCATTCTTTCATATCTAGCAAGGTTATCTTAGATTATATGTAGTGTACCGAATTTCTACAATTGTGGAGTTCTGGTGAGAATTGGCCTAAAGGGCAATTTGAACGGTTTCACCAAGTTTTGGGAGCTACTCGAGTGTTTTCGGCGCAACCCGGGCGCAAAAATAGGCTCCGAAAGGTAAAATCTGCCTAAGTTGCAGATTTTGTATTGAGTACCAGTACTGAAATCTGGATACCGATACGCAGTACAAATTTCTGAAAACCAACGTTCGGATTCTGAGAAACTGGATTTTGGGTACCGGTACTAAACGCCCGTGTTCCGGTACGCGAGTTCGGGTACCGGTACGCAGTTCCCCGAACTGCAGTTTTGAAGGGCAGTTTGGTAATTTCTCTTGTGGGGGTTTTATAAGGGAGACTCCTCTCCCTTTTGCTGTGTGGACCACACACACAAGGAAAGGTAGAGAGAGAGAAGCTCCGCTCTCCCACTCTCTTCTTCTTCACCTTCCACTCTTCGAGCTTGGAGTAGTGGAGATTTGATCTTGGAAAAAGCCTTACAAGGTGCAAAGTAAGCTTCTTAGAGCAAGAAGAAGCTTGGAGAGCTTGGGCTAGAGGTAAGTTTGTGATGATTAGGGTTGAGACCTTGGATTTGATCCTTCATTTTGAGGTTTTGGAAAACCCTAGGCAATGTAGACCACAAATGGTGGGGATTTGCCAAGAGATTGAGAGTTTTTATTTGCATGCATCTAAACCCTAGTTGAAAAGAGGGCTTTTGCCACATAAAGGTGTAAAAATATTTTAACCTTCGGAAATTATAATTGAGGGATAGGAAATCATGTGGAAACACTTGATTTCATGAAATGAAGTGATTTTTGGGTTCGAAAATGGTAACGAACCATTTTTCTTATGTTAGGGCAACAAACTTGGGTTGAACAAAGAACACAAGGAAAGGAGACCTAATTGCCCAAGGAATTCAAGCAATTGGGAGCTCTTGAGGTGGGTTGTACTTCACCGAAGTGACTTGGTCGCTTCCATGTCGAAAGAGTAAAATATAAATTATTATATTTGATGCATGCATGTAATGGTAGGTTATTATTGAGTAAATATGAAGGGTGAAACCATATGTTACTAGACTAAATAACTATCATTGGATGATGACATTAGGCATGTGAAACATATAGGTGCATATGTATGCCTAGACATGAATGGATGAAGTAGGTTGAATTTCACTAGGGACATTAGTGAACTCAACAAGTAAACACTAGTAAACCTAGTGCAATGGAACTAGATTGTGAATCAAGTGTATTGGGTTGTCACTCAATTATTGATGTTGTGGAACTTAGATAGGGAAAGTTGACAAAGTGGACTTGTTAAACTCTATGAAACCATGAAATGAAAGCTTGCATTTTGCTAGAATGAAAGTGACTGGTTAAAGCGGCGATTCCGCTAGTATGTATGTGACTGGTGGGTCAATGATGGGCATCTAAACCTTGATGCATTGTGCATGTGACTAAAGCTTGCAAGGGCCAAATAAGCTCAATTAGCAGCTACTCGTGGGGGTCGCTCCCCCAGGGCATTGGTCCTCCGGAGGTGTAACCAAGCGAGTGCGCTCGCTTTGCTATTTGAGTGCCGATTGGGTGGTTGTGCGATGCACGACCCCAGGTCTTGGATGCATAGCACGACTGGGTGGGGTGATGAATGCTGGACACAACCCATAAGGCGCGGCGCAAGCTAGGGCCGTACTTTATGTAGGTCCTTGAGAGATTGGGTGATCTATTACTTTGAGCCTTGGTAAACCTAACTTGATGCATCGTTGTGAGACACGCATGTATTTTCTTCCTTTTCTTGCACAATATGTGAGCACGAATCTTATGCATGTAACAGACCCTATATATTAAAAGTATGCCTACTTGTGGACTTGAGAGCTAAAGGGTGGGTGTGAGAGTTTCACCACCAACGAGCTAAGCCATAAGTCATGGTTTGATGTGTAGAACGTAAAATTGGGCATTTGGAATTTGGGTAGTGAAATGGTGAATAGAAGTGGTTTCCATCACATGATAGATTTCATTATCGCATTTATCATGAGGGAATAGCATATTTAAATTACTTGCATACGGTAAATGTCTATATGCTCAGTTTATGTAATTGTTAGTTTATTCCATTATGCTGACGTTGCCTCCTTTGGACCTGGTGGGTCGAGCTTTTCCGTTGGGTGGGCCATACCCACTGGGAACTATGTTTATAGTTCTCATTCCTATTTTTTTCAGGTCCATCAGCGGGTGACGCGCCAGTGTGAGGAAAGGTTGTGAATTCATAGATAGAGACCATTCCATTTCGGTGTCCGTGTTAGAACTACCATTTTCGACGTTATGTTTAGATGAAAATGCAAAGTGTTATTTTATACCTTGGGTTGTATGTGGATGGAAGATTATTGTAATCTAAATATTTTGGATGTGAATGGTTGTACTAGCATAGTTTTCTTTACTTTATTTGATATCCTCCTTATACAATCCATGTATTATATTCCTGTTTGGAATATGTGATGTGTACATGCTTGTGACGCCTTGGACGGATAGGGGAAACTCTGTCCATTCGGCGGGTCTGGTGCATGTGCCTCTGCGGGTTATTCCTCCACCTAGTTGGTGGTAGGGCCCGGCGAGGCGTGACAGATTAAGGTGGTATCAGAGCGTAGAAATGGTCTAGGCGGACCTAGGAGACACTAGGATGGACAAACCTAAGGATCTAGGCTCGTGAGAGACGAGGATCTGTGACTTGTGGTGGAAATTGAATCAATTGGGTCAAGTGTTTATACCTTTAATAAGATGTTAAAGATAGATTCAAGGTGTGGTTTATTCTCCGCCGAGAGTGTTCATGTTGGCGCGCGACAACATAAAACCAAGTGTTGGGAATAGATGCCCTTGCGTAACTTTCGCCTAATTTGTATTCATTGTTTAAACTGTTGGCTTTTGTTTTGAATTCGACCTTGAGGGTCAGGGGTTTGACCCGGGCCGTTCTGTTTCAGGGGACAATGACGTCGTTTGGGCAACCTCCGACTGAGTTCTTGTCGGAAGTGCCGGCCGAAGTGCCCGTGCAGTGCGAGGCGGGCAAGAATCGAGAACTTTGCGACCAGATGGCCGCGTTGATCGGGGTGGTTCGGCAGTAAGCCGAAGCCCTTAACTGTCAGGAGGAGCAGATTAGAAAGCTCCAAGAGATGGTGGCGCAGCAGACTGAAACCCCTGCCTTGGAGAGGCGTGGGACGAATGTTTTGGATAAGGGGAAGAAGCGAATGTCAGGTGGTTCGGGCTATCCGGCGAGCTTCGCTTGGCGGTCGAAGCACCCAAGGTCACGATCTGGGGTGCACCACAATCGGATATGTCCTGTATGTGGTGGCCCTCACGCGCCACAACAGTGCGGACAGCGTGAAGGAAGGTGTTTTCGGTGTGGACAACCGGGCCACATGCGAAGCGAGTGCCCGCAACGGGATGGTAGGGTTTCAGTAACTGCTTCCACGCTCGTTACCCCGCATGAGACCAAGAGAACTCCGCCCACATCTGGATGTGTGATTTGTGGCGGTTCCCATCAAGGACGACGGTGTGCGCAGCGGAAGGGTAAATGCATTCGATGTGGGCAGCCGGGCCACACGAAGTATGACTGCCCCTTGGGCGATTGTCGGATTCCGTCGGGTACTACGGCACCCATCTTTCCAAGGCAGATTGTGAGTGTTCTACCTATGGCGGTTGGTGTTGGGCATGTGCAGACGCCATGCCTGTGAGACCCCAGATAGTCTTATATATGAGATATAATAGCGCTAAACTCTCAACCCGGCTTAAGCATTTTGGGCGGTGGCTAGGCCCAGGAGGTTAAGAGAGTTAAGTGTGCTAGGACGGGAGTAGTCCTAGGATGGGTGACCTCCTGGGAAGTTGGGGCGTCACAGTTGGTATCAGAGCCAATTACCAGCTAGAAGTCTGAGATGAGTCTCGGTTGAGCCAGGATTATACAGTGGGAAGAGCGAGGCTCTCATGCTGTTGACTGTTGTGGGTGGAGCGCGGCTCACCACAAGGTCGGTTTAGGCTAGCGAGACAAGACTCACATCGTCTGGTACTTGTGAGTCTGAGCCTGACGAGGATGTCAGGGCTTAAAGGGGAGGAGATTGTGAGACCCCAGATAGTTCTATATGTGAGATATAATAGGGCTAAACTTTCAACCCGGCTTAAGCATTTTGGGTGGTGGCTAGGCCTAAGAGGTTGAGAGAGTTAAGCGTGCTAGGACGGGAGTAGTCCTAGGATGGGTGACCTCCTGGGAAGTTGGGGTGTCATAATACTAGTCTGAGGTCTCACAGCAGGCTTAGGGCAGCGTCATGTTCGCGAGCCTGGTTCAGGAACCTACTGCTATCGATGGCTTCATGGCAGGTATGGTTTAATTGAGAAAATCATACGTAGAGCATGGCATGATCTTTGGGCGTTGCGTACATTCATTATCTGGTCAAATTGCTATTATTTAGGCATTAATATAGTAGAGACCGAGCTTATGGGTAGGTGTAGCTACCCGGGCATGCTTTTGACAAGATGGTATATCGCCTACCCAAGTAGATAGGTGATTAGGTGGTGACGATGAGTTGCTTAGGATGAGCCGGAGATAAGGCTCGAAATGGTGATGTTATTAGGTGGACTGATTTTCGCAATTGGGGCAATGTGAGTTGCCAAATTGTGAGAGCCAAATCATGGCGCTTGAGGATGCGCTAGTGGTCCGCAGGCTCCGGATACCGTTCTGGTGGATCGACAGTGGAAATGGATCCACGGGTGCGGTTTAAGTAAGGTAGTCGCCAAGTTCAAGCGAGTGGGCCTTGTAGTACCTCAAATTGAGGTGGAGGAATAGTGTTCGTATGGCAAGTGCATCTAAGTGAGACCGCTTAGTGCATGTGATTAACGCGAACGAGCATATATATATAAAATTTGTAATCCTCTCTTTTTTTTCTTTTTTTTTTAATCCTCCTCTTCTTCTACACTCTTTTGTTTTGTTTTTTTTGTTTTTTTTACTTCTTATTCACAGTGCCATGATGTAGCATAGACGAAGCCTCCCCTCGTGCTGTCCGCGGGTGTGGGTGTCCGTCTTCCTCGTGCGATCCGCGGATTCCCCCCCTTCGGCTCCCTCTTTGGACGAACTTTTTATAGAGCTTCGAGGCCCAAATCTTGATGATTGCCTTTAGATTTCTTCAAATCAAGAGAGATGGCATGGGATCGTTATCCTAAATTTTTTGGGATCCTATTTGGTGGGGATGCATGGATCCTGTAGAGAGAGAGAGAAAGAAAGGAAGAGAGAGAAAGAGAAAGAGAGAGAAAAAGAGAGAGCAAGAAAGAGAGAAGCAGATTTGCCCTCTTCGATTCTCTCTTTCTCTCCTTTTCTTTTTCTTTTTCTCTTTTATTCATTCATTTTTTTTTTGGGTAGTTTGGGTTGCCCAAAACTGGTCTAAGTTGGGCCTCTTTGTGCAATTTCAGGTAGGCCCAACAAATAACCCCCACCGGATTGGGCATGAAGCAAGACAAAACACCCAAGCTGGTGAGCTTTCTTTTTTTTTTCTTTTTTTTTCTTTTTTTCCTTTTTTTTAATCTGTGAAAAAGTTTTAAAGTGGATCATCGACTATATGAGCCGCAACGTTGCCATGAAAAAGAACACACTGACCACTTGGGCAGGGACATCGGGGTGTACCACTTGTGCCAGTATGTTGAAATTGAACATGATCGGGTAGGGACTACCGAAGCGTGTATCGTAAACTAGCTCGAAGTGACTCAATAGCTATATGGGCCGCAGTGTTGTTATCGAAAAGAACACACTGAACATTTGGGTAGGGACATCTGAGTGTACTGCTTGTGCCAGTATGTTGACGTGGAACATGATCGGGTAGGGACTACCGAAGAGTGTACTGTAGACCAGCACGAAGTGACTCAAGGGCTATATGGGCAGCAATGTTGCCACGAAGAAGAACACAAAGACCACTCGGGTAGGGACATATGGGTATACAACTTGTGCCAGCATGTTGAGATTGAACATGATCAGGTAGTGACTACTGAAGAGTGTACCGTAGACCAGCTCGAAGTGACTCAACGACTATAAAGGCCGCAATGTTGCCACGAAGAAGATCACACTGACCACTCGGGCATGGACATCTGGGTGTACCACTTGTGCCAGCATGTTGAGGTTGAACATGATCGGGTAGGCACTACCGAAGAGTGTACCATAGACCAGCTCGAAGTGACTCAACGACTATATGAGCCGCAATGTTGCCACGAAGAAGAACACACTGACCATTCCAGCAGGGACATCTAGGTGTACCACTTGTGCCAGCATTTCGAGGTTGAACATGATTGGGTAGAGACTACCGAAGAGTGTACCGTAGACCAGCTCGAAGTGACTCAGCGGCTATATGGACCGCAATGTTGCCACGAAGAAGAACACACTGACCACTCGGGCAAGGACATCTGGGTGTACCACTTGTGCCAGCATGTCGAGGTTGAACATGATCGGATAGGGACTACCGAAGAGTGTATCGTAGACCAGCTCGAAGTGAGTCAACGGCTATATGAGCGGCAATGTTGCCACGAAGAAGAACACACTGACAACTCGAGAAGGGACATCTGGGTGTACCACTTGTGCCAGCATGCCGAGGTTGAACATGATTGGGTAGGAACTACCGAAGAGTGTACCGTAGACCAGCTCGATGTGACTCAACGACTATATGGACCGCGATGTTGCCACGAAGAAGAACACACTGACCACTCGAGTAGGGACATCTGGGTGTACCACTTATGCCAGCATGTCGAGGTTGAACATGATCGGGTAGAGACTACCGAAGAGTGTACCGTAGACCAGCTCGAAGTGACTCAACGACTATATGGGCTGCAGTGTTGCAACGAAGAAGAACACACTGACCACTCGGGCAGGAAAATCTAGGTGTACCCTTTATGCCAGCTTGTCGAGGATGAACATGATTGGGTAGGGACTACCGAAGAGTGTACCATAGACCAGCTCGATGTGACTCAACGGCAATATGGGCCGCAATGTTGCTAGGAAGAAGAACACACTGACCATTCGGGCAGGGATATCTGGGTGTACCACTTGTGTCAGTATGTTGAGGTTGAACATGATCGGGTAGGACTACCGAAGAGTGTACCGTAGACCAGCACGTAGTGACTCAACGACTATATGGGCCACAATATTGCCACGAAGAAGAACACACTGACCACTCGGGCAGGGACATCTGGGTGTACTACTTGTGCCAGCATGCCGAGGTTGAACATGATCGGGTAGGGACTACCGAAGAGTCTACCGTAGACCAGCTCGAAGTGACTCAATGGCTATATGGGCCGCAATGTTGCCACGAAGAAGAACACACTGACCACTCGGGTAGGGACATCTAGGTGTACCACTTGTGCTAGCATGTCGAGGTTGAATATGATCGGATAAGCACTACGGAAGAGTGTACCGTAGATCAGCTCGAAGTGACTCAATGGCTATATGGGCCGCAATGTTGCAACGAAGAAGAACACACTGACCACTCGGGCAAGGACATCTGGGTGTACCATTTGTGCCAGCATGTCGAGGTTTAACATAATCGGGTAGGGACTACCGAAGAGTGTACCGTAGACCAGCTCGAAGTGACTCAACGGCTATATGGGCCGCAATGTTGCCACGAAGAAGAATACACTGACCACTCGGGCAGGAACATCTGGGTGTACCACTTGTGCCATCTTGTCGAGGTTGACCATGATCGGGTAGGGACTACCGAAGAGTGTACCATAGACCAGCTCGAAGTGACTCAACGGCTATATCGGCCGCAATGTTGCCACGAAGAAGAACATACTGACCACTCGGGTAGGGACATATGGGTGTACCACTTGTGCCAGCATGTCGAGGTTGAACATGATCGGGTAGGGACTACCGAAGAGTGTACCGTAGACCAGCTCGAGGTGACTTAACGACTATATAGGCCGCAATGTTGCCATGAAGAAGAACACACTGTGTGTAGTACACTGAATTTCAGTGCATCGTACCGAACTTCTACAAATTGTGGAGTTCTTGTGGAAAAAAATAGCATGTGAGGCTATATGTGAGGCTTCGGCAAAGTTTGGGACTTGTGCGAAGTGTTTTCGGCGCAAATGAGACGCGAAAACGGACTTCGAAAAGTTAAAACTACTGAACTTGTGAAGTCTGCAGTGGATTCCGGTATGAGGATCTCCATACCGGTACTAAAGTGATTAGTACCGGTATGTGATGGGATATAACGGAATACGAGGGCTGAAACCGAGAATTTAGCTCTCGGGTTTTGCGGAATTCCTCGGGGTATACCGGAACGAACACCCGTATACCGGTATGCAAATGCAAATACCGGTATAAAGTGTTGCGAAATGCCAGTTTTGGCTGGTTGGAAGTGTTGATTGTGGAGAGGGGCAAAAGGGTCTTTTCACACTCGAGGGAGTGTTAGAAAGGCAGGGAACACCTTCCCTTCTCAGTCATCTTCCTCCTCTACTTCTCCTCTCCATCTCTCTCACTTTCTCTCTCTAGAGATCTCTCCAAAATTTGGAGAAAAGGGTGGATTGAGCTTGGAAAAGGCTTCCAAAGGGGAAAAGAAGCTTCTTGGTGCAAGTAGAAGCTTGGGGAACTCGCGGTTAAGGTTAGTTCCTCACGTTTTGGGTTCAAACCTTAGAATTGATCTAGTATTTTGAGATTTTTGGAAACCCTAGGCAATCTAAACCACAAAATGTGGAGATTGGCCAAGAGATTTGGAGGTTCTACATGCATGCATGTGAAACCTATGTAAAATAAGGGTTTTTGCCATGGGAGGTTCTAAAAATATTTGGACCTTCGGGAATTGTAATTGAGGCATAGGAAATCATATTAGAACACTTGATTTCATGTATTGAGTGGATTTAAGGGTTCGTAACGAGTAACGAACCATTTTCTTGTAGAAGCTTGGGTTGAAGCAAGAACTCAAGGCTTGGAGACCTAGGAGCTCAAAGATTACAAGAATTTGGAAGCTCTTGAGGTGGGTTTGTGTTTACCGAAGTAATTAGGTCACTTCCATGTCTAGGGTAAATATCAATTTAATGATAAAATGGTATGTATGGTGAACCCTAGGACTTGAATGTTGGCAAAGGTGAAAATCATGATAGGTAGAGCCATGAGCTCCTATTGCATGTTATAGAATTCAAGTATATTTCTATTATCTATACTTGTTATGTGATTGCACGTATGATTGGAACCTAGTATTGAGAACATAGGTTGGAACATGTGTGATTGGAACCTAGAGTCATTGAACATAGGTTGGAACATGAGAATGGAACCTAGAGTCATGGAACCTAGGTTGAGAACGAGAAAGTAAACATAGTGTCATTGAATATAGGTGAGACTTAGTGACTTGAACCTAGGGTCATGAGACTTAGGTTGGCAAGTGTGAAATGTGATAGATGGGGATGTGCGACGAGGTTGCTATCCCGGGTATGCGACGATTTCGCTACCCATGCCATGTGATGGCGGTGTTGAGATGGGATGTGCAACGAGGTTGCTATCCCGGGTATGCGACGATTTCGCTACCCATGCTTGAGATGGGATGTGCAACGAGGTTACTATCCCGGGTATGCGACGAATTCGCTACCCATGCCATGTGATGGCGGTGTTGAGATGGGATGTGCAACGAGGTTGCTATCCCGGGTATGCGACGATTTCGCTACCCATACCATGTGATGGCGGTGTTGAGATGGGATGTGCAACGAGGTTGCTATCCCGGGTATGCGACGAATTCGCTACCCATGCCATGTGATGGCGGTGTTGAGATGGGATGTGCAACGAGGTTGCTATCCCGGGTATGCGACGATTTCGCTACCCATGCCATGTGATGGCGGTGTTGAGATGGGATGTGCAACGAGGTTGCTATCCCGGGTATGCGACAAATTCGCTACCCATGCCATGTGATGGCGGTGTTGAGATGGGATGTGCAACGAGGTTGCTATCCCGGGGATGCGACGATTTCGCTACCCATGCCATGTGATGGCGGTGTTGAGGTGGGGTATGCTACGGTTTCGCTATCCCGAGTATGCGACGATTTCGCTACTCGAACACGGAGGTGACGATTTCACTCCTTGGATGTTGGAACTATTATGCGATTCTGAAACCATAAGTTTATGACAAGTAGTTGAACTTGGTCAATGTGAAATATAGGATGAACCTAGGAGAAAATGAAAAATGGACATTTTATTTGGTTGCATCCTTTATGTTTATTTACAAGCATGTAAATAATTGTTGCATAGTTATTTGTGGTCTAACTTATGCATATGGTGTTTCTTTGGACCTGGTGGGTCGAGCTTCTCTCTTGGGTGGCCTTACCCACTGGGAACTATGTTTATAGTTCTCACCCCACGTTTTTTAGGTCCTTCCGCGAGTGAGGCGGCGGAGCGAGGCAAGGGTTTGGCTCTATATATAGCGGCCCTTCCATTTTGGTGTTACATAGAGTTGTACCCCTAGTCTTGGACATTGATAGTATAGGGGTTCACATTAAATGTATGTAACTTGTATATTCCATAATTTTGGAACATGATGTATGGAATGGAAATGAAAGAAAAGAAAATTTTGGGCATGTATAAATGTGCAATTGTGATGTAATAGAAGTAGAACTTCTTTATGTTGATGCTTTCCTTGTGCAACTCTTGTACTCCGTTCCTAGTTGGAACCTCGTGGACATGCTTGTGTTGTGACGCCTTGGGCGGGTAGAAGAGACTCTATCCGTTCGGCGGGTCTGGGGCACGCGCTCGTGCGGTTTGTCCTTCCACCTAGTTGGTGTTAAGGCACGGCGGGGCGTGACACTGTGTCACGCCCCGGGTTACCAATTCCCGGGCACATCAACAGACCCGCCGTATACCCAGTAATAAAACTGAGCATACAAAGCAAAAACAACAACAATCACAAGAGCTAAAGGTATCAACAGAGCTGCATATAAATAATAAGATCACTGTACATACATACATCAAACCATAACTCAAATATACATCTCTAACCATCTCAATATCACTGTATGTACAGACTCATAGGATCATCCACCAAAAATGGGGTATACCTCTAGCAAAAGTTCGGGGAACAGCTCTACCCGACGGTCTCCTTTCCGCGATCAGAATGCACAATCGGAGAAGAAGACTCTGCAAAAAGGTGTCAACAACGGGTGTGAGAACTACTATCAAACAAGTAGTTCTCAGTGGGTACCACTACCAGCGTCAGCGGTCTGCCCACTAAGTCCTCGATCTCAAGATATAAATATAGAGAGCAATAAAGAAAAGTAGGAGATCCACTACTATGCATAATGCTCATGAATAACAATAACTTGATCATAACATATCCACGAGGACTATCACAAATCCACAACATCATACCTGCGGCCTGAACATGCTCTACCCGTAGGGAGCCAACTAGTACAGGCAAACACCCTCTGCACTAGAACTCGTAC
This sequence comes from Puya raimondii, assembly GCA_016920855.1. Lineage (NCBI taxonomy): Eukaryota > Viridiplantae > Streptophyta > Magnoliopsida > Poales > Bromeliaceae > Puya > Puya raimondii. The sequence goes on along the minus strand of JABWPP010000050.1, from coordinate 208,308,396 downwards.
AACCCTCTGTACGGAAAACCAACTCCGGAGCGGTACTCGTGGGAGCGACCCAACCGAGTATAGTATCACAACACGTATCAGCGCCAAGCACCCACAGGTATATGATCGACAGACTGGGTCAAACAAGGAATCACGTGCCCTCGGCACCTCAGATGTAACAACAACAAGTATGACCCAATCAATGCTCCAGTGCTCACAATCAACTCAACTCTACCAAGAAGAGGAGGTACAAACAACATAGCACGAGCCACAACAGATCACCTACACTAGTATGTACAACAACTGGTACAAGGGATATCAACAGAATAGGTGTAGGCTAGATCATGTATCAAGAATATAAGAAAATCATGTATGCAAATCAGGTATCATAACCTCATCTATGATCATATCATACATATGCATCAATCTCAACTAGAGCATAATCCCAACAATATCATATCATCATATCATAATCCCAACAATATCATATCATGCTAACATGAGAGTAAACACATAGGAGGAAGTCCACTGAATCTGGCAAACATCAACCCACCTCAAGAGCTAATCCAACCACGGTGGGGAACAACTGTAACCTCAGATCCAACCCTCCAAGATATACCGAACTCGAGCAGTACTCCGATCTGAATATACCTCCAAAAGACTGCTAACTCCAACAGAATAACAGCTCAGAACCAGATCAGAACAACACAGTAGAGGAGAACAAGCTAGATCACAACTAATGCCAACACATGGCCCTACTCTAGCTTTCTCTCTCTAGAAAATGGATTTCACGAAGTGGGAAATGCACTCAAGCAACCAGGGGCTCACCTATTTATAGGCTCCCAAAAACATCACATTCGGGCGCCCGAATCCCACTTTCGGGCGTCCGGAAATCTAAAACGCCAGGTGTCAGCTGGCGGTCAAGCGGTCGGCGGTGGTCGGCAGGCGGTGGTCGGCAGGCGGTGTGTCTCCGACGGTCGACACGTGTCCAGCAACACGACACGTGGCTCTCCACATCACAAGCCCAATCCGGATCCTCAATCCGGGCGTCCGAATCCTGCATCCAGATCCAAATCTCGTCAGCCACTTCCGGACCATCCAAAATGTCCACTGGCTCCGGAACATTCGGGCGTCCACTTTCCAAGTTCCGGGCGCCCGAAATGTCTCAAGCCCAGAAACCCCTCAAAATGCTAAGTATTACACTCTTCCTTCCTTTAAATAGTTTCGTCCTCGAAACTAAAGTAAAATACTCACCTCAAGATGCAAACAAGTGGGGATAAGACCTCCGTTCACTGTCTCCAATTCCCACGTTGCTTCTCTTTTATCATGATAATCCTACTGCACCTTGACATAAGGTATGACCCGATTACGCAATTCCCTCGTCTCACGAGCAAGAATTCGTATCGGTCGCTCCTCGTAATGCAAATCCTCCGTCAACTCCAGTGGAGTAAAATCTATCACATGTGAAGGATCATACATGTATCTTCTCAGAACAGATACATGGAAAACATCATGCACACCCGCTAATCGAGGCGGAAGGGCTATCCGATAAGCCACGGGTCCTACTCTCTCCAAAACCTCAAAGGACCAATAAATCGCGGACTAAGCTTTCCGCGAATCCCAAATCTCCGTATGCCCTTTGATGGTGAAACCTTTAGGAATACATGATCACCAACTTGAAATTCCAAATCTCGCCTCCGAGTATCAGAATAACTCTTTTGCCTGCTCTGAGCCGTCTCAATATGTCGCCGTATCACTTTAACTTTCTCCTCGGCTTCAAGCAATAGGTCTGGACCCAAAGTCTTCCTTTCTCCTACATCATCCCAACACAAAGGTGATCGACATTTACGTCCATACAATGCTTCAAACGGAGCCATCTTAATGCTCGCCTGATAGCTATTGTTGTACGCAAACTCTACCAATCTCAGATGTCGATCCCATCCTCCACAAAAATCCAAGACGCAAGCCCTCAGCATATCCTCAAGCGTCTGAATTGTACGCTCGGACTGACCATCAGTCTGAGGATGAAATGCAGTGCTGAAGCGAAGCTGGGTCCCCAAAGCTGTCTGTAAACTCCTCCAGAAATGAGAAACAAATATCGGGTCTCTATCAGATACTATTGAGATCGGCACACCATGCAATCTCAATATCTCATCCATGTAAAGCTGCGCAAGTCGCTCACGTGACCAAGTAATCTGCATAGGTAGGAAATGAGCAGACTTCGTCAATCTATCCACAATCACCCATATTGCATCATAGCCGCTCGAAGTCCTCGGCAAACCTACAACAAAATCTATCGTGATATGATCCCACTTCCACTCAGGTATCGGAAGGCTCTGTAGCTTACCAGCTGGTACTCGATGTTCAGCCTTTACCTGCTGATATGTCAAACATTGAGCTAAAGCTCTACCAATATCCTGCTTCATGCCATTCCACCAGAAGTGAGTCTTCAGATCCTGGTACATCTTAGTCTCACCAGGATGTACAGAATAAGAAGAATAATGTGCTTCCTTCAATATCTCCTCTCGAATCTCCAGATCCGCTGGTACACATAGACGTTCTCTATAACGAAGAACTTCAGAATCATCACAAGTAAAACCTTCAAGATCACCACTCCTCAGTTGATCTCGAATTTTCATCAAGTAAGGATCTATACTCTGTTTCTCTCGAATCCTTTCCAACAGAGTAGGCTGTATGACCATAGTCATTAGTCTCGCAGTCATCCCATGAGTAACTACTTCAAGAGACAACCTTCGCATCTCCTCCACTAGGACAGGCTGTTGAGTGATACTCATACTCAAGGTCGCCACAGCCTTCCTACTCAAGGTATCGGCAACAACATTAGCCTTACCAGGATGATACAGAATAGAAATATCATAATCCTTCAGTAGTTCCAACCATCTCCGTTGCCGTAGATTCAACTCTTTCTGTGTAAAAAGATACTTAAGGCTCTTGTGATCAGTATAGACTTCACAATGCTCTCCATAGAGATAGTGGCGCCATAACTTCAGAGCAAAAACTACCGCTGCTAACTCCAAGTCATGAGTAGGGTAGTTCTTCTCGTACTCCTTTAATTGTCTTGAAGCATATGCGATCACTTTACCTTGTTGCATCAACACGCAACCCAAGCCACTATGCGAGGCATCACTAAAGATTACAAATCCTTCGTCCATCACTGGTAGTGCAAGAATAGGGGCTGTCATCAACAACTGCTTAAGCTCATCAAAATATTCTTGGCACTCATCACTCCAAATATACTTAACCCCTTTTCTGGTTAACCGAGTAAAAGGCGTAGAGAGTTTCGCAAAACTCTCCACAAATCGTCGATAATACCCGGCTAAACCAAGAAAACTCCGCACCTCAGAAATCGTCGTCGGTCTAGGCCAATCACGGATTGCCTCAATCTTCTTAGGATCAACAGCTACTCCTAAAGCAGAAATCACATGGCCTAAAAAGGCTACTTCTCTCAACCAAAACTCACACTTTTTCAGCTTTGCAAAGAACTTCTTTTCTCTCAAGAGTTGCAGCACTAATCTCAGATGCTCCTCATGCTTCGCATCATCACGGGAGTAAATCAGAATATCGTCAATAAAGACTACCACAAACTTGTCCAAGAAAGACTTAAAGACCCGGTTCATCATATCCATAAATGCAGCAGGAGCATTAGTCAAACCGAAAGGCATGATAGTGAACTCATAATGCCCATACCGAGTTCTAAAAGCTGTCTTAGAAATATCCTCGGCCTTCACCTTCAACTGGTGGTAACCGGACTGAAGATCAATCTTAGAAAAGACACACGCTCCCTGTAATTGATCGAACAAATCATCAATGCGTGGGAGGGGATATCTATTCTTGATGGTCACTTTGTTCAATTTTCGATAATCCACACATAGTCTAAGTGAACCATCCTTCTTCTTCACAAACAATACCGGCGCTCCCCAAGGCGACACACTGGGTCGAACAAAACCTTTATCCATAAGATCCTGCAGTTGCGCCTTCAACTCTCGCAATTCAGCTGGTGCCATTCTATAGGGTGTCTTCGAGATTGGCACGGTTCCTGGTACCACATCAATCACGAATTCAATCTCCCTATCAAGAGGCATCGAGGATAACTCAGAAGGAAATACATCCGAAAACTCACGAACAATAGGAATATCCTCGAGTCCTGGCACAACAGTGGGCACCTCAGTCACTGTCGCAAAATAGGCCATACATCCTCTACTCAACATTTGTCTGGCCTTAGAAGAAGAGATCGTCCCTGCAAACAGTGAACTTCTACATCCTTCAAAAACAAACTCTTCATGTCTAGGCTCACGAAAGATCACCGTCTTGGTTCCACAATCAATCGTAGCAAAGTATCGAGATAACCAATCCATGCCAAGGATTATATCAAAATCCTGCAACTGTCTCAATACCAATAAATCGGCAGGCATGATCCAAGGTCCTATTTGCACAGGACATCCCCAACAACCCTGTGTCACCTGCAAGCTATGGTCGGGTACCCGCACCTCCTGTGTCTGGGGTAACGACCCTATCTCTAAACCATGATGCAATGCAAATGCTCTACTAACAAAGGAATGCGATGCACCAGTATCGAATAAAGTACGCGATCTAATGCCACAAATCAAAACAATACCTGCCACCACTCGATCAGCTATCGAGGCATCCTCAATCTAAGCGGCATAGACTCGGCCGCTCGCCGGTGGCTGGTGTCGATCCGACTGTCGTGGTATAGAAGATCGGTCCTGACTAAACACCAGGGAAGCTCCAGATACTTGCGGTGGGGAGAAAGGTATAGACGCCAAAGATGGAGCTGCTACAAGTCTGGGACAAGTCCTCCTCAAATGTCCCGGCTGTCCACACTCATAACATCGACCCTCTCGCCGATCACAGAGATTAACCAAATGAGGTCCTCGACAAATCACACATCTAGGAGGTCCCTTCTGCTGCTGTCGCTGCTGGCGAAATCCTCCGGACTGCTGTTGGCTAGAAGATCCACGTCCCTGGAAACGCGATCGCGATGGAGGTCTTGGTGGTCTCCTGCTACTCGACTGCCCTCCATCCTCAGGTGCTGGGCGCTTCCTCTCCTGACCTTGAGCTGGGTCCACAAGCTGCCCCCTCGTCACAAATGTCCCTCGCTCTACCCACAGAGATTGCTCGATAGTGGCATCCAAAGTCTGAAGTCTCTGCGAGTGGACAAATGGAAATATCTCGGGTCTCAAATCCTTCTCATACAGATAGACCTTTTGTATCTCATCTCTCGCAGCAGTAGGCACGCAGTTAAGCAATCTAGTAAACTCCCTCGCATACTCCTGCACCGAACGATTCCCTTGCTTCAGATTTTTCAAATCTTCTTCTATCTTCATCTTCACACTACTGGGAAAATATGCTCCATACATAATCCCCCGAAACTCGCTCCAAGTCATCTGTAGAGGGTTCAAGGACCTATGGTCACGGGTCCTCCTCCACCAAACATGAGCATCACCAGATAGACAATGAACTGCCATATGCGCCTGCTCCCGTGTTGGCACGAACAGATCCTCAAACAATTTCTCCATCTCGCAAATCAAAGCTTCTACCACCCATGGTTCTATGCTACTACCATTAAATCGGGGTGGATCAAACCTACAGAAGCGAGCCAATCTATCCGCCATCCGCTCCTGCTCTTCTTCAGAAAGCACTTGACTCGGCTGAGTACTTCCTTCCCTAGGTTGAGATGTAACTGGAATAGTCGCCGCCGGAGGTTCCATAGTTCGAGGCGTAGTATTCGGCTGCTGAGAAAATGCATCGCACATCTTCTGCAATAAGGCACTATGCTGCCTTCCTACTGCATCTATGTCTGCTAGCTGCTCCTGCAGATCGGGCCGTTCACTAGGTCCCGTCTGCTCAGGCATCTCCGAAGGCGTCGGATGTGCTCGCGTCGACGGTCGTCGAGGAGGCATAGTAATAACTTGCAACAGAATACCCGATTAGGACCACAAACAATCTCACGACCCAATCTAGCGAAAGTCTAGAAGGACACTTCTTTTCTTCTCAGATTATTATGTCGTCTGTAGCCAACATAATTCATCTGATAAGAGAAGGCATAATCCCTCGATCACTCTTTCTACTCAAGGAAGGATTCAAAACCCAATTTTTGACTTTTGAGATTAATCACGTCTCTCTCGTCATGATTTTCTAAGGTCTGTCATCTTAGGTTTTCCTAGGCCCTCTTGACCTATTCCTAAGCTCTGATACCAACTTAATCTGTCACGCCCCGGGTTACCAATTCCCGAGCACATCAACAGACCCGCCGTATACCCAATAATAAAACTGAGCATACGAAGCGAAAACAACAACAATCACAAGAGCTAAAGGTATCAACAGAGCTGCTATATATATAATAAGATCACTGTACATACATACATCAAACCATAACTCAAATATACATCTCTAACCATCTCAATATCACTGTATGCACAGACTCATAGGATCATCCACCAAAAATGGGGTATACCTCTAGCAAAAGTCCGGGGAACAGCTCTACCCGACGGTCTCCTTTCCGCGATCAGAATGCACAACCGGAGAAGAAGACTATGCAAAAAGGTGTCAACAACGGGTGTGAGAACTACTATCAAACAAGTAGTCCTCAGTGGGTACCACTACCAGCGTCAGCGGTCTGCCCACTAAGTCCTCGATCTCAAGATATAAATATAGAGAGCAATAAAGAAAAGTAGGAGATAAACTACCACTACTATGCACAATGCTCATGAATGACAATAACCTGATCATAACATATCCACGAGGACTATCACGAATCCACAACATCATACCTGCGGCCTGAACATGCTCTACCCATAGGGAGCCAACTAGTACAGGCAAACACCCTCTGCACTAGAACTCGTACAACCCTCTGTACATAGGTTGGAACATGTAATGAACATAGTGTTATTGAACATAGGTTGGAACGTGTAATGAACCTAGTGTTATTGAACATAGGTTGGAACGTGTAATGAACCTAGTGTCATTGAACATAGGTTGGAATGTGTAATGAACCTAGTGTCATTGGACATAGGATGGAAAATATAGTGGTAGGTTGACCACTTGGACACGAGAATATGAACCTAGAAGAGGTTGATAACATAGGGTAATGATGAACCCTTCACTTGTAGTCTTGGTATCAGCTGGTGGGTGCGACGATTTCGCCGCCAAGGGGCTGGATACCTGAGGCCTGTGCGACGGTTCGCCGCCCGGTGATCGAAGCCATTGTTCGGCGAGTGCGATGATTCGCCGCCGGGTGACTGAAGCCATTGTTCGGCGAGTGCGACGATTCGCCGCCGGGTGACTGAGGCCTTTGTTTGGCGTGTGCGACGATTTCGCCGCCAAGTGGTAAAGTCATGTTGGGCGGTGGCCCAAGGATGTTTGACTCAAGAGTGAGTCGGTGAAGGTTTGTCTAAAGTAAGTAAACTTTTGTTGGGCGGTGGCCCAAGGATGTTTGACTCAAGAGTGAGTCGGTGAAGGTTTGACTAAAGTAAGTAAACCTTAGGAGGGTGGTAACCCGTTAATGATTGACTCGAGAGTGAGTCATGTACGGCTTAGCTAAGGTAAGTGAACCTTAGGAGCAGATTGATTATGAAATGGGTAGTGGCATAGCAGTGAAAAATATATTGCATGGATTTTATTATTGCATTTGTTGAAGTATAAGCATATTTACTTTTTGCACATAGTAGAGTTATATGCTTACAGGTTATGTATATGTACTAACCCATGCTTATATGCTTCCTTTGGACCTGGTGGGTCGAGCTCCTCTCTTGGGTGGCCTTACCCACTGGGAACTATTTTATATAGTTCTCATCCCACTATTTTTCAGGTCCACACGTGAGCGGCGCGGCGGCGCGAGGGAAGGGCGTAACTCAGTAGTTAGCGTCCTACCACTGTGACCAGAATAGATGTACCCTCTACTGCGTAGTTTAGGGGTATTCGAATAAAAGAAAATGTAATAATAATTCGATTGTATTTGGAAAGAAAGAACAAAGACGAAAAATGTAATATGTGGTTATATTGCGAATGCTTGTAATAGCATAGTAACTTATGATGATTTTCTTATGCAATCTATGTATGAATTATGTTCCTGTTTGGAACCTCTTGAATTGTACTGGTTGTGACGCCTTGGACGTACAGGGAAAACTCTGTCCGTTCGGCGGATCTGGGTCATGCGCCCGTGCGGTTGTCCTTCCACCTACTTGGTGCTAAGGCTCGGCGGGGCGTGACAGATTAAGGTGGTATCAGAGCGTAGAAACGGTCTAGGTGGACCTAAGAAATCCTAGGATGGAAAAGACCCTAGGAGTGTAAGCTCGTGAGAGACGAGGACTTGTGATGTGCGGCGAAAGTGTAAACGATTGGGTCGTGTATTGGTTATCCCTCTAATAGGATGTTAGAGGTGGATTTAAGGCGTGGTTTATTCTCAGCTAAGTGTGTTCATGTTGGCGCGCGACAATATGAACCCAAGGGATGAGAATAGGCGCCCTTGTGTGACTTTCGCCTAATTTGTGTCCGTAATTTGAGTCATGTTTATACTTGGCCTAAAAGGTCAAGAATGTTGACGGAAGTTGTCGTGTTTCAGGATACGATGGCGTCACGTGGGCGATCTCCGACGAGATCGACACAGGATGGACCTAATGGGGTCCCTGTGCAATCTGGGGCAAGTGGAGACCCGGAGCTTCGTGAACAATTGGCCACACTCGTTGGAGTGGTGCAACAACAAGCTGAGACGGCACAGCGACAGCAGGAGGCTGTCGTGCGCCAGGAGGAGCGGATCAGGAGACTCCACGAGATCGTGGAGCGAGTAGCACATCGTGTACCATCAGGAGCCGCAGCGGGTACCTCGCAAATAGATGCTGGTGCCTGGGCCACTGATTCTGCGGAATTAGAAGCGGAGAGGGAGCGGGCTTTAGCTGCCCTCATGATGTTCAAGGGATTCAATCCGCTTACCTTCAACGGGGAGGAAATGGACCCGTGGACCGTAGAAATGTGGATCGATTCTATGGAGTCCCTGTTTGAGGACTTGTACACCTTGGAGCGGGACAAGGTGCATTTTGCCGCACACTGCTTGTAAGGATCGGCAAAGGCGTGGTGGAAGGGAGTCCGGCGAGACCGGTCTTCTAATCTTTCTTCTGTGACTTGGGAAGAATTTTGAGGACTGGTGTTCTCTGCCTACTTCCCTGATAGTGAGAAGAGAAAGCTTCAGGAAAAGTTCAGAAAGTTGAAGCAAGGTGATCGCTCGGTGAGAGAGTACGAGAGAGAGTTCTCTCGCATTGTAAATTGTGTCCCTTATGTGACACGGGACGACAAGGACAAAGCTGATTGTTTCATGCGCGGACTTCGGCCTGAGATTTTTAAGGTTGTGCATCCCTTCAAACCACAAACCTTTGTCGAGGTACTGGACAGGGCCCTGTGGGTAGAGCAGGGCAATGCATTCGTGCAAGAGGAGCACGAGTTTTATGACAGGAAAATAGAGATGGGACAACCATCGAGTAAATCTGGTGGTAAGTCGAGTTCCAGACAAGTCCCGACGCGTTTGCGTCGACGATCTCGTGCCCCGGGGACCTACCATACTCGGTCCTCGGCGAGTTGTGTTATTTGTGGAGGCCCTCATCACCCACAACAGTGTGATCAACGTGAGCGCAAGTGCTTCAGGTGTGGGCAACCGGGCCATACGCGCGATGAGTGCCTGCAGGAGGATAGCCGGGCCCTAACACTTGCGACGGCCTCTTCTGCTCCAAGACAGCTCGCGGGTGTGCCACCTGCGGCAAGATCTGGGGAGCATGCATCGATGTTGAGGCAACCTAAGGGTTCGCGTCGGGCACCAAGTGGCCATGGGTACGCGACTCAGGTGATGGAGCCTACTGCTGCTGACGGCGTCGCAGCAGGTATGATTTAATTATGAAAATTATGCGCGAGGCATATTTGATGCTAAAGCATTGCATGCATTATCATGTGGTCAATTGCCGCTATACGGGCATGCGAATGTCATGGATGCGTGTATCCGCCTGCTGGAGCAGGTAGGGATGGAAATGGTGGACTGACCCTCAAAATTGAGGCAACGTGTGTAGTCGATTGTGAGAGTCGAATTACGACGCTTGAGGATATGCGAGTGGTTCGCGAACTTCGGACATTATTTCGATGGATCGATGACGGTAGTGGAACCACGGTTGTGAAATTGACAAGGTAATCGCCAAGATTAGGCGAGTGGGCCTTGTTGTACCTCAAATTGAGGTAGGTTGTGGTACCCGCAATGCGAGCGAGCATAAGCGTGGTAGCTTAGTGCTTGTGGTTAGCACGAATGAGCAGAGTAGCGTGGGACGCTCGGGTGTAGGTGCTCGTGGAGTATTGGTTCTGGTTAGCCGAGAGGGTTTGTTGGCAGTAGCACTTGGGCATTGCTAAGTGTGAAGGAGGCCAAGAACCGCTTGAGAGCTAGTGGCTCGCACAGGGTGCATAGGAGCCGATAGAGACGATTGTCGCTTGGTAGAGCGTGTGGGACACGTGTAGCGACGGTATCGGGTATTGCTTGGGGACGATCCGTACCTGGACCATTGTGGACTGTGGAGCCTGGGGCCTTATGGACAGGCGCAGTCAGCTGTGAGTGACAGCAGCCCGAGACCTGAGGGTAGGGCAGAGACTTATGGTCGGGGCGGTAGTCCAAGCGATGACCCGAGAACGTGGAATGCCACATTTGAGACAGTGTGAACGATAGTACACCGAGGGTGTAGATGTGACTCAACTCTAGGATTCAGTAGAGATTTGGGGTCTTGGTTACTCCTGGTTGGAGTATGTGCGTAAAGTCCTGAGTGAGGACTCTGCCAGGTAATGAATGGATATACGTTTGCGAGCAAGAGACGTTACGCGACGTTGAGACAGGTTTAGGCAGTAGGCCTACGTGAGAGCTTTGGTCTGTGGACCATCTGTTGTAAACCGAGATAAGCGGTTTGACCGACGGCTCTGGGAATATGAAAGCATTGGTCGTGTGCAAGAGAATTATGATAGTGACCTGAGAAGCAGAAGCTCGGTCATACCTTTCGCCTGATTGGTGAAGTCACCAATTGCCAAGTCTGGCATTATCGGTGAAATGAAATCGGGTTTACGAACAAAGTGTTCGAGCGGAAACATCGCGAAGATGATGTGATGTCGACTCGGTAAGGAAAAGCAACGAGACATACTCCTGATGGAATGTCGGGAAGATAAGACCCCGTGAATTATGGAGTGTACTCCTGAGTGAGCAGGAACCAGAGGACGCGATGAAAGAATGATACCCTCATCTAGTTGGTAAATAGATTTGAGGCGTGATCTAAGTTTCGCGGACGAAACTTCTTTTAAGGAGGGAGGAATGTAGTACACTGAAATTCAGTGCTGTAAGTTAGGGGGTAGCGCTAGGATCTATCTAGAGTATATCTATCACCTAGAGGGGGGTGAATAGGTGTAACAACAAAAACACAAATCTCAATGCTGTAAAATAATGCGGAAAAATAAACTCAGCACACAGAGATTTACGTGGGAAACTCCACTTTGGAGAAAAACCCACGGGACCAAACACGCGAAAAATAATCCACTAAGAATAAAAGATTACAAGGTGATTACCGACTCCACGGACTTAACCTCTCCTTTATCTTCTATGGATCTCGCGCACACCACGGCAGTCCACGCCTCACGTTCGAATCCACGAACGCCACGCCTCACGTCTGAATCCACAGACGCCACGCCTCGAATCCACGAAGCCTTCACGATCCGAATCCACGAATCGCCTCGAATACGCCGAATCCACGACGCCTCGAACACGCCGAATCCACGACGCAAATTGGAACAGAAACTCAGGTTTACACTGGTGATTCCTTGCTTAGAATTTCATTAAGAACCAGAGGGAAAAGTTCTAAGCAAGACGGAGATCAATTCGACATGTGAAATAGAAATTAAAACTATCTCGAATTGATCTCGGAGGCTATTTTGAGGAAAAAGGTTTAGAACGAAAATCCTAGCCTCTAGGGTTTCTCTTGCACGAATTCTGAGTTTTTTCAAAGGTTAGAGAAAACCCCATAGGTTATTTATAGGTGTTGGAATCAAATAGACTCGGATTAAATCAAAACATACCAAATCTGGCACTGTATACCGGTATACGTAGGCAGATACCGGAATGCGATGACGGAAACAGTTTCTCACGCAGACGCATTCCGGTACAACAACTTCAGTACCGGTATACTACAAATCAGTACCGGTATACCTAATCAGATACCGGTATACAGTTTAAAAACCAATATTCTCACTTTCGGTTTTGAGGAACTTACAATTGTATTCCGGAATACACTGGCATACCGATATCAGATTAGGCATACCGGTATGTGACTCCGGAAATTCAATAAACGAGTTTTAACAAAGAATCAAAAGTTCCTAAAAACATATTTAATCCGATTATAAACATACACATAATTCCAATACCATAATTAACTATGAATCACCATATAAACAATAAAACTTACCTTCACGTCGTGATTCAACATGTGAGTCGATGGTTGTCGATGCTTGAAGTCTCGGATTCTTCAACAAGTTCACGAAGCACTCGACCTTCAAGACTCCGACTCAATAACTCACGAAATATGCCAATACAAAATCCGTAACAATCTCCCCCTTTGGCAATTTCGTGACAAAACCTAAAATACAAGTTCTACCCGAACCAAGATAAAAGAAATCCATTGTCATCACCAAAACAATGAACCTCACGCGTGTACGATCCAAAACATAAAAACCAAAAATTATAGATGGTTCAACCTCCTAAGACAAACTCTATGACTTAGGACTTGGAGTCTTGAAGTCTTAAAACAAATCCTGCAAAAACAACTTCAGACACACACACAGGTAGAGACAAGCAAGTCAAGTTAGTAAAATGTTATATCATCTTTCCCCCTTTTCGTTTCTCCCCCTCAATATAGTTCTCTCCCTCTAACTATAGTTCACTATAACTCTCTCTCCCTTAGTATGATCCTCTCCCTCTTTTTGTCAAAAATTGCCAATCAAACACAGAAAGAGATAACAATAACAATAACTAAGCAAGTAGAGTTAGTCCAGAGAAACAAGTCCAAAAATAGAGAGGAAATATCAAGCAGATAACTAAGACAAATACGAAATAGTGGAAAAGTGAAAACAAGATAAGAGATAGAACACGTCACTCTCCATCGTCACTATCGTTGTCTTCTTCACCTTCAGTGCCCGGAAGGTGCTGCTCAAAAGAGGGAGGAGCAGGTGGATGTGAAGTACTAGGACCTGCACCACCGGCAACGTCATCATGACGACAAGTAAGAATCTCTAAAATTTTCTTCACACCGTCCTCGACATTCTTAAGTCTGTCCTCCAGTGCTCGGAAGCCCCGCTCAACTCTCTTCTTGAAAGATCGTAATTCATGACGAAGAGAGACCTCGGTAGCTGCTCCCCCTGAGCTAGATGACCCACCACGCTCAACAGGACGAGGCGCGGTACTAGGAGTAGTAGTAGAGTAGCCTTTAACGTGTTGAAACGTCTTCAAAGTGCTGACCGACTTAGCCAAGGTAACTCCATCAATAGGTCCTAAGCCATAGTCATACTTGTTGCAAGACGTATCTACTCCATGTGCTTCCAAAATACGTGTGATCAGAATAGAAAATGGTAGAAGCTCACGACGTCCAGAAGCATGAATAACAGTAGCCATACGCTGCCACATCAGAAAAGGGATGTTGATGTTAAGTCCCACCGCATACTCCGGATGACCAAGTAAAAAGAGAAGCACTAAACGGTCCCACCGGATGCGTTTTGTGCCAACTGTCGGCACAATGTTGTAGCAGACGATTAACGAAAGAATGTGATATTCGGGCTTCAATTCTCTTGATTCCACAAACAGACGGTTTGTATATGTGCCCGGTTTGCATAAGGCATCTGTCATGATCTCCCAATGCGACGACGGTTGAATATGCCCTTGAGTATACGATAACCCCGTGGTGCTCACATTTAAACCAAAAATCTCTCCAACAGTGTAAGGAGTGACCACCACGCGTACACCTCGAACCATGGTCTCAAACTGATAATTTCCGGTTTCAGAGTCTTCATAAGTAACATGCCCATGCAGATAAAATTCCCGAATTAATTCCACGCAAAAGGGGGCACGAACAGGAAGGCGACCGATTGGTTCGATCGGAGCTCGTTGAAGTAGTTGAGCGAAGTCTGGAACTTCACGTGACAGCTCGCCGAAGTTCACATTACGCTCCGCATGACAAGCCTTGCCTGCATAAGCCATCTGCCGAGTAGAGGAAACAGCTCCAGTATCTGCTCCCCGTTTGGTACGACGTTCCTTTGCACTCGGTTCGCGAATAACCGGACCACCGGTGCTCTGACGAGGTGGAGAAGAAGCTCTTCCCCGACGAGTAGAACCCTCAAGAGATTTACCCTTTCCGCGATCAATTTGTTCTTCTGGAGCATACTCGGAGCCCTCCGACTCGGTGCTTGAGGAGTCCTCCTCGACACGTGTCCTCTTGGTGACATGTTGCTTGCCGCGACCACGACCACGACTACCACCGGCAGCCATCATCATCACGAGCACAAGAATAACCGAAAATGCCATTTTTCCTATGCAACAAAGCACACAAAAAAATAAAAGATCAAGATCACATTGTCTTTTAATTTCGAATGAGCATTATAATCAGCAAGACATGCATCAAGAACATCATATGCTAGTTTCATGAAGTTTCATTCATCAACAAAAATTTCCTAGCAAAAACCCTAAAAATGCCCCAAAACATGCCTTAGAACAAAGATCAAAGAGAAATAACATGTTATTCTCGGATCTAAGTGTATTAGAACAAAGCTTGCATGTATCTAAACTCATTTCAAGCATAAACCCTCAAGAAATTTCAGTAAAAACGAAGATCGATCGTCAACCCAACAAAAACATGTAAAAATAGATAAAAACTAGGGTTTCGAGAATGCAAGAAGATAAACTTACAAATCCAAGGTGAAAGACACAGATCTGGAGGAGATTCACGTCAGAGAGCTCTTAGAGAGAGAAAGAGAGAGTTTTGAAACCGTTTCAATGTGTTTTGAAAAAACAAAATACCGGAATATAAGCAGATTCCGCAGGCGCATACCGGTATGCGATACCGTATACCGGTATGCAATGTAAATTTTCCGAAAAACAGTTCTCGGTTTAAAAACAGAAAAACATGGTATACCGGTATTCCTTTTATATATACCGGTATGCAGAGAGAAAAATACAGTGTATGCCCTTTTTATGAAAAATTCACATGTAGAATATTCATCCCTTGATAATTTCACGAAAATTAAATATTTTAATCCAAAATTATCATGATGCAAACACAATAGTGTAAAAATTTCATTAATCATATATAAATCAAAAACAAGTCATCACTAATAGTCTGTAGACTTAAATTCTATCAAGATGTAACCAGTTTATGAAGATGACTTAAGAAATTCATCAAAAAGACAATTATTTGTCGCACAAACGTTAAAATTGTGAGATAAACTTTAATCACCGGGGGTGGCTCTTTGAGCATCTTACTTGCATGAGGATCACCTTATGACTCCAAAAAAAAATGTAAACTTATTTCCATTGCACGCTTTTGCAATTATATATATTTTTTTTCGGATATGCCAATCAATTCATGTGGTAGCTGCACACACTAACCGGACGACCGGGGTAGTAGCTCTTTCCTCCATGTGGTGGTAGTTTTCACACTCCTTTTAAAGGATGTAACTCTTTCCACATCTTACAAGCATTATTTATAATATAATATTCCCCCTTATTTAGCAATCTCTTAATTGAAAATACATGTGACAAATTAAAGTCTATAAGAGAATAACTATCCATCAAATTCAACACTCACAACCGAGATAGATTAAGCTTCTAGAGATTATACATGATTACCCAAATTTGATGAATATAAAATTATGAAATCTCACAATATAGTATTTCCAAAAATAATAAGGATGAAGTAAAATCGATAATTAACGTGAGATTAAAAAAAAAAGTGAAAGAATGTGAATCAACAAACATCTAAGGCACAGATTAATGTAGAAAGTAAAAACACAAGTCGACACAGTCTTAAAGCATTAAAATAACAAAAGCAAGTAACGAAAAGCAATGATCAAATAAGATATGCAATAAATATGGATCAATGCAATATTTCTAATATATTAATGCTTAAGACAAGGAAAGATATCACCTTTCCGAACCCAAACTTGTAGGATTCTCGGTTGGCTTGGTTTATTAGAATGAAGCTCCGCTCTCTTCGGCTTTTGTGCAACCCTTGGTCTGCGCATAGAATTTTCCTTTTTTTGTGGCTTAGACATTAGGTTGATCTTCGCATTTTGACTTGTTTGAATTTTCTTTTGAGTCCTTGGAAGTTGTCGGATTGTTGAAGATGCCATTTTCTTTTCTCTTTTAAGACAAAACCTTTTAATGTGTCCTTGAATCCCACATTTATGGCATACAATCTCCTTTACTTTGGATGGAGTTTTAGATGCTGAAATTCCACTCCTTTTAACATGAATTCTTTCATATCCGACTCCAATTTTATCTGTTTGACCAAGTCCAAGCATGTCATCAAGTTTCTTTGATCCGGAGGAGAATTTTTGAATATCGGATTTAAGTTGATGGACTTGTTTGGTCAAAACTTGGTTGGAAGCAAAAATTTCCTTGTATTGTAGTTCGAGAAATCCAACCTTTTCTTGATTCGTTTTGTTTGATACCTCCGCTTGGTCTAGCTTCTCTTGGAGGCTTTTATTACTTGATAACATTTGTTCCCTTTCCTCCGCAAGAGCTTTCGTAGACTTTTGCACTTCATTGTTTTCTCCTTCAAGCTCAAGTAGTCGTCTCCTTAGCTTCTTGTTTAGCTTAGCCATCTTTTTCGATTCATTAAGAAGTTGGTTGTAGGCATCGGCTAAAACTTCATCATCCGACTCCCCCTCGCTAGTGCCATTTTCGCTCGATGTTTCATGCACAAAAGAAGAAGTAAAGGGGTTAGCAACAGCAGATGATAAACAAACAACAGAGGGAGAAGAAGAAACATGTGAACATAAAGCAGTAGCATCATTGTGTTCTTCTTCATTAGAACTCGAATCGTTTGAGGTAGAATCATCCCAAGTTTTAGCTTGTAAGGCCTTCTTATTATAGGATTTCTTCGAGGGACATTCCGTGGCGATATGACCATATCCTCGACATTTGTAGCACCGGATTTCACCTACAAGCTCATCCGTTTCTTTAGAAGACTTTCCAAGCTTCTTTTCTTTAGAAGATTTAGAATGAGAAGATTCGTTAAACGAAGGCTTTCGATGAAGCTTGAATGTTGTGATTCTTCCTAAACTTCCGACGAAACTTCTTAGTAAGAAGTGCCATTTGTCGTTCGAAATTTTCAAGAGAAACTTCATCGTCGGATTCGGTATCCCCGTCTTCCTCCTTTGTAGTATTGAGTGCAGCACCTGTACTTTTAGAGAAAGACTTGGAAGAAGATTGATTAGTAGGAAAAGTCATTTCATAAGTTTGTAAAGCGCCAACTAATTCATCAACTTTCATATCATCCGGATGATTGATAGTTTCAATGGCCGCGACTTTCGCCCTAAAGCGCTCCGGAAGTGTTCGAAGGATTTTTCTCACGACTTTAGAATCCGGAATTTTCTCTCCCAAGTTAGCACATGTATTAATGATATCTTGGAGTCTAGTAAAATAATCAATAAACGATTCATGCTCCTCCATGCGTATAGAATCAAATTGACTCGTAAGCATTTGAAGCTTTTGTATTTTTACTAGACTTGTACCCTCATGTGTAACTCGTAGAGTATCCCAAATTTCTTTAGCCGTTTCACACGCTGAAACACGTGTAAACTCAGTTTGAGATAAGGCATTAAATAGCGCATTAATACCCTTACCATTGAAAGACGATAAATCAATTTCATCCTTCGACCACTTATTCCGTGGCTTAAGTATAGTCGCGTCTTCAACCACTTCGGTTGGATGTTTCCACCCGACTTCTATGGTTTGCCATACACGCTCATCAATTGCGATGAGGAAGGCTCTCATCCGGACTTTCCAATAGGCGTAATTGGTTCCATCAAAATATGGTGGCCTAAAGATGTTACCTCCTTCACCCATTAAGATAGATAAGGCCTAGATCCCTCTCTGATACCACTTGTAAGTTAGGGGGTAGCCCTAGGATCTATCTAGAGTATATCTATCACCTAGAGGGGGGTGAATAGGTGTAACAACAAAAACACAAATCTCAATGCTGTAAAATAATGCGGAAAAATAAACTCAGCACACAGAGATTTACGTGGGAAACTCCACTTTGGAGAAAAACCCACGGGACCAAACACGCGAAAAACAATCCACTAAGAATAAAAGATTACAAGGTGATTACCGACTCCACGGACTTAACCTCTCCTTTATCTTCTCTGGATCTCGCGCACACCACGGCAGTCCACGCCTCACGTTCGAATCCACGAACGCCACGCCTCACGTCTGAATCCACAGACGCCACGCCTCGAATCCACGAAGCCTTCACGATCCGAATCCACGAATCGCCTCGAATACGCCGAATCCACGACGCCTCGAACACGCCGAATCCACGACGCAAATTGGAACAGAAACTCAGGTTTACACTGGTGATTCCTTGCTTAGAATTTCATTAAGAACCAGAGGGAAAAGTTCTAAGCAAGACGGAGATCAATTCGACATGTGAAATAGAAATTAAAACTATCTCGAATTGATCTCGGAGGCTATTTTGAGGAAAAAGGTTTAGAACGAAAATCCTAGCCTCTAGGGTTTCTCTTGCACGAATTCTGAGTTTTTTCAAAGGTTAGAGAAAATCCCATAGGTTATTTATAGGTGTTGGAATCAAATAGACTCGGATTAAATCAAAACATACCAAATCTGGCACTGTATACCGGTATACGTAGGCAGATACCGGAATGCGATGACGGAAACAGTTTCTCACGCAGACGCATTCCGGTACAACAACTTCAGTACCGGTATACTACAAATCAGTACCGGTATACCTAATCAGATACCGGTATACAGTTTAAAAACCAATATTCTCACTTTCGGTTTTGAGGAACTTACAATTGTAT
This sequence comes from Puya raimondii, assembly GCA_016920855.1. Taxonomy (NCBI): domain Eukaryota; kingdom Viridiplantae; phylum Streptophyta; class Magnoliopsida; order Poales; family Bromeliaceae; genus Puya; species Puya raimondii. The sequence continues at coordinate 208,289,286 of JABWPP010000050.1, read as the reverse complement.
TCCGGATACACTGGCATACCGGTATCAGATTAGGCATACCGGTATGTGACTCCGGAAATTCAATAAACGAGTTTTAACAAAGAATCAAAAGTTCCTAAAAACATATTTAATCCGATTATAAACATACACATAATTCCAATACCATAATTAACTATGAATCACCATATAAACAATAAAACTTACCTTCACGTCGTGATTCAACATGTGAGTCGATGGTTGTCGATGCTTGAAGTCTCAGATTCTTCAACAAGTTCACGAAGCACTCGACCTTCAAGACTCCGACTCAATAACTCACGAAATATGCCAATACAAAATCCGTAACAAGTGCGTCGTACCGAACTTCTACAAATTGTGGAGATCCGGTGAGAAAGTAGCATGAGAGGCTACGTGAGCGGCTTCGGCCAAGTTTGAGGCTTGTGCGAAGTATTTTCGGCGCAAATGAGGCGCGAAAATGGACTTCGAAAAGTTAAAACTGCTGAACTTGTGAAGTCTGCAGTGGATTCCGGTATGAAGATGTCCATACCGGTACTGAAGTGATTAGTACCGGTATGGAGTATGGTATACCGGAATGCGATGGCAGAATCTGGAAATCCAGCTCTCGGGTTTTGCGGAATTCCTTGTGGTATACCTGAACAAACGCCCGTATACCGGTACGCCAACCCGGATACCGGAATACAGTTATGCAGAATGCTGATTTCGAGGGGTAAATAGGTAATTTCAGTGGGGGAGGCTTACATAAAGGGAAACCCTTCGCCTTTCTCCTCTGAAAACACACACACACACGCAGGGAGAGAGGGAGAGAGAGAAGCTCCTCTCTCTCACTTCTTCTTCTTCATCTTCTTCTCCTCCAAAGTTGGAGATCTTGGTGGAGATCAAGCTTGGGAAGCTTGGAGGAGTGGAGAATCGAGCTCGTGCATGCATGGTGGCTTGGTGAGCTCGCGGATCCGAGGTGAGTCCTTGGATTTGGTAGTTAGGGTTTCGGATTTGGGCTAAGAAATGAGATTTCGGAGACCCTTGGCTAATCTAAACTACAATTTGTAGAGATTAGCAAGAGATTTTGGATTTTGCCATGAGTTTTGGAAAACCCTAGGTTGAAAGAGGGATTTTCTTGTGGAGGTTTTAAAAATATTTTAACCCTTTAGAACCCTAGTTGGGGGTTAGTAGAACATGTGGGACAACTCGATTTTGAGTGATTCCAAGAGATGAGATCATTATGAGTTCGACTCAGATTAACGAATCCTTCATGTGTGTTAGGGCAAGGAGCTTGAAGACCAAGCTTGAGGCCAAGGAAAAGAGCCCGATTGCAAGTGTCTACAAGCAATCAGAAGAGTGTGAGGTGGGTTTGTGTTGACCGAAGTGATTAGGTCACTTCTATGTCGAAAGAGTAAAGTATATTTTATTTTACTTGATGCATGTAATGGTAGGTTAATTGGTAAGTGGTATATATGAATGTGTAGATCATATGATGTTAATACCATTAACTACCATAGATTGGAATTGTAGGCATGTGGAACACATAGATACGAATGGACATGTGTATGCCTAGGTGTGGACATAGCGGTGAGCTAGTTTTCTCTACATGCTAGAGAACTTGACATGTGGTTAAACAAGGGCTAGAGGCCATGTAAAGTTGGAAATCCTAGCTGTGGACAACTAGGGTAAGAAAGAACTATAATGTGCATGTTGGCATTAGATGTATATCAAAGTGATTTGAGCCATGGGCTCACCTTGCGTGTAAAAGAATCCAAGTATTTCATAATAATATATATACTTGAGAGGCGATGTATGTGATGGTACTTAACCTAGTGTTATTAAACATAGGTTGGAATGTGATGGTACTTAACCTAGTGTTATTGAACATAGGTTGGAACGTGTAATGAACCTAGTGTTATTGAACATAGGTTGGAACGTGTAATGAACCTAGTGTTATTGAACATAGGTTGGAATGTGTAATGAACCTAGTGTCATTGAACATAGGTTGGAATGTGTAATGAACCTAGTGTCATTGGACATAGGTTGGAAAATATAGTGGTAGGTTGACCACTTGGACACGAGAATATGAACCTAGAAGAGGTTGATAACATAGGGTAATGATGAACCCTTCAGATGTGGAAAGTGGATTCCGGAATCCCAGATCTGGCGACTTGTAGTCTTGGTATCAGCTGGTGGGTGTGACGATTTCGCCGCCAAGGGGCTGCATACCTGTGGCGTGTGCGACGGTTCGCCGCCCGATGATCGAAGCCATTGTTCGGCGAGTGCGACGATTCGCCGCCGGGTGACTGAAGCCATTGTTCGGCGAGTGCGACGAATCGCCGCCGGGTGACTGAGGCCATTGTTTGGCGTGAGCGACGATTTCACCGCCAAGTGGTAAAGTCATGTTGGGCGGTGGCCCAAGTATGTTTGACTCAGGTTTGACTAAAGTAAGTAAACCTTAGTTGGGTGGTGGCCCAAGGACGTTTGACTCAAGAGTGAGTCGGTGAAGGTTTGACTAAAATAAGTAAACCTTAGTTGGGCGGTGGCCCAAGGACGTTTGACTCAAGAGTGAGTCGGTGAAGGTTTGACTAAAGTAAGTAAACCTTAGTTGGGCGGTGGCCCAAGGACGTTTGACTCAAGAGTGAGTCGGTGAAGGTTTGACTAAAGTAAGTAAACCTTAGTTGGGCGGTGGCCCAAGGATGTTTGACTCAAGAGTGAGTCGGTGAAGGTTTGACTAAAGTAAGTAAACCTTAGGAGGGTGGTAACCCGTTAATGATTGACTCGAGAGTGAGTCATGTACGGCTTAGCTAAGGTAAGTGAACCTTAGGTGCATATTGATTATGAAATGGGTAGTGGAATAGCAGTGAAAAATATATTGCATGGATTTCATTATCGCATTTGTTGAAGCATAAGCATGTTTACTTTTTGCACATAGTAGAGTTATATGCTTACAAGTTATGTATATGTACTAACCCATGCTTATATGCTTCCTTTGGACCTGGTGGGTCGAGCTCCTCTCTTGGGTGGCCTTACCCACTGGGAACTATTTTATATAGTTCTCATCCCACTATTTTTCAGGTCCACACGTGAGCGGCGCGGCGGCACGAGGGAAGGGCGTAACTCAGTAGTTAGCGTCCTACCACTGTGACCAGAATAGATGTACCCTCTACTGCGTAGTTTAGGGGTATTCGAATAAATGGAAATGTAATAATAATTCGATTGTATTTGGAAAGAAAGAACAAAGACGAAAAATGTAATATGTGGTTGTATTGCGAATGCTTGTAATAGCATAGTAACTTATGATGCTTTCCTTATGCAATCTATGTATGAATTATGTTCCTGTTTGGAACCTCTTGAATTGTACTGGTTGTGACGCCTTGGACGTACAGGGGAAACTCTGTCCGTTCGGCGGATCTGGGTCATGCGCCCGCGCGGTTGTCCTTCCACCTACTTGGTGCTAAGGCTCGGCGGGGCGTGACAAGTAAACACATAGGAGGAAGTCCACTGAATCTGTCAAACATCAACCCACCTCAAGAGCTAATCCAACCACGGTGGGGAACAACTGTAACCTCAGATCCAACCCTCCAAGATATACCGAACTCGAGCAGTACTCCGATCTGAATATACCTCCAAAAGACTGCTAACTCCAACAGAATAACAGCTCAGAACCAGATCAGAACAACATAGTAGAGGAGAACAAGCTAGATCACAACTAATGCCAACACATGGCCCTACTCTAGCTTTCTCTCTCTAGAAAATGGATTTCACGAAGTGGGAAATGCACTCAAGCAACCAGGGGCTCACCTATTTATAGGCTCCCAAAAACATCACATTCGGGCGCCCGAATCCCACTTCCGGGCGTCCGAAAATCCAAAACGCCAGGTGTCAGCTGGCGGTCAAGCGGTCGGCGGTGGTCGGCAGGCGGTTGGGCGGTGTGTCTCCGACGGTCGACATGTGTCCAACAACACGACACGTGGCTCTCCACGTCACAAGCCCAATCCGGATCCTCAATCCGGGCGTCCGAATCCTGCATCCAGATCCAAATCTCGTCAGCCACTTCCGGACCATCCAAAATGTCCACTGGCTCCGGAACATTCGGGCGTCCACTTTCCAAGTTCCGAGCGCCCGAAATGTCTCAAGCCCAGAAACCCCTCAAAATGCTAAGTATTACACACTGACCACTCGGGCAGGGACATCTAGGTGTACTACTTGTCCAGCATGTCGAGGTTGTACATGATCGGGTAGGGACTACCGAAGAGTGTGTCGTAAACCAGCTCGAAGTGACTCAACGGCTATATAGGCCACAATGTTGCCACGGAGAGGAACACACTAACCACTCAGGCAGGGACATCTGGGTGTACCACTTGTGCCAGTATGTTGAGGTTGAACATGATCGGATAGGGACTACCGAATAGTGTGCCATAGACCAGCTCGAAGTGACTCAACGGCTATATGGGCCGCAATGTTGCCACGAAGAAGAACACACTGACCACTTGGGCAGGGACATCTCGGTGTACCACTTGTGCCAGCATGCTATATCAATCCTATGGTAATGGGGTGAAGGTGCCGTCACCGCAATCCATCTGGGGACGCAGGTAGCGATTGGGTGAGACCCGATGTATAAAAATTTAGATGTCGTCACTGCTATCCATCTCGGGATGCAGGTAGCGATCGGGTAAGACCCGATGTATAAAAATATAGATGCTGTCACTGCTATCCATCTGGGAATGCAGGTGGCAATTGTGCGGAACCCGATGTATGGAGGAGTTAATGTCGTCACTGCTATCTATCTGGGGATGCAGGTGGCGATCGGGTGAAACCCGATGTATAGAGGTATAGGCGCCATCTCTGTTATCCATCGAATACCATGATTGCATCCCTTTGATACAAAGCTCTACTGCTTGAGTGGGTTTCAACTTATCAGGATATAGGATGATCATGTTTTCCCATCTAGCAACATAATCTTCAACCCTTTCGTCCCTCCCTTGCTTTAGTTTTGCAAGCTCGCCGAGAGAGACGTCTCTTCTGACTGAAACAAAATGTGCCTTGAAAAGAGCTTTCATCATATCCCAATTAAGAACATATCCTGGGGCCAGCTTACTATACCAATGAAAAGCAGCTCCTGTTAATAAAAGCGAGAATTGCCAAAGAAGCAATGATGGGTTTGTAGCAACATCCCCACATGCCGCCTCAAAATGAATAAGATGTTCTCGTATATCACCGGTTCCATCATACATTTGAAACCTTGGACAATTATAGTTAGGAGGATACGGGACATGATCGTGCCATGCTGGATATGGCTTGTCACCTTCTTTCAATAATGGTTTTTTATCTTGATACAATTGTTTATCTTTAGACGTGACAATGTTATCTAATAGTTGCTGAAGAGCCAAAGGGGTCATTGATGATATAGGTATCTCGTGAGAAGTTGTTGGTTCATTAACTGTAAGATTCTGCTGACACGGAGAGTCTTGAAGCTCCGTATTTTGAGGATTTGCATCAGCAGCTTGTCCGGTAGACTGTGACCGTCGAGCAAATTGATGACAAGTTTGTTGTTGTTGTTGTTGTTGTTGTTGCATAAGTGTATTCATGGCATCCATCAAAGTGCTCATCTGAGTAGCCATCTGGTTAATTCGATTATCCCTCTCTTCAATGCGGCGCATCAACTCTTCGATGGTGACTTGATCTGCCATGTTTGTTGTAAAGTGAGGACTTACTTAATGATGTGGAGATTCTGATGGCGTAGCGGAAGGAGTAATGGCTTCTTCATCTCCCGCGTCTTCCGCTTCCTTATCTTCCAAATTGATAGGTAAATGAAGCATTAAGTCTTGATCTTTACTAGATTCATTAGCTGCCACGGAACTCACCGCAGTCGATTTCAATCTTGTGTTGGCTCCAGCTCTTTGAGCCAGCTGTTGAAGTCCAGATAGATCTTTCGGAAGGGCTTGATAATTTTTATTGCTAGGTCGACTTGGATAAGGATTCTCCTCCTCACCTTGCCCCATGTTAGGACCTGTTCCTACCATCATACATGAAAATGTCAGTGGAATTGTCTTACCTTGATGAAGCATGGCTTTTTGTGCGAGCTTTGATCCTTCATTCGACAGTTCTGATTCTACATTAGAGTATATTCTTCGCACATTGTGTTTGTCTCTTACAGCAAAATATAGAAAAGAGGTGTCCTTCTTGATGGCAGGCGAAATCCGTGCCAAAAATATTCCTTTCTTTTCTGTTGCAAGTTTAATCTCTCCATATTTCGTAAATAATTCATGTAGTACCTGACGACGACGAAGGCGATCTCTTGTCCGTCAGATGTTCAGGTTTTGCGATCAGGTGCACCCCGAAAATGAAGAGGTGCAAGACTTAGCAGGCAGTCCTTAAGGTATATTATAACGAGAAGATTGCACATCTTCTATAAAGACAGCAAAAGGATTTGAAATGGGCAAAACAGGATCCTGCCCCCAGTCTTGCTTTATAGATGTCACCGAGAAAGCCTCGGGAAATGCAAATTCACAAATAATATTTTCTGGACCATAACGTGCAGCAGTTCAAAATAATTAATGTTTCATTTCGCTAAATGTAGGAGCAATTATGGTAAGAGGCATCTTTTTTTATTTTGGAGTTGAGATAGATGGATTAAACATTGGATGAACAATTCCTGCCCCCAGCTTGCTTATTGATGTTTTACGAGGGACTGGATGAGGAATTGATGTAACAATCTTCTTTAAAGGAAGTTGCATCCTTAAAGCTGCTTTGCCCATAGCAGCTTTCGCTCTGCATCTGCTTCGCTTCTCGCGCTTCGCCATGCGCTTGAAGTGAATCATAGGATTTTTCGTGAAATGGGCTACAGTGGTTGAGCCCCAGGTGATGATGACAGTTGGGGGGAATGCCCCAAATTGCAGAAATTGGTAAAAAGACAGAGTTGGCACCCAGTCGCCGACTTGCAGATTGTTAGCCATAGCTGACATTTATTAAAAAAAAAACGTTGTCAGTATTTGAAAATAGATGAGGGTATTAAATCAAATGACCAGCAAAGATGGGAGGAGAAACATTCCCTAGTGGAGTCGCTATTTGTTTTCCCGAAAAATAATGAACGAACGGGAAAAATTTAAATAAATAAAAAGAAGCATGCAAAGTAAAGTGAGCGTGGGAGTTTATTAGGGGTGCAACTTTTTTATCCTTCTTTTTTTATTTTGTATTTTTTTTTGGACTATATATTCTTTAACAACGAGAAAAGAAATATATAGTACAATAGATAATAATCATCAGAGATAAAAAGGTTCATGCTTCCCGGGTACCCGTAGGTACCCGGTTAATTACGCCCTCTGGTCACATTCGGCCCACCTCCGATTAAGCTGGTCATAATCAAAATACCCTCTTTTAAATGATAAATTTTTTTTTGTTAGATAATAATAATAATAATAATAGATGCTATCTAGGTTTTTATCATATATAGTTACTTAACGTACATTTAATATATATATATAGGCTAAATTACAGAAAACCACCCTGTCAAAACTCGATTTTTCACTTTTCCCCCCTGTCATTTAAAAACCTACATTTTGCCCCCCTAAAAAATGAAAAATATGCACTTTGCCTCCGCCGTCAGTGTTCCGTTAGGGCTCCGTTTATATTTTATTATTATATTTTTTAATACCCGAAATACCCTTGAAACCCTCTCTCCCAAATGCCCCTTCTCCCTTCTCACCGACGCCGCTCGCCGCATTGCTTCGCCCTCCTTTGCCGCCTCACCGTCGCCCACCGCCCGTCTGATCCCACGCACGCCCTCGCTCTTCTCCGCCGCCTCGCGCTCACTTTTGCCCTCCACACCCGCCCCAATTTACTCCCTACCGTCGTTAAAATAGATGGATGACAATGATACAGGAGAAGCGAGGAAGCAGCTGGAGGAAATGGAATCGGATTTGGGGTTGAGGGAGGCGCAAATAATGGAGGAAAAAAGCTGCAGGGTTGCAGGATTGGGAAGAAGATGAACAGGGCGGAGGGGCATTTTGGTTATTTTGCCATCAAAGTTAACCCCGCACCCCCCTGTGTACATTTTTCATTTTTTAGGGGGACAAAATGTAGGTTTTTAAATGACAGGGGGGGGAAAGTAAAAAATCGGGTTATGACAGGGAGGTTTTCTGTAATTTAGCCATATATATATATATATATATATATATATATATATATATATATATATATATATTAAATGTGAGGACTATAATAAGGATAGCAGAATTAATCTATGGTACCATGATAATACTCAAAGAGGATTTTTTTTTTTTAACTTGAGCCATTTTTAATATAGTGCAAATTATTATGAGGATTTAGCAATTTTTGATTTAGAAGAACGACAAGTAAATGTGTACATAAAATGGTCTCCAACTCTCAACCAATTACCTCCTTTTTTAAACAAACAGATAAGTAAGGCTTACATAAGAGATTTCGAATTTTCGATAGAATCATTTTTAAAGAAGAGATTTATATAAGAAAATGAGCAAGAAGCATATCAATTTTTTTTTTTTACTTTCTTGTTTTGTATTTTTTCTTTTTTTTTTGATCCTGCAAATAAGTCTTTCCTTTTTTTTTTTACAAAATATGATAGTTTATTACCCAAGGGATATTATGGGTTACATACTAGCATAAGCAAATAAAAAAGAAAAGGACTACTCCACCCCTTTAATTTCTTCCTTGCTTCTGGCGCAATGGGTTGTCAACTTCAACCTTGGCTTCAGCGACGACAGAGCTTGGGCAGCAACCACGGCAGACGCGGCGGCAGCGACATCGGCGATAGAGATGGCGGACCCCGGCTTGGGCGAGTACAGGCAGGCGGCGGCGGCGTTGGGTTGGCAGGCACGATGCCGGCGGCGACAATGGTGGCGTCGGCGGACGTGGTGGGCGCAGCGGACGCGGTGGCGATCGCGGACGCGATGGACGCGGTGGCAGCGGCAACGGCGACGGCTGCTTCTCCATATATATATATATATATATATATATATATATATATATATATATATAGTCCGGCTACTATACTATCGATAGTACCAAGCTCGTAGATCTACCCTTTGATCATTTTTACCCGTTAGATTATACTATTCAACCAACTACCCACTCAACCCTAAGGGGGTGTTTGGTTCGGGGTTAGGGGGGGGAATAAGGGGGTTATCCCCCCCCTATCCCCAAACACTTTTTTGGGGGGGTGGGGTTAACAAACCCCACCCCTTTTGAGTTATCCCGGATAACTCAAAAGGGGTGGGGTTTGTTAACCCCACCCCCCCCCCATGGAATTGGGGTGGGATTACTTAATCCCACCCCAATTTAATTTTTAAATTATATTTTATAATTTAAATTTTAAATATTAAATTTAATTTTTAAGTTTAAATTTATATTTTAAATTTTAAATATTAATTTTTTAAATTTAAAAATTTGTATTCTTAAAATTAATATTTTTTAAATTTTAAATTTTAAATTTTAAATTTAAATTTTTAAATATTATTTTTAAATTTTAAATTTTAAATTTAAATTTTAAAATATTATTTTTAATTTTTTAAATTTTAAAATTGATATTTGATATTTTAAATTTAAATTTAATCTTAAATTTAAAATTTAGAACTTCAAATTTTTAAATTTGAGATTTTAAAATTTAAAATTTATTATAAATTTTTGAATTTTTAAAGTAATATATTTAAACTTAAAATTTTAAATATAAATTTTAAAAATTTAAATTCAAATATATTGAGCAATATTATTATTTTCTATTTATAACTACTTATTATTGTTCTTATTCCACCTTAACGAACCAAACGCTATTTTTCTTATTCCCGGGAATAACCCAATTTTCATCCAAACGTAAAATTCGTCTAACCCCGGCTTATCCCTGCACTTAATCCTATCCCTGGAATAGACAATTCTTACTTAACCCCGAACCAAACGAAGCCTAAGGAACCAGTATCATCCTAACCGCACATCTTTTCATCTGACGGCCGAAAACTCGATAACACCAAGCGCGTGGTGTATACATATATATATATATATATATATATATATATATATATATATATATATATATATATATATATATATATATATATATATATATATATATATATATTTATAATCCTCTTTTTTTCTTTTTTTAAAATCCTCCTCTTCTTCTACACTCTTTTGTTTTTTGTTTTTGTTTTTTTCTCTTTTTTTTTTTTAACTTCTTCATCACAATGCCATGATGTAGCATAGACGAAACCTCCCCTCACGCTGTCCGCGGGTGTGGGTGTCCGTCTTCCTCGTGCGATCCGCGGATTCCCCCCCTTCGGCTCCCTCTTTGGACGAGCTTAAAGAGAAAGAGAGAGAGCAACAAAGAGAGAGAAAGAGAGAAGCAGATTTTCCCTCTTCGATTCTCTCTCTCTCTTTTTTCTTATTCCTTTTTTCTTTTTTTTATTCATTCATTTTTTTTATTTTTTTTGGGTAGTTTGGGTTTGGGTCAAAACTGGTTTAAGTTGGGCCTCTTTGTGCAATTTCAGGCAGGCCCAACGGTACTACCTATACTCATCAGGAATCACGAACATATCGCCAAGCTGCTACCATTCCTAAGTGGCAAGATGCTATATCTGAAGAACTTAGTTGCTCGCGGCTTTACTCAAGAGCATGGCATCGATTACGAGAGACATTTGCTCCAATTACTAAAATGACATCTGTTCGCGTACTTATAGCTATTGCCGCCTCTCGTTGATGGCCGTTATATCAGCTTGATGTTAAAAATGCCTTATTATATAGTGATTTTCACGAAGAAGTTTACATGCAACCACCTCCTGGGCTAAATCATCCATCTGTCCATGTATACTTCCTTCGCAAAGCATTGTATGATCTTAAACTAGCTCCTCGTGCTTGGTTTGAGAAGTTCTCGGCTGTCGTTATTTCTGTCGATTTTCATTAGAGTGAGAATGACCATACATTATTCATTCACTCTTCTGCTCGTGGTATTATTGTTTTACTTCTCTATGTTGATGATATGATTATCACTAGTGATGATCCCGATTTCATATAATTTATCAAGTCTTACTTTCAACGTCGATTTGAGATGAAAAATCTCGGGTTCCTCCATTATTTTGTAGGTATTGAAGTAGCCTACGGTTCTAAAGGCTATTTGCTATCTCAACGAAAGTACACGGCTGATCTCATCTCTCGTGCTAGTATTACTGACAATGACATACTCCTCTGCAGCTTCATCAGAAACTAACTCCTACTATGGGTGAGCTGCTTCCAAATCCCACACGCTATTTGGAGTTAGTTGGAGCTCTCGTTTATCTCACTATCTCTCGTCCAGATATTGCCTACGATGTCCATATAGTAAGCTAGTTTGTTCAAGAACCAACTTCTGTCCACTATGCTATTGTTTCTTTCTACCTCGAAACTTGCACTTCGAGCTTATTCTGACGCTGATTGGGCTGGGGACCATACTGATCGCCGATCTACCACCGGTTATTGCATTTTTCTTGGTGATTCCCTTATTTCCTAGCAGCTAAGAAACAAAATATTGTCTCCAAATCTAGTGCTGAAGATGAGTATCGTGCTATGTCTACTGCAGCTTCTGAGATTGTTTGGCTTCGTTGTCTTCTTGGTGATGTTGGCATTGCTTGCTCTACTCCGACACCTCTATATTGTAACAATCAAAGTGCAATCAAGATTGCTAATAATCCGGAATTTCATGAACGCACTAAACACATTGAAATTGATTGTCACTTTATTCGACATCATTATCTTAATGGCACACTTGCCTTACCATTTATATATTCTCGTCTCTAGCTTGCTGACTTTTTCACAAAGTCTCACACTATGCAACGACATTAATTTTTTTATCCAAACTCTCGGTGTTTAATCCACCTTGAGTTTGCAGGGAGGTGTTACCATATATATATTATACACCATGTATATATTATATATGAGTTGAGCTCTGTTTCTCCTGGACCGTTGACCGGGTCCAAACCTTCTCGATATGTGTGCGAAAAGGTAAAACAGCTTCCTAAAATGACTCTCGAAGTGTGCGCCTTAGACTATATCAAACGATTCGGCTGACGAGGGATCGTATCAGCCGAGTTCAAATAACACACGAAGTATTGGGTCGGCTGATGAGCCGAGCGAATATGCACACAAGAAAATTTGTGTTGGCAGATGAGCCGAAAGAAAATTCTATATATATAAATGTGGAAACGGACTGTTTACAAGAAAATAAATCTATTCTAATCTACTCCTAGAAAAGGCAGTAAATGCTGGAAAAGAATATTACAAGTAGGCTACTCCTAGAAAGCAAAAGAAATAACGCAGGAATTGAAAAATGGTCTTCTTGTTTCTCAAGGAAAAAAAAGACCTCCTTCTCAGGCGTTTCCTCTTTATTTATAACATCCGCCTAAGGTCTTCAGTTATTTCCATGATCGGCCATTTTCTCTTTTCTTGGATCACTCCTGGCCGACCTTAACTGCAAGCAGTTTCAACAACCGCCTTTTGGTTTCTGGTGCGTGTTTCCAACACCCGGTTTACCATTCTCTTGTGATTTCTCTGTGCGCCGGTCTCATATGGTAACACAATTTTCGAGGCGTCAATAATTACCCCCTCGGCAGCTTCCGAACGATTGTTCGGTACGTGACGTATGGACTCAAAACCAGATTTCGGGATTACAAGAAGGACTACACCCTTTCAATCTCAGCCGTCTTTTCATCTTCTGACGGCTGTAATTCTCCTGATATTCTCTGTCTTATTTGCGGAATTAATTAGGTCATTTATAGCGTCGTTCTTTCACCATCATGAATTTAAATTTTCGAAAAGATCTCCTGACGGCTCGCATCCCTTCTTTCTTCCTTTTCCGCGGCGACCCAACTTCTCTTCTTCTTTCTGCCTAGGGCTTCTTCATCCATCTTCTCTTCATCCGAGTAAATCCCCTTTGTTATTCCTTTCTTCCTTACTCCAAATGGCTCCCGTTCCGCCGCTTCCTTCATCTCCATCTATCGATTATAATCTTCTTCGAACATTCGTCAAAACTGACCCCTCTCAACTTGTTCTTGGCCCTTTTTTACCCAACTCTTGGGGATTTTCCTTTCTCGACTGAGGGCCTTCCATTCTTGGCGAAGACCATCGACTTGTCTTCCTGGACTACTTCTACATCCGTTGGAAGAAGTCTCCGAACTTGGCCAAGCATTTCTGATGCTTACATTGCCTGGTTAGATCGAGTCCAATCATCTTATTCTAATTTATGGCGTGAAGTTGGGATATATGAAGCTATCCAGCTTTCCAGAACTCCACCCATCGCCGACCATTTGCTTTTGGCATCGGCTCTGTGTTTTTGGTCTACTACCTCCAACACTTTTTTCTTCAGAGGATGACCTTTCACTCCTACTCTTCTTGACGTGGCGGCGATAGTCGGCCTTCGTCCTCATGGCGTTACTCTTTCGATGGCTTATTGTCCCGACGGCGTCGACGACTTTGAGGTCCATCTTGATCCTAAAGCGGACCTGGCGTATACTAAATTTATTCGCCGTTTCACAGGTCAAGCTCCTGGTCCTGTCACCCGCAAGGAACACACAGCTTTTCTTCTGTATTGGCTTTGCCATAACCTCTTTTGCACCCGTTCTCAGAAAATCAACTGTGATTTTCTCCCAATTGCCGTTGCTTTAGCCAACGGCGAAAAATTAGCACTCGGTACTTATTTTCTTATTTTTGTATACCGAGAGATCATTGAATCGATTAAACCCCTCCCGTCCGATGAAGAAGTTCTCATTAGCTCAGGATGCGAAGTTTTATGGTTTTTACAAATGTGTCTTCAAATCTATTTCCCTTATTTCTGCCGAACTCCCTTGGATTTGTATTCGGCTCCTTCTTTCGACACATATGGTTTAGCACTCGGCTGTCCAGAGCCCTTTACTTCAGGCCAGTCGATTGATTTCTCTGCATATTTCTCAGTCTTTTATGAAAAGGAGAAAAGTATCTCCATCCACTAGTCCATCTTTGGAGAACGTATTACTGGGCCATCCTGGCTCCTTACTCAGTTCGAGTCTATCCAAGATCAACTGGCTTCTTCTCGTGCTAGCGAATACTCCGAAGTTTAGTATTCTTTTCTGGCTCCCAGAGATTTACATATCGGCTTGAAGATCAGATCCAAACTGACGCCTAGCACCGAGATGTATTCTCCTCACTTTGTTGCCCGGCAATTTGGCTTCGTTCAAGCCCTCCATATTCCAGCAAATTTTTTTACCAACAACACTGCTCGCGGACGTCCTCCGACGAAGAGTGCCGCTGAAGTTGATAGAATCTCGGCCCTCGGTAACCGGCTTCGTCGATATTTTAAGCTGGTTAGCTTTCGGCCGAATCATTCGGGAGTTACGGATTTTCGCTACGGAAGAGCTTGGACAGCTTTTTATGAGAAATTTTTTTTTCCATGATGCAGCCCATTCTTCGGCGAATTATTCATACTGAAGGTGCGTTGTCTTATATTCGCTATCGATCCTCGTTCTTCCTTGTGCTTAATTGGCTTATTCTTCTTTTGTAATTCTTTTATGTAGGCAAAGCATCTTCACCCGGTCAAGGACGGGAACCTTCAGGAAGCAATTCGGATGAAAGACCTGAGGCCTCGCCTCATCCTTCTATGGTGCGTTTCGATTTACCATCATACATTTCTTCCTGTTGAAATAATTCTTTTTGGCTAATTATTAATCTTTCATATCAGCCGATTCCAACTTCTACCTCATCGGCCCAACATTCTGAGAAAATGTCGATTAGTTCTGACCAACCGACCGATCCGCCGCAGCGTAAGCGGCGTAAGACTGTAGCAATTAGGATTCGTACTCCTATGCCTACTGAAGATACATTCTCGGCCGGACTCCCGCCGGTTGATAATGCAGACGAGGGTATGGAGTCCACTTCTAAATAATCAGACGATCCAACTCGGATCGAGGTAATTCCTCAGCCTATACTGATAGATTCTTCGCCTTCTCATTCTTCAGTTAGGTCACCCCCATTATCTCCTTCGGTTGAGCAGCCGCCCTCCAAAGGTAAATTGTTCACCCGTCTTACTTCCTCACTGGGGAAAGAAATTCTGATGCTGAAAGGCAGGCTAGACGAGACACTCATCTTGATAAAAAACGAGAAGAAGAAAGAAAACAAGCATGTAAAGATGAAGAAGGGAAGAAAAGAGAAAATGATCGAAAGAAAATTGCAAAAGGAGAAAGTAAAAGGAGAGAAGAAGAAACAAAACAGAAAAGAGAGGGAAAGAAAAAACAAAGTGAAGGAGGACGAGAGAAAGAAAGAGAAGAAGAAGAGGAGAAAAAGAAAGAGGAAGAAGAAGGAAGAAGAACAAGAAGAAGGACAAACAGAAAAATTTTCTCCATCTCGATCGCCAATTCCTCAGAACGATGTTTTGCTGAAGCTTTATCCACTCATCTTTCGGCCCTCCTGGTTCGGCAACAAGCACTCTTTTCAGAACAAGGTGTTCTAGATACTCACTTTTCTAAAGTCGGTCTGCTGAAAACAAAGGCTACTGACGTGGCTGCCCCCTTGACCAACTTTAGTAAACAGGATCAAGCCTTACAAGATCAAGAATTGGCTCTTCAACAACGTATTGCTTCTCTAAAAGAAGAACTTGCTGAAGCCGAGAAAGCATTGGCTTGGGCGCATGACGACCGAACTTCTCTTCACTCGCAATACCAGTCTAAGCAAGATGAAGGAGTGTTCATCCGCGAGCAACTCTCTCAACTCTACAAACTCCATCCCTTGATGCAACGAAGAAGACATGCCGCTGATCTTGCTCAGTCCAACTTGGTGGCCGAGTGGGAACAATTCAAGAATTTTCTTTCTTAATCTTCTAATAGCTGTCTGTAATATATATACTTTCTGGAAATACTTATAGTTTTTTATTTTCTTTATCTCTCTGATCATTCATTATTATCCCACATGGATGGATAATATTTCTTTCAGTATTTCCCATTAATCGGCTTTTCATTTATCACTCCTTCTAATGTTTTCAAAAAATATGCATTGCCTCTTGTTACTTTATGTATCTGAAATGGCCCTTCCCAATTTGGGGACCATTTTCCATATACTCGGTCTTTTCGACCGATAGGCAATACCAACTTTACCACCAACTCTCCCACAGAGAAACTTTTTGCCTTAACTTTTTTATTATAAGCTTGTCTTACTCGACTCTGGTGAGCTTGCATGTGATCAAACGCTAACAGCCGAGTTTCATTTACTTCGTCTAATTTTTCATGCATTAAGACCTTATATTCCTCGGCCAATAGATCTTTTTGCCTCTCGACCCTTAAAGAGGAAACTATTATCTCTGCTAGTATTACGGCCTCGTGGCCGTAAACCAATTTGAACGGAGTGACTACTGTAGCGGTCTTTACAGAGGTTCGACACGCCCATAAAACTTCAGAAAGTTTTTCATTCCATTTCCTTGGATGCTTTCCTATATGCCTGTGACGCCCCGGACTTCCCAGGGGGTCACCCATCCTAGGACTACTCCCGTCTTAGCACGCTCAACTCTCTCAACCTCTTGGGCCTAGCCACCACCCAAAATGCTTAAGCCGGGTTGAGAGGTTAGTCCTATTATATCTTTTATATAGGACTACTTGGGGTGTCACAATCTCCCCCCCTTTAAGCCCTGACGTCCACGTCAGGCTCCGACTCACAAGTACCAGGCGGTGTGAGACTCATCTCGCTAGCCTAAACCGGGGGAGCCACGCTCTACCCATAAACCCTGGGGAGCCATGCTCTACCCATAACTACACCTGGCTCAGCCGAGACTCATCTCACACTTCCGGCTGGTAATTGGCTCTGATACCAACTGTGACGCCCCGAACTTCCCAGGGGGTCACCCATCCTAGGACTACTCCCGTCCTAGCATGCTCAACTCTCTCAACCTCTTAGGCCTAGCCACCACCCAAAATGCTTAAGCCGGGTTGAGAGTTTAGCCCTATTATATCTCATATATAGGACTAATCTGGGGTCTCACAATCTCCCCCCTTTAAGCCCTGACGTCCTCGTCAGGCTTAGACACACAAGTACCAGGCGATGTGAGACTCGTCTCGCTAGCCTAAACTAACTTTGAGCCGCGCTCCACCCACAACAATCAACAGCACGAGGGCCTCGCTCTCCCCGCTATACACCTAGCTCAGCCGAGACTCATCTCACACTTTCGGCTGGTAATTGGCTCTGATACCAACTGTGACGCCTCGGACTTCCCAGGGGGTCACCCATCCTAGGACTACTCCCGTCCTAGCACGCTCAACTCTCTCAACCTCTTGGGCCTAGCCACCACCCAAAATGCGTTAGCAGTAAGAGTCGAACCGACCGGAGAGAGATTGCTTCCATCACATCAACCGAAGCCAATCCATCTCCGTTAACGAATGCTCCTACTCCTAGCCAAAAGATTTGAATCGGATTGGTCTTATCTTAAACCAGCTCCACCTGCCACAAGAAGTTGTCTAACTCCTTAAGGCGATAAAGCCCGGGAGAAGAAGCTGCAAAATAAAAATAAGAAAAAGAGGGCAATTAGTGGAGTATGCCTCCAAAAAAATAAATCAAAGAATTGAGAGGCCTCATCGGACGGTTGCAATTAATACTACGTATGAATTGCCCCGATCCATCACCAGAGTCAATTCGTACACAAAATTTATAGTATAAAAGGTGTCGCTTCAGACACCCCCCTCCCTTAATGAAAAGCCCCCATTCGAGTCTAATCTCCTGCTTAGGAAGAAGGAGCTATACTTTCTTATCTCCTGGAGTTTCAGTGACAAACTTTTCTCGCTAAGGCGGAATCAAAAAGAGAATTGGATCTATATTTTATGTGAAAGATCTGACAATGGAGGTTTTTTCTGTTCGTCAGACAGGACTTTCAAAAACAAAATGGAATCAGGCCCCTTACACTCCAAAGCTGAATGGAGTCGCAGAGCGAAATTCCATCAGACAGACGAGCAACCTGGCACTGTGTTGAACATCTAGAGCCGGACCGGAATGGCAATCACTAATGGCTAATTCTCTCCTAATAGGGCCTGTGGCATTGTTGATTAGGATCTGGATCTCTTGGGCCTCGGTGAGTCGGACCCAGTCATTTGTGAAACAGAGGAAAGTAGTTGCTTCAATGGAACTAGCTGCTGTCAATGGTCTTAGCAGGAATAAAAGAAGTAAACACAATCCCAATAGCAGGAGAAGCAGAGGAAGGTTGACTTAGTGTCCGACTAGGCGAGGGCATTTCCATCGCAAAGGATTCAATCCAGCCACAGGTTCCCCTACGGCTACCTTGTTACGACTTCACCCCAGTCGAAGACCCCACCGTGGTATGCGCCAATAAGACCACCAAAGGCCTTTGTGGGGGTAGGAGCGTGAGAATGAGAAGAGGTTTTTCCTGTTCCCAGTGGCAAAACTGTTGCACGCCCTTGAGTATCAAATTGGCACTCCAAGGGAAGATCAAGGGATAAGCACTCACTATAATCGGGGTGAAGCTTGCTTATAGGATGAAAGGGTAGAAGCAGGACGAGAGGAAGGACTCTGACTCTGAGGAGCTTACGGTTGTGTTCTTAACGAATTTTTGTGAAACTCGTTTAGGCGAATCGATCAATAGAAGGGTTTATACACCTACCTTGGATTTTGTAAGTGTTGATTGTATTCCTGGAAAAGCGAAACTGAAAGAGTGACTTCCGGCGGTCTGACGATTGATTGCATTTGGTTCAATTTCTCTTGCTTGAGAGGTATCAACTAATATATACTGATGATGTGCTCATTTTTGCACATCCCTTTGTTATTTTGTCTTTAATCACGAGAGAACCCATGAGCCTCAAACCGAGCTACAGCCGAATGTCCTCAGATGTGAAATCACAGGCTTTCTGCCTGTCCATGCTTCTTTTGGTCTTATGCCATTCAACTTTATTTGTTTGCCATATCTTCGCTAGGTGTTTATGGAATTATTATAGCAGGTCGGTCTAGTAAGATGGGGGGCGGACAATGCATATTATCATATAGAAAGAAGCGAAGGTGACACCCCAGGTAGTCCTATATAAAATATATAATAGGGCTAACCTCTCAACCAGGCTTAAGCATTTTGGGTGATGGCTAGGCCCAAGAGGTTGAGAGAGTTGAGCGTGCTAGGACGGGAGTAGTCCTAGGATGGGTGACCCCCTGGGAAGTTCGGGGCGTCACAGTTGGTATCAGAGCCAATTACCAGCCGAAAATGTGAGATGAGTCTCGGCTGAGCCAGGTTTAGCTATGGGTAGAGCATGGCTCCCCAGGGTTTATGGGTAGAGCGCGGCTCCCCCGGTTTAGGCTAGCGAGATGAGTCTCACACCGCCTGGTACTTGTGAGTTGGAGCCTGACGTGGACGTTAGAGCTTAAAGGGGGGAAGATTGTGACACCCCAGGTAGTCCTATATAAAAGATATAATAGGGCTAACCTCTCAACCCGACTTAAGCATTTTGGGTGGTGGCTAGGCCCAAGAGGTTGAGAGAGTTGAGCGTGCTAGGACGGGAGTAGTCCTAGGATGGGTGACCCCCTGGGAAGTCCGGGGCGTCACAGTCCCCCGGCTAAAGCATTTTTGGTGGTGGCTAGGCCCAAGAGGTTGAGAGAGTTGAGCGTGCTAGGACGGGAGTAGTCTTAGGATGGGTGACCCCCTGGGAAGTCCGGGGCGTCACAATCTCCCCCCTTTAAGCCCTGACGTCCACGTCAGGCTCCGACTCACAAGTACCAGGCGGTGTGAGACTCATCTCGCTAGCCTAAACCGGGGGAGCCACGCTCTACCCATAAACCCTGGGGAGCCATGCTCTATCCATAACTACACCTGGCTCAGCCGAGACTCATCTCACACTTCCGGCTGGTAATTGGCTCTGATACCAACTGTGACGCCCCGAACTTCCCAGGGGGTCACCCATCCTAGGACTACTCCCGTCCTAGCACGCTCAACTCTCTCAACCTCTTGGGCCTAGCCACCATCCAAAATTCTATATTATATCTTTTATATAGGACTACTTGGGGTGTCACAATGTTGCCTCATTAAATTTATAATAACTTTGTTTATTGCATCGGCCTGTCCATTGGCCTGAGCATAATAAGGAGAAGAATGAAGTAATTTTATTTTTCTTGACTCTATGTATCGTGAAAATTGCCCCCAGTGAACATAGTCCCTTAATCGGTTGTAATAGTTTCGGGAATCCCGAAACGATGAATTATAGAATCTTCTACAAAATTTATGATGTCTTTCTGAGTGGCTAATCTAGTTGGTTTCGCTTCTACCCATTTGGTAAAATAGTCCACAGCCACTATTAAGAACTTATGCCCAACCGAAGAGTTCGACTGAATTTCTCCAATTAAGTCCATGGCCCATCCTCGAAAAGGCCAAGGTTTAATGATTGCATGCATCTCGGACGCAGGAACCCTTTGTATGGAGCTATGAAACTGACACTCTTGACATCCTCTAGCATATTTTATGCAATTTTCATGCATAGTTGGCCAATAATATCCTAAGTGTCGGATTGTCCATCTTAGCTTTTTTTCGGCTAAATGTGCTCCGCACAGACCTTCATGAGCTTCGCCCATGACTAACAAGGCTTTCTCGGGTCCCAAACATTTCAATAGCACTTCCTCGGCTGTCCTCTTATAGAGTTACCCATTTAATAAACAATAGCCGAGTGCCCTCTTCCGTAACTGGTAACCAACTTGCACATTAGGATTATCAAGAAACTCCAGTAAGGGTTTCCTCCAATCCTCTTGTACTTCAAGTGGCGCGATTATTGGCTCTCTTACAAAAACCGATGGTAACAATCTTTTTTCTATTTTGACTTGATCCCTTTTCGGCTCCCTATATCCTAAGGCCGATTGGGCTAGGTCGTTGGCTCTTTTATTCTCTTCTCTTGCTACATATTCGAACTCTACTTCCCCAAAACGACTTAGGAGTTCGATTGTATGATTCAAATAGTTTTGTAAGCTTCAATTCTCACATCGGTATTCTCCATTCACCTATTTTATCACTAACTGCGAATCGCCGATGGCTTTCACGAATCGAGCCCCTAACTCTTGTAAGATTTCGAGGCCAATTATCAATGCCTCATATTCGGCTTGATTGTTAGAACAGCCGAAATCCAACTCGAAAGCAAATTGATGACTGTATCCTTCTGGTGATTGTATAACTACGCCGGCTCCTACCGATTCGGCTGTTTTTGATCCATCAAAATGGCATACCCATGTTTGACAACCGATAAAACTTTGTGTTATTTCTTCGACTTCGACACATGGGTGATCGGCCAGGAAATCTGCTATTGCCTGTCCTTTTACAGCTTTTGTCCGTACATAACTAAGAGAGAATTCAGACAACGCTAACATCCATCGCCCGATTCTTCCTCTCAGAATCGGTTTCGATAGCATGTACTTGATCAGATCGGTTTTAGAAACCACTGACACTTCCACCGGTAAAATATAATATCTTAATTTAGTTCAAGCATAGTATAAAGCTAGACATAATTTTTCTATTGCCGAATAACGTCGTTCAGCGTCTAACAATCGTCGGCTAAGATAATAAACAGCTCGTTCTTCTTTGTCCGAATTTTCTTGAGCTAACAAACATCCTAAATTCTCGTCTGTAGCCGAGATATACAACTTCATTGGCTGACTCGGTTGAGGTGGCACAAGAACTGGTGGATTAGCTAAATATTTCTTGATGTTTTCAAACGCTTCATGTTGCTCTCTGGACCAAATAAATTCTTTTTGATTTTTGAGCCGAAATAGCAGAGTGAACACTCCTACTCTACCAGCTAAGTTTGATATGAAGCGTCGAAGATAATTTACCTTATCCAAAAGGCTTTGTAATTCTTTCTTATTTTTTGGTGGCGGCAATTTCATGATTGCCTTTGCTTTATTTTTGTCTACCTCGATTCCTTTCTGGTGTACAAGGAATCCGAGGAAATTTCTTGCCGAAACTCTGAAAGCACATTTCATCGGATTCATTTTTAGATTATACTTCCTCATGCGCTTGAATGCAAGTTCCAAGTCGGCCCAATGATCACTTGGTGATTTAAATTTTACAACAATATCGTCAATATACACTTTCAGAATTTTACCTATCAAATCATGAAAAAAAAAGTTCATTGCCCTTTGATATGTGGCCCCGGCATTTTTTAAGTCGAATGGCATCACTATCCATTCGAAAGTCCCAATAGACCCTGGACATCTAAAGGCTGTTTTTGATATATCGTCTTCGGCGATAAAAATCTGATTATAGCCCGCGTGGCCATCCATGAAAGATAAAATTTCATGACCGGCTGTCGCATCTACTAACATATCTGCTATGGGCATTGGATATTCATCTCTGGGCGTCGCTAAATTTAAATTTTTAAAATCAATGCAAACCCTAAGTTTGCCATTCCTTTTCCTCACAGGTACGATATTAGACACCCAATCAATATAACGGGCCGCTTAAATCCGGCCTTTAAAAGATTTTTAATTTCATTCTTAATTTGCAGTACAATACTCGGCTCAAACCTACGAGCCGATTGTTTATAAGGCTTATAACCTTTTTTGATAGGCAGCCTATGCTCTACAATCTCTCGGCTCAGCCCCGACATTTCTTCATAATTCCAGGCGAAGCAATCTTTGTATTCAATCAACAATCTAGTTAGCTCCTCCTACTGTCGAGCCGATAATCTTGCACTGACAAAGGTCGGACGTCTGTTCAATTTCGATCCTAAATTCACTTCTCGTAGTGTATCCTGGGTAACTATCTCCTTCTCGCCGCTCTTGATAGGAGACTCTTCCATGGGATCTATTTCGGTTACAAAGATTTGGCTAGACTCAGCCATTTTCTTAGTGTACTGACTTTTGAACCGAATAGCTTGTTTAGGTCTTCTTCATCGGCTACTCTAGCCGAGTCGAAATTCTCTACATTTATACTTTCATCAGTTGCCCCAGCCGATGGACTGCTGGATTTTGGATCGGCCGATGTAGCCAATTCAATAGAGTAGCCGACCTCCGTAGTCGGCTCGTCTTGTTGAGGCTTGTTCACAGCCTCCGTTCCATATCTTTGATATTCCATTTTAACCAATTTGGTGGCTCTTCGGCAACCACCATCGCCGTTGCTTCTTGTAACAGTATCAGTATTGCTCTTTCTTCTGTCACCTGGACAAACAAAATCTGGTCAGGGTCAGTATCGGCCCAATCCACATGGCCGATATCCTCGACATTAACATCTACTATTTGGGGCCATCCCTCGGCCCTGATTTCTTCTACGCGATCTCCTATCCACTGAAACAGTTTGCCGTGCAATGTAGACGGCAGACATTCACTTGCGTGAATCCAATCACGTCCGAGTAGCAAATTGTAGTGGCTATCGGCATCCACTACAAAGAAAGCCGTCTGGAGGGTTTTGGATCCTACGGTGAGCTCGGTGGTGAGTACCCATCTTGCATGTTGACCGTTTCCTGTGAAATCAGTCATCGTCGTGTCGGTAGGCTTAAGATCGTCCTCACTTTTACCTAACTTTTTGAAGAAAGACGTAGGTATTATATTGACCATTGCACCTCCATCAATCATGACTCGGCCTACTGGCCAACCCTCGATCCAAGTCTTGATGAACAAAGGCCTGACAAATCTTGTTTGCAAGGCCGACGGTTTTTCAAATATCACCGCATCGGCCCTTTTTACTTCTTCGAGTTGGAGTTGAGCCACTGTTATCTCTTCTCCATCATAGACTAACTCCTCTATCTCAGTAGACTCTGCCCTGTACGAGTATGGCAGAGCATAAACCATATTCACTTCAGCCGAATTTTCTTCGGCCGACTTCTCTAGTACTTTTTGCTTTTTCTCTTCCGATTCTTTCGTTGTCTCAGCAAATGATTCACTTTCTAGCTGAGATTCTCTCTCCTTAGGAGGCCATCTATCCCACTTAATGATCGTCTCCAATGAGGCGATCTTATCCTCCAAGGTCTTTCTACTAGTCCTCATGGTCGGCTCACTTGGTGCTCGTTCGACTTTAGATTTTAACCAAGACAAGGATGTAGTGCCTTCTGCTTCTTCGTCGTTCGATAGGGACGCAGAACCCCCAGCTTCATAATCATTTCTCATAGGCCGAAATGAAGGCTGTGACTCGAGCCGATGCCACACATTCGGCCTCACACCTTTTGTTGCGTCCCAATGTTGTCTGGCCTCAGCCTACATCCTTTGTTGCCGACGTTTCTGAGTTTTTGTCAACAACGGCCCATGCCACTTGGCCGGTGCTCTTGCCACGTGCCATTGGTCAATTGGCATATTTGCATATACTTTCACAGTCCTCAAATGGTCTCTGAGGGTTTTTCCTCTCTCCTAGGGTCTCGGCCATGGCTGTATGTCGAGCTCGTTCACCAATCTACGTCCGAGGAATTCTATATCACCCTCGGTCATTCCCTCGAATTCAGGTTCTGATCTCGGCCTGGGCGGGTAGCGCCAGGTGTGGCCGAAATCTCGTATATTTCTGTTGTGAGCCGAATGGTCTTTCTTGAAAAGTCCTTCGGCTCGCCCCTTCTTCAGTTATATTTTGATAATAATCTGTAAGGACTTTCTTCATTAGAAGATCCTTTTATCGTTCCGATTTTTTGGCACTTCTTCAGAACCATTTGAGGCTTCTCCCGAGCAGTCGTCTGGGACCATCTCCGGCTCTAGCAACTCTTCCCATTTCTCGGGAAAAGCCATAAATTCTTTCCATTCTCCGTAGAGTTTCCTCTCCCGGATGATCACTTCCCAGTCTTTGCGCGTCATTTCGGTCTTGCATCGAATGCAAAGCCGAAGCTTCCTTCGGGTGGTGGCGATTTCTTCATTCACCTTCTCCTCAACTGATGACTTTCCTTTCATGTCCACCATATTTATCTGTGGAGGGAAAGAATTTTTATCAATTTCTATTTTTTTGGTTTCTTGATTGGCAAATACCAGCCGACCCTCATTTATCTCTTTCTGAATTTGCCTTTTAAAGGCTGTACATTCATTTGTTCTATGGCTCCAGGAATGATGCCATTTACAATACTTCCTTCTCTTTAATTCTTCTTTAGAAGGTATCGTTTGTCCTTCTTGAAGCTTAATTCTACCATCTCTCAATAACCGATCAAAAATTAGATCAGTCTTAGCTACATCAAATGAATATGTATATGATGATACGCGGGCTTTAGCTTCACTGGTTCTAGCCGGCTTTAACAAAGCACATTTATATGGTTGATGGTTTTTCACCATCTCTGCTGCATAAATTTCGACTTCATCAGCCGATGAACCAGCCTCACTTGGCGTGTCCGGCTCATCCTGAGCCGAAGATGTTTCTTCCAGGAAAGAAACAATTTTCTCCTTTCCCTTCCATTCCTCGTTGCGGCTCCATCTCGGTCGATCATCACTGTTTCCTTTCCTGAATTGCTCGTATTGAGCAACACGGACACCCATATCAAACAGATTTGAAAAATACCTATCTTCGAAATGATCTTTAATTTTAAAATGTAGACCATTGAATGCCATCTTTGCAAACTCTGATTCTGGCATTCTTACAAAGCATCGGCTCCTGGCCGTCTTGAATCGATTCAAATATTCCTCGACCAATTCACTCGGCCTTTGCCGATAAAGAGCTAGATCAGCAACCGACAATTTTGGCTCTGATCTATAAAATTGTTCGTAAAATTTTCTTTCCAACTCATCCCAGTCTCTAATTGAATTGGCAGGTAGACTTGTATACCAAGTAAAAGCCGTTTTGGTCAACGACGTATTAAACAAATGCAATTTTAGAAATGGATTGGCAGCGGCCTCTCTACATTAGGCCGTGAACCGTGCAACATGTTCGACCGTGTTTTCGGTCTCATCACCGAAAAATTTATCAAAATTCCGGTATTTTCTAGTTTGCCGGATATGGATGATCCACATCTATGTTAGCAGGGTAAGGGGATCTAAACACAGGCCGAATTGCCGGCCTGGCCCCCACTCCGAATGTATTTCGGATCGCCTCTTCTATTTGCGTATATAGCTCATTATTATTCCCTTGAGGGGGAACTTGTGCTGGTGCTGGCAAAGGCGGCATCTGTCCAAGATTTTGTCCAGCCGGTACCCCGAAATTCTGTAACGCAGGGTTAATCCCCTGCGCTACGTTAGGGGTTTGCCCCCCGGGTCTGGCTCCTCCGTTTTGGAGTTGATATGCCGGCAAAGGCGGTGGCGGCGGTAATCCCCATGCCATTTCCGGCTGTTGACCAGCAGTAACATTTGCCATTGCCGGTCTGTCGGCGGCCTGGAATGGTGTCGCCTGAGGCTGTGTAATGACCGGCGTAATAACAGGGTTTTGCAACGCCGGGGTACCCATGGGCCCTGGTAAGCCTGGGTATTGGTGGTCGTTTCGGGTTGAAAGCTGCCCAATTCGGGCGATATTTTTATTTGAGGCCGTGATAGCGGCCAACATTGCATCAAGACGTGCGGTTAGTACTCCGATGACTATTTTGGTCTAAGACTTGTAAGACACGAGTCATCTGTCCCAGAGCTTGAGCCATACTTGGCTCTTGGTGATATGATTGACCACTAGCTTCTACTTCTACCGACAATACCGCTTGCTGTTCAGCTGCATTCTCAGTATTGCTTGCCTGGTCGTTCCCCGAATATCGAGGAACGACTCGGTTACGGAGATTCATTGTATTATCATCAGCCATAGCTTGAATAAAGCAGTAATTTACCTCGAATTGAACGGGGTCCCACCGGGCATGCCAAAAAATTGTTGAGCTCTGTTTTTCCTGGACGGTTGACCGGGTCCAAACCTTCTCGATATGTGTGCGAAAAGGTAAAACAGCTTCCTAAAATGACCCTCGAAGTGTGTGCCCTAGACTATATCAAACGATTCGGCTGACGAGGGATCGGATCAGCCGAGTTCAAATAACACACGAAGTATTGGGTCGGCTGATGAGCCGAGTGAATATGCACACAAGAAAATTTGTGTCGGCTGATGAGCCGAAAGAAAATTCTATATATATAAATGTGGAAACGGACTGTTTATAAGAAAATAAATCTATTCTAATCTACTCCTAGAAAAGACAGTAAATGCTGGAAAAGAAGATTACAAGTAGGCTACTCCTAGAAAGCAAAAGAAATAACGTAGGAATTGAAAAATGGTCTTCTTGTTTCTCAAGGGAAAAAAAGACCTCCTTCTCAGGCGTTTTCTGTTTATTTATAACATCCGCCTAAGGTCTTCAGTTATTTCCATGAACGGCCATTTTCTCTTTTATTGGACCACTCCTGGCCGACCTTAACCGCAAGCGGTTTCAACAACAGCCTTTTGGTTTTTGGTGCGTATTTTCAACACCCTGTTTACCATTCTCTTGTGATTTCTCTGTGCGCCGGTCTCATATGTTAACACAATTTTCGAGGCGTCAACAATATGTTATCATATATATTATATATATGTTATCATGTAAATTGTATTTGTTACCATGTATATTACTTCCTTGTTAGGGTAGTTATATTTCTATCTTTTTTATTATTTTTTGTATAACAGGATACAATCCTGTCTTTTCATGTAAACTCTTTTTTCTTCTCTCTATATAAGAGAATGGGTTTAGATGAATAATACATATAAAAAATATTCTAAATTCTCTTGTTTCATATACAAATACAGGGTACAGATACGACACGATACGGATACAGTGATACCACGATTCCTAAAATCTCTAGGATACGATATTCTGGGTATATTTAAATACCAATATTATTTTAAATATACTTAAATATGTGTTGATTATATGTAATGATATATTAAGGATAATCAGGATATATAAATATTAAATCTGGCAGCTATTGTACTAATTGTTAAATCTGGCAGCTATTGTACTAATATTGTTTGCAAATTCAAAATGAGAAAATTGTGGCTCCCAGCATCCCTGCTGTCATTTTCATTTTTTTATTTTTTTAATTGAACTGGGAGATTGGCTTCCTATAGCCTATCCCACTAAAGCTCTGAAAACATGATCCTACACCAGAACCCACCTTATGGCATACCACTATTGATAGCATTTGGAAGAGTATCTAGAAACCTAACATAACAAATTACGAGTTATATTGCTTTAAAAGATTTGGAGAGCATCCACACAAAATAGTATTCAAAATTCCCAATAATGGTTTTGTTTCGCGGAGGGGAAAAACAACAAAATCACACCATTGTTTAGGAGAGGGGAATAGCTAGCAGAACAATCAACAAACATAATGATCTATAATTACCAACTTAATATCTATCAATTAATTCCTTCTTTCTCATCTTCCCTTGCCTCGTCATCTTCCAGGATCTCGTTACCAGCTTCCATTAGTTCACTGTTATAAGAATAAAGCGTGGAAACAACCGTGAACAAGATAAGGTTAAGAACACTGAGAAGTGCAAAGAAACCATAATAGTAGTCCAATTGAGATGCATTCAAGTTGTCTTGAATCCAACCCTCATGTCCACCTCTCATTGTAATCTGCGAAACTGCCTTCAAAAGAATACTACTTAGGAAGTTCCCCAACCCCAAAGTAGTAGTAAAGTATGAGGTCCCTAGACTCTTCATTCCCTCTGGTGCTTGGTCGTAAAAGAACTCGATCTTCGCAACCTCCAAAAACGTATCGGCGATCCCCATTAATGCAAATTGCGGTAGGAGAATGAAGATCGAGAGAGGTATAGTCTTCTGATCGACTAGACCATGATCTCTCACGAACTTGAGCCTATACCTTTCGGTTAACGATGCGACGATCATAATAAACACGTGAATTATGAGCCCGATCCCCATTCTTTGCAGCAATGTGATTCCCCTGGGGTTTTTCGTGTACTTCCTCATGAAGGGAACGAAGAATCGATCATAGAGGACAAGGCTGATCAGCATGAAGATGGTCACGAACGCGGCAAGGCTAGCAGGAGGGATCTTGAAATGCGGACCCATGCTCCGGTTTAGGGTCTTGCCTTGCTTGACGAAGAGTGTATTGACTTGTGCGGCCATAACACTCGGGATGATGCTCACCAACAAGACCGGTAGCATTTTCATCATTTGCTTTGTTTCTTCGACTTGGGTCACTGGGCAAAGTATCCACGGAGTATTCGGACCGCTCTCCACGGCAGCTTTGTCGAGAAATCTGCAACCATCCATTGATCATGCAATCAGTGTGAAATTATAATGATGGTTAAAATCATAAAAGCGTGCTAGCATTTCCCATCCTACTTACAATTTGATCCACCAACTTTATTTCGATGCAAAATGATCTGCTAACTTGTTTCTTATTCAATTTTTGCCGAAAACTTGATTTGGCGCAAACAAACTCATCTATCATCTCTTATTACAAAGTCAACCATCTTATTTATGAGGGTATTGCACCAATTTATAATTTATAACCTGAATTTAGTTGTTCGCACTACATCAATCAGACCAACCAAAACTCAGTGACAATAGATACCTAGTGAATTGATTAAGAACTTGGCGTGACAATAGATAAATAACTAGTGAATTTTTTAATCAAGCTAAGCTTCGGGGTTAAATTGCAGTTAAATTTCAATTGGACCAAAGTTTGTAAACTTTGGTAATAATTTTAACCTAATACACTACAAAAAAAAATATTTTAGACGACGCTCTATTCTAGCGTCTTCAAAATTTGGCATGTGCCGACACTATGATTAAATGTCGCCAATAAACATATTTTTATCTAATACTGATGAAAATTTTTCGATGCTATATTTAAGCGTCGGTATATTTATCCTGACATGTTTACTTAACGATTATTTACTCGACGTTTTTACAAGCATCGGCATTATTCTTGCCGACACTTTAAAGCGTCGCTAGTTATTGTTTAAAGTGTCTTTAAGTGCAAAATTTGTTGTAGTGATAGTACAGTTCATAACTAGACTACAACGCAAGAAATGCCACATATCCTGAATTTCACATTACACTGCGCGATTTATGACCGATCGAGAGCAAAGAGATGTTTATCACCTAACCGAAGACTGATGAAGAGACCTAGTTGATGAGATCTTGTATAATTTTCGAGGGAAATATAAATGTTTCAGTACTAATTAGCCTTAAAGCTTTCAGAAAGAGAGGTTTATTTGGACCTTAATGAAGAGGTATGATCTATTCTGAACTTGCCATTCGTTGCATACTCCTCGAAACTCAGCTCGTAAAGCTCCTTAGAATCATTAGGAAGCATGGCTCTCCGTTTCCTAATAGCAGCAACAAGTACTCTTGCAATCACTGTAAATGGGCTCCCTGTTGGTATCTTGTGCCTGTAGAAAGGTGTCCCAACTAAGAAAACCAAGATGGATATGAGAAGCCCGGCAGTCGGAATGCCGTATCCGATTCCCCAACCGACGTCGTCCTGAACGTAAATGATCAACGTGTTGGCAAACAGCGTGCCGAAAAAGATGCTGAACATCCACCAGTTGAAGAAGGACAGTTTCTGCTTCCTCTCCTTGGGGTCGAAGTCGTCGAACTGGTCTGCACCCATGGTGGAGATGTTGGGCTTCGTCCCGCCCGTCCCGACCGCTATTATGTACAGTGATACGTAGAATATGCCCACTTGGAGTGGTGTTGCATGGGTGTATGCAGGTGGCCTCAGTGAGTGGAGAGAGACAGTTAGGGTTAGCATGGTCATACCCTGTTCATATTAGAAGTTAGGGATTTCTTATTTACATTTATAGATCATAAAAAGCATGATCAATTCACACTGGATGTGTAGTCAGACTTTATCTGAATATGCCACAGATTTAAATGAGTACATGAATTTTGAAAATTTTAATTTTACCAATATATTTGCTTTCCGAACTTTCCGTCAAATTCTACTAGAACTTGGCATTTTCCGAGCTACAGGTACACAATATATATGCCATAAAGTTGCCAAATATTCCATGCACGGCATATTTTATCAAAAAAGCTAAAAGTACCATCAAGTTCCAATGGAAAAGTAATTAAATCAGACATACTCTAACATCGAAATTTGCTAATAGTTCAGGTAAGGCATGTATGTTTTAATCTTGTTCTTACGACAGAATGATTAAGAGAAGGAAGGTTGATACCGAAAGATAAATAGCTGAGCCAATCACGAAAGTCCAATATCGACCGAGATATGCGTCGGCTATGTAAGCGCCTAGGATTGGAGTCATCCAAACCGTTCCGACCCAATTGGTGACATTGTTTGATGAGGAGACTGTCCCTTCATGTAGCTTGTCAGTGAGATACAGAACCAGGTTTGTAGCTATTCCATAGTAGGCCATCCTCTCAAAAACTTCATAGCCTACAAAGTTGCAAACAAAGAGCAGGTGATTAAGATTGTAAGTAAGAAGCTAATTTATACCCTTGTAAGATGTGTGCGAAGTAGCTAGTAGCTGAGCAAGTGCTCACCTACGATGAAAGAACATGCGGTCCATCGGCCTCCTTTAGATCGAATGAAGGGGCGACCTTTAAGATCCACAGAACCATCCTTCGTGGTTTCCTCCTCGTGTCCGATGCCTCTCTCCACCTCCGCCATATGTTGCAGATGTCTTTTGAATACAGTACTAGTTGGAAATTGCAAGTCAATAGATGATCCTGCTTTAATGTAGCCTGAAGTTTCTCACTGTAGTGATACCTTTTCCTAGCAAAATTGGCTCCAAACGTTCATTGATTATCGATGCCTTTCATATACATGAAACAACTGAGATAGTCCAGAAGAGAGAAATGCAATAGGAGATCCAAATAATAGCTTAGAATCTACACAAAAATGCAATACGCCAGCATTATTCTTTTCTTAAGAAAAGCTTAATGCCCAGCTGTTGATACTTACTAATACAATCAAACAACAGCAAAAATTCAGAAACCATCAGTATCTACTCAATACTATTATTTGCATATCAAATGGCCAGAAAACAAATTTTCGTAGACTTCTATGAAGGTTCCAAATAAACACGACTAAAAAAATGATTCCAACTGCATGTAAGAAGAGGCTCCTTGAATATAAGCATCTCTGACAATGACCTGATATTAAATATACAATACAAAAAACAAGAAAGTTAACCTCGGTGCATCCAGCGCTTTCTCAAGTAACAAAGAAGAAGAGCCGTACGTGTCTTCAAGTGGCCAACTTGAATCGGCTAGCTTTGTTGAGCTCTTATGCGATGGACACATCTCGCAGCCTCCAATTGTCGGCTTAATCATCTGAATGAGCTCCTTTGCCGCACGAGAAATCGCTGAAAGAGAGAGAGCCACAGGAAAGATGCTCTTGCACACAAAGCCATGGGTAAGCATGTATGACATTTTCTCCAAATTGTCAGCATTGGATTTATATACATGGAGGTACCTGCTAAGTTACAAAATAAACAATAGAAGATGAAAAGTGGTTGACTTAGTCTTATTTCATCAGGTAAAAGCTGAGCTGAGTTTGAGGGTGAGTCTCATTTAGATTTAAATGTTTCCGCATTGTCCTTGTAAAGAAGAGATGCATTTCACGCCATTATCTGTTTAGTAAGAACAGTTGAAGAACACGGACTCAAATCACAAACATTAAAACAACAATCTTCAATTTCTACCTGTTCACCATAGATGACAGTTGAAAGTACCCTAAAAATCTGCTGTAAAATGTTAAAGGTACCCTAAAAATCTGCTGTAAAATGTTACACATTTATTTACTGTATATCAACAAAAGAAACTTAGCAATACTAAACTCTTCAAACAAGTTCCAACTTGGCTACAGTATTATGTTGTAATCTTCTATCTTTCATAAATTTGTAGCTAACAATATTGTAGCCTCTGCTTGCATACCACTTATGCAGTAAGTTCAGTATTCATGCCATTCAAAGAGAGATAGCAGTATAGCACAGGATTTGTAATAGTGTGTCGAGTCACTGTATACTGGAACAAAAATTGTACGAGGAGCTCCTCTTAGATGATTACATTAAGAGGAAATCCTAGGCTATCGAGCGTCCTGAACATACAATCTCCGCTGACCAATGAATTGCACCGCTTGCCTCCTTTTCCGGTAGATCACGTAGATGGTAATTTTTTGGTAAAGATGAAGGGCATTGAACCCCTCCTCATATGAAAGAAGAGCTGCTTAAAACTTTTTGTCCTTAAACGGGAAAACATGTACATACAGATTGATGTTTTGATATGCGACATACGCAAAATAGCTCTTATTCACGAACCATCTTAGTACCGCGCGCATAGAGTCATTTCGAAAGATAAACAATAGATGGACACGCAAAATAAATTAGAATACCTGTTTAAATTAGAACTATTTCATCCAAACAGTGATACAGCGGTAAAATTTCCCTTATATCTCCTATATAACATTAAATGAGGTGTGTATTTGATTCCTAGTTATACCTTTATATCCCCTACAAAGCTAAGCATCCAACATACGCATTTGCTTTTTCCTTATAACTGTGGTATATATATTCTACGAATTCAAGACCTGGCCATTATGATTCGTCAATGTCGGCACGGGCACCTGTTTCTCTTCACTTCTGGATTCGTCGGCGAACTCGGAAATTTCAGCTTTGTACACATAAAATCGGCTTACAAAGAAGAAAAAAATCAAGTTCACGCAGTTAAGGGCAGCGAAAAAGGCATAGTAGTAGTCCAAGTGGGACTCATTGAGGTTGTTAAGAATCCACCCCTTGTGTCCATTCCTTTCGGTTATACGCGAAACTGTGGATAAAAACAAGCTACTAAGGAAATTCCCAACACCCAAGCTCGTCATGGCGTAGGACGTGCCGAGGCTCTTCATCCCCTCGGGCGCCTGATCGTAAAAGAACTCTATCTTGGCCACCTCTAAGAAAGAATCTGCGACGCCCATGAGCACAAACTGAGGCAGTAAAATGAAAATGGTTAGCGGAACTTGTCCCCCGCTTTCAACTACGTTGTGCTCTCTCGCGACGCTTAGCCTCCGACGCTCCGTGAAAGAAGCGATCGCCATTATAAAAATGTGCAGGACCAGACCAACTCCCATCCTTTGAAGGAGAGAGATCCCGCGGGGGTTCTTGGTCCACCGTCGCATGAAAGACATAAAATATCGGTCGTAGATAACGACGGAGACGAGCATTGAGATCGTGACGAAGGCCTGGAGGGTGGCGGGGGGAATCTGGAAGTGCGCGCCAACGTGGCGGTTCAGAGTGGTGCCTTGCTTCACGAAGAGAGTGTTGACCTGAGCTACCATTATGCTCGGGACGAACGTCGCGAATAAGATCGGAATCATTTTCAATATCATCTTGGTCTCCTCGACTTGTGTTACTGTGCATAGCATCCATGGTGTTGCAGGGCCTGTCTTTACGGCGGCTTTATTCAGGATTCTGCAGGAATAAGTGAAAACATCAGAATAAGTTTCCCAATCACCATCATCAGTTTACTGTAACTTTTGTTCATAAGAGAGTGGTGCATGTGATCTCGCATCTATAGCTGTGGTTTAGGAATTCTATCATACCGTTTGTAAGCAAACTTAATTACCATGCACCCCAAAAACTCAAATAATTTTTAATAAATATAAAAAAAAATTTGATGTAGCAAGTAAAAAATTAATGACTTTTGGATAGAATAGATATAAGATATATATCACATTTTGGGGTGTACCAGTAGCATTGCTCTATCGTATAGAGCTGATCTAAACTTTGGATAATTTGAAAATGACATTCAACTTCTAAAAATTTTGATTTTACTACCTGGCTTCTCAAGTAGTTTAAACTTCTTAAAAGCAATTACCTGCATCCGGTGTTTGCAGATATTCATACACCATACTTTAATTTTAGAAAAAAAATGAATCTCATGTTGTTAGTTCAATCGTTCAATTTTTAATTAAATAAAATATATATAATTTATTGGATGGTAAAGATCGAACAATTAAATAAAATAAATGACTAATCAAAATACGATATATGAAAGTATATATGTGCCGAGTATACGCAATAATTTTTCAAAACTAATGCATGATTAAAATTAAATAAAACAAAGTGTTGTGTAGTAAAAGCTAAAATAATTAAAAATTAGATAGTTGTTTCCAAAGATTGAAATATTTAAGTTAGTT
The DNA here is from genome assembly GCA_016920855.1 of Puya raimondii. NCBI lineage: Eukaryota > Viridiplantae > Streptophyta > Magnoliopsida > Poales > Bromeliaceae > Puya > Puya raimondii. The sequence continues at coordinate 208,254,303 of JABWPP010000050.1, read as the reverse complement.
CCATATATTTTTACCATAAAAAAGAAAAAAGTCGAGGGGACAATTTCAGAAAGGCACTATAGCTAAAAGGCTGCTCTCTATACATGTTTACCCAAAAAAAGAAAGAAAAGAAAAAGAAAATTAAAGACAGTATTTAAGTTTAAAACCTGAGGGCGGGAGTGGGACGGATGCGGCGGAACTTGCGGTTCTTGGAGTACTCCTGCAGGTCCAGGTCGTGGAGGTCGTCGGGATGGGTGGGCAGCGGGACCCGCCACTTTCGGGCGGCCGCGACGAGGACTCTGCCCATCCTGGTGAAGGGGCTGCCTGCAGGCAGCTTGTGGCGGTAGAAGGGCGTGCCCGCCACGAAGATCGCCACCGACACTGCCAGCCCCGCCGTCGGCAGCGCGTACCCCAGGCTCCACCCTACATTGTCCTGCACCCCGTGCCACCAGCGGTAGGGAGAATTAACCCGGTGAAAATTTCGTAACTTTTTCTTTAATGTAAGGACATGCAAAGAACTTATCAGATAATGCCCAAACTGTAACAACTTACGCACTTACCTGGACATAAACGAGCACGGTGAAGGCGAAGAGTGTCCCGAAGAAGATGCTGAACATCCACCAGTTGAAGAAGGAGAGCTTGTGGGCCTTCTCTTTCGGGTCGAACTCGTCGAACTGGTCCGCCCCGATCGTCGAGATGTTTGGCTTCGTGCCGCCCGTGCCGACCGCCAGGATGTAGAGCGCCGCAAAGAAGACGCCGAGATGCAGAGAGGAGGCCTGTGTGCCGCATGCGGTGGAGTCAGAGGCGGCGGCAGCGGCGGTGGCGGCGGTGGAGGTGTGGGGATTGCATGGTGGGGGTTTGAGTGAGGGGAGGGAGACCGAGAGTGTTAGCAGTATCATTCCCTGTTTGAGGGTGAAAAAGAGAAAAAAGATCATCAGCTTTTGTTTCATTACATTTTTTGAGTTTCAATCGAATTACAAATCGGTGCTCGCAGTTTAAATAATAAAATATTACTTTATTATAAACAATCTATTTGGATTGATCAAGCCCCCCGATCAAATTTTTTATCAGGCAATATTGTTATTAGTCTTTTTTGCATTAGAAGTTTATTGGTTTTGCGCATTTATAAAATCAGGCCACTTTTTTCGTTCTCCTTCCTCTCTCTCTCTTCTTGCATCAATTCTTCTCTTTTTTGTATAACGGATAGACATAATTGTATCTATTTTTTATCAAAAGATGAGAATTCTTATCATATACAAAAATAAAAAGGAATAAATAAAAATAAAAAAGTGCAGTCTTCTCTCAACTAATACAACAAAAATATAAATCGTCCAACAACTTATATTTTGAACAGAGGAAGGGGAGAGAGAAACAGAGGTAGGGGAGAGAGAAAAGAAAGAATAGAAGTATTTTGATCAGATTCTCAAAAATTAGGCATCAATCTATAAAATAAAAAAATACATGATTTTGCTAAAATGAAAAGTTGATGGATTTTTAATGCAAAAAAACATTGTTATTATCATTAGTATTTGGGAATCAAATGGTAAGAAAAACGGAACAAAAAATTCTAAACTTTAAACAAAACATAATTAATCATCCCAAATTTTCAAGTTTGGAAGAACTACATAACTTTTCCCCACTAATCTAAAAGTCACTTTTTGATGCTAGAAAATAATTATAAAGTTTAGTAAATATTTTGAACTATGATCAGTTGAAATAGACAAATTTATTTACTTACTCAAAAATAAGAGAGTGTGTAAAGCCGTCCAAAATACCCGATATTTCGTACCCGACCGGACCTTACTCGGATCCTACCCAGACCCGAACCGGACCTGATAAAAAATGGATAGTATACGTGTAAAAAAAAAATTTTTTTTGAGAGAAAGGTAGCACGCTACCCGCTTCGTTTATTTCTTATAGAAATAAACTTAGCTAGAAATGTGAATCAATTAGGATTCGAACTCGGGACCTCGGGTACCAACCACCAAGCCCTTTGCCACTTGCGCTAGGGACGGTCGGTATACGTGTAAAAAAATTACCCATTAAAGTTTCGGATATGGGTCCGGATACTTTATACCCATACTCGACTTGAGCCCGACCCGTACCCGACCTTTTAATGGGTAGGGTCCGGAAGAGTTTTCAAATTCGGATCCGGATCCGTACCGGAACCCGGATCCGGTGAAATATCTGATAGTAAATAAAAAAAATTTAAAATTGAGAGATCAATTTTAATAGGACTTATAAATAAAGAGTCTTTATGTATTTTCATCATAGTGAAAATTCTGATCGGTCTGTTTACTCCTTTTTTTATTTTTTTTATTTTACTTCTTATTTTTTTAACACTAGCTGTTTACTGCTTGAATCTTTCTTTTGAATGACTTTTACTAGATGGTGCAACTAATTAGAACGCGAGTTCTCTATAGTGGGAAGTTTATGATTTGCCCATAAACTGTTTAATAAAATCTATAAAAAAAATATATGCATATGAGTATCCGTACCTGGTCTAGACCTGACCCGTATCCGATCCATACCTGGTCTTAAGCGGGTAGTATACGGGTAATCACTACCCAGACCCGCTCAAATAGATCCGATAGGTATATTATTAACTTAAGTATCCAGACTCAGACCAGTTTTGAAGTTAAATGGTTGGGGTATATATTTTTTTTCTACCCATTTCTTTTTAGGGTATGGGTACAGTATATCAATTATCCAGACCCGACTCGGTCCACGAACCTTTAAGGGTGTGCCTACTAATGATTATTTTTTAATTTCCCATATAGTGACTCATAAAATTTTAGAAAATGCTAGTTGTGTACTTCAAAAATTGGGTGTTAGATTTACACAGCACAGCCTACGATTTAGCAACCCATTGGAGATTTTACTATTATTAAAAAAAAAGTTAAAAAGGCCTTGGGTGGAATAACAACTTTTATATGATAGAGTGTAAGATTTATACTCTCTTTTGGGGTGTTTAGACATCATTGCTCTAAAATTGTTATCAATATATACCCGAACCCAACAAGACCTTTGTAATTTAGCCCAAAAGGCCCATGAAAGACCAATCATAGACCCTTGCAACAATTAAAAAATACATGCCTACAAAACTGAATATTACGTATTTCCCAAAATTATATATAACTCAATGGACTCTAGATTAAAGATATGAGATGAAAAAAAGAAGTCGATAAATCGATAGTACACAGGCATTTATATGCTAACATGCAATATAGTGGAAGTAATAACTAAAAAGAAGCCCTTTTTGACCGGCCTCGCAATGATGGAAGAACGTGTTAGCATTGAAGGATGTTTTCAAAAGTGGACTGAGTTACGGGCTGGGAGATGGACTACTCATTAATTTCTGGACCGATAGATGGTGTAGTGCCGCATCCCTTAAGTCTTACTTTTCAGACATTTACTCTCACGCTGACCTTAAAGAGGTGCGAGTCAGTGATTGTTTCTCTGTCTCTGGATGGAGGTGGAGAAGGATACTGAGAGGAGTAAGAAGAAACACGCAACTCAGTAGTCAGAGAATTAGGGAGCTAAAGAGCACTCTGGCTAACTTTCGAGTTATTGATAAACCTGATGACATCCACTGGAGATGGAACTCTGAAAATAAATATACAGTTAAATCAGTGTACTCGCACATTAGAAATGGGGGTGTCTTAGATGTCGTGACGCCTGCCATTTGGAAACTTAAAATTTCGATAAAGTTAAAATTTTTCTCTGGATAACCTTAAAGAAGAGACTGCCTACTGTGGACAATCATCTCAAAAGGGGATGGTCAGGAAATAACGGATGTATTCTATGTGCGGCCGATCAGGAGACAGTAGATCACTTGATGGTGGGCTGTGTCGTTAGCAAGTCCTTCTTGTTTTCTCTCCTCGACGGACCCCACGTTTTCCCCTCCACTGAGGACGTCAACGTCGTCTGGGAGGAATTGTCAGGGAAAGGGTCACGGGCTGACAGTGCGAAGGCTCTGACACTTATGGCGGCTACGTGGTGGACGATCTGGCGCGAAAGAAACAACGCTATTTTTCGGAACCTGCCTACGAACGCTATTTCTACTGTCCATCGTATCAGAGTACTGGCGGAAGAGTGAGCTGAGCTTTGTAGACCTGGGTGAGGGCAGCTTGTGTTCCACCCTTCGTGTTTAACGACTTTTTGTCCTTTTTTTTTATATATACTCTGCTCGTCATCTAGTGAAAAGTGAAATCATAATGGATGAGCCTAATAAATAGGCCCAACTTTCTGCCCCATGACAATAGGCCCAGGAGACTAATAAGTTGAGTTGGGTGAGCCTAATAAGTTGAGTGGGATGTGGTCCACAAAAGACCTAACGGCAAGAGACCCAACAATAGACCCAACGTCCATGTGGGTTGAGTCAGGTCGAAGCCCGCGAGCGCTATGGCTGAGCCCTTAAGTGCGATGGATGCGTCCTTCCTATCAGCACGTGCTTTTGGGATAGTTGGTTAACGCTTACGATCCACAACTTTGTGGGAAACAAGTATTTTATACAATCTTTTATCACGTGCTAACTCACTACAATGAAAGTATTGTCGCATACTAGAACAAGTGGCATGCAAAGGGTTTGGTGGTTGGTACCTAAGATCCCAAATTCGAAAGCAAGCTACTTCACACTTTCAGTTAAGTTTATTTTTAAAAAAATGAATGAAGCGGATACCATGCTACCTTTCTCCCAAATTTTTTTTATTATAATAATAATTTTTTGACAATGCTGGGGAAAGCATCCCTAAATGTTCATACTATATAGTAAATACCGACGCTTCAAAAAACGTCAAGCGTCATCATATGAACTGTTTCCGATGCTTTGAAGCGTTAAAATTTTAAAAATTTTGACGCTTTAAAATATAAAAATATATCTCACTAACGCATGGCACAAATGTTGTTATATATGTGGCGACTTTTTATTTGCCAATATTTTACTGACACTTTTATATATGACACAATATACTATATTAGAATGCTTTCAAATATCGTTAATTATCGAAAAAACGTTCTTATTTTTTTATTTTTTTTGGTGATACAATACTATTTTTATGCAACTTCTACAACACAAAACGAGTCAAACATTGGTGTGATTAAAGTAATGCACCCTAAAATTGGAATGATACAGAGAAGTAATGCACCCTTAATGGAATTAACTCATAGACCAGGTCCACAGCTGACATAGACCAGGTCCACCACATCAGCTGTGGACCATTTGTCTTATATATATATCCACTCAATTTACATTTTGGAGTGCGTTTAGGTCTGGTTGGTGTCGAAATAATATATTTGATAAAAAATTAGTTGCTATTAAATTTTTTTCCAGATAAGAGTATGATTTTTTATTTTTAAAAGATTTGGACATTCGTAATTTGATAGGACAGCTTATTTGATCTACAAGATTATTTATCTTATTTTCGAGAAATGACTTAAAAGATGAGTATGATTTTATTTTAGATATTTGATAAATTTTTTTATCTTCTAAATATTACATATTTTTTGAATAAATCAAAGAAATATGTCAAATAAATTAGTTATATATCCTAGCGGACTCTTAGTACTGAGAACCGCCAAATACTATTAGGGAAAAAGAGTTGGAGTAGGAGCATATAAAACTATATGTATATGAGAAATGATTGGGTACTTTATTTTATAAAAAATAAAAAAAAATTTAACCATTAATCAATAAAGGATAAATGCGTCATTTTAACATGTAGCAGTTTAAAGATTACTTCATGTCGAGAATATTTTTGTAATTAAACATGGTAAAATAAAAAAAAATTTGATTGATATCCCAAATTTAGACATTAATTTTGCACTAATGAAGGCATTAATTTAAGAAATTGATTGATTATTATGATAAGCACAAATGATTTATTACGATAAGCACAACTTAATATTTATAAAAATACATAAACTAATTTTTTATCATACTTTTTTATAGTGTGTAACTAATATTCTCACGATCTCAAAAGTAGTCATAATGAACACCATCCGACAAGTTATGGCTTTTCCGACCGTATCTACCGTAGTTGGATAATGATTTAATGGTTGGTACCCAAGATTTCAAATTTGAAACATAGTTATTTTACATTTCTAACTTCAAAATATAGTTACTTTACATGTCTAGCTATTTTCATTTCTGAAAAACTCTCTCTTTCTTTTTAATAAATATTTTTTTTTATAAATAAAGTGGGTACCCTACCGTGACGCCTTGCTTTCTAGGAGGTCACCAATCATATAACTATTCTAGTCCTGACACTTTTAACAATCTTAATCTCTTGAGCCTAAAAAATACTATAACCGAGTTAAAAAGTTTAGCTCTATTATATCTTATATATAAAACTACTGCAAATCCTAAAGGTGTCATACTTACTATCTTTCTCTCTCTATAAAGAGTTAGGCTGGTATACTATCGGTAGCACGAAGATCTATCGGTAGCACGGAGGCCTCCGTGCTACCAAGTTGTTTTCAATGACGTGACTTCCAAATCGACGATCGGCTCCGTTAGATTTGATCTACACTATTGAAAGTATTTGGAAACTAAATTTCATAATTTTGCGATATCATTTACCTATCAAACAAGTAGTCGAAAAATAAAAGGCTGAAAATAAAAATCTCATAAAAAATGATGATAAAAGATTTAAATTTAAGATCAGAGGTACTGATCTTACTCTAAATAGTTCAAAAAAATTTCTATAAAAATTACATCAGATTTAAATTGTTTTACACCATTAAAGTCACAAACGCATCTTATCTACCATTAAAATTGTCAATTTTGAGACCTTTTGATCACTAGCCAAATAATGTCGAAAAATTATAAAATTTAGTTTCCAAATACTTTCAATAGTATAGATCAAATCTAGCGGAGCCGATCGTTGATTTGGAAGCCACATCATTGAAAACAATTTGGTAGCACGGAGGCCGATAGTATACCAGCCTAACTCCTCTATAAATATACAAGTGGTGGCTTTTTACCTATTTGAAATTATTATTTAGAAAAACAAAATTGCTAGATAAATTATTATTTTTTTTGAAAAAAAGGTAGCTTGCTATCCGCTTCATTCATTGGAGTGATGAATTAGGCTACATGGGTGAGGCAACAAAGACCTCTGGATATGACGCGAAAAAAAAAAAAAAACCACTCACGCACACATTAAAATCTAGAAGAAGGGATAAGGTGATCTCAAAACTTCAACAGTCGGACAAATTAGTCGGTGGGTGGACATGGCCCACAATCATCTCTCTGGCCTTTTGCAGTGTGCGTCAAAAATTCATTTCATTGAAAGTTTACCGGCGGTGCTTTAAAAGTCGCGCGGAGTTTATTTCCTAGGAGAGCAAAGCCCGAAGGTGCACGTGGGGAATCTTCTATCTCGGACGAAAGCAAACATATATAATATACAACACTCCAAAGCCGTATTTTACGGTAACTAGATCAGAAAATAATTTCATATTGTTATAATAACCTAGTTGTTTGATAATTAATGCTGTTATGTACATAAGAACATGCACAATAGTCCACTTTCGCACAATTATTTGTAGCAGTACAATAATGATTCAGCATTTCAAATTTGATGACCCAGTTGAACATTATTGTATTGGTGAATCTTTTATGGAGTACGTACCTTTCCTAAAACGTAGTACAAATTAATGTATAAAAAAAACATACGTGTTACTAATTGCGCTTTAATATAGTCTACACGCGCGCATCTGTTTATTTATTTTATTTTTCAATTTCTTGGTCGCTTTGACAATTAGGTCCCTAATATAATTATCTTTTAAAGCTGAGGCTACAAAAAGTGGTTGGACTAGATTGAGACCTAATTTTAAGCTCTAGTCAAGTCTAAATTTGGTGGGCCCAGCCTGGTCGTGCTAGGTCAAGTATTAAAATCTCGAACAGAACATAATTTTTGATCAAACAAATGAAACACTCATGATTAATTTATATAGATTTTTTTGTTGAGCCTAAAAATTCAAAAGCTAAGCTTGCCTATGAACTGAGTCGAACCTGGCCGACTCGTTAAAAATCGAGTTAGACGGATCGGGTTGGATCAAGTCAAATCTGATCAGGCTTGATTTACTGAGGTATTCTCGTGCTGCACATAAATACACGAACAAATATGGACGAATCATATTTTATTATTAATTAGATTCTTTGCTGTCTTATATGACACAGTATAATTAGTTTAGTGTAATATTCTATAAAGTTCGGCTACTATACTATCGATAGTACCAAGCGCTTGATACTATCGAGTTTTTTGCTGTTAGATCTACCATTTTGACCATTTTCACCCGTTAGATTATACTATTCAACCAACCACTCTCTCAACCCTAGGGGACCACTATCATCCTAACCGCGCGCGCATCCTTTCATCCAAGAACCGAAAACCTAATAGCACAAAACGCTTGATACTATTAATATATAGTATAGTAGCCTGCTAATTCTATTATATATATTATTATGATTGTTATAATAAAGATTTTTTCGGCGAGTCCACATGCAATTTGCAAACAAAATATGGGTCAAACTCGGTGCCCGATATTGAATATATGAAGAATCTTCGTGACATGAAACTGCTATATACTACCATTCAACTCCTAGACCATACAGAAAGAGTCAAAAAAGGAGAAAGACTAAGTGGGAGATAATAAGACCAAAAAACAAAACCTATGGATTGAGCAACAAATTGGGAAAAGATATCGATGTACAGCAAAAAGTCTGTAGGAAGTGAGAAAGAGAGGTGATAGGAGAAGAGTCTAGGCAAGGGTTGGTAAGTGATTTAGATAGATTGAGAAACAAATTGAGAGGAGATCTAATTCGTAACAACAAAATGATTTGGTGGTTTATGGGCCAAATTTTTTAATGTAGCAGCTGATTTTTTGTTCAAAGTTTCAAAGTTGATGTCTAAATCATAAACTAATGCTGAAAACCAACTGAACAAGCAGTGTTGGTGAACTTGTGTGATATTTATGGATCGCGATTTTTCGCCCATGCATCTTGATGTTCAGAAAATTTCTGCACATTCATCAAATCTCGTTGTTCATCACTCTCCGATAGGCCATTGGGACATACAGCTAGTTCGTGTTCCAAACTAGCAATTGTAGCATCACTCTAATTTGTTTGCGTAAAAGGGTTTTTTTTTTTTTTTTTTTTTTTAAACTTATGAAAATGACTCGCCGAATAAGTTTTGGTTTCTTACCAAGTAGAGCCTTTGAATTGGGTGCCACCGCTGTGCCTCGTTTTGCAAAAGTAAATTAATTTGATGAATGGTCAAACCATCCTACACCCTTTCCTAGATACATAGTACAAATTAAGGTTTTTTTTTTTTTGTATGTGTTATTTACACATTAATGCACTTTTGTGCTACTTGGGAATTGTTTATATATGTGAGATAGCTCGCATGCATAAGCATCTATTCATTTTTCTTTAATTTCTTGGTCAGTGCGACGATAAGGACTCCGAAATAACTATTCTTTTTTATACACTTGTGAAATTGCTTGCAAGATCGATAAATTTGATCACAGTTTACTGATTAGATTGGATCTGATTCAATAAATTTATTCCGTCCGTAGTAATATAGATATATATATACAACACTTTTCTTCTACAAAAACAAGCATAAAAGAGTTAGGAAAGTATGGATTTTCTGTGCACGATGCTACGATGTTTATGTTGTGAGAATGGAGCTCGAAATCGCTTTAGGGTTTTTGCTAAGCGCTAAAATGTTTAAAACAACAATCATGTATTGTTAGCAAGAAATTCTCATCAAGATGCGCCCTTTCCCACCGCTCATGCATATTAAAATCTAAGAGAGATGCATCTGATTAAAAATAAATAAATAAATGAATAAAAATTCTTATGCAGAATATATATAAACGTACCGAGAGATAAATAACGGATGCGATAATGAATGTGCGGTAACGGCCGAGATGCGCATCCGCGATATAGGCACCAATAATCGGAGTCATCCAAATGGTTCCAACCCAATTAGTCACATTATTAGCTGATGAGACCGTGCCTTGGTGTAATTTAGTGGTTAAATACAGCACCAAGTTTGATGAGATCCCATAATATGCCATCCTTTCAAACACTTCATACACTGCACAATATATAATCACTTAATATAGTTAGCGATCGATTTTACTTCATGCAATAGTATTGGAGCTATATATGTAACAGCAAAGCGTTAAAGAATACAAAATTCCTCCTCTATTTCTAATTTATCGTTGGGAAAAGAATACATGAAAATGGAGTGTAAGTTTAGTTAGGAAACATGGAACACATGATCGAAAAAGGGTTAGTAATTGGTTTCGTTTAGGGCTTGTTTTGTCTGATCGAGTTCTATAAATGTGGTGCACAAACACCCCGTTTGGTTTCGGGATATTGGGGGGGATAACCCCTTATCCCCCCTTTATACCCAAATGCAAATTTCGCACTCGAGAACAGTAGTTCTCGGGTACCTGAAATACGCTGGTATAACTATCCCCACCTATACCCTCATTTTCTATATATAACTATCCATAATTTTTTTTATTCCATATTATCTATCCAAATGCTATTTTTCTTATCCCCGGAAACAACCTAATTTTCATCCAAACACTATTTCTCTTATACCCGCACTTGTATCTATCCCTGGAATGGTAGTACAACTATGGTAAGTGGCCCCATCAATTGGTCCCAGACAAGTCGCTTTTGCGATTGTCATAACTTGGGCACTAAACTTCCAATTGAATAGTGTGATTGTTTGAAATGCAGATTTACATTGCATATTTTTGTTTTTATACTAATAAATTGCACAAGAAGTTATCCATTTTACACTTTAAAAGAAGGAAAAAAAACAGAACTCTTAGAGAGAAAAATATAGATATATATGCTTAAATTATATTTTAGGACTTTGGTTGCTAGGTCTTTATATATGTACTGTTAACCACGTAAATTTTGGTTAAGGTATAGGGCAGTAATAATTAATAAATATGCATCTACAACTGGATGAATATGACTGCAATACCCAATCACGTGACTCCTCGGCCAACCCACGTAGATTGGATTGGCCCAAAAGATAATCCTGTGGGCCAATAGAATCCTGCCACATCAGAAAAAATAATAATATTCCCATAAATTCTATATCTTCTTTGGTGGTTAATTGTAGGTATGGGAATGGTCGCAAGGTTCTACACCATGTTGCCTAATAAATAAGAAAATTTAAGTTGAATTGGTCGCATCGAAGTAAGTGCACTTGAATGCTCTGCTTTTTTCATTCATAGACACCATTAATGGAGTGTCAATTTCTCCCTCTAAAGAGGAGAATATTTCATAATCTTAGAACTTCAAGAACAAAAATATAATATTTTGTTTAGCATTAATTAATGGTACATATAGAACTATTACAAATGTAATTTAGCTTTAATAAAGTGTTTGGTTAGCTGAAAAGCTTATATCTTCTGCTATGCATGGTAAAAAGCGGAAGTAAGTTGTTATTTCTTTTGGATATATAGAAAAATCTGGAGCTTTTGATGCTGTGATTTTCTACTTGTATATTAAGTACAAGTGGTTGCAATAGAATTTTGATGAAAAATCAGCTAATGCATCTTATACCAGGTAGCTCTACTGAAATAGTACTTCTGCATAAGTTCCGGTCGGAAAAAAAAACTACCTTTTACCATTTCTAATTACAATGAAAAGTCTTTGCCTTTTGTTACGGTGTCTTTTTGTTTGTATTGCGTAAAAGTTATTATAGGAAAATTAATTTCTTGTATTGCGTAAAAGTTATTATAGGAAAATTAATTTTGATGAAATGTCAGTTAGTGCTTCTCCTAACAGTTCTAGTTAAGCAGTTTTTCTGCATAAGCGTTGTTATTAATTATATATGTAAAAAGGAAGAGGTGAGGGAGCTAATGAATCCTACTAAAGAACATGGAAGGAAAAAGAATGGCAAGTCACATAGATATAGAGAGAGAAAAAGAGAGAGAGTGAGAGAGAGGGAGAGAGGGTTCAATTCATTACCCACAACAAAGGAGCAAGCAGTCCAACCACCTCTCGCGGATCTAAGAACAGGGTTTCCCTTGAGATCCACTGATCCATCTTTTGTGTACTCCCCTCGCCCTGACTCCGCGTCGGCGGCGGCGGCGGCGACGGCGCTCTCGGCCATTTATATGGCGCCGCAGAGGCCCTAGGGAAATAAGAATAAGAAGGATCGAGAGATGTTACACTAAGGAAGAGGTATATGGTCTTTATGAGATGAACTATGAGCTTTTATAGAACCCCTTTCCTCCCCGCCCCCTCCACAAATTTGGTAGATAAATTTATCATGATTTTAATGCCCACTGAATTAACCGCGAGTTTCACTGGGCATGGATATGGACAAATAAATGAGACCCAACGGCCAGTGATTTACTATAGCGTGTACTATCATGTATTATTTACTAGTCCTGTTTGGACGTCGAAATAAGATATTCAATACTAATTTATTCCGTATAAAAATTATTTTATATGATTGAAAGCTACATTTGATTTTTTTTTTTTCTCTTTAAAAGTTATTGACATTCATGATTTGATAGGATATTATAATCCACCTACAGTATTATTTTATTCAAATTCGTTCTAAAAATTTGATCACACTTCTAATCTTCTAAATACTGTATTTTTTTACGACCCTGTTTGAATATTAGAATAAGTTATCCAAGAATAACTTATTCGGTATGAGACTTTTCTAACATGAATGTAACTAAGGAGTTTAATTTTTGTTTCTTCAAAGTACTTGATATCCATGATTTGGTAGGACAATATATTTTAACTATAAGATGATTTATCTTATTCTGATAAAATTACTTAGAAACTGAATATGATATTCTATCTTTAAATATTTAATTGGACAATACAAGTTTAACTTATGAGGTAAGTTATCTTATTCAGTATGAAAGTCATTTGTGTATGATGGTACAGTACACGATTGATTTTCGTTCCTTAAAAAGTCTTAACATTTATAATTTTGTAGGACAATAAATTTTACCTACGAAATAATTTATCTTTTTCTGAAAAAATGACGTAAATGCCGAATATGCTATTCCATTGTAGATATTTGAGAACACTTATAGCTTCAATAACAATAAAAAATTTTCATACTGAATAGAATATGTCTTGATAACTTATCTATATATCCAAACATGACCTAATTTAAAAGGATATGATGATCCTATACGGGATGCATAAAAAGCTTGGGTAGTAGCATAGGATAAAATTAAGAATTAAATGCATTAGAACCACCGACCTTTTTCCTTTTGTAGATAGCGAGTTAAACTTTCAAAATTTTATATTTTTCACTCATACTCTCAAAGATTCTCATTAGCCATGCACATTTATATTCCATCAATTTAAAATGATAAATATTAGCCAATTAATCAAGAAATAAGGAAGATGCTACTTTTGTGAGTAAATTTGACCATAATTATAATATTAGTTTATAAAAATTATATAAAAAAATAAAATTTTATATTATAAAACTGGATTTTGACATTAAAAAGACCTTCTATATTGCCGTTATGTGTCCTTTATTATTTCTTAATCATTTGACTAATATTAGTTATTTTAAATTATTAAAATATAAACCTAGATGGTTATTTGCAAACTTTTGAAAGTTTAGATGAGAAATATAAATTTAAAAAGTTTAAGTGACTATTCATAGACAGCCAGAAGTTCGGATGGCGCTGATGCATTTAACTCTAAAATTAAAGAGTGATATTAGAGAGAGGAATGATTTGGTAATACTTTAAGATTGATTGAGTTTGAACGACCCGACCACCTTTGAGTCCCTAAATCCTCCTGCTCTATTTTTTTCCTGTTTTATCCAATGCAACGTAATCTTAAGCACCAATCAAATATAAATGATTACACATGTGAACAAAGAAATATATAAAGAATTTACAAATTTCCTTCATCCATATAGTGGGGATGTAATATGGGTCTTATTGTTGGCCTAGTGGCCCTAATTATTTTTTAGATTTTGATGATAACAAATAATTATAATTATTGAACTAATCTTTTATCTTGAGTTTTGTGTTTAGACTTCTCTATCTTCAAAAGTATTCAAGATGGGCAATCCTCTAGCACTAAACTTCACCACTTGAAGCTACCTTGTCAAGTAGATAAAATCTCTCTATTTATTTTTTTAACTTTGTGCCTTAAAGATTAGAGTAAGAAAGGTCGAGCAAATTCTAACGTACTCTTTTTATCATCTAAAGCACATGGGACTTCAAACTATATTCAAAATCTTCTCAAAATCTATTTTCTGTCAAGTTTGTGTTTTGGACTCTGATCTGGGCGCCCTAAAAGTGGATCCGAATCTTGGTTGATTCTGGATCCCGACTGTTTGCTGTTTGGGTGGTCCAGAATTGTCTCTATATGATCTGGGCGCCCGAATCGTGAGTTTAGGGCGTCCGAAATGTTGACTTGATAGGTTGCGTGTTCCGGACAGTACGGCACAATGGTCCGAAAGTTCTGACAGCGGCGTTGCGCAGGCGGCGCGCGTGCCTGAGAAAGTGGGCGCCCACAAGTTGACTTCTGGAGGCCCAAAAGTTCCTGCTGATTCTGGATCCTGATTGTTTGTTGTTTGGGTGGTCCAGAATTGTCTCTATATGATCTGGGCGCTCGAATCGTGAGTTTAGGGCGTCCGAAATGTTGACTTGACAGGTTGCGTGTTCCGGACAGTACGGTACAACGGTCCGAAAGTTCTGACAGCGGCGTTGTGCAGGCGGCGCGCGTGCCTGAGAAAGTGGGCGCCCACAAGTTGACTTCTGGAGGCCCAAAAGTTCCTGCTCAGTAACTTCGGCGCGCGTGGTCTGACAGTGTCAGAAAAGTCGACGCACATATTCTGGGCGCCCACAAGTTTCTGGAGCCCCGAATGTACGGATCCAGAAAAGCGGCGCGCGTGGTCTGGCTGGGTCAGAAAAGCTGTCGCGCGTGATCTGGGCGCCCACAATTTCTGGAGGTCCGAATGTACGGATCCAGAAAGTGCGCAGTCTGACAGGTCGCTGAATGTGCAGTGCGCGTGCTCAACTTCTGGGCGCCCGAATTCCTGTTTAGGGCGCCCGAAAGTGCAACGACCTGAAGCTGGCCGAGGCTATAAATAGAAGGTGTTGAGGCCTTTCTCAGCAGGGATTTGAAAGTCAAATAGAGCTTATAAATTTTAGTATTTTCAATACTCTTAGCCCTCAATTCTTTCTCTAAACTTGGGTGTAATTGGTAGTGAGATATAATCCTGTAAAAGAGAGAAAATAAAAGAGTTGAAGCTTGAAAGTGTAACCTTCTTGGAGAAGAAGGTGTTGGTGTGAAGGCTTGGTGCTTTCCCGCAAAAGCATCGTCTAGTAGAGATCCAACGTTCTCTTGTGTTGAGAAGTTGGCGGGGACGTAGGCAAAGTGCCGAACCTCGAAACAAATCGATTGTGTGATTCTTGAGTTTGCATTTCTCTAACTCCTTACTTTCTCTCACTTTATTTGTTTCGAGTTTTTAAATTGCTTGATTATTTAGCATTTTATTTTAGAAACCTAATTCACCCCCCCTCTTAGGTTGCCATTTTGATCCTCAATTGGTATCAGAGCAAGGTCTTACTTTATTTAGATTAAAATCTAAGTGAGAATGGCATCCATGGAAAAGAATATCGAAGGACAATCCATTGTTCGGCCACCATATTTTGATGGGACCGATTATCCTTTTTGGGCGCCCGCTCACAAGTTTCTGGAGCCCCGAATGTACGGATCCAGAAAAGCGGCACGCGTGGTCTGGCTGGGTCAGAAAAGCTATCGCGCGTGATCTGGGCGCCCACAATTTCTGGAGGCCCGAATGTACGGATCCAGAAAAGCGGCGCACGAGGTCTGACAGGCCGCTGGATGTGCAGTGCGCGTGCTCAACTTCTGGGCGCCCGAATTCCTGTTTAGGGCGCCCGAAAGTGCAACGACCTGAAGCTGGCTGAGGCTATAAATAGATGGTGTTGAGGCCTTTCTCAGCAGGGATTTGAAAGTCAAATAGAGCTTATAAATTTCAGTATTTTCAATACTCTTAGCCCTCAATTCTTTCTCTAAACTTGAGTGTAATTGGTAGTGAGATATAATCCTGTAAAAGAGAGAAAAGAAAAGAGTTGAAGCTTGAAAGTGTAACCTTCTTGGAGAAGAAGGTGTTGGTGTGAAGGCTTGGTGCTTGCCCGCAAAAGTATCGTCTAGTGGAGATCCAACGTTCTCTTGTGTTGAGAAGTTGGCGGGGACGTAGGCAAAGTGCCGAACCTCGAAACAAATCGATTGTGTGATTCTTGAGTTTGCATTTCTCTAACTCCTTACTTTCTCTCACTTTATTTGTTTCGAGTTTTTAAATTGCTTGATTATTTAGCATTTTATTTTAGAAACCTAATTCACCCCCCCTCTTAGGTTGCCATTTTGATCCTCAATTGGTATCAGAGCAAGGTCTCACTTTATTTAGATTAAAATCTAAGTGAGAATGGCATCCATGGGAAAGAATATCGAAGGACAATTCATTGTTCGGCCACCATATTTTGATGGGACCGATTATCTTTTTTGAAAGATTAGAATGAAGATATTATTTCAATCTCTAGATTTTGATATTTGGGACATAATTGAAAGTGGTTATGTCACTCCATCAAAATCAAGAGCGGGATGGAATGAAGCGGAAAAATTTCACTTTCAATTGAATGCTAAAGCAATTAATTCATTCCTTTGCGCTCTTAGTAGAGATAAGTTTCATCGAATCTCTATATACGCAACGGCTAAAGAGATTTGGGATAAATTAGAAGTTACTCATGAAGGAACTTCTAAGGTGAAGGAATCTAAAATAAGTATGCTTATGTCAAGTTATGAACTATTCAAAATGGAAGAAAGTGAATCCATTTCAAATATGTTCACAAGATTCACTAACATTATTAATAGCTTGAAAGTCTTAGGTAAAAATTTTCCTCAATCGGACTTGGTGCGAAAACTTCTCCGTGTGCTACCAAGAAGTTGGATACCTAAGGTTACGGCTATCCAAGAAGCTCATGATTTGGACAAAGTAAAGATTGACGAACTTGTCGGATCACTTATGGCGCATGAACAACGCCTCAAAGAATATGACAACGAAGAGGCTCCCGAGAAAAAGAAGAGTCTTGCACTTAAGAGAGTCATAGCTTCTGATAGTGAAGATGGCGAAGAAGGTTCGAGTGAAGAAATCGCTATGATTTCAAAAAGGCTCGACCGACTAATTAAGAAGCGCAACTTGAGAAGACCTAAACGAGATGGGTTCAAAGGTGAGGGATTCAAGAAGTGAATCATTTGCTACAATTGTAATAAACCAGGGCATTTGAAAAGTGAATGTACTCTTCCAAGCAAGGCCTTTAAGAAAGATAAGAAAAAGAAAGCCTTCAATGCTCTAAATTGGGACGCCCCCGACGAGTCTAGCGGTGACGAATCGGAAAACGAAGTTGCCCAAATTTGCCTTGAGGAGCAAAGCTCTATTCTATGTCTCATGGCTCTTGAAGATGAGGTAAATAATTTAAGTTATGATGAACTTTTAGAAGCCTTCTTTTCTTTATATGATGATTTACAAAATTTGGGTCCCAAGAATACATCTCTCAAGAAGCAAAATGCCTCATTAGAGATGGAAGTAAATGACCTAAAATCTTCGACTTCAAATTCTTCTTTAATACTTGAAAATGAGGTCTCCTCACTCATGAAAGAGCTTAAACAAACTAATGAGACATGTTGTAAACTCATTTGTGAAAACGAGGCATTAAAGAAGAAAATTGAAGGTCAAAATTTTAAGCCAATTCTTCATCATGGCAAACAACTTGAAAAACTTCAAGTTGAAAATCAATAACTCAAAATTAGCTTAGGTGAATCTAAGAAAACTCTTGAGAAATTTATCGGTGGAACCAAGTACTTAAATATGATGCTTGGAAGTCAAGTTATGAACTTCAAAAAGTTTGGGATAGGATATGTTCCTAATCCAAACAATGTTAAGTTAACAAAAACTAAAAGAAATTTTTTTGTTAAAAGTTCCTATCAAGACCCAACTTTGCATTGCTCTTATTGTAATATTAAAGGACATCATATATCCTCATGTAGATACAAGAAAAATCCTAAACTTAACCAAATTTGAGTTGTGAAAGGCTCATCTAACCCAAAAGGACCCAATCTCACTTGGGTACTAAAGTTAAAAACTTGATTTGTTCTTGTAGGTGTGTCTCCAATCAAAAGGTGCAAGTGACAAATGATACTTAGATAGCGGATGCTCAAGACATATGACTTGGGATCAAACCAAGTTTAATTCACTTGAAAAGAAAGACGGAGGCTTTGTCACATTTGGAGACAACACTAGAGAAAAGATCATTGGAACCGGCACAATCGGAAATGAAAATGTTAATATTTTAAATGTTCTTTTAGTTGATGGCCTTAAGCATAATTTATTGAGCATTAGTCAATTATGTGACAAAGGCTATTTTGTAAAGTTCGAAGCATCTCATTGTAGCATTCTTGATCCTTCTACAAATGAGGTAGCTTTTATGGGCTTTAGATCCAAGAATGCCTACACGGTTGATCTAAGCAAACTTTCTCATGAAGGTGAAAAATGTTTTTCAGTTCAAATTAACGAATCTTAACTTTGGCATAAAAGGCTAGCTCATGCTAGTCTGGATTCTCTTTCAAAACTTTTCAAAGAAAAACTTGTAAAAGGTTTACCTAAAATAAACTATGCCAAAGATGAGGTTTGTAGTGCTTGTGCTCAAGCAAAACAAGTAAAATCTTCTTTTAAATCCAAAAATATTATTTCTACATCTAGGCCTTTGGAGTTAATCCATATGGATCTCTTTGGTCCAATTGATATCTCAAGCCTTGGTGGAAATAACTATATTTTTGTAATTGTTGATGATTACTCATGATATACTTGGACTTTGTTTTTGAGACACAAGTATGACACTTTTAAATCCTTCAAAGATTTTATCTTTCGTGTTCAAAATGAAAAAAATTGTATAATTTCTAAAATTAGAAGTGATCATGGTGGTGAATTTGAAAACCGTAACTTTAAAGAGTTTTGCAATGAATTGGGAATAGAACATCAATTTGCTACCATTCGTACACCTCAACAAAATGGGGTTGTTGAACGCAAAAATAGATCTCTCCAAGAGAGGCTAGATCTATGTTAATTGAGGGGGAGTTGCCAAAGTATTTTTGGGCCGAAGTCGTAAACACGGCTTGTTACATCATGAACCGTGTTCTAATTCGACTAATTCTTGAGAAAACCCTTTTTGAGTTATGGTATAGTAGAATTCCCAATATTGGTTATTTTAAAATTATTGGTTGTAAATGTTTCATCTTGAACACAAAAGACAAGTTGGGAAAGTTTGATGCTAAATCCGGTGAAGCAATATTCTTGAGATATTCCTCTACTAGCAAAGCTTATCGAGTCTATAATCGACGAACTTTGGTAATAGAGGAAAGCATGCATGTTCTCTTTGAAGAATCTAAGGGAAAGGATACTTGAAGATGATCTTTTGACTTTGATAAGTTAAATATAAATTCCACACCACAAGAGGTTGTACAATCCAAGGAAGTTGAATAGTTCATTTCTAAAGATAATGAACCCACTCCTCTACCTAAAGTGTGGAAATTTGCTACTTATCATCCCAAGGACTCCATCATTGGAGATCCTAGTCAAAATATCAAGACTAGATCCTCTCTTAGATTACTTTGTGACCACTTGGCTTTCTTATCTCAAATTGAACCTAAAAATTTCGTTGAGGCTAGTAATGACGAAAATTGGCTCATTGCGAGGCAAGATGAACTCAATCAATTTGAGCGAAACCAAGTTTGGACGCTTGTGGAAAGACCAAGTGATCATACCGTTATTGGCACTAAATGGATCTTCCGAAACGGTGTTGTGGTTCGAAACAAGGCTAGACTAGTGGCCCAAGGTTTCAACCAAATTGAAGGGATTGATTTTGATGAAACTTTTGCACCGGTTGCTAGACTTGAAGCTATTCGAATTCTTTTGGCTTTTGCCTCTTACATGAACTTCAAGTTATTTCAAATGGACGTAAAAAGTACTTTCTTAAATGGATATATTTCTGAAGAAGTCTATGTTGAGCAACCACCCGGTTTTGAAAAACACGATTTTCTCAATCATGTCTTTAAACTTTCAAAAGCACTTTATGGTTTAAAACAAGCTCCTAGAGCTTGGTATGAAAGACTTAGCACTTTTCTTATTTCAAATAATTTTTCGAGAGGAAAAGTTGACACTACATTATTTATCAAGATAAAGGATAAAGATTTTCTCATTGTACAAATTTATGTTGATGATATCATATTTGGTGCTACTAACGAATCTCTTTGTAAAGAATTCTCTAAGTTAATGCAAGATGAGTTTGAAATGAGCATGATGGGCGAACTCTCCTTCTTCCTTGGACTCCAAGTCAAGCAAACGAAGGATGGAATATTCATCAATCAAGCCGAATACGTAAAGGATCTAATCAAAAGATTTGGCTTAGAAAGCTCAAAAGAGACAAATACTCCCATGAGCGCTTCAACTAAACTTGATAAGGACGAAAAAGGCAAGGATGTTGATATCAAGCTCTACCGAGGTATGATTGGTAGTTTACTTTATCTTACCGCAAGTAGGCCGGACATCATGTTTAGTGTTTGCTTGTGTGCTCGATTTCAAGCTCAACCTAAGGAGTCACACTTAGTGGCCATAAAGAGAATTCTTAGATATGTAAGGGAACTCTCAACTTAGGATTATGATATCCCAAGGGCACTAGTTTTAATCTCATTGGCTTTTCGGATACTGACTTTGCCGGGTGCAAAGTTGATCGAAAAAGTATTAGTGGAACTTGTCAGTTTCTTAGTCACTCCTTAGTCTCATGGTCTTCGAAAAAGCAGAATTCAGTTGCACTTTCAACCGCCGAAGCCGAATATATTGCGGCGGGTTGTTGTTGTGCACAAGTTTTATGGATGAAACAAACCCTTGAGGACTTTGGAGTGCATCTAAAATAAGTTCCAATCAAATGTGATAATACTAGTGCCATCAACCTATCTAGAAATCCTATTCAACATTCTAGAACTAAACACATTGAAATTAGACATCATTTCATTAGAGATCATATTCAAAAGGGAGATGTCACCATAGATTTTGTCGACACCCATCATCAATTAGCGGACATTTTTACTAAACCACTTAGTGAGGATAGATTCACTCAACTTAGAAGAGAATTAGGAATAATGGATTTAAACGCTTGATTCTTCTATGTTAATTACATTGAACGATTATTTTTTTTATTTTGTTTGAATTTTTTTTTGTTTTGTTGAGGTTCGGTCGCCCGGTTGGTCTTGTGGACACCCAAATTCTGGCTCGATATACCCGTCACGATCGGACGCCCGATAAAATATTTCGGACGCCCGAATTACAATTTCCGGACGCCCGAAAATTTTCTGGACGTCCGAAAGTGGCTTTGACCTCCGTACTGACCTACCTGACCGTCCCACTGGGCTGTCAGGGCTAAACGGGTTTCGGATCCACTATCTGGGCGTCCACTTCAACCCGACCCGCGCCCGAAACCCGTGTCTCATCTTCTTCCTCCCCGACCGACCGAAGTTTTTTTTCTCCTTTTTTTTTTCTCTTTTCTTCCTCCTCCCACTCCGGTCGCCCACTTCTACTCCGCCTCCGGCCCGGATCTTCCCAAGCACAGATCGGCCGGCCCGGATCCTCCCGAGCACCACCTCCGGCCGCCCTCTTCCTGCGCCGCACCCACGCCCACCTCCGGCCGCCCGCTCCCTGCGCCGCCCCTGAGCCCGGATCTCCCCAACCTCCTCCAATCACTCGGATTTCTCCTCTTTTCTCCTCAAATCTGTGGTATTCTCTTCTCTTTTTCATTTTTTTTTTCGTGTTCTTAGGTTTCTTAGTAAACCCTAACCTAGATCTTTCTTCCTAATTTTTTTTATCAAATCTCCTGTACTTTTTGTATCTTAATCTCATTCTCCATCAAGATTAACACCCTTTTTCATCTTAAATCTTGCTTTTGTTCATCATTTGCATAAACCCTAGATTTTTTTTTAAAAAAAAAGAAATGCCTAGAACTAAACATGCATCTAGTGGCCCCTCCTCTCATGGACCTCCTAGAGATCATTCAAATGATGATTTTGATGCATTTAATTTTGTCTCTAGGGAAGCTCAAGATAAATATCTTTTAGGTCGTCCCGTTCAACCGTGCCGTAGCATTCATTATCTAAATTTTGATTGCTATGAACTCTTAGATAGGCTCACCCAAATAGGTTGTGACCAATTTGTTCAAAATCATCGACCTTTTTATCCCGACCTAATTAGGATCTTCTATGCTAATGCTTCCTATAATCTCGATTATTTTACTATCACTTCCCGTATCCGAGGACGTGATTTTTTCATTACACCTACACTTCTTCACACCGTTTTAAACATTCTTTTTGACGGCGTTCGCTACTACCAAACCAATGTTTGGAACTTTCGCACCTTCACCGAGGCTCAACTTCGTACTCGCTTTCTTAGTGAGTATTCTACTTCTAGGGAAGATAGCTCTCACCTTTCTTTTCCACACCGCCTCGCCCATTTTCTTCTCACTAAGTTAATTCTTCCCCGAGACGGTCACCACACCGCCATTCAAAAGATGGATCTTTTTCTCCTTTATCATCTCTTTGAGGGAATCCGGATCAATTTGGGGTACATTATTATTCGCCACATGGCCACCGCCGCATCTCATACCTCGCGCTCGCTTCCTTATGGCTCTTTGCTCTCCGCCGTCCTTCACTTTATTGCGTTTGATCTTCATGATGAAAGGCCGATGAAGTACCTCTCCGCCATCAGTACGGATACCTTCTCCACCCTTGGATTTAAGAAAAATCGTTATGGAAATTGGGTGAGAAAGCATGTGATTGATCAAGGTGATGACAACGATGGCGACGACGCCGAGGATGAGCCTATGTACTACGAGCCGCCTCTACATGAGCCTTCTCCACCGGTTGAGCCACCGCGCTATGTTCCTCCGCCTTATGATCCTCCTCCTATGGATTTTCAAAACCAAGTTTATCAA
Source organism: Puya raimondii (assembly GCA_016920855.1). Lineage (NCBI taxonomy): Eukaryota > Viridiplantae > Streptophyta > Magnoliopsida > Poales > Bromeliaceae > Puya > Puya raimondii. Next base: position 208,231,227 of record JABWPP010000050.1, on the reverse strand, counting down.
AGACTTGATAGGATGGACGGACGTATGCATGAGATTAAGACGGAAGTTTCCGGCATTAAGAATTACATGGACTCAATTTTTGGACCTTCAAGTGCCTTCTATGCCGCATATGGGCCTTATGTTGATCGACCTTCATCCTCCGCCGTGCCTCCGCTGGTTTTTCTTGCGTGTCAAGAGGACGATGATCAAGAGGATGACGATGATGACTAGCTCTTTTCGTTACTCTTTTATGCTTTCTTTTATGCTTTTTGCTACTAAGTCTCCATTATGCTTATTTTTATGATGACAAAGGGGGAGAACTTGTGATATGTGATATGCTTATGTTTTGGTACTAACTTGTGATATGTGATATGCTTATGTTTTGGTACTAACTTGTGATATGTGATATGCTTATGTTTTGGTACTAACTTGTGATATGTGATATGCTTATATTTTGGTGCTTTGATATATGCTTAATTGGCTATTTTTTACTTGCGATTGTGATATATGCTATGACTATGATTATGATATATGCTAAAATTTAATTGTTAAATATATGCATATATTTAGGGCGAGTATTCTATTCTTTTGCTCTCTACTTATTTGAATCTTATATCACATTATTTGTCATCATAAAAAAGGGGGAGATTGTTGGCCTAGTGGCCCTAATCATTCTTTAGATTTTGATGATAACAAATAATTATAATTATTGAACTAATCTTTTATCTTAAGTTTTGTGTTTAGACTTCTCTATCTTCAAAAGGACTCAAGATGGGCAATCCCCTAGCACTACGCTTCACCACTTGAAGCTACCTTGTCAAGTAGATAAAATCTCTCTCTATTCATCTTTTTAAATTTGTGCCTTAAAGATTAGAGTAAGAAAGGTCGAGCAAATTCTAACTTACTCTTTTTATCATCTAAAGCACATGGGACTTCAAACTATATTCAAAATCTTTTCAAAATCTGTTTTCTGTCAAGTTTGTGTTTTGGACTCTGATCTGGGCGCCCTAAAAGTGGATCCGAATCTTGGTTGATTCAGGATCCTGACTGTTTGTTGTTTGGGTGGTCCAGAATTGTCTCTATATAATCTAGGCGCCCGAATCGTGAGTTTAGGGCGTCCGAAATGTTGACTTGACAGGATGCGTGTTTCGGACAGTACGGCACAACGGTCCGAAATTTCTGACAGCGGCGCTGCGCAGGCGGCGCGCGTGCCTGAGAAAGTGGGCGACCACAAGTTGACTTCTGGAGGCCCAAAAGTTCCTGCTCAGTAGCTTCGGCGCGCGTGGTCTGACTGTCACGCCCCGAGTTACCACCCCCGGGCACATCAACAGACCCGCCGTATACACAGTAATAAAACTGAGCATACGAAGCGAAGCAACAACAACCACACAGAGCTAAAGGTATCAACAGAGCTGCTATAAAAATATATCAAGGATCACTGTACATACATACATCATCCATAACCATAATATACATCACTGATAATATCCAACTCACTGTATGTACAGACTCATGACCATCTATCAAAATGGGGTATACTTCTAGCCAAGTATCCGGGGATCAACTCTACCCGACGGTCTCCTTTCCGCGCTCAGTATGCACAGTTGGGGAAGAAGACTCTGCAAAAAGGTGTCAACAACGGGTGTGAGAACTACTATCAAACAAGTAGTCCTCAGTGGGTACCGCCACCAGCCTCAGCGTCTGCCCACTAAGTCCTCAATCTCAAGAGATAAATATAGAGCAATAAAGAAAGTAGGAGATAAACTACCACTACTATGCATAATGCTCAACTATCAATATGAATATCAATGATCTGAACATATCAAATGAGGACTATCATGAATACAATACAATACCTGCGGCCTGATCATGCTCTACCCGTAGGGAGCCAGCTAGTACAGGAAACACCCTCTGTCCCTAGCACTCGTACAACCCTCTGTACGGAAAACCAACTCCGGAGCGGTACTCGTGGGAGCGACCCAACCGAGTATAGTATCACAACATATATCAGCGCCAAGCACCCACAGGTATATGATCGACAGACTGGGCCAACAAGGAATCACGTGCCTCGGCACCTCAAAGGATAATCAACAACAAGTATGACCCAATCAATGCTCCAGTGCTCTCAATCAATCTCGACTCTACCACAAAGAGGAGGTACAAATAATATAGCACGAGCCACAACATGATCACCTACACTAGTATGTACAACAACTGGTACAAAGGATATCAACAAGATAGGTGTAGGTCAAATCATGCATCAAGGATATAAGGAAGTCATGCATGCAAATCAGGTATCTCAACCTCATCTATGATCATATCATACATATGCATCAATCTCAACTAAGGCATGTCACAACTAACATAATCCCAATATCATATCATAATCCCAAAAATATTATATCATGCTAACATAACTATCATATCATGCTATCATAACTATCATGCTAATATGAGAGTAAACATATAGGAGGAAGTCCACTGAATCTGACAAACATCAACCCACCTCAAGAGCTAATCCAACCACGGTGGGACTCGAGCAGTACTCCGATCTGAATATATCTCAACAAGACTGCTAACTCCAACAGAACAACTGCTCAAAATCAGATCAGAACAACAGAATAGAGGAGAACAAGCTAGATCATAACTAATGCCAACACATGGCCCTTACCCTAGCTTTCTCTCTCTAGAAACAGGGATCACGAAGTGGAAAAGTGAGCTAAACGACCAGGGACTCACCTATTTATAGGCTCCCAAAAGCTCCACTTTCGGGCGCCCGAATCCCTCTTCCGGGCGTCCGAAAATCCAGCCAGGTGTCAGCTGGCGGCCAAGCAGTCGGCGGTGGTCGGCAGGCGGTGGGGCGGCGTGTCTCCGACGGTCGACACATGTCCTGCAACACGACACGTGGCTCTCCACGTCACAAGCCAAATCCGGACCCACAATTCGGGCGTTCGGTTCCTGCATCCAGATTCAAATCTCGTCAGCCACTTCCGGACCATCCGAAAGTCCTCTGGCTCCGAAAACTTTCGGGCGTCCACTTCTCTAGTTCCGGGCGCCCGAAATCTTCCAAGCCCAGAAACTCCTCGAAATGCCAAGTATTACACTGACAGTGTCAGAAAAGTTGACGCACATGTTCTGGGCGCCCACAAGTTTTTGGAGCCCCGAATGTACGGATCCAGAAAAGCGGCGCGCGTGGTCTGGCTGGGTCAGAAAAGCTGTCGCGCGTGATCTGGGCGCCCACAATTTCTGGAGGCCCGAATGTACGGATCTAGAAAAGCGGCGCACGGGGTCTTACAGGCCGCTGGATGTGCAGTGCGCGTGCTCAACTTCTGGGCGCCCGAATTCCTGTTTAGGGCGCCCGAAAGTGCAACGACCTGAAGCTGGCTGAGGCTATAAATAGATGGTGTTGATGCCTTTCTCAGCAGGGATTTGAAAGTCAAATAGAGCTTATAAATTTCAGTGTTTTCAATACTCTTAGCCCTCAATTTTCTCTCTAAACTTGAGTGTAATTAGTAGTGAGATATAATCTTGTAAAAAAGAGAAAAGAAAAGAGTTGAAGCTTGAAAGTGTAACCTTCTTAGAGAAGAAGGTGTTGGTGTGAAGGCTTGGTGCTTGCCCGCAAAAGCATCGTCTAGTGAGATCCAACGTTCTCTTGTGTTGAGAAGTTGGCGGGGACGTAGGCAAAGTGCCGAATCTCGAAACAAATCGATTGTGTGATTCTTGAGTTTGCATTTCTCTAACTCCTCACTTTCTCTCACTTTATTTGTTTCGAGTTTTTAAATTGCTTGATTATTTAGTATTTTATTTTAGAAACCTAATTCCCCCCCCCCCTCTTAGGTTGCCATTTTGATCCTCACTTATCAGACTGGTGTGAGCCGCACTTTTTTAAGACACGACCATGCCATTGGGATCGATGCCAAGCATGATAAGAAGCTGCACTTTTTAAGACATGGTCATACCATTGGGATGGATGCCAAACATGATAAAAATTTGAATCATATTAGGCCTACCTACTTTTCCTGGTCTAAGGCACAGAAAAAACTTGGCCGATATCATTTCAAGCCAAGATGGTCTAACTTTTTCGATTTTTATTTTTATTTTTTTGAAACTTTTTGATCTAGCATTTAAAATTTCTTTCAAGATTAGTTTTATAAAAAAATGGGTAAAAGTTTATCGCGTTTTCTTCCATAATGCCTCTCAATTTTAAAATACAACCATTATTAAAATATTTATCTAAACTTTATCCAATATCATCCTCTCAATTTTAAGATTTAGGGCATGTTTGATATAAGGTTAAATGAGGTAAAATATTACTCCTATAAGCTTTCACCCCTATTAATTATGTTTGGTATGCAGACCTATCTATTAAGAGAGAAAAATATTTCACCTTCCTTTATCCCTCCCCAATACAAATTTCTCCTTACTTTTATGTTCTTTTACTTTCTCTCTCCTCACTTTTTCTCTATTCACTTTGTCTATCCTTATTTTATTTCTCCTTACTTTCTCTCGCTTCATTTTCTCTCTTCATATTTTATCTCTCCTTACTTTCTCTCCCTTCACTTTCCCTCTTCTTATTTTCTCTCCCTCTCTTTCTCTCACTTTAAAATCTCATCATTTTCTCTCATTTTATTTTTCTTTTCTTCATTTTCTCTCTCTTCACTTTCTTCTTACCTTTTTCACTTTACTTTCTCTCTCATCTCTTTTTCTTTGGTTTCTTTATCTTTCTTCACTTTATCTTTCCTTATCGCTTCTTTCTCCTCACTTTCTCTCTCCTCACTCGCTTGTTGTTTTATCTCCCTTTATTTTCTCTCTTCTCATCTCACTTTACTTCTCTCTTTATCCCTCTCCTTTGTATTATTTTCCTTCACTGTCTCTCTCCCATTCCTTTCTCTCTCTTCAGTCTCTCTCTCATCCCTCTTTCCTTACTTTCTTTTTTTTTATTTTCTCTCTCTTCATTTCTCTCTGCTCCCTTTCTCTCTTCTTAATTTCTCTCTCATCCCTTTTTCTCTCTTTATTTTTTTATCTTTCTCTCTTCATTTTCATTCATACACAACCAAACGTCATTAAAGGAGCATTTTTTACTGAAGTAATATTTACTCCATGAAACATTACAGGGAAAATATTTAACCCCCAAACTAGCCCTTAAGTTTTCCAATTTATTCACCTTTAGTAAATAAACAAAATTTAACTATATCTATTACAATTTTATCAATTTCTCTACCAGATTAGATGATTGTAATGAAATAAAATTCATTATATATTTTCAAACTATACTTAAAATCTTTTGGTACTCTACTGTATTATATCCTCTCACTTTGTGCTTTAAGATTATCAATCTATTCAAATTTAATAGATAAATAAATGAATATTATCCATATCAACTGCAAATCTATTAGGTTTTTCTACTAGACAAAATAATCACTATCACATAAAATTTATTAATTTTAAAATACAATCAAACTACAAATCTGTTGAATATAAATATTAAAAATAATTTTAATTTAATTATTAAAAACATCTATCTCTAGCGGCTTAAACTTTTGGAGATAAATGATTATTCACATTGTTTAATATGATATATAAACAATTATGAGTAGTGCTACAAGTACAACCCTATCGGGGTGTACATCCTACAACTATTAGATCCAACGGCTGGGATTAATAGGGTTTAGGAAACTAAAAAAGTTGATGATAACTTCACTCCCCAATTTTTTTCATCCTATACTTTCCCTCTTTCCCTTTTTCCCTCTTCGGCGTACTCGTGTTCGGCGCCGGGCGTGGTGTCCGTCGTCCCCGAGCCGGTGCGGCGCCGCGACTTTTTTTTTTTTTCCCCTCTCCGACCCTCCTCCACCTGCCGTCCCCACCGCCGCCGCCGCCGGCAACGAAGAAGTGCTTCCTTCAAGCGAAATAGTGAACAGATCCCACACAAATCAGTAATATAGGTAAAAATACAAAATCAAATTTGCCTAATAATATCCTTTAATTGAAATTGTGATCGCATTCCACCTAAACAAGGAATGCAGACAAAATCAAATCAAAGAATGTAGTCATACTCATTGATTGAAATTATGAATATATTCCTGGTAAATCAAGAATATAGATGGGAAAGATATTGAAAAAAAAAGACCAAAACAAGGGACGTCATATTATCCTTTAACTAAAATAGCAAATGGATTCAATAAAAATATAAGTAGATAAAGACCAAAATCAAAATGAAAGACCAATATTTTTTCCTATAGAAAAAATAAAAAATTATAGAAAAAGAAAGAAAAATATGAAATTGTATTGTTAAAATAATGTTACACTGTTTTAAAATTTTTTACACCATTTCTTTCAGACAGAAATTACACTCTTACACCATTTCTTTTTCTTTTCTTCTTTCTCGTTGCACTATTTATCCTCGTTTCACCATTTTTCCTTGTTGCACTATTTTTCTTCGTTGCACCATTTCTCCTTGTTGCACTCTTTCTCCCCAACCAAACTCCGATCCGGTCACCTCTCTCTCCGGGGCGCGCGACGCGGGGTGGAACTTGAGGGGGCCGCTCGGAATCGGGGGGAGGCGGGGAGGAGGAGCACGACGACGAGGAGGAGGAGGAGGTCTCAGAGGAGGAGGATGAGGACGACGACGGGGCCCGTGGCGGGACGAGCGACGCCGGCCCGAGGCCCCGCGTGGTCGGCGGGGCCCGTGGCGGAGCCAGCGCCGGGGGCCCGGAGCCGGCGCCGGGGGCCCCGCCGCTCGCCGCCGCGCCGCCGCCGCCGCCGCTCGCCGCGCCGCCGCCGCCGCCGCCGCCCTAAGCCGGCGCGGGCGCAGGCGTAGGGGCGCAGGGTCGCAAGGGGCGCGGGGGGCCGCGGGCGCAGGTGGCGCAAGAAAAAAAAAAAAGCGAGGAAAAAAAAAAGAGCGGGAGAAAAAAAAAGGAGAGTCAGTAAAAAAAAGAGAGAATGAATGCTCCCGTTAAAGAATAGGGTAAGGTTATAACGCTCATTAATGCACATTTAATCTCAGCCGTTGATTTCTTAGTTGTAGGATGTACACCCCAAAAGGGGTTGTACTGGTAGACTTTTCCAACAAGAGTAGTGCTACACGTAAAACCCTATCGGTGTGTACATCCTACAACTATTAGATCCAACGGCTGGGATTAATAGGGTTTAGAAAACTAAAAAAATTGATGATAACTTCACTCCCCAATTTTTTCATCCTACACTTTCCCTCTTTCCCTTTTTCCCTCTTCGGGGCGTGGTGTCCGTCGTCCCCGAGCCGGTGCGGCGCCGACACTCTTTTATTTTTTCCCTCTCCGTCCACCTGCCGTCCCCACCGCCGCCGCCGCCGGCGACGAAGAAGTGCTTCCTTCAGGCGAAATAGTGAACAGATCCCACACAAATCAGTAATATAGGTAAAAATACAAAATCAAATTTGCCTAATAATATCCTTTAATTGAAATTGTGATCGCATTCCACCTAAACAAGGAATGCAGACAAAATCAAATCAAAGAATGTAGCCATACTCATTGATTGAAATTATGAATATATTCCTGGTAAATCAAGAATATAGATGGGAAAGATATTAAAAAAAAAAGACCAAAACAAGGGACGTCATATTATCTTTTAACTAAAATAGCAAATGGATTCAATAAGAATATCAGTAGATAGAGACCAAAATCAAAATGAAAGACCAATATTTTTTCCTACAGAAAATATAAAAAATTATAGAAAAAGAAAGAAAAAGATAAAATTTTACTGTTAAAATAATGTTACACTGTTTTAAAATTTGTTACACCATTTCTTTCAGACAGAAATTACACTCTTACACCATTTCTTTTTCTCTTATTCTTCCTCGTTGAACTATTTCTTCTCGTTGCATCATTTCTCCTTGTTGCACTATTTTTTCTCGTTGCATCATTTCTCCTTGTTGCACTCTTTCTCCCCAACCAAACTCGGATCCGATCACCTCTCTCTCCGGGGCGCGCGACGCGGGGTGGAACTCGAGGGGGGCGCTCGGAATCGGGGGGAGGCGGGGAGGAGGAGCACGAGGAGGAGGAGGAGGAGGAGGACGAGGATGACGACGGGGCCCGTGGCGGGACGAGCGACGCCGGCCCGAGGCCCCGCGTGGCTCGGGACGGCGTCGGCGGGGCCCGCGGCGGGGCGAGCAGCGGGGCCCGGCGCCGGCGCCGCGCCGCGCCCGCCGCTCGCCGCCGCCTCCCCGCCGCTCGCCGCTCGCCGCCGCCTCCCCGAGCCGGAGCGCGCGCAGGCGCAGGGTCGCAGGGTCGCAAGTGGCGCGGGCGCAGGTGGCACAGGAAAAAAATAAGCGAGGAAAAAAAAAGAGCGGGAGAAAAAAAAAAAAGAGAGACAGTAAAAAAAAGAGAGAATGAATGGTCCCGTTAAAGAAGAGGGTAAGATTATAACCCTCATTAATGCAATTTAATCTCAGCTGATTTGTTAGTTGTAGGATGTACACCCCAAAAGAGGTTGTACAGGTAGACTTTTCCAACAATTATTACATACATATTTTTTTCTTTTGGTAATTAAAAGTAGATAGATATACCGAACAAAATATGATTATTTTGTTAATACTTGATTTTGCACATTTTTATTTTGCCGCCTTATAGTCTAATTTTTTTTTTATTTTGTTATTCTACCATTCTCTCTTTATATTGGAATAAGAATTTTTCTTCTAGTGAGGTACCAAAATAATATATTTGCAAATTACATGATAGTAAAATAATTCATTTTATGAACCACAGAAGGCAAATTATAACACAGTATTCACCTATATTATATATGCACTTAGCCAATATGTGATTTGCAAAATATATTATTTTATTATTTTATTTAATAATAAATTTTAGGATGGTAAAATAATTTTTTTAAAATCAAACCACATGACATCAGAAGTGGTGAATGCGATAAATTACTTACCATGTTACTGTCTAGCGCAAAAAATATCGTTTCTTGCAATGCCAACGCCAATGTGATGTGTCCAAAGATAATAATTGATGAATTTACGGAGCGATTATTTTGCGGGAAAAAAAAAAAAACTTCATATGAAAATTCCGCCGCAAAATAAATGTCTCAATACAAAACCATCCCTTTCGTTGGCATCATCAAATTTGAACGCGAATCATTCGAGTGCACATGTTTGACTGAGAATATCACTCCCAGTGGAAGAAATCAAACCAATCAAACATATATGACATATGCAATGCTGCAGATATTTTTGTCTTATTTGGGTTATAAATATCTTTTTTCAATATTTTAATGTGCATAAAAAATATATTCATAGGCAACAAGTATAATACCATAATTGATCTTGAAATTATTATTTTGGCACGAAATATATTATTGTGTTGGATCATGGATATCAAGGTGTTGATGCCAAAAATTAACGCGCCATAAGATAGGCGGATTGGACCACGCACGAGCCAAAAAAATAAGAACACGTGGTACACCAGGAGCCGACAATAAGACGCTTGAATGTGGAGAGACTTTAGGCGGGAACGGTTGAGAAGTGGGGCGTAACTTACGCGATCATGGGGTGTAACTTACGCGATCATGACTATAGCACTATCCCCACTACCAAAATCGACCAATAATGTGGGCTATAAATAGTAATTTCGAAGCCTGTAATAAGACTCTTTTTTTCCCACGAACGAGAAGACCACAGTATTTTCAATACTTCTATGCATTTATCGTTTTTCTAGGAATAGTCTACTTGCAATTTTCCTTCTTAACTGCACTTACTGCTTTTCCTAGGAGTAGATTAGAGTAGAGTTCCCTCAGTAAACAATCCGATTTTATATATGAATTTTCATTCGGCTCATCAGCCGACCAAACTGCCTTGTGTGCTTGTCTTTTCGGCTCATCAGCCGACCCGAGTCTTTGGAGTGTTTTTCGAACTCGGCTGATCCGATCCCTCGTCAGCTGAATCGCTTGATATAGTCTTGGGGCACATCTTTCGAGGGTCATTTCAGGAAGCTGTTTCACCTACTCGCACGCATATCGAGAAGGTTTGGATCGGGTCAACGGTCCAGAAAAAATAGAGCCTAATAATTTTTGGCACGCCCGGTGGGACTCACTCAGGTAAATCCTCATTTGATCTTTATCTTATGGCTGACGATATGTTATGAACCTCCGAAACAGAGTCATTCCCAAGCCTTCAGGGAATGACCAAGCTAGTAGTGCCGAAAATACGAACGAGCATCAGACGGTGTTACCGGCTGGGGGTGAAAGTAGTGGACACTCGGCTCATTAGGAGCCGAGTCTAACTCAGGCGCTCGGCCAAATGACCCGAGTCCTGCAAACTTTAGATCAAAATAGTTATCAAAGTACCGCTTGAGTAAACGCGGTGCTGGCCGCTATCACGGCCTCCAACGAAAATATTGCTCGAATCGGGCAACTGCTAGCCCGAAACGAGCAAACTTACGGAGGTCCACAAGGACTCCTAACTAAGCCGGCGCCACAAAATCCTGTTACGCCGGCAGTCACACAAGCACAACCCCAAACGATGCCTTTTCAGGCTATCTATTGACCGGCAACTTTAAACGCCGGTCAACAACCAGAAGTAGCGTGGGGTTTACTTCTACCACCACCATTACCAGTCTATCAACCCCAAAATGTAGGGGTAAGGGCTGGGGGGCAAGCCCCAAATATTTTTCAGGGTATGAATCCTGTCGTGCCAGGGCAGAATTATGGAAATCCTCAAGGGCCGAATCCGGCCCAATTTCAAGCACCTGTTCCTGCTTTAGAAAATAATAATGAGTTATATGCTCAAATCGAAGAAGCAATTCGCAGTACTTTTGAAGTAGGAGCTAGGCCGACAATGCGGCCCGTATTTCGATCTCCTTATCCTGCGAATATAGATATAGAACATCCCTATCCGGCAAACTGAAAAATGCCGAAGTTCGATAAAATTTCTGGTGATGAAACTGAAAATACGGTTGAGCACGTCGCGCGATTTACGGCCCAATGCAGAGAGGCCGCCGCCGATCCGTTCCTCAAACTTAGATTGTTTAATACTTCATTAACCAAAACTGCATTTACTTGGTATACAAGTTTACCGGTTAATTCTGTCCGCGATTGGGATAAATTGGAAAGAAAGTTCCATGAGCAGTTCTATAGATCAGAACCAGAACCTTCAGTTGCTGATCTAGCCCAGTTTCAATAAAAGCTGGGGGAATCAGTTGAGGAATACCTAAACCGATTCAAAACGGTAATGAATCGTTGCTTTGTTAGGATGCCAGAGTCAGAATTCGCTAAAATGACATTTAATGGTCTACATTTTAAAATAAAAGACCATTTTGAAGATAAATATTTTCTGAATCTGTTTGATTTGGGCGTTCGGATTACTCAATATGAGCAATTCTAGAAGAAAAATGAAGATGATCAGCCGCAAGGAGCCGAAATAAAAATTGGAGCAAAGGCAAGGAGAAATCTTTGATAGAAGAACAGTCGGTTCAAGAAGAGCCGAGCCAATAAAGTGAAAATAAAGAATCGACTGATGAAGCCGAAGTTTATGTAGCTGAGATGGTAAAGGCAAGGAGAAATCCTTGATAGAAGAACGGTCGGTTCAAGAAGAGCCGAGCCAATCGAGTAAAAGTGAGAATTGGCTGATGAAGCCGAAGTGTATGCGCCTGAGATGGTAAAGAGCCGACAACCATATAATTGTTCTTTCTTTAAGCCGACCAAGACCAGCAAGACTAAAGCTCGGGTCTCGGCTGTCATTAGGCCGTTGATTTGGCACCAATAGTCATCCGAATATTCATTCGAAAGACTATTGGGGGGCATTGTTGATGCCAAAAATTAACGCGCCATAAGATAGACAGATTGGACCACGCACGAGCCAAAGAAATAAGGACACGTGGTACACCAGAAGCCGACAACAAGACGCCTGAAGGTGGAGAGACTTTAGGCGGGAACGGTTGAGAAGTGGGGCGTAACTTACGCGATCATGGGGCGTAACTTATGCGATCATGGCTATAGCACTACCCCCACTACCAAAACCGACCAATAATGTGGGCTATAAATAGTAATTTCGAAGCCTGTAATAGGGATCTTTTTTCCCCACGAATGAGAAGACAACAGTATTTTCAATACTTCTATGATTTATCGTTTTTCTAGGAGTAGTCTACTTATAATTTTTCTTCTTAACTGCACTTACTACTTTTCCTAGGAGTAGATTAGTGTAGAGTTCCCTCAGTAAACAATCCGATTTTATATATGAATTTTCATTCGGCTCATCAGCCGACTAAACTGCCTTGTGTGCTTGTCTTTTCGGCTTATCAGCCGACCCGAGTCTTTGGAGTGTTTTTCGAACTCGGCTGATCCGATCCCTCGTCAGCCGAATCGCTTGATATAGTCTTGGGGCACATCTTTCGAGGGTCATTTCGGAAGCTGTTTCACCTACTCGCACGCATATCGAGAAGGTTTGGACCGGATCAACGGTCCAGGAAAAACAGAGCCTAACACAAGGTAAAAAAAATTTTCTTACCGAATAAGCTATTATTAGATATTTTTTTTACAAAAATATCCAAACAGGATTGAAGTGCGTATTATATTATTCGACTTATGACTAACTTACTGAATTTGTATTCGATCGGTAACTCGAAATGTTCACTATCTCTACAATCCTTAAAGTCTAATTGTGTATAAATTCAGATTAGATCCACAAGACCCACTCCTTGCCAATTATTGGAATGCTGCTACAATATTGTAGCTTATTCTGCAAAAATTATAATATAGCTGCATCCTACTAGCTGTTGCTATCCCAGTAGCCGTATATAATATTAATAAATAGGTTCAGGGGGATTATCGACAGAGTGGACCGACCTACTCTGAGCTGATTTCATCTTCACACCCCCCTCTAACCCGCTCCATTTTCTTTTCTTTCTTTTCTATTCTCGGAGGCCTTACCTGCTTCCACACTGTAAGCCTAGTTCATTGTTCTTAATGAATGAAGCAGATAACTCACTACCTATTTCTCAAAAAAAATAAATAGGTTCAGAGGGATTATGAGATTTAGGGCTTGTTTCGTCTAACTTTGTCTATTTCGTATAACCAGATTTTCGTTGAACCGCCCTTTGAGCAAAATTATTTATCTAGAAGTTCATTCCGTCTTTCCATCATATATAGCAAAACCTTACCACGACTATATTGCCAAACTCTTGATTATTATTATTATCTAGAGCAAAAGAAGCTATTTGACAACTCGACCGAAATAGATATAATGGCCCATTTGGTATCCAGGATTGCCAAATGCACTATCAGATTAAAAGAGTTGAGACGGAAGTGTATAATTAAGGATATGCTTATCTGCTTTTCAATAGGGCTATAAAAAAAATTTTAAAAAAAATTCAAATCTTAACTCAACCAGTGGTATTTGGATTACATGTAATCACTTACAAAAGTAAAAAAAATGTTTTTTTTTGGTTAAAAACATATAAAACTTATCTAAACTATAGGCTATTTTGATTTGACTATCAAAACTTTAAATTTTGATTTTGCTATCCGATCTTTTAATTTGTTTAATTTGAGTCAGTTAACGGTACTTTGATTTTAAAATTTGAATATGTCGTTTGTCTTTACAGATTTAGTTACTATATTTCATATAATTTTTGCAACTATAAGTTTATTAAAGTAAGTAATTAGTTTAAATTCTAGAGTGAAATTGTCGTTGACTTACTCCAATCGAATAAACCAATCGAATAAATTAAAGATTGGATAGTGAAATCAATAATTTTGTAAGATTAGATAACTAATTCAAAATAATCCAAAGTTCAGATAAATTTTATTTTCTTCAGCATACTTCTCATTGTGATGGATTCCGCCCGCAGTCGCCAAAGTCAATATTTCGCTCAATTTTGAGAACAATTAAACTTTCCACTCTTCAAACTCCCAAGTCAATGAGAGTCCTCTTTTTCCCTCATCTTTTTGTGTTTGTCTTCATAGGACCATCGACATAGTCAAAGATCCAAAGAAGTAGATCCAAAGAAGTTGAGCTATATTTACTAACTAATGCAAGTAAATTAAGCGTTACTAAGTAGAACTGAATTGAAATATCATCATCATCATATATATATATATATATATATATGTGGATTAAATAATTTTATCTCTCTCTCTCTCTCTCTCTCTCTCTCTATATATATATATATTCTTTGGGTGGTCACAACATCACTTCTAGATGGTCAACACTGGATAGCTACCCATGGGGCACTTTTTTTCAACTTTGGAGGTGCACGTGCATTTTGAGAAACACCAAACTCCATTCACTTTTAGGGCATGTTTGGTCCAGCTATTTTAAACTATAAAATCAGAATGAGATTTATTGATTCCGATAGTTGTTGTTTATTTTATAAGAATCAGATTCCGATTCTCATTCCATTCTGGAATGAGAATAGCTAAATTTATTTATGGCTCAATCCGGCTTTAAATTCCGGATTAGCCCATTCCAGAGTAAATTACTCAAAATCCTCTTTCACCAACACCTTCCCTCCTCCCCCTTCATCACTTTCCTCTCTCTTAATTAAAACCCTCCCTCAAAAATTCTAGATTACCATTCCGATTTTTATTTCAATAATAAACCAAATATTTTTGGATGATTCGTCATTCCATTTTTTATTCCATAGCAATTCAATTTTATTTTCTGTTCCTATTCCAATCAAGAAGCAAACATACCCTTAGTTCATTTTTGGAGTACGAGTAATGAAGGGTGACAATAAAGCCACGTCGGATTTGGCATCAAATAACAATGTTTGGAACATGACTGTGGCACCAGGTCACTATATCTCCAACTAATTAGATTGTTTTTCTAGGAGTTCACCAATTTCACCATAATTTATTTTGTAAAAAATATTATTATACTTTTATCTCAAAACAAGAGATTTAATTGACTTCACATATAGATAATATAATGCAATTGCTACATAGAATACCAGTTCGTATCTAAAACCATTTATTCATAAAATAAATAATATCAAAAAGTTATAAAATTTGATCTCTAAGAAATTCAGCTAGTCTCGCAAATTATATATGTGTAATAACTTTTAGTATCATTTGGATGCTTGATCACCGAAAAGGATGTGAAAATAGAATGTTTCTTTTGTTCTTTTTTTTAATCTATCTTCAGAAGTGTTCTAGTTCTGCTTTTAGTTTAAATTGCAAAAATTCTCCCCACACATTTACTCCTCTTCAATTACTATATATAAAAAATTGCATCATTTTCAAACGATACTCTATCATGGTTCGATCGAAATAGGCCAAAAACTTTTGGATAACAAATGAAGCTCTTGTCATATTATATCGTTCTACGTATCAACATTTATCTCATTTTTAACTTAAATATAAAATCTAAACTTAAATAAAAATATCTCCTATTTTATTAAAATTATTATAATTGACAGCTTATTGAATAATTTTATTTGATTTATGTGACATACTTTATTAAATATAACTAAAATTATCCACAAACTTGTTTCCAAATGTGCGCCTTAATTCAATAATCAACCTGAATTTTTGGGCCTCACTAAAATAGTAGCAGATTAAGTACGGGATGAAAATTAGTGCAATTTTTAGTATATAAGTAATTCAGACACAAACTTTTAGTATAGGCAGAGATATTTGTAATATGGAAAAGTCTAAATTAGGTGATTTGGCGAGCCAATTCGGCTCACCGAATCGACGAAAATAGCAAAACTCATTTGTAATTTAGCTTTATCCTTCTTTCACTGCACTAGCATTGGAACTACTAGTTTCTCCCGAGTTCTCATCTTTGACAAGAAAGAAAAGCTCACCAATTTAAAGGTAATTACAGAGAGTAAAAATGCTACACAAATATCCTCTATTTGTATACAATTTGGGTGCATAAGCTTGCGCATATTAATTTATTTCCTTGTCATCTTCTTGATCTATCTTTTAATTATTCATCAACATCAAAACTCAGTGTGATCGTTCTTTAAATAAGCTGCTATCGGCGTTGATATCGCGGCGTTATATTGATAAATACATGAAGAATGATTATGACGTGTTTGGGGAAAAAAATCTCTAATAAGGATATGTATCTTAAGTGTAATAGTACTCATCCACACGCAAATAATTACCCAAATACGAATATTAATTAGTTGACAAGTGATTAATTGTCCTGGTAAGGAAAAAGCAACAGCTAGGGGCTGTATAGTCGTCATACATTAATTAAGTCAAGTGTTGTGTGCGTTCGATGTACGTGGACTTTGTAAGCAACGAGTCAATTTAGGAACACTTGCGCTAATTAAATTTATTTTAAATATATAGTTTCGACTGTTTATTATCGATCGTGATGACTTTTAGGCATTGTTTGGACAACAAAATAAACTACCTAATGATAATTAATTTGTTCGGTGTGATCGGGACTAATAAGTTTGATTTTCATTTTATGAGACGTCATGGTATCGATGATTTGATAGGATAATAAATTTTACCTGCGAGATAATTTATGTTATTCCAAAAGAATAATTTGGAATTTGTATGTCGTATTCTATTTTAAGCATTTGATCACATACTCATTACCAAGTACTGCAAGTTTTTTGGTTCACGCTGTTTGCAAAGATTAATAGAAATCATGTCGGAGTCTTTTCAGATTTTCACGTTTAGTTTATCTCGTATTAATCCTATCAGTACTGCAGGATTACTAATAGCACATCATTATTCCAAAATATTACTGGGGAATGGGTATCTTACATTACTGATTATTGATAATCCTGCAACTTATAAAAAATTTTAGAGTTATCCTTTCCCACCCACCAATTGCCTCAAATTTTAATTAAAATAAATAAAATATTTAACTTTTTAATAGAAATATTTAAGTTTAATTTTTTAATTTAAATTTGAATTTCAACTTCAAACTGAAATTGAATTTGTGTTGGAAATTAATTAAAATTTGAACTCAAATTAAAATTTGAAAATTAAATTCGGATTAAAAATCTGACCTCAAACTCAAATATAAATTAAAAATCTTAATTTGAATTTGAAGTTTGAACAAAATTGAATTTAAAATTTTATTTATTCAATATTTTAAAATTTTAATAAATTTGGATTTAAAATTTGAATTTGAATTTGAATTCTGATTTGAATCCAAAATTAGAATGTGAATAGGAACTTTGAATTGAAAATGTAAATCTAAATTTGAAATTTGAATTCAAAATTAAAACTTGAATTTGAAATCTAAATTTAATTTTTTAATCTGAATTCAAAATAAAAATGTGAATTGAAAATTCAAACTCAAAATTAGAATTAGAATTTTAAATTTGAACCGATATTTAAATTTAAATTTAAATTTCAAATCTAAATTTATATTAAACTTGAATACCAAATTTATATTTAAATTTCAAATGAATATGATTGCAAGGGTATTATTGAAATAGTATAACCTTTGCTGCCAAGATTACTGAAATCTATCAGATAAACCAAATACAGCAATCTCACATGTGCAATAACCTATGGTTATGTTACTACACCGAACCAAAATCTATAATACAACATTAGTAGTAATCTGGTTTGAAGGAATCAAATTTCTAGTTATATTGAAGTAACCAGAAATATCGTATAACACGAAACAAGTCCTATGATCAACTTATTCTGTACATTCTTTTGAGTTGCTCAAGGAGCATATAGTATTTGACAAATGAGGCAAATTATTATTTTGTTATAGAATAGATCACCTGATAAGTGAAGTATACTATTCTACCGTATTAAGAAAGCCAACGCCTTTAAAGGAGCAAAAAATCAAAATCTAGTTTTTGATCACACGAGAAAAATATTATTATTGGATATCTTGTTTTGACATCGAAACAAGGCCTTAAACACATCATCATCATCATATAATACTAGATATTTGAGAAAGTTTTTGGATCCTTGATACCTTGAATATGTCCACTGTTGAGTTGTTTTGTTGTTCTCTCTAGTTACATATCATAGAGATAGATAATAGTGTAATCTCATTATTTAGGGATAGCAAATTCCTTCTGCAAAATGATCGACCTCAACTATTATGGGATGATTTATTCGTATATACTCACCTTTTGATTTAGAAGGATCTAGTTAGTCAATGATGTTTAGGCAGAGACATCAGCTTTGTCACAATGATATATCTTTCACATAGAAACTGGGATCAAGTCGATTCTTAGTTTTACGCATGCGATCGAAAAAAAACTAGTTGAGATCTGACGACTAAACCCTTTTTTTGAAAGAAAAAACAGCAAGCTTTCTGCTTCATTCATTAAGAAAAATAAATTTAGCAACATGGTTGAAACAGCAGGACCTTAAAAAGGATTTAAAAAAGAAAAAAACAAGTGGGAGAGAAAATGAGGAAGAAGAAAGAAACAAATATTAACAAAATTCATTCCACGAATTGAGTATTCTTCAGATATTGGAAAGCACCATTAGGGATTGTTACCTTTCTTTTGAAAAGTAATGTTATTACTCTTTAGCCAAGCTGCCCACCAGATAGCCACTAGAGATGTTAGTCTTGTTGTCCTCGAGTGTCATTCTCTTGGATTCACTAGTGTGTCCTATAGTTTGACGACTAAATTTTAGTATGTAATTTCAGGATGTTTATTTAGACCTCCGAATTTACAGCCAAAATTTGAAATTCTATTTATAAAAAATTTGGCTGTGAATATATTTTTATTCATAATGAATTAGAAGTTCTTTCTATAGCCGATTTTGATGTATTTAAAATTCTTTGTGCCGATATGATGTATTCAGACCAACTTTTCATAAAATAAAACTATGGATCTGGAATAGTGCCACTTTAAAATAAAACTTTTGAAGTAACTAAATGAGTTACATGTGTACTTTACCCATGTCACCAAAGAGATCTATGAATTATGTTGGGGGGGGTAAATTTAGGGGTGTTAAAATGGGCCCGATGGCCCCATGTATTGATTCTCTCCCAGTTGGTTGGATCGTAAGTGTCCCTAAACGTGTCCCTAGGTTAGGGACCAAGTCCCAACCGGGGGTGGACCTCAGCCTAGCACGGCACGACTCGGAATCAAAGTCATGCCATACTGGGCTGGTCCTCAGCCCGGCCCAGCCCAGGTGGATGCGGGCCGTGCCAGGCTAGAACGGACCGCATTACACCCCTTAGGTTAATTGCACCATTGGTTCATAAATTATTTCTCCCGTTTTACTTTGGTCCTTTTTACTTTGTTTTGTTGTTGTGTTATGAGCTTAATGTCAGGGACTTAGAAAAATTCTGCGCAGCCCGGTCCCTGGCTCAACTCCGCAAGCTGAAAACGGATCCAAACGGGTTGACGGTGTGACCCGAACCCGACCCGCTTTGAGTGAATGAAGGGTTGTGTAACCGCTGCCATAAAGCCTCATTATCCCTTAGAAAAAAAACAGCCAAGAGGTGGAGAGACTCTTGGGCTTGGCATTGATGAGGACTCATTAAGTGTAGTTAATGGGTGAGTTAATGAGTGAGTTATGGTGGCTAGGTTCATTGTATCTAGTAGCCTATAAATAGTGGGTGAGTGGCCAAGACCAGTACACAAGAGAGTGTGTATGTGTTGTAATCCTCTTTTTCTAAGTAATTGAGAGTACTTAGTTTTTTTGGGTTAACTTCTACTTCTCTCTTTTATTCCCTTTGCAAATACTTAGTCGTAGGGCGCGAAGGTCCGGGCTAGCAACAGGGACGAAGGCTTGTCCATCTTTGCGGAGAAAGGTGGGCGCCGCACGGGCTTTGCGAACAAAAATGCTAAGGCCGTGACAGTTGGTATCAGAGCCGGTTCGAGCAGGAACCATGTCAACGTCCAATGCAGGAATTGTCGACGTTGGAGGCGACCCTCCAAGGCAGCCCTCCAAGCGCGGCAAGAGCAGGGAGCCGAGGGCTCTCACGAGGGAGGCCGCATCGTTGGAGGACCGCCTTGCGCTGTTGGAGGACGTCATATCCAAAATGGGTGAAAGGTACGCCGAAATGGCCGAATCTCGTAACTCGTTTAATGACGAAGTCCGCAGCATGGAGGAAAGCATTGCTACTGCAATGGAGACCTTTCGAGGCGAACTCGAAACGCTTCAAGGCAACATCACTCGTCGTGATGAGGAGCGGAAGAAGCTGGTTGAGGACCTTCTTCCTCGAACCGACGAGATCGAGGATCTCAAAACGCGAGTAGCGATCCTTGAGAAAGCAGTGGCGCACGGACATGGACCGCAACGAGAGATTGCTTCAAAGGTACGTGTCCCTGAGCCTCAAAACTTCAGGGGTACTCGCGACGAAAAGGAGATCGACAACTTTCTGTGGCACATGGAGCGCTACATCAAGGCGCTGCGGCTGGACGAGGAGGAGAAAGTCCAGGCCGCGTCCATGTACCTCGCTGACGACGCGATGCTGTGGTGGCGTCGGCGATCTGCAGAGGCCGAGAAGGGCCAATGCAACCTGAAGACGTGGGAGGACTTTGTGCGAGAGCTGAAGGCGCAGTTCTACCCCGAGCACGTCGAATACCTTGCGAGGAGGCAACTACGATGGCTCAAACACACCGGGACGCTCAAGGAGTATGTCAAGGAATACTCCAAGTTGATGCTGTCCATCACTAACATGGCGGATGAAGATCGCCTATTCCTGTTCCTTGACGGGCTCCAACCTTGGGCGAACAAGGAGCTTGTGGGGCGCGACGTCAAGGATGTGGCCTCCGCAATCGCCTTGGTGGAGAAACAGCCCGAGTACGAGCGGGCCGATCCATCTCGCAGCAAGGCACCCAAAGCGAGCAAGGCTAAGGGTGGTGGAGACCGCCGCGACCAGAAGAAGCAGCGCAGGGGCCGCGAGAAGGGACCTGTGCCGCCGCCAAAGAAATTGATGTGCTACGTCTGCGGCGAGAACCATTGGGCGAGGGACTGCCCAAAGAAAAGGTTAGTGAATGCTGTCCAAACCGAGCAGGGTGAGGAAAATGCGGAACCGACGAAGATGGGCGCGCTCAGGCTCGTCAATGCGGTTCAGGGGCTGGCAAGCAGCAGCAAGCCCCTCAACAAGGAGCTCTTGTACATCGATGTGACCCTAAACGGCAGGGCCACATGAGCGTTGGTGGACATGGGAGCCACGCACAACTTCATTGCGGAAGTGGAGGCCAAACGGATTGGCCTTCGTCTCGAGAAGGACGCAAGCAGGATCAAGGCCGTCAATTCTGAGGCACGACCTGTTGCGGGCGTGGCCAAGGGCGTGGCCATTGCAGTGGGACCTTGGAGAGGCATTACCGCCGCACCCATCGACGACTTCCAAGTCATACTAGGTATGGACTTCCTAGCTTCGTCGAAGGCGGTTCCGATGCCACACCTTGGGGCCTTAAGCATCATGGAGGAGACGGCCCCATGCATGGTCCTAGCCAGTCAGGAGAAAACGGTAAGCACCCAGACCCTTTCTGCCTTGCAGTTGCGAAGAGGTGTGAACCGTGGCGAGATGACTTACCTTGCGGCCATCCGCGAGGTGAGCGACGAGGGCCTCGAGGAGGAAGGCCTTCCGACGGAGTTTGAGGCGGTCTTGGCGGAATTCCAGGATGTCATGCCTAAGGAGCTGCCTAAGCAACTTCCACCCAGGCGAGAGGTGGATCATGCCATCGAGCTCGAGCCAGGAGCCAAACCGCCAGCGAAAGCGCCATATAGAATGGCCCCGCCAGAGCTCGAGGAGCTGCAGAAGCAGTTGAGGGAGCTCCTCGAAGCGGGCTTCGTTCGACCGTCGAAAGCACCCTATGGAGCACCAATTTTGTTCCAGCGGAAGAGCGACGGAAGCCTGCGGCTTTGTATCGATTACAGGGCACTCAACAAGGTAACAATAAAAAACAAGTACCCTATCCCTTTGGTTGCAGATCTCTTTGATCAATTGGGCGGAGCGAAGTACTTCACCAAACTCGACCTTCGCTCTGGGTACTACCAAGTGCGGATTGCGGAAGGAGATGAGGAAAAGACCACGTGCGTGACGAGGTACGGGGCCTATGAGTTCCTTGTCATGCCGTTCGGCTTGACGAACGCGCCAGCGACCTTCTGCACGCTCATGAACAAGTTATTCCATCCCTACCTCGATCGCTTTGTGGTGGTGTACCTCGACGACATCGTGGTATACAGCAACACCATGGTGGAGCACATCGAGCACTTGCGAACCGTTTTCCAAGTGCTAAGGGAGAACCAATTGTTCGTCAAGAAGGAGAAGTGCATGTTCGTGAAGGAAGAAGTGCACTTCCTTGGCCACTGGATAGGCCAAGGCCTGATTCGCATGGACCAGCGGAAGGTGCGAGCCATCTGCGAATGGGAGACCCCAACGACGGTGACTGAGTTGCGGTCTTTCCTTGGGCTCGTCAACTACTACCGCCGATTCATTGCGGGCTACTCTGCGAGAGCAGCCCCGCTGACGGATCTGTTGAAGAAGAACCACTCGTGGGTTTGGACCTCTCAATGCGCGGAGGCATTCGAGGACCTCAAGCGAGCGGTGGCGGAGGATCCGAGCCGCGGTGTGTCGCAGAGAGCGCCTGCAACGATGGTCACTTCGTTCGACAAACAAGCTGAGTCCATCCTAGACACTCGGCTGATTCGGCGACGTGGAGTTCCGCCGAGTCCTGAGTACTTGGTGAAGTGGAAGAATCTCCCCTACGGCGAGGCTAGTTGGGAGAAGGCGGACACACTTTGGCAATACCAAGCACTCATCGACGAGTTCCAGACGCAGCGCGCGACGAGGACGCCTACGCATTAGGTGGGGGAGAGTGTCAGGGACTTAGAAAAATTCTGCGCAGTCCGGTCCCTGGCCCAACTCCGCAAGTTGAAAACGGGTCCAAACGGGTTGACGGTGTGACCCGAACCCGACCCACTTTGAGTGAATGAAGGGTTGTGTAACCGCTGCCATAAAGCCTCATTATCCCTTAGAAAAAAAATAGCCAAGAGGTGGAGAGACTCTTGGGCTTGGCATTGATGAGGGCTCATTAAGTGTAGTTAATGGGTGAGTTAATGGGTGAGTTATGGTGGCTAGGTTCATTGTATCTAGTAGCCTATAAATAGTGGGTGAGTGGCCAAGGCCAGTACACAAGAGAGTGTGTATGTGTTGTAATCCTCTTTTTCTAAGTAATTGAGAGTACTTAGTTTTTTTGGGTTAACTTCTACTTCTCTCTTTTATTCCCTTTGCAAATACTTAGTCGTAGGGCGCGAAGGTCCGGGCTAGCAACAGGGACGAAGGCTTGTCCATCTTTGCGGAGAAAGGTGGGCGCCGCACGGGCTTTGCGAACAAAAACGCTAAGGCCGTGACATTAAGCTATCAAATTATTAGAGTCTTAGTCCTTATGCTTTGATTTGTAAACATTAAATTTTAAGACTTTTATACTGAAAAATAATACCCCTCATCTAGTCTATAATTTATGGGTTTCAGGACACCATATTAGATTTTCATCCCTTGTGGCGACTTTCCGTCTAATATTAGAACAATTCGATAGTTTGAGCAAGCAAATGCAATAAATTAAAATTTACCGATTAGAGCAGTGAAAAACAGGACGCAGAAATTAATAATCAATTTCATCTCTGGTGAGTTATCTCTATATCAGATTTTTCAAAAAAAAGAAGAAAAGAAAGTATATTACTGGCATCAATATTATCTTATCTTATATAAGCATTAATACATAATTAGTTCTTAGTATAAGTGTTACATGTTGAAACATATGGCTGATGAAACAGAAAGATAATACAAACTTATCGATGTATCCAGAAGCAGCAGTGATACATTTATAAAAACTTATGAATGTCATCCAAAAGCTGCTATATATTCGACAACGGTTTAACTCTTCGACTCTGCTTGGCAGTCCGATGCCCCTCGATCTTCGGTCACTATGTCAATCGACTCGAATAGATCCAACTTATAGATATAAATGCTACTCAAAGCTAAGAATAAGATGAAATTAATAACACCAAGGATTGTAAGAAATGCATAGTAATAGTCGAGGCGCGACGCATTCAAATTGTTCAATATCCACCCCTTGCCTCTTCTTTTCGATATATTCGACACGAATGCAAGGAGAAAACTACTGAGGAAGTTCCCAACACCATAAGCTGTCAAAGAAAATGAAGTCCCCAAACTCTTCATGCTTTCCGGGGCTTGATCATAGAAAAATTCTATCTTCCCCACCACTAGAAAAGCATCTGCTACTCCCATAAGCACAAACTGAGGAAGTAATATGAATATGGTGAGCGGAACTTGGCCCCCACTTTTATCTACTCCGTCACTTCTCGCGATACTTAGCCTTTTCTTTTCAATAAAGCACGCAACAAGCATTGTGACGATGTGGAGGAATAACCCAAATCCTATTCTTTGAAGGAGCGTGATCCCCCTCGGATTTTTTGTCCACAGTTTCATGATCTTTACAAAGTAACGATCGTAGAGAACGACAGAGATGAGCATGGTTAGCGTTACGATCGCTCCGAGGCTAGCTGGAGGGATTTCGAAGCGAGGACCCATGTGTCGATTTAGAGTCGTGCCTTGTTTGACGAAGAGGGTATTCGTCTGAGCGATAATCGTGCATGGAATGAACATTGTGACCAATATTGGAAGCATTCGCAGAATTTGTTTTGTCTCCTCGACTTGTGTTACGCAACACAAGGACCACTTGGTGTCGGAACCGTCTTTAACTGCAGCTTTGTTAAGGAACCTGAAATCGTTTATGAAAATTAGTAACTTGACAATGTAATTAGTATAAGATCTTAGAATGCTTAATTTGTGATGTTTGTGAATAGTATAAGATCTTAGCATTTTTGTCGTAGTAACTTGACAATTTGTTAGTATAAGATCTTAGCATTTTTGTCGTAGTTCGTTTCTGCTGATTTGACCCCTTGACTAAACAATTCAAGTTTACATATTGGTGCTCTCTTCATCAGTAAAATGGAGAGTTGTGAAAGGTAAATCCTTTAGAAGGACAATAATCATTTATCTCTCACAAGAGTAATTTATCATGTTCTTGCTGAAACGGTTGGCTACTAAATTGATTTCCAAAGGAACTGGTCAAGCTATTTCCTGATGATAGCTACAATTTCGTGATGATTATTAATACTAAAAAAATCAACGTTGGAAGGAACAAAAGAAAATTTTGTAAACAAATTACTTAAGAATGCACATTTTCAAAAATAAATAAAATCTTACTAACCTTATCGAAGTGGTTGAATCAATCCTAAAGTTTCTCTTCTTCTCGTAAACGTCCAAATCCAGCTCATGGAGTTCCTTCGGGTCATAAGGTAACTGAAGCCTGCATTTCTTCACTGCTGCAACTAATACCCTCGCCATCTTAGCGAATGAACTCCCTTGTGGCACTTTGTGCCTATAAAATGGTGTGCCGACCAAGAAAATCGCCACCGAGATCACCAGACCAAGTGTCGGAATACCATATCCAATTGTCCACCCGACATTGTCCTGCAAGTAAACAAGGACGGTGTGCGCGAAGAGCGTCCCCAGGAAGATGCTAATGAACCACCAATTGAAGAAGGAAAGTTTGTGCATTCGTTCTTTAGCATGGAACTCGTCGAATTGGTCCGCACCGATGGTCGAAATGTTCGGTTTTGTTCCACCGTTTCCTAGAGCAACTATGTACAATCCAGCGAAAAATACGCCAAGTTGTAGTGTTGAAGCTTGTGGACAGCTTTCTTTGCATGGCGGTGGCTTCAGTGCTGATATAGAAACCGCTAAGGTTAGCAAACACATGCCCTGAAGCAGAAAACTTGTTAGTGTCGAGCGTTTATCTTCGAAACCTTTTAAGTACTTTGAGTCAACTTTGGAGAAGGAAATATATTTGAGACATAGAAAGTTTATAAGAATGAAGAAAATCGTGACTTATATAGTTAAATTTTGAAGGTATAGTTAATTAAATGTTGAAGGCAGTACAAAGCTATAAGGAAATTAACAATGTTAACAAAGAAAAAGAAG
Source organism: Puya raimondii (assembly GCA_016920855.1). Lineage (NCBI taxonomy): Eukaryota > Viridiplantae > Streptophyta > Magnoliopsida > Poales > Bromeliaceae > Puya > Puya raimondii. Next base: position 208,205,351 of record JABWPP010000050.1, on the reverse strand, counting down.
AAATGTGTAAATAATTTAGATTGTAACTTAAGGCCTTCAAAGAACAAGAATGCCTAGTTAACTAAATGGAGATAAATAGGAATGAAAGTTGTATTGCAGTAGTTTGAAAGTTACATGTAATAATACCTACAAGGTCCTCTGTTTCCAATGTAGGAGCTAGATACATGTTGTTTAAATTTCGCTTTCTCGTTAGTCCTTCTATATTGGAACTTGTTTAGCGTAAACATAGTTTGCCTAGTATTTTCACATCCATACAATATGTGAAATGAATAAATTGAGCAAATGCCACGCTTTTCTCCTTTTGCTTTGTCCCCTCTTTCTATCTTTTTTTCTCCTCCTTGTCCTCTCTTCTCTCCGGAGTGACGTTGCCGTCAACGTTGAAGGGTGGCACCACAAGGACATTGCAGAGGAGGTTCAACCTAATTTTGTTATGTCTCATACTTATTTGAGTTTCAGCTTTTGAAGTCATGCACATGTTTGTACACCAAAAGCTCCAATAGAAGAGTTGAAAGCACTTCTTGATGGCTCCTAATTGCATTGATGCCAAGAGTAGTTTGAGCTGTTGAGAATCCGCAACCTACTCTCATACCACTGGCTGTAAATTCGGAACTCATTCAAGTACTGATTGTTAGGATTTCGTAACAAAATCGTCCAATCTGATTTTTACCAGAAACTCTTATTCTCACCAAAAGCTGATATAATCACCAAAAAAAAAAAAAAAAAAAACACCAAACAGAAAAGATATAGGTGAAGTAAGATTTATTAACTAAGAAAAGAATTACATCCGCCCCCTCTTTTATATGAAAATAGTTTCAACCCGAGCTTTCTTTTTGAATTTCACTAACTCTTCCTTCGTCTTCTATAACATGAGAAGACTTCTCTCTTTCTCTCTCAGATACACCCGTGCACTAAGTGCATGCAACCCAGCTGGGACTTTCTTTCTTCTCTCCTGCCGTACGGACACTACTTGCACCTTGGCTATACAACTCCTGAATCTTCACCCTCTCCAAAGGGAGGTAGTCATCTACATAGCAGTGGCACCGCATCACTATTCTCAAGCTAATCAAATTCCTCCTTTTGAGAGAAAAGGACAACACAATTTTTTTTAAAAAAATTATGATGAGCTGGGTGAACCCGAGGGGCATATTTGATTGGTTGGGGACATGGGTGATGTGGTGCCACGCCACATTTTAAACTCTTTCTTTCGAAGAGCATCATGATGCTTACATGATGCAGCATCTAAAATGTACCCACTCCTAGTTTATTTAGGATTTCTATTCTAGTTAAATTTAAATCCCACTCGATATTTCTTCAACAGATTTAAATATTTTCTATGTAGTATTTAAATACAAATCTAACCAAATCCTACCATGAGCTGCGGTGAAAGCTACCATCATAGCCAATTATGCAGAGAGTACAAGATCACTGTATTTTACTTGTTTAGGTAGGCAAACTTAAGGCTATTCTCTTTCAATTGTCTCTTTTTGAGGCAGATAGTTAAATAATCAGTGTCTCATTTAACATTTTAAGTTCGGAAAACCTTCAAATTTCAATACTAAAATGCAGGAGAAATATTTTGGATATGGATGACAACAATAAATAATTGTTTCATTCAAAGAAGGATATGTTAATGTACTTAACTTTTGATATACCTTATTTTAACCGACCATCCCTAGCGCAACTGGCAAAGGGCTTGATGGTTGGTATCCGAGGTCCCAAGTTCGAAGTCTAGTTGCTTCATATTTCCAGATAAGTTTATTTCTAAAAAATATACACGAAGAGGGTAGCGTGCTACCTTTCTCTCTCTCTAAAGAAAAAAACTAATTTTAAGCAAAATAACCGTTAACAAATCTGACTAAGTTTTATATCCCTTTTCTATTATCTATATGTGGTGATAAAGGAAAACCTCAATTTGGTTTCCACTATTTAGGCTAAAATCTATTTCAATTACGTCATCTGCTATGACAAAGTCGAAAAGCCCTAGTTCGTCAGATGCATAGCATCAAAGAGAATCAAAAAGAGACGGAAATAACATAAGCAACTAATTTACGCGATTTGGTCACTGGCCTATGCTTGCAGGTGAAGATAATGTGAAGCCTTAACTATAATTGAAAGTGGATTACAAAGAAACCTCCCTCCAAAAACCCTGATTTCCAAAAACACTCATCAATGATCTCTCTCAATTCCCAAAAAACGCATGAAACAAAGGTACACATACGTAAGCAGACAGGCAGAATAGGAAATAAAGAAAATCCTGACACAAACTAAAAGGATCCACAACATAAAGCAAAAGAAGCTTCCTTCTAATTACCATAATTTATCCATACTATCTCAAGTTAAATTATGGATTCTAATCAAGAACTAAGTAAACTGGAGAAATGAAAATAAGCACTTGGATGTATCTCTTATTGAGTTTTTGTTCAAATTAGTAATCTAGCAGGCAAGGAAAAGTTGAAGCAACAAACATGTAAATCTATATAAGCAGCAAAATTAATGAATGATGAGAAAATAGTAAGGTGATGAAAATTACCAACAAGTAGACGGCGGATCCAATGACAAAGGTCCAATACCGTCCGAGGTAGGCATCAGCGACATATGCGCCGAGTATTGGCGTCAAGAACACGGTGCCCGCCCAGTTGGTCACGTTGTTCGCGGCATCGACAGTGCCCTGGTGCAGCTTGTTAGTTAAGTAGAGCACCAGGTTTGATGCTATGCCGTAGAATGCCATTCTTTCAAACATCTCATACACTGCAACATTCAACAAAGTAGCCCACAAACACTTTAACAAATTAATAAGACTCAAAACTAACAATTTACCTACACTGTGTAATATATATGTTTAGTTACATATTTTACTGTATTAGTCCTGAAATAGACTATCCGGTAGTAAATTAATGTTCAAAATCCAATATAGTACTCCTTCAAAGATAAATTGAAGAACCAGATCATGAGGAAACAAGTAGAGCAGAGAACATTAAAGCAACAAACTCCTACACTTATCATCACCACATGCATGTTTAGCCCTAATTCTGCGTCTATTTTTAGCTGCAATTGCATGTAATAGACTGCTTGACAATAAAAAATGACTGGGGCTTCCGCTATAGTGGAGAATAGAAATGTGATTTGAAGCTCAAAAGTAGAAGCTCCAATTTACAGCTTCTAATTCTACTATACAGAACTAAGCTATTGGGGAAATTTAATATAGCACTTCTCTGACAGTGTTGATTAAATAGCAATACATTTTACAACTGAGCCAAACAGATACATACATACTAGCAAGTCAACACACAATCTGATGTGTTAGAGACTTGTTGGACACTTCAATTCAAAATATATGTGAAGAGTAGAGAGTTGAATTGGGGTGCTTTTAGAAAAACGAAGGCTTCTGTGCTTCACCTTGTTTTCCATGATGGGAGCTCCGAAACGACGATCGCTTCCATGATGGGAGCTCGATTAGATTTGATCTATAGTATGTGAAGTATTTTAGAAAATAAATTTTATAATTTTTTGATATCATCTATTTAATGATCGAAATGGCTCAAAATTAATATTTTTATTGGTCGATATGAGCTGTTTGCAAGTTTAACGGTGCAAAATTGTTTAAATCAGGTCTAACTTTGAAAGAAAATATTCTATGCTAAGCTCAGAACTTCTGATCTAAAATTCTAGTGTTGTATCATTATGTTTTCCGTGATTTTTATTTTCAGCCGCTCGTTTTCAGATCACTTGATCAAATAAGTAAATAATATCAAAAAATTATAAAATTTATTTCTAAATATTTTATATATTCTAGATCATGTCTAACCGAGCAGATTGTCGATTCGAAAATTTCATCATTGAAAATAAAGTGAAAGTACAGAAACTTTCGTGCTACTAAAGGCACCCCAGCTATCAGTGAGCTTCAAAGAATTATATAATACAAATGCAGTTCCTCAAGTAACTTTTGCACATAAAGGCTTGAGAAGTATATATTGACAAATAATGTTGAAGAAAAAGTATGCTCATTTTAAAAGCACTTTCCAGGGGATATAAAAGCTAAGAAGCCATTGAATCATTATTACCTACAATGAAGGAACAAGCAGTCCACCCTCCTCTTTTGCACCTGAGAATAGGGTTTCCTCTGAGGTCCACAGACCCATCTTTAGTATACTCCCCTTGTGCATGCTCACTCTCCAAGTTCTCTACCATGATTTCTACGAGCCTAGCTAATTTGGACTTCAACTATTAATTTTTAGATGATTTTATAGCCAAAATCCACTGGTATTTACAGAACTGCCATTCATCTCCTGGTGACAAGACCTTCTTTTGCTATATATTTGTCTTTTATGTACGTTTAATTATTTTTGGATTTTGTTGGCTACATATTCAAACAGATAGGACCCAACTCCTTTTGTCCAAACTCCATTATAAGCAACAAAATTGTGAGTCATGCTTATAATTGAGCGGTGCAGGAGCGATGCTGGAGGTACCAAGAAAGCCCCCGAAAGTGTAGTTAATGAATTTGATTTTACGTTACAATTCAAGTGTATATATATATCAAGTCTAAAAAGAATACCTTTTATAAGGCCTTTTTTGCTGGAAAAAAAAAAAAGTTCACTAGTTCTGCGTTTTTACAAAAAAATAGGCCACATTGTTTGCTTTTGCAAATTTGGACCAAAATTTTTAAAGATGGATCAAAATATCCCTATGCTTTAAAAATCCGATCTCTCCTTCCTTCGTCCCTTCCTCGCTGGCCATGTCTCCATCGCTTGCGGCAGCCTCGAGCGTGTTAGATTATAAGTTTGTTTATTATTTTGTTATTTACTTAATTTTGTTGAAAAGTTGTGCACCTTATGAAAGGTTGTGTCTCTTTGTAAGGTTGTGTCTCTTCGTATAGGATTGCGTCCTTTTGTTTAGAGGTATGTCAGTTCGTGAAAGGATGCTAGTTTTCGTGAAGGGTTGTATTGTTTCGTGCTCTATAAATAAAGAGCATGTAATTGTGTTTTTTGTGTGTGGATCGAAGTGTGGATCAAATTGTATTGTTTTCAAGTTCTTGTGTACTGAAGTTAAATAAATAAACTTGTTGTTCTAAATTGTTTTATAGTTCATTTAAAATAGTTCACCAACATTTGGTATCAGAGCTAGAAAGAAACTCTATTGAAAAATGGCCACACAATTCTCCAAACTCAAATTTCAAAACTATTAAAAGTTAATTATGAGAATTGGTGCATTCAAAATGAAAGCACTTCTTGGTTCTCAAGATCTTCGGGATTTAATTAAAATAGGGTATCAAGAAGAGCAAGGGTATCAAAACAAGTGACCGTCAAGTCATTAAACTGAAGAAGTGACCGTCAAGTCGTTAAACTGAACAAGTGACCGTCAAGTCGTTAAACTGAAACAAGTGACCGTCAAGTCGTTAAACTGAACAAGTGACCGTCAAGTCGTTAAACTGAAACAAGTGACCGTCAAGTCGTTAAACTGAAGAAGTGACCGTCAAGTCGTTAAACTGAAACTAGTGACCGTCAAGTCGTGTGAGAATCCGAATTTTTGGGAATTTGGAATTTCTCAGTGTTCCTCTCCCCATTACTGTGTTTTTGATCTGTATACGTATATATATAGGTATTTATATATATATATATGTATATAAGTGTCTTTTAGTGTTTTTTTTTTTGTTAGTTTTCGGATTTTCGTCGCGATCCGGAGTCCGATTCTGGCGATCCAAAATACTAGGCTCGATGTCTCGACAGTGCTAAATGCAATGGCGCGATCCGTGTCGGCGTGCGACGCACGGTTTTAAAGTTATTGCATCTTTATCGCAGATCGCTCGAAGGTTACGTTTTATGTTTTCGCGATCGAGTCCCCGTTTTCGCACCTTTTCGCGCGATTTCGAATCGCAGGGGCCTGGGTGGATTTTGTTGCTTTGGGAGGGAGATTGTGGCTGAGAGGGAGGGGTAGGTAGGGGGTTGGTGGAGTCATTTATGGGATTTGACCCAACACCCCCCTCTCTTTACTTAGTCAACACTCAACCTCTCTCTCTCTCTCTCCCACACTCACTCCCTTCTCTCCCTTGCTCCCAGAGGTGAGCACAGGGCTCCCCTGCCCCTTGGCCTCCTCCCTGAGCAGCGCCGGCCGCCGCCGGCCACCTCCTGGCCGGAGCAGCTCCGGCCACCTCTCCCTCTCTCTTTTCTTCTATTCTTCTTCTTCTCCTTCTTCTTCTCCTCCTCTGAGGTGAGCACCCAGGGGGAACCCACGCCGAGCTCCCCCTGAGTTCGCTATGACGCGGGGGACCGCCGCCGTGTCGCCGGAGGGCCGCCGGAAGCAGCCCGAGCTGCTGCTGCTGCCTCAGCTAGGGCAGCAGCTGGCCGAGGTGTTCGGGCCGCCGCCGCCGCCGCTTCCCGGAGCTCTGTGGGGTGAGCATCATCACCCTTGAGTCCTCCGCCGCCGACCCTCCCTTTCCCGGCCGCCGGAAAGCCGCCGGAACGCCGCCGGAGCCTCCTCCAGCTCGGGGAGCTGCCTAGGGCAGTGGGCTGCCACCTTGGCTCCGCCGCCGCCGTCGCCGGAGCTTTCTTGTCGCGGACCCCGGCAGACCGGTGTCCGGCGACGTCCTCTTGCCGGTGCTCGCGCTGCCGCCGGCCGCCGTCGCCGTTGGTCGCCGGAGCCGCCGTGCCCTAGCTAACCCGAGCCCGAGCTTGGTCCCAGCGCCGCCGCCGCCGCTTCCCGTCGCCGGCCAAGGTGAGCATCACCTTCCCCACCTCCTCCGCATCCACCCCTGGCCGCCGCCGGCCATGTTTGTCGGCCGGCAGCCGGCCGGAGCTAGTTGCTCCGGCCGGGGAGCTTTTGTTGTGTCTTCTTTGTTGTTGCGCTTGTTTGTCGCATCCGTTGACTCCCGAAGCTCGGGAGGGTGAGCCTGACGATCGCAGCGATGTGCTGAACACCGTGCTCACCCTAGTTTTGGGTTTCGTTGAGCCGTCTTATGGTTCGGCCTTTGTCGAGCCTTTTGTGTGCTTGTGGCTCTGTTTTTGTGCAATTGCTGTGTTAGCGGCTTGCCCTGTCGCAGAGGGGCTGTGAGCACGGGGTCCGTAACGTCGCTACCTGTCCGCTGGTGCTTGCGGAAGGTCGTGCGGACGTGCGGGGCACTTGATTGGCCGTATTTACGCTTACTTTTCTTATATGCTCACTATTTTTATGGGTTTTCCCGGCCCGCGACTTGTCCTGTCACAGAGGGGCTGCGAGCGACAGTAATCCTCTTGAGAAAAGAAGGTATTGGTGTGAAGGCTTGGTGCTTGCCCGCAAAAGCATCTTCTAGTGGAGATCTAACGTTCTCTTGTGTTGAGAAGTTGGCGGGACGTAGGCAAAGTGCGAACCTCGAAACAAATCGATCGTGTGCTTCTTGAGTTTGCATTTCTCCAACTCTTCAGACCTTCTTATTTTATTTGATTCGGGGTTTTTAAATTGCTTGATTGTTTGCTTTTTTATTTTAAAAATCTAATTCCCCTATCCTCTTAGGTTGCCATTTCGATTTTCAATTGATATCAGAGAAAGGTCTCACATTATTTAGATTAAAATCTAAGTGAGAATGACATCCATGGGAAAGAATATCGAAGGACAATCTATTATTCGGCCACCATTTTTCGATGGGATCGATTATCCTTTTTAGAAGATTAGAATGAAGATATTCTTTCAATCTCTAGATTTTGATCTTTGGGACACAGTCGAAAGTAGTTATGTCACTCCATCAAAATCAAGAGCGGAATGGAATAAAGCGAAAAAACTTCGCTTTCAATTGAATGCTAAAGCTATCAATTCATTCCTTTGTGCTCTTAGTAAAGAAGAGTTTCATCGAATATCTACATGCACAATGGCTAAAAAAATTTAGGATAAATTAGAAGTTACTCATGAAGGAACTTCTAGGGTAAAGGAATCTAAAATAAGCATACTTATGTCAAGTTATGAATTATTCAAAATGGAGAAAAGTGAATCTATTTCGAATATGTTCACAATATTTACTAACATTATAAATAATCGATCGTATGCTTTTTGAGTTTGCATTTCTCCAACTCTTCACTCCTTATTTTATTTGATTCGAGATTTTTAAATTGCTTGATTATTTGCCTTTTTATTTTAGAAACCTAATCCACCCTCCCTCTTAGGTTGCCATTTCGATCCTCAGTTGGCCTGTGAATATGCCTAGATGATTTCTGCCTTTGTGTTAACTGACGCTTAATCTTTTTGCTTAAACTATGAAAACTTATGCTTAATATCTGTCTAGCATTTTTCTTGCCATGCTTTCTATGCAATATGCTATTTTTTCCCTTTTTATTTTTTTAGTTTTCCTTCTACTTCTGTTTGGAGTAATTTTGCCTTAGTTTTTTTTTATATTTATTTTTGGTTCATTCTTTGCTTTCTTGTTATTTAGCCTGTTATACTTAATTTCATTTACTTGCTATTTTTTGTCCTTGGTTGTATCTATCTTGCTAATTCACTATTTCATTGAACTCCTCCCATGAGAAAAAACATACCTAGCTGTATGTTTTTTTTGCTGTTGCTTAGTTTCTATTTCTTCGCTATTAGTTATGTGGTCTCCTTGGGCTCTAAATTTTTTATATTCTTTCCCTTCTTTCTATGTTTGTTTTTTTTGTTTTTTTTTTTTTTTTTCTGTTTTTTGTTTTTTACCGGCACTTTTGCTCTGCTATTTTTCCTGCATGCTACTTTCTCTAACGTTAAATAATTCATGCATGTTTGTACCTCTCTTTTTGTTCGGATTGTTTTTTACTTAACTTTTTTACTCACTACATTCGGATTCTTTATTCACTATTTTTCTCCTATTTGCTACTACTTCTTCTACTCTTTCACATAAGGCAGTGATGTAAGACCCCAAGTAGTCCTATATATAAGATATAATAGGGCTAAACTCTTAACCCGGCTTAAGCATTTTGGGCGGTGGCTAGGCCCAAGAGGTTAAGAGAGTTAAGCGTGCTAGGACGGGAGTAGTCCTAGGATGGATGACCCCCTGGAAAGTTGGGGCGTCACAGTTGGTATCAGAGCCAATTACCAGCTGAAAGTGTGAGATGAGTCTCGGCTGAGCCAGGATTGTACAGCAGGGAGAGTGAGGCTCTCATGCTGTTGACTGTTGTGGGTGGAGCGCGGCTCACCACAAGGTCAGTTTAGACTAGCAAGACGTGTCTCACATCGCCTGGTACTTGTGAGTCTGAGCCTGACGAGGACGTCAGGGCTTAATGGGGGGGAGATTGTAAGACCCCAAGTAGTCCTATATATAAGATATAATAGGGCTAAACTCTTAACCCGGCTTAAGCATTTTGGGTGGTGGCTAGGCCCAAGAGGTTAAGAGAGTTAAGCGTGCTAGGACGGGAGTAGTCCTAGAATGGGTGACCCCCTAGGAAGTTGGGGCGTCACAAGTGATGGTATGGATAGCTCTCTGATACTTTCTTCTCTATTGTCTATACACAAAGGCATGACGAGAGAAATGTCCTTAGGGCAATTGCTACAGCCTTCGAACATTATCACAAAGTTTTGTTCAATATGATGGTCAATATAGGCATTTCCTTTGGGGTTAGATAAATCTAAACCTTATATGACTTGCTATTTTATGCTTTATTATAATTATTATTATTAGTTCTTTGCCGTAGTATTTTTCGTACTCTTATTCTGAAGTTGCGTTCCTATTTTTCAGCCTGCTATACTTATTTTCTGTTAGTTGCTATTTTCTATACTTAGTTGCATCTATCTTACTTATTGAATGTTTTATTCACCCCCTTCTCTAGGACCCGTAGAGTACAATCACTCAAGAGGTACCTTTCACTCAGTTTTCTGTTCTTGAGTTTGTCAGGCACCTTTTAGGCACTTTTACTAATCATCCCACTACGCGGACTGAAAAGGAGTGTAAGGGTACCTACTCTCAAAAGACACAAAATGGTGGGGCCATACTTTTGATTTGTGTGAGAATTCGAATTTTTTAAAATTTAATTTTTTGAGTTTGAATTCTGTATTTTCCTCCCTTTACTATGTTTTTGGTATCTGTATACGTATATATATATATATATATATATATATATATATATATATATATATATATATATATATATATATATATATATATATATATATATATATATATATATATATATATATATATATATATATATATATATATATATAGAGTTGAGCTAGAATACTTTTGGAAGTATCATGGGGGGTGGTGCTTGTGGGTTTATAGCCATTGGATGGAGATTTGGAGGGGTTGAGATGATGGTGGTTGGTGGTGGTAGGTAGGTGGTGGTAGGTGGAATAGTGTTTGATCTAAAGGTTATAAGTAATCAAGAAGTAGATCCAAAGGCTAGAAATGTGGAAGCACCAAAGGGTTGGTGCTTCCAAAAGTATTCTAGCTCAACTCTATATATATATATATATATATATATATATATATATATATATATATATATATATATATATATATATATATATATATGTATGTATATGTATATGTATGTATATGTATATGTATGTATATGTATATGTATATGTATGTATATGTATATGTATATGTATATGTATATGTATGTATATGTATATGTATGTATATGTATATGTATGTATATGTATATATATATATATATATATATGTATATATGTATATATATATATATATATGTATAGGTATTGTATTTAGTGTATATTATTGTTTTATGTTTTTGTTGGAGAAGAGAGGATGGTTTGTGACGCGATTCGGAGTCCGTTTCTGACGATCCAAAATGGTAGATTCGATGTCTCGGCAGTGTTGAACGCGATGGTGTGATCCGTTCCGACATGCGATGGACGGATCGAGAGATATCACATGTTCTTCGCTGAGAGGTCGTATTGTACATTTTATCGTTTCGCGAATTGGACCCTGTTTCACGCACCGTTTTGCGTGAGATCGATTGTGGAGGGGTGTCTGGGCATTTTGTTCCTGCTGTGAGGGACTGGGGGGCTAATTTGCTGTGTTTGAGGGGTGTTTTTGCATTTGTACACAAGTGTTTATGTGTGTGTGTGGGTGTGAGTGGAGAGAGAGTGAACTCCTCACTTCCTCTCTCTTCCCTCAGCTCCCAGGACTGAGCCACCATTCTCCCTAGCTCCTCTGCCCTCTCCCCGAGCGCCGCCGGCCGCCGACGACCACCCCTGGCCGGCGCAAACCCCGGCCAACCTTCCCCTCTCCCTTTTCTTCTTCTTCTCCTTCTTCTTCTTCTTCTTCTTCTTCTCCTTCCCTGCAGTGTGCACCCAGGGTGAACCCAGGCCTGAGCTCCCCCTGAGATGGCACGACTGCCGGCGACCAGCCCCGCCGCCGGGAGCCGCCGTCGAGCTGCTGCCAGCTGCTGCTAGGGTAGCTGCGGGCCGAGGTGATTGGACCCGAGCCACCGCAGCCTCCCGCCGGCGCAGTACCCTCCGGCCAGCTCCGGGAGGACCTCCGGCGCCGTCGCCTTCCTCCCTGGCCGCCCCCGTGCCGCCGGAGTGCCGCCGCCGCAGCCGCCGCGGGCTCAGCCTGGGCAGCTAGGGCAGCCGCGGCCGAGCACCCTCCGCCGCCGCCGCCGGGTTTTTGTTGTAACGGTCACCGGCATCCCGACGTCCGGCGACCCCCTCTTGCCGGTGCTCGCGTCGCCGCCGGCCGCCGTCGCCGTTTGTTGCCGGCGCCGCCGAGCCCTAGCCACCCGAGAGTGGGCACTCTCCCCGCGCCGCCGCCGCCGCTTCCTGCCGCCGGCTGAGGTGAGCACCCTCTTCCTCACCACCCCCGCATCCAACCCTGGCCGCTGCGCGCCGTGCATGTCGGCCGGCAGCCGGCCGGAGCTGGTTGCTCCGGCCAGGGTGTTGTTTTGGCTTGTTTTGGGCCGCATGCATAGTTCTGGCTCCCTGTTGCCTCCTGAAGCTCGGGAAGGTAAGCACGATGATCGCGGCGACGCGCTGATCACCATGCTCACCTTAGTTTTTTGTTTTGGTGAGCCGTTTCGCTGTTCGGCCTTTGTCGAGCAATGTTATCGCATGTTCTCACTATTTTTATGGGTTTTCTGTGCCTGCGACTGTCCCTGTCGCAGTGGGGCTGTGAGCACAGCCTTCGTTACGTCGTTACCTATCCGCTGGTGCTTGCGGAAGGTCGTGCGGACGAACAGAGTGCTCGAACGGCCTTATTTATGCTTAATGTTGTGATTATGATGCTTGTTTAGTGGACTTTGGTGATTGTGGCAGCGTTGCGACGCTGCGGGCAGCAAGGGCATGAACCTTGAGGCCCTGTGGACTGGTTGTCCAACCCCTTCGCCCTTCGCAGAAATTCGAATTGATTTTCGGTGCGTTTTCCGATGAAATAATCGGCGAAACGCGTGTTTTTAGTCGTGCGACTCACTTGCTGGTTTCGTGAGTGACTTGGCTTCGTCGTTTAGCCTCGTCGGCTGTTCCTCATCGCTGTCCCGAAGTTTTGAGGACAGCGGATGAGTGACGAAGGGTTCCGGTGCCAAATCGGCATTTTTCGAGAACCCGGGAAGCCGTTTCGGGTGCGTTTGTGTTCGTGGCACCCCGAGCTTGTGCTCACTGTCCTGTCACCTTGTTTTGGTGTGTTTGGGGACAGTGGAGGACCTGGTTTGGTTGTTGGTACCCCTGTGGAGCTTAGTGTGATTTCGGGATCGTCCCGGTGGGTTTCTGGACGATCCGTCAGTTTCGGGATGTGAGCGCTATGTGTTTAGTGTCGCCTTGGTGGACCTTGACCTTGTGAGTCTTTCGTAGGTCCTGTCGTGGTTCCGAGAGCCGTCGGTGTTAGGCTCTATCATTTCGACAGGTGGGTACTTCGATCCGGAGTCGGTTCAGTGGACTACGATGATACCTTTCTATCCCTTCTCTTGCATTTCGTTATTAGTTCACTTGACTCCTGTTGACTCTACATATGTGTGCTTGCCTTAGTAGAGTAGTTGTTGGTTGCATGATTATTGAGACGACCTCGTTGGTCGGTGTTGATCGCCTGTTGTTCCGAGCGATCCTCGTATATTGGCTTATCAGTTGCTTCACGGCTCGTTGCCGTTCTGTGGATTGAGCATTCGCATCGATCGTCACAGCTCTTCTAGCACTTCACGTACGCCAGCGGTCTGATCCCGCCTGGGGGTGTTCTTTTTCGGAAAAAGGGTCGCGTGCATCCGACCCGTGAGCCTCTTAGCACGTGCATCTGCGGAGGTTATGTGCCGATGGTTGAGCAGGTTGTGACAGTATCAGGGATACGTCCCGGTGGCTATGGATTGGGTATACTTTGTGGCTATCTCTATTGATGTATATACTAGTTGCTTACAGTAGTATAGTTGTTCAGTTGTATGTCAGCCTCATACTTACTTGTGCTACTGTTTACCTTATCTATCTATTTGTTGACCCTCGTGCCGGTGTGTACACCTCACCTTCGTCGGCTTGCGGTACCCACTGGGAGGGGAGACATGTTTACATGTTCTCACCCCCCGCCATCGTTGTTGTTTTCAGGCGAGCAGGGTGGTGAGAGTCGGGATGCAGCGAGGCATGCCTAGTTAGTGGTACTAGAGGTCCCGACCTGTGAGGCTTCTCTCTCCAGATTTGGTTGTCACCCTTATCCTTTACCAGTTAGTTATGAATGTGGTTCAGTTACACTGTGATTGTTTTGTCTTGCATGCTTAGATCTTGTGGATTTAGTTTTGTATTCATGAGTGGATTGCATGCTTAGGCTTTTGGATGACCTTGCTGTTAGATCTTTCTTTATGGCTTTGTATCGCATATCTTGGATTTCTACCCCTCGTGGTAGCGTTTTCAAATAAAGGTTTCCGTGTGGGTAACAGTTTTCAAATGGATTTTCGATCGATCGACTTTTGGGATTTCAAAAGAGAGTTCTCGTGTGGAGAACGATTTTCAAAGGATCTTTAAATGTTGGAGATTAGGGTTTCAAATAAAGCTTCTGGGTAAGGAGCAGTTTTCTAGAATGATCTCTTGTTTGTGCATCGCATCATTCTTCGCCTAAGGACTTGCTTAGATTTATACAGGTTTAAGGACTGTTAGCTGTATGAATCTTATTGTGTTGTTGTGGTTGTGTGATGAATGAATGGTGGTTGTGATCCTGTTTGTATGTTGTGTACGCCGTGCAAATACAGGGGAGGCTCTGTCCGTGTGTACAGTGGACCTTGTATTTGTGGCGGGTCTGTACGTGGCGCGGGCTAGGCTTTCAAAAAAAATTTGGCACGTATTTCCGCTTCCAAACTAGCCCGGGGCGTGACAATTTGATATGGATACAAATGAATGCGGTTGCAGTCCATTTGCCTTCGATGCTGTAGTGGCATGTCAGCAGTCTAATTAGTTCTCCTTTGCTATGCTCCTGTCTTTTTCTGCTACTCAATCTGCAAAACTTAAGTTTTATTACTTACTATTTTCTCCGTTTGCTTTGTACCTATGTTGCTTATTGCTTTTACACACAATTCCTACTTAACTTGATTTCCATTCATTCTTATGTTTGCTGCTATTCTTTCAATATTTTGCTCTAAGGTAGTGATGATATAAAATCCTCCCTAATATTTTCTTCTCGTTGTCTATTCATAAAGGCATGGCAAGCTAAATGGTTTTAGGGCAATCATTGCAGCCGCAAGACACTTGCTATCTTTGATGTTATCAGTGATTAGTTCAATTGCTTTATCTTTTGTTGTTGTTCTTATGATGTGTGAGCTTAATTACTTGCTGGTTTGTGATTAGCTGTTACTTCTTCTGCTATCTTTTCCTATTTTCTGTTTTCCTCTGCTAGTTGTTGTGCCTTCTTTCAAAATTTAGTGCTATTTTGATACTAATTGATACATTCTACTTTCTTAAATTTTTTGCTTTTATGTTATCGCCTCAATTATTAGGATGCTTTGAATTAGACCCCTTAAATTCATTTCCTTAACATTTTCCTTTGTTTTTGTAAATTCTAATTTTTTTATTATTAATTTTAGTTAATTCAACAAAATGTTTACTAAATTTAATACAAAATTTGGTCAAATTCAATTATTAGAATTGGTTTTTATGCCATGCGGTCTCCTTGGGCTCTAAATATTTTATATTATTTTTCTTCTTTTTTATGTTTGGTTATTTTTCCACTAGAATTTTTGCTTCACTATTTTTTCTGTATGCTACCTTCTTGAACTCTAAATATTTTCTGCATATTTTTATCTCTCTTTTTTTGTTTCGATTATTTTTTTCTTAATTTTTTTCACTTACTATGTTTGGATTCTTTCCTTTTGATTTTCTCCTATTTGTTACTACTCCTTCTACTCTTTGATGTAAGACAATAATAATATGGATAACTCTCTAATATTTCCTTCTCTACTGTCTGTACAGAATAGCATGGTAAAACGAATGGCCTTAGGGCAATCGCTGCAACCCTCGTACATTGTTACAAAGTTTTGTTCCATATGATGGCCAATATAGGCCTTTCCTTTGGGGGATAGACAAATCTGAGCTTTAGATGACTTACAATTTTATGCTTATTTATTTTTAGTTTTTTGTCGCAGCATTTTTCATATTCTTTTCATGAATTTGTGTTCCTATTATTCAGATGCTATACTTAGATTCGGTTAACTCCTGTTCTTTATACTTAGTTGCATCTGTGTTGCTTATTGGATAATTCATTCACCCCCTTCATTAAAACTCTCGTTACTTTGGTCCATCTTTTTTTTTGCTACTCAATCTGCAGAACTTTACTTTCGTTACTTGCTATTTTTTTCGTCTGCTTTATAAGTACTTTGCTTATTGCTTTTCCACTCAATTCCTGCTTTACTTGATTTCTATTTGTTACAACTTGTTTTTCGTTACTGGCTATTTTCTCTGTTTGCTTTATAGCTATGTTGCTTATTACTTTTTCACTCATCTCTTACTTTACTTGATTTTCATTTGTTATGTTGTTTGCTGCTATTCCTTCCACCCTCTGCCTTAAGACAGTGATGATATAGACAATTTTCTGATATTTCTTTCTCTTTGTCTTTTCACAAAGGTATGGCAAGACGAATGGTCTTAGGGCAATCGCTGCAGCCATGAGACATTATTATAAGTAGTTGTTTTGCTATCGTCGTGTTATCAGTTGATTAGTTTAATTGCTTGATCTTTTGTTGTGTGTTCTTATGAACTCTACCGAAAGGATGGCGATGAAACAAAAGATCAATTAGTTTTAACTCATTCCAAAAATATTCAAAGTGAGCTATTTGTAAAAGTATCCCCAATAATGATAAAATCACTCTAGGTGTAGTTTTCTTCTTCCTATACATTATTTTACATTAAAAAAAATTTATATTTCAGAAGTATAGTGCTGCAACAATTTTTATCATGTTTTTTAAATATACAACAAAAATGCCTTATGATATGAAAGAACTGAGAAGAAAGCGTCTGAGGTGATTTCACTATAGCCATCTCACTCCGATAGAAACTATTTACCACCCCCCTATCTTGACAGACTTACAGAAGATGATGGACTAAGCAATATCAGCAATGAGCACTAACTATATAATAAAACTCTTTTATATGTTAATCATGCACCTGTTTGGATTTCCTACAATATAAATTTTGACAATGCAATGCGATTAATCTAGGGATAATTATTTTGTTACGACTTTTGATCTCAAGTTACCTCTAATATATAAAATATTTTAATTCTGCAATAGTGTTTTTTAATATCGCTTAATAATTACTAATGTATGTATATTGCAAATCCATCCATCCACCACAAAGTACGGGCCTTTAACTAGTTCGGCATAAAGGTTGAATACAATTACCAACTTGTTTGTGCTCAAATTTGGATTTAAATATATTCCATATTTAAATTTAGTTTTTATTTAAGTAGTGGTTTATTTGCCTACACTATTGCAAAAATTCATATATTTCGATAATTTATTATTTAGACGCAAATAGTCATAGAAATTAACGTAATTGAATGAAACAATATTAAATTCATGAAAAAGAATAGATGTTTAAAATTACTAAATCCCTACAAGTGCATTTCATAAAATAGGAGGTTCGTGTTTCTGACTTTTCAGATAATTTTTGGTCTAGGAGCTTACAGATAGGGATGGCAAACGAGCGAGCCGACTCATGTTCGGCAGGCGTTCGACTCAGTATACGGAATAAGTTACTATTGGATATTCTATTTTCACATCCAAATAAAGCCTTTGAGGTAATTGCACCATTTGTCCCTAAACTTTACGTGGTTCTCCTCTTTAATCCCTAACCTTTTTTTTCTTTATGCACACCAATTGCGTCAAGTCCAATCTCACATCTCTCTACCATTCTCGATTTCTACGACTATCGCGATCTTGCACATGAAACCGACTCTCTTTTAGTATTCGGCGTCTTGGTATTGAACTAATCGTTTCACCAAAATTTTAAGGAAACTTGAAGAAGTTGGCACTGAATTAATCCGAGGGCCGAGGCTATTTGACCATGATTGTTTTCTTATATGAACATGTAGATTTTTATTAGAATCAGCAATGCCTATTATGACAAAATCAATAAAAGAAAAGACATTTGGAATCGAACTACAATAAAATATAAAGCTTAAGAAAATTAAAAGAAAAGAAAAAATAAAGTAAAAAAATTGATAAAATTTAGAAATCAATGGTACAATGGGGGAGTGGGGTAGAGCAGGGGAGTGGTTGGGTAAGGATGTCTAGTAGTCTGGTTGAGTCCAAATCCTAATAGCATTCTCAATCCAAATCTTTCTCCGCTCATGTTTTGGGTAAAGAATAGCCTGAGCCACCTTAAAAGACGCCTAACCCAAATCTGATAAATTCAATCCAAAACTTCTTCGTCTCTTTCTTCCCCCCACCTCGTGTTTTATTTCATATCAGTCAGATTTATCAGCTTGGAGTTGTGAACAGAAAGAAGGATGTCATTCCTTTGATAAATCGAATGTGAGGATCCTTTTTTAAGCAAGATTAAAGTAAAAAAAAAGTATTACTGTTATACAAAATTTTGATTTTTTTACTTACATATTTTGGTAGTTTAGGCTAATATTTGCTTATATAATTTATTCATTTTTTTACAGTATAGATGAAAAAGGATGGTGTGGAGATTGGAGGTGAAAAGAAGACGTACGAGGCTAGAATAAAAATATAAACTGAAGTGGATATTCGCAACTCATAATTTATTTTCTAAAATATTATACTATCATATTTCATATATTTGTTTTGTATGTTGAACTGTCAGATATATTTTTGTATCAAGTTCTAGACAATATTCTATGAAAGTTAAATCATAGGTTGCACAATGCTAGAAATTTCAAGCGGCTGTTAAGGGGTCAAGCTCACTTGACTTGGAGTTAGGCTCGCTCTAGTTCGGCGCAAATTAATTTTGAGCTGATCTTGACTCTAAATTTAGGCTCGAAATAAATTTTAAGCCACCTTAAGTTGAGGTTAGTTGACTCGAGCTCGACACCCCTATGTACAGACATACTCCAAAATAGAAAATAAAAAGTGGCGCACGGTGCACCAAGCGCATAGAGTAAGTTCCTCTCATCCAATAATAAAGCAAATGACAATTTAATAACAATGGTTTCCAACTTGAGACCGTTCCACCCTTCAATTATTATTATCTATACCTCTATATTAACTCTATATTAAAGCTCAATACTAGAGCTGACTTGGCATGTATACCTTATTTTAGGGAATTGGGTCCCACCTTTAGAGTTTTATGTATTGTATTTTTTTTATGTGACCCTTTATCTTCCCATCACCGGTTTTTTAATTAATGCCCACCCACTTTGACCCTTCGAATCCTACATTGAACCCTAGAAAGGGATGCAATTGCCCGCTCTTCTCCTCCTCTACTTTCTCTTCCTTCTCCATGGGCTCCAAAGCTGACATCAGTTGCAAGCTGTGGACGGAGAAGGAGAATCGCATGCCATGTCGCTGAGCTCGGCTCTGCCATCTCCGTCGACTTCAAGGACACCATTGCTTGGACGACGAGGTAGAGTGCAGATGCGACGCGGTGAGGGAGGTGGTGGGCGTGTTTGAGAGGCTCCTCACGAGGCTCCCGAAGAGGGAGAGGGTGGTGCTGGGCTCTAGATGGAGCAGCTCAATGCTGAGCTCAAGTAGCTAGCTGGGTAGATAAAGTAAAGAGTTCTTCGTTTTTTATTTGAGAATTTTATGTCAGGTTTGCTTAGCTATAGGATTTCAATCCTTCTCCATGGCTGTAGCTGGAGGCCCCACGGCATCGCCACAGCCTCCGCTTGCACTGTTGCTCTCACGTTCCGAGACTAATCTATCGCTTAATGAATTGACGGAGCAAAAAGACTAGCTTCTTCATACTTATAATAAAGGTTTGTATGATATCAGGCTTATTTTTAGTTCTTAGTTATTTCTTTTCTATGCTATCTTCATGTGCTTTATCGAATTTGTTTGTTTTAATCTGTATGTTACGTTAATTTGTTCTTATTATGTTTGAATTATATATGGTATATTTCCTATGTAAATATGATGTTTCTCAAGCGGTACTTTATACCAATAGTCTGGTAACACATATAGTATTAGTATATTATGAACTTTTACGAAATAGAGTATGTGTATTGAATATAATCAATATTCACATTATAATTTGACCAAGTTATTGAATTAGAGCAAGAAGGTGATAAGGTCCTACAGTTCATGAGTGAGCTGCTAATGGCTCCTAGTGCAATGGAATTCACATAAATGTTGTCCGTCGCCCACTTAATTCTTCATGACTTGATTCTATACTCTTGAGAAAATTGAAAGCAAACATGAGAAAGGAAAATCTATATCACAGAAATAATTCTTTTTAGATTTAGATGATTATTTTTGTTAACAAGTTTTGTTTTGAATTGCTAGATGTATGTTTAGTTGCTGAGTAAATGGAAATGTTGGTTATAGCCACAAGCCCTGCAATTGATGAGATGAACGCAATATTTCTCACTCCTGGCGCCTTAAGGAGTGGATGTGCAAGTTGGCTCAAATTAAAAGTAGATTCCAACCATCAAGTATGAGTATTGTTAAGCAGTAACATCCACTGCTGCTTTCACAAAGGACGTTCTTGCATTATTGTCTTTGTATATATGGCAAATTTAATTTAGAAATGAGATCTTTAACGACCTTTGCTTGCTACCTTTTATTTGTGCATATATATTGAGATACTATATATGCACAAATAAGAACAAAATTTAACCAACTTCCAATCATACAAAAAATATACGGAATAAATTATTATTGGATATCCTATTTCCACATTCAAACAGAGCCCTTGAAGTAATTGCACCATTTGTCCCTAACCTTTACATGGTTCTCCTCTTTAATCCCTAACTTTTTTTTCTTTTCTTTTTTCCTATATATATATGTACCAATTGTGTTAAGCCCAACCTCACCACTCTCAATACCATTCTCTATTTCTATGACTATCTCGATCTTGCACACGAAGCCTACTCTTTTTTATAGTATCTGGTGCTTTGGTGTTCAGCTAAACGTTTCACCAAATTTTTACGAAAATTTGAAGAAATCGACACCAAATTTATCCGAGGCTAGGACTATTGGACCATGACTGTTTTCTTATAGAAACAGACAGAATTTTTTAGACTCAGTAACAGTAAATCTATTACGATAAAATTAATTAAAAAAATTAGATATTTAGAATTGAACTGCAATAAAATATAAATTTTAAAAAATTAATAGAAAGAAAAATTAAAGTAAAAGATTTTGATAAAATTTAGAAATTAATAGTGCAACGAGGGAGTGGGGAGGAGCCGGGGAGAGAGGTTGGATAAGGCGGTGTAGTAGTCTGGTTGAGTCCAAACCCTAATAACATTCCTAATCCAATTGCCTCTCCGCTCGTATCCTTTGAATAAAGAACGGCCCGAGCCGCCCTCGAAGACGCCTAAATATAACCCGAAACCTTTGTAGCTCTTTTCGTTCCCCCACCTCGATCTCCTCCTCTTCTTTTTCCCTCTTTCTTCTCTTTCCAGACAAAGTCCGCCATGGGCCGCAAGGACGACCGCTCCGCCAAATCCTCCTCCTCCTCTGCCGCCGGCGCTGCTCCTCCCAAGAAGGAGAAGCTCTCCGTCTCCGCCATGCTCGCCGCCATGGACAAGCCCAAACCCTCCTCCTCCTCCTCCTCGGCCGCCGCCGCGGCCTCCAAGAAATCCAACAAACCCAAGCCATCGAAACCCTCCTCCTACATCGACGGCCTCGACCTCCCCCCCTCCGACGACGACGACGGCGACGGCGACGCCGGCGATCATCACCCCGAGCCCGAAACCCACCGACCCCGCGACCTCCCCCGCCCCGACCTCGGCTCCGTCGCGCCGTCCGGGAAGGAGATCCGGAAGCGCGAGAAGCGCGACCTCGTGGCCGCCCACGCCGCCGAGGCCGCGCGCCACGAGGCCCTCCGCGACGACCGCGACGCCTTCTCCGTCGTCGTCGGCGGCGCCCGCTCCGCCGCGCTCGACGACGACGACGACGACGGCGGCGGGGGGTTCGACGCCGCCACCGCCAACGTCCGCGACGTCGTGGTCGAGAACTTCTCGGTGTCGGCCCGCGGCAAGGAGCTGCTCAAGAACGCGTCCGTCCGCATCTCCCACGGCCGGCGCTACGGCCTCGTCGGCCCCAACGGCAAGGGCAAGTCCACCCTCCTCAAGCTCCTCGCCTGGCGCAAGATCCCCGTCCCCCGCAACATCGACGTCCTCCTCGTCGAGCAGGAGGTCGCCGCCGACGACCGCCCCGCCCTCGACGCCGTCGTCTCCGCCGATCTCGAGCTCGTCCGCCTCCGCCGCGAGGCCGCCGCCCTCTCCGACGATCAAAACAACGACGGCGGCGACGACGACGATAGCGGCGAGAGGCTCGCGGAGATCTACGAGCGGCTGCAGGTGCTGGGGTCCGACGCGGCGGAGGCGCGGGCGTCGAAGATCCTGGCGGGGCTGGGGTTCACGAAGGAGATGCAGCGGCGCGCGACGCGGTCGTTCAGCGGGGGGTGGCGGATGCGCATCTCGCTGGCGCGCGCGCTGTTCGTGCAGCCGACGCTGCTGCTGCTCGACGAGCCCACCAACCACCTCGACCTCCGCGCCGTGCTGTGGCTGGAGGAGTACCTGTGCCAGTGGAAGAAGACGCTGGTCGTCGTCTCGCACGACCGCGACTTCCTCAACGCCGTCTGCAACGAGATCATCCACCTCCACGAGCTCAAGCTCCACGTCTACCGCGGCAACTTCGACGACTTCGAGAGCGGCTACGAGCAGAAGCGCAAGGAGATGAACAAGAAGTTCGAGACCTACGACAAGCAGATGAGGGCCGCCAAGAAGAGCGGGAGCAAGGCCCAGCAGGACAAGGTCAAGGGGCAGGCCCTGTCCAAGGCCGCCAAGGAGGCCGCGAAGAGTAAGGGGAAGGGGAGGGCCGCCGCCGCCGCCGCCGCCGATGACGACGAGCCCCCGCCGGAGGTCCCCAAGAAGTGGAGGGACTACAGCGTGGAGTTCCACTTCCCCGAGCCCACCGAGCTCACCCCGCCCCTGCTGCAGCTCATCGAAGTTAGCTTCAGCTACCCGAGTCGCGAGGACTTCAAATTGTCGAACGTCGACGTGGGGATTGATATGGGGACGAGGGTCGCGATCGTCGGGCCCAATGGCGCGGGGAAGTCTACGCTTCTCAACTTGCTCGCGGGGGACTTGGTGCCCACCGAGGGAGAGGTGCGGAGGAGCCAGAAGCTGCGGATCGGGCGCTACTCGCAGCATTTCGTGGATTTACTGACGATGGAGGAGAACCCGGTTCAGTACCTTCTGCGCCTTCACCCGGACCAGGAGGGGATCAGCAAGACCGAAGCCGTACGCGCGAAGCTCGGGAAGTTTGGTCTGCCCAGCCATAATCACCTCACCCCTATTGCAAAACTATCCGGCGGTCAGAAGGCCAGGGTCGTATTCACGTCCATATCGATGTCCAAGCCTCACATACTCCTACTGGACGAGCCCACGAATCACTTGGACATGCAGAGCATTGATGCGCTGGCGGAGGCTCTGGAAGAGTTCACAGGTGGGGTTGTGCTGGTGAGCCATGATTCGCGGTTGATATCGCGTGTCTGCGAGAATGAGGAGAAGAGTGAGATATGGGTTGTCGAAGATGGGACGGTGCGGAAATATCCGGGCTCTTTCCAGGACTACAAGGATGACCTTCTGAGAGAAATAAAGGCCGAAGTCGAAGAGTGATGTGATCTTACAGTGAGTTATCTCTTGGTTTCTTATACAATAAGTTGGTTCAAGCTCTGCAGTTTTTCTATCATTTTTGTCTCTATACTTCTCGGGAGATTGATATTATTCGAGTCCACAGCATATAAGTTAACGAGAACTTTGTATGGTTAGATGCCAGCATGTCAAATGTGTATTTGGAGATTAAACTTTTAAGTAATCTATGTGTGACGCTTTGTTTGCCACTTTATGTAGTCATGAAGGATAACTTAAGGGCGCGTTTGGTTCGCACTATAAAAGATTATTAGGAATAAAAAGATGCCCAATGATCTTATTCTTACTCATCCTATTACTAAGAATGTGGCATTCCGGAGTTTGGTTCGCACGGTCATATTATTTAGTCATATTATTTAAGATTACGAAAAATATACAATTAATGTATTTGTTTCGTTAATAAATTTTAGATAATGCTATAAAAAATTTCAACATCTTTTTAAAAAAAAGGGAGAGAAAACATAGGTTAGAGAGAGAGAGAGAGAGAGAGAGCATAATTAAAGAAATAGGGAGAGAGATAGAGTCGAGGTTAGAGGGAGTGAGAGAGTTGAGATTTTAGAAAAAGAGGGGGAGAGAGAGCTTAGTTTAGAGAGAGAAAAAGAGTTGAAGTTTAGAGAGAGCAAGATAAGTTTGGAGAGAGATATGAGGTTAGAGTGTAAAGAAAAACAATACCAACTAGCCGGCGGGTGGGGAGAAAGAAAAAGATTAAACATATTATGATTATCCCAATCCATTAATATGAGGATATTCATCCTCCCTCAAAGGAATGAGATTAGTACTTTAGGATGAATCTCATTTCCAAATAAATCCAACATTACCAACTAGATTATTTAGTGCGTTAAGCCAAACGTCGTCATTTTTTTTTTATTTTTATTGGATTACTAGGAATCTTAAAAAGATAGCGTGGACCAAACGCACCCTTACAATAGAATAACTTGTGCTTGATAGGATGTTCTGATAGTAGGTGTTGCATTATTCATAGACGTGGTTGGGTTGTTTGTATATGATTGTTTTTCGCACATAATAGCATTTATTTTCCACCAAATCTGGTCTGTCTTTGATTTATCATTTTCATATCAGCCAAACAGCCAACAAGATTTGACAAAAAGTTATGGCAAATATTTGTAGGAATTGTACCACAGCATCCATTATATTTTTCACTAGGACTTCTCTTTTCAACACTTTGCCAGTGATTTGCTATGCCAAACACACTGTAAGAACATTTCACCAAAGTTAGTTCTATCATTACATTATTTTTATGGTCTTAGTCTTGACAAATTTGGATCTAAATTTTGGGCTGTTGAGTAGCTTTTGCTATTTCAATCAATCTCAAAAATTCCCATATTTTTGCGCGCATCCATTTGGTGGTTTCAATCTCTTGTCATGGCCAGTTTCAATCGGAACTTACGAGTTAGGTGGTTTAAGTTCAGAATGGTTGAAACTCAATTAACTAAACCTTGGGCTGAAGAAATATATTTCTTAGCCTCGAGTAATAGCTTCCTTGTTCCAAAGAACCATACCCTACGAAAAAGGGCGAGCCGGTTTTGATTAGGAAAGAGAATTCCTAACCCGACCTTAATGAAAGGAAAAAAAAACTATAGAGTAACAAAAGGTAAGTAATTGATTTTTTATGTTTTTTTTTACTCATAAAGCTGTTCTGGAATGAACCCTGTTCCAAAGTAACGATCCGACTAATCCTACCCCCTCTCATACCACATTTCTAGGAAACTAGTGTACTGCATCCGCATACTGTGTACCACAACGTATCCTGCTGTTGATAACATTGCATTAGATTGGTTTTTGCAGATCTACTTAGTTGTTTTGGTTAACTGCTTTGACTTCCCTCGATGTTTATTCCGCATAGAAGATACACTCTTTAGACGCTAATAATTTTTTTCAACACTTGATACCTTAACTAAATTACATAGTTGAACTTCGCTTAGCAAAATTTTTAGTTCTAACACTTTACCTAAACTGTTGCATATTTTGAGATGCTGAACATTGAAAATCTTGATTTTACAACCTAACACCGCATTATCTTATATTTAAGTATGCTCCTAGAAAGCAATGGTATATTTAACTTTTTTGACGGAATGTTATGCAATCTTAATTAAATATATTGTTATTTGATGAAATAGTCTGTAGTTCTTTACTTCTTTTGACATAAACCAGTAAATTCTAAAAGAAGAAAGTTCCTAAGGAATTTTCTGAAATTAAAAGGAATACAAGATATGGTAATAAAATCAGAACTTTCAACACTCAGGTATACATTTCAAAATATAGTATAGTTCAGGTAAGTTGATATACATTTTAGCGATCTGAACTTAAATAGCAGGACAAGTTTACATTTGTTAACGGTAGTAGTATTTTACCACTTTTTTTTAGTGACCTACGTGATTAACCAACAACCCCCTACATAATTAACCAACAACCCTCTACCAATAATTTTCAGCTTTTAATTTCTAATTTTTCAGTTTCAAGATTCATATGCCATTACTTCACGGTAAACTGTCAAAATATTATTATTATTATGTAATTCATACTCATGTCGCAGTCCGGTAATAATGCAAACATGTTTAATTTGCTAGAATATCAATTGGAACAAGTGTATCTGTTGAAGTCTGACTCAAACAATTTCACATATGGCTTTAGTTCCTTTTTTTTTCCCTGCTGAAATTGCTGAAACCAATCTCAATTGCCGTAACTGTTGAAATCATAAATCGTAAGCCATGACTAAAATTAAAAATCAAAGCCCGAAATTTGAACTGACCTGAATATCTTTAGTACAAATCAAGTGCGATATAAGATATAGAGTTTCTTTTATTTCTCTATTCTTTGTCATTCCCGAAGGAAAAACGTTGACTTCAGAAGATCACATTCATGAACTAAGATTATTTTCCAACATTAGGCTGTGAAAATAGGATTTTATTGTAATATCTGCTTAGGTGGAAGATTAATTTTATGCAATTGATTGAGTGATTTCTCTTAAGTTTTAGCACTTTTTCCTCTGTAAAGTCTGTAAATTTCAGTGACTTATTTAAATTATATGTTTCATAAAGATAATCTATATTGGTGGGACAGGACCTGCTTGGAGGTTTACCCGAATGATTAGCACCAAAAACATCAGATCATTTTGGCCATGACTGAGTTGAAACTCGTCATGAAACTCAACTGTGACCTTTCAGTGATTTTTGTCGAGTTTGGCCTGTTTGGGTTGAATTTTGGTTTGTTTGTTCCAATTAGATTGTTTTCTGTTGGATTAGCTGATTATGATCGGTTATGGCCGGTCTTAACTAGTTATGACTTCTTTCAATCAGTAAGAACCTAATTGTTGCGAACTACTGAAAAATGCCATGAACATATTGTTATGCAGGTTATTTTCTTGGTATATCAGCAATTATTTGAATTAAGAAGCCATCCCAGATTGCGTCTAGATTTCATAGAACCTTCAACGCACTTCTCTGTTACTTTTTGAGTGATCATACAGTTTCTAGGTGTAAGTTGTTTTCCTTTATTGCAATATTGCTTAGCATTTGGCCAACTGCAGCATTAGAGTTCATCCTTTCGAATGGGAGTACAAGTCGGAGTATGTGAGAATACATTTCTGCCAGTACGCGAAGGGAATAAGAGATAGTGCTGGTAATCCTTATTTCTTCTTTCTAGTTATATTCTTCCGAAGAAATTGTGGAAGTGTATTCCAGTGGTTATGTAGTTTGGAGAGTAAAAGTAGATTTAGATTTTAGGTTGTTGAATAGATGAATTTTCCAGGGCCAAAGTAGAGCAGTTCAGAGTTCTACTTTTATTACCTTCAAAAAAATGAAACAAAGAAAAACCGACTTGATATCTTTACTTATTCTGTTATCTATTGATGTTTTGCTTTCTCTGTTGAAAGAAAAGTTTCGTCCTTTGAAATTGCAGACTTGGCTAGTTAGCCAGAGAACAGAAAATTATGGGCTTATTTTTACTCGGTTTTAATCTTCATACACTAGAGTTTTATTTGTGCTACATCATAAATATAAGTTGGAAACTGGAAACAGAAGGAAAAGGGGGAATATACACTGTTGAATCTATCCTGAGCCTTATTAAATCATTAAATTGTGACTTGACCCTGTCTCTTCTTGAATGTTTGTTGTCTTAACAAGGATCTCATGATGTCGGCATAAGGATCTAAGTTCCTAAGAAAACGAGTCAACTACGTAAGTAGGACTATTATCTGTTGTGATCTATTTGATCTTTCCATAGAACCCTTGATGGTTGTAGAAACGTACAAGCTTCTTGAAGTTGGTTATGAAGTTGGCTAGAATAAATGAAACGTTGCTGAGAAGATAATTATACATGCTTATTGTTCTATTGTTTGCTTGATTTTATGACAAAGCAAATGTATGTAATTTACTTTTTATGTGCAGTTAATGGTGGCAGAAGCCTCGGCATGATTAGATGTTGTCATCAGTAATTCTCTTTTTAGTGACAGCCGAGGTTCTCTAGTCCAAACGCCATACTGCTTTTACTTATTTATTACGGTTTTGTGTTAGTATTGTAGTAGTTCTGTTCCGAGACTCATGGAACTAGACTATAAAGGTATCAAGTAGTATTGAATTTTTGTTTTTTGGATCATTGTATCCACTTCATATGTGCTAATGAGTCATTTAATACTAAGTATAAACTGAGAATTCTTGCTGAATTGCCGTACTATCGCAGAGTGCATCTTATTTAACTTGTTGGTACTGTTCATCTAGTGTCCAGTTGCTAAATTTCAGAAAAGAATAAAGAGAAACTACAAAAGTATGGTGCTTTGTTGGCTTATTTTGAACACTAACATGTACTCTGGATCAGATGAAATACTGGATTTGCAAATTGTCATGTGCTAGGACACTTGAATCAGATTGTCACTGGTTATTAAATACTAATTACATGACTAGTAGCTTCTCTCTCGTGTTCATTCGTTGGCTTCGTAGTTGGTAAACATTTGCCGCTAGTATTGAATCTTAAGCTCTGGAAAGAAACTGGGTTCTAGTTGAGTGTGTGTTTTGTTGGATCAGCCTCCCTTTTAAAACGAACAACTGCAGCAAATATTTCTCGATACTGCTCGCACTGATGTAATCTTTCTTGGCAGGTTTATGTTATCATTGGTACTGGTTCTTCGGTTTGCAACTTGTTTGAGTAAGGAATATTTGTGATTTTGCTTTTCTACTTCTAATTGATTTCTGCTGCAGGGATAAAATATGAATTTGCATTCTGTCATGATTAAGATTGAGTAAGACTATCTTAATTCTGAACTGAAGCTCAAAGACTGACATGATTTTCGCTATGGATTTCATGATTTTGGGTGCTAATTTGTATACTAAAGAATAATTTATGATCCTAGATTGAGTTGTTGGTTGCGGTTCGGTTCCATTATTAACTTCTATGCAGAGTCATGGTGAGTAAAAACTTGTTTATTATATGTTTTGCTTAGAAGAGAAAAGTTTGTAGTATGTATTTGTCTTCTTGCAGATCTGTAATATCCACCTGATTGGGCTTCTTTGGCTCTCCGAAATAGGATTGTGAGATGCCTTGTGCATACGCTTAAGTTTGGTGTTATTGTAGCTAAAATTAGGGTAAATTGTACGATTTGTTCTCAAACTATGATGCGGTATACAAAATTTAGTCTTTGAACTTTAATTTATTATAAAATCCTCAATCAGAGGTTGCATAAATGTTGCGATGTAGAATCTTCAACCTCCTTTCGAGTTAAATGGGATTCAGGCCTGACCACCTGTCCCAGTGATAGAGAACATTGGGTTTGAGCTTTCAGTACTGTTGTAATTAAGTTCTACAATCTAATTTAGTTGACTAAAAATTGATACATTGCTGATATAAAAGTAATGTGGTATTTAAATTATTGACGTGTTATCGATCACAATTTTATATTAACAATACAACTTTTGAAAGTTTAAGCCAGAAATTATAATTCATTAAAGGTCGAGAACTAAAGTGTTACCCACCTCATCGTTTGGGGAGCGAATGTGCTAAATTACGCTTAAAAGCATCTATTTTCGTACTTTGAGAGACCTAAAAAATTTAAAAGTGCTTCCAATTTTTCCTCTACTGCTATAAA
This sequence comes from Puya raimondii, assembly GCA_016920855.1. Classification (NCBI taxonomy): domain Eukaryota; kingdom Viridiplantae; phylum Streptophyta; class Magnoliopsida; order Poales; family Bromeliaceae; genus Puya; species Puya raimondii. Next base: position 208,176,051 of record JABWPP010000050.1, on the reverse strand, counting down.
ATTACGGAGAAAACTACGCCACCAGTAGAAGCGTGCGGTTATATGCTTCTTCGATAGCAGTGCCCACTTAGATTTTATAACACAATTCGTGAGTTTTTTAGACTTTTAAGTTTAAAAACGGGTGCTTATGGAAACACAACTCCAAACTAGGTTTTAAGCTTGGATCCTTCAACTATCTCGCTATCCAAATGTCTTCTATGAATTGAGGATCACAAACACTTGATTGCCAAAACTGAACATAAACTCTCCAATTGTAAATTGGACAATCTTTCTTTTGCCCATAAACTTGTTCTTATTAATTTGACTATTTTAATTTAACTATTATGGGATGAAATATTTCAACTTCTCTGGTCTACGATGACTGAAGCTAAATAAGCTATGATTAGACCTTAGTATTTATTTATATATATTTTTAAAAAATGCTACCGATCCAGGCGTCAGGGAGATGGAATACGGGACACAATATGATTCGGATACGGTGGCTCAGCAGTTTTCAAAAAATTAGGACACATGCACGGCATGAACACCACTAATAAAATATAATATTATTAATATAATAATATATATTTATTATATATAAAATATTAATTTTGCTAAAATAGTGCTATATTTCTCATATGAATAAAATTAATAAAACTCTCATTATTAGTTCATATATTTTTTAAAAAGAAATTCTCCACCATACATAATTTATTTATGTTGTCAAAAAAATTCATATGTATTCATCAAAAAAGTCAAAATATTTATCATCTTACATTGTAACAACGTCAAATGCGCGTTCATAGTGTGTCCACATCGGACACAATTTGTAGAAGATTTTAGATTTTGACTGCTAAAATCTTTTTTTTTCTTTTAAATAGTATTATTTATATATTATATATTTTCTAAAATTATAAAATTAATCTTACAAATCATTCATTAGTTTAAAATATTTTTATGCACAAATATTCCTATATATGCATGAGTATTAGTGGATTCTCATAAATTTTGATGATTAAATTATATCAATAATTTTAATAAGAAAAAAATGAATTTAAAAGTGATCTATTATTCTGAATTGGTTTTGTACAACACATGGTTGAAACTAAATAATTAAAAAATGGTTGTCTATAAAATATATTTGAGTTGTCATATCAAATCAGCTTTCAATTATCATTTAAAATCGGTTGAGTTATATATATACTACATCATTAATTTTAACAAATATATATTATTATTAATTTTAATAAAACAAATGAAATATAAAAACAAAAAATAACAAATATGCTCTCATATTAATAAGGCCTTTTTGCATAAAAAATCCACTAGTTTTGGGCTTTTGCAAAATTGGGCCGCATTTTTCGTTTTTGCAGATTCAATCCGGATTTTCAGCAAACTGACCAAAATACCCTTGTTACTTTTTCTCTCTCCTCTTTTTTTTTCTCTCTCCTCTTTTTTCTCTCTCCTCTTTTTTTTATCGCTCTTTTTTTTTTCTCTCCGAAGAAGGCGGCCGAGGCGGAGGCGGAAATGGCCCGCCTCGTCTCTGCCCCTCACGACCTCGCCCTCGCCCGCGCACCCCCGCCCTCCTCGCCTCAGACCCCGCCGAGGCCGCGCCTCACCGCGACTCTTTTTTTTTTTCCCACTCCGACCCTCCTCCACCTGCCGTCCCCGCCGCCACCGCCGGCGACGAAGAAGAAGTGCTTCTTGGGGTCGAGAAGCACGCCGGCGAGGGAGGGAAAAAATATAGTTACACTCCGGCGAGGGCGGTGGGTCGTGAAAAAAAAATTACAAAGAAAAAAAATAAAAATTAAAAAATATTATTTTCCTACTGAAAAGAACAAAAAAATAGAGAAAAATGAAGAAGATGATGAAATTACACTGTTTAAAAAAATATTTACACTGTTTTAATGAATGTTGTACTATTTAAGAGAGAAATTACACTCTTTTGAGATTAAATTTACACTCTTTAGGCCAAATTACACTATTTAGAATAATGTTGCACTATTTTTTTTTCTTCCTCTTCTTCTTTCTTCTTCCTCTACTCTCCATCCTCATCTCCTTTCTCTCTCTCTTTCTTCACACTTCAAAATAATTTTGAACCGCTGCGGTCGAAGCCGGAGGAGGAGGAGCGGTCGTAGTCGCGGGGGTCGAGCACGGAGAGCCCGTGCGCTCTGCGGTGGCGCAGGGGGCGCGGCGAGGGTGGGGGCGCGGGGGCACGGGGGCGCGGGAGCAGGGGCCCGCGCGGGCGCACGGGGCGCTGGCGCAGGGGCGCAATGGGCGGGGGCGCGGGGGTGCAGGCGCACGTGGGCCCCTTCCCGGTCCGGCGCACTTGCCAAACCGGGCTGGACCAGCCCACCGCCGCGCCGCTGCCAACTCGCCGCGCATGTTGCTGCGCGAGCATGGCGAGCTGCTCGCCTTGCGGCCCAGCGGTGCCGCCGCTGCCGCCGCCGCCATCAGGTTCGGGTTCGGGTTCAGGGGTGGGGTGGAGGAGGTGGAGGGGGAGGAGGACGCCATGCCGACCATCCAGAACTCGAACTCCGGCGACGCCGACGACGACGACGCTGCGTTGCTGCTGCCTCCTCAAATTACACTGGTTTACATCAAAGAGGGAAGGAGGAGGAAGAAGAACAAGAAGAAAAAGAGAAAAAGAGGAGAAAATGAAATAGTACAAAATTTTCTTAAAGAGTGTAATTTTGGTCTAAAAAGTATAAAATTCATCTCAAAATAGTGTAATTTTTCTTTCAAAATGTGTAATTTTTATTAAAATAGTATAATTTTTATTAAAATAGTGTAATTTTTATTAAAATAGTGTAATTATTTTTTAAAATGTAATTTTATTTTAACGGTGCGGTGGTGGGCGGGCGCAGGGGGAGCAGCGAGCGCTGGGGGCTCGCCCGCGAGCGCAGGGGGCGCGCGGGCTGGGGCGGGGGTGGGATGGGGCGGGGGCGGGGGCGGGGGCGGGCCAGCGCCCGCCCGCCCCGCGCGCAGGGGGCAGGGGCAGGGCCCGCCCCCTGCGCCCCGCGCGCTGGGCGAAGGGAGCAGGGGGCGGGCGCAGGCCCGCCCCGCGCGAAGTAGCGAAGGGGGCAGGGCCGCCCCTGCCCGCGCAGGCCCGCCCCTGCCCGCTTCCGCCCCCTGCGCCCCCCCCCCTGCCCCCTGCGCCCGCCCCCTGCGCCCCGCCCCTGCCCGCGTCCGCCCCCTGCGCCCCGCCCCCGCCCGCGCTGCGCCCTCTGCACCCGCGCCTGCGCCCCCAGCGCTAGCCGCGCCCCCTGCGCCCGCCCACCACTGCCCCGCGCGCCCCCTGCGCCACCGCGGACGCCTCCCTCCTCCTCCCCGTCTACCTCTACGGCCGCTCATCTTCCTCCGGCTTCGACTGCACCGGCCTAAATTTTTTTTGGGAGTGTGAGGAAAGAGAGAGAGAGAGAGAGAGAGGAGGATGAAGTTGAAGAGTGGAGGAAGAAGAAAGAAGAAGAGGAAGAGAAAAAGAAATGGTGCAAAATTTTTCTAAATAGTGTAACGTTGGCCTAAAAAGTATAATTTTCTTTCCAAAGAGTATAATTTCTGTGTCAAATAGTGTAACTTTCATTTAAAACAGTGCAAAATTTATTTTAAAACGGTGTAAATTTATTTTAACAGTATAATTTCTTATTCTTCTTCCTTCTTATATGATTTTTAGTCTTTCATGTAGGAAAAAAATATTATTTTTATTTTTATTTTTTATTTTTTATTTTTTTTCTCTCTATAATTTTTTTTTTCACGATCCATCCCTCGCCGGAGTGAAACTATATTTTTTTTCCCTCTCTCGCCGGCGTGCTTCTCGGCCCCAAGAAGCACTTTTTTTTCGTCGCCGGCGACGGCGGTGGGGACGGGGGGTGGAGGAGGATCGGAGAGGGAAAAAAAAAATGTCGCGGCGCGGCGCGGCCTCGGCGGGGTCGGAGGCGAGGAGGGCGGGGGTGCGCGGGTGATGGCGAAGGCGTGAGGGGCAGAGGCGAGGCGGGCTGTTTCCGCCTCCGCCTCCGCCTCCGCCTCCGCCTCCGCCTCCGCCTCCGCCGCCTTCTTCGGAGAGGAAAAAAAAAGAGCGAGATAAAAAAAGAGGAGAGAGAAAAAAAAGAGGAGAGAGAAAAAGTAATAAGGGTATTTTGGTCAGTTTGCTGAAAATTCGGACCGAATCTGTAAAATCGAAAATAGCGACCCAATTTTACAAAACCCCAAAACTAGTGAATTTTTTATGCAAATTGGCCTATTAATAATGATCTAAAATAGATATGATATACTTTTATCAATTAATAAATACTGAGTTGTCACCTCAAAATAATTGTCAAATGCTACGTCAAATTTATTAATAATAATTTATACTTTACATATTAAATAGTGAGTTATCATCTCAACTCAACTATTAATTGTCAAATAGAATTTGTTAATTTGACATATAGTTAATCTTGTCGATAAAATTATTAATATTACGTTTAATTAAATAATATAAAGAATATTATTAATTAAATAATTAATATAGAATGTAATTTAAAAATGGAAGGGTGTGCTTAAATTATACCATAATTTCAATAAGATAAAAATGAATATAAAAGTGATGTAATATTCGACCCGATTTCGTATACCAGATAGTTGAAACTAAATAAACAAAAAATGATTGTTCATGAAATATATTTGAATTGTCATTTCAAATTAGTTTTCAATTATCATTTAAAATTGTTGAGTTAATATATCTACTATATCATTAATAAAATAATAATAATTAATTATAATAATAATAAAAAATGTAAAAAAATTTAGAAATGTAAAAAAAATTTATCATGTTAATAACGATCTGTCATAGATATGGTATACTTTACCTATTAAATACTGAGTTGTCATCTCAAAGTAATTGTCAAATATAGCACAGTAAATTTATTAATTGCTATTCAAGATTCCAAATCTGAAGTCTAGTTGCTTTATATTTCTAACTGAATTCATTTCTAAAAAAAGACGGTTAACTTGCTATCTTTCTCTCTCTCTAAAATATTTTTTGACATAAGTATAGTATACTTTATCTAGTAAATACTAATTATCACCTCAAATCAAATATCAATTATCGTATCGAATTTAATAATTTGACGTATACTCAATCTTAGTAATATAAAACTATTAATATATATTTAATTAAATAATATAAAAAATAGTATTTATTACAAACTATAGGATATAAATAAAAAAATGGGAGGGCACCGAGAACGCCACATGGCACCATCCAGGTGCCCTTCCTATATTGTTCATATAATATAACTTTATTTTTTATTCATAAATTATTTTCTTATATTTTGTCATATTAATAATAATTTGATACAGGTATGGTACACTTTATCTATTAAATATTAAGTTATCGTTTCAAATCAACTATCAATTATCACATCAAATTTGTTGATTTGATGTATATCCAATTTTACTAAAAGATTGTTACTAAATTTAATTAGATTGTAAAATTTGCCATAAGTTTAATTCAATCTGTGTAAGTAAAAAAAAGTATAAGGGCCATCTTGCTATATTCAAATATTATTGGGACTAACCATCGAATTTATATCATTTGAAGGAGACAGTAGTATGGCTGCACCAGGTGTACAAGTAAATATTATACACTATACCAGTAACTCAATATTCAATATTTAAATTCAAAATTCAACTCTTCACAAGTGTTTTACAATATTTAAGGCACCTAATATTAAAAATTTTCAACAGTATTTTCTGATGAATCAAACAACAATTCATCCTCCACTATTAATTTTTCATGCATCTTAAAATTTAGGGGCAATTGCATATATACTCCTGAAAAGTTTTCGACTTTCTGATTTATCCCCTCTTAGAAGGCTAATATTAAAAATACTTTTTTTACGTTCCAATCTATTTCAAATGTACCCCTAGAGTTGAATTCTATTAGTGAACTATTAGTAATAGATGTTATCTCTGTAAAATTACTATTTTGCCCTTTCAAATATACCCTTCTACCATTACCGACTTTTCTTATTTGCCCTTAAGTTAGGGGCATAAGAAGTATTTGATTTTTGGTCTTTTCAAATATATCCTTCTACCATTACCAATATTTCTTATTTGCTCTTAAGTTAAGGGCAAAAGAGTCATCTTTTTTTTTAACTCTGGTAGAAATTTAACTCACGTTTAACTCATGTTAACTTAACGGGTGGTAATTATAGGGGCATTTTTGAATAACGGAGGAACATATGAGGGGTATATTGAAAAAAATAATAATGCACGGTAAATGAGACATTTTCGAAGTTTTGAGGGGTATACGGGCAATTATCCTTAAAATTTAAGTATTATACATTTAAAACTCAAGTTCCTTTCCTTTCTTTTTTTTTTAAACTCAACCTTCCTAAATATCAAAGAATAAATATATTAAATAAAACTTTTATTTTAGGATATAAATTATCAATTATGAAGTGCGGTGCATAAATCTAAATAAATTTCAAAAAAATTGTTTTTCGGTTTAGTTTGGTTGGAACATTTTGAAATACCGAATCGAAATCAAAAACAGAAAATCGAAAACAGAACTTTAGTTAAATTAGAAACCAAACCAAACCAAACCAAAACTCAAATAGAAACCGAACCAAACCAAACCAAAACTCAAAATTCAGATTGGCTCACCGGCGGTCCCTAGCACAAATGACGAAGAGCTTGATAGAAATCCCAAATTTGAAATTTAGTTGCTCTACATGTCGAATTAAATTCATCTCTGGAAAAAAAACGAACGGAATGGTAACATACTACCAATCTCTCGAAAAAGAAATTCAGATTGATTTGATTTGATTTTTGGTTTGTAACCAAACTATGAACAACCCTAAGAATTTCCATCAATAGATCGTTTTTCTTGCTGGGTTAAACCGCACAACATAATAAGCTTTCGCTTGTTCTATGTAATTTGGACAAAAATAAAAAGAAGAAAATAATTATATATATAAAAAAAAAAAATCCTTCCATCGAAGGTTACTAATATTCCCATCCTCATTTTGAATCACCGGAAACCAAGTTCAGTAGAATCAATACACATCAGACCAGAAGAACGTAGAGAAAAATAATTAGTTTGTACGACGAAAATACAAATCTTTCAACTTGAACCAAACATTGCTCAAATATAAATGCTCCATTAGAAAATCTTAAGTTTTCAGAATACTGATAAGGTTCCAACCACAGGGAGCTTGAGTTGCACAAAATGGAGCAGGAAAGCAATGCAATCCACTTCTTATTAGCAAATATATCACAACCTAATTTACACATGAAGAATAGTCGGAAGAGCAATGCTTTACTGCATGCATCAAAAACATATCAATGCTAGAGATCATACGAATATCGATAAACAAATTGACTCAATAAGATGATATCCATTTCTTAACACCGTTACCCTTACAGTAGTTCTGTTGGTAGAGATGACGACAATTTCAGCTCACAAAATAATTTCAGCCAGAATTTTGACATGTTCACAGGTTCCAGTAAACAACAAGAGCCTCAGCCGACACAATCCTCGATTTTTTTTTTTCCCCTTCCATTCATTCAGTTACTAGCTCAGCAAAAAGTAAATTCATGAATTATTCGCAGTGTACAACATGACAGTAATGAGGAGAAGGCAAAATATATAAAGTTGCAAAGACGAACTTTATTACCTAATCTCTTCAGATAAAAACCAGACGAATCTCGGCTGTTTCGCCATGTACAACAAGGGATTCACATATAGCTGTGCACCTCGGATTTTACATATATTACAAGAATTTTTTATAACTTAATCATGTACACTAGAGTTACAAATGATCTATCTAATATATTGCCCCGATGAATACCTCTCATCACAAGAAGCACTTAAGCCGATGCTGAATCAGGCACTTCAACCACTAGACGAATGCCGAGATACATGTATGTACCATGGGAGCACAAAAGCAGTCAGGTTCTGGTGGAGAAAATACAACAGAAAATTGCCATACGTCATGGTTATATATAAGCAAGAGAACTACGATCGTTCGCAGATTGCGGCCTGCCTCTAGTTGGAGTAGGTGGCCTCTGAATGTTAAGCTCCTGCAAGAATCCAGCATTTAGATGCCTTCGACCAAATGCTAAGCTTGACTGTAATAGATTTAGGTGAGAATTCCATGGTACTACACTTTATGAAAGAAGGTACAGGATGGTATGTTTGGAATTTCCTTTTAATTTAACAAATAAAGCATTACTTTCCTGGTACTATCAAAGCAGCCTAACCCCCTACTTGACAATCAACCAAACTAAATATGATCTCGAGTTTTGTAAGTCTCGAGGAACTAAAATTTCATAATATTTTGACATCATCTACCTATTTATCAAGAGTCTCAAAATTAACAATTCTAACAGCCAATAGGAGGCGTTTGTTGTTTCACGATATAGAGGAATCTAGATAAGTTGAATTATTATTAGACGATAATCTTTCACTGTCCAGTTCAAGATCAACACACTTGACCTTAAATTAAGAATTCTATCCTCTATTTTTACAGGTTCAGTTTCACCTTTCATTTTGTGGCCGCTTGAGACACTAGAAAATTATATTTAAAGAAATGTATTAATATGAGAGACAAGGGATCAACAATCAGTAGCATTATACATGATCTAAAGCATTTAAAGTTTCTATCCAGAAACCACAACACGCTAATCTTCAGAAAATAATTTTATATTGCATCAAATGGACACAAAATAGATTAAGCCCAAATCAATCCAAAAAAGAAAAAAAGAGAAAAAAAAAAAAAAAACTAAAACAGATGATGTGATTCCTAATTGGACAATCAACAATATAAATATTGATCTAGATACATATACTATTTCACAAAATTTTAACAAGTTTTGGAATGTTCTATAGAGTTAGACAGAAAAATAGCTAACATCAATTGTTGAAAAAATTGTCAATTTTTAGACTACTTGCTCTGTAAGTGAAAGATGCCCTATAACTGTAAATAATCTAAATCATGTCCAGTAGTACGGATAATAGGGTTGAATACCCTAGTACTGAATTTCAATAGGAAGCAAAGGGTGCCTCCCTCCAGCAAAATATCTGCTGGGCAGTCTATTGGAGTTTCTCATCTCGCCTAATACTTAAAACATATATATTACTACAAACTGCGAATATTAAATCAATATTTAATGAAAGATCCTACTAACCCTTGGAGAGAGTTCATAGGATAAAAAAGCAACAATGAACAAGTCAAAGGATCATCATGGCTATTGATATACAGAAATCACTACGTCCACAATAGCCTGTCAGAAACTAATATTATCCCAAGTAATAATATGGGCAAGGAGAGATTTGTTCACCTGCATCCAAGTATCTTCCAAGACGTGCTCCGGCGAGGACTCTGGTGATTGAATGGGTGGCGGAAGTGGATGGATCAACTTTGGAACCACAACCAACCCTCTACCTACCACTAAAATTGCGCCAGCATTGTTTGCAGTACCTGATGCAAAGCTACAACTTAGCACAAAAAATGTGTAATAATGGAGAATGATCACCAACAGAAATGAGAAAAATAAGTTTCATTACCGCAATAATTAGTTGCTGAAAATAAAGTTATCAGCTGGCCGTGAGCGAACCGTTCAAACCCATCCATAACACATTCATGAGCCCTTATGATGAGCTGAAGCTTGTTTCTTTTACAGAAATCAGTGACACGGTCAGGCTGCCACATTACAGAAAGAGAAAAGAGAAGCATATTAAAAATCATCTTATTACACTTCATGGCAAAGAGAATAATTAAAATAAGGATCTCCTAATTTGTCTTTAAACCAAAGCCAAAAATGAAACCATGTTATTGCCAACTAAAGAATGCAACAAAGCAAGAAAAAAATATTAACAGAATAAATAATAACAAAGTTTTACTTCAGAAAGAATTTCGAAAATAAAGTGTCATTTTAAGTGATCCTCTAATAAGAAATTCTAGAAGCAGTATTTTAGCGTATAAAAGAACTCTGTCACCATTACCAATAAAATTAATCACTGGGCTAGGAAATAGGCAAAAAGAATATGAAGCATTCTAAAACTTATGTACCACCATACCCCAAAAGTGACAAGGCCAGGTCCCCTCGCATTTGGTCTTAAGCCCTCTATGCTATCATTCTCTGTAGGATCAGACCTGCAGATTAAAAGACGTCTATAAGTGAATTTGTGCCTTGGCTTCACAAATAGCTTCTCTACTCTGGAAAGCAGAAAATTCAGAAACCAAGCACATTCAAGTTTAGAGCTCTTGCTATCACCGAGAGCTAACTCGAGTTTTTGGGCATACAAAGTAAAATATAATTCGAAGCTTCCACTCTTACGGCAGCGAGAAGCTGCAGACATTTTAGTGCAATGGTTACTAGTAGTACTTTGTCGAGCATATACTCAAACAACAGTTCTACAAAAGCTCCGTCCAGGCCAAACAAGTCGTAGGCATGATGAATAACAAATTATGTTTAATTGAAGAGCAGAATAAAGAGTACCACAATAGGTCCATTAGGATTATAGATCCAACATCCATTGTGATGGGCCTCTCAAGTTTCTCAATCTGCTCGACAGAATTTATGGATCTCCCAATGCCACCATGCATACAAATAATTTTCTTCTCTATTAGAGCCGCAAGGGGAAGATAATTGAAAAGTTGATTAAACCGAGTCCATGCCCATATTCCATCACTTTCTCCCTACAAAATGAAACGGTAAGTAGCCTGTAATAATTCAACCTCAAACAGATGCACCTGGCTCCTTGGATCCTACCATTCTCTCAATACATTCAAGGCGAAAACCAAAAAGAGCGTTAATGTCAGCAGCCTCATGGTTTCCTCTTATCAAGTGAATATTCTCAGGATACTCTATCTGTACATGTTCAATGAAGACAGGTCAGAAGCATTAAAATAATTTTTCTACTTGCAGTATCAATATATACATGGTGTGTGGTTTCAACCGCACACTAAACATCAAATCTGAAAGCATTTTTCGACCAACCAAGCCAATGATCCACTCCCTAACCTACATAACTAAAAGTAGCTGGGAACACATCATATTCAAAAACCTTTCAAGCAACATATATGTGACTTAGATACTGTAGCATCAATTTTGACGAAATCTTGTATTGCATTATATATTTCATTCATTCTTGTACACATTCAAAAGATAAATAACAAAATCTTGTTAAAAGGTTTTCTCATTCATATATTATGTAAAGCTTTCAGATCATAATAAATGTGTTGATTTTCAACTCAGATGGCCTAAACTTGATATGTTATTGCTTATAGAAATTGTGAACCTATTACACATCATCTGAAGTTGTTCACCTTCAACTTGGATGAGCTAGACGTGTAAATTTTTTTTGTTTGACAAAATCTAGGCGTGTAAAATTATTTGCTTACAAATTCAACTGTCAGTGTCATTTTTAACCACATTATATCAACTATCAAAAAATTGACAATCTCGAGATAACTTGACGCATAGTAAAACGCATAGAAAAGCATCCAAAAACAATAATTTTGGTTTTCAATTACTTTAAACAGTCCAGATCATATCCAACAGTGTGGATCATTAATTTAAATGCCGTATTGTCAATTTTAAGAAGGATTTTGGCTCAAATTATTTCTCAATTCCTTTTTTTGGTGTGTAATATTTGGGCATGGGAACAAGATGTAGAACAGAAACTTACTTTAAGAGCAAGGAGCAAAGCGATAGTTTCTAAGCTGTGTTGCCCTCGGTCAACATAGTCGCCCAAAAATAGATAATCTATATACCTGGAACAAAAAGATATATATATATATATGAATAATGAGTTTACACTGGCAGAATAAAATCTATTAAATTAAGTGAAACCACCATTGTTCTCCAAAAGTTTCAGCTGCCAAAGTACGATGTTTTTAATATTTATATTCAACACTCCCTCTCACATCAAAACTCGAGACTTTTTGATAGGCCAAGACGTGGACTTCAATTAAATAGGAGGAAATTAAATGGAGTCTGGCATGACTCGAATTCAGAACCTCTTGCTCTGATACCATATTAAATTAAGTGAAACAATCATTGTTCTCAAAAAGCTTAAGCTGCCAGAGAAAGATATTTTTTATATTTTATATTCAACACTCCCCCTGACATCTAGGCTCAAGAATTTTTAATAGGCACAAGACACGGACTTAATTAAAAGGAGAAAATTAAACAATGTTAGGAGTCTGGCGGGATTTAAATTCAAGAACTCCTGCTCCGATACCATGTTAAAGAATATGAAACAATCATTGTTCTCCAAACGCTTAAGCTACTAAAGAACCGTGTTTTCATATTTTACATACAACAAAATCCTTAAGCATCCTTAAGTATAAGGTGACTGATAGAGTTTGCAACTCAAAATAGTATAAGGAACTAAGCAGATAGAATTCGTCAATCCTACTGGCCCAAGCAAGAACAAAATGATCACTTTTAACTAATAAGATTGAATCAGACCCTTAAGTTCTGCCTACATAAAGCCGTGCTCATCCACAGAAAATTATATAGCAAGATACAACAAGCACCGAAAGCAGAAAGCAAGTAATTTGCAGAATAAACATTTCCACATGCATATATGAAAGATATAGCTCCACATCATTCCAAAAAGATTGACTTCCAAAGTAAATATACCCTATATAATTCTTTACCTACTGATGAGGACCCGTTAGTTCGCATTAACGGATAAATTTAACAAGCTGGTTATAGTGTAAATCAAAGTCAAAATTACTCACTGAGAACAGAAAACCTTCAGTACATTAAGCTCTCTTAGTTCTTTTCAATAGAGTTTCATAAGACTAGCTGGTCTGATTAGCAACAACCTGAAAAGACCAACTTTGGGCTTAGGTTTCACATAGATCTAACCCAATCTGTTTGGGAAAATAAAGCCTGCAATTTCCAAGTTGTGTCCAGGATGAGTTGGGACAAAAACAAATAAAGCCTATTCTTGACCCACTACAGCATAGGTAAGTGTCGCCCTTAAGGCTGGCTTAGTTAAGATTGGTTTGATCCCAAACTAAAATCAGCCAAAGGACTAAATCGTCAGTTTTAGAGCCCAGTGTAGCCTAACCCAACATATAGCCCTACGTTCAGATAAGGGTCAGAAATGGGTCCAGTTTTTTTGAACATGAGTTTAATCCTGGTTGTAGTAGGTCTAACTAGACCATTAAATCTAGCTTGACCCAGTAGCAATTCAAACCTAACCCACTTCGCAAAATACAAGCTTTACCAAACCCAACCCACATGCTCATTAGCTGAAGTTGATCGGTTCTGGATCGGATTGATTAGTTTGGCTGAACAAGTTTTGATCTGGATTAGGACCCCTACTTCCAAGAATAGTGCTATTTTTAAACTAGCTTTCTTAAACAACCTTCTCCACTACTGGGCACCAATCATAACACAGAACATGATTCGAACAAACTATCAAATTGAAGCATGGATTTTTAATTTGCTTATATTGACCCAAAACAAAATTAGGCTACATTTTGGAACGATACTATACATGATATATACATATATATATAGAGAGAGCTACGCTGGTATACTATCGGTAGCACGGAGGCCTCCGTGCTACCAAGTTGTTTTCAATGATGCGCCTTCCAAATCAACGATCGGCTCCGTTAGACTTGATCTACACTATTAAAAGTATTTGGAACTAAATTTCATAATTTTTCGACATTATTTGGCTAGTGATCGAGAAGTCTCAAAATTGACAATTTTAATGGTCGATGTGATGCGTTTGTGAATTTAACGGTGTAAAACAATCCAAATCTGATGAAATTTTTATAGAAATTTTTTTTCACTATTTAGAGTAAGATCAGTACCTCTGATCTTAAATTCAAGTCTTTTATCATCATTTTTTATGAGATTTTTATTTTCAGCCATTCATTTTTAGACTACTTGTTTGATAGGTAAATGATGTCGAAAAATTATGAAATTTAGTTTCCAAATACTTTCAATAGTGTAGATCAAGTCTAACGGAGCCGATCGTCGATTTGGAAGCCGCATCATTGAAAACAACTTGGTAGCACGGAGGCCTCCGTGCTACCGATAGTATACCAACCGGACTCTATATATATATATATATATATACATGTATACATGTATATACATGTATACATGTATATATACATACATGTATATATATGTATATATATATATACATGTGTACATGTGTACATGTGTATATATATGCATGTGTACATGTGTATATATATGCATGTGTACATGTGTATATATATGCATGTGTACATGTGTATATATATGCATGTGTATACATGTGTATATATATGCATGTGTACATGTGTACATATATACATGTATATATATATATATATATATATATATATATATATATAGAGTTGAGCTAGAATACTTCTAAGAGTATCAAGGAGGTGGTGCTTGTGGGTTTATAGCCTTTGGATTGAGATTTGGAGGGTTGGGATGATGGTGGTAGGTGGAATAGTGTTTGATCTAAAGGCTATTAGTAATTAAAAAGTAGATCCAAGGGCTAAAAATGTGGAAGCACCAAGGGGTTGGTGCTTCCAAAAGTATTCTAGCTCAACTCATATATCAGTTAGGTAATTTACTCTAGGTCTTTCACATTTCTTGTATGCAAAAAGATTGTTCTTGACCATCACAATTTTATTTTATCAGTTGCGACTGACAGGATGCTTTCAGTTTTCAGTTAAACTTCAGACTACGTGAAATTAGAATGTAATTCTTCTTTCGAGATTTAAATGGTTAGTTTAGAATTTCTAGAGATGTCTGAAAGAACAAATTGGACATTACGAAACAGGTCAGAATCCCCAATGGTGGAATGGTAGTCTCAACTTTCTTTGTGAAGCTCCTCACAAACAAGATTGGGCCTGAATAGTTTATTCACTGAACCATGTTTGTGGAGTTTTAGCATATTATAAACATACCAAACTGCAGGAAACTTGACAGTGTGTTCTGTTATGTATAAATCACAAAATCTTTTGTAACTATGGAGTCAGATATGTTCCTAGATAGACAAGGGCTATTTTTCATAGTACAAACTAAATATTGTTTTGGGAATAGTTTGCTCAAGAGAAAGGCTTCTAAGACAACATAAATTACCAGCAACGATGCGCATATACCGGTTATCAGGAAAAACTAAAAAAAAAAAAAAAAAATTGTACGTTCAATTTTCCAAATTATTTTAACTCTCATATGTAACTTAGAATAATTAAAGGATTTCATAATTGGACTTACGTTATGTCTCCAGCTGTCGAGGGAAAACCATACTCATCAAACAAACGCATTAGGTCCCCAAACTGCCCATGAAGATCGCCAAATACCTTAACTGGAGCTTTCAATTGCAAAACAGTCGGCTCATGCATAAATATCTGCTCAGCGGCATGGCAGAGTTCGCCAACTTCATACGAATCAAGGAAAAAACTCCTATTAGCAGGAGCTTTCCAGTTCCTTGGCCTGAGAAGGAAAGAAATAACCTGTAAAAAGAAAACAAAAAAAAAAAACCAGTTAAAACAGTTTCATCTTATTTTGAAACACATCAAATTCATAGACAATTCATACCTTCTTATGCAAACCTTGAGGAGATCTCTGTCTATTTAAGAACTTCTTGGGTGGATATGCCTGATCTCCATTTGAAGGATGCATTCTTCTACTCTCATTCTCAAACTGATCCAACGAAAGCTGACGAACCAATCCTCCCAAGTTTCCAACAGCTTCTTTTGCAACCACTACCTGAAATATTAGAATCTTACAGTAACCCTACTTTTTAGGAGAGAGCACGTGTGTGTGTGTATAAATATATATCCCCCTGCACAATCTTAATTTTCATATATTCCTTCATAGACATAATTTGTTGCACATTTACAACTGTTTAAATAAATACCTCTCTCCAAATATCTTTTCTCTAGCACAAAACCAATTACCTCAACACTTTTGAGGAATAAATAAAACGTAAATATTTCAGAAGGGTGCAAATCGAATAGCTTATTGTGCAGGGATATATATTAAAAGCTCCCTTCCAGAAAATTGAAAGAAAGTTAAGTTGAGATTAGAGAATCTACCGCTCGAGGGTGCAACCGAACACCTGGTTCAAGGGAATCAGTAGCATCTGAGTCATCAGAGGGCGGTAAATTATCATTTAATTGAGATTCAGATTCTTTTTCATCCGAAAGGCTTTCTTCTGTGGAACCTGTAGACGCTTCCCTTGCAGCTCTCCAAACAGCACTAACAGCTTCAGCTTCGGCAGCAGAGGCCCGAGTCAGCATGTCAATAGATTGTTGATCCGAACTGGTATAAATGAACCGATTGGTCAAGATTTATGGAACTTATTAAGAAGAAACTAATTTAATGACCATAAATGGATAACAAAAGTGGCAAAGGTATAAAACCTCAAACTAGCAGAAGACGCTGTCCCTGATCTGCTTTCTCCAGACTGTTGAACTGATGGAGAAGCAAAATTAACACCTCGACTATCGTTGTCATTTATCACAGATGGAACTTTATCAACGTTGTACATAGATGAACTAATATCTGATTCAAGAGGTGAATTCTCTGCAACAAGCAGATCTCCAAGTAGTATATCTGCAAAGTAGAAGCAACAGGCAGCAAAATCAGAATCAGCAGCCGAACAAACACTGATAATATTATAAAAATTTTATGTACTCCTACCAAAAAGATGTGAGAAAGTCAAGCCTATCATTTTAAAAATGAAAAAGAAAATCTAGGAAAATAATACATGATATTTTTTTATTTATAGCTTGAATGAAACACAACGATAATGACATTGGCATTTTAGTCCATCACAAAATTAGCTTATCGTGGCATGGAGAATTCATTGAGGGGCATGTGCCACAGCTCGCTCAGTGAGCCACCGGCAAGCTTCTAGATGCTAGTAGTACAATTTCAAGTACTTTATTTTTTTCTCACCTTCAAAACCATTTTTTACCCAAGATTATTGGTAAAACATAAGATCATAAGCTAGAACCATAGCAATCTCATCAAATTGAAGAAACAGAGAAGATGGAGATTTGGGCCTGTTGCCAAGGGAGTATCAAGAAGGAAGTGCTGAGGTTTCACTGGCATGGGGCAGCAAAGTTATCCATGGTTCATCACTTCTAGAGGAACTTCATAATACTAGTATGCTACATTAAATTGCAAAGTGTCTCAAGGCTATGATCTAAAGTTATTTATTACAATAAGTATGATAAAATGCAAAATTACATAGCAGCATTAAGTGTCAAACTGTCAATGGATGGAGACCACAATGAGTTTCACCCTAAAAGCACTTAAGGGCCTATTTGGTTCACGTTATCTTGTCAGGATTACAGGGCGTCCCGCGGAAATCTTTTCAGATTACTGTGTTCGGTTCATCCCGTACGTAATTTGGTTGGTAATGCAACATTACTAATAGTGCAAGATAAGACAAAGAAATTACCAGGAAAGGGTTACTGACTGCGGGTTATTCTGCAACTTACGCAAAATTACAAAATTACCCCTTTTCCACCCCCAATTGCCTCAAATTTAAATCTAAAATAAATTTAATTTTTTGTTTCTCATTTAATTAAAATGTTTAAGTTTGAGTTCAAAATTTAAGTTTTTAATCTGTATTCGAGTTTGAATTTTGATTCAATTTTAAATTTGAATTTAAATTTCAAATTTAAGTTTTCAATTTTAATTTAATTTGAAATCTGAATTAAAATTTTGAATTTGAATAGAAATTTGAATTTGAATTTAAAATTTGAACTCAAAAATCTAAACTAAACATGAAATATGAATTCATAATTCGAATTCAAATTTAGAATTTGAATGAATTTGAATTTAAAATTTTTATTATTCAAAAATTAAAATTTATATTCAAAAACTAAATTTGAATTTTGATCCAAAAATATAATTTTAATATAAATTTTGAATTCACAATCAAAATTTGAATTTGAACGTCAAATTGAAATTTTAAATATAAATTAATATTCAAATTTTAATTCTAAATTCAGATTTTAAATTTAAATTTAAATTTAAAATCTGAATTTAAATTTATAATTTAATTTTAATTTTCGAATTTGAATTCAAAATTCAAAATCAAAATTTTAATTTAAAATTCAAACTCAAAATCATAATTTGAATTTAAGATTTGACCGATTTAAATTAAGTTTAAACTTAAATTCAAAGTTTATATTCAAATTTCAAATAAATATGAGTAAGAGTATTTTTGGAATAGTATAAACTTTGGAGTTTTTAGGCTATTAAGCCTACAAAAAATTTTAAATATAAAAATAGACTTCTAAAATTTTTATTTGTAAAACTAGACCTCTAAAAGCGGTGAATGATTCACCGCTTTTAAATGCGGTGAATCATTCACCGCCTTTACCCTAATTTACATTTTTTCACTATCCAAACTTCAAAAGATATATGGTATTAGATACTAAAAATAGTTATTATTCTTTAAAGAAAGCGGTGAATGATTTACCGCATTTAGAAAGCGGTAATTCATTCACCGCATATACCTAGTTTTATAAATAATTTTTTTAGAAGACTATTTTTGTAATTATAATATTTTTTTAAGTCTATTAATAAAAAAAATTCATAAACTTTACTATCAGGATTACCGAAATATATAAGATAAACCGCACCAAATAATCTTACATGTTCAATAATCCATCATTATATTAATGCAACATTAGTAGTAATCTGAATCACAGATATTAGATTACTAGTTATGTTGAGATAACCAATAATGCTACATAACACGAACCAAACGGACCCTAATAGATATGAGTATGAAATCCTGAGAATGTCATCAAATGTCTAAGACTTAAATATATAGACAAGCCTAGAGAACCATACGGATGCAACTCTTTGTTGATACTACTATGTTGTATTATCTTACAATCAAGCAATAATTTACTTGATTGTACTATCTAACCAGTCTACTATAGGGAATTGACATGTCATGGATAGTATCCTCTTCCAATCTACTGTTTCTATCTCCAGTTAGACACATCATCATGGCCCACAAGGATTGCCAGTGCCAACCATGCGATACCATGCCAGGGTGGTGCCAACATGTGCCACACAATTGCATGCCAACACTGGAATACAGTGTTCTAGTTATGTGCGGCTATATGCCACTAGCATGCAATGTGCGAGTCATGTGCGGCAGTGTGCCACTGGCACATTGTGTCAACATGCCATTGGTAAGGATGCATGACGTAACCCGCCAATAGCACATCAGCACACCTGATGTCAGTGGCACAACAATCCTTGATCGTGGGTTTTATAAGAATGTTGAAAGTGTGAGAGAAATTATTTTCTTGTATATGAAATCAAGAAGCCTAAACAATCAAGCACACTGAGCACATTTATTGACAATATCTAGTCCAACACATCCTTTGTTGGTATAACGTGATGATATTACGCCAAACACAAGATCCAGAGTGTACTATTAAGTACAGTAACGTGATGATTTAATTTATTACAACATCAAATGTTTCTTAACATATACATTTTAAAAGATCTGCTAACCAGATTTGATATAAATTTCAAAACAAAAGATTTCTTTACACTACCAGACGGTGTGAACTTCTATTAAAGTTCTTCACCTAGTCGATCATAACGATCTTCATCTTGCTCTTTTTCCTCTCTAGTGACTCGAAAGCTATCACAAACTAGTTCTAGATATCACATTTCGTAAGTAAAATTATTGGCCCCACCAGCTTGATCTGTGTCCGATATAAAGATAAAAAGGTAGTTCTCTCTAGTAAAGCTAAAGCCTAGTAAGCAAGCTCAACAATTCACTCTCTCGACAAACTCTATTGCTATTCCTGTATTAGCCCCAATAGAAAGCATGGTCCTTCATTACCCTGTTTCCCAGCGTATGGAGCACCACCAGCTCCCATCACTGAAAAGGTTTCCTTCCTACTACATTGCGAACATCTATTCAGCCAAGAAGGGGATTTGCCTTCTTTTTAGTTTCTGGCCATGTGTAATGGGGTCAGCATTGTGGGGGCAAAAGAGCTAGCAAAATTATTGCTCATTTGCCGGTGACAATGATACTAGTAGCCTCCTGACGAACATGCTAATGTCTTGATTTTCAAGTCGAAAAATTGTATGACAGTGAGCTAGCAAAAGTTCTATTTCCACCATTTCTAATTAACCCAAATAACTCAAAGCGAACAGGGTCAAAGACCTATTTGCTCAAAATACAAGTGTGGTGAGAATTTTCAACTCAAAATATATACAGCCAGTGTATCCACAAATGCGGACTATTTGAATACATGGTCCACGTGTGACACTGCTATACATAAGCTATCAATATTATTATATATAGAAAACTGGAAAATTTTGAGTGATTTCTTGAAGCCACGCCATCACCCTTGCAGAAAAACCCTTTAGAATATTGAAATTTATAATCAGTCCAACTTAAAATTTATGAGATAGGATTATCTTAGTATTTCATTTAAATTAGAATTAAATCGATAAAAATATCTTAGTATTTTATTCAACTTCAAACTAGACTGGATAAAACTAGATTATAATTTGATCATATTTTGACTCTAAATAAGAATTAAACTATAGTAAATAAGATTACAGAGAATTACTAAAATAAGATAAAAATGTGTTTTAACCAAGATAAATTTATTTGGATCAAATAACTTTAATATTCTCTCTCTATATAGAGTAGATTTCAGGTTGAATATATAAATCTTGAACTAGATTCCGGCTATTATTATATAAACTCCAAACAACAGATGTTATTTTACATTATAAAAAAAAAAAAAGACAGCTTTCTTCAGCAATCAAATATGTTTATCTTTTCCTTTTATAGTTCTCCTCCAAATAAATATCAACTCTCTTTTTACTTCTTTTTTTTCTGTTTCTCTTCAATCATTTTTTTTTCAGCAATCATCTTTCTTTGACTACATATGATGTAATGTATTTATTTTTTCTTTTTTTTCTGCTTTCAAATCATTATTTGGTAAAAAAAAAATAATTAATATATTATGGTTTCAACTGCATATTATATAACATAACTATATCATTATAAAAGCGTCAGTTCCTCACGCAATTGGAGAATTTCGCGATTTTGTGAAGCCAGGTCATCATCGTTACAGAAAACTCCTTTAAAAAATCAAATTTCAAATCAATCCAACTTTAAATCTATAAAATAGGAACATCTTAGTATATTCTTAAATTCGACTTACATTTATAGGATATAAATATGTTAATATTTATTGAATTTAGATTAGATAAGACTAGATAATAATTTGATCCTATTCTGAATCTAAATTAAAGTAAAAAAGATTATAAAGAAATACTAAAATAAGATAAAAATATATTTTAAAAAAGATTAATATATTTGGATCAAATAACTTTAATATGCTATCTCAATTTAGACTATGCTATGAGTATACAAATTTCAAAAACGTATATTACTTTACATGTAAAAGAGTACAGCTCTCTTCAGCGATCAAGGTATCTTTCTCCTTTTCGTTTACAATTATCCTCCAAATAATCATTAGCTCTCCTGTTACTTTATACATTCTTTTGTTTCTCTTTGATTATTTTTTTCAGTAATCTTTTTTTGGCACATATTATGTAAAGTATTTATTTTCTCTGCTCTTTAATTTTTAAGTCATCATTGATTGGTAAAGAATAACTATTTTTTTAGTTTTTCAATTGCATGCTATATAACATAATTAAATTATTATAAACACGCCGGTACATCCTACGGGTACAAATCTAATTGCTTTACCTAAATCTGACCCAGGCATTCCCCCCATATAACTTTCAACATAGCCTGAGTGATATGGTTCTCAAGATATTGCGGAAGCATATGAATCACGTCTAACTTTTTGGTCAAGCAATCAAAACTTCAATCAGAATTCAGCCAATAATGCAATAGGAGAAATTACCAAATGTTGGAAAATTTCTTCATATCGAAACCCTAGTTGATGCGGAAGCCTCAAGGAATGATGGTCTTTGAATGGTGTGGAACATACTCCTCAAGCCTCCATAAACATGAACACTCCTTTGACACCAGTTCTTATGATTTTCCACCTCCTAACGAGTGCCTTCTTTTTTTAACACAAGAAGGCAGTCTAACTTTCCTTTCCCCTTCAAAGAGAAGTCTCCTTTGACATATTTAACCTTTGACATAGTTGAGAGGGGGAAGGTTAACATTCTCATTACTATTTTCTTACTATTTTCTCACCTATATGGACAGCAACTGATTTGCCTTAACCGCTTTATATATAAAACTTAACAGTATTTAAGTACATAACTTAAAACACATCTTCAACTCAAAAAACTCTATCATGCTATACAAAAAGGTATAATATTCGTTCACAGTCACTCACATACAACAGGATAGGGGAAAAAAAATAACTTTTCATATTCTCTTGTGTACTTTTATACTGGACACGCAATCAATGCACGATAGACCAGCTACAGAGGTGCAGCACCATAAGAAGCGCGAGGAGCATAGCGGATACACGATTGACACATGTCCACTAAGTGTCCATCCAAGAAATGTGAACAACACGGACACGACACAGACAAAACAAAATTTTTGAAGATCCGTGATTCCTAGCTTTTGAGGATCGAGAGCTTTCTACACTACATTATGAGTAATATTAGTTCAGATATAAGTTATTTGGCTTCTTCGGCTTCTTTTATACCCATCCATATTTTCACTTCCTTAGATGAGAGGTCAGATGACAAATTATTTGAAGAATGATCTGTCACGAGAAGACCCCACAATCTAGAAAAATCTAGCAATTTTGCTTGATGCTACTCTCTTACTGTCTAGATACTTTTGAATGTCACATCTAATCCCATACTTCATCCCTAGATGAATTAAACTAAGACTAAAATGTGGTAAGTAATCTATATTTACCTCCTCGGAGACCGCCGTGTATGTATATCTGCGAGCCGACAGAGGCAGATGCATGGCGACAACGACGAAGAAGCTCCAAAGATGGATCATGCTCACTTGAAGACTTGTGAGGGCGAGAGGAGGTAACAATACCATTTTTATCCAACCACACCCCAGCAGCAGTGTCCAGAACTTCAAAAAGACAAGGAAATAGATAATGAAAACTATAGTGTCAAACAACAAGCATCCAAAAGATCACAGAAAAGAGAAAAGTAATTTACCAGCAATTGCACCTTCACTTTCAATAGTGCGTCCACCCTTAAGAACACCTCCAGTAACATGTAATCGAGCACCAACAAAAACCTATTCAATTGCATTGTCACTACAACTAAAACAAATTGGAGAAAAATAATGAAAGTAAAACATATATCATGTACAAAGAGTAACTTAATGAAACTTGACATCATAAGATCGTTTTTTTTCCTTTGATTAATCATTATTACATATTCGAGTACAAAATGATTATGAATCTGCTCTCTGAAGAACTTACCGCAGCATGCTGATACCTTGGCGATGGCGAGACTCCAGGAGCAAGAGTCCACTCCCATTGGCCATTTGTATGCATTAGGAGGCCATAAGCATCTGATAGTGACTGCAGATTACATTATGTCATTGCAAACTTAGGTATATGCTAGAAATACTCTCTAGAAAAGTAGATCTTATTACAAGCTTCCATACAGGTGTAGCCCACACATTCATCAAACCATATGACTACTAAATAGTGCACAATGAATATCACACATTTTTATGCAATGTTCTAAATGGCATGCGGCAGGCACGTAGCGGTTAGGGGTCTTCACGGCGGAATGCGGGTAGTGGGCGACATAGCGGCACCATGTACCCATAGTGGACTTGACTTTTAATACTGTATAATACTAATTTATTACTAATTTACCTCTCAATCAAGTAGATAAATATAAAATAAGGAAACATAAGGTCTAAAATAACAGCAGTAAAAGGTTGTAGCATAATGAAAATCACAAAAACTTAAATTCGACATAGCATCAAAAGACTAATTAAAACAGTAAAAATATAAATATGTAAACATAAGGTGTTCGACCCTTTCTTGAAAACCTATTTACAAACTGTTATTGGGTTGGGGGTTTAAAACCCATTTAAAAACGGATTTTCAACCCATAGCACAAAGCGGCCACCTTTTAACCGCTACATGACGGCCGCCATCGTGGGCGACATCCGCCATGGCGGCCCGCTTTATGCCAAAACGCCATGGAGAGGCGCTATGCAAAAAGCATGGCAGCAAGCATGGAAATCCGTCATGGCGGCCGCCATGGCCGCTAGGTAGTACATTGTTTTTATGCCAAGTACAATAGCATGCGAAGGCATATCTGTATCTGGTGGTTAAGGCTTCCATCATGAGCTCTAGCAGAACAGATAGAGACAAGCAAAAAGCCTCTTAGATAATGGGGTAAGGTCATCTTGCTTGCCTCAACACTACAATGTTAAGGAGCCTCATGCACTCGGACCCACATTCTTCTTTATATATAGCATATAATTTATTGTTGTGGCATAAATTATAGGTAAAATTATACAGAACTTACCTAAATTATGGACCATTTTGAATCAGCTAGCCAACCTTTCAAAATTTTGATTTTGTTATCCAACCTTTCAATTTGTTTGATTTGAATCAGTCAACAATATTTTGACTTCAAAATTAAAGCTAATTACTTTAATGAATTTATAGTTGCGAGAATTGCATGAAATATACTAAACCTGTAAAGATCAACGACGTATTCAAATTTTGAGGTCAAAGTGCTATAAACTGACTCAAATTAAACAAATCTAAAGGTTGGGTAGTAAAATCAGAATTTTGAAAGGTTGGATAGCCAGCTCAAAATGGTTCATAGTTCAGGTAAGTTCTCTATGTTTTTACCTAAATTATATGGAAATGCTTGATTCGAGTTCTAGCAGATGCCTATCAGTTCTAGCCAACAACGATTGGCTTTGATGTGGTTCATAGTTCAGGTAAATTCTATATGTTTTTACCTAAATTATATGGAAGTGCTCGAATTCGAGTGCTAACAAATGCCTATCAATTCTGGCCATCTAGGATTGGCTAGTTTTGAGGTTTCAGACATTTCAAACAAAACCTAAAAGTTTTAGACGAAATCAGTTCGCACAAAAAAAATACATTCCTTCCGATTTATAATTAGCCATCCTTTTGTCTTCATTCTTAATGGAGCACAATGCTTCTGCAATTGAAAAATATAGCCTTAGCCCCAAAGTGCTTCTCTTTGTTAATTGAAGGTCATTCTAGGAAATATTAGGCAAAAGAAAATGATTTGGATCTCCAAAAAGTCAACAGATCTAACAAATAAGGTTTCATTTCATCACGTTGGGCAAAATCCCAAGCCCCCTGCTACCACCACAGATCTCATGAAAATTTGCATTTGTATTTTTCTCCACTGTTGAACCGCAGCAAGGAGCAAGGCAAAGTAAAACTATTACAGGTGATATCTATGCAGTAACTAGAGGTGATGCCTATGAAGAATGTGCTCATAAGAACCAACACATACATAATATGAGTAGTGTTTCCAATAGTTTCTGGAAGTTCTTCTGGAAAACAGCAAACGATTGGATAAAACAACATATCCCTATCTCCGAATTCACTATAGTTTGTTGCCTTGCTTTATTTTTGTTTTTCATTAATTTTTGCATTTTTCATCTTTTTTAATTTTGTGAGCTGAAACAACTGAAACAGCCAGAGTTGCTGAAATGGATAATCGCATAACAAAACTGTAACTTCGAGCAGTTTATACTACATGATTTAACATAGCTGAACAAACACTAGCTTGGACTACTAACAAATGCGCATTGCCATTATACTGAACTTTCTGTACTAATCATCATGATTACAACAATATACAAACCAACCTGTTGTAGTGTCATAAAAGTTAGTAATATTGATAAATACAAGTAACATTATTTGAAAGTTGAAACCAATCATTTATATGAAATTATAAGCAAATAAAGAGATATAGAAAAGGATGATTTTACCATTCCAGAAGTATCTCTTCCACCACAAAGTAAGAGCATGCCATCTGAACGTGCACTAGCAGTAGCATACCTGTGGAAAAAATAGAATGATAGTAAGACAAACTCGCAGTACAAGAAACTAAATTCAGAACAAGATTGATAAAAGAAAGTAAGACATCTTCTGAAAACATCTAATAATGTATAAATTACTATAGTAAGAAGTAAATGTACAAAAAATGATAAATATATTAATTGTCGGCAACGTGAAATTTATCACAAAAACAAATTCGCCACAACATGTATTTTAACTACAACTCATCCATTTAAACAAAAATGTGCAAATAAAAAGCATAATAAACAGTTCCATGATTATATAGTACCCCTCCCATCATTATTTTAAGATGATTCAGGTAATGTGCAAAAATCCGCTTCGACAAAATGCGCATACAAATAAATTCAAAGTTCAGTAGCTATGTAAAATACATGAATATAAGAAACTGCACTGGTCAACCTTCTACAAATGATGTTGAAACTAACAAGACTCTAATACACTGCCAAAGCGATAACCCATATTATCACGGGGCTTTTCTTCCCAATTTGGGGCTATATACTGGAGCTTGAATTTGCTTTGAGAACTTGCCCAAGATCAAGCGGACAGGAGGTAGTTTTTAAATCAAGTGCACCATAACCATTTATATTACTTACCCATCAAATAATGACCAATATTTTTCACTGGTTAATCATTCAATAAATTACATCACCATATATAGTAAGTTTGGGTTTTAGCTCTAATATTGGCTCCTAGAGATGATTAACAAATTTCGCATCTGGCTATAATGGTACACTCCAATTTATGAGAAAATGGAGAAATAAATATCTCAAGAAAAATCAAGGAAAAAAATATGTCAACAAAGTAGAAATCCAATCTAGGGTAATTTGTTAGTAGATACTTCGGTGGAGATCAAACAATATGCAGCTTTATACATATCTGCTGATGGCTAAATAGGTGTTATAGGTTTGATGCCTCGATAGACGCTGACATATAATCATAGATGAGACGAAGTGCCTCTCGGCCTCCTTTACAGAACTACTTTCTACCATGAAAAGCAGTAGTTAGCTGTTTGGCAAACAAAAAGTGCAGCAGTTTTGCTGTGAAAAGGAGTTGAAATAAGCTTTCAGGCCCAAAAGGCAAAAACTCCAAATTCAAGCTTCTTCTTCGGCTATAATGCAAAGCTGCTAGAAGGATAGGAGGAAAAATGTTTGTCCTTCTTTGAACAAGACCATCAGGTCCTTGATAAGAAGAAAAAGCCAGTCAGAATCATGAAGCATAAAACCTTTTGACTTATTATCAAAGGCATGCAAAGAATCACCAAAAGTTGCATCAAAATCAGTAGAAAAATCAAAGAAAATCTTTGATTGTAGTTAGACAGCATGCTATAATGTTGAAAAGAAAATGTGAAAGAGCAATATTAGCTTTACAACAAAAGAATAGAGTTGAAATGATGACAAAGAGGAAAGAGCATATACAAATAATATAAACCAGAATGTTTACTTAACAAGTCTAAGCTCACATTCTAGCTGAAGGTCTGTCGCCTTCAGGGTTAAGTTTCTGCCATCTATATGGCTTTTGTGCCGTGTCCAATGCCCAAGCATCAGATAAAACCCTCTTTCCTGCATAAAATAGCATGATTTCTTAGAACCCAAAATAACAACTTACTGTAAAGAGATACATGTGAGATGAACTCATTTCAAACCAATGTCAACAAAGCTGAGCAAGAACCAGATAGAGCAAAAAACTCATTGTTTCGGCGAATACTACGTTACAGCATATAAGGATATTTAGCCATAACGTCAATAGGAATCGCCCAACAAAAGACTATGGACAATAACAATTATTGTCATCATAAATAAGCTACTAAAATTCCACATAATGCCGCATGGTCTACCATGATATTATATCACAATATACCCCTAAAAAAAAAAGTTTATTTGCTTAAGTACCGTTCAAACATAAAATTTGTAAGCACAATTTTCTTATACTCTGATTTTTTTGAATATAAACCAATGATGAAATCCAAATTCAGCAAGTATAAATCGAAAGCTTTGACTTTTGCATGTATCCCAACAATTTATATAAGATATTGAAAAAAATACATCCAATAGCACTTTTGAGGATGCACAGCGAATAAACAGGTATACATACATATGTGAAAATCACTTTCTTAAACTTCTTGCCTCTTTTCATTTTTATATGATTTTATAGCTTACATCATGAATAAATAATTTACATATGATAGTGTTAAAAAGTTACAAACTTACAAATGAATTTTTACCAGTTTGTGTTATCTAGCTCCCCCTACTAAACTAGTTCTCTGTAGTCCTTATAAATCTCATAATTTCTTATGATTGGCACGTTGCCTGAAATGGTTCTGCAGCTTCAGCATTTCATATTCACGAATGAAAAATGAGGCAAGTTTATAATATGGTTCAGGAATGACAAACCAATGGCGATTATCAGCCATAATTTTGTTGCGGACAGGCAAGTGCAATTCATCATGTGCAAAATTCAAACTATTTCTCCATTAGGATGTGCACATCGTAGCACAAATATTTGATAGACATTTTAAAAGTCTGCTTGGAAAGATTTGATAAGCACCATAGGTGGTGGCATGTCAGGCAGCATCCTATAAAATCTACATTTCTTTGCATTGTATAATAGGCATAAATAAATTCTGTTTCATGAAAACTTCAAATAAAATATACAGTTACCCAGCCTACTTATCTACTATTATTGTTAGTCACTTATCATTTTTATGGCATTAAAGTTGCTTCTCCATTTTATTGGATTCACATGCCTGCAATCACTGTCCAAATCAATGAATCACTCTACTTTCTAATTTCTTATTTCCTTTTGCATAGATTGAAACAAACCAAGCCACAGATAAAAGCCTGAATTGCTTACCATCATTGCCACTGACTGTCACGAGGTAACGCTGAGCGACCAAGTCTATCGCATGGCCATAGCGAGGGCCAGGTCCAGGCCCTTGAACCACCACCCTGTTATGAATTATGACAAATTAAAAGAAAAATTTTAAACTTAAAGAAACCAATGAAAATTTTCTAAAGTATATTAAATCCTCACCTATGCCACTTATATTTGTCATTGGTCAGGTCAAGCACATAGAGATCATCTGTCGAGTGCCCTGCCGGACCAATCCCACCCTAAAAACACAAAGCAACTCTCACTATTTCTTCATTATTGCTAACAAAAGAGATAGCCGCCAAATCCAAATCGCCAAAACTTGGCTACTAGAAAAATTATAAGCGTCATGTCACCTGAAAGACAACCATGGTGCCCACTGCAGCTGCTGCATGAGCAGCCCTTGGTGAAGGAGCCTCTCCTACTGGGTGCATCCTATCAAATCCAGATTACAGCACCTTACTCCCATTAATTACTAAGAAATTAAACACAAATTAAAAGGAATTATTATCCCCAAAAATGTAACTTTTTTCCAAACCCTCTACGCAACAGCCCATGCTTATATAGACAATTAAATGTCATTCCCTTCCATTTTAAGAAGAAGAATAATAACACAGCGACTTGATTATTACACTTTCAAAAACTATAAAAACTTGATTGTTATCCGCACTACACTATAGATCCTTAATTGAATTGCAAGATTTAAAGCGTGTGAACTGAAAATTGCACTAAACCCAAACTAGAGCGACTGAAAATGTAATTAACCCTAAAAATGGAACCTGGGGGTAATAGAGAAGGCAAGAAGCGTGTAGATCAAACCTGGTCCATTTCTTCGATTGCACGTCATACGAGTGGACCCAGTTCGTCACTCCCGCGAGCCCTTCACAAGTTTCAAACCCACCCCAAATCAGATCAAACGAATGTAGAGATAGAGAGAGAAGAGGAGGGAGAGAGAGTGAGAGAGAGAGAGAGAGAGGGAGAGAGGTAACTGATTCCGGGGATGCCGGAGGGGCTACCGTCGTCGATGGCGGTGGCGCCGCCGAAGAGGATGAGGCGGGGGCCGTGGGACTTGGTGGCGGCGATGGCGGTGAGCGAGTGCGCGCACCGCGGCCCCGGCGCGTCGTCCTCCGCCGCCCAGCTCGTCCCCACCTCATGGTACGCCGGCGCCGGGATCAGCCACCGCTTGGTCCCCATCACCCCCCCACCCTCCTCCTCCGCCGCCTCCGCCGGAACCCTAGCCGGCGCAAAACCCTTCAAGCAGAGAGAGAGAGAGAGAGAGAGAGAGAGAGAGAGAGAGAGAGAGAGAGAGATCGGGGGGAGGGATCGAGGAGGGGAGTAAATAGGGAACCCTAGAGGGACCAGGGGAAGTGACCCGCGATTTGGATCCCGGGGAAGGGGGGAAGGCGAAGGACTACTACGCAGAGAGAGAGAGAGAGAGAGAGAGAGAGAGAGAGAGAGAGAGAGAGAGAGCGACTGTTGAACTGCGACGGTGGATTTTCAGGTTTGTTATTGAGATTTAGTTTTTCTCTTGCGACGGCCGTCTGTCCTGCTCAAAGTCAACAGACTCGCCCGCCCTTCCGCCGCCTGGCGTTTGGGGAAGCTCCTTCAGCCCGGTTTTGTCTTCATCTGTTGAGAAGGCTGAAGGTCTCCATCGTGTGTGAGGGTTTGATTGGCTCTTTCGTCTCATGATTTTGTGTTTTTTTTTAATTTATTTTTCTTTGTTTGTTTAGTACACAATATTTTTAAGACCTTTTTCAATAAAAAATCGGCCTTTTTGCATAAAAAATTCACTAATTTTGGGCTTTTACAAATTTAGGTCGTTTTTTTTTATTTTACAGATTTGGTCCAAATTTTCAAGAAACTTACCAAAATACCCCTATTTCCTATTCTCTCTCTCTCTTTTTTCTCGCGTTCTTTTTTTTTTTCCCTCTCCTCGCCTCCCTCCCCTCCGTCGACTTTATCTGCCACTGCGGCCCCGACGCCGCCATCGCCCTCCACTGCGCCGCCTCGGGCGCCTCCGAGTGCGCCATCGACGCCGCCAGGCTCCTCCTCGATGCCGGCGCCAATCCTGCTACAGCGGACGCTGCCGGCCTCCTCCCTGCCGACGTCGTCGTCGCCCCCATGTCGCCTCCCAATGTCAAGATCGCCCTGATCCGCCTCCTTGGTAGGGGGGGCGAGGCCGCGGTCAGAGAAGCTGCGGCGGGAGGGGGAGATGCCGGTGTAGAGGATGCCGATGACGAGGTCGGAGCCGAAGTCTGAGTCGGCGAGGATCGTGGAGGGCGGCGACGGGAGCAGCTCGAGAAAGTGCGGCGAGCGCGTCGTGTCAGGGCGCCGCATCAGCTCGGGGATGATGGACACCACGCCCGGCGCCGACGACAGCGCCGCGGCCGCTGCGGGGGAGAGCCGCGCCGAGAACCCGCGGAAGATGGTCGAGTACGTATGGTCATCTTCGACTCTGCCATTAATGGGGATCGGAGGAGAAGAAGAAGAAGGAGAGGAAGAAGAAGAAGGAGAGGAAGAAGAAGAAGAAGAAGAAGAAGAAGAAATAGTGCAAAATTCTCTTAAAGAGTGTAATTTTGGTCTAAAGAGTGTAAATTTTATTTCAAAAGAGTGTAATTTCTATCTCAAATGGTGTAATTTTTATTAAAACAGTACAATTTTTTTTTTAAACAGTGTAATTTTATTTTAACGGTGTAATTTTATTCTTTAGAATCATATTTACACTCTTTAGAAGAACGTTACACTATTTCGAAAGAATTTACACTATTTTTTTCTTCTTCTTCTTCCATCAATTTACACCATTTTTTTTTCTTCCTCTCCTTCCTCTTTCTTTCTCCTCCTTCTCCTCCCTGAAGACATCCTT
Organism: Puya raimondii; assembly: GCA_016920855.1. Classification (NCBI taxonomy): domain Eukaryota; kingdom Viridiplantae; phylum Streptophyta; class Magnoliopsida; order Poales; family Bromeliaceae; genus Puya; species Puya raimondii. Next base: position 208,144,302 of record JABWPP010000050.1, on the reverse strand, counting down.
CTCCGCGCGCCGCTGTGATCCGAGTGAGGACGCGAGCTACGCCGCGTCGCGGCGCCACAGAGCGCTCTGCGCCGCGGGCTGGCTCTCCTTGAGATCGAGCGCGGCGGATCGGAGCGATCCGTAGGCGTCGGCGAGGCGGAGGAGTTCGTCGAGGAGAGGATCGGCGGCGCCGGCGCGGGGAAGGGCGTCCTTGGCCTAGAGGAGGCGGAGGAGCTCGTCGAGCGCGGCGAGGAGGAGCCCGATCCGGCCGAGGCCGGTCGAGATCCCACTAGCTCGTATCGCTCGTGCAGCACCGTGCCGCGTCCTTCCCGAGCGGGCGGCTGGGGCCGACGGCGGCGTCGCCGGAGGGGGGGGCGGCGGTGGCATGGTCGTCCCCGCAGCGGCGGTTGACGTCGACGGAGGGGAGGGAGACGAGGAGAGGGAAAAAAAAAGAACGCGAGGAAAAAAAAGAGGAGAGAGAAAAGAAAATAGGGGTATTTTGGTCAGTTTCTTAAAAATTCGGATCGATTCTGCAAAAGCGAAAATAGTAGCCCAGATTTGCAAAAGCCCAAAACTAGTGGATTTTTATGCAAAAAGGCCTAAAAAATCCACTAGTTTTGGGCTTTTGCAAATCTAGGCCGCCTTCTTCGATTTTACAGATTCGGTCCGAATTTTTAGATTTTCTGACCAAAATGCCCCTCGTATCCCTCCGCCCCAACCGTATCCCCTTTCTTGCTCGTATACGTATAATGTTCTGTACCGCGGCTGTCAGGGCATTAAATGTGCCCGTGCCGGGTCACGCAACCAAATCGTCGACGCTATTCGCCGTTGTGGGGGGATTAAATGCGCATGTCAAGGCATTAAATGTGCAACAGTGTTTGTTGTTCGGGTTTTGTGAAATAAATATTTTTAAGGACTACCCGCCCAACAAAGGGAATAATAGTGTAACGCCAAGAAAAAAGTGCAACAAAGCTTCGAAAAATACAATGCGTAAGTAATAACAGTGCAACATTCTATATTACAGTGTAACAATAGGGGGACGGTATCAAACCATTCCGCCCCAATTCGCATATGAAGATCACCTTCTTCATGCGCCCTCGCCCTCGCCCTCGATGTTTGCTAAGGTGCAAATCCACTCACTTATCAGTGTAATTTCGTTGGGCTAATGAAATTAAAAATACACTCTATATTACTTTTTGTAGCGACGGCGGGGGAAGCTGTCCACCATGTTCGTTTCGGCGGCGGCACCGATGGTTGCGGGGGCAAAAATTAAAGTAGAGGAAATGGTTCATTTGCAAAGAGTTACCACAAGGCCATGCAAATTGTCCAACTTTGGCAGCAACGATGTATTACTGCAAAAGAGACAGTAAATGATGTAATATCAATTAATGCAATATATTTCAGAAATGGTGCAATGAGTTAGTATTTTTCAGCCCAGCGAATGTTCTCATGAACTTCGATAAGTGTTCGCTTCGGTAGAAGCTGTACAAATATTTTAATAATTTTTGTGCTAACATGAAGGTAATAGCGCAAACAAGATTTTAAATAGTGTAATGAGACCAAAAGAGTGCAACATCGTTTTGTTAAATAGTGTAACTGTCCCTGACAAGTGCAACTCCGCTCCCTAAACAGTGCAACTCCACTCTTTTATCAGTGTTTTTCGTTCGGCGTATGTTTTCCTCATCTTCGTCGAGGGTTGCTTGGCTATAACTAGCACGAGTTCGCAAATAACAGAAAATACAACACAAGAACAATAATAATAAGAAAATTAAAGATTGAAACAGAAAATGCACATGAAAATGCACACTCTATTAATTTAGGAGCAATGATTACATTTTCTGGGACCAAGGATTATATTTGTTTTGATGAAAATTACACTATTTATACAGAGATGGGACTTGGACTTTCTAGCGCAGGGCGACTACTGTTAGTTAAGGAGGCGAAGGCGACGAAGGGCGTTCCCCGTAAGCGCAAGCGATCCGGCGGCGTTGGACGGGGGTCGTCGTCATCCTCTTCCCCAGTCGCTGTGGCGGTGGCGGTGGCGACGGCGGTGGAGGATGCTTCGTGCAGAAGCCGTAGGCAACACCATGGACAAACAGTAGGACGTACGATGTAAACCGAGTATAAATGGTGCAACACCCCTTAAGAAAGGTTACCTACCCGTTTTAAACGTACAACAGCACGTACAATAGTGCAAACTGTGTCTCCGTATGAACGCAAATAGTGCAATGGTTGCAAGAAATAGTGCAATCGTTGGTACAGTAATGTAACGTACAACGCTTCTGAAAAATCGTTGGTTAATAGGCAAAAAGACACAGATCGGGACAAATGGTGTAACTGAAGCAGGGCATTAATGCGCCCGCGCCGGGTTACGCAACCCCGTGGTCATCGGGTTGTCATCGGGACGCGAACCAAATCGTCCACGATATTCGCCGTACTATGGGGATTAAATGCACCTGCGGTGTTTGCTGTTCGGGTTTTGGACTAAGCGCCCGCCCGTCAAAGGGAATAATAGTGCAACGACAAGAGAAAAGGTGGAAGAAAGCTTCAAAAAGTGCAATGTGATGTAATAATAGTGCAACATCAGCCATAACAGGGTAGAGAAGAAGCCCGGGGGCGGCGGGGGAAGCTCTCCACTGTGTTTGTTTTGGCGGCGACACAGTGGTTGCGGAGGCGGAAATTAAAGTAGAGGAAACCTAAAGCCTTAGTAGGTGGGGCTGTATCAAGCAGTGCAACATAACACTTAAACGATTAAAGTATACTCATGCAACATCTCTTTAAAAAGCTTACTTTCTTGATTTAATTGTACAATAATAGTGCAATGTAAAACGGGGATAATAGTGCAACATAGAGAAAAAGGGTGCAACATAGCTTGTAAGTGTACAGTGTTGCCGTAATAATAGTGCGACATCCACCGTAACAGTGCAATGCAGTTCCAACCAGTGCAACATAAGAGTGCAACACTAGCTTAATTAAGTTTTTTTTTAAAACGTAATAGTGCAACACAATCTAAAATGGGGCAATATGCAGCTCTAATTAGTGCAAGTCGTCACTAACTATTGCGAATCTGATCTTTCATCGAAGCTTATTGTAACACTTATGTGGCCATTTGCTTCGCCAATTGTTTCTTAGGTACAATCAGTGCAAGTTCGCGGAGGATAGGAAATAGAAAACAAGATGAATAAAGAACCACATGAAAAATGCTCTCTCTATTAATGTTGTAGCAAAGATTACAATGGCGCAAACGAAAATTGCACTATTTTATTGTCACGCCCCGGGCTAGTTTTAGAAGCGGAAATACGTGCCAATTTTTTTTTTGAAAGCCTAGCCCGCGCCACGTACAGACCTGCCACAAATACAGGGTCCACTGTACACACGGACAGAGCCTCTCCTGTATTTGCACGGCGTACACAACATACAACAGGATCACAACCATCATTCATTCATCACACAAACTACAACAACACAATGAGATTCATACAGCTAACAGTCCTTAAACCTGTATGAATCTAAACAAGTCCTTAGGCGAAGGATGATGCGATGCACAAACAACAGATCATTCTAGAAAACTGCTTCTTACTCAGAAGCTTTATTTTGAAACCCTAATCTCAAATATTAATCCTTTGAAAATCGTTCTCCACACGAGAACTCTCTTTTGAAATCCCAAAAACCGATAAATCGAAAACGGTTTGAAAACTGTTTCCCAAACGGAAACCTTTTATTTGAAACGCTACCACGAGGGGTAGAAATCTAAGATATGCGATATAAGGCCATAATGAAAGATCTAAAAGCATCGACATTCAAAAAGTCTAAGCATGTAATCCACATGTAAAAGCTAAACCAAATCCACGAGATCTAAGCATGCAAGACAGAACATCCAAAATGTAACTGTAACAAAATCACAACATGCTAGACAAAACAACCACAGTGTAACTGAACCACATCCATAACTAACCGATAAAGGATAAGGGTGATAACCAAATCTGAAGAGAGAAGCCTCACAGGTCGGGACCTCTAGTACCACTAACTAGGCGTGCCTCGCTGCATCCCGACTCCCACCACCCTGCTCACCTGAAAACAACAACGATGGCGGGGGGTGAGAACATGTAAACATGTCTCCCCTCCCAGTGGGTACCGCAAGCCGCCGAAGGTGAGGTGTACACACCGGCACGAGGGTCAACAAATAGATAGATAAGGTAAACAGTAGCACAAATAAGTATGAGGCTGACATACAACTGAACAACTATGCTACTGTAAGCAAATAGTATATGCATCAATGGAGATAACCGCAAATGTATAACCAATCCATAGCCACCGGGACGTATCCCTGATACTGTCACAACCTGCTCAACCATCGGCACATAACCTCCGCAGATGCACGTGCTAAGAGGCTCACGGGTCGGATGCACGCGACCCTTTTCCGGAAAAGAACACCTCCAGGTGGTGGATCAGATCGCTGGCGTACGTGAAGTGCTAGAAGAGCTGTGACGATCGATGCGAATGCTCAATCCACAGAACGGCAACGAGCCGTGAAACAACTGATAATCCAATATATGAGGATCGCTCGGAACAACAGGCGATCAACACCGACCAACTAGGTCGTCTCAAGAAACATGCAAACCACGACTACTCTACTATCCAAGCACACATAAGTAGAGTCAACGGGAGTCAAGTGAACTAATAATTGAAATGCAAGAGAAGGGATAGAAATGTATCACCGTAGTCCACTGAACCGACTCCGGATCGAAGTACCCACCTGTCGAAACGATAGAGCCTAACACCGACGGCTCTCGGGAACCATGACAGGACCTACGAAAGACTCACAGGGTCAAGGTCCACCAAGTCGACACTAAACACATAGCGCTCACATCCCGAAACCGACGGATCGTCCGGAAAACCCACCGGGACGATCCCGAAACCACACTAAGCTCCACAGGGGTACCAACAACCAAACCAGGTCCTCCGCTGTCCCCAAACACACCAAAACAAGGTGACAGGACAGCGAGCACAAGCTCGGGGTGCCACGAACACAAACGCACCCAAAACGGCTTCCCGGGTTCTCGAAAAGTGTCGATTTGACACCGGAACCCTTCGTCACTCATCCGCTGTCCTCAAAACTTTGGGACAGCGATGAGGAACAGCCAACGAGGCTAAATGATGAAGCCAAGTCACTCGCGAAACCAGCAAGTGAGTCGCACGACTAAAAACACGTGTTTCGCCGATTATTTCATCGGAAAACGCACCGGAAATCAATCCGGATCTCCGCGAAGGGCGAAGGGGTTGGACAACCAGTCCACAGGGCCTCAAGGGTCATGCCCTTGCTGCCTGCAGCATCGCAACGCTGCCACAATTACAAAGAACCCTAAATAAGCAACATAAACACAACATTAAGCATAAATAAGGCTGTTCGAACACTCCGTTCGTCTGCACGACCTTCCGCCACCAGCGAATAGGTAACGACATAACGGAGGCCATGCTCATAGCCCCACTACGACAGGACCAGTCGCAAGCACAGAAAACCCATAAAAATAGTGAATACATGCGATGATAATGCTCGACAAAGGGCGAACAGCAAAACAGCTCACCAAAAAAGAAAACTAAGGTGAGCATGATGATCAGCGCGTCGCCGCGATCATCGTGCTCACCTTCCCGAGCTTCGGGAGGCAACAGAGAGCAAGCTAGCATGCATGCGGCCCAAAACAAGGCCAAAAGCACCCTGGCCGGAGCAACTAGCTCCGGCCGGCTGCCGGCCGACATGCACGGCGCGCGGTGGCCAGGATTGGATGCGGGGGAGGTGAAGAAGGGAATGCTCACCTCAGCCGGCGGCAGGAAGCGGCGGCGGCGGCGCGGGGAGAAGAGGAACTCTCGGGCTGGCTAGGGCACGGCGGCGTCGGCAACAAACGGCGGCGCCGGCGGTCGGGACGGCGAGCACCGGCAAGAGGGGCCCGTCGGACGTCGGATGACCGGTGACCTCGACAAAGAAAATCGGCGGCGGCGGCGGCGCAGGGCGCTCGGCCGCGGCTGCCCTAACAGCCCAGGCTGAGCCCGCGGCAGCTGCGGCGGCGCTCCGGCTGCACGGGGGCGGCCGGGGAGGGAGGCGACGGCGCCGGAGGTCCAGAGGGTGGCGGCGCGCACTCTCCAAGGTGGCGGGAGGCGGCGGCGACTCGGGTCCAGCAGCCTCGGCCCGCAGCTGCCCTAGCAACAGCTGGCAGTAGCTCGGCGGTGCTCGACGGCGGCTCCTGGCGGTGGGGCTGGTCGCTGACAGTCGTGCAACCTCAGGGGGAGCTCAGGCGTGGGTTCACCCTGGGTGCACACTGCAGGGAAGGAGAAGAAGATGAAGAAGAAGAAGAAGAAGAAGGAAAAGAAGAGAAAAAGGAGAGGGAGAGGTTCGCCGGAGTTCCTGCCGGCCAGAGGAGGTCGGCGGCGGCCGGCGGCGCTAGGGGAGAGGGCAGGGGAGCTGAGGAAGGGGTGGCCCTGTGCTGGGAGCTGAGAGAGAAGAGAATAAGATGAGATCTCTCTCTCTCTCCACTCACACACACACAACACACACATGTAAAAATGCAAAAAGGCCCCTCAAACCCTGCAATTTAGCCCCAAGTCCCTCACAGCAGGAACAAAATGCCCAGACACCCCTCCACATTCGATCTCACGCAAAACGGTGCGTGATACAGGGTCCAGATCGCGAAACAATAAAATGTGCATTTCGACCTCTTAGCGAAGAACACGCGATATCTCTCGATCCGTCTGTCGCATGTCGAAACGGATCACGCCATCGCGTTCAGCACTGCCGAGAGATCGAATCTACCATTTTGGATCGTCATAAATGGACTTTGAATCGCGTCGCAAACCATCCTCTCTCCGCAACCAAAAACATAAAACAACAAAAAACCTAAATATAATACATATACATATATATATATACACTTATACATATATATATATACGTATACAGATACCAAAAACACAGTAAAGGGAGGAAATACAGAATTCAAAATTCAAATTAAAATTTTCAAAATTTGAATTCTCATATTTATAATACATTTTCAACATATAAGACACGATTTGCATACAATACCACGTTCTAATACATCCACTATAACAAACTGTTCAAAAAAATTATGTAACAATGGTACGGAATCATCTAAGCGGGTCTGCAATTCCTCGCGCACGTAGACGACGCTACTGTTCGGCAATGAGGTTTAGGCGACGAGGGGCGAGCGCGGAAGGAGAGTTCGAGGAGGCGGCGCCTCGCTCGGAAGGGTACGATCCAGCAACGAGGCATTACGATAGATTCGTACTATCTGGAGTGCTTCATTAGCTTCGAGCCCTTTGGAGGATAGAAAGTAGAAAATAAGATGAATGAAGAACCTGAAGGAAAATGCTCTCTCTATTAATGTTGTACCAAAGATTACATTGTCTTAGACAAAAAATTCAACATATAAGGAACGATTTACATATAAGTATGAAATCATGTAAGTTTGTCTGTAATTCCCCTCGCACGGAGCCGTCGCTATTGTTCGTCTAACAGGTTTAGGCGACAATGGGAGAGAGTCGAAGGAAGACTGTGAGGATCTCCGCTCTGATGGGTACGCTACAGGAACGAGGCGTGAGGATTGATTCGCACTATTTCGAATGCTTTATTTGCCTCGAGCCCTTTGGTCGTCCGCTCTACCATGTTCGAAAATAGACAGAACCTGGATGAGAGGAGGGCCAATGGGCTCGAGCCTAATAAAGCCTCGAGATAGTGCGAATCATTCTTAATGCCTCTCGTGTATCGTACCCTTATGAGCGAGCCCCCACCTCCCGAACTCTACTTCGACTCTCTCCCTCGTCGCCTATACCTCCATGACGAACATAAGCATCGTCGGCGTTACCTCCTTCAGCTATGGCGCCTTCTGCAGCCGCACCAGTTGCCCTCGTCGACTTCACGTCCTTTTATTATGTTGCGGGTAGTGCATCTGAACAATCGTCGGTTAAAGAGCCGAAAAGGCGCTTGTAGACATAGGGTTCTGTAGCCGCCGCTTTTCCTTCCCGAGGAGAAAAGCCCCTTGACATTCACCTTATAATGTAATAACGTATCTCGAGGACAGAACGTAATCTTAATTAATAATGACGCTGATGATTTTTCTTGTTCTCTGTGCAATTCTTCTCTGTGTAACGTAGTAATAGTGCAACATAATTTGTAAAGATGCAACAATTCTCTAACTGAGAAGTGCAACCCAAGGAGAAAATGTGCAACAGTTCTTCTAAAAGTGCAAGGTTGACCCATATTAGTGCAACTCCTTTGTAATAGTGCAACAAAGTTCGAACCAGTGCAATATCCCATTCGCTCGTTGATTTGTTTTTGCGTATTGTTCCTTTCCGCACGGAGGTCACTCCCTACTCCCTCGTCCTGTGCAACTATGATATTTCTATATATTCCTTTGTTCACGCCTTGAATTAAATTACATCACTCTCCGCAGCTACGGTGCACTTGTCTTTTGAAAAAGAAAAGTGGAAGATTGCTCAGTATCATGGAGGAGGGAGAGGGGTTTGGTAGGTGGGGAGGAGGCGAAGGTGTTTGGAAGTACATCAGCCTGGTAGTAAAAAAAGTTGTCAATTTTTCCACGGATGCAACCCCTTAACAGCATGCATTTCGTATTTTGAATTAAAGTTGGCCATTGAACTTCGCCATTAAAGTTGCCCGAACCATCCAGAAAATATCCCAACATCTTTCCATCTTTTCCTTCTTCATGGACAACTATTGTAGAAAATATTTGCGCAAATAGTGCTGATGTTGCTGTGAGAATTCGAATTTGTAAATTTTATTTTGAATCCGAATTCTGTATTTCCCTCCCTTTACTGTGTTTTTGTATCTGTATACGTATATATATATGTGTAGGTGTATATATATATATGTATATATATCATATTTTTGTATTTTTATGGATTTTAAATTTTGTTGCAGAAGAGAGGATGGTTTGTGGCGTAATTCGGAGTCCGTTTCTGACAATCCAAAGAGGTAGATTCGATGTCTCGGCAGTGCTGAACGCGATAGGGAGATCCGTTCCGACTTGCGATGGACGGATCGAGAGATATCGCGTGTTCTCCGCTGAGAGGTCGTATTATACATTTTATTATTTCGCGATCTGGACCCTGTTTCACGCACAGTTTCGCGTGAGTTCGAATGTGGAGGGGTGTCTGGGCATTTTATACCTGCTGTGAGGGACTCAAGGGTTATTTCTTTTGTTTTGAGGGCCTTTTTACAAATGTGCATGGGTGTATATGTGTTGTGTGTGCGTGAGTGGAGAGAGAGAGAACCTTTTTCTCTCTTCTTCTCCCTCAGCTCCCAGCGGGTGCCACCCATCTCCCCAGCTCCTCTGCCCTCTCCCCGAGCGCCGCCGACCGCCGCCGACCTCCCCTGGCCGGCGAGAACTCCGGCGACTCCCTCTCTCTCCCTTTTCTCGTCTTTACCTTCTTCTTCTTCTTCTTCTCCTTCCCTGCAGTGTGCACCCAGGGTGAACCGACGCCTCGGGTACCCCTGAGGTGGCACGACTGCCGGCGACTAGCCCCGCCGTCGGGAGTCGCCGCCGAGCCGCAGCAAGTGGCTGCTAGGGCAGCTGCGGGCCGAGGAAGTTGGCCCCGAGCCGCCGCCGCCTCCCGCTGGCGCAGCACCCTCCGGCCAGCTCTGAGAGAACCTCCGGCGCCGTCGCCTTCCTCCCCGGCCGCCCCCGTGCCGCCGGAGCGCCGCCGCAGCCGCCGCGGGCTCAGCCTGGGCTGCTAGGGCAGTCTCGGACGAGCGCCCTGCGCCACCGCCGCCGCCGATTTTTATTGTCACGATCACCGGCCATCCGACGTCGCCCCTCTTGCCGGTGCTCGCCGTCCCGACCGCCGGCGCCGCTGTTCGTTGCCGGCGCCGCCGTGCCCTAGCAACCCGAGAGCTCTTCTTCTCCCCGCGCCGCCGCCGTCGCTTCCTGCCGCCGGTTGAGGTGAGCATCCCTTTCCTCACCTCCCCCGCACCCAACCCTGACCGCCGCGCGCCGTGCATGTCGGCCGGCAGCCGGCCGAAGCTAGTTGCTCCAGCCAGGGTGTTATTTTGACTTGTTCGGGCCGCATGCATGCTATCTTGCTCTATGTTGCCTCCCAAAGCTCGGGAAGGTGAGCACGATGATCGCGGCGACGCGCTGATCACCATGCTCCCCTTATTTGGCTGTTTTGGTGAGCCGTTTCGCTGTTCAGCCCTTGTCGAGCCCTTTTAGTATATGTAATCGCTATTTTTATGGGTTGTTTGTGCTTGCGACTGTCCCTGTCGCAGTGGGGCTGTGAGCACGGCCTCCGTTACATCGTTACCTATCCGCTGGTGCTTGCGGAAGGTCGTGCGGACGAACGGAGTGCTTGAACGGCCTTAATTATGCTTGTTTATGTATGTTATGTTGCTTGTTTGAGGACTTTGGTGATTGTGGCAGCGTTGCGACACTGCGGGCAGCAAGGGCATGATCCTTGAGGCCCTGTGGACTGGTTGTCCAACCCCTTCGCCCTTCGCGGAGATTCGGATTTATTTCCGGTGCGTTTCCCGATGAAATAGTCGACGAAACGCGTGTTTTAGTCGTGCAACTCACTTGCTGATTTCGCGAGTGACTTGGCTTCGTCATTTAGCCTCATTCACTGTTGCTCATTGATGTCCCGAAGTTGCGAGGACAGCGGATGAGTGACGAAGGGTTTCGGTGCCAAATCGGCATTTTTCGGGAACCCGAAAAGCCGTTTCGGGTGCGTTTGTGTTCGTGGCACCCCGAGCTTGTGCTCGCTGTCCTGTCACCTTGTTGTGGTGTGTTTGGGGATAGCGGAGGACCTGGTTTGGTTGTTGGTACCCCTCTGGGGCTTAGTGTGGTTTCGGGATCGTCCCGGTGGGTTTTCGGACGATCCGTCGGTTTCGGGTTGTGAGCGCTTTGTGTTTAGTGTCGACTTGGTGGACCTTGACCATGTGAGTCTTTCGTAGGTCCTGTCATGGTTCCCGAGAGCCGTCGGTGTTAGGCTCTATCGTTTCGACAGGTGGGTACTTCGATACGGAGTCGGTTAAGTGGACTACGGTGATACCTTTCTATCCCTTCTCTTGCATTTCAATTATTAGTTCACTTGACTCCCGTTGACTCTACTTATGTGTGTTTACCTTAGTAGAGTAGTTGTGGTTTGCATGATTCTTGAGACAACCTCGTTGGTCGGTGTTGATCGCCTGTTGTTCCGAGCGATCCTCGTATATTGGCTTATCAGTTGCTTCACGGCTCGTTGCCAATCTGTGGATTGAGCATACGCATCGATCGTCACAGCTCTTCTAGCACCTCACGTATGCCAGCGGTCTGATCCACCGTCTTGATCTTCTTTTCCGGAAAAGGGTCGTGTAGACGACCCGTGAGCCTCGACGCCACGCGCGTTTTGCAGGTTTTTGTGTCGAGAGTTGAGCAGGTTGTGACATTATCAGGGATACGTCCCGGTGGCTATGATTGGGTATACTTTGTGGTTATCACTATTGATGCATATGATTACCTTACTTGCAGTAGCATAGTTGTTCAGTTGTATGTTAGTCTCATACTTGTTGTGCTACTGTTTACCTATCTATCTGTTTGTTGACCCTCGTGCCGGTGTGGGAAGCAGTTTTCAAATAGATTTTCGATCGATCGACTTTTAGGATTTCAAAAGAGAGTTCTCGTGTGGGAACGGTTTTCAAATGATTCTTGAATGTTTGAGATTAGGATTTCAAAATAAAGCTTCTGGGTAAGGAGCAGTTTTCTAGAATGATCTGTTGTTTGTGCATCGCATCATCCTTCGCCTAAGGACTTGCTTAGATTCATACAGGTTTAAGGACTGTTAGCTGTATGAATCTTTTTGTGCTGTTGTGGTTTGTGTGATGAATGAATGGTGGTTGTGATCCTGTTGTATGTTGTGTACGCCGTGCAAATACAGGGGAGGCTCTGTCCGTGTGTACAGAGGACCATATATTTGTGGCGGGTCTGTACGTGACGCGGGCTAAGCTTTCAAAATAAAAAAAAAACTAACACGTATTTCAGCTTCTAAAATTAGCCCGGGGCGTGACAGATTGAGATGGTATCAGAGCGTAAAGGATACAAACACTCATTCATTCAAAAAATTATAACTAAACCATTGGTTAGGCTGACCCATAGGAAGACCTAAGATGTATACGTGCGCGAGTTCGAGGGGTTTGTTTTCGGCTTGTGTTTTGTGGGAGTTGCCGACCCCTTTCTCTTGCGCGGTTTCTATATTTTGCAGATGGCTCGTGGTCGTGGTAGACCTCCCCGTCCTGGTCGTGGTGGTAGGCGTGCGCCTACGGAGTCGTCTGCTGGTGTTCAGACTCGGGCTACTGCGACTGGTTCGAGCAAGGAGCCGGCAGGAGACGAGCAGCCTGCTGTTGACCGTACCTTGCTGCTAGAGGTGAGGGGTCAGCTGACAGCCCTCTTCGGCATGTTCCGGCAGTTTTTGCAGCAGCAGGCTACGGCGACTGCCGCTCCAGCCCCTTCTCCTCCTCCGCTGAGTGCCCCGATGACTGCAGACCCTCCTGTGGCACCCACGTCGTTTGTGGCCACGACCGCGACGACGACAGCGACTACGTCAGCTGTTCCGCGTGTGGACGCCGACCCCGTGATTGGGGGTGGTGGCCACATCCGAGCGCGGTTGGCAGATTTCCTGAGGTTCGATCTGCCCTTGTTCGTAGACTCGTGCTTCTATTAGAAGTGGTGGTGGAATACCAGGCAGATACTAAGTGGCAGGGTGTGTTTTCCCTTTTGCGTAACCACTCGTTGGTAGGTGGTGGCCCTATCGGGCTAGGTGGCGTCACTTGGTGGATCTGTGTTGTCGTTTGGGCTATTCTTGCCCTGGCCCCACTTTTTGTGTAAAACACGAGAGCCACTGCGAGCGCCTCTACGGAGACGGTGCTTTGAGCGGTTTCGATCGCGACTTCCGTGGGGACTACTAGAGTGTAGCCCAGGGTTTTGGTAGCGATTTTGGACGACCGCAACTTTGGTGTTACCTTTCTGTTTTGTTGGGTAGGGCGGTGAAGCATACCCCTCTAACGTTTTGCTGGTGGAATCGTCAGTGTTGGTCTTTCGACCTTTAGCTAGTTCTTGCGTCAAACTGACGTGTACTAGACTGAGTGGACACTGTTTGGTGTTAGGTTTTTGTTGGTGCCTACATTGTATGCGGCTATCCTAACGCCTAAATTGGTGTGTCTTGGGATTTCTGGTGGTATTTGTAGGCTTCCGTGTTGTCGCGAGATCTTCCTGGTTGTTGTTGGAGGTCTCGCAGCGTTTGACGTTGGTTAGTCGACGCTGGGAATTATTTTTCCTTCGCTTTGGTTCGTGTGGTTGGCGACCCTACGTCGCGTGTAGTCGTCGGTTTGTCGTTGGAAGCCGAAGACTCCTAGGGAGTTGGCTCAGGGCAGACCTTGTTTTGTGGGTCGGTTTGCTTTTTCCGTTAATTCGGTGATTCTTCCGTGAATTTGGTCCAGCTTTTGAGTTGAGTTGAGTTGGCCTGGTACCTTTGTGGTGTTGCCAACTTGTTGTTGGCATTTGATCTTCGGATATTTCATTTTTCTTTTGATAAGTACGTTGGCTGCAGACAACGTAGTGTCAAAAGTTAGGACGGAATACCCTATCCCTTTTGGAACTTTCAGGTTAGGATCGGTGCTTCCTCTTGCAAGACAATCTCTTTACGTCGTCTTGTGGGAAAGCCTTGTGGTGGTCATCCCTGATCACGTAGTGAGCCTTGAGCTAATCCTTGTGTGGTGATCTCGATTTTTGCCCGAAATTTTGGTGCCTTGGTGACCTGATGTCGGGAGCCTGGTTGTTGGCTCCGAGGTCTCTGTGCGTGTGTTTGCGTACAAGGTTTTTGTCACGGCTTACCTGGCTTCGGTAGACGTGTTTTTCTTCGAGCTGTACTGGCTCTGGAGGATTTTTTGGTGGCTCGAGACTTCCCCGATGTCTTTCCTGCTGAGCTACCCGGGATGCCTCCTGACCGTGAGATTGATTTCTTCATCGTTTTGGTTCCGGGCTCTACCCCGATTTCGAAGGCCCCCTATCGTATGGTGTTCGCTGAGTTGAAGGAGCTGAAGGCTCAGCTTGAGGATCTGCTGGATTTGGGCTTCATCCGACCGAGTGTTTCTCCTTGGGGAGCACTTGTCCTTTTCGTTAGGAAAAAGGACGGTAGTATGCGCTTGTGCATTGACTACCGAGAGCTCAACAAGGTGACGGTGAAGAACAAGTACCCTCTACCGCGGATCGACGATCTCTTCGACCGGCTTTAGGGAGCCTCGGTATTCTCGAAGATTGTTTTGCAGCCAGGTTATCTTTAGCTGAAGATCAAGGCCGAGGACGTTGCGAAGACGGCCTTCCGGACTTGTTACGGGCATTACGAGTTCACGGTTATGCCGTTCGATTTGGCGAACGCCCCGGCAGCTTTTATGGATTTGATGAACAGGGTTTTTCGGCTGTTCTTGGATCAGTTTGTCGTGGTCTTCTTTAACGACATACTGATCTATTGAGGAGCTTCCTCGGCTTGGCGAGTTATTATCGGTGATTTGTTGAGGGTTTCTCTAAGATCGCCGCCCATTTGAGCAAGCTGAAGAGGAAGGGCGAGAAGTTTCTGTGGACTCCCGCTTGTCAGATGAGCTTCCAGGAGCTGAAGGATAGATTGACTTGTGCCCCTATCTTAGCATTGCCGTAGCCTGGTGAGGTTTTTGGTGGTCTACTGCGATGCGTCTCGGATAGGATTGGGGTACGTTCTCATGCAGCAGGAGAAGGTCATCGCGTATGCTTCGCGCCAGAGGATGGACTACGAGAAGAACTATCCGACGCACGATCTCGAGCTAGCAGCAGTGGTGTTCGCTCTCAAGCTTTGGAGACACTACCTGTACGCAGCACATGCAAGATGTTCACGGATCATCAGAGTCTGAAGTACCTCTTCAAGGAGCTGAACCTCAGACAGAGACGGTGGCTTGAGCTTTTGAAGGATTATGACATCTCCATCCAGTACCATCCGGGCAAGGCGAACGTTGTGGCGGACGCCTTGAGCCGGAAGCAGCCTTCGGCAGAGCTGTCTCTCATGATCACCGACCAGGAGCGATTGGTGGAGGAGTTTCGTCGACTAGAGTTAGAGATTTTACCTTATGGAGCTACCGCACAGTTGTTGACTTTGGTGGTGCAGCCCACCTTGTCTGATCGATTTTTCAGTGGGCAGCTGATGGATCCGCACTTGCAGAGAGTGCGAGCAGAGGCCGAGCAGGGCAGAGATGGTGACTTCATGTTTCATGCTGATGGTTCTCTTCGCTTTCGAGGACGGAGGTGTGTGCCCAGTGATCCGGATTTGAGGCGAGAGATTTTGACTGAGGCACACCGGTCGCCGTACACCGTTCATCCTGGAGGGACGAAGATGTACCGCAACCTGAAGCAGAGTTTCTGGTGGCCTGGCATGAAGATGGACGTGGCTCAGCATGTGGCTCAGTGTTTGATTTGTCAGCAGGTGAAGGCTGAGCATCAGCGACCAGCCGGAAAGCTTCAACCGTTGCCTGTACCAGTATGGAAGTGGGAGCAGATCACCATGGATTTCGTCACCGGGTTACCTCGTTCTCAGCGAGGTCACGATGCGATCTGGGTTATTGTGGACCGATTGACGAAAGCGGCTCACTTCCTACCGGTACACACGACTTGGTCCCGAGATCGACTGGCGCAGCTCTACTTGGATGAGATCGTCAGGCTGCATGGAGTGCCAGTGTCGATCGTTTCGGATCGAGATTCTCGCTTCGTTTCTCAGTTCTGGAGGAGCTTGCAGCAGGCTCTGGGAATGAAGCTCAACTTCAGCTCAGCTTACCACCCTCAGAGTGATGGGCAGTCGGAGCGAGTCATCCAGACTCTCGAGGATATACTCCGGGCATGCGTTTTGGACTATGGTGAGGGATGGTTCAAGTATCTTTCTCTGGTGGAGTTCGCCTACAACAACAGCTTCCAGGCGAGCATTGGGATGGCACCGTACGAGGCGTTGTTTGGACGTCGTTGTCGATCTCCGATCTGTTGGGATGACATGGGTGAGCGTCGAGTGATCGGGCCTGACCTGTTGGAGGACGCAGAGGCCAGGATTCGCAGTGCGAGGTAGCGGCTGCTGACTGCGCAGAGCCGGCAGAAAAGCTACACGGACCAACGACGACGTGACCTAGTGTTTTAGGTCGGTGAGCATGTGCTGCTCAGGGTGTCGCCGTCTCGAGGGATCAAGCGGTTCGGATTGCGGAGCAAGCTTAGTCCGCATTTCGTGGGACCGTTCGAGATCCTTGAGCGTGTGGGTCCAGTGGCTTATCGGTTAGCTCTTCCTCCTAGTCTTGCTCGGGTGCACAATGTCTTCCATGTGTCCATGCTTCGGAAGTACATCCCCGACCTTTCTCACGTGATCAGCCCGACGACGGTTCAGCTGAGGGAGGATCTCAGCTACAACGAGGCGCCTTTGAGGATTTTGGCCCGCGAGGTGAAGCAGTTGAGGAACCGGAGCATTCCGTATGTGAAGGTTCAGTGGACGAATCACGAGGAGCGCGAGGCTACTTGGGAGCTAGAGTCTGCTATGCGAGAGAGGTATCCGCAGTTGTTCGCGGATGGTGAGTGAGTAAGTTTCGGGGACGAAACTTCTTGTATGGTGGGAGTGATGTGAGAATTCGAATTTGTAAATTTTATTTTGAATCTGAATTCTGTATTTCCCTCCCTTTACTGTGTTTTTGTATCTGTATACGTATATATATATATATATATGTGTAGGTGTATATATATATGTATATATATCGTATTTTTGTATTTTTATGGATTTTGAATTTTGTTGGAGAAGAGAGGATGGTTTGTGGCGCAATTCGGAGTCCGTTTCTGACGATCCAAAATAGTAGATTTGATGTCTCGGCAGTGTTGAACGCGATGGCGCAATCCGTTCTGACATGCGACAGACGGATCGAGAGATATTGCGTGTTCTTCACTGAGAGGTCGTATTATACATTTTATTGTTTCGCGATCTGGACCCTGTTTCACGCACCGTTTGGCGTGAGTTCGAATGTGGAGGGGTGTCTGGGCATTTTATACCTGCTGTGTGGGACTCAAGGGTTATTTCTTTTGTTTTGAGGGCCTTTTTGCAAATGTGCATGGGTGTATATGTGTTGTGTGTGTGTGAGTGGAGAGAGAGAGATAACCTTTTTCCCTCTTCTTCTCCCTCAGCTCCCAACAGGTGCCACCCATCTCCCCAGCTCCTCTGCCCTCTCCCCGAGCGCCGCCGACCTCCCCTGGCCGGCGGGAACTCCGGCGACTCCCTCTCTCTCCCTTTTCTCTTCTTTTTCTTCTTCTTCTTCTTCTTCTCCTTTCCTGCAGTGTGCACCCAGGGTGAACCGACGACTCGGGTCCCCCTAAGGTGGCACGACTGCCGGTGACCAGCCCCACCGCCGGGAGCCGCCGCCGAGCGCCGCCGAGCCGCAGCAAGTGGCTGCTAGGGCAGCTGCGGGCCGAGGAAGTTGGCCCCGAGCCGCCGCCGCCTCCCGCCGGTGCAGTACCCTCCGGCCAGCTCCGGGAGAACCTCCGGCGCCGTCGCCTTCCTCTCCGGCCGCCCCCGTGCCACCGGAGCACCGCTGCAGCCGCCGCGGGCTCAGCCTGGGCTGCTAGACCTCAGCCTGGGCTCACCGGCCATCCGACGTCCGGCGGGCCCCTCTTGCCGGTGCTCGCCGTCCCGACCGCCGGCGCTGCCGTTCGTTGCCGGCGCCGCCGTGCCCTAGCAACCCGAGAGCTCTTCTTCTCCCCACGCCGCCGCCGTCGCTTCCTGCCACCGGTTGAGGTGAGCATCCCCTTCCTCACCTCCCCCGCACCTAACCCTGGCCGTCGCGCGCCGTGCATGTCGGCCGGCAGCCGGCCGGAGCTAGTTGCTCCGGCCAGGGTGTTATTTTGACTTGTTCGGGCCGCATGCATGCTATCTTGCTCTCTGTTGCCTCCCGAAGCTCGGGAAGGTGAGCACGATGATCGCGGCGACGCGCTGATCACCATGCTACCCTTATTTGGCTGTTTTGGTGAGCCGTTTCGCTGTTCGGCCCTTGTCGAGCCCTTTTAGTATATGTAATCGCTATTTTTATGGGTTGTTTGTGCTTGCGACTGTCCCTGTCATAGTGGGGCTGTGAGCACGGCCTCCGTTACATCGTTACCTATCCGCTGGTGCTTGCGGAAGGTCGTGCGGACGAACGGAGTGCTTGAACGGCCTTAATTATGCTTGTTTATGTATGTTATGTTGCTTGTTTGAGGACTTTGGTGATTGTGGCAGCGTTGCGACGCTGTGGGCAGCAAGGGCATGATCCTTGAGGCCCTGTGGACTGGTTGTCCAACCCCTTTGCCCTTCGCGGAGATTCGGATTTATTTCCAGTGCGTTTCCCGATGAAATAGTCGACGAAACGCGTGTTTTAGTCGTGCGACTCACTTGCTGATTTCGCGAGTGACTTGGCTTCATCATTTAGCCTCGTTGGCTGTTGCTCATCGCTGTCCCGAAGTTGCGATGACAGCGGATGAGTGACGAAGGATTCCGGTGCCAAATCGGCATTTTTCGGGAACCCGGAAAGCCGTTTCGGGTGCGTTTGTGTTCGTTGCACCCCGAGCTTGTGCTCGCTGTCCTGTCACCTTGTTGTGGTGTGTTTGGGGATAGCGGAGGACCTGGTTTGATTGTTGGTACCCCTCTGGGGCTTAGTGTGGTTTCGGGATCGTCCCGGTGGGTTTCCGGACGATCCGTCGGTTTTGGGTTGTGAGCGCTTTGTGTTTAGTGTCGACTTGGTGGACCTTGACCCTGTGAGTCTTTCGTAGGTCCTGTCGTGGTTTTCGAGAGCCATCGGTGTTAGGCTCTATCGTTTCGACAGGTGGGTACTTCGATCCGGAGTCAGTTTCGTGGACTACGGTGATACATTTCTATCCCTTCTCTTGCACTTCAGTTATTAGTTCACTTGACTCCCGTTGACTCTACTTATGCGTGTTTATCTTAGTAGAGTAGTTGTGGTTTGCATGATTCTTGAGACGACCTCGTTGGTCGGTGTTGATCGCCTGTTGTTCCGAGCGATCCTCGTATATTGGCTTATCAGTTGCTTCACGGCTCGTTGCCGTTCTTTGGATTGAGCATACGCATCGATCGTCACAGCTCTTCTAGCACCTCACGTATGCCAGCGGTCTGATCCACCGTCTTGGTCTTCTTTTCCGGAAAAGGGTCGTGTAGACGACCCGCGTGCCTCGACGCCGCGCGCGTTTCGCAGGTTTTTGTGCCGAGAGTTGAACAGGTTGTGACATTATCAGGGATACGTCCCGGTGGCTATGATTGGGTATACTTTGTGGTTATCACTATTGATTCATATGATTACCTTACTTGCAGTAGCATAGTTGTTCAGTTGTATGTTAGCCTCATACGTGTTGTGCTACTGTTTACCTATCTATCTGTTTGTTGACCCTCGTGCCGGTGTGTACACCTCGCCTTCGTCGGCTTGCGGTACCCACTGGGAGGGGGAGACATGTTTACATGTTCTCACCCCCCGCCATCGTTGTTGTTTTCAGGTGAGCAGGGTGGTGGGAGTCGGGACGCAGCGAGGCACGCCTAGTTAGTGGTACTAGAGGTCCCGACCTGTGAGGCTTCTCCCTCCAGATTTTGGTTATCGCCCTATACGTTTATTCAGCTAGTTATGGAGTTCAGTTATATTTTGGATGTTCTGTCTTGCATGTTTAGATCTTGTGGATTTGGTTTAGTATTCATGTGTGGATTGCATGCTTAGACTTTTGGATGACCTTGCTGTTAGATCTTTCATTGTGGCTTTATATCGCATATCTTGGATTTCTATCCCTCGTGGTAGCGTTTCAAATAAAGGTTTCCATGTGGGAAACAGTTTTCAAATGGATTTCCGATCGATCGACTTTTGGGATTTCAAAAGAGAGTTCTCGTTTGGAGAACGGTTTTCAAATGATTCTTGAATGTTTGAGATTAGGGTTTCAAAATAAAGCTTCTGGGTAAGGAGCAGTTTTCTAGAATGATCTGTTGTTTGTGCATCGCATCATCCTTCGCCTAAGAACTTGCTTAGATTCATACAGGTTTAAGGACTGTTAGCTGTATGAATCTTTTTGTGCTGTTGTGATTTGTGTGATGAATGAATGGTGGTTGTGATCCTGTTGTATGTTGTGTACGTCGTGCAAATACAGGGGAGGCTCTGTCCGTGAGTACAGAAGACCCTGTATTTGTGGCGGGTCTATATGTGGCGCGGGCTAAGCTTTCAAAAAAAAAAATTTACACGTATTTCAGCTTCTAAAACTAGCCCAGGGCGTGACAGTTGCACTATTTTATAAGAAAATATATTTTTATTCGTAATTAGCTCTGTAGGAAAGAAGGACTGAACATTTTAATGCGAAAAGAAATGATTGTGATGGATTGAAAATTTTGTACAATTAACCTAGTACGGTCAAACTTTATCGGGATGCGATATTTTTACAGAATAAAGGTTTAATTCTTTCCAAAATAGTTTAAGATATTTGAAAACAGTGTAAGATAAGTAAAATTGTATTAGACCCTGTGTATGAATAGCCATCAGCGATTTACGCTGGAGAATATTTTCTGTGCTGAGGTGTCAATTCTTATTGGAGTAATACGATATTTGATGTCTAAATTTTCTCTGTCGAGCATCCCACTAACTATACCATCCTTCATTTTCTCTCAACCGCCTTACAGTATTGCCTTCCCCTCATTTTCTTAATTTATGCACTGTTTGTAACCAACCTTGTCTGCTTTGGTACCCAGAAGCCGCCACACTCTCGTTCCGTTGTTTCATCTACGTTCCCTGCAATGGCGTCATTTGCGAACTCGTGCTAGTTATAGCCAAGCAACCCTCTACGAAGATGAGGATGACATACGCTGATAGGAGAACACTGATAAAAAGCGGCGTTGCACTGGTTAGGCAGTGGTGTTGCACTAGTCAGGGGCAGTTACACTATTTAACGAACGATATTGCACTCTTTTGGTCGTTATTACACTATTTAAGGTCTTGCTTGCGCTATTACCGACATGTTAGCACAACATACATGAAAATATTTGCACTGCTTCTAGCTAAGCCAACACTTGCCAAAGTTGATGAGAATATTCGCCGAGCTGAAAAACACCGACTCGTTGCACTATTTTGAAATATATGGCAGTACCTATTGTTACACCATTTACTGCCTCTTTTGCACTAATACACCGTTACCCCCAAAGTTGCACAACTTGCATGCCCTTGTGGTACCTCTCTGCAAATGAACCACTCTGCCCCTCCTCCACTTCCTAACCCAAAAACTCCATCCTCCATGCTTCCTCCACTTCTCTTCTGCAAGTGCCGAATGCGGCGGAAACTGCTGGAATTAACCGCCAGTCTTACATGGAGGAGTGCGAGAAGTCTACAAATAGGATAAGAAGCACGAGACGTCGGTTCAGGAAGAAGTCTGACTTATTGCTCCATCATGTGGTCCGCACCATTTTGCACCATTTTAAAGTTGGTTGCACCATTTTGCTTCCCGTTGCACTATTGTCCCCGTTGCATGCCGCGTACATTTCCAAATAAAGCTTCGAATTATTTAAATTTCAAAACCACGAACATCAAACACCGCGGCTGGCGAATAGCGGGGGCGCTTTGGTTCGCGTACAGATGAATGGGAGCTTGCGTAAGCCAGCGGGTGGCGTATTTAATGCGTTGGCATTTATTGCGCTCGCAGACGCCGTATGCTACGTATGCGTATCTGAGCTATACGGGGATACGGTTGGGGCTTAGGGATACGAGGGGCATTTTGGTCAGAAACCTACAAATCCGAACCGAATCTGCAAAATCGAAAAAGACGGCCCAGATTTGCAAAAGCCCAAAACTAGGGGATTTTTTATGCAAAAAGGCCCATTTTTAAGCAAATACCTAATTTATTTCCAAAGATTTGGTTGCACATAATTACTTCTATATTATATCTATCTATATGATCTATAAAGTACGTATTTTAAATTTCGATCTGTCGATAGGTCCATTTCAAAATTCCTTTTTTTTTGTACGTAAAGAAACAAATTTTTAGTCATCTTTTTTCTCCATCTATTAATATTTTTTTATTAAATATTATTATCCTTTAAAAAAATTTAAGGTGAATATTTATAGATTATCTCTATTCCATTAACTAATATTTTATTGTTATATTAACTTTTAATTTTTTTATTACTTGTAATTAACAATCAAATTTAAATTTAATTTGGAATATATATCTAAATTTTAATATTATTTGATTTTAAATATTTATTTACATAAAATTTAGAGTTGAAATTTAATTATATAATTTAAATTTAAAATTTTGAATTTTAAATAAGAATTAAAATTTGAGTCTAAATCTTGAATTTAAATTATTTTTGGATATTAAATTTGAATTAATAATTAAAAAAATTTTATTAAAGTGGATCAAAATTAAAATTTTAAATTATGAATTAAACATGAATTAAAATATTGATATTTTTAGTTTAAAATATATACTTAATTTTGGATTCGTAAGAATTTTAAAATATAGAAAAATATTCAATGTATATAAAAATAAATAGAACTATCGATAGCAACGGTTTGAATTTGAATTAGGATATACCAGATATTTTCAAATAAAATATGATAGATGAATATACTTTTTTAAAATTTAAATTTTTATTGTAATTTTTTGGATAAATGTGATGCGCAAATTTATATTGATTTGAGAATTGAGATAGCTATTAAAATAATTCTTCAGAGACTTACTTTTAGCAATATATATATATATATATATATATATATATATATATATATATATATATTGCATTCTATTTTTGGAAATAGAAAAAAATTCATGCATATCCAAATTTCTGCCAACCGGAGGATATCTACCTAGAATATTTTTTGCACCCATACCATGTCACGCCCCGGGCTAGTTTTAGATACGAAAAATGTGTCACTATTTTTTTTTTAAAGCCTAGCCTGAGCAACGTACAGAGCCGCCATAAATATAGGTCCCTCCATCCACTCGGACAGAGTCTTCCTTATATTTGCACTGCGTACCATCATACATAACAGGATCCCAAGCATCATTCATTCATTCAACCACAAACACACTCACAACCATTGCTTCATACAGCTAACAGTTCTTAAACCTGTATGATTCTAAGCAAGTCTTTAGGCGAAGGATGATGCAGTGCACAGTACACCAAAACATTCTATAAAAGTGCTTCTCACCCAGAAGCTTTATTTTGAAACCCTAAGTTCAATCATTTAAATCCTCTTTGGAAACTGTCCCCCACACGAGAACTTTATTTTGAAAACCCAAAACCGATCGATCGAAATCCCTTTGAAGACTGTTTCCCACACGGAAACCTTATTTTGAAAACTGCTACCACAAGGGGTAGAAAATCACGATAAACCGATATCACAAGATATGACATAAATCCACAAGACGATAATAAATCCACACGAGGTATTGATTAAACCCAAATATCCAAACATGCAGATAAACAAGTAAGCAAGCAACCACGATGTAACTGAACCATGCTATAAACATAAATCTACTATAAGAGAGGGTCAGGGTAAACCAAATCTGACGAGGTACTAGTCGGGACCTCTAATGCACGCTAGCTACTCGCGTCTCACCACGTTCCAACACCCACCACTCGGCCCAACTGAAAAAACTACGATGGCGGGGGGTGAGAACATGATAAACATGTCCCCCCTCCCAGTGGGTACCGCAAGCCGACGAAGGCGAGGTGTACACACCGGCACGAGAGTCAACAGATAGATAGATATGGTAAGCAGTAGTACAAATAAGCATGAGAATGACAATAACTGAACAACTAAGCTACTGCAAGTAAATAGCATATGCATCAACAGTAAGTAACCACAAATAATACCCAATCACCATCAGGCCACATGGATCCGCACCGCAGACCACTGGCACTGGCACTGCCACCACAAGCTCAACCATCGGCACATAACCTCCGCAGATGCACGTGCCTCGAGGCTCACGTGTCGGAAACCGCGACCCTTTTTCGAAAAAGAACATCCACACGGTGGCCAAACCGCTGGTGTACGTGAAGTGCTAGAAGAGCTGTGACGATTAATGCAATATGCTCAATCCACAGAACGGCAACAAGCCGAGAATAGCAACGGGACCAAGTCTAAGAATCGCTCGGAACAACAGGCGATCAACACCGACCAACCAGGTCGTATCAATAAGTCATGCAAGATACACTATGCATCAATTCGGTTTATGTTATACGAATGTAACTATTTACTTAATCTCCCAGGGACCCATATGGAGTATGGCCCAGCCTACACCGTGCCTCATGGCTCGTGACCAGCATCCATCACCCCTTAGGTCGTGCTATGCATCCATCACCCGGGGTCGTGCATCACATCCATCACCCAATCGGCTCTCAAAGCATATCAATAATGCATGCAAACAATACTATTCTACTAATGGCAAGCACACATAAGTAGAGACAACATGAGTCAGATGAACTAGTAACAAAGCATGCAAGAGAAATGGATAGAAGGGTATCACCGCTAGTCCACTGAACCGACTCCGGATCGAAGAACCCACCTGAAGTTATGGAGGAGCCTAACACCGACAGCTCACAGGAAAGTCGAGTGGACCTACGAAGTACTAACAGGGTCAAGACCCACCGAGTCGACACAAACATGCAAAATCTCACAATCCGAAACCATCGGATCGTCCGGAAAACCTGCCGGGACGATCCCGAACCCAAACAAAGCCCCAGAGGGGTACCAACAAGCAACCCCTGTCGCCCGCTATCCCCGAACACACCAAAGAAGGTGGTCGAACAACGAACACACAACCGGGGTGCCACACGCACTAACGCGCCCGAAAACGGCTTCCTGGGTTCCCGAAAAGTGCCGATTTTGGCACCGGAACCCACCGTCGCTCATCCGCTGCCCTCGAAACTTCGGGACAGCGAAGGAGAACAGCCAACAAGGCTTTACGATGAAGCCAAGTTGCTCACAAACCAGCAAGTGAGTCCCATGACCGAAATGTGCGTTCCGCCGACAAATTCGTCGAAAAACGCACCGGAAATCAAACCGGATTTCCGCGAAGGCTATGCAAGCATGGACAACCAGTCCACGGCGACACGAGAGTCAAACTCTCGCTGTCTGCAGCGTCCCCATGCTGCGACGAGGGTCGCACAAGTCTCAAACAAGCATACACACGATAAAACAACTACATTAAATGCATGACTAGAGCACACCGCATGCCCACACAACCCTCCGCGAGTACCCGCGGAGAGGAAACAGCATGTCGGAGACCGTGCTCACAGCCCGAAACGACGAAAATAGTCGCGGGCTCGCGCGGCTCACAAAAACAACCAATCACATAGAATGAAAGAGCTCGACCAACACGAACTCACAGAACGGGGCATCGCTGCCGATATATGAGGTGAGCACGGTGATCAGCGCATTGTCGCGATCTCCGTGCTCACCTCCCCGAGGTTCAGGGCAGCCAGAGGGCTAGGATAGGGTGCACGGCCCCAGGGAGGCTCAAACCGAGCCCGGCCGGAGCAAACCAGCTCCGGCCGACAGCCAGCGGCCGGGAGGCACGCGCGGCGGCTCGGGTCGGTCACGGGGGAGATGAGGGACAGGGGGCTCACCTCGGGAAGTAGTGCGGTGCGGCGGCGTTCGGCGGAGCCCTAGCTCCGGGGTGGCTCAGCTGAGGCTAGGTGCGGCGCACAGGCGGCGGATGGCGGCGGCAACTGACGGGAAGGCGAGCACCGGCAAGGGGGCTCCTCCAGGTGATCGGAGGAGGGCGGACGCGATGAAAAAAGGGTGGCGGCTGCGGTCCCGAGCGGCTGCGACCGCTGCTGCAACACAGCCCAAGCGGGGGCCGCGGCGGCGCTCCGACGGCACAGGGGCGGCCGGGGCGGCAAGCACCGGCGGCGGCGGCCCCGAGGAGGTCGGTGGCAACCTCCTGCGGCGACGGGAGGTGGAGGGGGCACGGGTTGCAAGAACCCTGCCCGCGGATCTCCTGCAGGAACCGCAGGACGGCGCGACGGCTTGCGGCGGCGGCGGCGGCGACGGGCACCGGGGACAGGCGTCGGGCGTCGGAGTAGCACCGGGAGAGGAGTCTAGGGCCGCTGAACCCCCCAGGTGCACCTCGGACAGAGAAGTGAGATGTGGGAGAAAGAATGGAGAAAAAGAAGAGGAAGATAGGTTCCGGCCGGCCGAGGGCAGGCCGCCGGCGGTGGCGGCGCTCGGGGGTGGAGCAGGGAGAGGGAGGCAGGTCGGCAGGGGCTAGGGCTCGCCGATTTTAGGGTTAGGGTTTCTCTCAAAGAAAACCCTAGCTAAGCACTATATAAGGTCGACGGCAAAATCGCACCAAACTCCGGAAACACGCGGAGTTTCAAGATGGGTCCCTGGCAGCACGCGCAAAACACGTCGATGCCCCACCACATTTGATTTCACGCGAAACGGTACATAAAATAATGGCCTTTTCGCAAAAAGATCCATAAGTGCACACTCAACCCCTCAGCGATGATCTCGAGATATCTCGCGATCTGACAGTCGGATTCACGAACGGATCGCCCCATCGCAATCAGCACTGCTGGAACATCGAACTCACAATTTTGGATCACCAGAAACGGTCGCCGATTTGTGACAAAACCCATCCTCCTTCACCTCCATCAAGCAAAACTCAAACAAATACACACACACACATATATATATATATATATATATAT
The DNA here is from genome assembly GCA_016920855.1 of Puya raimondii. Classification (NCBI taxonomy): domain Eukaryota; kingdom Viridiplantae; phylum Streptophyta; class Magnoliopsida; order Poales; family Bromeliaceae; genus Puya; species Puya raimondii. The sequence goes on along the minus strand of JABWPP010000050.1, from coordinate 208,117,557 downwards.
ATATATATATATATATATATATATATATATATATATATATATATATATATATACACACGCACTATATATACATATATATATGTAGAGAGAGAGAAGAAGAAATCAAGGTTAAACATCAAAATCCCCAAATCACAACTTCAAAATCCAAGTTCTCACATACCATAAATAATATTTCATGCTTGTTGATAAAAGAAAATCTCTACTAAATTTAGATAAAAAATATTTGTAGTATCCACTATTTCTCAATTAACTAATTAACTAAAAATAAATTAGGCATAAAAAAAGAATATTTACAAATAAGCCTACCAAATAGACTTTAAATGTTAAATTTGTTTCACAATTTCAAACATGAGTAATATATTTTAAATAAAAACTTAAAATTAATTTTAAATTTTAAATTTGGGGTCTATCAACAGACTATTTCAAATTGAAAATAAATCAAGTTTGAACGATAGATTGGTTGATAAATAGATTTATATTCTACATATATTCAAATTATAGATTCAATATTAACTTCAAATTTTGAGTTTTGATCTTAAATTTAAATCTAAATTCATTAATTTAAAATTTAAAATAATTTCAAAATTTTAAAATTTGGATACATATTTGTAGTACCCTAAATTTCGGTGCGCTATGCCGAACTTCACCGAATTGGACGAAGTTCGGAGAAAGCCGATAATGGCTGATGTGGAATTGGGTTCCGAGAGTTTCGGAACGTTTGGGTGCGAGTTAGGGCCCCGAAAACCAAAAATTTAAATTTTTGGAAAAAAATTGAACTGGAGCTAAATTGCTCACGGGGTCCGGACCCGAGATCTGGGGTCCGGACAATGAAGTCCTGTGGAGCAGCTAGAGTCCGGACCCGGACGTCCAGGTCCGGACCCGACTTGTTTTCTGAGCTGAGTTGCTCACGGGTTCCGGACCCGGCTATGGGGTCCGGACCCGGCCTGTGCTGTCTGCAGGGTGCGAGCTGGCTCCGGATCCGGACCCTGCTTGTGGGATCCGGACCCGGCTGATGCAGAATGCCCAGTAAAGGGCAGTTTGGTAATTTCACGTGGTGGGGGTTATGTATAGGGGCTGAGGTCTTTTTCTCCTCATTTCTTCTCCACCTTCCTCATTTTCCCTCTCCCTCTCCCTTACTTTCTCTCTAGAGATCTCTCCAAAGCTTGGAGAAGTGAAGGAAGTGACCTTGGGAAAAGCTTCTAAGGTGGATTGGGAGCGTTTTCGGGACTTGAGAAGTACGAAAACGGACTCCGGAAGTCAATTTCTGCAAAAACTGCAGGTTTGACATTGCGTACCGGTATATGACTTTGGGATACCGGAATCCAGTGAATAACTAGATTGCGCAGCTCTCGGGTTCTGCGGAATTCCGCTGGAGATACCGGAATAGGTTGGTATTTCGGTATGTGAATCGCGTACCGGTACTGAAGCGATTAGTACCGGTACTGGCATTTTTCCATACCGAAATCCCTTCGCGTGGCCTGTTTGGCCGAGGCTCGGGTTGCGGGATTTTTGGCCAGATACCGGTATGCCCATACGCATACCGGTATACAGTGCCGAAATTCTGTTTTGTGCAGTTTTGCAAATGTTGGCTTTTGGAGGGGTGTTAGGGCAATTGTTACAACATGTAACTTAACCCTTCACAACCCCCCCCTCTCAGCCATTGTACTGAGGACTTAGGAGAAAAAAAAGGTGGGTTTTCTCCCTTTCTCTCTCTAGAATCTTGTCTCCATGGTGATGGAAACCTAGGGTTTGATCTCCTTTTCCTTCTCCTTTGCACTCAAGCTTGCTAGCTTGCTCTTGGAGGAACGTGGTGGAGGAGAGGAGAGCTTGTTTGAGGTTTATCTCCAAACCTAGCTTCCTTGGACCTTGTTTGGAGCTCTAAAGAGGTGAGTCTTCCTCTTGTTAACCCTCTTTTAGAGTTTATTTGGGCTTTTGTTGTTGAAACCTAAAATGGTAAACCTAGGGTTTATTTTAGGGTTTCTTGATTCTAGGCTTTTGAATGGGAATTGATGGGTGTATAATGTTATGTTAGGTTGGATTTGAAGCTTCCTAACTTCATTTTGGGTTTTGGACAAGAGATTCTTGATCTAAGGTAATTCCACCCTTTTTCCCCTTTTATTATGACGTTTTTCGAAAATGTTCGTTCGATGTTTCTAACCCCATAGAAATCTTCTTTAGGGTGCTAGAAATCGAGGGGGCAACTTTGTTTTCAGATACTGCGAGTTTTCGAAGGGTCTCTGGTGGGTTTGACCTCACCGAAATGGGTGAATTCCCCCTATGTCTTCATTGTAGTTTAAGAGCTTAAATTAGTGCATATTCATACTAATTATGACATGGTAGAATTTTAGAGTGCATATTATCCATGTGCTATATATATGAAAATTAGACATCCTATGTAGTAGGAGGTTTGCATAGTTTATGCATAGTGCATCATGAATGGCTATGGGAATAGAATATTTCACTTATGTACTTGTTGAAATACTTACTTAAATGAGTAGAGACATGTGTGGCATTAGATGAACAACGAACTTGGAAACACTCTTTGACACTTGGTATGTTGGACTAGTGGTAGTGTATATATGATATATGACATTCCACCTAGATGAATAACAAGATTGACATTATGATCTAGTCTTGGACATTAGTTGATATTCCATGTTTTTAGACATGATGAGAGATATTATGTGGTTGATTGTTGCTTGTTGCCACTATGCTCGTTTACACATGCTTGTGAGGGTCGCTCCCTACAAGCCGGCACTCCGGAGTTGGCCTCGCGACAGTTATTTCGCCCGTGTGTTAGAGAGAGCGCCGAAATGGAACCGCCGTGGGTAAGGCTCACCAAAGCGTGAGGGTGTTGACTACCACGGAGCCATTAGGCTCGGCACAAGTGAACATCCCTTTATTGTATTCTTTATGATTACATATTTATAGTTATATGTAAAAGTGAACATTCATATAGTAAGAGGTGAAATATTGCATACTTACACATGTGCTTGGGTAGAATAGTTCATGTTTATATGATCGCTTCTTGAGGCATTGTAACATTGAAACTTCAATTATAATTATGCTTATTTGTACCTAACCCTTACTTTGCCTCAGTTGACCTAGTGGTGTACTCCGCTCCTCTCGGCGGCTTACCCACTGGGAACTATTGAATAATAGTTCTCATCCCCCTGGGGTTTGTTGTTTTATTTCAGAGCCTTCCACTGCGGGAGAGGCTAGGGATCGTGGCAAGGGCATCACGTCTAGCTAGTGCGTGAGGGAGCTAGCGAACTAGGTGGAGCACCTTTCTTGTATTTTATTTGAGAGGTGTTTTTGTATCGACCACTTTTGTAGAGACTACCCTATGTCCCGTTTTGGGTATATTGTTGTATTAAACTTATGTTGTGGTTTTACTCTTTTACGATATTTCATACTTCCACCTTGAGGCCTTACTTGTTTAGTATATATGCTCTGATTATCATGATAGGATTACTCGCTTTATTCCTTTCTTGTTTGTTGTTTTAGACGCCTTGTGTGCATTGGGTTACTTGTGTACACGGCGGGTCTGTGCATGCGCCCGGGTGGGCTTCCGCTGGGACCCCGGGGCGTGACACTTGGTGACTTGAACCTAGGGCCATTGGACTTAGGATGGCAAGTGTGTAAAGTGAACATTGGGGTATGCGGCGATTTCGCTACCCCGGGTACGCGACGATTTCGCTACCCGAGCCACGTGATGGCGGAGACGAATTGGGGTATGCGACGATTTCGCTATCCCGGGTATGCGGCGATTCCGCTACCCGAATAAGGAGATGACGATTTCACTCCTTGGAGGTTGGGACCGTGATGGGGATGGCGATTTCATTGCCCGATGCCCAACGCTATATTGTGTAAAGTGGACAGGTTGAGGTATGCGACGATTTCGCTATCCCGGGGATGCGGTGATTCCGCTACCCGAATAAGGAGATAATGATTTCACTCCTTGGAGATTGGGACCATGATGGGGATGGCGATTCCATTGCTCGGTGCCCAATACTTGCGGCGATTCCGCTTTGGTTGAGAACCAATTTGGTGATGCGGCGATTCCGACACCATAAATAAATGACAAGTAGTTGAACATGGACAATGTGAGATATAGGATGAACCTAGGAGAAAATGAAAGTTGTCATTTTATTTGGTTGCATCCTTTATGTTTATTTACAAGCATGTAAATAGTTGTATGCATAGTTAATTGAAATTTAACTTATGCATATGGTGTTTCTTTGGACCTGGTGGGTCGAGCTTCTATGTTGGGTGGCCTTACCCACTAGGAACTATGTTTATAGTTCTCACCCCACGTTTTTCAGGTCCTTCCGTGAGTGAGGCGGCGGAGCGAGGCAAGGGTTTGGCTCTATAGATAGCGGCCCTTCCATTTTGGTGTCATGTAGAGTTGTACCCCGTATTTTGGACGCTGATAGCATAAGGGCTTATTGTAAATGCAATCAACTTGTAAATTCCATAGTTTTGAGAACTTGATGTATGGAATTGAGATGAATGAAAGGAAAATTTTGGCATGTATAAATGTGTAATTGTGATGTAATAGAAGTAGAACTCTTTATGTTGATACTTCCTTGTGCAACTCTTGTATTCCGTTCCTAGTTGGAACATCGTGGAAATTCTTGTGTTGTGACGCCTTGGGCGGATAGGGGAGACTCTGTCCGTTCGGCGTGTCTGGTGCATGCGCTCGCGCCGCTTATCCTTTCACCTATTTGGTGCTAAGGCCCGACGGGGCGTGACAGACTAAGGTGGTATCGGAGAGTAGAAACGGTCGGGAGACAAACTAGCACAAGTCTGCCTGGACGAGATTATACGGTTGCATGGGGTCCCGACCTCGATAGTTTCAGATCGAGATTCCTGTTTCACATCGCATTTTTGGAAAAGCTTGCAAGAAGCTTTGGGTATACGGCTCGATTCCAGTTCGGCATTTCATCCTCAAATTGACGGTCAGTCGGAGAGGACAATTCAGATTTTGGAGGATATGCTGCGAGCGTGTGTGTTGGACTTCAAGGGTGCATGGCCTACTTATTTACCGATGGCTGAATTCGCTTATAATAATAGCTATCAATCTAGCATCGGTATGGCACCATTTGAAGCCTTGTACCGAAGGAAGTGCCGTTCTCCTATTCATTGGAGTGAGGTCGGCGAGAGAAGGGTCTAAGGACCGGATGTTTTGCGTGAAGCGGAAGAAAAGGTCCGCTTGGCACGTGAACGCTTATCTACGGCGCAATCAAGGCAAAAGAGCTATGCGGATAGGCGCCGTCGAGACTTGGAGTTTGCGGTGGGCGACTGCGTATTCTTGAAAGTGTCGCCCATTAGAGGGGTAAGGCGATTTGGTGTTCGGGGTAAGTTGAGTCCCCGATACATCGGGCCCTATGAGATTTTAGAGCGCGTGGGATCTTTGGCGTATCGGCTTGCCCTACCGCCAAAACTTGTGGGGATACATAATGTGTTTCATGTATCGACGCTCCGCAAGTATGTGTATGATCCGGCGCACGTCCTCGAGTATGTGCCTATGGAGAGCTTCATGAGGATATGACTTACGAGGAATTTTCCTTGTGTATTATGGATCGCGAGGTGAAGAAATTGAGGAACCGTGAAATTCCTTATGTAAAGGTGCAATGGACGAATCATGATGAGCGCGAAGCTACGTGGGAACTGGAATGCTCGATGAAGGAGCGATTTTCCCTACCTCTTCGTTGATTCTAGCTGAGGTACGATTTTAGTTTCGCGGCCGAAATTCTCTTTAAGGGGGGGAGGAATGTAGAACACTGAACTTCTACAAATTGTGGAGTTCTCGTGGAAAGTGGCATGAGAGGCTATGTGAGTGGCTTCGGCCAAGTTTGAGACTTATATAAGTGTTTTCGGCACAAGCAAGGCGCGAAAACGGACTTCGAAAAGTTAAGTATGCCAAACTGCAGAATTCTGCGGCGCATTCCGGTATGTATGTGTTGATACCGAAATGGCATGGTTGAGCTGAAAATCCAGCTCTCGGGTTCTGCGAAATCAAGTGTTGAAATCAGAATAAACTCACTTGATTCCAATATGGATGTGTTGATTCCGGAATGGATGTAATTAGTTCCGGTATGGAATGTGCGATATCGGAATGCAGTGGGATATCTGGAAATCCAGCTCTCGGGCTTTGCGGAATTTCCTGTTGATACCGGAATAAATGCCCGTATTCCGGTATACTAGTGCGCATACTGGAATGCAGAGCTGCGAGATGCCAGCTTTGACTGGCTGTGTGTAGTGATATGTGAGGGGGGTATTTTGATCTTTTCACATGAGTGGGGTTGTATGTAAGGCTGAGACACCTTCCCCTTCTCATTTTCTTCCTCCTCTACTTCTCCTCTCCTTCTCCCTCACTTTCTCTCTCTAGAGATCTCTCCAAAGCTTGGAGAAAAGGGTGGATTGAGCTTGGAAAAGGTTTCCAAAGTGGAGAGAAGCTTCTTGGTGCAAAAAGAAGCTTAGGGAACTCGTGGCTAAGGTGAGTTCCTCATGATTTGGGTTCAAACCTTGGAATTTATATAGTATTTTGAGGTTTTTGGAGACCCTAGGCAATCTAATCCACAAAACGTGGAGATTGGCCAAGAAATTTCGGGGTTCTACATGCCTGCATGGGAAACCTAGGTGAAATGAGGGCTTTTGCCATGGGAGGTTCTAAAAATATTTGGACCTTCGGGAATTGCAATTGAGGCATAAGAAATCATGTTAGAATAATTGATTTCAAGTATTGAGTTGATTTATGGGTTCGTAATGAGTAACGAACTATTTTCTTGTAGAAGCTTGGGTTGAAGCAAGAACTTAAGGCTTAGTGACCTAGGAGCTCAAGGAATTCAAGACTTGGGAGTTCTTGAGGTGGGTTTGTGTTTACCGAAGTGATTAGGTCACTTTCATGTCTAGGGTAAATAACCATTTGAAATTAAAATGGTGTGAAAGTATGTAACCCTAGAATTTGCATGTTGGCAAAATGAGAATCATGATGAATTGAGCCATGGGCTCATCTTGCATGTTAATGAATTCAAGTATATCATTATTATCTATACTTGTTATGTGATTGCATATATGAATTAGAACCTAGTGTTGTGAAACATAGGTTGAAAAGTGCAAATGGAACCTAGTGTCATTGAACATAGGTTGGAACATGAGATTTGGAACCTAGTGTCATTGAACATAGGTTGGAACATGAGATTTGGAACCTAGTGTCATTGAACATAGGTTGGAACATGAGATTGGAACCTAGTGTCATGGAACCTAGGTTGAGAATGTAAAGTAAACCTAGTGTCATTGAACCTAGGTGAGACTTGGTGACTTGAACCTAGAACCATTGAACTTGGGTTGGCAAGTGTGAAATGTGAAATTGGGGTATGAGGTGATTTTGCTATCCCGGGTACGCGACGATTTTGCTACCCGAGCACGTGATGGCGGAGACGAATTGGGGTATGCGACGATTTCGCTATCCCGGGTATGCGGCGATTCCGCTACCCGAATAAGGAGATGACGATTTCACTCCTTGGAGGTTAGGACCATGTTGGGAATGACGAATCCATTGCCCGATGCCCAACACTATATGGTGTAAAGTGAACATATTGGGGTATGTGACGATTTCGCAACCCCGGGTATGCGGCGATTTCGCTACCCGAATAAGGAGATGACGATTTCACTCCTTGGAGATTGGGACCATGATGGGGATGGCGATTCCATTGCCCGGTGCCCAATACTTGCGGCGATTCCGCTTTGGTTGAGAACCAATTTGGTGATGCGGCGATTCCGACACCATAAATAAATGACAAGTAGTTGAACTTGGACAATGTGAGATATATGATGAACCTAGGAGAAAATGAAAGTTGTCATTTTATTTAGTTGCATCCTTTATGTTTATTTACAAGCATGTAAATATTTGTATGCATAGTTAATTGAAATCTAACTTATGCTTATGGTGTTTCTTTGGACCTGGTGGGTCGAGCTTCTCTCTTGGGTGGCCTTACCCACTGGAAACTATGTTTATAGTTCTCACCCCACGTTTTTCAGGTTCTTCCGCTAGTGAGGGGCGGAGCGAGGCAAGGGTTTGGCTCTGTAGATAGCGGCCCTTCTATTTTGGTGTCATGTAGAGTTGTACCCCGAGTTTTGGACAATGGTAGCATAGGTGTTTTTATTAAAAGTAAACAACTTGTAATTTCATAGTTTTGAAACTTGATGTACGGAATTGGAATGAAGGAAAATAAAAATTGGGCATATATAAATGTGCAAATGTGATGTAATAGAAGTAGAACTTCTTTATGTTGATGCTTTCTTTCTGCAACTCTTGTACTCCATTCCTAGTTGGAACATCGTGGAAATGCTTGTGTTGTGACGCCTTGGGCGGGTAGGGGAGACTCTGTCCGTTCGGCGGGTTTAGGGCACGCGCTCGTGCAGTTTGTCCTTCCACCTACTTGATGTTAAGGCACGGCGGGGCGTGACATGGACACTCCTACACTGTACACGAGCTGAAATGCCACAGGTCGACGCTGCTGTTCTGCGGGATTCAAAAGCCTTCAATGAGAAAGATGGAATTTTGAGAGATTGGAGGGGTTTCCTGCAATTTTCCAGGGCTCACCATGAAGAAGGGAGGGAAAGAGCTTCAAGGGGTCGTCCACCCTCTTTTATAAGTATAGGGATAGGGTACAATGAGCCTCAAGAACAAAATGCTGCTAACCAGTCCCAAGCTGAAAAATCCAACATTCGGGCGCCCAGAACCCAAGAAGTGGGCGCCAAGATCTTCCAGCCTGCACTCGACCAGCATTTCGGAAAATCCCCCCGGCGGTCTGGTGTGCCCTAACGTGGTCCGGCGGAACTCACCAACCACCACACACGTGTCAGCACGTTCGATACTCACGAGGTGAACTTTCGGACTCACTTTCCGGGCGCCCTAAAACTGGATCCGAAATGACTCAGTAACAGCACTAAGATTCGGGCGCCCTAAACCCAACTTTCGGGCGCCCTAAACTGCTAAACGTTCAAAACTTCAGTTTTGGCTTATTTCGGTGCTCCGAGTCCGTTTTCGCGTCTATTTTGCGCCAAAACGACTCTAACTCATCCCGACACTCTCCAGAAGTGTCGAACAATCTAGGATACTGCAGTCATTTCTTCAGTTAGGCCCCAGGGGTACTACATCCTTCCCACCTACGAAAAGTTTCATCCTCGAAACTTAAACTCATACCTCAAGTAGAACTCTCGAAAAGGTAGGGATACGATTCCCGCAACACCGTCTCCGGCTCCCAAGTCGCCTCACACTCCTCGTGATTACTCCACTGCACTTTCACGTACGGTATGACCCGGTTGCGCAATTCTTTCATCTCGCGAGCAAGAATCCGCACCGGTCGCTCCTCGTACCTCAGGTCCTCAGCCAACTCAAGTGGGATGAAGTCAATCACGTGGGAGGGGTCGAACACATATCTCCTAAGGACCGAGACATGAAACACAACGTGGACTCCGGAAAGTCGCGGTGGTAGGGCAATCCTGTATGCTATCGGCCCCACTCGCTCTAACACCTCGAACGGGCCAAAGAACCGTGGACTAAGCTTTCTATGAACTCCAAATCTGCGAATCCCTCTGGACGGCGAGACTTTCAGGAATACATGATCTCCAATCTGGAACTCCAAGTCTCGTCTCCTAGTGTCCACATAGCTCCTCTGTCGACTCTGGGCGGTCTCAAGACGTCGTCGAACCATCTTGACCTTTTCTTCCACTTCCAACAGGATGTCAGGACCCAAGGTCTTCCTCTCACCCACATCACTCCAATGCAAGGGCGATCGACACTTGCGTCCATACAATGCCTCAAACGGAGCCATCTGGATACTCGCTTGATAGCTGTTGTTGTACGCAAACTCAACCAGTCCTAAGTGTCGATGCCACCCTCCACCAAAGTCTAGGACACATGCTCTCAACATGTCCTCCAGAGTCTGAATGGTCCGCTCAGACTGACCATTAGTCTGTGGATGAAATGTCGTGCTAAACCGAAGCTGAGTACCCAGTGCTGTCTTTAGACTCCTCCAAAACTGCGAGACGAACCGTGGGTCTCGATCCGACACAATCGAGGTAGGCACTCCATGCAACCTCACTATCTCGTCCAAACATAACTGAGCAAGTCTATCCTTGGACCAAGTAACCTGTACTGGTAAGAAGTGGGCAGACTTGGTCAGTCTGTCCACTATCACCCAAATGGCATCGAATTGCGTCCTCGGTAATCCCACGACAAAGTCCATGGCGATCTAGTCCCACTTCCACTCGGGTATTGGGAGACTCTGAAGCTTGCCAGCAGGTACTTGGTGCTCCGCCTTTACCTGTTGACAAGTCAAACACTGAGCCACAAATCTCCCAATATGCCGCTTTATTCCATTCCACCAATAGTGTGCCTTCAAATCCTTATACATCTTGGTTCCACCGGGGTGGACCGTATAAGGCGAGTAATGAGCCTCTCTCAAAATCTCCTCTCGGATCTCAGAATTCCTAGGCACACACAGTCGGTCCCTATACCGTAGTACTCCCGAACTGTCAACACTAAAGTCCCCTGTTTGTCCACTAGCAATCTGATCTCGAATCCTCATTAAATAGGGGTCCATACTCTGTTTCTTCCGGATCCCATCCAACAAAGTGGGCTGCAAAACCAAAGACATAAGTCTTGCAGTAGCCCCAGGGGACACCACCTCAAGCTCAGGCCGCCTCAACTCCTCAAGTAATGGCGCCTGCTGAGTGATCATCATACTAAGGCTCCGCACTGATCTCCTGATCAACGCATCTGCCATTAGCCGGGGTGATACTGGATGGTAATATCATAATCCTTCAACAACTCTAACCACCGGCGTTGCCTCAGGTTCAATTCCTTTTGAGTGAACAGATACTTGGGACTTTTATGATCCGTAAAAATCTCACAGCGCTCACCATACAAGTAGTGCCGCCACAGCTTCAGTGCAAACACCACAGCTGCCAGCTCCAAATCATGCGTAGGGTAATTCTTCTCGTAATCCTTCAATTGCCGGGAGGCATAGGCAATTACCCTACCATGCTGCATCAACACACATCCCAAGCCACTGTGTGATGCATCACTATAAATCACGAATCCTTCTCCCATAACTGGAAGGGTAAGGATGGGAGCAGACATCAGTCTCTCCTTCAGCTCCTCAAAGCTACACTGGCACTCGGCACTCCAAACAAATCTAATCCCCTTCCTCGCCAGACGAGTGAGGGGTGTGGAGAGCTTCGCAAAGTCTTCCACAAACCGACGGTAATATCCAGCCAATCCAAAAAACTCCTCACCTCGGTAACCGTCGTCGGTCTGGGCCAATTCCGAACAGCATCAATCTTCTGCGGGTCCACCGCCACTCCAGTGCCTGAAATCACATGACCCAAGAAAGCTACCTCTCGCAGCCAGAACTCATACTTCTTCAACTTGGCATACAACTTCTTCTCCCTCAGAAGTTGCAGCACTATCCTTAAGTGCTCCTCATGCTCAGCATCACTCCGAGAGTAGATCAGGATATCATCAATAAACACCACCACAAATCGGTCCAAGAATGGCTTAAACACTCGATTCATCAAATCCATAAATGCGGCAGGGGCATTAGTCAAACCAAACAGCATCACCGTAAACTCATAATGCCCGTACCGGGTCCTAAAAGCCGTCTTGGGAAAATCCTCGGCCTTCACCTTCAATTGGTGGTAACCGGACTGCAAATCAATCTTCGAAAAGATACAAGATCCTTGCAGCTGATCGAACAAATCATCGATGCGCGGCAAATGATACTTGTTCTTGATGGTTACTTTATTCAACTCTCGATAATCCGCACAAAGTCTAAGTGAATCATCCATCTTCTTCACGAATAAGACCGGCGCTCCGCAAGGAGATACACTGGGTCTCACAAATCCTTTATCCATCAAATCCTGAAGCTGCGCCTTAAGCTCTTTCAGCTCAGCCGGTGCCATTCGGTAGGGTGCCTTCGAGATTGGCGCAGTTCCCGGCACTACGTCAATCACAAACTCGACTTCCCTGTCCGATGACATAACAATCAATCAGGGGGAAACACATCCAAAATCTCGCGGACTACAGGGGTGTCCTCTAGTCCCGGTGTCACCTTAGGTACCTCTACGACAGTCGCCAGGAATGCCGTACATCCTCGACTCATCATCTGTCTCGCTCGTGCCGATGAAATTCACGTCGCGAACAATGTGCTCCTGCAGCCCCTATACACGTACTCCTCCTGGCCTGGCTCGCGAAACATTATGGTCCTCTCGCCGTATTCGATCGTCGCGAAGTAGGGCACCAGCCAATCCATGCCGAGCACCACATCAAAATCCTACAATCGCCCCAAGACCAATAGGTCTGCGGGCATCACCCAAGGTCCAAGCTGCACTGGACAAGCCTAACAACACTCAGCCACATGCAAAACATGCTCGGGAATCTGCACCTCGCGTGCATGTGGTAAAGGCCCTATCTCTAGTCCATGCAGTGATGCAAATGCTCGACAAATAAATGAATGTGATGCACCGGTATCAAATAATGCATGAGCTCTAATGCCAGAATTTAAAATGATACCTGCCACCACAAGATCTACTGTCGTGGAGTCCTCAACCTGAGCCGCATAGACCCGGCCACTCTGCGTATGCTGTCGCCGCTCAGCCGATCGTGGCGCTGAAGCCCTATCTGCCTAGCTATGAGTAGGGGGAGCTCCATAGGTCTGCTGATAAGCTATGGGTGCTGATGCTGTCGATCGTGCTAGCGACGCTGCTCTGGGACAAGCTGCCCGAAGATGTCCTGGCTGACCACACCCAAAACATCGGCCCTCCTGCTGCTCGCACTGCCTAGGCCAGTGAGGACCTCCACATATGACACATCTCGGTGACCTCCTCTGCTGCTGTCCCTGCTGACGGAATCCACCAGACCGCTGTCGCCCTGAGGATCCACGACCCTGAGAACGCGATCATGGAGGCCTCGGCGGACGTCTACCACTGGTCTGTCCCCCGTCGTCTGGAGCCGGGCGCTTCCTCTCCTGAGCTTGCTCCTGCACGACAGTCTGCTCTCTCTGGCCAAGAGTACTGCGCTCCATCCAAAGAGCCTACTGCATCCACAACTCGCACAGTTGCTGTAGGAACACTCCCTGCTGCCGTGAAGCCTCAGTCAACCTGATCAACTACGCCCGGAGCTCCTGTGCCCCACTCGGTTCGCCCAACTCCAGTAGTACGGGCGGTATAGGAGGAGTCCCCGTCGGTGGTGAATCCAAATGCTTAGGCGGACCACCTGAACACAGCACACATCAGCTACAACACACAAACAACTCTCGACCCAATCAAGCGAAAGTATAGAAGGTCGCCTCTTTTCCCCGGTTGCTTGACGTCGTCTGCAGCCAACGCAAGTTCGCGGTAGGAAAGGACACACGCCTTCGATCACTCCCTCTACTTAAGGATGAGTTCAACAGTCAAATCGATGACTTTCGCAGCAAGTCACGTCTCTCACGTCTTGCATTCCTAGGGTCTGCCAAAGCCTAGGGTTTACTAAGTCTCAACGACCTATTCCTAAGCTCTGATACCAACTTAATCTGTCACGCCCCGGATTACTCGTTTCCCCCGGGCTCGCCAACAGATCTGCCGTATATATAGAATTTTCTATGTATACGAAGCGATAGCTAACCTGTAAACAAACAAGCAACTACAAGAGATATAGAGCTGAAATAAAATTATACTAATAGAACAAAAGCCACCTGTATAGATAGGATCCAAAATACAACAGTTCCTCCAAAGACAAAATAGGTACAAGTCCACCTCTCACAAGAACAACTAGTTCACACTATATGTATATGGCACAACTCAAAATAAAATTATCTCCAGTAGGGTCCTCCTATAGGAAAAACTGGGAATGGTAGGGATCTAGCTCGCGACTCTCTTACCTCGATCCGCAGGAACAGAAGCATCAGCCGCAACAGTCGAAGGCTCTGCAAGAAAAGGTGGCAACAATGGGTGTGAAAACTACTATCAAAAGAAGTAGTCCTCAGTGGGTACCGCTACCGACCCCAACGGTCCAACAACTAAGTCTAAGGGACTAACAATATAGCTGGTAGGTAAAGAACTAATAAAGTAAGCTGGAATAAACTCTACAGCTGTAATGCCACTACCCTACCACTATGCATAACAGTCACAAGAGTAAATGCAACTCTCACTATGAATAAACTGCCCAAACTAACCCAAGTCTATCGGGACCTCAACAGACCAGTCCCGCTTGTACCCTAAGCTGCACCGTACTTCACCCACGAGGGTTTCCGGTGTAGAGCAGCACCCAACCGGGACTACTGCGACGCACAAAAGTCCAACTCCGGAGTGGCACTCGTGGGGGCGACCCAGCCAAGTGTAATTACGAATATGACAGCTCAATCAAAATAAAAGGGTCAAGTCGGTCTAACAACCAAGGCTCACGTGCCCACGGCACAATCCGATGCAATGGAAGAAATCTGAGTCCACCGTCGGCCCCGACGGTCCCTGAAAGTACCAAACAGTCTAATCCTGCTGTAATAATCCACTCACAAGCTATAATAAACCTGAATGGGTTAAGCTGGTCTAACCACCCATGCATACATGCTATTGGCACAATCTGATATCAGAAAAAAGAATATGGGTCCACCGTCAACCCCGACGGCACCCGACAGTACGCAACAGCCTAACACTGCTGTATACATAAGCTCGGTATCTCAGCATGAGCGTAAACTCGTCCTACAACAATCTAAGTATCCACCTCGCACTAACAGCGGTGATACAAGAACAGAAACGGCTCCTAGAGCTAAATCTGATAACAGTTTCGAAAAGTGACGGTTCTAGGTTCATGAGTTTTCTCCTAAGTCAAATCCCAGTTCAGCATATAAATCATGTCTAAAATTATTAATTTATGCTTCAAATTCAGATTTCATATAAACATATGCAAATTCATGAATTCGAGCCACTAACATGAAAAATCTGATAATAAAACAATATGCTGCACTCTCTACAACTTAGGAGGAATTCCGGAGCTTTCGGCAACATCAACCCACCTCAAAAGCTATCCAACAAAGGCTAGGAGTCGAGTGGAAGGCCTCCAAACAAAACCAGCTGAAACCGGGCTCAAACTAGACAAAACCAGGATTCGGATCCTCCCTGCTCAAGTTTTGGGCACCCAGAACATCAGCCCAAAACTGCAGCCTGGCAGCACGACCAATAGAGGTTCAATATGCGATAAAATCCAAATCCTAAGTCCAAATGCAGTGAAAATTTACCCAACTCACCAGCAGGGGCTCAAGAACAATACCATCAAATCTCAGCCAAAAGCGAGTTCGAATCGATCTCCAAAAGGTCTTTGCAAGGATTCGGACCCAACTTCTGGATGCCCAGAACCTGCATCCAGAACTTCAGCAACTAAGCAAATAGCACTTCTAGCTTAATTCCTGGAATTTCAACAAGTCTAGCCCAGGGAATAGGGTCACATACCTCCCGAATACAGTGAGGGATCACTCTAAATCCATCAATGAAGCTCCCAACAAAATCTGGATTTAAAAATCCAAGAAATCCATCAACTATACATAAATTCAGCACTTAAGCTTAAACCTCTAAATTTAAGCTAAAACTCACCTTAGAAATCTCAAATTCCGGTGGGAAGAACTTCCAAACCAGCAGGGGATGAGGGAAAACCAATCCTCACTTCAAAAATCCAGCTCCATAGAGATTTGGATCCATAAGATCAAAGGAAAACCCAAATTTCAGTTCAAGAACACAAGGGGTCCAGTAAAACAGCAACTGCAGCGTACATACCTGTCCAAATTGTGATTGGAAGGATCCCACACCTTCCTCTACGAGTCCACAATCCAACAAACCAAGTTTCGTGGGATTTGTACTGTCACGCCTCGGGGCCCCAGCGGAAGCCCACCCGGGCGTGTGCACAGACCCGCCGTGTACACAAGGAGTCCTAGTGCACACAAGGCGTCTACAACAAGCACGTAATGAAAGGAATAAAGCAAATAATCCTATCATGATAATCAGAGCATACTTACTAACAAAATAGAGGAACCTCGAAAGAGAAGATACATAACTCAATAAAAAGGAGTAATGCCACCAAGCATACAAGTTTTACAACATCAATACTCCAAATACATAGGGTAGTCTCTACAAAAATGTGGTCAACAAAAACACCTCTCAACACAAGATAAAAGAAAGGTGCTCCACCTAAGCAACTAGCTCCCTCGAGTCCTAGCTAGTCGCATCCTAGCTAGTCGCAACGCCCTTGCCGCGGTCCCTAGCTTCTCCCGCAGTGGAAGGCTCTGAAATAAAACAACAAACCCCAGGGGGATGAGAACTATACAGGTTAGATACATGTAATATTTTATTTCTACTCATGTACATGTGTGATGTAAATGCACATATTGAATACTACAACACATTTTCTAATGTCCATATCTCACTATGTAAATGTCCACTTTTCACATTTAGCCATAATTATTTAATCATTACCATAAGGGATAGTTCCACTTGTGGGTAAGCCGCCGAGAGGAGCGGTATCACACCACTAGGTCAAACTGAGGCAAAAGTAAGGTTAGATACAAATAAGCATGATTTTAATTAAAACTCAATTACTACTATATATGCCTCAAGATGTAATGTTATAAAGCATGTAAATATTCTACTCATGTACATGTGTGAATATGCCAGGTATGCTCTACTACACATGAGTTCTAATGTCCATATCTCACTAATGTAAATGTCCACTTTTCACATTTAGCCATAATTATTTAATCATAGGAGACTAGTTCCATTGGGGCATGGCTCATGGTAGTCAAAACACTAACGCTAAGGTTTGAGCACTTGGCGGTTTCCATTTCGGCGCTCCTAATGGCTCCATGGTAATGTCAACACCTTCACGGGGTAAGTGAAACACGTGTCACAAGTTAGCCTTTCACCACGGCGGTTTTCATATTCGGCGCTCTCTAATCACACGGTCGAAATAACAATACCACCATGTTCATTTATTACACCATTAGCCTAATGGCTATGGAATGTCAATAGGACCTAAGGTGAGCCTACCTAACTCAATATCACTAGTTCGGCGCGCTCTATGGCCCATGGTAATGTCAACACAAGTTTTACAACATACACCTCTCTATTCAAATTTCCCATAGGTTAGCCTACCTACAAACAGGATGCGAAATAACACCATAAACATTCCTCCTCATGCAACAGGGGATACATATATAGGGGCTCCATGACGCTTATAGCATTCCTCTCAATTCCTACTATGTCCATTTCGGCCTCACTATTAATGCCCTTTGCACCAATGCCCGCTAAGCTTCCCCCCGCTAGTACATAGAAGACATAAAAGTTGCACCCCATACACACTGAGGTCAATGAGAACCCCAAGACAGCTCACCTCGCATCCCATACAATAGTTGTCCCAGTGGGTAAGCCGCCCGAGAGGAGCGGATTACACCACTAGGTCATACTGAGGCAACCAGTAGGGGTTCTGTTCCACATGTAAGGTTCCTGCACAAGGGTACAAGCATGATTTTAAATTCTACTACTCAATTCCAACTCATATGTATGTCCAAAGATTAATGTTTATAAGCATAAATATTCCCACGTCAATGTAATGTGTGAATATGGTCAATATTTCTAATTTTCTAATCAATACTCACTATAAATGTCCTCACTTTTCACATTTATAAGCATTATTTAAATATTCAGGGGACTCCATAAGGGATACATGTGCCAAGCCTAATGGCTCCATGGTAGTCAACACCTTCAGACTGGTGAGCACCCACGGCGGTTTTTCATTCGTCGCCCTCTATCACACCGGCGAAATATCCACAAACCCCCCCCCGCAATCACAACCAATGTCCATATCTCACAACACTACCCACCCATAACACCCATCAACCACCTAGTTCACCTTTCACAACACTGTACAAACCAAATCCACATTATTTAATCATAGCACGACGACCATAAGGGGATGTTCCACTTGTGACCAAGCCTAATGGCCTCCATGGTAGTCATCACCTTCACGCTAATAGCCTTTTCCCACGGCGGTTGCATTTCGGCGCTCTCTATACGAAAATTAAATCCTCCACTACCAAATTACTACGTATTTCCTTTCAAGCTTCTAACACACGGGCGAAAGCATGTAAATATTTTACTGCAGGTACATGTGTGATATTGCCCCCAATTCTACTACACATTTTCATGTCCCACATGATCTCACTATGTAAATGTCCACTTTTCATCATTTAGCCATAATTTTTTATCATAGCGAGAGACTACCATAAGGGGATGTTCCACTTGTGCCAAGCCTAATGGCTCCAATGGTAGTCACTACCTTCACGCTTAAAGGTGAGCCTTTCCCACGGCGGTTTCATTTCGGCGCTCTCTCTATCACACGGGCGAAATAAGCCGCGAGAGGAGCGGAAGAAATACATTCACTAGACTCAACTGCAGTGGCATAAGTAAGCCGCCGAGAGGAGCCGGAATTCACCATGATTCAATAGTGAGGTGGTAAGCCGCCGGGTTAGAGGAGCGGAATACTGCCACATGATGTCTTGCTTATGAGGCAAAGTAAGGTTAGATACTCATGTAGCATGATGCCATCGAAGATGACATTATAAAATATTCAATACTACTCCCTGCCTCAGATGTAATGTTATTAATGCATGTAAATATTCTACCTCTATGTACATGTGTGAATATGCAATATTCTACTACACATTTTAATCTAAACTCATATCTCACTATGTAAATGTCCACTTTTCACATTTAGCCATAATTATTTAATCATAGGAGACTACCATAAGGGGATGTTCCACTTGTGCCAAGCCTAATGGCTCCATGGTAGTCAACACCTTCACGCTAAGGTGAGCCTTTCCCACGGCGGTTTCATTTCGGCGCTCTCTATCACACGGGCGAAATAACTGTCGCAAAGGCCAACTCCGGAGTGCCGGCTTGTAGGGAGCGACCCTCACAAGCATGTGCGAATGAGCACAATGGCTAACAAGCAACAATCAACCACGTAGTATCGCTCGTTATGTCTAAAACATGGAATACTAACCAATGTCCAAAAGATCTAACACTATGTCATAATGTCAATCTTGTTATTCACCTAAGTGAAATGTCATATACTTAACCTCATATTATGTCCGGAATATACCACATGTCATATTTACACTACCACTAGCCAATATGCTAAGTGTCAATGAGGACCTCCAAGTCCACTATCCATCTAGTATCCCACATGGTGTTTAATTATTTAAGCATGCATTTCTACATATATACAAAGTGAAATGCTCTTTTCCCATAGCCATCTATGATGCACTATGCATAAAACCATACATAATTCCTACTACATAGGACATGTAATTCTCATATATATAGCACATGAATATTATGCATTCTAAAATTCTACCATGTCATAATTATCATGAATGTGCACCAAATTAAGCTCTTAAGCTAAATAGAAGACATATGAGGGAGTTCACCCATTTCGGTGAGGTCAAACCCACCAGAAACCCTTCGAGACCTCGCAGTACTTTACAACAAAGTTGCCCCCTCGATTTCTAGCACCCTAAAGAAGATTTCTAGGGGGTTAGAAGTGTCGAACGAACACTACCCAAAATTCACCATAAATACATGAGAAAGTGGGTGGAAAATACCTTTGAGCAAACAAACCTTGTTCAAAGTCCAAAATGAGATAGGGATCTTCAAATCCAACCTAAAGCAACACCCTACACCCATCAATTCCCATCCAAGAGCTTAAAATTGAAAAGCCCCAAACATAAACCCTAGTTTCACAATTCTAGGTTTTCCTCATGGAATATCTACAAAATCCACAACTAGAATCACAAGAGAGCTACTCACCTTCTCAAGAGCTCCAAACTAAGCCCAAAGGAGCTAGGGTTGGAGATTTATCCTCAATCAAGTTCTCTTCTTCTCATCCAAGTTCCCCTCAAGGTCCAAGGTGTAAGCTTCAAGGTGGAGGAGAGGAGAAAAGAGATCAAACCCATGAATTTCATGGTTGGAAGCAAGAAATCTAGAGAGAGAAAGAGGAAGGATCCTAACTCTTTTCTTCTAAGTCCCAACACAAAAGAGGCTGTGAGGGGGTGAGGGCTACCATATACATAATGTAACAATTGCCCATAAACCCCTCCAACTCCCAAAAATAGCAAACTGCACGAAACTACAGTTTCTGCACTACATTCCGGTATACGTATAGGTATACCGGAATCAGACCAGAAATTCCGCAAACCGGAGCCTCGGCCAAAAGGCCACAAAGCAGTATTCCGGAATGCCCAACATCAGTACCGGAATACTTTAAATCTATTATGGTACCTCAATATCATACCGGAATACAACATCAAAACCTGCGGCTTTTGCAGATTTTGATCTCCGGAGTCCGTTTTCACACTTCCCAAGTCCTGAAAACGCTTCCAAGCTCTCGCATCACGACCAGAGCCTCTAGGCTAGTATAATATACCAATCTCACACTGGAACCTTGCAATTTGCTAAAGTTCAGTGCACTACATACACCCCTCCTAAAAAGGAGTTTCGTCCGCGAAACTAGAAGTCGAGTACCTCAAAGATCCATCTGAAAAAAATAGGGATAACGCTCCAGCAGCGAGCTCTCCAATTCCCATGTGGCCTCGCGCTCGTCGTGGTTGCTCCAAAGCACCTTCACATAAGGGATTTCACGATTCCTGAGCTTCTTCACTTCGCGAGCCAAAATCTTCATCAGATATTCTTCAAAGCTCAAATCTTCATGCAACTCTAACGGAGTGGAGTCCAAAACATGAGCTCGGTCAACAAAATATTTTTGGAGCAAGGATACATGGAACACATTGTGCACTCCCGATAGGTTCGGCGGTAAAGCAAGCCGATAAGCTACCGGGCCTAAACGCTCCAAAACCTCAAAGGGTCCAATGAATCGAGGACTAAGTTTTCCTCGAATGCCAAATCTCTTTATCCCTTTTGTCAGCGATACCTTTAGGAAGACATGATCTCCTACTTGGAATTTCAATTTCCGCCGACGCTTATCAGCATAACTCTTTTGGCGACTTTGAGCTGAAATCAATCTTTGTCGTGCAATGCGAACTTTGTCTTCAGCTTCTTGTAGCACATCGGGACCCCAAACTAGCTTCTCACCAACTTCATTCCAATGAAGAGGTGATCAACACTTTCTTCCATAAAGTGCTTCAAATGGTGCCATCTTAATGCTTGCTTGATAACTGTTGTTATAAGCAAACTCCGCCATAGGTAGGTGTTGATGCCACCCACCTTGATAATCCATCACACAAGCTCGAAGCATGTCCTCCAAGATCTGGATAGTACGCTCAGACTGCCCATCGCTCTGAGGGTGAAATGCTGTGCTGAAATCCAAGCGAGTGCCCAAGGCATCATGTAGGCTTTTCCAAAAGTGCGATACAAATCTAGTATCACTATCTGATACAATCGATGTGGGCACACCATGAAGCCGCACCACTTCATCAAGATAAACTTGTGGAAGCCTCTCACCCGTCCAAGTAGTGTGAATAGGAATAAAATGTGCTGATTTGGTCAACCTATCCACAATCACCCACACGACGTCATGCCCGACTTGAGAGCGAGGCAAACCCGTGACAAAATCCATAGTGATCCGCTCCCATTTCCAAACCGGTATCGGTAAACTTTGTAGCTTTCCCGCGGGAAGCCTATGCTCAACTTTCACTTGCTGACAAGTTAAACATCGAGCCACAAACTCGCCAACATCCTTCTTCATTCCGGGCCACCAATAGTGCAGTTTCAAATCTTTGTACATTTTCGTGCCACCCGGATGTACAGTGTAAGGCACTCGATGAGCTTCTGTCAAGATCTTTTCTTTAATCTCGGCTTTTGCCGGCACACATATTCGATTCAGGAATCGCAGCATTCCTTGGTCGTCCACAAGAAAACCACTGGCATGTCCTTCGTCGATTTTAGATCGAACCTTTTGTAATTCTAGATCTTGAACTTGCTTTTCTTTAATCCATTCAAACAAAGTAGGTTGCACAACCAAGGCCATCAACCTCATAGGTGTGTCGGGAGCTACCACTTCCAGTTCCATCCGTCGCAATTCCGCTAACAGCGGTGGCTGAGTAACAAGTAACATAGCCAAATTTTCCATCGATTTGCGACTCAATGCATCTGCTACCACATTTGCTTTCCCCGGGTGGTAGAGAATCGTCAGATCATAATCTTTAAGTAGCTCCAACCATCTTCGCTGCCTTAAGTTCAATTCTTTCTGAGTGAATAGATACTTTAGGCTCTTGTGGTCGGTGCAGACTTCACACCGCTCGCCATAAAGGTAATGACGCCAAAGCTTCAAAGCGAACACCACGGCCGCTAACTCCAAATCGTGGGTTGGGTAATTCTTTTCATATTCCTTAAGTTGACGGGAAGCATAAGCTATCACTTTTATGTCCTGCATCAAAACACAACCCAAACCATTAAGTGAAGCATCACTATAAATCACATACCCTGCTCCCGCGATAGGCAATGCCAAGATCGGGGCGGTTGTCAAGCGTTCCTTTAGCTCTAAAAAGCTTCTATCACACATATCATTCCAAATGAACTTGGTCCCTTTATGTGTGAGTCGAGTGAGTGGTATAGATAATTTAGCGAATCCCTCAACAAACCTCCGGTAATACCCGGCTAGACCAAGAAAACTCTGAATTTCAATTACATTGGTCGGTCTAGGCCAATCCTTGATCGCCTCAATTTTCTTAGGATCCACAGCTATATCGGCTTCCGATACTACATGTCCCAAAAATGACACTTTGCGGAGCCAAAATTCACACTTCTTCAACTTAGCAAAAAGCTTCTTCTCCCGAAGTACTTGCAACACTTGCCTCAAATGATCTTCATGTTCTTCGGTGCTTCGGGAATATACCAAGATGTCGTCGATGAACACTACAACAAACCTGTCTAAGTAAGGCTTAAAGACACAGTTCATTAGATCCATAAAAGCTGTCGGGGCATTAGTGAGCCCAAACGGCATAACTGTAAACTCATAATGTCCATACCGTGTTCGAAAAGCCATCAATGGCACGTCCTCTGCCTTGATCTTGAGCTGGTGATAACCAGATTGCAAATCTATCTTGGAATACACCATCGATCCTTGCAATTGATCAAATAGATCGTCAATTCTCGGTAGTGGATACCTATTCTTGATCGTAACTGTCACGCCCCACCGGCCCTTTAACACCGACTAGGTGGAAAGGATAACCGCACGGGCGCATGCCCCAGACCCGCCGAACGGATAGAGTCTTTTCTACCCGCCCAAGGCGTCACAACACAAGCTTATCCACAATGTTCCAACTAGGAACGGAGCACAAGAGTTGCACAAGGAAAGCATTAACAAAAAGAAGTTCTACTTCTATTACATCACATGGCACAATATACAAGTCCAAAATTTTCTTTTCTTTCACTTTCATTCCATACACTATGTTCCAAAATTATGGAATATACAAGTGGCATACATAAAATAAAAATCCCCCTATGCCATCATAATCCAAAACTAGGGGTACACTCTAAGTATCACCAAAATGGAAGGGCCGCTATCTAGAGAGCTAAACCCTTGCCTCGCTCCGCCGCCTCACTCGCGGAAGGACCTGAAAAACGTGGGGTGAGAACTATAAACATAGTTCCCAGTGGGTAAGGCCACCCAAGAGAGAAGCTCGACCCACCAGGTCCAAAGAAACACCATACGCATAAGTTAGATCACATATAACTATGCAACAATTATTTACATGCTTGTAAATAAACATAAAGGATGCAACCAAATGAAATATAATTTATCATCCTCTCCTAGGTTCATCCTATATTCCGCATTGACTAAGTTCAATTACTAGTCATTTACTTATGGTTTCGGAATCGCCGTCTCACCATAATTATCCCAACATTTGAGGAGTGAACTCGTCACCTCCTAGTTCGAGTAGCGAACTCGTCGCATACTCGGGATAGCAAAATCGTCGCATACCTCGTCTCAACACCGCCATCACATGGCATGGATAGCGAACTCGTCGCATATCCGGGATAGCAACCTCGTCGCACATCCCACCTCGACACCGCCAACTCATGGCGTGGTAGCGAAATCGTCACATACCCGGGATAGCAAAATCGTCACACATCCCGTGTCGATACCGCCAACTCGTGGCATGGTAGCGAAATCATCGCCTACCCGGGATAGCAAAATCGTCGCACATCCCGTTGTTCACATTTTTCACTTGCCAACCTAAGTCTCATGACCTTAGGTTCAAGTCACTAAGTCTCGCCTATGTTCAATAACACTAGGCTTACTTTCTCTTTCTCAACCTAGGTTCCATGACTCTAGGTTCCAACCTCATGTCCAACCTATGTTCAATGACACTAGGTTTCAATCTCACATGTTCCAACCTATGTTCAATGACACTAGGTTTCAATCTCACATGTTCCAACCTATGTTCAATGACACTAGGTTTCAATCTCACATGTTCCAACCTATGTTCAATGACACTAGGTTTTATTCACACATGCAACCATGCAACAAGTATAGATAATTGAATTATACTTGATTTCTATATCATGCAATAGGAGCTCATTTCTCTACCTATCATGATTTTTACCCTTGCCAACATGCAAATTCTAGGGTTCACAACACATACCATTTTATCTTTAAATGGATATTTACCCTAAACATGGAAGTGACCTAATCACTTCGGTAAACACAAACCCACCTCAAGAGCTTTCAAATCCTAGTATTCTTCAAGCTCCTAAGTGTCCAAGCCTTGAGTTCTTGCTTCAACCCAAGCTTCTACAAGAAAACGGTTCGTTACTCGTTACGAACCCTTAAATCAACTCAATACATGAAATCAAGTGTTCCAACATGATTTCCTATGCCTCAATTGCAATTATCGAAGGTCCAAATATTTTTAGAACCTCACATTGCAAAAATCCTCATTCTACCTAGGGTTTGCATGCATGCAAGCCAAACCCTAGATTTCATGGCCAATCTCCCACCATTTGTGGTTTAGATTGCCAAGGGTTCCCAAAAACCTCATAACAAAGGATTAAATCTAAGGTTTGAACCCAAAACGTGAGGTACTAACCTTAATCACGAAATCCCCAAGCTCCTTCTTGCACCAAGAAGCTTCTTTTCTCCTTTGGAAGCTTTTTTCAAGATCAATCCACCACTTCTCCAAGCTTTGGAGAGTCTCTAGAGAGAGAAAGTGAGAGGAGTAGAGAGGAGAAGTAGAGAGGAAAACAAATGAGAATGGGAGAAGGTCTCAGCCATTCATACACCCCCAATTCATGTGGAAAGACTATTTTGCCCCTCTCCACAAACAACACAACAACCAGCCCAAAATTGAATTTTCGTAACACTGTATACCGGTATGTGCATGTGCATACCGGTATACTGGTGTTAGTTCCAGTATACCTCGGAGATTCCGCAGAATCCGAGAGCTGGATTTACTGTTTCGACCATCACATACCGGTATACGGTGACAGTTCCGGTATTTTCCGGAGAATTCCGCAAAACCCGAGAGCTGGGCTTTCGGTTTCAACCATGGCATTCCGGTATACTCATCACATACCGGTACTAATCACTTCAGTACCGGTATGAGCTTCACATACCGGAATCCAAATACAGAATTTACAACATCTGCAGTTTTAACTTATCGAAGTCCGTTTTCACGCCTCTTTTGCGCCGAAAACACCTCGCACAAGTCTCAAACAGGGCCGAAGCCTCACACATAGCTTCACATGCTATTTTTCTATCGGAACTCCACAATTTGTAGAAGTTCGGTACGATGCACTGAAGTTCAGTGTACTACAGTAACCTTGTTAAGCTCACGATAATCCACGCATAGTTGAAGGGATCCATCCTTCTTTTTCACAAATAAAACAGGCGCTCCCCAAGGTGAAACACTTAGTCTGATACCTTGTCCAACAAGTCTTGCAACTGCGCCTTCAGCTCCTTAAGCTCAGCAGGTGCCATCCTATAGGGTGTCTTTGAGATCGGGGTAGTCCCCGGAATAAGATCTACCACCCGGAATAAGATCTACCACGAACTCAATCTCCCTGTCCGGTGGCATACCCGGTAATTCAGTCGGAAACACATCAACGAATTCCCGCACAACCAGTATATCCTCAACCCGAGGGGTATCTCCTCCCCTCACGATGACGCTAGCCAAGTAGGCTACACAACCACTCCGAATCAACTGCTTAGCCCGCGTCGAAGAGATAGTCATCGCGAACAGCGAACCCTTGCACGCTCGGAACACAACTTCATCTTGTCTCGACTCTCGAAAAATCACAATCTGATTCTTGCAATCAATCGTGGCGTAGTATCTAGTAAGCCAATCCATGCCCAACACCACGTCGAACTCTCCATGCTTTCATAAAGCTAGCAAATCAATTGGCATAACCCAACTTCCTCACCTCCACCTTTCTCTCCCTCCCTCGTATCACCCCTTCTCGGGTCAGATCTACCCAGGAGGTGGTGCTGGAGTTCCTGTGGGCTGCCGGCGCTGCCACCAACCGCCGGTGTGCCGTTCCGCCGTCCCCGGCCATCCCCGGCGCCGCTGCTGCCCTTGCAGTCCAGCTGGAGCCGCCTGGAGCTTGTGCGGGCTGGTGGTGACAGAGACCACCAGCCGCCACTTCCCGAAGCCTTCTGCCGGTCTTCCTCGACTCCCCGGCACCGCCGCGTCCGATCCTGACGGTCACCGTCGCCGCTGCTTGCGCCAGAAGCCGCCGCGGCCACAGGTGACTTGTGAGATCGCTGGCGACCGTGCAACCTTGCGCGCCGCCGCCGCTGCTCAGACCAGCCTCCCCGTCCTTCCTCGTGACCCCGGAGGGCTCCCTGCTGCCGCCCGGCGCCTCCCCGTGGCCGCTGTCGCCGGTGAAAGCGACCCCGAGCTCCTCTCGGATCCGTACGGGCTAGGGCATCACCGCCCGTCGCCGGCGCCGCACCCTGCCGCCGGCTAGCACCTCGGCTGGTTGTCCCCGGCCGGCTGCACCCGACCACCGCCGGCGCAGCCACCGCTGAAGCTGCCGCCGGCCGGATCTCTCTCTCTGCCCGCAAGCTTGCCCGGTTAGGACTTGTTTTGGGTCGCCTCACTGTTCCGGTGACCCGGAGCACCCCCGACACCTAGGAAGGTGAGCACCCCCGACACGTATGAGGAGTTCCCATTTCGCATCCTCACCCACGAAGTGAAGAAATTACGAAATCACATCATTCCGTATGTGAAAGTGCAATGGACCAATCACGACAAACGTAAGGCTACGTGGAAACTTGAGGATGTGATGCGGGAGCATTATCCACACCTTTTCGCCAAAAAAGACTAAGGTATGGTTCTAAGTTTCACGGACGAAACTATTTTATGGGGGGGAGAATGTAGTGTACTTAGTATTGGTGCGCTCCCCCGGACTTTGGCCAAACTGGGCAAAGTGCGGACGAATCGATGTTGCGGCTGTTTGAGGGAGTTTAGAAGAACTCCGGATCAATTGGAGGTGAATTGGATGCTTGTTGGGAGTTATGGGAGTGAAACCATGAGCTTGAAAATAAAAAAATGAAGGAAAATAAGGTCTATTGCAATGAGGGCATTGCAATGAGGGGCATAAGTATAAATATGTGAATTTTAGTGCTTAAAAGTTATTTTCCTTCCTCCTCTCATGAGAATTGGCTTTGAGGGGCATAAGTGTAAATATGTAAACTTAGTGCTAAATTTAGTGCAAAGTGGTGAGGTGTACTCCAATGAGGGGCAAATTGGTAATTGCCATAACTTAGTGTTTAAGCAACTTCCTCTCATTCCCTCATCCACTTTCACCCCTCTCATGAGAAATCCCTCTCCCTCCCTCTAGAAATCCCTCTTCCTCATCTCTCTTTTTCCTCTCAAGAGATCTCTCCAAGAAGTGGAGAAAAGCTTGCTTGGAGTTGAAGCTTGTCTCTTGTGCACATCAAGCTTGGGAGAAAGCTTGGAAAAGGGTGAGTTTTCTTAGGGTTTAATATTAGGGTTTGGTTATGTTCTCTTGTTGTAGCTTCTTTAGAAACCCTAGAGGATCCTAACTTTGGATATTCATGCAACACCGTGAAATAGTGATGTTCTTGAAGTTATGTCAAGCCTAGGGTTCCATTTGGGAATTTTTGTAGATATGATCATTTGTGTGAAATTGATCTTATATTTCCCTAATTGAAGGGTAAATCGACGCGTTGAAACACTCGGAACGAAGTTTCGTTGGTTCTACGGTAACCAATTGCAAGAAAATGCCATTTCGGCTTCGTTCGCCGCAGTCGAGAGAAATTGGTGCGGATAAATTGCGCAACTTGGCTTTCCCACTTCGCGGCTTCGACTCGAGGTGGGGGGTGCTAACCGAAGTCGTCGAATTTCATTCTATGTCTAAGTGCCATTAGTTGGTCATGTAGCACTATTGTAGCATCATGCATAGTAACTATGGTTGAGAATCATATGAGCTCTTATATAGTTGTTACATGCTCTAGAATAAGCAATGAAACCTATGTTGTATGACACAATGATGCATGTATGTAGCATGACACCAATATGTATATTGCATGTTGCCAAGATAGAGATATATTGTTGCATGAGATAAAGATGGGCATATGCATGTTATGAGAATTCTAGATTTAAATGTGAACTAGATATGGACATATATGTACTTTGTGAAACACTAGAACTTGAACATAGTGGCATTAAGTTGTGTAAACTTTGGGCACTAAAGAGAATTGAGTTAATTGCATATATAGTTTGACATTGAGTATCAAGCTAGTGTTGAGCATAGCATGACATGAAACATTGGGATTTGGTGAGGTCTCTAGATGTTGTTCCACCGGTTGGTGGAAGGTCCTCAAGTTGGAGGGCAGATCATACTCACATAGTCTGTTGTTGGCTTGTGGAGGTCGCGACTCCTAAGCCGTGAGCTCCGGAGTGTCACGCGAACACTGGTGTGAAGGGCCCCGGGAGCCCTCCCCGGCAGACGGTCACGGTGGCTGGCTAGGAGTGAAAGACCTCTCCCCCACGTGACTTGGTGTGGTGAGTTGTGGCTCGGCCTACGGGCAAGCCGGTGTAATTGGGTCAAGGCATGAATTGTGGATTAAATAGGTGGCATTTCATAAATATTGCATCGATTGCATCGAGTAGAACCTTGACATGTTGATATTGGTAAAGGCATAGTAGATATTATAGTAGCATGCTATACATTGTTGTTCCTTGATACTTGTTTACTTTCTTATCATATTGATCCCTTCTTGTCTCTATGCCTTCTTAGACCTAGTGGAAAAGTCGGTGTCGTCGGTGGCCGAACCCACTTGGAACTTTATCTAGTTCTCACACCCTGTTTTGTAGAGCTTCCCCCGAGTGCGTCGGCGCAGGACCGCGGCAAGGGCGTGGCACCCTAGGTAGTGGACTTCCCGTGTATAGCTCTCACCATGTCCATGTTGTACATAGTTCATTTTGAGAAGAAAACTTGCAAAGATGTTGTTTTGGAAAGTGTGAATGTAAATATGTAAAATGATGCTAAATATGTAAATGTAATAATGTGAAGTAAATGAATGAATGTAAGGTGTAAATGTATAGTTGTTTTAGCTAAGTCTCTCTCTCTCGCTTGTGTTGATGCCCTCGCGCATATTGTGTATTTGTTGAAATTTCTGGGTGAAATTCATTGAACATGATGTTGCTTACGCCTTGGGCGGACAGGGGAAACTCTGTCCATTCGGCGGTTTGTGTGCGTGCCCGAACCAACCAAATTGGCGGCCTCGGGGCATGACACACCGAGAGAAGAAAGAACCCAAGTATGGGTAGTTGAAGTAAGTTGGTAATAGCCTATGGGGTTTTCCCCTTTTATCTGATAAGTTGTTGGCTTGACCCCGACCTTAAGATTGGTTAGTGGGTATCGATGTTATTATAGGGCTCTTTATTGAGTTTCAGACAAGGTAGTGGTTTTCGTGTGAGTATATGGGCGAGAATACGCCTAACTCATGAGACTGAAGTTTGTTCATGTTGCGAAGCGAGCTTAAAAGATCTTTCTCACTTGAGTGATGTTTAGATATCCTGTTAGTGGATTTGTCAGTGCAGTCGTTTAGATCTCCTTATGATCTTTGCGCCTATTGGCGTAAGCCAGGATTGAATATGACTTAGCTTCCATGTCAGGTTTTGTGGAGTACGCGTAGTGTGAGGCAATCCCAACACCTAAATCAGTGTGGTATGGGATGGCACGTGGTGTATGTATGCTTGTGGCATAGAGGATGAAGCTCTATAGGATAATTGGAATACCTTAAGGGTAATTTGTGGAATTGTGTAAGGCTCGAAAGTCGAGTTGTTGATCGCTTTTAGCTTGTGCAGTTGGCGACTCTATGTCATGGATAGTTCCTATTCCTGTTGTTGGAGCCATAGAACTCCTAGGGAGTTGGCTCGATGGTTGATCTCATTCTTGAATATCGACATCTGTAGTCGATATTTATTAGTGTCGTGGTGCACTCTGGTGCAACATTATGAGATCGAATGATTTCGTGCTGGTGTCATTTCTCCAACGTGGCGTTGGAGATGGATCTACGGTACTTCGCTTTCCTTTTGATAAATACATTGGCTGCAGACAACGTATTGTCAAAAGTTAGGACGAAATACCCTACCCCTCTTTCAGGAGTATTTGGATTGGGATATTGTGTTTCCCGTGTAGATAACCTTTATGGATAATCTCATGCGAAGGTTAGAATCGTGGTCATCTCCGACCACGCTGTGTGTCGTGAGTTAGTCCTAGGCAAGTTATGTAAAGTGATGAGTTAACCTCACCAATGGTACGTACTTCGGTGTTGGTCTGGTTGTATACTAGCCAGTAGCCAGGTCTCGCATAGTTAAAGGGGCGAGTTAGATAATACGCTCTCAGTTGCGATCTATATTTATTTGCTGGAAGATGTGAACTATGCTGGGCACATGGACTGAGCCTGGCCTTCGGCTCAGAAGTAGATGCAGGTGCTTGAATACAAGGTACATGACATGGTTAAACACAGATAATTATGGAAGTGGATTGCTTTTCTGGTCACTTGATGATTGATGCATCTGGTCTCGTTGAGACAGGCATCGGATGTTGTACAGAACATTGATCGCTGTACCTATGTGGATTTCAGCGACCGGGTCTCGTGGAGACAGATGTTGAGCATCACTGATGGCTTTGATGACTAGTTGCGATTGGCAACCCTATTTTACCAAGTGGCGGATACACGTGGATTTTTATGTTGAATCGCATGTACCTGTAGCTGACTAACTTGTCGAGCTCAGCTAGTTGTGGCAGCCTTGGACCTTTTTGGTCTAGACGGACGGTTTGGTCTTTGGACCAAGGAATGTCGAAATACCACAAGTAGGTTTTTGATGCTAAAGGTTTGACTTTGATCCGTTTGTATTTCAAACTGATGGGAGATTGTGGTCTCTGAGGTGAGTGTTATTGATGCAGGAGTTAGGACAACGATATGGTTTCACTCGTGGTGAGCAGGTTGACGTTGTTGGTAAGTTGGAGTGCGTCATTTTGGACTCCGAAAACATACTCCAGACTTATGGTGTTGTCCCGGGATTTTCCTGCATGAACCTTTGATGTAGTTGAGTTAGTTACTGCTACGTGGACCAGAGTTAGGTGGACCTTGAATTTCTGAGTAGGGAGTTATTGTCCCAGTTTTGGAAGAGTGTACAGCAAGCTTTGGGTACGAAGCTGAACTTCAGTACGACTTTCCATCCCCAGAGCGACGGACAGTCTGAGCGAGTTATTCAGACTCTTGAGGACATGCTACGTGCATGCGTCCTGGATTATGGCGGTGGGTGGTACAAGTACCTGTCACTGGTGGAGTTCGCCTATAACAACAGTCATCAGGCAAGCATTGGGATGGCACCGTATAAGGCTTTATATGGGCGTCGATGTCGGTCCCCTATCAGTTAGGACGACATCGGAGAACGCCGGATGATCGGGCCGGACTTGGTGGTGGATGCAGAGACAAAGATTCGCATTGCTAGAGAGCGATTGTTGACTGCACAGAGTCGGCAGAAGAGCTACGCGGACCACCGGCATCGTGACCTGGAGTTTCAGGTCGGCGAGCATGTTTTGCTCAAGGTTTCACCATCCAGAGGGATCAAACGGTTCGGTTTGAGGGGCAAGCTTAGCCCGAGATATGTGGGACCGTTTGAGATCTGGGAGCGCGTTGGTCCGGTGGCGTACAGATTGGCTCTACCTCCGAGTCTCGCCCAAGTACATGATGTCTTCCACGTGTCCATGCTTCGGAAGTATGTTTCTGATCCGTTCCACGTCATCAGTCCGACGACTATTCAGCTTCGGGAGGATCTGACCTACGATGAGGCTCCGACGCGGATATTGGCACGTGAGGAGAAGCAACTGCGGAACCGGAGCATTCTGTATGTTAAAGTCCAATGGGCTAATCATGAGGAGCGCGAAGCAACTTGGGAGCTTGAATCGACTATGCGGGAACGTTATCCACATTTATTTGAGGGGTAAATGTAATCAAGTTTCGGGGACGAAACTTCTTATAAGGAGGGAATGATGTAAGAACTGAGATTTTTCTCATATATATTTTAACTCTCCATTGACGATGTTTTGTGTGTATTTTAATTACATAATCACTCGTCAAGTTTCGGGAGAAAATGATTTAAAATGAAGAAGTTACGCGATTTTTAATATTCACTTAAGTGAATAGTAACTTCGGTTTTCCGGAGAGACCGATGATTAGAGTTGGCTTCCGGAGTGTATCGGACTCCGTTCATAGTGGTCCAATAGCTCGTTTTCAACTGTCCAACTATTCTGGACTCGATGGCACTAATGGATTTTGGATTTGAAGCACGGTTTTTGAGAAAATTGGATCTTGTTGAAAATTAGACTTTTATTCTTCGTTGTGTTGGCTATGCAAAGCTTACCGTAGCTCCGTTTTGCGTGTGAACCCTCGGATAGGGACCTATCATGCGAAAGGAAGTTGGTGTGGATGGACTTAGGTCGCGAGTTCGCTAATTGAGAGGATTTAAAAGCGATTATCGGTCGTTATGCAAGTGATGTATTGATGGACCGGAAAGAAAAAGAGTTTGTCCCAAATCGACAACCAAATCGAATGAAACAAAATCGTGAGTTCGATGTTTCGACAGTGCTGAACGCGCTGGTACTGTCCGTTCGCAAATTCGACGGACAGGTCGTCTGATATCGTATGATTATCGAGGATGGGTCAAATCGGTATTTTTGTAGTTCGCGTAAAACCCCCTATATTTTATGCGTGGTACTTCATGAAGATTTGCGGGCTTATGCGCGAGGTTGTCATACACACGCGTGCGGGACCTCAACTGAAAATATCGCTATTGGAGGGAGTTATGCGCAAAGTCGGCATACTATAAAGTTGGAATTTAGGGTTTTCTTCATGAAACCCTAACCCTAGCTGCCTCCACCCCTCCACAGCAACCCTAACCAACCCCTCACCTCCTGGCCACCCCCCTGCGCGCCGGAGCCACCGCCGCCGGCCTACCGCCGCCGGCCGGAACAGCCGCCAGGATCCTCTCCCTCACCTCCACCTTTCTCTCCCTCCCTCGTATCACCCCTTCTCGTGTCAGATCTACCCAGGAGGTGGTGCTGGAGTTCCTGTGGGCTGCCGGCGCCGCCACCGACCGCCGGTGTGCCGTCCCGCCATCCCCGGCCATCCCCGGCGCCGCTGCTGCCCCTGCAGTCCAACCGGAGCCGCCTGGAGCTTGTGCGGGCTGGTGGTGACAGAGACCACCAGCCGCCACTTCCCGAAGCCTCCTGCCGGTCTTCCTCGACTCCCCGGCACCGCCGCGTCCGATCCTGACAGTCACCATCGCCGCCGCTTGCGCCGGAAGCCGTCGCGGCCGCGGGTGACTTGTGAGATCGCTGGCGACCGCGCGACCTTGCGCGCCGCCGCCGCTGCTCGGACCAGCCTCCCCTTCCTTCCTCGTGACCCCGGAGGGCTCCCTGCTGTCGCCTGGCGCCTCCCCGTGGCCGCCGTCGCCGGTGAAAGCGACCCCGAGCTCCCCTCGGATCCGTGCGGGCTAGGGCTATTAGAAAATTGCGTATGGTAAAAACGCAGCGGAACAAAATCAAACAAATTTGATTATTAAAAACTCGAGATCCGATCTCAAAACCACGCAATAGGATCCCTCATGTTGTTCAAGATTAAGGAGAAAGGAAGATCTAATCTTCACCTTTGCGTGGGTAGTTCTTCACCGCAATTTGATGATCGTGAAATTAGGTTCTCTTGAAGCCGCACATGCGTCCGACCTCTATAGGTATCCACACGAGATTGGTGATTTGATCGATGTCCTCACCAGGGTGCTAGTTCCCTTGCAAAGGACGTCTTTCTTGCTAGAAGAAGAACATAGAAGAGAATAGAGATGACGGCTAGGGTTTTCTAAAAACTCCCGTATATTATATAGAGGGATACAATCCTTCTTTTTAATAATATAATAACCATTAAGGATAAGAATAAATCTTTGTTTAAATTTATCCTTTCCTTAATTGGTTAGATCGATCAAATCCTAATTTGATTCGACTTGTACTTTATCCTAATTTGATCAAATCAAATTAATAATGCAATATTTGCACATAAGTCCTCTCATTATTTACTAACTGTTAGTAAGTCCTCTATTGTAACATTTACACTTTAATACCACTAATTTGTAATAATTATAAATTAGTCCAATTATCAACATATTGATAATTAGGTCCTCCGGCGATTCAAAAATCGCAATCTAGCTATCCGATCAGTCACAACCTCTTATGTGTGTGACCCCATAGGTTATATTCTATCTGGTAGTGAGATATATTCTGATCACTATCAACAATATCATTGAAACTCCTTTCAGTGGGTCGGAATAATTCCAACTCAGCCCAATGAGAATTATCGATCATCCAGATAATTCTCATGAGTCTCACAATCCACCAGTGACGCCTAGCAGTATGTAGTGGCATTCTAGTAGAATGGAATACTGAACCTCTTGGTGCAGTTACCGTGTGATACAGTCCTTCTATCATGAGTCCTGACTAGACGGAGATCATGGAACAACTCGTCAAACCCCATCATCTATCATATGTCAAATTTATTCGACTCGAGTTTCTAATATCGGAAACCTTTCCGCTATTTTCTCTGCCCTGGCCAAGGTCTTCAAAATTCGGTCTCATAAATCACATAGGACTGACGCCCCTATCTACCAAGGGAGATAGATTCCTTATAGGTGCACACCCTATTCCTACAACGAACCTACTGCAGCCAACATGCACCGCAAGGACCCGAATGGCTAGGGACCAAGTGTATGTACAGTCAAACTACAGTAACCTCATTGTGAATAGCCGAGGCACCGCAGGTCAAAGGACTAGTCACACTACTACAACATTGAGTAAATCACTGACGAGTGAGTAGACATCCAAGTGACTTCTCGCATTGGTCACGCTCGGTACCCTTGTTCTCTAACAACCACCTGCACATTCGCTCCAATGTCTCTACACTATTGACTCGAGACTCGTCTACCCAAAAAGGGAAGCGACCTGTGCACCAATCTCATCGGATCAATCACTGTCCTCGCGATGATCCATCGATCGGGAGCATTTAGGAATTAACCATCAATGACACATGTCTCAAATTCTCAACTCTTGAGAATACATGTCATCATCTTATTAATTCCTTGGACGATTCATGGACACATACACAACATGAATGGAAATAAGAACTCATATTTATTCATAATATTTAAAGTCAAATATAAATTTATGTCCTAAAAAGAATACATGTGTCGGCCTGATTGGCTTCTAGGGCATACATCTAACAAAGGCCCGTCGCCGGCGCCGCACCCTACCGCCGGCTAGCACCTCGGCCGGTTGTCCCGGGCCGGCTGCACCCGACCACCGCCGGCGCAGCCGCCGCCGAAGCTGCCGCCGGCCGGATCTCTCTCCCTGCCCGCAAGCTTGCCCGGTTAGGACTTATTTTGGGCCGCCTCACTGTTCTGGTGACCCGGAGCACCCCCGACCACCCCTCCCGCATAGGTTTCGGTCGCTCCCGTGCACTCCTCGACCGTTCCCTATGCTCCGGACAGTGAGCACGTCCTCCGCCTCATCGAGACCTAGCAGGGTGTGTCTCGGCAGGCCCCGATAACACTCGGATCGAGGTATCGACCCATAAAATCCGTAAAACGCACGTTATGTTGCAATTAGATGCATGTTTAGGGACTTTTGTGCAATTTAGTTGCTGTGGGCAGCATGTTCACGCTACGCGTGACCTTTGGACTGATTGTCCAAGGTCCGCTGTCCTTTGTTTGTCCGAAAATGAGTTTCGGAGCGTTTCCACCGACGAAATTCGTCGACGGAACGTGATTTTCGACTCGAAAATTATCCGACATGACTCGTGTGTCCTGCTGGCTGCCGCTGAGCCTTGTGGAGTGATTCCCCGGCCATCTCGAGTATTTGGAGATGCCCGGTGAGCGGTAATGGGTTCCGATGTCGAAATCGACACTTTCGGGAACCCGGATCGGAACGATTGTCCAACGATGATCGTTTCGATGTTCGATCTTGTGCTTGCTGCCAAGACACCCAAACAGATGTGTTTTGGGGCAGCGGTTGACTCGTGGGGCGAGTCGGTATCTTTCGAGACTGTTTGTGTGTCCCGGGGACGTCCCGGTGCGATTTCGGGACTTCCGGTATTGTGCAGAGATCGGTTTCGGGAAAACCGAGTCTCGGGTTTTGGGGGTTTGTGTGAGATGCATATGTTGAGTCCTTTGGAGCATGTCTCTGACTCGTGGACCTAACGTAGGTCCGGTTGATCTACGCCGCGTCCAGGTTCCCGACGCGAGTACGACAGGTGGGTAAGCCTTTGGAGTAGTCGGTATCACTGTTCCCACCCCTCATTTGATATATCGTTCATTGTAGCTCTACATGTCGTTGCATTCGTTATAGCATTCAGTTATTCATGCTTTCTATACTTGCATATTATACCTGTGGTTATGGACATGTAGAGTAGCATTACACTTGGATTTTCTGTGGACTTCTTGTCTAGGCAACACATCGACTCTCTTGTCGTGTGTTTCGATCTGTTTGATCAGGATTCGGCATTCATACGCCTCTGTTGTGGCTTCGGCCAGGTACCGGCCTCTTGTCGGCTTTGATTCGATCTGTTTGATCAGGATGCGGCCTTCCTTTCGCTTGAGATGTGGCTTCGGCTAGGTATCGGCTTCTTGCCGGATTTTTATATTGAGCATATCGCATGATCAGTCACAGCACTTGGAGTATTCATGACACCAGGTCAGTTTGGCCACCGACCGAGGGGTGTACTATCCGGATGAGTCGGCCTGCGGGCGCATGATTGAGCTCAGTGTAGATCGGTGACGAGATACGCATGAGGTCTGCGGACCAATATTGTGGGATACTGATTGGGTATTTTGGTTTCTTTCCATTGAGGCATATGCAACTTAGCATTTCCATACAGTAGCAATTTATTTACTTGTTCTGTTCATATCTGATATAGCTACTGTAGATCTCTGATTATACTTGTTACCATATCTCCTTTGATTTCTCAGTGATTATGACATGCCCCTGTGGCTCGGTTGTACCCATTGAGAAACCTCGTTGTGGTTTCTCACTCCCCATTTTCCCAGGTAGCTCGGGCGAGGAGTTCAGTTCGTGGTTCGACGCGAGGACGATCTAGCTAGACTGCATTAGCGATCATCACCCTGGTTATGTTTTCCTTATCTGCATTAGTAGTCAGATAGGTACATAAATGGTTCAGTTAGATGATCAATTTGAATGCTTATAAACTGTATAAGATGATGAATTCCCTATGCATGATATTGGATTTTAATTTCTATTATTAGTATTTGATTCGGAGTTCTTCGCGTGGGTGTCTACCCTTCGTGGTAGCTGGTTTCCAAAATGAAGTTCCGTGTTGGAACAGTTTTAAAAGGTTTTTCGTGATTTTGATTCAATGCTTATTAGAATTTGAAAACAAAGCTTTCGAGTGGAAAGCAATTTTAATAGGATGTTTGTTGTACTGTGCATTGCATCATCCTTCACTTAAGGAGTGCTTAGAGGCATGTGGGGATAGCTGAATGCAAATGTATTCTATGTTTGTACCTTGTGGATTATTGTGAATGAAAGTGTGATTGTGATCCTGTTGTATGTCGTTGGTACGTCGTGCAAATACACGGGAGACTTTGTCCGTGTAGACAGAGGTGCCTGTATTTGTGGCGGGTCTGTTCACTGCACGGGCTAGGCTTTCAAAAAAAAAATTTGACCCGTTTTCCGCTTTTAAACTAGCCCAGGGCGTGACAAAACTTTTGTATATCCAAAATATGATCGGGGACAATAACTCGTCCCGGATGCAGAGTAGGTACAATCTCGATGCCATGCAACTCGGCAAACAGCCGATCAATGAAAGAATGCAATGCACCAGTATCAAATAATGCTCTAACTCTTATATCATTAATTAAAATGATACCTGCAACGACTTCCTCTGCTGTCGCAGCCTCCTCAGTCTGGGCCGCATACATGCGCCCACTAGCTGCCTGCCGCGATCCCTCAGTCTGACGCTGAAAGGGTGGTTGCCCCGCCTGGTAGTGAGTAGGTGGGGTCCCACGACCCTGACCCGGTGATGCCAGTGCTGATGCCGATGAAGGCGCTGGGGAAGAACTCTCGGGCACTCTGATCGAAGGTGACCCTCCTGGCCACACTTGTAACACTTGCCCCCACGTTGCAGGCATTGAGGTGGAAAGTGAGGACCACCACAAATCACGCAACGCAGCGGTCGGTGGTGATCCGGTGCTCCACGCGATGAAGCCGAGCCGCGCCCACTAGACTGGCTTCTCGGGTGCTTCGATGGTCTCTTGGAGTAACTCTTGCAGCCTCCTTCGACCGCTAGCCTCTTGCCCTTCGCTCTATCCCAAGCTTCACTCTCCTCTCTAGCAATCTCCGCGCCTTTCTCTACAACCAAGGCGTGATTCACCACCTCCCGATAAGTCTGCAAACCCGCAGATTGCACCATCCTATAAATCGACGGTCGAAGGCCCGCTTCAAAGATACGAGCCTTATCCTCATCATTCCTCACCACAAAGGGTACACAGTGTAACAGACGAGAAAACTCTCGTTCATACTCCGTCACCGTCTTATCCCGCTGGCGTAAGCTGCGCAAATCCCTCTCCATCTGTCTCTTGACGCTCGGTGGAAAGTAGGTGGATAACAGTAGCTCCTTGAACCTGCTCCAAGTAATGGCCACTAGGTCGGTGTTAGGGTCATCCCGAATGTCCGCCCACCATTGGTATGCCACGCCGTCCAAATGGTATGTAGCCAACCATACTTTGTTCTGCTCCTCCACAAAGGTGTCATGAAAAAGCTTCTCCATGTGAAGAACCCACTTCTCCACAGTCCAATGATCCGCCTTCTCACCATCAAAAACCTGTGGATTACACTTTCGAAATTCATTCAAGCGGTCCATTAATCGATCTCGCTCTGCTTCTGTCACCATCATTGGTAAAATCGTCCTTGACGGTGAAGCCTGAACCGGCGGTGTCACCACAACCTCCTCCCGCTGCTCCACACTCGGTGCCGGCGGCTGTACTCCTGTAGTCACACCTCCTGTCAATGCGGGTGGCGAGGGTTCCTGGGTCCCTCTGGTAGCAGCCTGCTGAAGAAGTAATTCCTCCAACCTCTTCATCCTTGCCTCCTGTCGGCGTGAGGCATCTGCCTGCTGTTGAGCCGCAGCCGCCTGCTGCGCCACTAAACCCGTCAACATCGTCAGCTGGTCTTTCAACTCACACGAAAGTAAATGAA
Source organism: Puya raimondii (assembly GCA_016920855.1). Classification (NCBI taxonomy): domain Eukaryota; kingdom Viridiplantae; phylum Streptophyta; class Magnoliopsida; order Poales; family Bromeliaceae; genus Puya; species Puya raimondii. The sequence goes on along the minus strand of JABWPP010000050.1, from coordinate 208,077,705 downwards.
GTGAGCTTCTAACTAACTCCCGATGTCACGTTGTCGGCCGCCAACGTGACGTTCTAAGAGTTAGGTGTCACACACTTCGATCAAACCCCAACTACTTGGAGATAAAGACACAACCCAATTGTGTTACTTTCGCCCAAAGTCATAGACAATCTCGTCTCTCACGAGCCTAAGTCCTATAGTCCAACCAGCCTAAGGTTTACAAGGTCCACATAGACTTTACCTAGGCTCTGATACCACCATAATCTGTCACGCCCCGGGGCCCCAGCGGAAGCCTACCCGGGCGCGTGCACAGAACCGCCGTGTACACAAGGAGTCCTAGTGCACACAAGGCGTCTACAACAAGCACGTAATGAAAGGAATAAAGCAAATAATCCTATCATGATAATCAGAGCATACTTACTAACAAAATAGAGGAACCTCAAAAGAGAAGATACATAACTCAATAAAAAGGAGTAATGCCACCAAGCATACAAGTTTTGCAACATCAATACTCCAAATACATAGGGTAGTCTCTAAAAAAATGTGGTCAACAAAAATACCTCTCAACACAAGATAAAAGAAAGGTGCTCCACCTAAGCAACTAGCTCCCTCGAGTCCTAGCTAGTCGCAACGCCCTTGCCGCGGTCCCTAGCCTCTCCCGCAGTGGAAGGCTCTGAAATAAAACAACAAACCCCAGGGGGATGAGAACTATTATTCAATAGTTTCCAGTGGATAAGCCGCCGAGAGGAGCGGAATACACCACTAGGTCAACTGAGGCAAAAGTAAGGTTAGTTACAAATAAGCATGATTATAAATTAAACTCAATTACTACTATGCCTCAAGATGAAATGTTATAAGCATGTAAATATTCTACTCATGTACATGTGTGAATATGCAATATTCCACTACACATTTTCTAATGTCCATATCTCACTATGTAAATGTCCACTTTTCACATTTAGCCATAATTATTTAATCATAGGAAACTACCATAAGGGGACGTTCCACTTGTGCCAAGCCAAATGGCTCCGTGGTAGTCAACACCTTCACGCTATGGTAAGCCTTTCCCATAGCGGTTCCATTTCGGCGCTCTCTATCACATGGGCGAAATAACTGTCGCAAAGGCCAACTCCGGAGTGCCGGCTTGTAGGCAGCGACCCTTACAAGCATGTGCGAATGAGCACAATGGCTAACAAGCAACAATCAACCACGTAGTATCGCTCGTCATGTCTAATAAACATGGAATACTAACCAATGTCCAAAAGATCTAACACTATGTCATAATGTCAATCTTGTTATTCACCTAAGTGAAATGTCATATACTTAACCTCACATTATGTCCGGAATATACCACATGTCATATTTACACTACCACTAGCCAATATGCTAAGTGTCAATGAGGACCTCCAAGTCCATTATCCATCTAGTATCCCACATGGTGTTTAATTATTTAAGCATGCATTTCTACATATATACAAAGTGAAATACTCTTTTCCCATAGCCATCTATGATGCACTATGTATAAAACCATACATAATTCCTACTACATAGGACATGCAATTCTCATATATATAGCACATGAATATTATGCATTCTAAAATTCTACCATGTCATAATTATCATGAATGTGCACCAAATTAAGCTCTTAAGCTAAATAGAAGACATAGGGGGAGTTCACCCATTTCGGTGAGGTCAAACCCACCAGAAATCCTTCGAGACCTTGCAGTACTTTACAACAAAGTTGCCCCCACGATTTCTAGCACCCTAAATGTCACGCCCCGCCGGCCCTTTAACACCAACTAGGTGGAAAGGATAACCGCACGGGCGCATGCCCCAGACCCGCCGAACGGATAGAGTCCTTTCTACCCGCCCAAGGCGTCACAACACAAGCTTATCCACAATGTTCCAACTAGGAACGGAGTACAAGAGTTGCACAAGGAAAGAATCAACATAAAGAAGTTCTACTTCTATTACATCACATGGCACAATATACATGTCCAAAATTTTCTTTTCCATTCCATACATTATGTTCCAAAACTATGGAATATACAACATTCATACAAGAATGTAAATCCCCTATACTATCATATTCCAAAAATAGGGGTACAACTCTACATACAACCAAAATGGAAGGGCCGCTATCTAAAGAGCCAAACCCTTGCCTCGCTCCGCTGCCTCACTCGCGGAAGGATCTGAAAATTGTGGGGTGAGAACTATAAACATAGTTCCCAGTGGGTAAGGCCACCCAAGAGAGAAGCTCGACCCACCAGGTCCAAAGAAACACCACATGCATAAGTTAGATCACAAATAACTATGCAACAATTATTTACATGCTTGTAAATAAACATAAAGGATGCAACCAAATGAAATATAACTTATCATTCTCTCCTAGGTCCATCCTATGTCTCACAACGACTAAGTTCATTTACTTGTCATTTACTTATGATTTCGGAATCGCCGTCTCACCATAATTATTCCAACATTCGAGGAGTGAACTCGTCACCTCCTAGTTCGAGTAGGGAACTCGTCGCATACTCGGGATAGCAAAATTGTCGCATACCCCGTCTCAACACGGCCACTACATGGCATGGATAGCGAACTCGTCGCATATCCGGGATAGCAACCTCGTCGCACATCCCCTCTCAACACCGCCAACTCAAGGCGAGGTAGCGAAATCGTCGCCTACCCGGGATAGCAAACTCGTCGCACATTCCCGTGTCGGTACGGCCAACTCATGGCATGGTAGCGAAATCGTCGCCTACCCGGGATAGCAAAATCGTCGCACGTCCCGTCTCAATACGGCCAACTCATGGCATGGTAGCGAAATCGTCGCCTACCCGGGATAGCAAAATCGTCGCACATCCCGTTGTTCACGTTTTTCTCTTGCCAACCTAAGTCTCATGACCTTAGGTTCAAGTCACTAAGTCTCGCCTATGTTCAATAACACTAGGCTTACTTTCTCATTATCATCCTAGGTTCCATGACTCTAGGTTCCAATCTCATGTCAAACCTATGTTCAATAACACTAGGTTTCAATCCTCATGTCCAACCTATGTTCAATAACACTAGGTTTCAATCTCACATGTCCAACCTATGTTCAATAACACTAGGTTTCAATCTCACATGTCCAACCTATGTTCAATAACACTAGGTTTCAATCTCACATGTCCAACCTATGTTCAATAACACTACGTTTAACCATACATGCAACCATACAACAAGTATTAATATTTGAATTATACTTGAAATATACATCATGCAATAGGTTCACATTGTTCAACCTATCATGATTTCTACTTTTGCCAACATGCAAATTCTAGGGTTCACAACACATACCATTTTATCTTTAAATGGATATTTACCCTAGACATGGAAGTGATCTAATCACTTCGGTAAACACAAACCCACCTCAAGAGCTTTCAAATTCTTGTATTATTCAAGCTCCTAAGTGTCCAAGCTTTGAGTTCTTGCTTCAACCCAAGCTTCTACAAGAAAACGGTTCGTTACTCATTACGAACCCTAAATTCAACTCAACATGTGAAATCAAGTGTTCTAACATGATTTCCTATGCCTCAATTGCAATTCCCGAAGGTCCAAATATTTTCAGAACCTCACATTGCAAAAGCCCTCATTCTACCTAGGGTTTGCATGCATGCAAGCCAAACCCTAGATTTCATGGCCAAACACCCACCATTTGTGGTTTAGGTTGCCAAGGGTTCCCAAAAACCTCATTTCAAAGGATTAAATCCAAGGTTTGAACCCAAAACGTGAGGTACTAACCTTAATCACGAAATCCCCAAGCTCCTTCTTGCACCAAGAAGCTTCTTTTCTCCTTTGGAAGCTTTTTCCAAGATCAATCCATCCTTTTCTCCAAATTTTGGAGAAATCTCTAGAGAGAGAAAGTGGAGAAGATGAAGAAGAGAAGTGGAGAAGGAGATCTCTGAGAAAGGGGGTGTTTCCCTGCCTTTCAAACCCTTCCACGAGTGTGAAAAGACCAAAATGCCCCCCTCCACACTTAACATTCTCGACCAGCCAACTCTGGACACTGTATACCGGTATGTCCATTTGCATACCGGTATACGGGTGCTGGTTCCGGTATACCTCGGAGATTCCGCAGAACCCGAGAGCTGGTTTCACTGTTTCAAACATTGCATACCGGTATCCCTCTTCGCATACCGGTATACTCCGGAAAATTCCGCAAACCCGAGAGCTGGGTTTTCGGTTTTAACACAGCATTCCGGTATACCATTTCCCATACCGGTATACCACACCTCCAATTCCGGTATTGGAGTTCACATACCGGAATCCAATGCAGACATTACCAATTCTGCAGTTTTAACTTATCGAAGTCCGTTTTCACGCCTCTTTTGCGCCGAAAACACTTCGCACAAGTCCTAAACTTGGCCGAAGCCTCACACATAGCCTCTCATGCTATTTTTCCACCGGAACTCTACAATTTGCAGAAGTTCGGTACGATGCACTGAAATTCAGTGTACTAAATTCCACCCCCCTTAAAGAGAGTTTCGGCCGCGAAACTAAAATCATACCTCAGCTGGGCTCAGCGAAGAGGTAAGGAAACCGCTCCTTCATCGAGCTTTCCAATTCCCACGTAGCTTCGCGTTCACCGTGATTCGTCCATTGTACTTTTACATAAGGAATCTCACGGTTCCATAAGCCTTTCACCTCGCGATCCATGATACACAAGGGAAACTCCTCATAAGTCATATCCTCATGAAGTTCCATAGGCACATACTCGAGGACGTGCGCCGGATCATACATGTACTTGCGGAGTGTCGATACATGGAATACATTGTGTATCCCCGCAAGTTTTGGCGGCAAAGCTAGCCGGTACGCCACGGATCCCACACGCTTCAAAACCTCATAAGGTCCAATGTAACGGGGACTCAACTTACCCCGAACACCGAATCGCTTCACCCCTCTCATGGGTGATACTTTCAAGAAGACGCGGTCTCCTACCGCGAATTCCAAATCTCGTCGACGTCGATCCTGTTAGAAAATTGCGTACGGTAAAAACAAAACGCAGCGGAACAAAATCAAACAAATTTGATTTTAGAAAACTTTCGAGATCCAATCTCTAAACCACGCAATTAGGATCCCTCATGTTATTCAAGATTAAAACGAGATAGCAAGATCTAATCTTCACCTTTGCGCGGGTTGTTCTTCACCGCAATCCGATGATCGTGGAATTAGGTTCTCTTGAAGCTGCACACGCGTCCGGCCTCTATAGGTATCCACACGAGGTCGACGATCCAATCGATGTCCTCACCGGGGTGCTAGCTCCCTTGCAAAGAACGTCTTTTTGCTAGAGGAAGAAGAGAGAAATTGAGAGAGATGACGGCTAGGGTTTTCTAAAAACTCTCATATTTTATATAGAGGGATATAATCCTCTTTAAATAATATAATAACCATTAAGGATAAGAATAAATCTAGATTTAAATTTATCCTTTCCTTAATTGGTTACATCAATCAAATCCTAATTTGATTCGACTTGAACTTTATCCTAATTTGATCATATCAAATTAATAATGCAACATTTGCACATAAGCCCTCTCATAAATTACTAACTATTAGTAAGTCCTCTTTTGTAACATTTACACTTTAATACCACTAATTTGTAATAATTACAAATTAGTCCAATTATCAACATATTGACAATTAAGTCCTCCGGCGATTCAAAAATCGCAATCTAGCTATCCGATCTGTCACAACCTCTTAAGTGTGTGACCCCATAGGTTCTATTCTATCTGGTAGTGAGATATATTCTGATCACTATCAATAATATCACTGAAACTCCTTTCAGTGGGTCGGAACAATTCCAACTCAGCCCAATGAGAATTATCGATCATCCAAATAATTCTCATTAGTCTCACAATCCACCAGTGACGCCTAGCAGCATGTAGTGGCATTCTAGTAGAATGGAATACTGAACCTCTTGGTGCAGTTACCGTGTGATACAGTCCTTCTATCATGAGTCCCGACTAGACGGAGATCATGGAACAACTCGTCAAACCCCATCATCTGTCATATGTCAAATTTATTCGACTCGAGTTTCTAATATCGGAAACCCTTTCCGCTATTTATCCTGCCTTGGCCAAGGTCTTCTAAACTCGGTCTCATAAATCACATAGGACTAACACCCCTATCTACCAAGGGAGATAGATTCCATATAGGTGCACACCCTATTCCTACAACGAACCTACTGCAGCCAACATGCACCGCAAGGACCCGAATGGCTAGGGACCAAGTGTATGTACAGTCAAACTACAGTAACCTCATTGTGAATAGCCGAGGCACCGCAGGTCAAAGGACCAGTCACACTACTGCAACATTGAGTAAGTCACTGACGAGTGAGTAGACATCCAAGTGACTTCTTGCATTGGTCACGCTCGGTACCCTTGTTCTCTAACAACCACCTGCACATTTGCTCCAGTGTCTCCACACTGTTGACTCGAGACTCATCTACCCAAAAGAGAAGCGACCTGTGCACCAATCTCATCGGATCAATCACCGTCCCCGCGATGATCCATCAATCGGGAGCATTTAGGAATTAACCATCAATGACACATGACTCAAATTCTCAACTCTTGAGAATACATGTCATCATCTTATTAATTCCTTGGACGATTCATGGACACATACACAACATGAATGGAAATAGGAACCCATATTTATTCATAATATTTAAAGTCAAATACAAATTTATGTCCTAAAAAGAATACATGTGTCAGCCCGATTGGCTTCTAGGGCATACATCTAACAATCTCCCACTTGCACTAAAGCCAATTAGCCATATACCTAAGTCCCATCTTCTCAAGGTGGGCTTCAGTCTTCTGCTGGCTAAGCGGTTTAGTCAATGGGTCTGCCACGTTATCCGCGGAGTCTACTCTCTGTACCTCGATGTACTTCTTATCGAGATAGTCACGTATAATATAAAACCGCCGCTCTATGTGCTTGGACTTCTGATGAGACCTCGACTCCTCAGCTAGAGCTAAAGAGCCATTGTTGTCACAATCAAGTAGTATGGCATCTGATGGCATTACACTTAACTCTGCGACAAACAACTTAAATCAGAAGGCCAACAACAGATGCGGCGATATACTCTGCTTCCATGGTAGAATCAGCAATAATTGGTTGTTTGGAACTCTTCCAAACGACCGAGCCACCATTGCACAAGAACACGCATCCTGACGTAGACTTTCTATCGTCAACATCAGACAAAAAGTCCGAATCAGTATATCCTTGTATTTTCAACTCTCTTCCTCCAAAGACCAAGAACATATCCTTAGTTCTTCTCAAGTACTTAAGTATGTTCTTCACAGCAGTCCAGTGCTCCTCGCCTGGATTAGACTGATATCTGCTTGTGACACTCACAGCAAACGCAATATCAGGTCGTGTACATAGCATGGCGTACATAAGACTCCCTATAGCCGAGGCATAAGGGATCTTACTCATACGTTGAATCTCTTCAAATGTATTGGGGCACATTTTCTTGGAGAGATAAATTCCATGCCTAAGGGGTAAGAGTCCCCTTTTTGAGTTTTCCATGCCGAACCTTTTCAACACCTCTTCTATGTACATTTTCTGTGAAAGGCCAAGCATCCTCTTAGATCTATCTCTATAGACCTTAATCCCCAAAATATAGGATGCTTCCCCTAGATCTTTCATGGAGAATTCTTTAGACAACCACACTTTAACCGAAGTAAGCATTGGAACGTCGTTTCCAATTAGGAGAATGTCGTCCACGTACAATACGAGGAATGTGACAGCACTCCCACTAACCTTCTTATAAACACATGGTTCCTCCTCGTTCTTAATGAAATCAAACGATTTGATCACGTCATTAAAACGAGTATTCCAACTCCGAGATGCTTGCTTAAGTCCATATATGGACAGTTGCAGCTTGCATACCTTATGACGTTCGTCATCGGAAGTGAAACCCAGAGGCTGCTCCATATAAATATCTTTCTCAAGATATCCATTTAAGAAGACAGTTTTCACATCCATTTGCCAGATCTCATAATTATGGTATGCTGCAAGGGCAAGCAATGTTCGAATGGATTTAAGCATGGCCACAGGCGAAAAAGTCTCCTGATAGTCAACGCCTTCACGTTGACTATAGCCTTTCGCTACCAGCCTTGCTTTATAGGTCTCCACCTTTCCATCCGAACCTATCTTTCTTTTGTAGATCCATTTACATCCAATAGGTACTATACCTTCTGGTGGATCTATCAAAGTCCAGACCTCGTTGGAGTACATTGAGTCAATTTCTGACTTCATGGCTTCCAACCATTTCTCAGAATCGATGTCAGACATCGCCTCGTTGTATGTTTTGGGATCATCTCCATGTTCCCTATCTCCCATGAGGAACATTTCCTTTACATCCTCTGTAAGAATACCTAAGTATCTTTTGGTAGGATGAGAGATTCTACTAGACCTACGAGGTGGATGAGGTACTATATGTACTGGCTCAGCTTGAATGGGTTCTATAGGTTCGATGACTCGTTGCACTTAAGAGACTCTCTCTTCAAGCTCAATTTTTCTCCCACTAGCCGCTTCTTGAATAAACTGTTTTTCCAAAAAAAAATAGCATGTCGGCTCACAACTACATTGTGATCCTCTGGGATAAAAATAGTAACCCAAAGTTTCTTTAGGATACCCAATAAAACGAGCCCTTTCAGACCTAACCTCTAACTTGTCTGCCTGTAATCGCTTTACATGGACAGGACATCCCCAAATCCTGATATGACCAAGACTTGGTTTCTTACCATGCCACATCTCATACGGCGTAGTAGGAACGGATTTAGAAGGTACCCTATTTAACAAGTAAGCTGCAGTAAGCAAAGCATGTCCCCAAAGAAATAAAGGAAGATCAGTGAAGCTCATCATGGATCGAACCATATCCAATAAGGTTCGGTTTCTCCGTTCCGACACACCGTTGAGTTGAGGTGTTCCCGGAGGAGTCCATTGTGAGACTATACCGTTTTGTTTGAGATAGTTAAGAAACTCTCCACTAAGGTATTCTCCTCCTCGATCTGATCGAAGAACCTTGATGGATTTTCCAGTTTGCTTTTCTACTTCATATCTGAATTCTTTGAACTTTTCAAAAGCTTCAGATTTGTGTCTCATAAGATACACATACCCATACCGTGAATAATCATCAGTAAATGTTATGAAGTAGAGATAACCACCCCTAGCTTGCACATCAAATGGGCCACACACATCAGTATGTATCAGGGCAAGTATCTCAGTGGCTCTTTCCCCTTGTCCTACAAAAGATAATTTGGTCATTTTTCCTTGAAGACAAGATTCACAAACCGGATAAGACTCTGAAGTCAATGAGCCAAGGAGCCCATCTTTATCCAATTTGTTAATCCTTTCTTCTCCAATATGACCAAGCCTAAGATGCCACATATACTTTAAGTTCATCTCATCTCTAGGTCTCTTAGACCCAACGGCACTCACTACTTGCTCAGAAATATTCATAGATACATCCATATGTAAATGATAAAGACTGTCAATCATAAAACCACAATCAATAATTTTATTTCTAAAATAAATTATACAGTAGTCTTTATGAAAATTAAAAACATAACTGTCCTGTGCTTAAAAAGAAACAGAAATCAAATTTCTGCTAGCAGCAGGTACATAATAACAGTCCTTTTAAAACATGTCCTGACGGTAGTCGCAAGGATAGGTGTCAGCAGCCACAGCAGCAACTCTTGCCCCGTTGCCTACCCGTAAGGTCACTTCACCTTCCCTAAGCCCTCTACTTTCTCTTAGACCCTGCATTGAAGTACACAAATGAGAACTAGAACCAGAGTCTATGGCCCAACTGGAAGTAGAGGAAACCGTAAGGTTAGTTTCTATTATGAGCAAGTCTGACATACCTTCCGAAGGTGTGTCCTTCTTCTTATTCTTCAGGCTCTCCAGGTAGACGGGACAGTTCCTTTTCCAATGACCATCAACATTGCTGTGGAAATATTTTCCTTTGTCAGTGGTCTTTATCTTAGGAGCTTCCCTCTTGGGCTTGTTCTCCGTCTTTTGTTTCTTCGCAGGTTTCTTCTTCCAATTAGACTTTCTTTTGGAAGAGGAAGCCCGCTCCACAGCGAGAACCGAGCCCTTCGAACTTTTCAAAGTCCCATCCTTTGTTACCAACATGTTCAATAATTATACGTTGGTGCAGTCAATTTTATTCATATGGTAGTTTACAATAAACTGTCCATATGATATAGGCAGGGATTGCAGGATCAGATCAACTTGCAATTCCTTATCCATTTTTACGCCGAGCTTCTCAAGCTCCTCGAGGTCTTTGATCATTGTCAAACAATGATCATGAACAGATTGCCCTTTCGTTAGCTATTGGACGATTTGGTAACGTGAGGATTTCCTGGTCGAGAACATTACTGAGCTTTTCGAAACTCAAAACTATTTTTAAATTTCTTAGCCAGTCTTTATAATTTGTTTCGGTTAAGGGGTTTGTGTCGAGAATATGATAGAGACGATTGGAAGCAGACATTTGCTTTGCAGAGAGTAAAGATTCAAGTTAGATATTTGTATTTGTTTTGAAAATTTTGTTTTAGGGATTTTAAAAACTTATTTTAGCCTCCCACTATTTTCTCGAGTCTCTTACACTCCTCGGGTGGAGAAACGGAAACCCAACGCGACAAAGATTTCAAGTGGGTACTGCGGTCCCACCAGTTTAACACACCACCTCACCTGACAGTTATTGGCGACACGCAAACCGATGAGTGGACAACTCTTGTCCAATGCTTTCTTAAGCAAATTGCAGCGATCGGTCTCTAAGTCCTGTAGGCCTCACCTGACAGTTATTGGCCTCATTCCTTAGTTAAGTCAGACCCACCGTTCAAACGCGTAAGCAAAGCCGTCATTGGGTCCCTCACCTGACAGTTATTGGGCCCAACCCCATCTTTACTTCGCAGCATCTCATGCTAATAGAGTGGTTGCGCCTTCCCGATGCAACTGACCACTGTATCCAGCCGTACAAATCAACACCAGAAAAAACGCCCGCACTTCTACAACGGCGGAAGACCGCTCGACTTAATATTTGTGAGGAGATTAAAATTTAGGTCTCATATTTTATTTTATTTATTTACATCTAATGCAAATAAAAATAAACCGCGCATAAAAATAATATTACTGGTGATGATCATGGATCTAAAAGAGGATTCGGGCTCGAGCCACTGAGCCGGAATCAGGGTCTTTGGGTCATAAATTACAAGCACATACACGTCATTGGTTTGATCGTCTTCAACTACTTGATCCGATCCGGAGCTTCAACTTGATCCGATCCCTATCAACATCTTGATCCGACCGCCATCAAGTGCTCATCTCGATCTGGTCTTTGCGTGCTTCTCGGCTTGCAACCGATCAACCAATGATGTGCAACCATACAACATACAACCCAATAATAATGATAAAATATAATTAATTATATTTGATAACTTTTATCTCTAATCTATTGTGACACGCAGGTCTCCAAATAAATCGGCTCATGCACGCAGGCACCCAAAAAGCCATCTCTAATACAGAGTCCTTAATTATAAACAAATTTAAAATTACAGGATTCCGCATACACATCATACATCACATGTCGAAAATAAATAGGTCGCTATCCATGATAATCACCGATATGTATCTCATACATCACATACATAAAAATTAATTTTGGGTATTCTAATTAACCGTTTACCAATGATTCGAAAAATAACAATGATCAAATCACTAAAATCAATCAATCTTATTGATTGTTTATTATTTTGATCAAAAATTAATCCGCAAACACTACAACTTGATCTCATCAAGATTTAAATTTGATCACATCAAATTAGCCCTTTTTAATTTTTAAATTGATCTAATCAAAATAAAAATAAAATATAAAAATATAAAAAAATTCCACATCCCGTACGGATTGCTACAGTAGCGTCCGTATGGACGGCTACAGTAGGGTCCGTACGGAAGCTACAGTTTTTTTTTTTTTTTTTGCTTGTAGAAACTGCGGATTAAATTGATTAAAACAATTTACGATTTTTCGAATAAAGTTAAAACGATCTATCGTTCAACCGGCGAAGAACGATTTAAAATACCAAAATCTATAATTTAATCTTGAAAACCATGAGGGTGGCTCTGATACCACTGTTAGAAAATTGCGTACGGTAAAAACAAAACGCAGCGGAACAAAATCAAACAAATTTGATTTTAGAAAACTTTCGAGATCCAATCTCTAAACCACGCAATTAGGATCCCTCATGTTATTCAAGATTAAAACGAGATAGCAAGATCTAATCTTCACCTTTGTGTGGGTTGTTCTTCACCGCAATCCGATGATCGTGGAATTAGGTTCTCTTGAAGCCGCACGCGCGTCCGGCCTCTATAGGTATCCACACGAGGTCGACGATCCAATCGATGTCCTCACCGGGGTGCTAGCTCTCTTGCAAAGAACGTCTTTTTGCTAGAGGAAGAAGAGAGAAATTGAGAGAGATGACGGCTAGGGTTTTCTAAAAACTCCCATATTTATATAGAGGGATATAATCCTCTTTAAATAATATAATAACCATTAAGGATAAGAATAAATCTAGATTTAAATTTATCATTTCCTTAATTGGTTATATCAATCAAATCCTAATTTGATTCGCCTTGAACTTTATCCTAATTTGATCATATCAAATTAATAATGCAACATTTGCACATAAGCCCTCTCATAAATTACTAACTATTAGTAAGTCCTCTTTTATAACATTTACACTTTAATACCACTAATTTGTAATAATTACAAATTAGTCCAATTATCAACATATTGACAATTAAGTCCTCCGGCGATTCAAAAATCGCAATCTAGCTATCCGATCAGTCACAACCTCTTAAGTGTGTGACCCCATAGGTTCTATTCTATCTGGTAGTGAGATATATTCTGATCACTATCAATAATATCACTGAAACTCCTTTCAGTAGGTCGGAACAATTCCAACTCAGCCCAATGAGAATTATCGATCATCCAAATAATTCTCATGAGTCTCACAATCCACCAGTGACGCCTAGCAGCATGTAGTGGCATTCCAGTAGAATGGAATACTGAACCTCTTGGTGCAGTTACCGTGTGATACAGTCCTTCTATCATGAGTCCCGACTAGACGGAGATCATGGAACAACTCGTCAAACCCCATCATCTGTCATATGTCAAATTTATTCGACTCGAGTTTCTAATATCAGAAACCCTTTCCGCTATTTATCCTGCCTTGGCCAAGGTCTTCTAAACTCGGTCTCATAAATCACATAGGACTAACACCCCTATCTACCAAGGGAGATAGATTCCATATAGGTGCACACCCTATTTCTACAACGAACCTACTGCAGCTAACATGCACCGCAAGGACCCGAATGGCTAGGGACCAAGTGTATGTACAGTCAAACTACAGTAACCTCATTGTGAATAGCCGAGGCACCGCAGGTCAAAGGACCAGTCACACTACTGCAACATTGAGTAAGTCACTAACGAGTGAGTAGACATCCAAGTGACTTCTCGCATTGGTCACGCTCGGTACCCTTGTTCTCTAACAACCACCTGCACATTCGCTCCAGTGTCTCCACACTGTTGACTCGAGACTCATCTACCCAAAAGGGAAGCGACCTGTGCACCAATCTCATCGGATCAATCACCGTCCCCGCGATGATCCATCGATCGGGAGCATTTAGGAATTAACCATCAATGACACATGTCTCAAATTCTCAACTCTTGAGAATACATGTCATCATCTTATTAATTCCTTGGACGATTCATGGACACATACACAACATGAATGGAAATAGGAACCCATATTTATTCATAATATTTAAAGTCAAATACAAATTTATGTCATAAAAAGAATACATGTGTCAGCCCGATTGGCTTCTAGGGCATACATCTAACAGATCCGCATAACTCTTTTGTCGAGATTGCGCCGTCGATAAGCGTTCACGTGCCAAGCGGACCTTTTCCTCCGCTTCACGCAACACGTCCGGTCCTAAGACCCTTTTCTCGCCAACTTCGCTCCAATGAATAGGAGAGCGGCATTTTCTTCCATACAAGGCCTCAAAAGGTGCCATTCCGATGCTAGATTGATAGCTATTATTATAAGCGAACTCAGCCATCGGCAAATGTGTAGGCCATGCACCCTTGAAGTCCAACACACGCTCGTAGCATATCCTCCAAAATCTGAATTGTCCTTTCCGATTGACCGTCAGTTTGAGGATGAAATGCTGAACTAAAATCGAGCCGTGTACCCAAAGCTTCTTGCAAGCTTTTCCAAAAGTGCGATGTGAAACGGGGATCTCGATCTGAAACTATCGAGGTCGGGACCCCGTGCAACCGCACAATCTCGTCCAGGTAGACTTGCGCTAACTTGTCTCCCGACCAAGTGGTGTGGATTGGCAAAAAGTGTGCCGACTTTGACAAACGATCCACCACCACCCAAATCGCGTCGTGGCCACCTAACGATCGAGGTAAGCCCACAACAAAGTCCATTGCGACATTCTCCCACTTCCAAACCGGAATGGGCAATCCTTGCAATTTTCCCGCCGGAAAGCGACGCTCGGCTTTCACTTGTTGGCATACTAAGCATCGTGCCACAAAGTGTCCAACATCAAGTTTCATCCCCGGCCACCAATAATGCAATTTGAGGTCCTTATACATTTTGGTGCCGCCCGGATGAATCGCATAGGGAGAAGTGTGAGCTTCTTTCAAGATTTCCCTACGAATGTCCTCAACTTTCGGCACGCATAATCGATTTCGAAATTGAATTGCGCCCATCGAATCTACATGATAATCACCGGCGCGCCCGCTCTCGATAGCACCCCGCACCTTTTGGAGTTCCGGATCACCGGATTGCTTTTCTTTTATTTGCTCCAACAAGGTCGGCCAATCTCGAGATTCATAAGTCTAGCGGGGACGCCTGGGGCCACGATCTCCAAGTCAAATCGGCCCATTTCCTTGATTAACGGCATTTGTCCCGTCATCTCAATTGCGAAGTTCTCCACGGATTTTCTACTGAGCGCATCGGCCACCACATTGGCTCTACCGGGGTGGTACAAGATGGTCAAGTCGTAATCTTTTATCAACTCCAACCACCTCCGCTGCCTCAAGTTCAACTCCTTTTGAGTGAATAAGTACTTTAAACTTTTGTGATCCGTGTAAACCTCACAATGCTCCCCATACAAGTAGTGTCTCCACAACTTGAGTGCGAAAACCACCGCCGCAAGTTCTAAGTCGTGGGTGGGGTAATTCTGCTCATAGCTCTTCAGCTGTCGAGAGGCATATGCTATTACTTGTCCTCTTTGCATAAGCACACACCCAAGACCACGTCGTGACGCATCACTATACACCACAAAACCCTCCCCTGCAATCGGCAAGGCGAGTACCGGAGCCGAAGTCAACCTTTCCTTTAGCTCCTTAAAGCTTTGGTCGCATTCCTCGCTCCAAATATATTTGGCTCCCTTGCGGGTAAGACGCGTTAGTGGACCGGAGATTTTTGAAAATCCCTCCACGAACCGCCGATAATACCCCGCAAGACCCAAAAAGCTTTGTATTTTCGTGACATTAGTCGGGCGAGGCCAATCCTTGACTGCCTCTACTTTCATAGGGTCCACAGATACTCCTCCTGCGGAAATTACGTGACCCAAGAAAGCGACCTCACGGATCCAGAATTCGCACTTTTTCAATTTGGCGAATAACTTGTTCTCTCGAAGAACTTGAAGCACAATCCTTAGGTGCTCTTTATGTTCCTTTTCACTCCGAGAGTAGACAAGAATATCATCTATGAACACAACCACAAATTGATCCAATAGTGGTTTGAACACACGGTTCATTAAGTCCATGAACGCTGCCGGGGCATTAGTAAGCCCAAAAGGCATAACCGTGAATTCATAATGTCCATACCGCGTCCTAAACGCGGTCTTATGCACATCCTCCGGTTTGATCTTCAATTGGTGATAACCGGATTGCAAATCAATCTTTGAGTACACCAGAGACCCTTGCAATTGATCGAACAAGTCATCAATTCGGGGTAACGGGTACTTATTCTTGACGGTCACTTTATTCAACTCGCGGTAATCTACACATAACCGCAGCGAACCGTCCTTTTTCCGCACAAATAGAACAGGGGCTCCCCAAGGTACACTTGGCTTTACGAAACCCTTGTCCATTAAATCTTGCAATTGTGCTTTCAATTCCTTCAGTTCCGCGGGTGCCATCCTGTACGGGGCCTTAGAGATCGGCGCCGTACCCGGGAGCAAATCGATCACAAATTCTATTTCCCGGTCCGGTGGCATTCCGGGCAACTCCATCGGAAATACATCCGGGAACTCTTGGACTATAGGAACGTCCTCAAGTCCCAGCACTTCCTTCCGGTCATCCACTACCGTCGCCAAGTAGGCAATGCATCCTCTAGCAATAAGCTTCCTTGCTTGCGACGTGGACACCATCGACGCAAAGAGCGAACTCTTACACCCACGGTACACAAATTCCTTGTGCCCGGGTTCTCTAAACCTCACTACCCGGCTCTCACAATCAATAGTGGCGTGATACTTCGAGAGCCAATCCATTCCTAGGATCAAATCATATTCATTCATTCGATTTAATACCAGCAAATCAGCTGGCATGATCCAGTTCTCAACCCTCACGGGGCAATCTACACACGCGTGATGTACGCAAAAGGTGTGTTCAGGTACTTGCACCGTTCTTGCGTGCGTGGCATCTATAATTGCTATTCCATGTGCAATAGCAAATGCTCGAGCAATGAATGAATGCGATGCACCGGTATCAAACAAAGCTCTACATCGAATGCCTTTAATTAACACAATACCTGCCACGACGTCCTCCTGGGCAGAAGGCTCCTCCACCTGAGAGGCGAATATCCGCCCACTGGGCGCTGGCCGCTGGCCCTCCACTGGTCTCGGCGGCTGTGCACGGCCTGCCGACATTGCCGCGGGTGGGATGCCCGCAAGCTGCCTCGGTGGCGCAAACGTCGATGCCGACGACGGTGCTCGGCCATCATCCACCGGGCAGTTGTACCGCATATGCCCTTGCTGTCCGCATTTGTAGCACCGACCCTCACGATAGTCACATTGCTGAGGGTGGTGGGGGCCGCTACAAATCGGGCACTGGGTTGCGGGTCGATTCAGTCGGAACCCCCGTGATTGGTTTTGCGACTGCGAGTGCTTCGTGGGCCGTTTAGAGCTAGACTGCCCACCCGAGCCACCCGCCGGTCGCTTCTTCCCCTTTTCTTTTTTTTTTTCTTTCTCCCAAGACTCGCGCTCCTCGCGTGCGCAAGCATTCCCGTGCTCCACCCAAAGAGCACGGTCCAAGACCTCTGCAAAGGTCTTTAGCTTTAGGGCGTGAACCGCCCGAAAGATCTCCGGTCGAAGTCCGCGCACGAAACAATCGACCTTGTCCAATTCTCCGCGGACAACGTGCGGTACGCAATTTATAATGTATGAGAACTCCCTCTCATACTCGCGCACAGTGCGGTTCCCTTGCTTCAACTTCCGGAACCTTTCTTGAAGCTTCCTTTTCTCGCTATCGGGGAAATAGGTGGCGAACACCATACCCCGAAACTCTTCCCATGTCGGTGGCGGAAGGCTAGGGAGTCGATCACGTCGGACTCCCTTCCACCACACCTTCGCCGATCGCTCTAAACAATGAACGGCGAGATGCACTTTGTCCCTCTCCAAGGTATAAAGATCCTCGAAGAGCGTTTCAACAGCATCGATCCATGTCTCTACATCCCACGGATCCACGTTCTCCCCGCTAAAGATCGGCGGGTTGAACTTCTTGAACCTCATGAGAGCCGCAAGTGCGCGCTCTCGCTCCGCATCCTCCATGTCGGAGTCGGGCATAGGGGCACCCGACCCCTCGGCCACAATCGGTGCCGCAGGTGGCACCACGGCCGGTGCCGGTGTCGCCTCCTCGACCGGTGCCGAAGCAGAGGCCGGAGGTACTCCCGACCTTTCCTCCCTAATCGCAACCGCTTGCTGCGCCATCTCATCTCGGAGCTTTTTAATCTGCTCCTCCTGTCGCTGCATGGCTTCGACCTGTCGCCGAACCACGCCCATTAACTCGGTCATCTCATTACGAAGACCCGAGTTCACGCCCTCCCCGAGTTGTTCGGGAGCCGCGCTTGATCCTCCGAGCTCAGCCCTCGCGGGAAGCCGTCCACGTACCATTATCTCCTGAAAACACAACGACTTTGGTCATTTCGTGACATTCAAAGTCATTCGTAAATAACGTTTCACGAAAATAAACGTGAACCCAATCTAGGCGAAAGTCACACAAGGGTCCTTATTCCCCTCACTTGGTTTTCATGTTGTCGGCCGCCAACATGAACACACTTGGTGAAGAATAAGACACACCTCGAATCTACCTCTATTTCCAACTAGAGGCATAAGGACATAACGCAATCTCTTATCTTTCGCCACATCAAAGATCTCGTCACTCACGAGCCTACACTCCTAGGGTCATTTCCATCCTAGGGTTTCTTAGGTCAACCTAGACCGTTTCTACGCTCTGATACCACCTCAGTCTGTCACGCCCCGCCGGCCCTTTAACACCAACTAGGTGGAAAGGATAACCGCACGGGCGCATGCCCCAGACCCGCCGAACGGATAGAGTCCTTTCTACCCGCCCAAGGCGTCACAACACAAGCTTATCCACAATGTTCCAACTAGGAACGGAGTACAAGAGTTGCACAAGGAAAGCATCAACATAAAGAAGTTCTACTTCTATTACATCACATGGCACAATATACATGTCCAAATTTTTCTTTTCCATTCCATACATTATGTTCCAAAACTATGGAATATACAACATTCATACAAGAATGTAAATCCCCTATACTATCATATTCCAAAAATAGGGGTACAACTCTACATACAACCAAAATGGAAGGGCCGCTATCTAAAGAGCCAAACCCTTGCCTCGTTCCGCAGCCTCACTCGCGGAAGGACCTGAAAATTGTGGGGTGAGAACTATAAACATAGTTCCCAGTGGGTAAGGCCACCCAAGAGAGAAGCTCGACCCACCAGGTCCAAAGAAACACCACATGCATAAGTTAGATCACATATAACTATGCAACAATTATTTACATGCTTGTAAATAAACATAAAGGATGCAACCAAATGAAATATAACTTATCATTCTCTCCTAGGTCCATCCTATGTCTCACAACGACTAAGTTCATTTACTTGTCATTTACTTATGGTTTCGGAATCGCCGTCTCACCATAATTATTCCAACATTCGAGGAGTGAACTCGTCACCTCCTAGTTCGAGTAGCGAACTCGTCGCATACTCGGGATAGCAAAATCGTCGCATACCCCGTCTCAACACGGCCACTACATGGCATGGATAGCGAACTCGTCGCATATCCGGGATAGCAACCTCGTCGCACATCCCCTCTCAACACCGCCAACTCAAGGCGAGGTAGCGAAATAGTCGCCTACCCGGGATAGCAAACTCGTCGCACATTCCCGTGTCGGTACGGCCAACTCATGGCATGGTAGCGAAATCGTCGCCTACCCGGGATAGCAAAATCGTCGCACATCCCGTCTCAATACGGCCAACTCATGGCATGGTAGCGAAATCGTCGCCTACCCGGGATAGCAAAATCGTCGCACATCCCGTTGTTCACGTTTTTCTCTTGCCAACCTAAGTCTCATGACCTTAGGTTCAAGTCACTAAGTCTCGCCTATGTTCAATAACACTAGGCTTACTTTCTCATTATCATCCTAGGTTCCATGACTCTAGGTTCCAATCTCATGTCAAACCTATGTTCAATAACACTAGGTTTCAATCCTCATGTCCAACCTATGTTCAATAACACTAGGTTTCAATCTCACATGTCCAACCTATGTTCAATAACACTAGGTTTCAATCTCACATGTCCAACCTATGTTCAATAACACTAGGTTTAACCATACATGCAACCATGCAACAAGTATTAATATTTGAATTATACTTGAAATATACATCATGCAATAGGTTCACATTGTTCAACCTATCATGATTTCTACTTTTGCCAACATGCAAATTCTAGGGTTCACAACACATACCATTTTATCTTTAAATGGATATTTACCCTAGACATGGAAGTGATCTAATCACTTCGGTAAACACAAACCCACCTCAAGAGCTTTCAAATCCTTGTATTCTTCAAGCTCCTAAGTGTCAATGCTTTGAGTTCTTGCTTCAACCCAAGCTTCTACAAGAAAACGGTTCGTTACTCATTACGAACCCTAAATTCAACTCAACATGTGAAATCAAGTGTTCTAACATGATTTCCTATGCCTCAATTGCAATTCCCGAAGGTCCAAATATTTTTAGAACCTCACATTGCAAAAGCCCTCATTCTACCTAGGGTTTGCATGCATGCAAGCCAAACCCTAGATTTCATGGCCAAACACCCACCATTTGTGGTTTAGGTTGCCAAGGGTTCCCAAAAACCTCATTTCAAAGGATTAAATCCAAGGTTTGAACCCAAAACGTGAGGTACTAACCTTAATCACGAAATCC
Organism: Puya raimondii; assembly: GCA_016920855.1. Taxonomy (NCBI): domain Eukaryota; kingdom Viridiplantae; phylum Streptophyta; class Magnoliopsida; order Poales; family Bromeliaceae; genus Puya; species Puya raimondii. The sequence continues at coordinate 208,057,149 of JABWPP010000050.1, read as the reverse complement.
CCAAGCTCCTTCTTGCACCAAGAAGCTTCTTTTCTCCTTTGGAAGCTTTTTCCAAGATCAATCCACCATTTTCTCCAAATTTTGGAGAAATCTCTAGAGAGAGAAAGTGGAGAAGATGAAGAGGAGAAGTGGAGAAGAAGATGACTGAGAAAGGGGGGTGTTCCCTGCCTTTCAAACACCTCCACGAGTGTGAAAAGACCAAAATGCCCCCCCTCCACACTTAACATTCTTGACCAGCCAACTCTGGACACTGTATATCGGTATGTCCATTTGCATACCGGTATACGGGTGCTGGTTCCGGTATACCTCGGAGATTCCGCAGAACCCGAGAGCTGGTTTCACTATTTCAAACATTGCATACCGGTATCCCTCTTCGCATACCGGTATACTCCGGAAAATTCCGCAAACCCGAGAGCTGGGTTTTCGGTTTTAACACAGCATTCCGGTATACCATTTCCCATACCGGTATACCACACCTCCAATTCCGGTATTGGAGTTCACATACCGGAATCCAATGCAGACATTACCAATTCTGCAGTTTTAACTTATCGAAGTCCGTTTTCACGCCTCTTTTGCGCCGAAAACACTTCGCACAAGTCCTAAACTTGGCCGAAGCCTCACATATAGCCTCTCATGCTATTTTTCCACCGGAACTCTACAATTTGCAGAAGTTCGGTACGATGCACTGAAATTCAGTGTACTACACTAAAGAAGATTTCTAGGGGGTTAGAAGTGTCGAACGAACAATATCCAAAATTCACCATAATACATGAGAAAGTGGGTGGAAAATACCTTTGAGCAAACAAACCTTATTCAAAGTCCAAAATAAGGTTAGGGATCTTCAAATCCAACCTAAAGCAACACCCTACACCCATCAATTCCCATCCAAGAGCTTAAAATTGAAAAGCCCCAAACATAAACCCTAGTTTCACAATTCTAGGTTTTCCTCATGGAATATCTACAAAATCCACAACTAGAATCACAAGAGAGCTACTCACCTTCTCAAGAGCTCCAAACTAAGCCCAAAGGAGCTAGGGTTGGAGATTTATCCTCAATCAAGTTCTCTTCTTCTCATCCAAGTTCCCCTCAAGGTCCAAGGTGTAAGCTTCAAGGTGGAAGAGAGGAGAAAAGAGATCAAACCCATGAATTTCATGGTTGGAAGCAAGAAATCTAGAGAGAGAAAGAGGAAGGATCCTACCTCTTTTCTTCTAAGTCCTAGCACAAAAGAGGCTGTGAGGGGGTGAGGGCTACCATATACATAATGTAACAATTGCCCATAAACCCCTCCAACTCCCAAAAATAGCAAACTGCACGAAATTACAGTTTTTGCACTGCATTTCGGTATACGTATAGGTATACCGGAATCAGACCAGAAATTCCGCAAACCCGAGCCTCGACCAAAAGGCCACGAAGCAGTATTCCGGAATGCCCAACATCAGTACCGAAATACTTTAAATCTATTCCGGTACCTCAATATCATACCGGAATACAACATCAAAACCTGCGACTTTCGCAGATTTTGATCTCCGGAGTCCGTTTTCACACTTCCCAAGTCCTGAAAACGCTCCCAAGCTCTCGCATCACGACCAGAGCCTCTAGGCTAGTACAATATACCAATCTGACACTGGAACCTTGCAATTTGCTAAAGTTCAGTGCACTACATGGACACTACTACACTGCACACGAGCTGAAACGACACAGGTCTACGCTGCTGTTCTGCAGGAATCCAAATCCTTCAATGAGAAAGATGGAATTTCGAGGGATTGGAGGGGTTTCCTGTAATTTTCCAAGGCTCATCATGAAGAAGGGAGGGAAAGAGCTTCCACGGGTTGTCCACCCTCTTTTATAAGCATAGGGATAGGGTACAATGAGCCTCAAGAACAAAATGCTGCTAACCAGTACCAAGCTGAAAATCCAACATTCGGGCGCCTAGAACCCAAGAAGTGGGCGCCCAGATCTTCCAGCCTGCACTCGACCAGCACTTCGAAAAATTCGCCCAGCGGTCTGGTGTGCCCTAACGTGGTCCGGCGGAACTCACCAACCACCACACACGTGTCAACACGTTCGATACTCACGAGGTGAACTTTCGGACTCACTTTTCGGGCGCCCTAAAACTGGATCCGAAATGACTCAGTAACAGCACTAAGATTCGGGGGCCCTAAACCCAACTTTCGGGCGCCCTAAACTGCTAAACGTCCAAAACTTCAGTTTTGATTTATTTCGGTGCTCCGAGTCCGTTTTCGCGTCTATTTTGCGCCAAAACGACTCCGACTCGTCCCGACACTCTCCAGAAGTGTTGAACAGTCTAGGATACTGCAGTCATTTCGTCAGTTAGGCCCTAGGGGTACTGCAATATATGTATGTTTTGTATTTAGAAAGTATACTAGCAAATAAGGAAAAAAAAAGAATTTACGGGTAACCCGCATGCCCACCCGCCCGCCCGCGGGCCGGTATGGGTATAGATGCTGGCTACCCAAAAAATTGCGGATAAATTTTACCCATGCCCAAGTAACCCGCGGGTACTATGACCCGCCCGCGAGTTACTCAACCCGCCCGTTTGCTAGGTCTACGTGTGGGGCTTACAAGGAAGAGGGAGAGGGCCCTCCCTCATATAAAAGTGCCCCCCCACAAAATTACCAAATTATCCTTCAAAAATTGTATTTCACAGAATTGTGTACCGATACACGGGCATTTATTTTCGGTACCCAATTTTCTGTTCCTCAGAATCCGAACGTTGGATTCTCATATTATCTATTGCGTCCTGGTACCCAAATTCTAGTACCGGTACGCAGTACAAAATCTGTAGCTTTTACAGATTTGACCTTTCGGAGTCCGTTTCGCGTCCGGTTTGTGCCGAAAACATTCAAATATCCAAACCTCGACGAAAATATTCAAATAACCTTTTTGGCTACTTTCCACTAGAACTCCACAATTTGTAGAAATTCGGTGTACTACATTCCTCCCTCCTTAAAAAGAGTTTTGTCCGCGAAACTAAGATCACACCTCAATTTAACTTGTCAAATTGACGAGGGTCTTATAACGAAGAGCATGCGTCCGATAATGAACATCCTTGCGGAATGCGGATACATAAAACACATTATGAACTCCCGCAAGTCTTGGTGGCAGAGCAAGTTAATACGCAATGACCCTATGCACTCCAACACCTCTCACGGTCCGACATATTGGGAACTTAACTCGCCCCATACCTTAATCCACTTCACCCTCTATTGGGCAGCACTTTCGAGGGATTACGGTCATCTACTGCATAGTTTCCTACTCAGTCGATGGTCGCCCGCATAACTTTCTTTATCGGGACCGTGCCGTCAATATCCGCCATTAATAGACGACAAACTTTATTAATCCACTGGATACTACTTTCCTTCGAGGTCAGGACTGCCCTTCATTCTCGTGGTGTAGATCAGATACGAATGAACCAACTAGTCGAATGATCCACCACCACTCAAATTGCATCCGGGTAGACTTCCTCTATTCACACAAGGGTCCATAGGGTGTCACTCTATTACCCTATCCCAACACTTCCCATCGTTGGCGTATTCCGCCAACGACCTAAGTTGGCGATATCCATCCCCTTTCACATAGCAGGCCTAGTATCTTGGCCAATCGAGAGTCTGTGTCATCACATGCGACTCTCCTTCATATTTACCTTTCTATTATGGAACTCACCTCGATCCGATCACCGGCATTGCTTAAAAGCAATATCATTGGTGCATCACCTTATCATGAGTGGTCCGACTATGCATGGACTTTAGCTCTAGAGCGAGATAGCACATTTCAGCACATCCTCAAGGTCCTGCTCACTTGGAAGCATAGTCCTCAAACCCCATGTGGCTTCTACTGTACCAACGTCTCATAAAGTGTGTGTCACTTTACATTCATCTGCCACGGGTCAACATCACGTCGCCCTCACGACGAGTCCACACGAACACTCCATTCGTGAACCAATTTCATCTCATCGATAACGCCAAGCGTGGTGGTTGGTGACTACACCAATTTGGCAAACGGTATGACCGAGCACTTGCTCCTTGGTCACTGCCCTCAACTTCCTAAATACAAACAATACTCTTACCATAAGAGTCTTCGACTAAAATGCTTACTTCGATTCATCATGGTTGGTCCATAGACCAACCATCCCACGTAGGCCTACCACCTAAAAATTCGTCTCATCATCGTGCGATGTCTATCGTTCGCAAGCTTAGACCCAATCATCGATTGGCAGAGTCCTCACTCGGGAATTCACACAATACTCCAACCAGGAGAATCCAAGACCCCAAACCACTACAAGTCCTATGGTTGGGTCGCATTCACACCCTCGGTGTACTATCAATATACGGTCTCTATCGAGCAGCACATATCTCTATCGGTTCCTAAGCACCTAGTGTGAGCCGCACGCCCCTCGAGCGGTTCATGGCCACCTTTACACCTAGCAAAGCTCAAGTGCCACTGCCAACAAACTCTCTCGGCTGCACAACACACGCACTCCACGAATACCTATACTTAAGCGTTCTACATTTCTATACTTTTTTGTGCTAACCACAAGCACTAAACAATCTTGCTTACTCTCACCTATTACACAAATACAATTTCCCCACCTCGAGTTGAGGTACTACAAGAGCCACTTGCCTGAGCTTGGCGACGGTCTTACTAATTTCGCAACAGTGAGTCCACTTTTACCATCGATCCGCCGGAACGACGTACGAAACTCATGGGCTTCTAGCATGTCCTCAAGTGTCATGACTCGGCTCTTGGCTACTCACATTGCCTCTACTTCGAGAGTCTGTCCACTCAGTAACATCACCATCTCAAGCCCTAAAATAGCACAACACTAGCATTTCGCTGATACCATCTAATTCCCTACCTACTCCAGCAAGCGATACACTTCCATGATACGAGCATACCAGGTATCTATACCTACCCTTATCTTTGGGCCTGAATAGCAGCAAATGACCACATGATAAATGCATGTAATGCTCTAGGGTCAAATCATGCTCTACATATGATTCCAACAATTAAATCATACATGTTGGGACATCGTCGGTAGAAGTAGGCTCCTCCACCTAGGCCGCGTACCTATGGCCACTTGGCGTCCGTTGCAAACCCTCAGGTTGCCTTGGCAGTAGTGCGCACTCCCCAGAACTTGCCGTAGGTAGCCTACCCACGAGCAGCCCTGGAGAGGAGAACGCCGTTGTGGCCGGTGGGGCTCGACTATAACCTAAGGGAGAGTCATATTTCATGTGACCCGGCTATCCACATCGAATGCATTTTCCTTAACACTGCACACAGCCTCGTTCCCAATGCAGACCACCGCAAATAACGTATGCTGACGAGGACTAGGTGGCGGATGACTTTGAGGCTTGAGATTGCGGTTGCGGATACTTCGGGTGTCGCTTGGGACTTGACTGATCACCCGAACCGCCTGATGGTCACTTTTCTCTCTTCATCACCATAAGCCTCGCACTCCTCCCACGCGATGTTTGTGCCTTGTTCCACCCACAAAGCTCGATCCAACACCTCAGCGAAGATTTGTAATTTGAAAGGATGCACAACCTTGAAAATTTCCGGCCGAACTCCCCGCTCAAAACATCGGTCTTGTCCTTATCATTCCGAACCACATACGGAATGCAATTGACAATGTGAGAGAATTCCCTCTCGTACTCTCTCACCGAGCGACTTTCTTGTCTCAGTTTCCGAAATCTTTCTTGGAGCTTTTTCTTCTCGCTATCGGGGAAATAGGCGGAAAACACCAATCCCCGAAATTCTTTGTAGTACATCGAATTTTCAATATAAAAGCAAGTGTAGATAAAAACAGTGTGGGATACTATTTTTATTGGACTTAGAGCAGTAAAAGATAATTTAGAAATAAATTGCTATGGGATTGGAATGAAAATTGGAGCTTTGAAATTTTTATAAGGAACAGGACTTACATTTCTGCTAAAAAATTTATTAGTGAAGAAAAATTATGAAAATTTGAAAATTTATTGGCATTATTTTTCTAAGGCCAGATTTAAGGTTTCATGTCATTTGGATACTCTAGCAGCGAAAATGGAGCCTAACAGCAATCTGTTAAAGATTTTAGTCGGTAGAATTTTCGGTGACCAAAAATGATCCAAAACTGAAAAGTTAAGATAAACCACTACTGGTTACCTTTGACTGAGTTTGATTGTCAAATTTGAGCATAAACCGACAATAAGAAGGGCTCCAATTAGCCATATCAAATCAAAATTTCACTAATGTCATAATACTTCAGGTTAGCGGGCTTTTTGGCATTTTGTCACAAGTTAGTGAAATTCCACCAAGGCTCAGGAGGTCTCTTGAAGCTCCCTCCCCTTCAGCCAGCACGCCTAGAGAGAGAGAGAAAGGAAAAAGAAAGAGAAGAAGAAGAAGAAGAAGAAGAAAAGGAATGGGTTTTGGTGTCGTTTGACGAGCCGATTGAAACGCCGCGCGCGCAATATTTAGCATTTCGACACTCGGTTGGTATTATAATATTATTATTTTTTCATTTCAATTATTTTGATGGATTCTTGATAGCATAATGTAGAGAAAGAGATTTTGATGAATTTTTGCAGAAATTGGGATTTTTAAACTAATTTCTATGCAGTTTAGGAGCCGAAATCGCGCGATTTTTAATGAGAGATTTCTCCGACCATCTTGGAGTGTGGTGGCTGCCACATGACCAGGGAGGGCAGCAAAGAGCAACTTGACATTCCAACGATCATTTCTATCCTTGATTTCGCATCCGTGGTGGGTTCCGTGTCGCTGAAAATGGCAAACTTCCTTCTACGTCTATTTTACATATATATGCACACGTATATATTGTGTATGTGTGCAAGTTGCATATTTTGATGTTGTGATGGCAATAAAGGTAAGTGAAATGTGAAAATGAGTTGTTGCATGTGAACACTAATAGATATTAGATTAATTGGGCAATAGGTCATGTATATCTAGGGTGCATATGCAGGTGTATATATGGGGTTAGATGTTGGTGGAGAATAGTGCTAGTTTGGAATTGAATAGGGAAAATGGATTATTTGATGTATGCATGTGAATATTTATTTTTGTCTAATTATATGATTAATAAGTTGCATAGTCTTAGCATATTAATTATCAATCAGTGTAATATTTTGCATACAATAAAGTAGGCCGGGAGGGGCTATTGGATATCATATGTATATTTAGTGAGCTATCTAAAGTTCATGTGCATCATACACACTCTAGTTCATAAGATAGAGTTGGATACTAATAGAAGAATGGAAATTATGACAATTGCATATGAGACTGAAGTTATGATAATTACATTAGCAATGGAACGCATTATCTTAGCATGGTGTCATTCTGCTATCGCTTCATATTATATAGATTAGATTAGGCCGAGAGGGATCGTTGGATTGTGTATGAATAAATAGTGAGTTACATATTGAGTATTTACCTTGTACATGCTATGGTATATGTGATAGATACTGTGGGTAGCGCGGTGGTAATGGATATATTTTTGATATTGAGAGATATGTGATTGTTCTACTATGATATATAAATTAGTTGACACTCTTTGATTGCGCCGAGGGCACCAGTTGGTTACTTGTGATCTTTTTTATCATTGTATAGACCATAGCCTGCAAAGCCACATTGAGCATGACAGAGTTACGCGCTATGATACTCGTTAGGGGTCGCTCCCCTTCGAGTGCCGCTCCGGATGCTGGCCAGCCATAGTAAAGATATTTACCCGTGGGATGACGACCCACCTGCGGAAGTGGTGATCGGGCTGGGGGTAGAGCCTACGTGTTGGCGGGCGCACCTGCGGGAGTGCAGTTCGGGCACTAGGCAGGCGCAGGCTTGACCAGACCTATGAGTTGGTCGTTGCGATTGGGTACTATTTGCTGTATTTATTTATTAATATCAGCATTGATGCATATTCTTGTCAGTTTGTCTTCTGTTCCTTAAATATGTAACCTACGAGTTGGTATGTTTCTGATTGAGTCATAGGGTGTTGATTGGATTGAATGTGTATGAGTGGGCCTTACATTGAGTATTAGCACCCTAGTTGATACATCTCATGGTTATTTACTTTGTATGGTATACCGTTTCTATTTATCAATATTAGAGTTGATGTATATATCAGACAGCTTCATTATCGCATATTCTATGTATAGAGATATTGATAGACTGTATATTTGTATAGAAGCATGATATATAGTACACATGTATAGAGGCATGATAGTTAGTAAAAGTATATTTATCCTTATCATACTCTGTAACTCATTATTTGATCGTATACTATACTACTTTTTCCTATTATTGTCTCTAGTAGACCTAGTGGAAAGGCCGTGGTTATCGTCGACCGTACCCACTGGGAACTATTATTTAGTAGTTCTCACGCCCTCTTGTTGTATACTTTTCAGATTTAGCTACACCGACGGATCATCGAGATAAGGGAATCACACCATAGATAGCATCTCCAACCCGTGTATATAGAGGACCACTAGCTAGTTGGTTTTGAGATTGTATAATATAAATCAGAACTAGCAGGGCCAGGGTCTTTACTTATATATTTTTATTTTGAAATGTATAGTTGCATGTTTGTTTGGATAGTGGTGGTTGTTTAGTCTAGTTTTACATATATCGCTCTGATGCTTTGTGTTTAGTTGTGGACTCTAGAATTGTTAATGTTGATACTTTGATTCCTTTGTTACTGCTTCTGTCTCGTTGGTCGCTTCGTGCGGACAGAAAAAATTCTGTCCATTCGGCGGGTCTGTTGACGTCCCTGTGGGCTTCTGCTATGAAACCGGGGCATGACAGATTAAGGTGATATCAGAGCATTCGGGAGTTGTTTAGGTTATGGACCTAAGAAACCCTAGGAATGGTAAAGGCCTTAAGGATTTATGCCTGTGAGAGAACGATGACTTATAAATCGTGGCGAAAGTGTTATAAATTGGGTCGAGTTTGTTGAGTTATGGCTCCAATAGTATCTTGGAAGCTGATTAAAGGTGTTGCTACTTCTCTTCTTCTAACGGTCACGTTGGGTGCACACAACGTGATGTCAAAGGTTGAGAAGAAGTGCACGCTAATAACTTTCACCTAATTGGGTCGGAATCACATGTATTATATCCAACTTCGCTCAAATAGTTTATTTAGGCACCTGCGCGTGGTTTTCCATGTTAGTCTTGTCGAGCTATCTTGTGGGACATGTGTCTAAGGAGGACTGGATAACCTCCAAATTCTACGGCTTGACCTCGTCATGGATGCGGAGTTCTTTCTGAGTACTAAATGAAGGGTATGCAGGAGTAGGCGAGGGTCCTGAATTGGTGTCAAGATTAGTAATGCGCGGAGTTATGATAACTCCTAAGTAGATGTTGATGCTTTAGCCTTGGCATAGTTGGGTGATGGATGCGAAAACACCACCCATAAGTCAACTGCATAAATGGAGACCAGACTATAGTTGGCCGATGTGATTCATGGTAGTTGAGATATACTGGTTAGAAGTGAAGCCGAGTTGACAAGGCTTCTTCCACATAATTGTTCCCTCTACCTAGCTGACTAAAGAGGAGGCTATGTGGCTTATAGTAACAAGCTGGTTTGGGTTAGTGATTAGAGTATGAAGTATTTACATGCTAGCTTGATTCTATCGTTGAATATTTCTAGAACGGAAGATTGTAAAATTTGGTGGATTGAATGCATTACTTGATCAATTTTTGTGATGCCAAGAAACTGTTGGAGGATAAGCATGATTAAGGGTATGTAATTGAAAGATGTATTTAATAAGAATTTATCGAACATTTTCATCATGTCTATGTATGATAAATTTGGCAGTTGATATGAAGGTATGCACAATATGTGAGAATGATTAAAATATGATCATGATAGGCCAGTTGAGGAACAATTAAATTTTTTTAAGGTATATCGTAGATATGTGGTGACATAAACGGTAGCAGAAAATACTGAACTTTGCCTAAAGTGGATGAAACATCAATGAAACTAGTACAAACGCTATTTGGATATATTTGTATAATTAAAGAATAGGCTGAGGACAAATTTGAGTGAAAATAGTTCAAGGGCTTAGGTGCAATTATAACAGCCTATGTTGACCATAAATATGATCTTGAAGAATGTTAATAAGAGTCATAGGGATTACTGTTACAGACGCATAGCATAATTAGATGTGGCATTATGTATAAGTTGGCTCACGAGGTGTCATGTGAGCACAATGGTAAAGAAAGGATCACCATTTTCCGTGAGCCAGGATGGTGGAGTTTGTCTATGGTGGTTGTGAGGACCCCTCCATGTGATATTGATTCCAACATCGTGTGCTTAGTGATTCAGTAGCATAAATTATGGGATGCAACTGCTGTGATAATGAAAGAATATAAGGAGATATGCGGCACGAGGCTATTCTTTAATTTTATAGTTTCTTAAAATCCTTAGAGTCGAATCGTGAATTGTCGTAGATTTTAATCCTATGGATATCATAATAGTTAAGCCTACATCGAAGTGACCGTGGCTCGGAATGTTGAAGCACTTTGAGGTGGCAGATTGTTCCAAGGCATGGTTACGTCATGATAGTGACTACAAGATGATTCATTTGATGCGTAGTATACTCAAGGATGAAATGTACTTCACAGGGTAAAAATTGAGTGGCCAATCAAAGAGGGTTCGTTGACAGTTGCACTTGAGCATTGGCTGAGTGTGAAGGTGGCCAAGGACCGCTCGAGAGCTAGAGACTCTTTCTTGGTGTTAGGAGGCCAATGGAAGTTCGGTTGCTCGTTGGAGCAAAACCGCAAAGTAAATGAATTTGTTTTAGATATCAGTTGAGCCGAACTATAATGATTACCTTATTTGGGAGGCGAGCTTTTTGACCGGACAGTTTGTGACGGGAGCGCATGGGTCTAATGGAGATAGTTATCAGGCCTCGAAAAGGACGATCCATGCCCGGACTGCATAGTAACTGTAGAGCTTAGAGGGCCCTTAGGGGGACAGGTGCAGCTAGCTCAGTGTGGTAACGACATAGGATCAAAAGGTCAAGGCTTGGCTGAAATAGTTTGATCAGGTTAGTAGGTTGTGACGCCCCAACTTCCCAGGGGGTCACCCATCCTAGGACTACTCCCGTCCTAGCACGCTTAACTCTCTCAACCTCTTCGGCCTAGCCACCGCCGAAAATGCTTAAGCCGGGTTGAGAGTTTAGCCCTATTATATCTCATATATAGGACTAATCTGGGGTCTCACATAGGTAGAGCTATGAACTGAAGGTGTGGAAAGGCCATATGCGAAATTTGATGTTACTAGTCGACCAAGGATCTTGTTTGGTGAGAAACAAGATTATCGAAATGTGCAAAGTGACCGATTGTAGATTTTTGAGCATTGGCGTTTTAATTACTTGTTAACGTCTGAGAACAAAAGTTCGAGGTAAGAATTTCGTCCTGTGATGATTGAATTTGTGCTTGAGACAAATATTGTGGCATCTTGAATAGAGCTTAAGGTAACAAGTAAGGATAAATCATTATTGAGAAGGCTACTTTCCATTATATGGAATACATGATGAATTGGCAATGTACTCAAGCAGCAAATATAGCTAATATCGTACACAAATATTGAGACTAGTGGCCATAAAGGAAAAAAGCTTATCTAGATGTTTTAGTGATTATTAGTGTTACCGGAGTGTACGCTGGGTGTTACCACGGAGTCAGAGTGAGATTTATAGGAGTGGTGTCTGCACTTATTTGTCATAGGAATGACATAATATTACTCATGGTATTTAATATGGATAGAGTATATTCCCCCACAAGAAGCTAGTTGAGCTAGTTGAAGCCATTAGAACGACCACATGTAGCGGGAAGCCACGTGAGAGTTGGAGGTTAAACTACAAGAGTAATGTAAATGCTTGAGGACATGTTGTAAAAGTGCGACCTCATTATGGCAATGGAGGATATAGAAATTTGTAGTGATAAATTTTCGGGGTGCAAAAGATCTGCAAGAAGACTCATGTTGTGCGTTGTAAACTCTTGAATGCACCAAGCTATTGGATAAGTAATTTGGACCAATATTAAAGTTTCTATGACCGTATGATTACAAAGAAGTTTTCCATTTTTTAGATGAATCGATGTGAAGAATGAATTTAAGTTTCGCGGACGAAACTTTTTTTAAGGGGGGTGGAATATAGTACATTGAATTTTTAATATAAAAGCAAGTGTATATAAATATAATGTGGGATACTATTTTTATTGGACTTAGAGTAGTAAAAGATAATTTAGAAATGATTTACTATGGGATTGGAATGAAAATCGGAGCTTTGGAATTTTTATAAGGAACATGGCTTACATTTCAGCTAAAAAATTTACAGTGAATAAAAATTATGAAAATGTGAGAATTTGTTGATATTATTTTTTTGAGGCCGGATTTAAAGTTTCATGTTATTTGGATACTCGAGTAGCGAAAACGGAGCCTAACAGCAATCTATTAAAGATTTTAGTCGGCAGAGTTTTCAGTGACAAAAAATGATCCAAAACTGAAAAGTTGAGATAAACTACTACTGATTACCTTTTATTGAGTTTGATGGTCAAATTTGAGCATAAACCGACAGTCAGAAGGGCTCCAATTAGTCGTATCAGATCAAAATTGGACTAATGTCATAATACTTGAGGTTAGCGGGCTTTTTGGCATTTTTGTCACAAGTTAATTGTCACGCCCCGGATTACTCGTTCCCCGGGCTCGCCAACAGATCCGCCGTATACATAGACATTTCTATGTATACGAAGCGATAGCTAACCTGTAAACAAACATACAAGCAACTATAAGAGATATAGAGCTGAAGTAAAACATACTAATAACAGAAGTCACATGTATATATAGGATCTAAAATACAACAGTCCCTCCAGAACCAAAATAGGAACAAATTCACAGTATATGTACATGGCTCAACTCAAAAAAATAAACTATCTCCAGTAGGGTCCTCCTCTAGGAACAACAGGGACAGGTAGGGATCTAGCTCGCGACTCTCTTACCTCGATCCGCAGAAACAGGCGCAGCAGCCGCAACAGAAGAAGGCTCTGCAAGAAAAAGTGGCAACAATGGGTGTGAGAACTACTATCAAAAGAAGTAGTCCTCAGTGGGTACCACTACCGACCTCAACGGTCCACCCACTAAGTCTACGAGACCATCAGTATAGCTGGTAGGTAAAGAACAATAAAATAAGCTGGAATAACTTTACAGCTGCAATGCCACTACCCTACCACTATCCCAGTCAAAATCTCAAGTAAGCATCACCAAAGTGAAAAGTCACCCCTGACCCAATCTAACGGAACAGCCCAAACAGGCTCGTCCAGCCAACTGCCTAGCCACACCGCACACTACCAAAAAGGGTAGCCGGTCTAAATACCAGATCCAACTAATCTGTAGCGACAGCAACGCAAAAGAGGCCTCACCCCGGAGCGGCACTCGGGGGAGCTACCCAACCGAGTTAGTACGCGTATCTCTGTCGAGCACAAACAGGCTCCGGCAGGCTATAATCAAATGGAAAGGGGTCAAAATGGGTCGAAGACTCCAAGCTCACGTGCCCTCAGCACAAACAGAAGCTAAAACAAGAGTCTGGGTCCACCGTCAACCCCGACGGCACCCGGTAATACAGAACAGCCTAACCCTGCTGTAAATACAAGCTTGGCATCCCAGCACGAGCGTAAACTCGTCCTACAACAAACTAAGTATCCACCTCGCACTAACAGCGGTGATACAAGTACAGAAACGGCTCCTAGAGCTAAATCTAATAATAGTTCGAAAAGTGACGGTTGTAGTTTCGCGAGTTTTCTCCTAAGTCAATTCCCAGTTCAGCATGTAAAGTCATATCTATAAATTATCAATTTATACTCCAAATTCAGATTTCATAATAATACATGCAAATTCATGAATTCGAGCTACTAACATGATTTAACAGATAATAAAACAGCATGCTGCACTCTCTACAACTTAGGAGGAAATCTGACAATTTCGGTACATTAACCCACCTCAAAAGCTATCCAACAACGGCTAGGAGTCGAGTGGAAGGCCTCCAAACAACACCGGCTGAAATCGAGCTCAAATCTGCAACCTCGAGATTCGGACCCACTTGCTCAAGTTCTGGGCGCCCAGAACATCAGCCCAGAACTGCAGCCTGGCAGCATGACCAACGTGGATTCAACATGCGATAAAATCTAAATCCTAAGTCCGAATGCAGTGAAATTTGGCTCAACTCACCAGTAGGGGCTCAAGAACACACCCTCCAAATTTCAGCCAATCCAGAGTTCGACTCGATGTCCAAAAGGTCCCCACACAGATTCGGATTCACTACTGGACCCTCCTGCATGCACATGGATCCAGAAGTTCCAGCAACTAAGCAAAATCACATTAAGCAAGAATTCTGAAATTCCAACGAATCTAGCCCATGGAAAAGGGTTACCAACCTCCCAAATACAGTGATGGAACAAACCAAAACCTCTCCAAGGATCCTCACAAAGATCTGGATTCAAAAATCAAGAAATTCCATCAATGACCCAAAAATTCAGCACTTAAGCTAATTACTCAAAATCTGAGCTAGCACTCACCTTTGAATCCTCAATTCAGGTGGGAAGAACCTCCAAACCAGCAAGGAAAGTGGAAGGACCAATCTTCACTTTGAAATTCCAGCTCCCAAAGGATTTGGATCCATAAGATCAAAGGAAAACCCAAGTTTCAGCTCAAGAACACAAGGGGTCCAGTAAAACATCAACTGTAGCTTACATACCTGTCCAAATTACGATTTGAAGGATTCCACGTCTTCCGCTACGAGTCCTCTATCCAACAAACCAAGTTTCGTTGGATTTGGACACTCCCACACTGCACACGAGCAAGAACACCACCGGTCGATGCTGTAGTTTCAGCAGGAAACCAAGGTCTTCAATGGAGAAAGGTGGAATTTGGGAGGAATTGGAGGGCTTCCTTGCAAAATCCTGGGTTCACCATGAAGAGGGGAGAAAAAGCCTCAGGGGAGGTCGTCCACATCTTATATAGACAAGGGGTGAGGGTAAAATGGACCTCAAGAACAACAAGCTGCTAACCTGTTTCTCAGCAGGTTAACACACTTTCGGGCGCCCGGAACTCAAGAAGTGGGCGCCCGGTTCTTCTACCTGCACAAGTCCAGAACTTCAGACTCTCCGCCCGCGGTCCGGTGCGCCCTAACCTGGTCCGGCGGAGTTCACCAACCAATCAACACGTGTCAAGCGGATCGATACTCACGAGGTAGGATTTCCGGATCAACTTTCCGGGCGCCCGATACTGGATCCGAAATGACTTAGCAGTTTTCAAAAAACGAGCACTCAACATCTGGGCGCCCAAAACATAGCTTCCGGGCGCCCTAAAGTCCATACACCCAAAACTTCAGTTTTGGCTTACTTCGGTGCTCCGAGTTCGTTTTCGCGTCTATTTGATGCCGAAACGACTCCGACTTGTCTCGACCTTCTCCAGAAGCGTCGAACAGTCTAGGATGCTGCAGTCATTCCGTCAGTTAGGCCCCAGGGGTACTACATCCTTCCCCCCTACGGAAAGTTTCGTCCTCGAAACTTAAACTCATACCTCAAGAAGGCAGCTCGAAAAGGTAGGGTTAGGATTCCCGCATCACCGCCTCCGGCTCCCAAGTCGCCTCACGCTCAAGTAATGGCGCCTGCTGAGTGATCATCATACTAAGGCACTGCACTGATCTCCTGCTCAACGCATCTGCCACTACATTCGCCTTGTCGGGGTGATACTGGATGGTAATATCATAATCCTTCAACAATTCCAACCACCGGCATTGCCTCAGGTTCAATTCCTTCTGAGTGAACAGATACTTGAGGCTTTTATGATCCGTGAAAATCTCACTGTCATGCCCCGGGTTACCTCTTCCCAGGCGCATGACCAGATCCGCCGCATACACAGTATCTCTACCATGTATACGAAGCGAAACAACAACCACAATAATCACACAGAGCTAAAGGTATCAACAGAGCTGCTATATAAATATATCAAAAGATCACTGTACATACATCATCCATAACTCTCATAAATAACTCACATATACAACACTGATGTCTCAGTCATACTGTATGTACAGACTCAACCATCTAACCAAAAATGGGTATACCTCTAGCCAAGTATCCGGGGAATAGCTCTACCCGACGGTCTCCTTTCCGCGCTCAGTATGCACAACTGGGGAAGAAGACTCTGCAAAAAGATGTCACCAATGGGTGTGAGAACTACTATCAATCAAGTAGTCCTCAGTGGGTACCGCCACCAGCCTCAGCGGTCTGCCCACTAAGTCCTCAATCTCAAGAGATATGTATAGAGCAATAAAAGAGTAGGAGATATACTACCACTACTATGCACAAAGCTCAACTGTCAGTATAAATACCAATAAACTGAAAATATACCAAATGAGGACTATCATACACAATACAATACCTGCGAACCAGCTAGTACAGGAACCCCATCTGTACCTAGCTCTCGCCATACAATACCTCTCAATACGATACCTGCGGCCTGATCACGCTCAACACAATAGGGAGCTGCTCAACACAATAGGGAGCCCAACTAGGACAGGAACACCATCTGTCACTAGTTCCTCGTACAATCCCTCTGTACGGAATAAGCCAACTCTAGAGTGGTACTCGTGGGAGCGACCCAACCGAGCAAAGTACAACCATAGTATACGCCAAGCACCCGCAGGTATATGATCGACACGACTGGGTCAACAAAGGATCAAGTGCCCTCGGCACCTCAAAGAATAGTCAACAAGTAAGACCCAATCCACTGTGCCCTTGGCACCACAAAGGATAATCAACAAGTGTGACCCAATCAATGCTCTCACAAAGAATCACGTGCCCTTGGCACAATCAATGCTCCAGTGCTCACAATCAATCTCAACTCTATCACACAAGGAGGAGGTACAATAACATAGCACGAGCCACAACATGATCACCTACACTACAAGTACAACAACTGGTACGAGGAATCAACAGAATAGGTGTAGGTCCAATCATGCAACAAGGATACAAAGAAATGCATGCTCACATATATATCATTAGCACATCTAAGATCATAACATGCCCATGCGGTCTATAGATCAGTCTCAATCTAACATGGCATTTCTAACATAATCTTAGCATGGCATACTATCATAATCCCAATATCATAATCCAATATCCACATATCATAATCCAATCATCATATCATGCTAACATAATCCAAACAACATCATATCATATCATATTATGCTAACATGAGATAAAACACGTAGGAGGAAGTCCACTGAATCTGGCAAACATCAACCCACCTCACAAGCTAATCCAACCACGGTGGGGAAAGAACAGTATCCTCAGATCCAACCCTCCAGATAACGCATTCCGGCAGCACCCCGATCTGTCAAAACCTCCAAGGAACTGCTAACTCCAGCAGAATAACAGCTCGGCACCAGATCAGATCAGCAGAGTAGAGGAGAGCAAGCAGGGTTACAAACTAATGCCAACACATGGCCCTAAACCCCACTTTCTCTCTCTAGAAACAGGGATCTCGAAGTGGAAATGTGCCAAAGTGATCAGGGACTCGCCTATTTATAGGCTCCCAAAATCCCACTTTCGGGCGCCCACTTCACAACTTCCGGGCGTCCGGAAATGCTACTGTCCAGGTGTCGTCGTGTGCTCAAGCGGTCGGTCGGCGGTCAGCAGGCGGTGGGGCGGCGTGTCTCCGGCGATCGACACGTGTCCTACGTCGCGACACGTGGCCCTCCACGTCATAGCCAAAACCGGATCCTCAATCCGGGCGTCCAGATCCTGCGTCCAGATCCAATGCTCGTCAGCCACAACCGGATCGTCCACAAAGTCCGCTGGGTCCGGAACATTCGGGCGTCCACAACCTCACTTCCGGGCGCCCGAATCCCGCCAAGTCCAGAAACCCTAAATCATAAAATTTTCCGAGTACTACATTCTCCCCTCCTTAAAATAGTTTCGTCCTCGAAACTAAAGCACTCACCTCAAGATATAAACAGGTGGGGATAAGATCTCTGCATAATAGTCTCCAACTCCCACGTCGCCTCTCTATCATCATGAAAATCCCACTGTACCTTAACATAAGGTATGACTCGATTACGCAATTCCCTCGTCTCACGAGCAAGAATTCGTATCGGTCGCTCCTCGTACTGCAAATCCTCGGTAAGCTCCAGTGGGGAAAAGTCTATCACATGGGAAGGATCATGCATGTATCTCCTCAGAACAGATACATGGAAGACGTCGTGCACTCCTGCTAGTCGAGGCGGAAGGGCTAACCGATAAGCCACGGGTCCTACTCTCTCCAAGATCTCAAAAGGACCAATAAATCGCGGAATAAGCTTTCCGCGAATCCCAAATCTCCGTATGCCCTTCGATGGTGAGACCTTTAAGAAAACATGATCACCAACATGAAACTCTAGATCTCGCCTCCGAGTATCAGAATAACTCTTCTGCCTTCTCTGAGCCGTCTCGATATGCCGTCGTATCAACTTAACCTTCTCCTCGGCTTCAAGTAAAAGGTCTGGACCCAACGTTTTCCTTTCACCAACGTCATCCCAATATAGAGGTGATCGACATTTGCGTCCATACAATGCTTCAAACGGAGCCATCTTAATGCTCGCTTGATAGCTATTGTTGTACGCAAACTCTACCAATCTCAGATGTCGATCCCAACCTCCACCAAAATCCAAGACACAAGCTCTCAACATATCCTCGAGTGTCTGTATAGTGCGCTCGGACTGACCATCAGTCTGGGGATGAAACGCAGTGCTAAATCGAAGCTGAGTCCCCAAAGCTGTCTGTAAACTCTTCCAGAAATGAGAAACAAATCTTGGGTCTCTATCAGATACTATCGAGATTGGCACTCCATGCAATCTCAATATCTCATCCATATAGAGCTGCGCAAGTCGCTCACGTGACCAAGTAATTTGCATAGGCAGAAAATGAGCAGACTTCGTCAGCCTATCAACAATCACCCAAATAGAATCACAGCCGCTCGAAGTCCTCGGCAATCCTACGATGAAATCCATCGTAATATGATCCCACTTCCACTCAGGTATTGGAAGACTCTGTAGTTTACCAGCTGGTACACGATGTTCAGCCTTAACTTGCTGACATGTCAAACATTGAGCTACAGCTCTACCAATATCCCGCTTCATACCATTCCACCAGAAGTGAGCCTTCAAATCCTGATACATCTTTGTCCCTCCAGGATGTACAAAATAAGGAGAATAATGTGCTTCCTTCAATATCTCCTCTCGAATCTCCTGATCTGCTGGTACACACAGTCGTCCTCTATAACGAAGAATTCCAGAATCATCACAAGTAAAGTCTTCAGGATCTCCACTCCTCAGTTGATCTCGAATTTTCATCAGATAAGGATCAACACTCTGTTTCTCTCGAATCCTATCTAACAGAGTGGGCTGTATGATCAGAGTCATCAGTCTCGCTGTCATCCCAGAAGTAACCACTTCAAGGGACAACCTCCGCATCTCCTCCACTAGGACAGGCTGTTGAGTAATACACAAACTCAAAGTTGCCACAGCCTTCCTACTCAAAGCATCGGCAACAACGTTCGCCTTACCGGGATGGTATAATATAGAGATGTCATAATCCTTCAATAATTCTAACCATCTCCGTTGCCGTAGATTCAACTCTTTTTGTGTAAACAGATATTTAAGACTCTTATGATCTGTATACACTTCACAATGTTCGCCATAGAGATAGTGGCGCCATAGCTTCAGAGCAAAGACTACCGCCGCCAACTCCAGATCATGAGTGGGGTAGTTCTTCTCATATTCCTTTAGTTGTCTTGAAGCATATGCAATAACCTTACCATGTTGCATCAACACGCAACCCAAGCCACTATGCGAAGCATCACTATATATCACAAATCCTTCGCCCATCACTGGCAACGCAAGAATAGGGGCTGTCATCAACCTCTGCTTAAGTTCATCAAAGCATTCTTGGCACTCATCACTCCAAACATACTTAACTCCTTTCCTGGTTAGTCGAGTAAGTGGCGTAGAGAGTTTCGCAAAACTCTCCACGAATCGTCGATAATACCCGGCCAGACCAAGAAAACTTCGTACTTCAGAAATGGTCGTCGGTCTAGGCCAATCACGAATCGCCTCAATCTTCTTAGGATCAACAGCTACTCCCGAAGCTGAAATCACATGGCCTAAAAAGGCAACCTCTCTCAACCAAAACTCACACTTCTTCAGCTTTGCATACAACTTCTTTTCTCGCAAGAGTTGTAGCACTGATCTTAAATGCTCCTCATGCACCGCATCACCACGGGAGTAAATCAAGATGTCATCAATAAAAACTACCACGAACTTGTCCAAGAAGGACTTAAAGACTCGGTTCATCATATCCATAAATGCAGCAGGGGCATTAGTCAACCCAAACGGCATGACTGTGATCTCATAATGCCCATACCGAGTTCTAAAAGCGGTCTTAGAAATATCCTCGGCCTTCACCTTCAACTGGTGGTAACCGGACTGAAGATCAATCTTAGAAAAGACACACGCTCCCTGCAATTGATCGAACAGGTCATCGATACGTGGGAGGGGGTATCTATTCTTGATGGTCACTTTGTTCAATTCTCGATAATCCATACACAACCTAAGTGAACCATCCTTCTTCTTCACAAACAACACAGGCGCTCCCCAAGGCGACACACTTGGTCTGATAAAACCTTTATCCATAAGATCCTGCAGTTGCGCCTTCAATTCTCTCAACTCAACTGGTGCCATTCTATAGGGTGTCTTTGAGATTGGCGCGGTTCCTGGTACCACATCAATTACGAATTCAATCTCCCTATCAGGAGGCATCAAGGATAACTCAGAAGGAAATACGTCCGGAAATTCACGGACAATAGGAATTTCCTCGAGTCCTGGTGTAGTACTTGGAAAATTTGAAGTTTTGAGGGTTTCTGAACTTGGCAGGTTTCGGGCGCCCGGAAGGGAGGTTGTGGACGCCCGTATGTTCCGGACCTAGAGGACTTTGTGGATGATCCGGATGTGGCTGACGAGTTTCGGATCTGGACGCAGGAACTGGATGCCCAGTTGTAGATCCGATTTGAGCTGATGACGTGGAGAGCCACGTGTCGCGATGCAGGACACGTGTCGATCACCGGAGACACACCGCCCTACCGCCTGCGACCGCCGACCGACCGCTTGGCCAGCTGACGACACCTGGATTGCAGGATTTCCGGACGCCCGGAAGTGGTTTAGTGGGCGCCCGAATGTGGACTTTTGGGAACCTATAAATAGGTGAGTCCCTGGTTGATTTAGCTCTTATTCCACTTCGTGATTCCGTTTCTAGAGAGAGAAAGTTAGGTTTAGGGCCATGTGTTGGCATTAGTTGCAACCTAGCTTGCTCCCCTCTATGCTGTCGATCTGATCTGGTGTTGTGCTGTTGATCTACTGGAGTTAGCAGTTTCCTTGGAGGTTTATTCAGATCGGTGTACTGCTTGTGCTGCTGGAGCTTGGAGGGTTGGATCTGAGGACACTACTTTCCCCACCGTGGTTGGATTAGCTTGTGAGGTGGGTTGATGTTTGCCAGATTCAGTGGACTTCCTCCTACGTGTTTTATCTCATGTTAGCATAATATGATATGTTGTTGTTTGGAGTATGTTAGCATGATATGATGATTGGATTATGATATTGGGATTATGATAGAATGCCGTGCTAAGATTATGTTAGAGATGCCATATTAGGTTGAGACTGATCTATAGACTGCATGGGCATGATGTGATTTTAGACGTGCTAATGATATATATATGTGAGCATGCATTTCTTTGTATCCTTGTTGCATGATTGGACCTACACCTATTCTGTTGATATCCTTCGTACCAGTTGTTGTACATATTAGTGTAGGTGATCATGTTGTGTAGCTCGTGCTATGTTGTTGTACCTCCTCTTTGTGGTAGAGTAGAGATTGATTGTGAGCACAGGAGCATTGATTGGGTCATGTTATAGACTATCCTTTGAGGTGCCGAGGGCACATGATCCTTTGTTGACCCAGTCGTGTCGATCATATACCTGCGGGTGCTTGGCGTATACTATGGTTGTACTTTGCTCGGTTGGGTCGCTCCCACGAGTACCACTCTAGAGTTGGCATGTTCCGTACAGAGGATTGTACGAGGAACTAGTGACAGATGGTGTTCCTGTCCTAGTTGGGCTCCCTATTGTGTTGAGCAGCTCCCTTTTGTGTTGAGCTTGATCAGGCCGCAGGTATCGCATTGTGAGGTATTGTATGGTATTATGGATTGAGCTAGGTACAGACGGAGTTTCCTGTACTAGCTGGTTCGCAGGTATTGTATTGTGTATGATAGTCCTCATTTGGTATATTCAGTTCATTGGTATTTATACTGACAGTTGAGCATTGTGCATAGTAGTGGTAGTATATCTCCTACATTCTTTCTTGCTCTACATATATCTCTTGAGATTGAGGACTTAGTGGGCAGACCGCTGAGGCTGGTGGCGGTACCCACTGAGGACTACTTGTTTGATAGTAGTTCTCACACCCATTGGTGACATCTTTTTGCAGAGTCTTCTTCCCTAGTCGTGCATACTGAGCGCGGAAAGGAGACCGTCGGGTAGAGCATTCCCCGGATACTTGGCTAGAGGTATACCCATTTTGTTAGTGAGTTATGTGTCTGTACATACAGTGAGTTTGAGAGACTAGTGATGTGTTGTATTATGGTTATGGATGATGTATGTACTGTGATATTATGATATTATATATATATAGCAGCTCTGTTGATACCTTTAGCTTTGTATGTTGATTATTGTTGTTTTCGCTTCGTATACATGGTAGAGATACTGTGTATGCGGCGGATCTCGTCATGCGCCTGGGAAGAGGTAACCCGGGGCGTGACACCTGGTACAACAGTGGGCACCTCAATCACTGTTCCAAAATAGGCCATACAACCACTACTCAACATCTGTCTAGCCTTAGCAGAAGAAATCGTCACTGCGAACAGTGAACTCTTACAACCTTCATAAACATACTCCTCATGCCCAGGCTCACGAAAGATTACCGTCTTAGATTCACAATCGATCGTAGCAAAGTATCGAGATAACCAATCCATGCTAAGGATTATATCAAAATCCTGTAATTGTCTCAATACTAATAAGTCAACAGGCATGATCCAAGGTCCTATTTGCACAGGACATCCTAAACAACCCTCGGTTACTTGCAAGTTATGGTCAGGTACCCGCACCTCCTGTGCCTGGGGTAACCATCCTATCTCTAGACCATGATGCAATGCAAATGTCCTACTAACAAAGGAATGCGATGCACCAGTATCGAATAAAGTACGCGATCTAATGCCACAAATCAAAACTATACCTGCCACCACTCGATCAGCTATCGCAGGATCCTCAATCTGAGCGGCATAAACTCGCCCGCTCGCCGGTGGCTGGCGTCGATCCTGTTGTCGTGGCATAGAAGATCGCTCCTGAGAAAATACCGGGGAAGCTCCAGAATACTGCGGTGGAGTAAAAGGTACGGATGCCATAGAAGGAGCTGCTATAAGTCTGGGACAAGCCCTCCTGATGTGTCCCCGCTGTCCACATTCGAAACATCGGCCCTCTGGTCGATCACAAAGATAAGCAAAATGAGGTCCTCCACAAATCACACATCGGGGAGGTCCCCTCGACTGCTGCTGCTGCTGTCGCTGCTGGCGATATCCTCCAGACTGCTGGCGAAATCCTCCAGACTGCTGGCGACTAAAAGATCCACGTCTCTGGAAACGCGATTGCTGAGGAGGTTTAGGTGGCCGTCTGCTACTTGATTGCCCTCCATCATCAGGCGCCGGGCGCTTCCTCTCCTGACCTTGAGCCGGGTCCACATGTTGCCCTCTCGTCACAAATGCCCCTCGCTCTACCCATAGAGACTGCTCAATAGTAGCATACAAAGTCTGAAGTCTCTGCGAGTGGACAAATGGAAAGATATCGGGTCTCAAACCCTTCTCATACAGATAAACCTTCTGTATCTCATCTCTCGCCGCTGAGGGAACACAGTTAAGCAACCTAGTAAATTCCCTCGCATACTCCTGCACCGAGCGATTCCCTTGCTTCAGGTTCTTCAAGTCTTCCTCTATCTTCATTTTTACGCTACTGGGAAAATACGCCCCATACATAATTCCCCGAAACTCACTCCAAGTCATCTGTAGAGGATTCAAGGACCTATGATCACGGGTCCTCCTCCACCAGACATGTGCATCACCAGATAAACAATGCACTGCCATATGCACCTGCTCCCGTGCTGGCACAAAGAGATCCTCGAACAATTTCTCCATCTCACATATCCAGGCTTCTACCACCCACGGTTCTATGCTACTTCCATTGAATCGTGGTGGATCAAACCTACAGAAGCGAGCCAATCTATCCGCCATCCGCTCCTGCTCCTCTTCAGAAAGCACTTGACTAGGCTGAGTACTTCCTTCTCCAGGTTGAGATGTAGTTGGAGTTGTCGCCGCCTGAGGTTCCATAGCTCGAGGTGTAGAGAAAGCATCACACATCTTCTGCAACAAGGCACTCTGCTGCCTTCCAACTGCAGCTATGTCTGCTAGCTGTTCCTGCAGAGCGGGCCGTTCACTAGGACCCGTCTGCTCAGGTATATCCGAAGGCGTCGGATGCGCTCGTGTCGATGGTCGTCGAGGAGGCATAGTAATAACCCTGCAACAGAATACCCGATTAGGACCACAAACAACTCACGACCCAATCCAACGAAAGTCTAGAAGGACACTTCTTTTCTTCTCAGATTATTATGTCGTCTGCAGCCAACATAATTCATCTGATAAGAGAAGGCATAATCCCTCAATCACTCTTCCTGCACAAGGAAGGATTCAAAACCAAATCTATGACTTTCGCAATCAATCACGTCTCTCTAGTCATTCTTAGGTCTGTTTATCTTAGGTTTCCTAGGCCCTCATGACCTATTCCTAAGCTCTGATACCAACTTAATCTGTCACGCCCCGGGTTACCTCTTCCCAGGCGCATGACCAGATCCGCCGCATACACAGTATCTCTACCATGTATACGAAGCGAAACAACAACCACAATAATCACACAGAGCTAAAGGTATCAACAGAGCTGCTATATAAATATATCAAAAGATCACTGTACATACATCATCCATAACTCTCATAAATAACTCACATATACAACACTGATGTCTCAGTCATATTGTATGTACAGACTCAACCATCTAACCAAAAATGGGTATACCTCTAGCCAAGTATCCGGGGAATAGCTCTACCCGACGGTCTCCTTTCCGCGCTCAGTATGCACAACTGGGGAAGAAGACTCTGCAAAAAGATGTCACCAATGGGTGTGAGAACTACTATCAATCAAGTAGTCCTCAGTGGGTACCGCCACCAGCCTCAGCGGTCTGCCCACTAAGTCCTCAATCTCAAGAGATATGTATAGAGCAATAAAAGAGTAGGAGATATACTACCACTACTATGCACAAAGCTCAACTGTCAGTATAAATACCAATAAACTGAATATACCAAATGAGGACTATCATACACAATACAATACCTGCGAATCAGCTAGTACAGGAACCCCATCTGTACCTAGCTCTCGCCATACAATACCTCTCAATACGATACCTGCGGCCTGATCACGCTCAACACAATAGGGAGCTGCTCAACACAATAGGGAGCCCAACTAGGACAGGAACACCATCTGTCACTAGTTCCTCGTACAATCCCTCTGTACGGAATAAGCCAACTCTAGAGTGGTACTCGTGGGAGCGACCCAACCGAGCAAAGTACAACCATAGTATACGCCAAGCACCCGCAGGTATATGATCGACACGACTGGGTCAACAAAGGATCAAGTGCCCTCGGCACCTCAAAGAATAGTCAACAAGTAAGACCCAATCCACTGTGCCCTTGGCACCACAAAGGATAATCAACAAGTGTGACCCAATCAATGCTCTCACAAAGAATCACGTGCCCTTGGCACAATCAATGCTCCAGTGCTCACAATCAATCTCAACTCTATCACACAAGGAGGAGGTACAATAACATAGCACGAGCCACAACATGATCACCTACACTACAAGTACAACAACTGGTACGAGGAATCAACAGAATAGGTGTAGGTCCAATCATGCAACAAGGATACAAAGAAATGCATACTCACATATATATCATTAGCACATCTAAGATCATAACATGCCCATGCGGTCTATAGATCAGTCTCAATCTAACATGGCATTTCTAACATAATCTTAGCATGGCATACTATCATAATCCCAATATCATAATCCAATATCCACATATCATAATCCAATCATCATATCATGCTAACATAATCCAAACAACATCATATCATATTATGCTAACATGAGATAAAACATGTAGGAGGAAGTCCACTGAATCTGGCAAACATCAACCCACCTCACAAGCTAATCCAACCACGGTGGGGAAAGAACAGTATCCTCAGATCCAACCCTCCAGATAACGCATTCCGGCAGCACCCCGATCTGTCAAAACCTCCAAGGAACTGCTAACTCCAGCAGAATAACAGCTCGGCACCAGATCAGATCAGCAGAGTAGAGGAGAGCAAGTAGGGTTACAAACTAATGCCAACACATGGCCCTAAACCCCACTTTCTCTCTCTAGAAACAGGGATCTCGAAGTGGAAATGTGCCAAAGTGATCAGGGACTCGCCTATTTATAGGCTCCCAAAATCCCACTTTCGGGCGCCCACTTCACAACTTCCGGGCGTCCGGAAATGCTGCTGTCCAGGTGTCGTCGTGTGCTCAAGCGGTCGGTCGGCGGTCAGCAGGGGGTGGGGCGGCGTGTCTCCGGCGATCGACACGTGTCCTATGTCGCGACACGTGGCCCTCCACGTCATAGCCAAAACCGGATCCTCAATCCGGGCGTCCAGATCCTGCGTCCAGATCCAATGCTCGTCAGCCACAACCGGATCGTCCACAAAGTCCGCTGGGTCCGGAACATTCGGGCGTCCACAACCTCACTTCCGGGCGCCCGAATCCCGCCAAGTCCAGAAACCCTAAATCATAAAATTTTCCGAGTACTACACTCACAGTGCTCACCATACAAGTAATGCCGCCACAGCTTCAGTGCAAATACTACAGCTGCCCGCTCCAAATCATGCGTAGGGTAATTCTTCTCATAATCCTTCAATTGCCGTGAGGCATAGGCAATTACCCTACCATGCTGCATCAACACACATCCCAAGCCACTGTGTGATGCATCACTATAAATCATAAATCCTTCCCCCATCACTGGAAGGGTAAGGATGGGAGCAGACATCAGTATCTCCTTCAGCTCCTCAAAGCTACGCTGACACTCAGCGCTCCAAACAAATCTAATCCCCTTCCTCGTCAGACGAGTGAGGGGTGTGGAGAGCTTCGCAAAGCCTTCCACAAATCGACGGTATATCCAGCTAACCCGAGAAAACTCCTCACCTCGGTAACCGTCGTCGGTCTAGGCCAATCCCGCACAGTCTCAATCTTCTGCGGGTCCACCGCCACTCTAGTGGCTGAAATCACATGGCCCAAGAAAGCTACCTCTCGAAGCCAGAACTCACACTTCTTCAACTTGGCATACAACTTCTTCTCCCTCAGAATTTGCAGCACTATCCTAAAGTGCTCCTCATGCTCAGCATCACTCCGAGAGTAGATCAGGATATCATCAATAAACACTACCACAAACCCGTCCAAGAACGGCTTAAACACCCGATTCATCAAATCCATAAACGCGGCAGGGGCATTAGTCAATCCAAACGGCATCACCGTAAACTCATAATGCCCGTACCGAGTCCTAAAAGCCGTCTTGGGAATATCCTCGGCCTTCACCTTTAGTTGGTGGTAACCTGACTGCAAGTCAATCTTTAGAAGACACAAGATCCTTGCAGCTGATCAAACAGATCATCAATGCGCGGCAACGGATACCTGTTCTTGATGGTCACTTTATTCAACTCTCGATAATCCACACAAAGTCTAAGTGAACCATCTTTCTTCTTCACGAATAACACCGGCGCTCCCCAAGGCGATACACTGGGTCTCACAAACCCCTTATCCATCAAATCCTGAAGCTGCGCCTTAAGCTCTCTCAGCTCAGCCGGTGCCATTCGGTAGGGTGTCTTTGAGATTGGCGCAGTTCCTGGGACTACGTCAATCACAAACTCGACCTCCCTGTTTGGTGGCATCGTAGTCAACTCCGGGGGAAACACGTCCGGGAACTCGCGGACTACAGAGATGTCCTCGAGCTCCGGTGCCACCGTAAATACCTCCACAACAGTCGCCAGAAATGCAGTACATTCTCGACTCATCATCTGTCTCGCTCGTGCCGACGAAATCCACGTCGCAAACAACGTGCTCCTGCAGCCTCGATACACGTACTCCACCTGGCCTGGCTCGCGAAACGTCACGGTCCTCTCGCCGCAATCGATCGTCGCGAAGTAGCGTGCCAGCCAATCCATGCCGAGCACCACATCAAAATCCTGCAATCGCCCCAAGACCAACAGGTCTGCGGGCATCACCCAAGGTCCAAGCTGCACTGGGCAAGCTCGACAACACTCCTCCACAAGCAACACGTGCTCGGGAATCTGCACCTCTCGTGCACAGGGTAACGGCCCTAACACTAGCCCGTGCAAGGATGCAAATGCTCGACTGACAAAAGAATGTGATGCACCGGTATCAAATAATGCACGAGCTCTAATGCCAGAAATTAAAATGATACCTGCCACCACATGATCAGCCGCCGTGGAGTCCTCCAGTTGAGCCGCAAAGACTCTGCCGCTCTGCGCCTGCTGTCGCCGCTCACCTGGGCGTGGTACAGAAGTCCTATCCATCTGGCTGTGAGTCGGTGGAGCTCCATAAGTCTGCTGATGAACAGGGAGTGCCGATGCGATCGATGGTACAGGCGACGCTGCTCGGGGACAAGCTGCCCACAGATGTCCGGACTGACCACACCCAAAACACCGGCCCTCTCGCTGCTCGCACTGCCTAGGCCAATGTGGTCCTCCGCAGATGACACATCTCGGTGCTCCCCTCTGCTGCCGTCCCTGCTGACGGGATCCACCAGACCTCTGTTGCCCCGAAAACCCACGACCCTGAGAACGTGATCGTGGAGGTCTCGGCGGGCGTCTGCCGCTGGTCTGTCCTCCGTCCTCTGGAGTCGGGCGCTTCCTATCCAAACCCTGACTTAGTGTGGCCGCCCGCTCACTCGCCGTCAAAGCTCCTTGCTCCACCCATAGCGCCTGCTCGATCGACGCATCCAAGGTCTGCAACCTCTGCACCTGTACAAGGACAAAGATCTCCTGTCTCAATCCTCGCTCGAACAAGTAAACTCTGTGAGCCTCATCTCTCGCCGCAAAAGGAACACAGTTCAGGAGTCTGGTAAACTCTCGAGTATACTCCTGCACTGTGCGATCACCCTGGAGTAGATTCTTCAGATCCTCCTCGAGTTTCTGCTTCACGCTGTTAGGGAAATAGGACCCATACAGCATCCCGCAGAACTCGGCCCAACTCAATCGCAGCGCATCCAGCGACCTGCTCGATCTCGTCCTCGTCCACCAGATGCGTGCATCACCCGTCAAGCAGTGAACAGCCAAGTGAACCTGCTCCCGCTCTGGTACGAAGAGATCCTCGAATAACTTCTCCATCTCGCCTATCCAGGCCTCCACCACCCATGGCTCGGTGTGGCTACCATCAAAATGGGGCGGATCAAACCGACAAAAATGAGCCAGTCTCTCGGTCATCCGCTCCTGCTCGACCTCCGACATTTGTCCACCTGACTGGGAAGTGTCGCCAACCGGTGCGGCTGGAACTGCCGCTGCAGGGAGTACGGCTGCAGCTGGAACGTCAGCTGGAATAGCAGGGGGTGGCTCCTGCGACTCCGTCGCTCTAGGTACAGCACTCCACGTGTGAGTAATGGTATCACACATCCTCCGCAATAGTGCACTCTGCTGCCTAGCTGACTCGGCTAGCGCAGTCAACTGCTCACTCAAATCAGGGGGTGCACTAGGCCCCGCCTGCTCAGGCACCTCAGTAGGCACGGGGGTAGCCCGCGTCGGGGGTCGACCTCGGTGTCGAGGAGGCGTCATGCCCACCTGCGCAACACACAGATCAGTCAGCAAACACAAACAACTCAAGACCCAATCAAGCGAAAGTCTAGAAGGTCGCCTCTTTTCCCTCGCTGCTTGACGTCGTCTGCAGCCAACGCAAGTTCGCGACAGGAAATGACACACGCCTTCGATCACTCCCTCCACTTAAGGATGAATTCAACAGTCAAATCGATGACTTTCGCAGCAAGTCACGTCTCTCACGTCTTGCATTCCTAGGGTCTGCCAAAGTCTAGGGGTTACTAAGTCCTATCGACCTATTCCTAAGCTCTGATACCAACTTAATCTGTCACGCCCCGGATTACTCGTTCCCCGGGCTCGCCAACAGATCCGCCGTATACATAGACATTTCTATGTATACGAAGCGATAGCTAACCTGTAAACAAACATACAAGCAACTACAAGAGATATAGAGCTGAAGTAAAACATACTAATAACAGAAGTCACATGTACATATAGGATCCAAAATACAACAGTCCCTCCAGAACCAAAATAGGAACAAATCCACAGTATATGTACATGGCTCAACTCAAAAAAATAAACTATCTCCAGTAGGGTCCTCCTCTAGGAACAACAGGGATAGGTAGGGATCTAGCTCGCGACTCCCTTACCTCGATCCGCAAAAACAGGCTCAGCAGCCGCAACAGAAGAAGGCTCTGCAAGAAAAAGTGGCAACAATGGGTGTGAGAACTACTATCAAAAGAAGTAGTCCTCAGTGGGTACCACTACCGACCTCAACGGTCCACCCACTAAGTCTACGAGACCATCAGTATAGCTGGTAGGTAAAGAACAATAAAATAAGCTGAAATAACTCTACAGCTGCAATGCCACTACCCTACCACTATCCCAGTCAAAATCTCAAGTAAGCATCACCAAAGTGAAAGTCACCCCTGACCCAATCTAACGGAACCGCCCAAACAGGCTCGTCCAGCCAACTGCCTAGCCACACCGCACACTACCAAAAAGGGTAGCCGGTCCAAATACCAGATCCAACTAATATGTAGCGACAGCAACGCAAAAGAGGCCTCACTCCGGAGCGGCACTCGGGGGAGCTACCCAACCGAGTTAGTACGTGTATCTCTGTCGAGCACAAACAGGCTCCGGCAGGCTATAATCAAATGGAAAGGGGTCAAAATGGGTCGAAGACTCCAAGCTCACGTGCCCTCAGCACAAACAGAAGCTAAAATAAGAGTGTAGGTTCACCGTCAACCCCGACGGCACCCGGTAATACAGAACAGCCTAACCCTGCTGTAAATAAAAGCTCGGCATCCCAGCACGAGCGTAAACTCGTCCTACAACAAACTAAGTATCCACCTCGCACTAACAGCGGTGATACAAGTACAGAAACGGCTCCTAGAGCTAAATCTAATAATAGTTCGAAAAGTGACGGTTGTAGTTTCGCGAGTTTTCTCCTAAGTCAATTCCCAGTTCAGCATGTAAAGTCATGTCTATAAATTATCAATTTATACTCCAAATTCAGATTTCATAATAATACATGCAAATTTATAAATTCGAGCTACTAACATGATTTAACAGATAATAAAACAGAATGCTGCACTCTCTACAACTTAGGAGGAAATCCGACAATTTCGGTACATTAACCCACCTCAAAAGCTATCCAACAACGGCTAGGAGTCGAGTGGAAGGCCTCCAAACAACACCGGCTGAAATCGAGCTCAAATCTGTAACCTCGAGATTCGGACCCACTTGCTCAAGTTCTGGGCACCCAGAACATCAGCCCAGAACTGCAGCCTGGCAGCATGACCAACGTGGATTCAACATGCGATAAAATCTAAATCCTAAGTCCGAATGCAGTGAAATTTGGCTCAACTCACCAGTAGGGGCTCAAGAACACACCCTCCAAATTTCAGCCAAAACGGAGTTCGACTCGATGTCCAAAAGGTCCCCACACAGATTCGGATTCACTACTGGACCCTCCTGCACATGGATCCAGAAGTTCCAGCAACTAAGCAAAATCACATTAAGCAAGAATTATGGAATTCCAACGAATCTTGCCCATGGAAAAGGGTTACCAACCTCCCAAATACAGTGATGGAACAAACCAAAATCTCTCTAAGGATCCTCACAAAAATCTGGATTCAAAAATCCAAGAAATTCCATCAATGACCCAAAAATTCAGCACTTAAGCTAATTACTCAAAATCTGAGCTAGCACTCACCTTTGAATCCTCAATTCAGGTGGGAAGAACCTCCAAACCAGCAAGGAAAGTGGGAGGACCAATCTTCACTTCGAAATTCCAGCTCCCAAAGGATTTGGATCCATAAGATCAAAGGAAAACCCAAGTTTCAGCTCAAGAACACAAGGGGTCCAGTAAAACATCAACTATAGCTTACATACCTGTCCAAATTGCGATTGGAAGGATTCCACGTCTTTCGCTACAAGTCCTCTATCCAACAAACTAAGTTTCCTTGGATTTGGACACTCCCACACTGCACACGAGCAAGAACACCACCAGTCGACGCTGTAGTTTCAGCAGGAAACCAAGGTCTTCAATGGAGAAAGGTGGAATTTGGGAGGAATTGGAGAGCTTCCTTGCAAAATCCTGGGTTCACCATGAAGAGGGGAGAAAAAGCCTCAGGGGAGGTCGTCCACATTTTATATAGACAAGGGGTTAGGGTAAAATGGACCTCAAGAACAACAAGCTGCTAACCTGTTTCTCAGCAGGTTAACACACTTTCGGGCGCCCGGAACTCAAGAAGTGGGCGCCCGGTTCTTCAGCCTGCACAAGTCCAGAACTTCAGACTCTCCGCCCGCGGTCCGGTGCGCCCTAATCTGGTCCGGCGGAGTTCACCAACCAATCAACACGTGTCAAGCGGATCGATACTCACGAGGTAGGATTTCCGGATCCACTTTCCGGGCGCCCGATACTAGATCCGAAATGACTTAGCAGTTTTCAGAAAACGAGCACTCAACATCTGGGCGCCCAAAACATAGCTTCCGGGCACCCTAAATTCCATACGCCCAAAACTTCAGTTTTGGCTTACTTCGGTGCTCCGAGTCCGTTTTCGCGTCTATTTGACGCCGAAACGACTCCGACTTGTCTCGACCTTCTCCAGAAGCGTCGAACAGTCTAGGATGCTGCAGTCATTCCGTCAGTTAGGCCCCAGGGGTACTACATTAATGGAATTCCACCAAGGCTTAGGACGCCTCTTGAATCTCCCTCCTCTGCAGCCAGCACGCCTAGAGAGAGAGAAAGGGAAAAGAAAGATAAGAAGAAGAAGAAGAAGAAAAGGAATGGGTTTTGGTCCCGTTTGACGAGCCGATCAAAACGCCGCGCGCACGATTTTTAGCATTTTGACACTCGGGTTGGTATTATAATATTATTATCTTTTTTATTTTAATTCTTTTGATGGATTCTTGATAGTATAATGTAGAGAAAGAGATTTTGATGGATTTTTGTAGAAATTGAGATTTTTAAACCAATTTCTATGCGACTTAGGAGCCGAAATCGCACGATTTTCAACGAGAGATTTCTCCGACCATCTTGGAGTGTGGTGACTGCCACGTGACCAAGGAGGGCAGCGAAGAGCAACTTGACATTCCAACGATCATTTCTATCCTTGATTTCGCATCCGTAAAGACCCTGGCAGGGCCAGGGTCTTTACTAATATATTTTTATTTTGAAATGTATGGTTGTATGTTTGTATGGATAGTGGTGGTTGTTTAGTCTAGTTTTACATTTATCGCTCTGATACTTTGTGTTTAGTTGTGGACTCTAGAATCATGAATGTTGATACTTTGACTCTGTCACGCCCCGGCACCGCCACTTTGGTCGGTTCGGGCACGCGCACAGACCGCCGAACGGACAGAGTTTCCCCTGTCCGCCCAAGGCGTAAACAAAACAGGTACAATGAATTTCACCCAGGAAATACGAGATAGTACAGTTTTGCACGAGGGCATATCACAAGAGCATTAATGTAAACTAACTATTACAACATTCTATTCATCCATATTTTACATACATTTTCCTCAATTTACATCTTTCGCTCTCGAATACATTACATTCAATAACAACTTTACATTCTTTTCTTTTACTTGTCATAACAAGGGTAATCTACACAGGGTAACCTTGCTATCTAGGGCGCGACGCCCAAGCCTCGGTCCGGTGCTGCTCCGCTAATGGATGGCTCTGTAAAATAGTGGGATGAGAACTAAAAGAAGTTCCCAGTGGGTTCGGCCGCGCCGCCGACCTCGCCGACTTTCCCACTAGGTCTAAACAAGGCATAAGTAGATACAATAGCTAAGCAGTAGTAAACAACTACACTATGCATAAGTAGAAATGAATACAACACTACTATGCCTTTATAATAAGGAATGAATGTCATGGTCTAATATGTTCAACGGTGTCCCTCACACACTCTTGACCCAATTCATTCTTGACCCAATCAGGGCTTCTCACAAGACCAAGCCCAACTCACAAAAATATCATGATCGACCCCACACACAACACGTGATCTCACTATGCTCACTCTCTACACAGGATGCAACTCATGCATAGGGTACAAAACACAATATGGTCAATCAACTTGTCTATTTCATCTTGGACCCAATCTCATCGGCTCATCCGTAGGTCAAGCCACAACTCACCACACCAAGTCACATGGGGGAGAGGTCTTTCACTCCTAGCCAGCCACCATGACCGTCTGCCGGGGAGGGCTCCCGGGGCCCTTCACACCCGTGTTCGCATGACACTCCGGAGCTCACGGCTTGGGAGTCGCGACCTCCACAAGCCAACAACAGACTATGCGAGTATGATCTGCCCTCCAAACTCGAGGACCTTCCACCTACCGGTGGGGAATAACCAATGTAATGTCATGCAATGCTCAACAATGGCAAGACACAATGTGCCATACTACAAATGCAATGACCCAATATCTCTTTGGCGCTCAAGGTTCAAACAACACATGTCAGTAGATTCATGCCACTAACCACGGTGACAACCACAACATCACGGGATCTCTTTCAATCCCTAGCATGGTCCAGAGGATATCTTTCAATCCCTCGCATGCTCTATAATATCAAAGCACTAGTTGTCACGCTACACATGCACCGACCCAATTTTCTCTACTCATACTAGAGATTCTACTCAAATATGACGCGTGCATCAATCGAACGTACAAACATCACAACATGTGGACATAAGCAAATATGCAATGCTCATAATACATGGAACTATAACAAATAACACATTAGGCTTATGCAATGACCTAATCCACGTTCCATCACTAGGTTCACATTCACTATCACAATGACACTAGTGTTTCGCTTTATTTCAATGTCCACACTTTGTTTTCTATGTTCAATCCACTAGTTTCTCTACTAGTTTAATACTTCACTAGGGTTCACATAGCACTAGGTTTATGCGTCCTAAATTCCAAGTTTTCAATCATGATTATTCACAACTAATTTAGGAGGCATGCAAGTTTCTGGAAATAAGAAATAATTGAACCCTATTACATGCAATTTCATACATATATACATATATGCTCAAAAGTAGGATTTAGACATAGGAAGAAATTCAACCATTTCGGATAGCACCCCCCACCTCGTATCGACGTTTAGGGCCGGGAAACCAAGTTTCGCAATTTATCTCCGCCGAAAAGTCTCGACCCAAGCCTAACGAATCATATTCCGCAAAATCTCTCAATCGGACGCCAAACCTCGTCGTAGTCCAAAACGAAGTTGTCCACCGCGTCGAATTAACCTTCAATTAAGGTTTTACAAGATCAATTTAGATCAAAACCTCTTAGAGACAAAATTTCATTTTCTAAGCCTAGGGTTCAAGTTCTACATGAATACTCCAAATTTCATGATTAATCTTTCGATTAATTGGTTTAGAATACTACCTCTCTTAACATTCATCCAATATTAAAAATCCACCAAAAAATTCTATTCGAAATTATAATAATAAAATACTACCTCGCAATCGAAACGCCGGAAAAATCCAACACGCGCGGGGGTTCAATCGGCTCGTCAAACGACCCAAAAATCTTTCTATTTTCTTCTTCTTCTCTTTCTCTTCTTTTCCCTTCCTTCTCCTCTCTCTCTCTCTCTCTCTACGTACATGTTGGAGTGGATAAGAGAATGGAGGAGTCCCTGGCAACTTAGGCTAAGCAATGTAACAATTGCTAAAAAGTCCACTAGCTTTAAGTATTATGATATTAGTCCAATTCAGAATCTGATACTTTTCGTTTCAGACCTTCTGAATATCCGTTTGCGCCCAAATTTGACAGTCATGCTCGGTTTAAGTTAATAAGAAGAACTGATCATCACTATCCAATTTCGGACCATTTTTTGGTCACCGAAAGCTCTACCGACTAAAACCTCTAGCAGATTGCTGTTATATTTTATTTTCACTTTCCGGGTGTCGGAACGACACGAAACTTTTAATCTAGCCTCAGAAAAATAATTCTGATATATCCTGAAATTTTCATAATTTTCTGACACTATGAATTTTCTGCTAAAAAATCAGCCCCTTTCCTTACAGAAAATTTCAAATCTCCTGTTTTCATTCCAATTTCAGCACAATTCATTTCCAACTTATTTTTACTTCTCTAAGTCCAATAAAAATAGTATCTCACACTATTTTTCTTTTCACTTTCTTTTATATTAAAAAAAATCCGGTACACTACATTCCTCCCCCCTTAAAAGGAGTTTCGTCGGCGAAACTAAGATCACACCTCAATCTATTTATCAAATAGATGAGGGTATCATTTCATCATTGCGTCCTCCCAATCCGGGCAGCTTCATTAAGCTTATCACATAGAGACACGCGAGTCCACGGCTTCTCTGCCCAAGCCGAGATGCGAACAGTGATTTTTCGCACGTCATATGTTCTCAAACGGCTTATCACGAACCACAATCCACGCGAAAGGACCAAAATGCCCTATTTCAGGCATTCTGCACAGCTCAGGTCTGGATCCCACTACTAGGTCCGGACTCTTGCTTTTCCCAGCCTCACACAGTAACTCGAAAATCCTGATCCCACTCCCAGGTCCGGAACCCGAGAGCATTTTAGCTCCAGTGCGACTTCTCCAAAAATTCCAAATTTTGGTTTTTGGGTCTTTAACTCACACCCACACATTCCGAAACTTTCGGAACTCAAATTCACACTAGCCATTATCGGCTCTCTCCGAACTTCATCCAATTTGGTAAAGTTCGGCATAGCGCACCGAAGTTCAGCATACTACATTTTTTTTTGCAGTCCATATCCACACTCTTTCACCTAGCAGGCTGGGTATCTTGCCACTCGAGAGTCTATGCCACTACGAGCGACTCTCCTCCAAGTTCATAGTTCCATTGTGGAACTCATATTGGTCCGATCACCGATATCGCTTAAAAGTAATATCATCGATACATCGACCAATCACAAGTGGCCTTATCACTTGTGAATTCTTCGCCACAAATCAAGATGGTACATTTGGCACATCCTCAACTCCAGCTCACTTAGGAGCATAATCCTCAAATCCCTGCGTGGCTTCTACTTTTCCAACGCCTCACAAGAAGCATGTTGCTTCGCTTTCATCTGCCACAGGTTAACATCACGGTGTCCTCATGACGAGCTCACACGAACACTTCGTTCGTGAACTAGACTCCCTCTCACCGATACTGCTAAACTCGGCAGTTGGTGACATAGCATCAAGACGAATGGTATGACCGAGCCTTCGCACATTAAGTTACTACCCTCGATGCTCTAAGCACAAGTGATGCTCTCCTACTACTAGAGCTATCAACTAAACCGCTTATCTCGGTTTGTCACAGATGGTTCACAGACCAAAATTCTCACATAGGCCTATCGCCTAAATTCACATCTTAACGTCGCGTAACGTCTCTCGCTCGCCAACGCATACTCAATCGTCACTCGGCGGAGTCCTCACTTAGGAACTCGTACAAATACTCCAACCAGGAGTAACCAAGATGCCAAACTACTGCAAGTCCTCGGGTTGGGTCATATCTACACCCTCGGTGTACTATCAATCACACAACCTCACACGTGGCCTTCCACATTTTCGGGTCATGCTCGGACTACCGCCCCGACCATAAGTCTCTGCCCCACCCGTAGGTCTCGGGCCGCTGTCAACACAGCTGACTGCGCCTGACCATATGGCTCCAGGCTCTACAGTCCACACATGGTCCAGGCACGGATCGTCCCCAAGCAACACCCGGCACCGTCGCCTCACACGACACGCTCTACCGAGCAATCGGCTCCTAAGCACCTAGTGCTAGCCACCAGCCCTGCGAGCGGTCCATGGCACGCTTCACACTTACCAACGCTCAAGTGCTACTGCCAATGAACCCTCTCAGCTGAACAAACCTGTCCTCTACTAATACGATAACCAGAGCGTTCTACGCTTCTATACGTTTTCGTGCTAACTACAAGCACTAGGCTACCTTGTTTATGCTTACTCACTATGTGAGTACCACTACCCACCTTAGTTTGAGGTACTACAAGGCCTACTCGTCAGAATATAGCGACAGTCTTACCAATTCTACGACAGTGATTTTCACTCAATTGTCGATCCGCCAGAGCAATGTTCGAACTCTCAGACTACAAAGATGTCTTTGAGCGTCATGACTCGGCTCTCGCAATTGATTATTCACATTGCCTTAAGAGTCATCCACCATTTTCATCCCTACCTCAAGCCCTATCCTCGGCTCATTACGAGCAACTCATTGGCACTATACCATCATCTACCCGCTTTGGCAGGCGATACATTTTCATGACACAAGCATGCCCCGGGTACTAAAAGCTACCCATACGTTTGGTCCCTATTATTTTTATCCTTGAATAGTAGCAAACGACCAAATGATAAATGCATGCTATGCTCTAGTGTCAAATCAACCTCTACATACGATTTCTTCAACTAAACCATACCTGCCTCGACCAGGGTCGCATACCATTGGCCACTTGGCGCTCGTCGCAAACCCCACGGCTACCCATAAGGCCTAGTCCATCACCTCAGCAAAAGCTTGCAACTTGAGTGAGTGAATTTCCTTGAAGCTTTCTAGCTAAAATCCTCACTTGAAGCAATTGGCCTCGTTCTTGTCATTCCGAACCATATACGGAATACAATTGATCATATAAGAGCATTCCCTCTCAAACTCTCTCACGGTGCGGTCTCCCTGCCGCAGCTCCCCGATGATACACGACGTGTTACTACAAGCACCCTTGCCGCAGCCACTCCACTCAGTCACATTAAGTGCACTGACTGGAGACACAAATAGCTCTTAACCAATTCAGGACACAGCCACTTGCCGCGCCAATATCTTATAGAGCTCTTTACTCCGCTTCCCCTATCGCTGCACTACTCCTATGAGCACAGCGAATAATCCACGAAGTTCTACATCTCCGCTCGCCCTGGATTGCTCGGGGTCACCGCCTACCTTTCCAGTCCAGGCCTCATTAGAGGTCGACCAAGCGATACCATGACCTAGGTCAAATCATCGACCTTGAGGGTCAAATACAAAACAGGGTTCCATACAATAGACCCAATTAGGCGAAAGTTACACAAAGGCGCCTATTCTCATCACTAGGTTTCATGTTGTGTGCACCCAACATGAACACACTCGGTTGAGAATAAACTACACTTTGAATCTACCTCTACATCCGTTTGGAGACATCTAGAATACACGACCCAATCAATTCATCTTTCGCCACGTAACATAAGTCCTCGTCTCTCACGAGCCTAAGTCCTTAAGGCCATCAATCCTAAAGTCTCCTAGGTCCTCCTAGACTCATTCTTGCTCTGATACCACCTCAATCTGTCACGCCCCGGCACCGCCACTTTGGTCGGTTCGGGCACGCGCACAGACCGCCGAACGGACAGAGTTTCCCCTGTCCGCCCAAGGCGTAAACAAAACAGGTACAATGAATTTCACCCAGGAAATACGAGATAGTACAGTTTTGCACGAGGGCATATCACAAGAGCATTAATGTAAACTAACTATTACAACATTCTATTCATCCATATTTTACATACATTTTCCTCAATTTACATCTTTCGCTCTCGAATACATTACATTCAATAACAACTTTATATTCTTTTCTTTTACTTGTCATAACAAGGGTAATCTACACAGGGTAACCTTGCTATCTAGGGCGCGACGCCCAAGCCTCGGTCCGGTGCTGCTCCGCTAATGGATGGCTCTGTAAAATAGTGGGATGAGAACTAAAAGAAGTTCCCAGTGGGTTCGGCCGCCGACCTCGCCGACTTTCCCACTAGGTCTAAACAAGGCATAAGTAGATACAATAGCTAAG
Source organism: Puya raimondii (assembly GCA_016920855.1). Taxonomy (NCBI): domain Eukaryota; kingdom Viridiplantae; phylum Streptophyta; class Magnoliopsida; order Poales; family Bromeliaceae; genus Puya; species Puya raimondii. Next base: position 208,016,719 of record JABWPP010000050.1, on the reverse strand, counting down.
CAGTAGTAAACAACTACACTATGCATAAGTAGAAATGAATACAACACTACTATGCCTTTATAATAAGGAATGAATGTCATGGTCTAATATGTTCAACGGTGTCCCTCACACACTCTTGACCCAATTCATTCTTGACCCAATCAGGGCTTCTCACAAGACCAAGCCCAACTCACAAAAATATCATGATCGACCCCACACACAACACGTGATCTCACTATGCTCACTCTCTACACAGGATGCAACTCATGCATAGGGTACAAAACACAATATGGTCAATCAACTTGTCTATTTCATCTTGGACCCAATCTCATCGGCTCATCCGTAGGTCAAGCCACAACTCACCACACCAAGTCACATGGGGGAGAGGTCTTTCACTCCTAGCCAGCCACCATGACCGTCTGCCGGGGAGGGCTCCCGGGGCCCTTCACACCCGTGTTCGCATGACACTCCGGAGCTCACGGCTTGGGAGTCGCGACCTCCACAAGCCAACAACAGACTATGCGAGTATGATCTGCCCTCCAAACTCGAGGACCTTCCACCTACCGGTGGGGAATAACCAATGTAATGTCATGCAATGCTCAACAATGGCAAGACACAATGTGCCATACTACAAATGCAATGACCCAATATCTCTTTGGCGCTCAAGGTTCAAACAACACATGTCAGTAGATTCATGCCACTAACCACGGTGACAACCACAACATCACGGGATCTCTTTCAATCCCTAGCATGGTCCAGAGGATATCTTTCAATCCCTCGCATGCTCTATAATATCAAAGCACTAGTTGTCACGCTACACATGCACCGACCCAATTTTCTCCACTCATACTAGAGATTCTACTCAAATATGACGCGTGCATCAATCGAACGTACAAACATCACAACATGTGGACATAAGCAAATATGCAATGCTCATAATACATGGAACTATAACAAATAACACATTAGGCTTATGCAATGACCTAATCCACGTTCCATCACTAGGTTCACATTCACTATCACAATGACACTAGTGTTTCGCTTTATTTCAATGTCCACACTTTGTTTTCTATGTTCAATCCACTAGTTTCTCTACTAGTTTAATACTTCACTAGGGTTCACATAGCACTAGGTTTATGCGTCCTAAATTCCAAGTTTTCAATCATGATTATTCACAACTAATTTAGGAGGCATGCAAGTTTCTGGAAATAAGAAATAATTGAACCCTATTACATGCAATTTCATACATATATACATATATGCTCAAAAGTAGGATTTAGACATAGGAAGAAATTCAACCATTTCGGATAGCACCCCCCACCTCGTATCGACGTTTAGGGCCGGGAAACCAAGTTTCACAATTTATCTCCGCCGAAAAGTCTCGACCCAAGCCTAACGAATCATATTCCGCAAAATCTCTCAATCGGATGCCAAACCTCGTCGTAATCCAAAACGAAGTTGTCCACCGCGTCGAATTAACCTTCAATTAAGGTTTTACAAGATCAATTTAGATCAAAACCTCTTAGAGACAAAATTTCATTTTCTAAGCCTAGGGTTCAAGTTCTACATGAATACTCCAAATTTCATGATTAATCTTTCGATTAATTGGTTTAGAATACTACCTCTCTTAACATTCATCCAATATTAAAAATCCACCAAAAAATTCTATTCGAAATTATAATAATAAAATACTACCTCGCAATCGAAACGCCGAAAAAATCCAACACGCGCGGGGGTTCAATCGGCTCGTCAAACGACCCAAAAAATCTTTCTATTTTCTTCTTCTTCTCTTTCTCTTCTTTTCCCTTCCTTCTCCTCTCTCTCTCTCTCTCTCTACGTACATGTTGGAGTGGATAAGAGAATGGAGGAGTGAAGCAATGTAACAATTGCTAAAAAGTCCACTAGCTTTATGTATTATGATATTAGTCCAATTCAGAATCTGATACTTTTCGTTTCAGACCTTCTGAATATCCGTTTGCGCCCAAATTTGACAGTCATGCTCGGTTTAAGTTAATAAGAAGAACTGATCATCACTATCCAATTTCGGACCATTTTTTGGTCACCGAAAGCTCTACCGACTAAAACCTCTTGCAGATTGCTGTTATATTTTATTTTCACTTTCCGGGTGTCGGAACGACACGAAACTTTTAATCTAGCCTCAGAAAAATAATTCTGATATATCCTGAAATTTTCATAATTTTCTGACACTATGAATTTTCTGCTAAAAAATCAGCCCCTTTCCTTACAGAAAATTTCAAATCTCCTGTTTTCATTCCAATTTCAGCACAATTCATTTCCAACTTATTTTTACTTCTCTAAGTCCAATAAAAATAGTATCTAACACTATTTTTCTTTTCACTTTCTTTTATATTAAAAAAAATCCGGTACACTACAGACTCCTTTGTTACTGCTTCTGTCTCGTTGGTCGCTTCGTGCTGACAGAAAAAACTATGTTCGTTCTGTAGGTCTGTTGACGTCCCTGTGGGCTTCCGCTATGAAACCGGGGCATGGCATTCTTCTCAAGTCACAGAAGGGAGACTGGGAGATCGGTCTCGCTTGACTCCTTTCTATCACACTTCGTCAATTTTTCCAAGCAATGTGCGGTAAGATGTTCCTTATCCCACTCCAAGGTGTACAGGTCCTCAAGGAGAGTTACATGGAGTCGATCCATGTTTCCATGATCCACAGATCCACCGTCTCTTCGTTGAAGGTAGCGGATTGAATCTCTTGAAGGTCATGAGGGCTGCCAGAGCTAGCTCCCTCTCTGCCTCCATCTCTGCATAAGCAGGGGCCAAGGTACCTGAATCCACTTGAGGGGTATCCATCGCGGCTCCTGACGTTACACGGCGCGCTGCTACAGGCACGGTCGCCACAGCTACTCCCTCGATCACATTAGAGGCACTGACTAGAGGCCTGTGGCTCTTGAACTGTGCGAGCCGTAGCCGCTTGTTGTGCAAATATCTCCTGGAGCTTCTTGATCCGCTCCTCCTGGCGCAGGGCAGACTCCTGCTGTCGCTGCACCATCTCAGCTTGTTGTCTCACCACTCCAACGAGTGTGGCTAACTGTTCATGGAGCTCCGAGTCTCCACTCGCCCCAGATTGCTCAGGGACCTCACTTGGCCCATCCTACGTCGATCTCGTTGGAGATTGCCTACACGACACCAACGCTTCCTGAAAATGATAACTTCAGTCAAATCCTCGACTTCTAGGTCAATTGTTTTCTATAGACACGGATTCAAATTAGGCGAAAGCTACACAAGGGCGCCCTTTCTCATCACTCGGTTCCATGTTGTCGGTCGCTACCATGAACACCATCGGCTGAGAATAAACCACCTTAAATATACCCCTAACATCTTGTTAGAGGCATATAAATACATGACCCAATTGATTCAACTTCTGCTGCATGTCACAAGTTCTCATCTTTCACGAGCCTAGGTCCTTATGGTTTACCATCGTAGGGTCTTCTAGGTCCATCTATACCATTTTCACGCTCTGATACCACCTTAGTCTGTCACGCCCCGCCATCCCTTCCCTAAATAGGAGAAAGAAGCCCCGCTCGGGTGCGTGCGCCAGACCTGCCGAACGGATAGAGTTTTTTCTGTCCGCCCAAGGCGTCACAATCAGTACAATTCAAAACATTCCAAACAGGAATAGAATTCGTACACAGGATGTATAAGGAAAGCATCATAAATATAAAACAACTATGCTATTAGAAGCATTTGTCTTATACAAATTATATTTACATTTTTCCCCTCCAAATACAATCAACTTGACATTACACTTTCTCTCATTTCAATACCCTTAAGCTACACTATTCGAGGGTACATCTATCTTGATCACAAATGGTAGGACGCTGACTACCTAGCTACGTCCTTTCCTCGCGCTACCGTGCTGTTCACGAATGGACCTGAAAAATATGGGGGTGAGAACTATAAAAATAGTTTCCAGTGGGTATGGCCACCCAAGAGAGAAGCTCGACCCACCAGGTCCAAAAGAGAAAACATAAGCTTGTTAGTATATAACAAATAACTATGTAAGCATATAAACCCTACTATATGCAAATGGCAATAGTAACCATGCTTATGCTTCAAGTAATGCGATAATAAAAATCATGCAAGTATCTTACCTCTTCTACTTTCTATTTCATTACCCCTACCGCATCCAATCCGCTCCTAAGGTTTCTCTTACCTTAGCTAAACTATACAGCTCGGCTCACTCTTGAGCCAATCAATCGCGGACTACCGCTCTTTGTCCAGGCTCGAGGAGAGGGGCGTGCCACATGCACCTCAGCCTTAAATCCACTCGACTATAGGTCATCCGTGGGGCGAGGAGTACCACACATGCCCTTGGCCATAAGTCGTTTATCGGGTGAGTAATACACCACACATACCCGCAATCATAAATCACTTGCCGGGCGAGGATTGTACCACTACGTACCCGCAAGTATGAATCACTGCCGGGCGAGAAATGCCACACATACCCGCAGTCATAAACCACTTGCCAGGCGAGGAGTATACCACAACATACCTGCAAGTGTCAGTCTAGGGATTCTGGAATCCACTTCCCAAGTCTCAAGGGTTTATACATTTATACCCTACATTGCCAACCTTTATAGGTCCGAGTCATTCATGCCCAAGTGGTCATCCTACCACTATATTTCCAACCTATGTTTAATAACACTAGGTTCAATGACATGCCGATCTAAATGGTCTTCCTACTACTATGTTTTCCGACCTAAGTTCAATGACACTAGGTTCAATACCTAATAATGTTCTTCTCTATCCTAGTTGTCCACACCTCCATGACATCTAGTCCTTGTTGAATTCTTTTATGTCCCTAGAAAATGTCAACCTATCTCATTGTCCATGTCTAGGCATACATATATATACATACCTATATATTTTCACATGCCTATTGTTCTAGTCCATGGTAGTTATTTATTCTAGTAACATATGATTCCCACATTCATATTTACTAATTAACCTACCATTATATGTATCAAGTAAAACAATAATAAATTTTACTCTTTCGACGTGGAAGTGACCTAATCACTTCGGTGAAGCACAAACTCACCTCACAAAGCTTTCTAATTGTTTGTAGACACTTGCAATTAGGCTCTCTTTGGCTATAAGCTTAATTCCAAGCTTCCTTGTCGTAGCACAAAAGGATTTGTTACTACTTTCGAACCCTTAAATAATTTTATTTCATAAAATCAAGTTGTCCCACTTGATTTTCTAACCTCCAATTAGGGTTTTAAAGGTTCAAACAAATTTTAAACCATCAAATCACAAAAATTCTAATTTTCTTTAGGGTTTTCCAAAAACCATAGCTAAAGCCAATATCATTTGCTAATCTCTACAATTTGTAGTCTAGATTAGCTTTGGATTTGATAAAACCCATTTGCAAGGTTTAAATCCGAAACCTTAACCTTAAATCCCAAGAAACCTCACCTTAGCCACTAGTTTTCCAACTCTTCTTGCTCAAGAAGAAGGCTCTCCACCTCCAAATCCCTCTCCAAGCTTGATCTCCGTAGCTTCAAGTGTAGGAGAAGCTCCACTAGAGAGAGAGGAAGAAGAGAGTGAGAGAGAGAGAGAGAGAGAGAGAGAGAGAGACCACTCTCTCCCTTTTTCTTTCCCTCTGTGTGTGTGGGGCTTACAAGGAAGAGGGGGAAGGTCTTCCCTCATATAAAAGCACCCCCCCACAAAATTACCAAATTACCCTTCAAAAAATACATTTCGCAGAGCTGTGTACCGGTACCCGAACTCGCGTACCGGTACACGGGCATTAATTTTCGTTACCCAATTTTCAGTTCCTCAGAGCCCGAACGTTGGATTCTCAGATTTTCTATTGCATTCCGATGCCTAAATTCTAGTACCGGTACACAGTACAAAATCTGCAGTCATGATAGATTTGACCTTTTGAAGTCCGTTTTCGCATCCAGTTTGCGCTGAAAACATTCGAATACTTCCCAAACCTCGCCGAAACTATTCAAATAGCCTTTTTGGCTACTTTCTACTAGAACTCCACAATTTGTAGAAGTTCGGTGAGCTAAAGTCTCACCGCTCTTATCCACGACTGTTGCTAAGAAAGCTACTATATCTACTCTTGATCAACTGTTTAGCTTGGGTGGAGAAAATAGTCATCGCAAACAGCAAACTCCTACACCCCCTAGACACTACTTCCTCTTGTCTCGGCTCTTGGAACGTCATGATCTGGCTCTCACGACCGATGCTAGCATGATATCTTTTGAGCCAATCCATACCCAAAACTATATCAAACTCTCCAAATCTGTTTAGAGCCAACAAATCTGCCGGCATGATCCAATCTCCAACTCTAACGGGGCAACAAGGGCAATACTCCCGAATGTCCAGAATATGATTGGGAACCAGAATTCATCCTAGATGCAATGTACGAATGGTCTCAATGCCATACAACTCGGCGAATAGCCGATTGATGAATGAATGCGATGCACCTGTATCAAATAATTCTCTAACTCTTATGCCATTATTTAAAATAATACGTGTGATGACCTCCTCCGCCGCCGATACTTTCTTTGCCTGGGCTACATACATACGCCCGCTAGGTGTCTACCGTGACCCCTCGTACTGTCGCGGTACTGGCGGCCGTCCCACCTGAGAATAAGTGGGTGGAGTCCTCTGACTCTGACCTGGTGTAGTCGGTGCCGATGCAGATGATGGTGCTGGTGAAGAACCTCTTAGGCACTCAGATCGGAAGTAGCTCTTCTGGCCCCACTAGTAGCACTTGCCTCCACGCTGAGGGCACTGCGGAGGCATCTAAAGACAACCACAAATCACACAGCGCAGTGGTCATCGACGGTCCGGTGCTCCATGAGAAGAAGATGAGCCACGTCCTCGCGACTAGCTCCTCAGATGATTCAGCGGCCTCTTCGAGCTAGACCTACCACTAGCGCCCTCGGCTGCTTGTCTCTTGCCCTTCGCTCTATTAAGGGCATCCCTTTCCTCCTTAGCAATCTCCATGCCCTTTCTACAATCAAGGCGCAGTTCACCAGCTCTTGATATGTCTTGAGGTTTGCTGACTGAACCAACCGAAAGATCGATAGTCGAAGGCCCATCTCAAACATGCAAACCTTATATTCATCATCCCTTATCAGGAAAGGAAGACGATGTAACAAATGAGAGAACTCTCTCTCATACCTGCCATCATCCTATCCCCTTGGCGTAGATTGTGCAAATCTCACTCCATTTGCCATTTGACGCTTTGAGGAAAGTAGGTCACTGATAGTAGCTCCTTGAACTTCTCCTAGGTGATTGCCACTATATCCATATTGGGATCATCCCGAATATCTGCCCATTATTGATAAGCCTCGCCTTCCAAATAGTGCGTCACCAACCACATCCGATCTCGATCCTCCACAAACATAAGAATAGTTTCTCCATATAGAGAACCCACTTCTCCATATGGAGGATCAACTTCTCCATGATTCAATGATCCCCCTTCTCGCCATCAAACATTTGGGGTTTGAATTTTCGAAACTCCTTCAAACGGGTCATGAGCTGCTCTTGTTCGGCACCTGTTATCATGGTCGATAGAACCGTCCCCGCCGGTAGAGCCTGAACCGGCGGTGTCACCATAACCTCCCCCCTGCGCTCGGCGCTCGAGGTAGTGTGAGAAGTGCCCGACATCGCCGGCTGAGTGGCCTCGCCACCTCTCCTACCTGCACTGGCGGTGAAGGGCCCTGACATGCCCTCGCTGAAGTCTGCGGGATTAGAAAGTCCTCCAGCCGCTTCATCCTTGCCTTCTGTTGGTATGCAGCCTCAACCTGTTGCTGTGCCGCAAATGACTGCTGCTACACCACATCGGCTAACAGGGCCAGCTGCTCTCTTAGCTCACGGACCTTGCTGGATCTGGAGGTTGTGGATGTCTCTACCTCAGCTGCCTCAACCGCCTTGGCTGCTTCGACCTTCATGGAGCGCGTCGTCGGCATCACCAACTGCAACAAACATAACATGCGTAGGTTAGAACTACCCACGCCAATGATATTCCCGCTCATCAAAATATAAATCCCAATCATGCGAAAGTAAATGAAGTGAGTTCTAACAAATCTCCGATGTCACTTTGTCAGCCGCCAACCTGACCATCCAAGGAAATAGAAGTTGCAACAACTATCAAACTTCAACACTTTAGAGTTAAAGACATGACCCAATCATGTTACTTTAGCCAATAGTCATAAAAGAACTCATCTCTCACGTCCCTAGTCCTTATAGTCCAACCAGCCTAAGGTTTATTATTCATTAATTGCATGTTCTTCTTCTCCTTTACCCTTCTCTCTAGGAGCTTCAACCAAATACAAGCTAAGATCTGGAGTTTGAGGCTTGCAAGAGAGTTCTACTTTTCTTATAATTTTTGGAAATTTTTGATAATTGAACTTTTAGAGGTTTTGACCACTTGGAAAATTCTCTTAAAGAGAAGCCCAGATAACTTGATTCGAGGAATCAAAAGGCTTTCGCTGACTAGATTTAACCGAAATCGGTGAACTCCACTTCCCCCCAACCACCCCCCCCCCCCACCCCCTCCCCCCCCCCCCCCCCCTCTACTCCTTTCTTGACTTCAAATCTTGGCCAAACATGACATTTGATATTAATATAGATGATTTAATGCACGATATTGCCACAATATGTAAATTGGTTAGAAACTTCATATCATCTACCTTGTGTGGCATTGAAACATGGACATCTACTTAGTTGTTGAATGTTTACTTCACAGTCCATATTATGTTGTTGAGTTGTGTTGGCATTCGGTTAAACCGAATCGGGTGCGCCCATGATCGGGCTCGATCCGACGGTTATTATGTTGTCTAATTAGGTTAGGATTAATCTTGCTTTTAAATTGGAAAGCTAATTAGAGATAAATCCTAATCAGATTAGGATAACGTAATATAAACCGATTTGGCCTTATCTTTACTTGCCTATTAGGATTTTAGAATTTCTTATAAATATACAGGCTATCTCTCATATGAGAATATACGGGCTATCTCTCATATGAGACAAGAAATATAGAGAGAAATCACATCCTCCATTAACCTATTGTTCTAGAGGGTCTTAAACGGTGGATTAGAGATCGTGCTCGTTTGTAGTTCGATCCACCGCAAGTTTGGAGCGATTGAAGACTTTCGAGGACGATCTAAAAAACACGTAAATCAACTTCTTCGATCCGGGCTCATCGCGTTCTAGCGCGAATCGCTTCCGCAAAAGGTACGAACGAACCAAATCATACTTCCGCTGCGTTCTATATTAGTATCAAAGCCTTATTAGGTTGATTCCGTGCCCTAAATTAATTCTTTAACAAGATTGCATGCATAAAATTAAATTTACCATCGTTTAGTTTTTTTTTCTTGCATGCTTGTGGCTTTAATGTCGGATTTTTCTAGGGTGGATATATTTGCATGATTTTTACACATCTTATGGCATCTTTGTTGTAGATTAAATCTACAAAGTTTGATTTATTTTGGTTTTATTTTTTTTATGAGAAAAATAAAACCCTAAATCGAAACTTTATGGAAGGCTTGTTTGATGTGTAATGTATATCCCATTATAAAACTTGCATGATTTGGAAGAGTTCTTCACAAGCTTTCTATTGATATATTACATGCATAATTTGGACTTGTGGATCAAAAGTTATCAATTTTTGAAGTTTATCTATTCATTAATTAAAAAAAAAATTTTAAAAAGGAGTTAAAAAGGAGGAGTTTCTCCTGTTGGGAGGTGGAGCCGCGTGGGTGCGCGTGGGTGTCTCGCTGGGAGCGCGTGCAAGGACGCCGAAACAAAAAAAAAAAAAAAAAGAAAGAAAAAAGGCAGGTGGCAGGCCGCGAGCGGGCCCGCAGCCCGCACGGGCAAGCAGGCCGCGCGCGGGCCGCTCAGGGCAAGCCGCATGGGATCACAGCCTGTGAGCGGGCCCGCAGCCCACGCGAGGGCCGCACAGCCCGCGCAGGGCGGGCCCTATGGGCTCGCAGCCCGCTCGCAAGGCGGGCCGCACTCGCCCGCAGCCTGCGTGCAGGCCCGCAGCCCGCTCGCAGGGCGGGCCGCACTGGCTCGCAGCCCGCGCACGGGCCCGAAGGCCCCGGTGGCCTGCAGAGGCTGCTGCACCTCCCTTTTTTCGTTATTTGTTGCACATTTTTTTTAATAAAATAAAATATTTATTTTAAGCATATTAGGTGATTTAATATGTAATTGTGACATGATATTTGTGATATATGTTGCATGCACTTATCATGATAAATTTTATTATGCTTTTTTTAGATGTAACTTTTGGCATATTGGAATTTATTTTTATGCATGCTATTCAAGTGGGAGTTTTATTTTGGTAGAGTAAATTGTATGTTTTTACTCCAAAATATTTTTTTGTGCAACTTAATTAAATAATTAAAAATTAGACGTAGCATGTGTAATGTGATTATGAGCATAGCGAAATTTTTCTTTACGCACCTATTATCTAATTTTTAATTTGCTTAATTAGAGATGCTACTAAATTAAATATATGTATCGTGTGCTAATATTTTATATCTTTTCTACGCACTGTGTGAACTAAGTGAGATTAAATGGCCTCCAAACAAGTTGTTGCGGATTTGATTAAAGAAGAGAAATTGGATGGTGACAATTATGATATTTGGCACCGTAAAATTCAATATGTTCTCGCTGAGCAAGAGGTTTAGAAAACTTGATTAATAAAATGGACCAACCCGCAGAGGGTAATAGTGCTCAGGCTCGCCAAGATATGGAAGCCTATAATAATTGGCTTAAAAAGGATCGCATTGCTTGCATCACGTTGTTGAGCGGTATGCAGAATGATCTCTTGTGCGAGTATGAGCTGTACCCGACTGCGTTTGACATGTGGGAGGCTCTCAAAACTAAATTTGGTGCGACTTCGGCCACAAGGTTGCGCAGTACTATGCGGTTTGACAGTTATAAGAAGCGTGCCGATCAGACTATGAAACATCAAGTAAGATGTAGCACACTGAACTTTAGCAAATTACGGAGTTCTAGTGAGAGAATAGTGGCTTATACTATTCTGGAGTTTGAGTTGAGTTTGGTGAGCTTCGGAGCGTTTTCGGGACTTAGAAAGTGCGAAAACGGACTCCGGGAGTCAAAATCTGCAAAAGTGCAGATTTTGCAATTGCATACCGGTATCTAGTTTTGGGATACCGAAATCCAGTGGAAAACTGGATTTTGCGCAGCTCTCGGATTTTGCGGAATCCGGCATATGATAGCGGAAAAGATGCAATGTATACCGGTACTGATGTTTGGTATACCGGTATACTGTTTCGTGGCCTTTTGGCCGAGGATCGGGTTTTGCAAATTTTGTGCTGTATACCGGTATGCCTATACGCATACCGTAACACAGTGCAACAGATTGCGATTTGTGCTGTTTTACAATTTTGGCTTTTTGAGGGGCCTAACTGGATTTTGTTGCTCGGGATTAAGTATCCCTTCACCCCTCTCATGTTGTTGTGTTGGCTGAGGATGGAGGAGAAGAAAGGTGAGCTTCCTTCCTCTCTCTCTCTTGATTTTCTCCTCTCCAAACCCATGAAGGGTGGTTTTGATCTCCTTTCTCTCCATTTTCTCCATGGAGGTTGACTCTTAGGCTTGGAGGGAGCTCGTGGCTGAAGAGGAGAGCTTGTTAGTGGATGAATCTCCAACCCTAGTCTCTTTTGCTTGGTTTGGAGCTCTTGTGAGGTGAGTGGCTACCTTTACAACTCCCCTATTTGCGTTTATCTCTTGGATTTGGGATGAAGACCTAGTTTCATGAAAACTAGGGTTTGAATTAGGGTTTCGTGATTGTGGGCTCTTGAGGTTAAATTGATGGGTGTAGAATGTTGTTGTAGGTTGGATTTGAAGATCCTTAACCTCAATTTGGACTTAGAACAAGTTCTACTTGCTCAAGATATTTTCCACCCATTTAACTCATGAATTTTGGTAGTTTTCGAATTTGTTCGTTCGAAACTTGTAACCCCTTGGAAAATTATCTTAGGGTATGTGAAGCTCGGGGGACAACTTCGTTTTGAAGTACTGCGAGGTTTCGACACTTATCCGGTGGGTCTGACCTCACCGAAATGGGTGAACTCCCCCTAAGTCTCCTCTAATATTTTAGAGTTGAATTGTTGCATAATCATGCTTATTATGACATGATAGATATTAGGATTATGATATATGTATAGCATATATGAGAATTGCATACTCTATGTAGTAGAGTTCATGATTGTGTTTATATATGGCACATTATGGAAAATTATGGTGAGATGGCATTTCAATTTATGATAACGTAGAAATGCATGTTAGAATGATTAAACAACATATGAAGCAATGGATGGAAAGTGGACTTGGGGACACTTAGCATTTCGGGTATTGGTAGAAATGAGCATGATATATGACATAGTGAGAGGCTAAGTATGTTACACTTCATTTAGAAGAACAACAAGATTGGCCTTATGACTTAGTACTAGACCATCGGGTCATTGATTGGTATTCCATGTTTAAGACATGGGGTATGAGTTTTCTTGTTGGTAAGGTAAGTGGTAATTGCATACCATCACTTTGATAATATGAAATAAATATTTGCATGATGGCTTTTATACTCTATGTAGTAGAGGTTTGTGTAGCTCATGCATGTCATGGATTATGGTTTTGTCGGCATCGTAGAATGCATTGTTATAGCATTTATAGAATGCATGGATCATGGCATTAGAATAATGCATCGATTGTGGCATTTGTAGAATGCATCGAAAATAGCATTAGTATAATGCATTGAGTATGACTTAGTCATAGCATGTGATAGTAACCCGTTGGGGTCATGAATGAGACTTAGGTCCATTCCTATTGGTTGAGTGAGATGTATCCACTTGCATGTTAGAGACATGTTACATATTGGTAGAAACATACCCACATGTGAATTGAGAACAAGAGTGACTTATGCATTATGATTCCGACCCTAGAGTCGATGTTGTGATTCCATGTTTTAGACATGATGAACGTATTTCCTATGCTGTTGACTATGCTTGTTAATGCCATTGTGCTCATTCGCACATGCTTGTGAGGGTCGCTCCCTACAAGCCGGCACTCCGGAGTGGGCCTTTTGCGACGTTTGATCGCCTATGTGCAGGTTATATGGGCGCCGAAGTGGATTGCCGTGGGGGAGGCTCATTCTAGCGAGAGAATGTTGACTACCACGGGGCTATTAGGCACGGCATAAGCCGAGACTTGAGAAGTCCTTTATGGTAGGAAATATTGTGAGGAATGTTACATTCGACATCATAAGTAATTGATGCATATAGATGTAGCAAATGGATATAGTAGTAGATTGTGACATTATATGTAGTGAGACATTGACATGACTTGGCACATTTGTGGTTAGTGAACATAACATACATATAGTCGGAAACAAGTCACATAGTTCATACATGTAGTGGAAAGTCGGTTATACATTTCATACTTGTAGTTGGAGACAAGTCATATGTGTAATAGTAAACTTGACATATAGTGAGTTTATGACATTAGAACATGTGTAGTTGATCATGGCATACTTACACATATATGAATAAAATGTTTACATGCTTTGTAACATGAACACGTTTATAACTTGATGTTAGAGGCATAGTAGAGTAAAACTTTTATATGCTAATCATGCTTTATTACTAAACCTACTTTTGCCTCAGTTGACCTAGCGGTGTAATTCGCCACTCTCGGCGGCTTACCCACTGGAAACTATTGTTTAATAGTTCTCACCCCCATGGTTGTTGGGTTTTTGTTTCAGAGCCTTCCGCAGTAGGAGAGGCTTGGGATCGTGGCGAGGGGTTAGCAGCTAGCTAGAGCCTCTACGATGTTGCTATAGACATATCATGGTGTCCTTTCATTATATTTTGAGTGAAAGGCGTATAGTTATATTGTTGGTTGATCTGTTAGTACATAAGATGTATAAATTCTTTTGTATATCTCAAGATTTTAGTTGTGTTGATCTTATTTTAGTTGTAGAATTATGTTCTCGCTCTGATCACCTTGTTTAGGACGTATTCCTTCTTCTACTTGATTGTTGTTATTATAGACGCCTTGTGTACGTTGTGTGTTGTTTTGAGGTACACGGCGGGTCTGTGCACGTGCCTGGTAGGCTCTCACTAGGGCCCGGGGCGTGACAGATTATTGTGGTATCAGAGCCTAGGGTTGAGTCTTAGTGGACCTAGTAAACCTTAGGCAGGTTGGACGATAAGGAATAGGAACGGGAGAGACGGGATCTCTTGTGACTTATTGGCGAAAGTATTATGATTGGGTCATTTCTAAAGCTCCAAAGGTGTTGGAGTTAGATCGGAGTGAACCACTTCCATACCCTTGGAGGGTCACGTTGGCGGCCGACAACGTGACATCGGGGAATAGTGGGAGTCCACTTCATTACTTTCGCATGATTGGGATTGTAGTTTCGTGTGGGGATGCGATGGCGTGGGGTGTTTTACCTGCGCATGTTATGCTTGTTGCAGCTTGAGTGGTGAACGACGCACTCGATAGCGGCCGAGGCAGCCGAGATGGGAACCCTGCATCCTCCGAATTTGGTGAGACCCTGAAGTGAGAGAACAACTGGCAACTTCAGTGAGCACAGTGGAGCGGCGATCAATTACGATGTTACTCCAAGTTGAGGCTTTGCGCCGGCAGACGAGAGGATTAAGCAACTGGAGGATTTGTTGATCCAGTTGGCAGTCGACCTCAAGAAATTTTGTGAGAATGCGAATCGCACCTTGAAATGGGCGAGAGACGTGGAGACCGTTGGAGACGGCAAAGAAGCTACTAAGAGTGGCAAGTCTAATGTAAGAGGACAATCAAGGTGTTCAAAGAGAAATTTATCTCGAGAATGTGGATCTTTAGCAGGATGAAAGAGGGATGTCAAATCGTCATCAACTATAGCGATGTGTGAGCGGTGGAGTCCGTATGTACCCGATGATGCCCTTGGAGTAGAGGCAAGTACTCTCTTCGTGGCCAGGCGGGCCATTCCCAGTTGGAGTGTCTGAGGAGAACAGTGTCGACAATATTGGGATCGACTTCGCGCGGCTGGTACCGGGTGAAGGCATGCCTGTTTGACAGGCGGAGGTTGATGCAGCGACGATGGAGGTTGTCGCAGCTCGTAGTATTGGAGCTTGTTTGTCGTTTGTTATGATTGTAGCTTTGGATCGGCTGTTTGCCGAATGCATGGCAGGGAACTCATTCCTTGATGCTTGCAGAACGAGTTGGTCCTGATTGCTTGGACTTGGGAGTACTGTTCTTGTACTCCATTAGGATTGGATGTTTCTGTGCGCCAACGAAGCGATTGGCTTTGTTTGGCTGAGAGCGTATGGTTCAGTTTTGGACTCGGGCTGGCTCTTCGGGTATCGGATTATCGATGATTGAGTGAGCCGAGCTGTAGTGTCTTGGAAACCTGGACACGAAATAGTGTTTTCAGAGGGCGTGAAGGTTCGCTATTTGCGATGATTGTTTCACCCGCCCAAGCCTAGTTGTTGGCTGAGTGGGCGCGTGGCCTTTAGGCCAGCATCCTTGGTGAGAGTTGAGAATCCTCAAAAGTGAGGATGTCTCTTGTGAGGGAGTTGGTTGTGCAATCCCGGTTGAGTGGTGAGAACCGAAGGCTTGGTCTAGAGACCTCTTTTGCCTAGTATTTTCTCTTGTGGAGCATCAATCTCATTTGTTTTGAGTGGACGGGTCCTTTCGACTGTGGGTCGACTATCGTGAACTCGGTAAGGTCACGATCAAGGATATGTACCCGTAGCCGAGATTTGATGATCTGTTTGATCGGCTCCATGAACTCTGGATTTACTCGAGGCAATCTGAGTACTACTCTCGTTGGATTGAGTTTGAGTTTGGACTGAGGGTAACTTGTTCACTCGGTGTAGACATTACGAAATTATCGTGATGTCATTCGAGCTGTTGATGCTCTTGTGTGTTGTATTCTCTGACCCTTGAGGGTATTTTTGTCGATGTATGTGCCGACACTTTGGAAGCCATGAAGTGATGGAGACCATGAAGATTCCTTGAATGAGGACTGCAAGTGCTTCAAGTTGAAGACGTGCTGATTCGGTTGTGAGGACTAGCGTCCATTGGCAGTTGATGCCAAAGTGGATATGATTGGAGATCTCAAGGAATCAAACCATCCATAGTTGATAGGGACAAGCGGATGTGATCGAAGTTCAAACTTCCTAGTTTGATTGGATGTTATGGATAATTGTTAGGAGATTACTGAGTTGTCTACTCCCTTCATTTGACTCACACATAAAGGGATTAAACCTTTTAAAAAAATATGCGTGAGAGAAGTTCTTGGAACTGTTGGTATGGTTGACGACCGCCAACCTTGGTTACCCCGAAGGCGGGTTATGTGCTTTGTAGTTATGTGTCTCTCCGCGGACTGAGTTACGCTTTGGTGCAGATTAGAAAGGTAGTATTGACCTTTCAGCAATTGAGAGAATGCATGAGGAATCGCCAAATTGTGATTTGGAAATGATTGCCATGGCATTTACTTGAAAACTATGGCAACTTTATATTTAGATAGTGGTGTGAAGTGCACCCAGATCTTAATGTTGGAGATGTCTCTTCACTCAGGAGAATGAGTTGAAGCTGAGAAAACAGATTAGAGGCTAGTGTACTAGAGATATCGATGAGATGGGTAACATGATGTGATATCTATCCTTTGGATCGGATCACGGGAGTTAGCCTTGATCTCGACTTGTAATGGTGCAATTACGATCAAGAATGCAGCGGCTGGTAAATTCCTTGTGGACTGTCAAATGTGCGTTGGCGGTGGAAACCGACAAGTTGTACCTGTGATAGCAGGATTTATGAGATATGCTAAGTAAAAGCTATCTACCTTGTATGGATAGAGGATGAATACCGGAGGCTCCGGAATTGGATTGTCTCGCTTCCGAGCTAGATGTGATGATTGTTGGGAGATTGTGAATAATAGTAGCTATTCACTTGGGTTGGATTGAGAATTCTTACGCAAGTATACTTGGGTAAATTGGGTCACTGGACGATTCTCAGTGAGAGATAGAATTTTTGGGCAGCTGAATCTGATTGGGATACTTGGTTAAGGAAATCCAAGAGCTTTGTGTATGAGGAATCTAAGTTTCAGATTCTTCGGATTATTTGAGACCCTGAGGCAAATGGGCCTAGTGGCATGTCGAGCTGTTTTACTTCAGATCTGTTGAAGGTATATGATGTGTTTTGACGCTCCGAGCGAGTATTTGAATTCTACCCCGATGGTGGATGTCGTTTCATTAGAGCTACATGAAGATCTAAACTTCAAGGAGCAGTCATTGAGGATTGGATTTGTGGAATGTAGGAATTTGGAATTATCACTATTCCTACTACAAGATGCTTTGGAGCAACATCTTGGACGCGATGCATGGTGTGAGAGTTGGAGACTTCACTACGAGGGCGATGTTCTTATCTATTTTGATTTTGCTGTTTGTTGTTGGTTGTTGATCCGTAGATTCGCGGACGAAACTCCTTTTTAGGAGGGGAGAATGTAGCACACTGAACTTTAGCAAATTACGGAGTTCTAGTGAGAGAATAGTGGCTTATACTATTCTGGAGTTTGAGTTGAGTTTGGTGAGCTTCGGAGCGTTTTCGGGACTTGGAAAGTGCGAAAACGGACTCCGGGAGTCAAAATCTGCAAAAGTGCAGATTTTGCAATTGCATACCGGTATCTGGTTTTGGGATACCGGAATCCAGTGGAAAACTGGATTTTGCGCAGCTCTAGGGTTTTGCGGAATCCGGCATGTGATATCGGAAAAGATGCAATGTATACCGGTACTGATGTTTGGTATACCGGTATACTGTTTCATGGTCTTTTGGCCGAGGCTCAGGTTTTGCAAATTTTGTGCTGTATACCGGTATGCCTATACGCATACCGGAACACAGTGCAGCAGATTGCGATTTGTGCTGTTTTACAATTTTGGCTTTTTGAGGGGCCTAACTGGATTTTGTTGCTCGGGATTAAGTATCCCTTCACCCCTCTCATGTTGTTGTGTTGGCTAAGGATGGAGGAGAAGAAAGGTGAGCTTCCTTCCTTTCTCTCTTGATTTTCTCCTCTCCAAACCCATGAAGGGTGGTTTTGATCTCTTTTCTCTCCATTTTCTCCATGGAGGTTGACTCTTAGGCTTGGAGGGAGCTCGTGGCTGAAGAGGAGAGCTTGTTGGTGGATGAATCTCCAACCCTAGTCTCTTTTGCTTGGTTTGGAGCTCTTGTGAGGTGAGTGGCTACCTTTACAACTCCCTTATTTGCGTTTATCTCTTGGATTTGGGATGAAGACCTAGTTTCATGAAAACTAGGGTTTGAATTAGGGTTTCGTGATTGTGGGCTCTTGAGGTTAAATTGATGGGTGTAGAATGTTGTTGTAGGTTGGATTTGAAGATCCTTAACCTCAATTTGGACTTAGAACAAGTTCTACTTGCTCAAGGTATTTTCCACCCATTTACCTCATGAATTTTGGTAGTTTTCGAATTTGTTCGTTCGAAACTTGTAACCCCTTGGAAAATTATCTTAAGGTATGTGAAGCTCGGGGGACAACTTCGTTTTGAAGTACTGCGAGGTTTCGACGCTTATCCGGTGGGTCTGACCTCACCGAAATGGGTGAACTCCCCCTAAGTCTCCTCTAATATTTTAGAGTTGAATTGTTGCATAATCATGCTTATTATGACATGATAGAAATATTGGGATTATGATATATGTATAGCATATATGAGAATTGCATACTCTATGTAGTAGAGTTCATGATTGTGTTTATACATGGCACATTATGGAAAATTGTGGTGAGATGGCATTTCAATTTATGATAACGTAGAAATGCATGTTGGAATGATTAAACAACATATGAAGCAATGGATGGAAAGTGGACTTGGGGACACTTAGCATTTCGGGTATTGGTAGAAATGAGCATGATATATGACATAGTGAGAGGCTAAGTATGTTACACTTTATTTAGAAGAACAACAAGATTGGCCTTATGACTTAGTACTAGACTATCGGGTCATTGATTGGTATTCCATGTTTAAGACATGGGGTATGAGTTTTCTTGTTGGTAAGGTAAGTGGTAATTGCATACCATCACTTTGATAATATGAAATAAATATTTGCATGATGGCTTTTATACTCTATGTAGTAGAGGTTTGTGTAGCTCATGCATGTCATGGATTATGGTTTTGTCGGCATCGTAGAATGCATTGTTATAGCATTTATAGAATGCATGGATCATGGCATTAGAATAATGCATCGATTGTGGCATTTGTAGAATGCATCGAAAATAGCATTAGTATAATGCATTGAGTATGACTTAGTCATAGCATGTGATAGTAACCCGTTGGGGTCATGAATGAGACTTAGGTCCATTCCTATTGGTAGAGTGAGATGTATCCACTTGCATGTTAGAGACATGTTACATATTGGTAGAAACATACCCACATGTGAATTGAGAACAAGAGTGACTTATGCATTATGATTCCGACCCTCGAGTCGATGTTGTGATTCCGTGTTTTAGACATGATGAACGTATTTCCTATGATGTTGACTATGCTTGTTAATGCCATTGTGCTCATTCGCACATGCTTGTGAGGGTCGCTCCCTACAAGCCGGCACTCCGGAGTGGGCCTTTTGCGACGTTTGATCGCCTATGTGCAGGTTATATGGGCGCCGAAGTGGATTGCCGTAGGGGAGGCTCATTCTAGCGAGAGAATGTTGACTACAACGGGGCCATTAGGCACCGCACAAGCCGAGACTTGAGAAGTCCTTTATGGTAGGAAATATTGTGAGGAATGTTACATTCGACATCATAAGTAATTGATGCATATAGATGTAGCAAATGGACATAGTAGTGGATTGTGGCATTACATGTAGTGAGACATTGACATGACTTGGCACATTTGTGGTTAGTGAACATAACATACATATAGTCGGGAACAAGTCACATAGTTCATACATGTAGTGGAAAGTAGGTTATACATTTCATACTTGTAGTTGGAGACAAGTCATATGTGTAATAGTAAACTTGACATATAGTGAGTTTATGACATTAGAACATGTGTAGTTGATCATGGCATACTTACACATATATGAATAAAATATTTACATGCTTTGTAACATGAACACGTTTATAACTTGATGTTAGAGGCATAGTAGAGTAGAACTTTTATATGCTAATCATGCTTTATTACTAAACCTACTTTTGCCTCAGTTGACCTAGCGGTGTAATTCGCCACTCTCGGCGGCTTACCCACTGGGAACTATTGTTTAATAGTTCTCACCCCATGGTTGTTGGGTTTTTATTTCAGAGCCTTCCGCAGTAGGAGAGGCTTGGGATCATGGCGAGGGGTTAGCAGCTAGCTAGAGCCTCTACGATGTTGCTATAGACATACCATGGTGTCATTTCATTGTATTTTGAGTGAAAGGCGTATATTTATATTGTTGGTTGATCTGTTAGTACATAAGATGTATAAATTCTTTTGTATATCTCAAGATTTTAGTTGTGTTGATCTTATTTTAGTTGTAGAATTATGTTCTCGCTCTGATCACCTTGTTTAGGACGTATTCCTTCTTCTACTTGATTGTTGTTATTATAGACGCCTTGTGTACATTGTGTGTTGTTTTAAGGTACACGGCGAGTCTGTGCACGTGCCTGGTAGGCTCTCACTAGGGCCCGGGGCGTGACATAAGAATAATGTCAAACATGATTCGTGAGTTAAAGTCGGCTGGCGGCACCTTGACTGATGAGCAGCAGATCCAAGCAATGATTCGCTCGCTTCCCAATTCGTGGGAACATATGCGAGTGAATTTGATACATAATGAGAGTGTCAAAACCTTTGAGGACGTGGCGCGACATCTGGAGTTGGAGGAGGAGCGCCTTGAGGCTGTTAAAACTCCAACTGCCAATGCTGCTGAATCAAACTTTCGTAGAACATCTGGGTTCAAGCGGAAGAGGACTAGTGGGCCTCAAAGCCATAGTGGATCTGCGTCTAAGAACGCGAAGAACACCAAAAGAAAGAGAAGCAAACGAGGTGGCAAGAAGGACAAGTCAAAGATGTCTTGTTTCAATTGTAACCAGCTGGGACACTCCGCTCGTGATTGCACTGAGCCGAAGAAGGTAGCCTTTTAATCCTGATTCTCGCTCTTTTGTTTCTTCTAGTGTGTTTGTTGCTGAATCTCTCCCTGTGTGGATTGTAGACTCAGGAGCAACAGACCACGTAGCGAGGGATCGGATGGGATTCGTCGAGTACCGCCGTGTGCCTGCTGGGAGTAGAAGAGTATACATAGGAAACAATTCAAGTGTCGATGTATTAGGCGTTGGTACTTACAAGTTGATCATGCGAGGTGGTCGGACTTTGTACCTTCATGATGTACTTTATGCTCCAGGAATACGGCGAAACTTATTTTCTATTCTTGCTATGCTTCGGTTAGGCTTTTTCTTTTAGTTTTGAGAATGATGTGGTTAAGATTCATCTTGGAACTGTTTATTATGGTAGAGATTTTATTTCAGATATTTTTATGGTTTTGGACATTGATTATAATAATAATAATGATTCCTTTTTCCTGCTATCTTCTATTGAGAATGATCACAATGTTTCTGTTAAATGGCATGCTCGTCTTGGTCATATTGGGCAAGATAGAATGACTAGATTAGTTAGAGATGGGCTGTTGAGCTCGCTCACTAAAGTCGATCTGCCCACTTGTGAACATTGTCTGGCGGGAAAAGCGATCCGAAAACCATTTAATAAAGCTTCTAGGGCAGAATTTTCTTTGCAATTGATCCACTCCGACATTTGTGGCCCAATGAGTGTGAGGGCGAGACATGGTGCATTTTATTTCATCACATTTATAGATGACCATACGCGCTTCGGTCATGCCTATCGGATCTCCCATAGGTCTGAAGTATTGGATTGCTTTAGACGTTACATTAATGAGGTTGAGAATCAGGTAGATATGAAAATTAAAATCTTAAGAACTGATCGAGGCCGCGAGTATCTATCTGAACAATTCAAGAAATTGTGTGATGAAAAGGGAATAATCAGACAGCTGACAATTCCTGAAACTCCGCAGCAAACTAGTGTAGCGGAGAGAAGAAATCGCACCTTGCTCGACATGGTTAGGTCAATGATGGCGCAAGCAAATTTGCCTGTCTCTTTTTGGGGAGACGCATTGTTAACTGCTGCCTACATTCTTAATCGTGTACCCTCCAAGACAGTACCTTCCACCCCTTATGAATTGTGGACAGGCAAGAAACTAAATTTGGAACACTTGCGTCCTTGGGATTCGGCAGCTTATGTACACGATACTTCTCACAAATATGGGAAGTTGGGTCCTAGAGAAAAGAAGTGTATCTTTATAAGGTACCCTGAACACTCTAAGGGATACGTGTTCATCGAAAAGCAGCCAGATGAAAGTTTGACTGAAATTGAGTCACGAGATGTTGAATTTCTCGAGGAGGATTTTCCTTATAGAAGTGAGGTTCTAAATGAAATTGAGTTCCATGAGATGGATGACTCTGATACTGGCGCTTTTCTATTCGCTCAGTTGAGGAAGAGGATGCAACTCCAACACCTCCTGGAGATAGTGGGAGCGACTTACTTTTAGAAAGGGAGCCTCAACTTCGTAGGAGCACACGTGTCGGTGTTCTCCGTCGTCGTTTTGAGATTGAGGGGGAAGCTTTCATGATTGCTGCTCATGATGATGATGAGCCTAGGTCTCTCCAAGAGGCTCTGTCATCACCTACTAATAAGGAATGGTTGGATGCAATGGTAGAGAAAATTGAATCGATGAAGTCAAATCATGTCTGGGACTTGGTTAACTTACCGCCGGGGCGCAAAACTATTGG
The DNA here is from genome assembly GCA_016920855.1 of Puya raimondii. NCBI lineage: Eukaryota > Viridiplantae > Streptophyta > Magnoliopsida > Poales > Bromeliaceae > Puya > Puya raimondii. The sequence continues at coordinate 207,993,877 of JABWPP010000050.1, read as the reverse complement.
GAATAAATAGGTTCTCAAGGTTAAGCGCAAGGCAGACGGTTCAATCGATAGGTATAAGGCTCGCCTGGTAGCAAAGGGTTTACCCAACGAGAAGGCGTTGATTACGAGGAAACCTTCTCTCCTGTTGTAAGGTTTGCTTCGATCCGCCTTATCTTGGCTATTGTCGCGTATATGGATTTGGAACTTTACCAAATGGACATTAAAACTGCATTTCTCAATGGAGAACTGGATGAGGAGATCTATATAAATCAGCCTGCTGGCTTCATTGTAGAGGGTGAGGAGCATAAAGTTTGCAAGCTCCGACGATCCATCTATGGATTGAAGCAGTCATCCAGACAGTGGTACATTCGATTTCATCGAGCCATTACTAAAGATGGGTTTACGATGATTGAAGAAGATCACTGTGTGTATGTTAAACAGTCCAAAGAAAATTTTCTAATCCTTTGCTAAAGGTGAGAGCCTAAACCTTAAACAGTGCCCTAAAACTTCTGAAGAGAAAAACAAGATAAATCGAATTCCATATGCTAGTGTGGTCGGGAGCCTGATGTATGCTATGATGTGTACTCGGCTTGGTATATGCTATGCTGTCGGTCTGGTTAGCCGTTTTTCAGTCCAATTCGGGATTGGACCACTAGAAGGCTATTGAGATTAGCACACGTACATGTATATCCTACATTGTTGTAGAACGGATTGATAGTATGTCGCAGGCTGATTGGCCATCTCACACGGGCAATCATTCTTTTCGGCGCTGTAGAGAGCGAGCGAAAATTGAGGCATTAATGGAAGCCGCCTTGGTTGGCACTAAGATGAGGTCATAGGCATGACCGCATACGAATAGTCCCACGATTCGTATGGCCTGCATATTTAAGAGCCGGATGTGAGCTCACCATTTGGCGCTTGAGATAGCGAGCAAATGGAGAACTCAGGTTAGACACTTCGGGAGTGACTGAGCTAAGATCCGTATGACATTGAGAATGACATACGCTCAGTTTGAGATTCTCTGTCATAGCATGTATTTCATACTACATGTGCTAGGCGACCAAATGAAGAGGATGAGTGAATGGATCCCTGCTTCCTCATCGTGTGAGTTCTCATGGACATCATTTTGAGGGCTACTTTCGGCACCCTTTCCTTGTCAGTTTCAATTACATCTTCTTTTTAGACGAATTCATTCCGAATAAAGATGTCTCGCATATTTTAGATGCCCTTAGTGACTTTTGACTATGTCATTAGGTGAAAGAATTGATGTTGCTACTTTGGCGTGTTACCTACGGCTATGAGTGATGCGGCTTTACGGGGCATTGCTGGGAAAGCAATCAGTTCTCAACTTAGTGACATGAGGGCTCAAGAAAGACTAGTTGGATTACATTAAGACACTTTGACTCATTGTCGACGGGTTGTGTCGCTTCAGTATAGCGAAACAATCATGAGTATAGTGTCATGATGTACACAATAGAGGTTAGCATGGCTCTTTCAGGGATTAGAGATGCTGAACCTAATGTAATTCAATTGTCTAGGGCATCACGAGTCTAATATTCTCTTATGTGGGTTGATGTCTCTATGCTAGCCGTATGCGGTTTCTAGTATAGAGCTCCCAAAATGCAGGTTGACTCGGTGGTCGCACTGTTCATTTTTCTGTATGAATAGAATCAATAGTGGTGTAATGTTGAGGAAGTAGTTACAATGGCATCGATCCCGTCATGTGCGAGTGGGAGATGTTGGCATTCGGTTAAACCGAATCGGGTGCGCCCATGATCGGGCTCGATCCGACGGTTATTATGTTGTATAATTAGGTTAGGATTAATCTTGCTTTTAAATTGGAAAGTTAATTAGAGATAAATCCTAATCAGATTAGGATAACGTAATATAAACCGATTTGGCCTTATCTTTACTTGCCTATTAGGATTTTGGAATTCCTTATAAATATACGGGCTATCTCTCATATGAGAATATACGAGACAAGAAATATAGAGAGAAATCATATAATACCTATTGTTCTAGAGGTGGATTAGAGATCGTGCTCGTTTGTAGTTCGATCCACCGCGATTTGGAGCGATTGAAGACTTTCGAGGACGATCTAAAGGACACGTAAATCAACTTCTTCGATCCGGGCTCATCGCGTTCTAGCGTGAATCGCTTCCGCAAAAGGTACGAACGAACCAAACCATACTTTCGCTGCGTTCTACAAGTTGAAATGCATATACTTAACATCGACATGGACATTTATTGTTACTAGTTCAAATAACTTCATATTATATGCCTTGTATAGCATGACACATGAACTACTTCATTAAGAGATATGGACATCTACTTAGTAGTTGCATGATTACTTCACATTCTCTTTATCATGTTGTTAAGTTGAGATATATAAACCTCTTAGTAGACATGGACACTTGCTGTTACTACTTGTTCTTACAATATCTAACAGTCAAGTTGAGACATAGAATGGGAATGAAGAGAAAAAGATACCTCACCTTTCGTTTTGTGGAGGAAGAGAATGAGGAAGAGAAGAAAAGAGAAGGGATATATAATTCCTCCAGAACCTACCAAATAGTATCAAATACTATTTCATATTAGAATCTTGCAATTTGCAAAGACCCAGTTTACTACACTATGATTTCCTATATAAAATAATTTCATACCTCTCACCATAATCCTGAAGGGGTGAGGGTAAAGTTCTAGCATTAGGCTTTCCAACTTCCAAGTCGTCTCACACTCTTCATGATTGCTCCACACGAATTTTGCATATGGAATACCTAAGTTTTGAAGTTTTTCTCCTCTTGAACAAGAATATGAACAGGCTGCTCTTCGTAGATTAAGTCTTCACATAAATCCAATGGAGCAAAATTGATGGCGTGGGAGGAATTAGGTATATATCTTTAAAGCATGGACACATAAAATATATTGTGAACTCCTACAAGATTCAATGGTAATGCAACCCCATAAGTCCAAATTTTAGTAATTCAATATATATTAGTTGTAAATGAAAAAAATTATGTATTAATTTTAAATAGTAATTAAATAATTAGAGATATTAATTATTATCATGAAATTAATTAGGGTTATATTTTATTTCTAGTAGTTCAAGATGATCTGAAGTAAATAAAAATATTTTATTGCAACAACAAAAAAACCAAAGCAAACCAAATGAATTATTTTGGTCGGTTTAGTTCATGCCTCTAATTTAGTTTGGATCATGGTTTTCTCAAAGCTACAAAAACAAAACAAATTGACTGATGCTTAACCGTAACCAGGTGTTGTGTGGCGCACCTCAAGTGATGTGAGATCCATCTCACACTTCCGGGTAATGAATCAGCTTTGATACCAACTAAAATGACTTGATCCACTAACAGTAATAACTAGTTAGACCCGAACAACTGGATTAAAATGCTTAAACCTAGATTTAGAACTAGCGCGCTCGTCACATATAAGCACCTCACACTCTCCAACATTATCCTTCATGGGACTATTGGGGTGCCACAGAATAAGCGGTAGAAAGAAGAGGAGGAGAAGAAACCGAACGAGAGGAAGAAGAAGAGAGAGAATGAGAGAAAGAAGAAAAACAAATGGAGAGAGAAAGGTTCTGTAGAAAAGGGAGGGAGAAAGAGTGTGACAAGCGGAGGGGAGCGGAAGACATCCCCTTGGATAAGACATGGGCAAGAGAAGAGATAAAATGGGTAGAGAAGGGTACGTGGAAGCTGCTGGTTCAGCTTAGCTGGGCGGTCGGTTATTATATACCCTCTATTAACTACCGCACTGATCCAAGCTGGTTTCAAATATATTAATTGATTCCAATGATGCTCGAAATAAGCTCGATCTAATTCTCAAATTTAAAACACAAAATTTTGTAAAAGATTTCGATTAAAAGGGTGAAATTTAAATTTAAAATTAATGAGAGATGAGAGCGTTACATCGTGGCCGAATTGGGACCTATTTGATGAGTCCTTTGAATTACATAAATCATAAAACTGTTATAGGTTGCTTGTGATTCAAATGCCTTGCATGTATAAAAAAAAATTTATTTGTGCGGCAGGTCTGCAGTATGCCCTGGTTGAGCTTCCATGCTAAGGCATGGCAATGTTAATCATGTTCTCGACTTTGTCATGCGGAGGTGAGGACGGAGGCAGGCGAGGAGGTTAGGTGATGGTGTGAGCGGTGCTTGATAGCAACGGGGCAGCCACCACAGTTCTACGGAGGGCAGCATTGCATAAAAAATTATCCTCAAGGAAGAAGAAGAAGAACAAATATATTGCACCATTTATAGTTATGTTACACTATAGAAAAGAGTATTGGATGCTTTCTTCTCTTCTTATTACTTTTTAAAAGACTAGCGCTGCATTTAAAAAGTAAAATATTTAAAATAATATTTAAAAGAATTTTGCACTATAATAGTTTTGCTGGATAATTTGAAATTATATTGCACTATTTTGACAAGATGTAGCCCTATTTATACGTGTGTTGTACCATTGAGAATTTTGTTGCATATTTAAAAGGGAATGTTCTTTCTTCTCTCCTTGATGATGGCAGGGCAGCTGCCGCAGTCCAGCAGAGGATCGCCTTTACTGTCGACGGAATGAGAGCAGAAGAAGAAAGAGTAAGCTACTTACTTCGTTCTTTTTTCTTTATAAATGAAAAGGCTGGAAAGTGAAGCAATTAGGCTTCCAGTTTGGAATCTCATTTACCAACCTTCAAGTCCTTAATCAATTGCGCTAAGTGTAACCACTAATATTTGCACATATTATATTATTCAAGAGAATGTTGCACTCTTATATTTTGGAGATTGTTATCTTTGCAAATTTCATTTAAAGTAGATTATACTTTTGTTGACAGTTGTTTAATATATATATATATATATATATATATATATATATATTGAAGTTATAAAATTCTTAAAAAAAAAAAATTACAAAATTGTAAAGCCTGTAAATTGTTCATAAAAAAAGCCTAAACTTTAGACGGAGGGAAAAGGCGAAAAATAAACAGCGGAGTGACACGAACGCACGGAGAAAGTGGGCGTTAGAATTTACAAGAAGTTACTAAACCCAGGGGCGGTGCATCGGAAAGGGAAGGAACCAGTCGGACACGTGTCCGACCACCTGTAAGAAAGGTAGATCGGAAGAGCTGCTGACGCCCCCAGCATGAAAGCTTCTTGCCACACGTGTCACGACCCCAGGGACACTGGGAACCTCCCCCGCTATTTAGGTTTTTTTTATTTTATTTCACATTAATTTGTATTATTATAATAGAGACGTGCAAGAGTGCCCTCACGTTCCTCCTGCTGGTTCCTTTACACGATATGTACAAAACCCGAGTACCGAGCTCCATCACCACCGCTATATATAATACGAATATATATATATAGACAAGAAGGGTACCGCAAATTGCAAAGGATAAACATTCATTTATATATCCAGCTGTATACCAGTCAAGTGCTGTGGTGATTAATTAAGAAGCTAGCTAATTGTCTAAGCTTCCAAGTAGCTAGCGCGCGCGACACCGGCATCGGTAGCTGCAGCTAGCAGTAGGTCTTGATCTACGTACTCTCTTGAACATTCTATCCGAAGTATCAAGAAGCAAAGCCGGCGGCGATCGATATATGGCTAGGACGGTGGGAAGGAACATAGCAGCTCCGCTGCTGTCGCTCAACCTGATCATGTACATAATAGTGGTGGGCTTCGCCAGTTGGAACCTAAACCACTTCATTAACGGCCAGACTAACTACCCCGGTATATGTTTCTCTCGCTATGTATGCCTGAGAGCACGCATGTTTAATCAGTAGCTTAATTGCTTGCTAGCTATATATATTACCTTATTTTCTTTGTATGCTTGTGCTTTTAAGTATAACTTCTTTCATCTTTAGTATCTGCTTTCTATTCTTGAGTTGTTTTGGAAATTTCTCTCTTATAGAAGGGCAAATTGTATCTCGAAAGAAATAAGTTAAATCCCAAGTATTAGATATTAGAGACCGGTAAATTAAACATGAAAATATGTTCTGCTTACGCTTAATACGTCGAACAGAAAAGACCCTATATATGTAGTTGTAGCGCGCACCACGTTATTATTATAAATATTGTTTAATTCGTAATATGAATTAAATTTTAAATTCAAAGTTTATATTGAATTTATAAATTTAAATTTTAAAAACCTGAATTTTTCTTATATTTAATGTGTGTGCATATCTTTTTTATTTGCAAAATTTGAATAAAATTTTGGATTCAGATCTAAATTTATAATTTTATTCAAAGCAAAATTTATTTAATTTGAAACAAATATAAGCAAGTCTTCGAAAAAGAAATTATTATCTAGTCTTATACTACAAATAAACATGCGGAGGGATTTGATTTAGTGAACTCAAGATGGTCAGTGATTAATTGAGAGAATTTTCGTTTGGAATAATTCCCCCCTTTTTCTTCTGGGAGAATTTCTATTTCGAAGAATTTCCACTTCTGCTTTTGTTCCCCCTCTTACCTTTGGCTGGAATATTTCTTTATACCTTTTTTAAGATTCCATCTTTTAAACCTAAAGAGGCCTACACATATATATTTACATATATACATATATGTGTGCACATGTACATGTGTGTCTATATATATATATATATATATATATATATATATATATATATATATATATATATATATATATATATATATATATATATATATATATATAACTAGGCTAGTATATTATTAATAACACTAAGTCATTGGTGTTATTAGAGTTTCGGCCCTTGGATTAAGGGACGTGCAGTTAGAATGATAGTGGTCCCCTAGGGTTAAGTAGGTGGTTGGTTAAATAGTATGATCTAATGGGCAAAATAGTCAAATGGGTAGATCTAATCGTAGAAAACTTGGTGCTGATGTGTACACACATACACACATATATACACGCACACATGTTTACACGTATATGTATGTATGTGTATGTATGTATGTATGTATATATAGTCCGGCTATGATGCTATCAATAATATCAAGTATTTAGCGCTACGAAATTTTCTATCGTTAGAGCCCCCCCCCCCCCCCCACCCCCCCCCCCCCCCCCCCCCCCCCCCCCCCCCCCCCCCCCCCCCCCCCCCCGTGCTACTAATAGTATTCTAGCCTAGTTCTACGCACGCACACAAACGTGTACACATTGTGTATGTGTACATTTGTGTGTATATGTGTACACGTGTGTGTGTACAATTTGGCTATAATACTTTTAATAGAACTTACGCTCTTTTACTACTACGTTATGAATCTTTGGGTGAAAAATTGTAGGGTTGGGATGTTAATAGTCCCCTAGGATTTAGTGGTGGTCTCTTAGGGTTTAGTGGTAGTTGGTGAAATAGTATTGATCCAAGGATAGAAATGATCAAAGGGGTAGATCCAATAGTGAGAAAGTTAGTAGTACTAAGCGCTGGGTGCTATTAGAAGCACCCCAGTTGGTCTCTCTCCCTCCCCATATTATATATATTATATATATGTATATATACATGTATATATGTGTATATATGTATATATACATGTATATATGTGTATATATGTATATATACATGTATATATGTGTATATATGTATACATATACATGTTAACATATGTATATGTATGTATATGCAGTTTAAATTAGAATATCTTTTTTCCTTTAAAAAATATAGATAGAAAATATAACCTTCCCTCTGATGGGCATAAGGTGCTAATGTTTCGTCAATGCATGGGTCTATATATATGCTTGTGAGTTTTCAATTATGAGAAGTGAAAATTGCTATTTCTACATATGGGAGTGGAATATAAAATTTACAATCCATCCAAAACTTTGGACAATTCTCTTGGATTTTTAGTATTAAAAAAATTAGGGTTGTTACTAAAAGGTTGTTTAGATGAAGAGGTGGTAAGATTTATATCCACTTTTGGATGTATAGATAGTTCTTTTAATTATTCATTCCTATTTGCATATTCAGGAAAGGTACTGCCTCTTTATTATTAATTATTTACCTCAAAAAAGAAGAAAGCTTATTTGCTGCAAAATTTGTACCATGCAGGGGTGGCTGGAAACAGTGCGACTTTCTACTTTCTTGTGTTTGCCATCCTCGCCGGGGTAGTCGGAGCTGCGTCGAAGCTCGCTGGTGCCTACCACATTCGCGCGTGGAGGAGCGATAGCCTTGCTGCTGCTGCCTCATCCTCCATCATTGCATGGGCTATCACTGCTTTAGCTTTTGGGTATAGCTAATTTATTTCGGCCTTATTTGAATGTGAAAATAACATATACGATGATGACTTTGTCTATACGAAGGTTTCTTGTGTGATTGAATGTTAGGAGTTTGAATTACTGAAAGCGAAATACGGTGTCCATTGTGAAAAGAGTTAGACGATAGCACCTTTGCAAATAACATAATATACCAACAGTAAACTGTTAAGAATAATAATTTTATATTAGACACAAATTGGAAAAATGTAAATTAGAATAATAGCCTCTGTACAATGTTGAATGTACCTCTAACTAAGAGCTCAAGTTTACCTCGAGTCTTTGGATAGGACATCAGGACCCATTTCAACTCTTACTTCATTGGGACTTGATTCTCTCTATAAATTAAGCAAGCTTCTTATTTATTTCTTCTAGTTACGTATTTATTTGCTATTTCTTTTTACCTGATCTTTTGTTTTGGGTTCATGAACATGAAAAGGCTGGCATGCAAGGAGATAAACATAGGAGGCTACAGAGGGTGGAGGCTGAGGGTGTTGGAGGCGTTCATCATAATCTTGGCTTTCACCCAGCTGCTTTACGTGTTGCTGCTCCATGCGGGGATGTTCAGCAGCAAGTATGGGCCGGGCTATCGTGATCCTGACTATGGCATGGGTGGAGGTGCTGGTCCGGGAGCTGAGCCCAAGGGAACCAGGATCTAATCCAAGCCCATGCTGGCGCCAGGTCGACAGTACTGGGGCCCAAGACACCAGAATCTAATCAGGTGTTAGCCATCTTCTATAATTCTCTAAGCACGCAGTTAGCTCTCTTTATGTAATCTCTTTCGAGTGTCTAGGTGTTTTGTAATGCTTTTCACTTCCGTACTAATTAAAGAATGCCCAGCGTACTTGTTTTCTGTGCGTACGTGTATGTATGGTATTTATTCTGGATAGAGCGCAGTTATATCCTCTGATAATAATGTTATTATCATGTGAATTAGTTTTGGTAGTCTTGGCATCTGGGGATTGTTGGAAAATAAGTCTTATTCCTTTAGTGGCAATGTCTTTTTAAATATGCTTGTTGGAAAATAAGTCTACTCTTTTGGTGTGACTATGTCTTGTTAAATATTTTGATTCGAAAGTATTAAACTAGTATATATTCTGAAAAATCGGATGTAAAAATTGATTTTATACTATTATAAAAATAATTTTTAAATATTTTGATTCGAAAGTATTAAATTATTTTTATAAAAAATCAGATGTAAAAATTGATTTTAAAGCATCATAAAAATAAAGAGTTGAGATGAAACTTGTGGCCGAGGCGTGTTTAGCTAGGTACGGTCTTGGAAGCTAAGATTGTTTCTCTATGTGTGAGGCTTCAAAGATGATCACTTTTGGCAATACAATCATTACAAGTTGTCCTGTTTGCTTATTGTCAAGGTAGAGCAATGCCTAACTAAGTAGGTTTTAAGGGACCCTCTTAAATAGAGTGAATCTCAGAGAGAAAAGTGTGTATAGGTGCAATTTTAAATATAAATTTTGAAAAAATTGGGACAATTTTGTCTAAATTGGGTAGCTTTAAGTGTTTAAAAAATTATCACTTCGGAGATCTGCAAATCTTGTAGGTTATGAGAGCGGCTTTTGTAGTTTTGCATGATGGGATGATATTTTAGAGAAAAAAAGGTCCAGAGAGAAAATCGATAAAGTGAGTTTTTATGAAAAAAAGCAACATTTTGTGTTGTATTACATAAAATTTTGATGGGAGGTATTACTATGCAGGTTACACGTGGGTGAGGCTTGGGTAAGAAACTGTCAAGCAGAGGACAAAAACTCAATTTTTATAAAACTAAAAAAAATATAGCAGAATATTTGCACGACAGTCACATTCTCAATAGACGCCATCCCTTGAAAATCTGTGAAGAGTGAAATTTTTTTGCAATGAAGGACTCGTGTGCGTAGGGAATGGAGAAAGGGTCAACAAAGAGGGGGAAAAAAATAGAAACCTTAGTTTATCCTCTCCCTCTCTCTCCCCCCTCTCTCCCATGACCTCCACAGTGCCATCCCATCTCGCCTGCCATTGGCGACCTCGCTGGGCAGGGTATATCTCTCTCTCTCCCCCTAGTTTTAAGTATCTTGTCTGTCGGATTGTTTGTGCTAATCATTAATCTCAAAAGTTCGATATATTAAAAATACGTGATCAATTCACTTAAAGCGTACAGGAGGCTCGCGGTCTCAATTGTGATTCGCGCAACTAGCCTCACACCACTTTGAGCATACTCGTTCCTATCCGGCATCTCGCTATTTCGGACATGACTCGGCTTACCTGGCCTCTCGCCACTAGGCAGGATGCTGGCCTATTTAAGTCAACAATTCCCTCCACACCTCAGTACCTTGCACACATTCGCAGCATGCAAGAATCGAACTCGTGATCTCTGGCTCCGATACCACTTTTGTTGAATCGTTGGTTGTAGTGTTCCAAAAAATTTAACTGTCGAAATGGCAATAGTCTCCGCAGCTGGTCGACACACCTATAGATTATCGGTACCAGTTGGAATCGTTTGGATATGAAATTAGATGCCGTGAATGATTTCAAAATTTGAATTATTTGCAGCTAGAACAAGTTATTATTGTGGAAGCCATGGGATCAACTTATCTTTTCACCTACCACTAATGGAAGTTTTGGATTTTAGTAGTTAACTCTCAGCTGAACTTTGGAATTCACTCTCTCTCCCTCTTTCCTAATTTTCTTCTCCCTCTTCTCCATTTCCCCTACTCCTTCTTGCTCTCCCATACGCACTGTGCTAGCAGTACCCTTAGCTGCTGCCAGCAGTACCCTTAGCCACTGCCAGCAACTAGCAATAGCCAGCAGCAGCTGCCTCGAACAGCAGCAGCAGTCACTACAACAAATAATGTTTGTCCCAGCAATTTTTTAGCCAGCAGTTAAGCTAACTGCTGCTAAAACTATATTATACCAACACTTTTTAATTTATTTTTTAACATTTAGTAAACCACCGATATATGTGGTGATAATTTTATAAAAAAAGTTCCCACCTGAAGAGCAGAACAGCACTGGGACCAGATTGAGGTTCAAGATACTACAGGGACTTTCCAAACATTTTATTTTATTTTATTTTATTTTTGCGTCGTCCTTCTCATTTTCGCCCCTATAATCCGACCACCACCACCACCACCTTTTGCGCATTCGTCGCCTCGCAGATCCGCGTCTTCTCCTCTTCCTCATCCTCCTCTCTCTCCATTCCCCAAGCCCTAGAAACCTTTCGCCTCCCCCATCCCCCTCCTCTCCATTCCCGAGCTCGGATCGGCCCCCTTCCCCCTCCCTCTTCGCCCAATCCTTCGTTCTCGGGCTCGCGCGAGCTAGGGTTTCCTCCGCGGGGCCCTTGCGCGCCCGCACGCCCGCGCGCGATGGCGACGAGGCGTAGTAGGGTGCTGGAGAACTGGGAGCGGCTCGTGCGGGCAATGCTGCAGCGGGAGCAGCTCCGAGCTCCCCACCGCTGTCCCTCCGTCTCTCGTGAAGAGAACCAATATCGAACAGTTCCTTCAAGCCGCCGACGACATCGTCAATGAGGACCCCAATGTCGCCAGAATCCGTGAGTTCTTCGTTCTTCTGAAGCTAGTTTTGTTAATTTTGATGTGGATTATCAACACTGCTATCTCATCTTATTCTAAGTGCTATTTTGGGTGTTAAAAAGGTTGATCGGAAAGCCAGAAACATGCACAACGCCATCCCACTTAGATAAAAAATGAAAAGAAGTGTATTTATTGTATTTGATGTTACACACACAAGTGCAGATACGGTATAGATTTAGGGTAGTACTTTGGATCTTTGCAGTAAAAGCCCTTGTTATTCGCATAGAAGCATGCCTTGCTAACTACATTGTGGTGTTTTGGTTTTGCAACCACTGCTTTTGTGTGGAAATTTCAAAGCAGGTGTTTTCTAGATTTGATGATGCAGAAGCATGCCCCTGCTAAGTGCTAACTACAATGCAGTGTTCTGTTTTTTCATTGCAAGCCTTTTCTTTTGACATTTTATGATGTTTCCTGCATGTGATTGTATAGAAGCATGCCCTGCTAACTACAATGTGGTGTTCTATTTTATGATCACTACCTTCTGATGATCCTGTGGTATTAGTAATCCTACGTTACTGATAGGCGGAATGAATGAAATGCATTAATCTGAATGAATGAATGAATGAAATGCATTAATCTGAAAAGATTACTACATGATTTTATTAAGGCCTTTTTGCAAAAAAAATCCACTAGTTTTGGGCTTTTGCAAAATTGGGCCGCATTTTTCGTTTTTGCAGATTCGGTCCGGATTTTCAGATTTCTGACCAAAATGCCCTTTGTATCCCTCCGCCTCAAACGTATGCGCTTTCTAGCTCGTATACGTATAATTTTTCGCGGCTGTCAGGGCATTAAATGCGCCTGCGTCGGGACATTAAATGCGCAAAAGTGAATGCATTTCGCCTGTGACTAATAGTGCAACGCCAACAAAAATGTGACAAAGGGAATAATAGTGCAACGCGGACAAAATAGTGCAACAAAGCTACGAAAAGTACAATTCGTGAGAACTAACAGTGCAACATTCTATATTACATTGTAACTATAAGGAGAAATAACAGTTATTCGTGTGCTAACATGTAAGTAAAAGCGCAAACAAGGTTATAACTAGACTAGTTCTTTTTCATTGTTTTTAGTTGGTCGTATGTTCTCCACTAGTTTTTATCCAAATCGAAAATGCACTCTATTAATCTAGACCCAAGGATTACATTTGCTTTGATGAAAATTACACTAATTATAGAGAGATGGTATTTACAATTTCTAGCCCAGGGCGACTAGTGTTCGTCAAGTAGGCGTAGGCGACGAAGGGAGTTGGCCGTGGAGGTGGGTCGTCGTCATCCCTTAAGAAACGATACCTGCCCATTTTAAACGTACAACTGTCCGCACAATAGTGCAATCAGTGTCTGTGTATTAACGAAAATAGTGCAATGGTTGTTAAGAACAGTGTAATCGTTGATACACTAATGTAACGTAGACGGTTTTGAAGAACTGTTGGTTAATAGGCGTAAAGACACTGATTGCACTATTGGTGGAACTGTAATTACTATACATTAAATGCGCCGACGCCGGTTTACGCAACCCCGTCGTCATCGGGTGGTCATCGGGACAAGAACCAAATCGTCCACGATATTCGCCGTACTATGGGTAGTAAATGCGCCTGCGGTGTTTGCTGTTTGCTGTTTGTGTTTTGGACTAAGCGCCAGCCCGTCAAAGGGAATAATAGTGCAACATAACACTTAAACGATTAAATTATACCCGTGTAACATAACACTTAAACGATTAAAGTTTACCTTTGAAATAATAGTGCAACGTAGACCGTAAGAGTGTAATAGGCCACCAGGAAGTCCAACATAACAATTAAAAGATTAAAGTATACCTTTGCAATAATAGTGCAACGAAATACGCGATAATAGTGCAAAACGTTGGTTAATAGGCGGAACCTTCGGTTGTCGTGCCGCCGCTTTCCTTTCCAGAGGAAAAAAGTAATATATTTCCCCTTCGATGCTAGAACATACATCGTAATGATTTCGATGACGTATTTTACTGTACAGGTACCTTTATAAATGTAAAAAGTGGCTCTAATATAGGTAAAGTAAACATCACAGTATTTTGAACATGGCTACAGGCGGCGGGAGGACGGACGTACTGATTCCCGCCAAAAACAAAACTTTTAACTGATCTAATCGAGCTTGATTATATATGCATGCATGAATCCAAGTGCACCACTTTTAGGTAACTATATTGCTTCCACCTCATGGAGAACGTTGAGGCGCCAGTCCACTGTCATTTTAATGGTTTCTTCAAGTATGATGGAGCAAAGATCAAGTACGTAGGAGGAAACTGCCGACTCGCTTTTCTTGGTGAAGGGGAGAGTTTTAAGGCCTTGCAAGCCCGTTTCGTCAAATTCATGAATACTTCGCTGGAGCGGTATAAGATGCAACTTAAATTTAGCTACGTTGGAAACACAGATGCACTAATCGATATTGTAGACGACGATGATGTTCGAAGCATATGGAAACTGTATAGAGAGCACGCACTTCTATTGGAGCTGTATGCCGTTAGTAGCATTGTGGAGGTAGAGGTTCGTACATGTGAGCCTGACGAGATAGACGAGGCGCTTACAGACGAGCGCCTGGAAATGTTGATACGCAGCCGGTCCGTTGATGCTTTATCGCCTATACACACAAATGTTGAACTAGTTGGGACGTAAGTAACACCATTGTCTATTTCTTGACCTAATACTCTCTAAATGTTGAACCCTTAATGCACAATATGTATCCAATATTGCACTATTCTAGTTCCATGTTGCACTATTTCGTATACCAAATTGCAGTGTCTTTTTCATATATATACTACACTTTTCTAGTAGCATATTGCAGTGTTTAATCATTTGAATTCGTTATATTGCACCGTTTGCTTTGCATCTGTAATGCAATACTGTCATCCAGTAATTATCGACGACGCTGAAAATAGCGACGGGGCCACTAGTATATTTGATGTGAAAGGTGACATGGATTCCGACGATAGCCTCCGTATCGTCGCATCGCCTCCTATGGACTCTCACCGGACGTATAACGCCCTTGATGTTGTCCCGTTGAGCCAATGTGAAGCATCACTTCCATCGGCGGAACATTTCGACGCCGAGGATCTGGAGGAAGATCTCATCGTGAACAGCGCTACGCCAGAGGCGGTGGGCACTGTCGTAGATGTGGATGATCTCCATGAGGGCCAGATTTACAGTACACAATCTGATTTGAAGAGAGCTATGAAAAAGTACGCCATGAAAAGAGGCTTCGAATACACCCCCACAAAGTGCAACGAAGGAAAAATAACGGCGAGATGCCGTGTCGCGGATTGCCCATGGAGAATCAAGGCGCGACACTTACCAGGAGTAAATCAGTGGTGGGTGAAAAATTTTGTCTCCAAACATACGTGCAGCCGGGCAATAGGAGGCTTGGGGCACAGGAATTGCGACGAGGAATTTATCGCCGCTGAAATTCGGGAGCAGGTCGTAGCGAACGATAAATACACTCCGAAGATGATTCAGACCGAGATTCAGCGCCACTACGGTGCAAATATTTCTTATTGGAAAGCCTACCGTGCCAAAGAAAGGGTACTTCAGACGGTCCGCGGAGATTTCGAGGGTTCGTTCGCTGCACTTCCATCGTACATGCGAGAGCTGAAGATGGTCGACGCAGAAGCATGTGTTCAGCTAGCATACCAGTACGAAGGACGTTTCTATCGTTTCTTCTGGTCTTTCGGTGCCTCGATTCGTGCTTTCCGGAAGCACTGCAGGCCGCTGGTTGGATTAGATGGTATGTAGTTATTTCATTGTGGCATAAATCACACATTTTATATAAATTGTGCTTTACTACAAATTCTATTGATGTTGTAAATAAAGAGTTTTGCACGATTATACAAATTTTGCTTTATTACACTATTTGCTATAATTCCAGGGACTTTCCTGACTGGTAAGTATAGAGGGGCGCTGCTGACGGCCTCATGTATCGACGGAAATAACTGTATCCTGCCATTAGCTTGGGCAGTTGTGGAGGGCGAAAATCGATATTCCTGGCACTGGTTTTTGGAACGGATGAACGAAAATATCATTTCGACCCTTGAGCTCCATGGACGAAACAGTATTCTCACATTTATTTCCGACCGACAAAAGGGTCTTGTTGAAGCCGTAGGCGATGTTTTCCCAGAAGCTGCTCATGGTTACTGTGTGTACCACCTATCCACCAATCTCCCACACGCGCCCAAAAATACCCCCGCGTGGAGAAGATTCTGGGCTGCTGCGCGTGCATACACTGTCTCCGAGTTCAACGAGGTAATTGAGAAGATGAAAGATTTGAACCCTGAACAGTTCAAGTACGTGGCAAAGATTCCCCGATGCAGGTGGGCTACCCATTGCTTCCTTGGCAGGCGTTATTCAATGCTGACTTCCAACTTTGCCGAGACGATAAACAGTGTAATACGAGCTTTAAAGGGCCTTCCTATTACATACCTTGTAGAGGAAACCCGAAAGAAAACGGCTGCGTATTTTCACCGAAGGAGAGAGGAAGCTGAGAAGACGACGAGTGTTTTGACATCTTACGCGGAGAAAATAATTCATGATGCAAAGGATGCGTCTCGTTTTTACACCCTGTACCCTTCGACCGATGTGCTTTTTCAGGTTATTTAGACGTATTTGCACCAGTTTAAGTTTGTTGCACTATTTTCTTTTTGTTGCATTATTTGTCCCGCTTATGCCTTAGGCAAATGTTTTGACATAGCAGGTAGTCACCGTCAGCGGCACGGAGGTTGTTGATCTTTCTAAATGGACATGTTCCTGCAAACATTGGGACATTTACGGCATCCCATGTAATCACGCCATGGGAGCAATCTCCATGAGGGGCTATGACCCGTACGAATATGTCGAGGACTGGTTCAAGGCCACGACTTACCGCGAAACCTACAAGGACTACGTTCCCCCGACTAGAGGCAAGGAGCACTGGCCACCACTACCACCCACCGTCGTGCGTCCCCGGCCGCCAAACGTTCGCATACAGCCGGGTAGAAGGAAGGTTGCGCGGAGAGAATCCATTGCTAATGGCCTGGTAAAAAAGCGGTGTGGGAATTGTCAAAGGTGGGGTCATAACAAACGGTCATGCAAGAACCCTCCGCAGCCCAGAGGCAGGCAGCCGGTGGAAGCCCCGCACCGCGCTACGACTTCAGCAGGAGCCACGCAGGAAAGCCGGCCAAATTTTCAGTCTATATTTTAGATTTATGGGGAGTGTACACATTTTGTGTATCTTTTTAGACTTTTCAAGTACTGTCGTGGATGTTACACTAATGTTAGGCACGCACTGCACAACAAGAGACCCCGTTGAATCGTTTTGTTAATTGTTGCACTAATATTCCAATCTTACGTTGCAGTTTGAAGTAACGTTGACAAAAATTTTGAATTATTACACAATTATAGGTAAAAAAATTGTGTATCGGTTTCAATATTATTGTTAAAATGCTGTCCCTTTACAATCAAAGAAAAAAATTCAAAGAACAAAATTACAAAATCAAAACGATTCAACTATTGTAAAATTCACGCAACAAGTCTGCGGCAATTTCGCCGCATTTCTTCGTTATATCCTTCTGGGAGAACTCCAGATTCCATCCCTTCTGCAAGTATTCCTCGTACGCCAACAGGAATACTGCGCAGTCATTTGATTGATCTTGAATTGGGATGTTTTCTACGTTGATCATCTCCCAGTCGGGTGGACGCCGGGCGCCGTCGGTAAACAGTTGTGGGAATTTATCCATTAAAAATTGTCCCACGAACTTACACTGCAGACGACACAGATGCACTAATTAGTTTTGATAATAGAGTACAAATAAGACGTTATTACACTATTAAAAGACTACTTACAGCATTTTGAAAGCCAGTGTTATATTTAGCATTCCTGAGCGACGAGTAATGGAGGTACTTCCCCTCTTTCAGATCGACCGCCAGCAAGTGCCAGTGATCGAAATCGAAGAGAGGGATGAACCAATACTTCGCCTCCTTTAACACCCCCTCGGTCACGTTATCTGTAAACGCGTAGGCCAAATCTGAACTCATGCTTTGGTGCAGGAAGCATGGGGAGTATATGCACCGATGGCCTTCCGCTGCCTCCAAGATGTGCTGGTAGGAGTCAATAATATCATTGCTGATGAAAGCCATGTGGCTAGTTAGGTCCACAAAATCCTTCCTACCGATGTCAATGCTCTTCGAGGGCACTCGTACCACTGAGGTGTCGCCAAGAAGGAATTTCTCAATTAAATGCTGGTCCTCAGTCGGTAACACGCCCTTACCATAGTATTTCAACTCTTTCTTAGAAGATTGCTTGTAGATCGTTAGTTTTTTTGACATTTTTATTTCATCCGAGGGGGGGATGTCGATCACTTCAGCTCCTTTTTGCGCGGGCTTCCCTACGGCCGCGGCGGGCTTCTCCTCGACGGGTTGTCGTTGCCGCGCTGCATCTGTTTCTGCCGACGGGGGTTTCTCTTCTTCCGCCGCCACCTTGGGTAGCGGCTCTGCCGACGGGAGTTTCCCTTCTTCCGCCGCCACCTTGGGTGGCGGCTGTGCTGTTTCGCCCTCCGGGGGCTTCCCTTCTTCCGCGGCCTCCTTGGGTGGCGGCTGTGCTGTTTCGCCCTGCGGGGGCTTCCCTTCTTCCGCGGCCTCCTTGGGTGGCGGCTGTGCTGTTTCGCCCTCCGGGGGCTTCCCTTCTTCCGCGGCCTCCTTGGGTGGCGGCGGTGTCGAGGGGACCGCCTGTTGAAACATGTAAGCAAGAATGCAACATTTAGAGGATTACACGACTACTCGAAAATATTACACTCTTTGACGCACTATTGCACCATTTCTATTAGCAAGATACAACGTTACCCTCTTAGGCCGTTTTCTTCTTCTTTCAGGCTCGCCGGGCGGGAGTTGCCGCGCAGCAGATGTTTCGCCCTTCGGGGGCTTCCCTTCTTCCGCCGCCTCCTTGGGTGGCGGCGGTGCCGAGGGGACCGCCTGTTGAAACATGTAATGTAAGCAAGAATGCAACATTTAGAGGATTACACGACTACTCGAATCTATTACACGCTTTGACGATCTATTGCACAATTTCTATTAGCAGGATACAACGTTACCCTCTTAGCCCGTTGTCTTCTTCTTTCAGGCTCGCCGGGCGGGAGTTGCCGCGCTGCAGCTGTTTCGCCCTCCGGGGGCTTCCTTTCTTCCGCGACCTCCTTGGGTGGCGGCGGTGCCGACGGGACCGCCTGTTGAAACATGTAAGCAAGAATGCAACATTTAGAGGATTACACGACTACTGGAAACTATTACACTCTTTGACGCACTATTGCACAATTTCTATTAGCAGGATACAACGTTACCCTCTTAGCCCGTTGTCTTCTTCTTTCAGGCTCGCCGGGCGGGAGTTGACGCGCTGCAGCTGTTTCGCACTCCGGGGGCTTCCCTTCTTCCGCGACCTCCTTGGGTGGCGGCGGTGCCGAGGGGACCGCCTGTTGAAACATGTAAGGTAAGCAAGAATGCAACAGTTAGAGGATTACACGACTACTCGAAACTATTACACTCTTTGACGCAATATTGCACCATTTCTATTAGCAGGATACAACGTTACCCTCTTAGCCCGTTGTCTTCTTCTTTCAGGCTCGCTGGGCGGGAGTTGCCGCGCTGCAGCTGTTTCGCACTCCGGGGGCTTCCCTTCTTCCGCGACCTCCTTGGGTGGCGGCGGTGCCGAGGGGACCGCCTGTTGAAACATGTAAGCAAGAATGCAACATTTAGAGGATTACACGACTACTCGAAACGATTACACTCTTTGACGCAATATTGCACCATTTCTATTAGCAGGATACAACGTTACCCTCTTAGCCCGTTGTCTTCTTCTTTCAGGCTCGCTGGGCGGGAGTTGCCGCGCTGCAGCTGTTTCGCCCTCCGGGGGCTTCCCTTCTTCCGCCGCCTCCTTGGGTGGTGGCGGTGCCGATGGCACTGGATCGGCGGACTTCTCCTCGGCCGCCTGTTCAAACATGTTGAAAATAATGCAACATTACGCCATTTAAATAACAATTGCACCACTTGCACATTCCTGTTGCATCATTACCCTTTTAGGCCTGGCCGGCACTAATTGCCGCGCTGCTGGTGGTTCCGCCTCCGCAGGCATCCCTTCGGAGGCAGTTTCCTTGGGTGGTGGCGGTGCCGAGGGCATGGCTTCGCCGGACTTGTCCTCCGCCCGTAACGAAGATAACGGCTCGATGTCCTCACAAATCTGTTCGATGACGTTGAGGACCTGCTTTGTTTAAATTAGTACGACAAAAGGGTCTATTGGTAAGGCAAACACACTATTTACACTAAAACTATACTGTTACTTACTCCTTCGCTTTCCAGTAACGCGTTTCCGGTTAAAAGATCCCCTCCTTCCCTATAATCTTCTTGGATGCGCGTAGGAGTTTGTGGGCTCTTTGTCGGCCGCGCAACCTGCATGAAAAACCGGTTGAAGAATGTACAATTACAGTTGCACTATTCTATAATCTACGTTATTGGGATTGTAAAAGAGTAAGCGCGTTACATACGTCGACTTGGATCCTCCGTCCCCAAAGCGGTCGGAGGCCGTACGGGCTCCTGTGGGGGGTCCCCTTCCCCGGGGTGCGCTTCTTCCGTAGCTCAATGGGAAATCTCTTCGTGGGGCTGTGGATTTTGGGGGCTGCCCGATCCTTATTAGATCGGGACGGTCCCGTTTTTTTTTTTTGCACGACGTCGGGCACCATCTTCTGGGCCGAGATGGGTGCCGGCATGGCCAAGATGGGCATTGACGAGTTATGTTTTTTCAAATGTGCCGACACGCTTCGATGCTGACTGCTCCTATTTGTAATACGCTTTGGCGAGGTTGTTGGTGCTGGTTGAGGAGGAGCTGGTTGAGGAGGAGGATTGCGCAGAATGGCCGCCACACTGCTGGCCAGACTATACACGAGATCCTCGAGACGTTCCATTCTCGACATCACCTCTTTATACCGACCCCCTTCTTCCTCAATCATCGGCCGACGGCCAGGTGGAGCAGGAGCTGGTTGAGGAGCATCTCCTACGACTCCTACCAGCCGATGCTCCTCCGGAGAGAGGTCGAGCCTTCGCCGGCATCTAGTGAATTTAAAGTCGTCCTTCACGTTGGATGAACTTCGCCGGCATCTAATCCTATCCCACCTCTGGACACGAGGAAATATTGCACGACGGGAAGGAAGAGGACATCTATACCCAGTGTGCTCGAATATCCACACCTGATTGGAGTAAGACAACATTACACGGACTAGCACACAACTACACTATATAATGCACTAAATAGAACGCTTTTACACTATGATCACCAACGTTACACTATTACTACTTTGCACTATTAATACTTACTGGGAGAAGAGGGGTGCATCCAAGAACGTATCCCACCCGCAAGACATTATCCTGTAATTTTATGGCGGCGGGGCATAGGCTGTCGATTATAAACCGATGTACTGCCTCCGGCCAATTGTACCGTGGCAGCGCGGGGAGTTCATCGACAAGAGCGATTAGACCCTTGGGGCAGAGATTATTGGTATTTGTAAAAAGAATGCAAGAAAAAAAGTAGAGAATAAGTAATTTAACGAAGTCGCGGATGTCCTCTTCGTCCTCCTTGGGGGACATCTCCTTCAAAACGACCTCGAGGTTCTTGCGGTCGACTTTCTTCCCCTCAAGGTACCGCTTCTGAATCTCCGAATCCACTTTGAGATTCAAGTCCAAAAGTTGGCCCTCCAGGGGTAAACCGAGCAGCACTGCAAACCTCCTGGGTGGTGAAGCTTATGGTCTGCGGGCCTATTTCGAAATCTACCCCATCCTTCCAATGCCGCATGATGAACTCCAGCATGGGCCGGTCTGAGGTGATATCGGGGAAATGTAAGATGTTGGCGAAAATGGTACTCTCGATGACGGGAAGATGATGTGGCTTCACGACAGAGGCGTAGGTCTTCCTATACGCTCCTACGAAGCATCTCGAATTAACTAACAACCTGCCGCTCCGACCGCCCCTGTTCGGTCTCGACTCCGAAGAGTTAGACGCCATTGCAGGGAACGAGAGTGTGGCAGCTTCTGGGTACCAAACCAGACAAGGTTGGTTGCAAACAGTGCATAAATAAAGAGAATGAGGGGAAGACAGCACTGTAAGGCGGTTGAGAGAAAAGGAAGCGGAAAGCGGCGGGTACAGAACCCTATGTATACAAGCGCCTTTTCGGGCCTTTTCGGGCCTTTTCGGGCCTTTTCAGATGCATTGTAGCTTACAGGGAATGTACTAAATGATTGCACTATTTGTAAAGTTTTGTTGGACGTTGCTTTTTTCTCTGTTTTGCACTATTATCGCGTATTTCGTTGCACTATTATTGCAAAGGTATACTTTAATCTTTTAATTGTTATGTTGGACTTCCTGGTGGCCTATTACACTCTTACGGTCTACGTTGCACTATTATTTCAAAGGTAAACTTTAATCGTTTAAGTGTTATGTTGCACGGGTATAATTTAATCGTTTAAGTGTTATGTTGCACTATTATTCCCTTTGACGGGCTGGCGCTTAGTCCAAAACACAAACAGCAAACAGCAAACACCGCAGGCGCATTTACTACCCATAGTACGGCGAATATCGTGGACGATTTGGTTCTTGTCCCGATGACCACCCGATGACGACGGGGTTGCGTAAACCGGCGTCGGCGCATTTAATGTATAGTAATAACAGTTCCACCAATAGTGCAATCAGTGTCTTTACGCCTATTAACCAACAGTTCTTCAAAACCGTCTACGTTACATTAGTGTATCAACGATTACACTGTTCTTAACAACCATTGCACTATTTTCGTTAATACACAGACACTGATTGCACTATTGTGCGGACAGTTGTACGTTTAAAATGGGCAGGTATCGTTTCTTAAGGGATGACGACGACCCACCTCCACGGCCAACTCCCTTCGTCGCCTACGCCTACTTGACGAACACTAGTTGCCCTGGGCTAGAAATTGTAAATACCATCTCTCTATAATTAGTGTAATTTTCATCAAAGCAAATGTAATCCTTGGGTCTAGATTAATAGAGAGTGCATTTTCGATTTGGATAAAAACTAGTGGAGAACATACGACCAACTAAAAACAATGAAAAAGAACTGGTCTAGTTATAACCTTGTTTGCGCTTTTACTTACATGTTAGCACACGAATAACTGTTATTTCTCCTTATAGTTACAATGTAATATAGAATGTTGCACTGTTAGTTCTCACGAATTGTACTTTTCGTAGCTTTGTTGCACTATTTTGTCCGCGTTGCACTATTATTCCCTTTGTCACATTTTTGTTGGCGTTGCACTATTAGTCACAGGCGAAATGCATTCACTTTTGCGCATTTAATGTCCCGACGCAGGCGCATTTAATGCCCTGACAGCCGCGGAAAATTATACGTATACGAGCTAAAAAGCGCATACGTTTGAGGCGGAGGGATACAAAGGGCATTTTGGTCAGAAACCTGAAAATCCGGACCGAATCTGCAAAAACGAAAAATGCGGCCCAATTTTGCAAAAGCCCAAAACTAGTGGATTTTTTTTGCAAAAAGGCCTTTTATTAATCTGGGCAGGATAGCGCGAACCAAACGCCCCCTAAGTAGATGCTTTCTGTGTTATAGGTAGTATATGTGTCAATGAATTTTATTAGTACTTTCTAGTTCCTGGCACATTTTGAGTTTGGTCCACTTGTTCATATGAATTAGAAAAGAGGCTATTAGGAGGCTATTGATTCATTGTTTCCCTTCTATTAGTAGATTTTCAATATAACTTGTTGGTCTTCTGGGCTTGGAACTCATGGGGTTCAATTCTTAGTTCTCATTTGCATGAACTATGTAGCATGCTCTTAAAGGGGCAATGGATCATCTTAATTTCCCTTAATATTTTTTTAATGCATTTTGTGCACCAGTTGCTAGTTATTTAAGCCATAAACATAAATATGATGCTAATGGGCATACGTACTAGGCATTAATGCGATTAATGTACTTTTAATCGAACACCTTCATATATGCTAGAGAATCAGAGTCTTATTTGTGCAGTTTCTTTTAATTGTCCCTTGCACTCTTTTAATTGACACTCTTTAAACTTGTATATTTTATTATTTGAGTTTGTATAGTTAACTAAGTTAAAAAAAAAATTGTTAAAAAAAGGTTCACGTAAAACACAAGGTGTTACTCGTATGTTTGTCATATGGAACTTGACACCTGAAATGCGCATTTTTGTAAAGTTTAACAGCTTCTATCTTCCTATTGATACATAAGGAAGTGTTCTTCATCGGTTCATGGGCACTATAGTCAGAAAGCCAAACTTGCTACCAATTGATTGCTTCATGGGCACTGTAGGTTGAAAAGATTGCTGGAGATATAATTTTAGAGAGATCAAGTACATCAGGTACTGTCAACTTGTCAATTTGAGATTATAATTTAATTGATTTATTTGTGGTTGATTCATATTGAGGTGTTAGGTTAATAATTAGAATCAAATTTGTACTGCAGAAAATAGTAGAGATGACAAAGGTGCAAGTACATTGGAGCAGCAAGGAGTCTAAGCTACTGAGGCTGCCCAACCTCGCTAGCGACGTCGCCATCGTATGAGTTTTATTAGTTATATTCATTGCTATGTTTATTTTAATCTATTTCTTATGTTGATTATACATAATATTTTTTTTTCACTTTGTATAGGAAAAAGTTATGGACAAACTAAGTGGAGATGAAAATCATTTAAAATAACCGTAAACGGTATGTTATTTAATTTACTACAAGAGTTATCAATATAATGCATTGAATTTTTTAAATTTTAAATATAAGAAAATTAAATTATTCTTTTGAATTTATTATGTTTTGCAGCTTCTAATATTGCAGGTTTGGAGTGAGTACATGGATTTAGCTTGGGTGATAGTACTGATGAGTGATGACTAGAACGGAAAACAATGGGAGGACTTTAAATTGAGGCTAACTAAGGTATGTTTGATCTTTAACGTACTTTTTTCGTATCAACAATGGTGCTTTTGTTATGGTGTAGCTGTAGGGATCGGTGTTTGCGAATTTTGCTGGTGCTTGTGTTGTTTTGCCTCTTTTTAGATTCGATCCAAATGTCGTAATTTATATTTTGGTACCTTTTAAAAAGTGAATTTAGTGTGTGGTTTTAAGGTTAGAATTAAGAATATTTGAATTTGAGCATTCTGTTAAAGTTTGTTAATTTGGCCGCAAATTTTGTTCTATTTTTTATGATTGCGAGATCCATGTTTGTTCATATGCATGGTTGCGTAGTTGTTCTTCAAAGGGAGAGAATTTATTACTGTTTACAACTGATATATTGTGAAGCAGAATAGGAATCTTGTTGCGAGGAGGAAACTCATTGCTAGGAAAACTCAAAATGAGCTTCCTTTCCCTGGTAGTTTATGTTTTAAGCTATATATTTTTTTGGAATTACATTTTGATTTGATAATTTTGATCAGCAATCAATCATCCTTGTAACTTTAAATACTAGTAGCAAGCTTGTTGAGACTATACTTGCTGGCATGTGCGGCATGTGCCAATTGTAAATTAATTGTTATGTAAATTCACATGTGGTAAATGTGAAGATTTATTTGTATCTGTAATTGTCCTTATCTATCCATCTTCTTTTAGAACCAGTGTTTTATTCAGTTAGATTCCTGAATTCTTCTATAGTAGCAAGCTTGTTGAGTAGCAGGTCCTTTAATAGATAAATTCAATTTTCGAAACTTTTATTTTTTGCTATATGTTACTTGTGATAGATTTTCTGTTGGAGTAAGCTTATGCAGCTTATATGTTTCAATTTTTTTGTTTCAGATTGAAGCAACAAGCAGGATTTGATGTTTGCATTTCAAGAACGTTTAGCTGGAGCTTTTCACTCTTCTTTTTCTTAGCTTTCTAACATTTGGGGTTCAAATTTCTATTGCATTGATTTCTATTAGAATATAAAAACTTGTTTTGTTGCATTTTATCACAACTATAGATCATGATTGTATTATCTTATAGTTTTGTTACAACCATTTTTACTATTTTGTTATAGAATTTTCTATTGCAATTTAGTAATATGACTCTTATTTTTTTCCGGATATTACAGATTGTTGGTTTTACAATTAATATCAAATGGAAAAGCATTATTGTAATTTGTTGATATTAGTATTTTTTTTTTTCATATTAGTTTCAAATTGCCAACGGTCAAAAACTGTCGGCACATGCGCTTTACACCAGTGTTTTTTTTTGTAATTTTAACGACGGTTTAAGAATTGTTGCTAGAGATCATCTTCACCAGTGGTTAGTAAAAGTGCTGGGAAAAGGTTATACCAGCAAGGATATTATAACGGTCACCTATACTTTTACCAACAGTTTTAGAACTGCTGGAGCAAATATTACCAGCGGTTTTTGTATTCTTTTTCAGCAGTTTGGACCGCTGGTATATGCCTTTTTTTTGTAGTGAGTTGAAGTGATAGTGTAGATCGCAGCGGAAGTATGGTTTGTTCGTTCGTACCTTTTGCAAACGCGATTCGCGCTAGAACGCGATGAGCCCGGATCGAAGAAGTTGATTTACGTGTTCTTTAGATCGTCCTCGAAAGTCTTCAATCGTTCCAAACTCGCGGTGGATCGAACTACAAACGAGCACAATCTCTAATCCACCGTTCAAGACCCTCTAGAACAATAGGTTAATGGAGGATGTGATTTCTCTCTATATTTTTTGTCACGTATATTCTCATATGAGAGATAGCCCGTATATTTATAAGGAATTCCAAAATCCTAATTGGCAAGTAAAGATAAGGCCAAATTGGTTTATATTACATTATCCTAATCTGATTAGGATTTATCTCTAATTAGCTTTCCAATTTAAAAGCGAGATTAATCCTAACCTAATTAGACAACATAATAACCGTCGGATCGAGCCCGATCATGGGCGCACCCGATTCGGTTTAACCGAATGCCAACATGACAGCAGTAGCGAGGGGTCATCTAAATCATGTTCATCACCTTCATCAGCTTCTCCATCCTCTTGTACTTCCCCTATGCAACTGGATATCTGCAGCAAATAGGATTGGTGGCTGTGGTGGGTAGCATTGCTGCCAATTCCTACAGTAACAAGCTGCTGTGATCACCGCTAGCAACCTCCATAGTGAAAATTGCTGCAAGTGGAAATCCAATT
Organism: Puya raimondii; assembly: GCA_016920855.1. NCBI lineage: Eukaryota > Viridiplantae > Streptophyta > Magnoliopsida > Poales > Bromeliaceae > Puya > Puya raimondii. Next base: position 207,966,905 of record JABWPP010000050.1, on the reverse strand, counting down.
CAAAAAGTGGAGTTAATTTTGGGTGAGGGGAGGTAGTGAAGTTCAGCACAAACCAATTCTTCGGCTGATATATTAGTATGATGGAATTTACAAGATTTTGGTGAAGTAATTGCTGAAATGTTGAATAGTGTTGGATTTTTTGTAATTCTTGGATTTGATAGAATTTACCTTATTTAATCAAATTAGCTGAGCTTTTGCTGGATTTTGGGTGATGTTAACTTCATCTCTTAATGGTTGGGATCGTATTTGGGCTGTATTAAAGATTAGTAAAGAGAGAATTTTAGTTTTTATTTGAGTTCCAATCACGCTTTATGCTGAAATCATGGTTCTAATCTAATATCCACCTCTTTTGGCTGAGAAGTATTGATGTGATTTTGGATGTTTTCATTGTAGATGAGCTGTAGATCAACCTTTGAACTTTCCCCCACATCCATCTCTTTGTTGCTCTCTTGCTGGTTGGTTCTCTACGTAGCAAGCAATCAGCCACCAGCAGTAGCATCAGGAGGCTGCAGCATAGGAATAGTAGCTGGCAGCACTTATAGTAGCAGCGAAGTAGATTTTGGATGCCTTAATTTTGAAATTGGAGTTGTTTGTAGTGAAGAGGAAGTGGTGGAGGTCAAGTTGCATCTTTTGCAATGCTGGAATGGAGGTTAGTATAATGAGAATTGAGGCAAATTGATGTTTGAGCTGAAATTTCAGCATTAGTAGACTTGTTGAGTTCTTTGTGATCCAATATCTAAATCTGAATTGTTGGTGGCAAATTGAATTCATGGAGGTTTTTTAATGGGAGAGAAGATCTTGTCGACTTCAACCTTCATCTCAAATTCAGGTAATCATGATGGTTAATGTTTGTTTTAATACCTTGATGCCGTGTTAGAGCTTCATGCAGTCCAATTGTATGTTGGAGCTAAATTTTGATGGAATTCTTTTCATCTATTGTAGTACACTGGATTTTACTATATATCTAAGTGTAAATAAAAATAGTGTGAGATACTATTTTTTATTGAACTTGGAGAAGTAAAAAATAAGTCAAAAATGATCTGTGCTGAAATTGAAACGAAAGTATGTGATTTAGAATTTTCTGTAAGAAACGAGACTGATATTTCAGCTGAAAAAATCAGTGTCGAAAAATTATGAAAAATTGAGAATTTTTCGAAAATATTTTTCTAAGGCCATATTCAAAGTTTCGTCTCATTCGGATACCCGAGTAGTGAAAACGGTACCTAACTGCTATCTGTTAAAAATTTTAGTCGGTAAACCTCTCGGTGACAAAAAATAATTCGAAACTGAAAAGTTAAGATTACATTCTTCTGATTGATTTTAATTGAGTTTGAACGTCAAATTTGAGTGCAATCGAACTTTCAGAAGGGCTCCAATTAGACGTATCAGATCTGAACTGGACTAAACTGCAAGCTGCAATTGTTGCGGAGGCCTATATGTAAACCCACTCCACCTCCCTCTCCCTTGTTCTTGCGCAGCACGAGAGAAGAGAGGAGAAGCTTCTCTCTCTCTCTAGTTCACATCTCTCTCTCCCTCTCTTGTAATTTCTCAATCAAAGAGGAAAAATTGGAGGAGATTTGGAAGCTTCAATTGGAGAAGAAGCTTGGAGGAACTCTCTAATGGTGGATCAAATTTCTTGTTCATGGTGGCCAAGGTGAGATTTCATGATTTGAGTAATGTTGGGTTTAAATCATTTGTAAATAAGATATTTAAGATCCCTAGATGTTTCTAATCTAGTTTAATTAAAGGATTCACCATGATTTTAGAATTTCTTGTAGAAACTTGAAAACCTAGGGCTTGGATTTAGGGTTTTTGTCCCTAAGGGGTTTTGATTTAAATTGATCTCATAAATCTCTAATTGAAGGAAAGTTCGACGCGAGGAACAACTCCGATTTGGGTTACGACGAGGTTACGACATCCAATTGGAAGATTTTGTCGATTTTCATTCGTTAGGCTTGGGTTGTGCCGAATCGGCATTGGAAATCAAATTGCTTGAATTGTCTAGCCTTTGACACCGAAGCGAGGTGGGTGGTGCTTTTCGAAATGGTCGGATTTCTTTCTATGTCTCTTTCTAGTTATTGAGCATATTGTATATGTATATATAGAAATGCATGTTGGGGTTCTATAATGTGTTGTTCTCATTACATGCTACTTGATCTATCTAATAGATAATTATTAATGCAAGTTGCAGATCTAGCATGTATGAATATAGAGCCATTTGAACATTGGGAATCCTAAAAATATAAGAAAACTAGTGGAACAAACTAGCGAATGGACTTAGATCATTCTTATGGAATACTAGGTGTCAATGTGATTACTAAACATGAACCTAATGACATAGAATGAATGTAGCCTCATGAACATGTAAAGAATTGAAATAATGTATGTTGGGGTTCAAGTGTATATTAGTGAAGTGGTTGGATGTCTTCCTATGTCTACCTTCCTTCTTTGTGCATGTATGTGTATATGTGAGATCGTGGTTGTTAGGGTTCAAGTTATCCTTTTTCAGTGTGAATTGCATGCTTCCTAAGTTAATAAGTAGACAATTATGATTGAGAACTTTATACTTAGGATGCATAAGTATAGCGCCATGTGAACCCTTGTGATACAAGAACAGCGCCATGTGAACCCTTGTGATACAAGAACTAGTAGGACAAGCTGGTTGTATGGACATAGAAAATATAGTGCAACATTAGGCATCATTGCGAGTGTTAAATATGAACCTAGTGATGGAAATATGGATTGGGTATCCTATTGTACAAGTAGAGAACATGGACATTGTGTGTCAAGATTGTACAAGTGAGTGTGTTGCTATAGTTGCATGTACCATGTGTCATTGCATATTTGCTTATGTCCACAAAGTGTGGTGTTTGTATATTCCATTGATGCACGCGACATGAATTGAGTGGATACTCTAGTACAAGTGAAAAGGATTGGTCAGTGCATGTGTGGTGTGACAACTAATGTTATGTTATGGTTGAGCATGCGAGGAATTGAAATAGATCCTCTGGACCATGCTAGGGATGGAGAGATCCCTTGATGTTGTTGTTGTCACTATGGTTAGTAGCGAGTTCTCGGGACAGGAGGACTGGATTGAGTTCTCGGGACATGAGGACTGGATCATACTCACATAGTCTGTACTTGACTTGTGGAGGTCGCGAGTCCCAAGCCGTGAACTCCGTAGTGTCACACGAAAGCGGGTGAGGGTCACGACGATGCCTCCCCGGCAGACGGTCATGGTGGTGGCTCAGGAGTGAAAGACCTCCTCCCCACGTGACTTAGTGATGTGAGTCGTGGCTTGACCTACGGGTAAGCCGATGCGATTTGGTCAAAGGTAAAAGAGACAGATTGATGTTGACCATATTGTATACTATAACCTATTGCATTTGTTGCATCTAGTATGTAGAGACAGCATAGTGGAGTCTCATGTATGGTGACGGGTCGATCATGATGCCTCTGTGAGCAGCCCAAGGTAGGTGACGGAGCGGTGGAGCTAGTCATCACGTGGCTGAGAGGGGCGAGTTGGGCTTGGTCTTGTGCAAAGCCCCGAATTGGGTCGAGAATGCATTGGGTCAAGGGTGAGTAAAAGAGCACTGTTGAGCATATTGGACCTTGAATTCTATTTCCTATTGTAAAGGCATAGTAGTGTTTGTGGTCATTTTAGTTTATGCATAGTGTAGTTGTTATACTAATTTTCTATTCTTTTATCTACTTATGTCTTGATTAGACCTAGTGGGAAAGTCGGCGAGGTCGGCAGCCGAACCCACTAGAAATTTTTTTTATTTCTCACCCCACTATTTTGCAGAGCCATTACTTTTTACAGGGCCAACCATGAGCGGAGCGGCACCGGACCGAGGCGTGGGTGTCGCGCCCTAGATAGCAGGTTCACCAAGTGTAGGTCACCCTTGTACAAGTAAAAGAAAAGGAGGTAAATGTATTTTTGGAAGAAAAATGTAATAGGGAGCGAAAGTTGTATTTGAGAAAAATAGCATGTTTTATGTATTAAAGTTGAAAAATGTATTTAAATGTGGATGAATGGAATGTTGTAATAGTTAGGTTTATATTCTTGCTTTTGTGATATGCTCTCATGCAAAACTGTGATATGTTGTTTTTCCTAGGTGAAATTCAATGTATGATTTTGTTTACGCCTTGGGCGGACAGGAAAAATTCTGTCTGTTCGGCGGTCTGTACACGCACCCGCGTAGCCTCCGCTGTGTATTGGGACGGGGCATGACATCTATCTTGTTAGTTGATCTTTGATGATGCTGGGAATGAACTAATCTTCATCTTGAACTAGCGGGAGAGTTATTTGAGTTGATTTGGAGGTTTGTATAATGAGAATTTTGATTTGATTCAAGTTTTATCCAAAATCAGCCTATACTATTTTTTGTTGCTTAGATCCAATTTCTAACCTTTTTTTTTATTGAGAATAGTTGATTTTTAATGTATCTTAGCATGTGTAGGAGCTAAGGATTTCATTATGTATCTCGCCCTCCCTCATCTGGTCTATTTGCTGGTTAGATTACACTCCAATTGTTAGCATCATCATCAACTAAAATTCTGCATTAACAGGATTCTAGCAGCATAGCAGCCTAGTTTTGACTAAATTAGAATTGTTGGGTAGTTAATTGCTATGAATCGATTGGATTGTGATGTTTTTGAAGAGGTAATGAATCTCGGATTTTAGTATTATCAGCGGATTTGAGTTGGTCGTCGCTAAATTTTACTTTCTTCGAACCGAACCAGTTTCGTTAGAGTTTTAAATGGTTCTTTGATTCTATGAAATCTAGCAGGGATTTTCGGATTGTGTCTTCACTTTCCTTTTAATTGGAGCTGGGGAAGGTTCTCGTGAAGTTTCAGTTTGATCTGTGGTTGGATTAGCGCTCTAGGGGGGTTGAAGTTACCGAATTTATCGAAATTTCTTCTTAGTTGTATGAAATTTCAGCATGCCTGTCACGCCCCGGGCTAGTTCAAGATGCGGAAAAACGTGCTAATTTTTTTTTTTTTTTTTTTTTTTGAAAGCCTAGCCCGTGCCACGTACAGACCCGCCACAAATACAGGGTCCACTGTACACACGGACAGAACCTCCCCTGTATTTGCACGGCGTCCACAGCATACAACAGGATCACAACCACTATTCATTCATCCCAACAGCACAACGATACCAAAGATTCATACAGCTAGCCGTCCTTAAACCTGTATGAATCTAAGCAGGTCTTTAAGCGAAGGATGATGCAATGCACAAGCAACAAATATTCTAGAAAGCTGCTCCTTACCCAGAAGCTTTATTTGAAACCCTAATTTCAAACATTCAAGAATCATTTGAAAACTGTTCTCCACACGAGAACTCTCTTTTTGAAATCACAAAACCGAGCAATCAGAAATCCATTTGAAAACCGTTTCCCACACGGAAACCTTGTTTTACGACGCTACCACGAGGGGTAGAAAACCAAAATGCTCGATAAATGAAACGACTGGAAAACAAGGATACAACCAATCAATCCAAGCATGCTATCATCACATAATCATGCTAGAGTAAGACCAAAGAATAACTGAACCACAAATGACATCTAATAGGCGAAAGTAGGGTGATAACCAAATCTGGGGATGTAGCCTCACGAGTCGGAACCTCTAGAGCTACTATCTAGGTGTGCCTCGCAGCGTCCCGACACTCACCACCCTGCTCACCTGAAACCTGCAATGGGGGTGGGGGGTGAGAACATGCACGCATGTCTCCCCTCCCAGTGGGTACCGCAAGCCGACGAAGGCGAGGTGTACACACCGGCACGAGGGTCAACAAAAGATAGATATGGTATACAGTAGCACAAGTAAGTATGAGGCTAACATACAACTGAAATAACTATGCTACTTTAAGCAACTAGTATGCATCAAAGGAGATAACCACAAAGTAAACCCAATCTATAGCCACCGGGACGTGGCCCTGGCACTGTCACACTGCTCATCTATCGGCACATAAACCTTCTGGACGCACTGCATCAAGGCTCACGGGTCGGCACAAACTCAACGACCCTTTTCCGGAAAAGAACACCCTCAAACGGTGGATGGATCAGACCGCGGTGTACGTGAAGTGCTAGAAGAGCTGTGACGATCGATGCGAATGCTCAATCCACAGAACGGCAACAAGCCGAGAAGCAACCAATAAGCCACAACTAGGATCGCTCGGAACAACATGCGATCACTACCGACCAACTGGGTCGTCACAAGAACCATGCAACTACAACTACTCTACTATCCAAGCACGCATATAAGTAGAGTCTACGGGAGTCAAGTGAACTAAAAACTGTAATGCCAAAGAAGGGATAGAAAGGTATCACCGTAGTCCACTGAACCGACTCCGGATCGAAGCACCCACCTGTAGGTAAGATCCAATCTAACACCGACGGCTCTCGGGAACCGCGACAGGACCTACGAAAGACTCACAGGGTCAAGGTCCACCAAGTCGACGCTAAACACAAAGCTCTCACATCCCGAAACCGACGGATCGCCCGGGAAACCCACCGGGACGATCCCGAAACCACACAAAGCCCAGAGGGGTACCAAACAGCCAACAAGGTCCCTCGCTGTCCCCGAACGCAACAAACCAAGTGACGGGACAGCGAGCACAAGCACGGGGTGCCACGAATACCAAACGCACCCGAAAAGGCTTCCCGGGTTCCCGAAAAGTGCCGATTTGGCACCGGAACCCCACATCACTCATCCGCTGTCCTCGGAACTTCGGGACAGCGATGAGGAACAGCCAATGAGGCTACACGATGAAGCCAAGTAGCTTGCGAAAACAGCGAGCGAGTCGCACAACTAGAAACGCGCGTTTTGCCGATTATTTCATCGAAAAACGCGTCGGAAACAAGTCCGAAACCGCACGAAGGGCGAGGGGGTTGGACAACCAGTCCACAGGGCCTCCAAGACCTTACTCTCGCAGCCCACAGCGTCGCTACGCTGTCACAAACGCCAAAGTCCCCAAACATGCAACATACACATACATACAATCACTAAAATAGGCCGATCGAGTAATCCGTTCATCCGCTCGACCTTCCGCAAGTACCAGCGGATAGGTATCGTCGTCGCGGAGACCGTGCTCACAGCCCCGCTGCGACAGGACAAGTCGCGAGTCGGGAAAATGCATAAAAACAGTGAGGCATACATACTAAATCAGCGTAACCTAGGCCGTTCGAGCGCTCCGTTCGTCCGCACAACCTCCCGCAAGCACCAGCGGATAGGCAACGACTCAACGGAGGCCGTGCTCGCAGCCCCTCTGCGACAGGACAAGTCGCAGGTCGAGAAAAAGCATAAAAACAGCGCCGCGAGCACCGAAACGGCTCGACAAAGGCAGAACAACAAATGGCTCAAGCAAAATTAAAACGGAGGTGAGCATGATGATCAGCATGATGCCGTGATCATCGTGCTCACCTTCCTGGACCACGGGGACCAGCGGGGGCACCGGAAAGCTCGGCGCGGCCAAAACCACAGGAAAAAGCCCCCCCCGGCCGGAGCAACTAGCTCCGGCCGGCTGCCGGCGGGTAAACAAGGCCGGCGGCGGGCAGGGTCGGCCGAGAGGGTCGCAAGGAAGGGGGAGCTCACCCTAGTCGACGGCGAGAGGCGGCGGCGGCGGCGCGGCGAAGCTCCCGGCTCTCGGGTAAAGCTAGGGCACCGCGGCGCGGCAACGGGCGGCGACGACGGCCGGCGGCGAGGCGAGCACCTTCAAGAGGAGGTCGCCGGCCACCGGTTGGCCGGTGACCGCGACAAAAAGGGGCCGGGTTGCGGCGGCGGTGCTGGCGCGGCCTCGGGTGCCCTAGCGGTCCCTTCGAAGCAAGCGGCGGCTGCGGCGGTGCTCCGGCGGTACGGCGACTGCCGGGGATGAAGGGGGCGGCGCCGGAGCTCACGGGGGTGACGATGCTCACCCTCCTGAGCTGCGGGAGGCGGCGCTGCCTCGGGCTCACCAGCCTCGGCCCTCAGTGACTGCTCCAGCAGTGCAGCAGCAGTTCAGGCAGCTCCCGGCGGCCCTCCGGCGACACGGCGGCGGCGGCAGGGGGTCATGCCACCTCAGGGGCTCCGGCGTGGGTAACCCCTGGGTGCACACCCTCGGGGAGGAGAAGGAGAAGAAGAAGAAGAAGAAGAAAAAAAGGAGAAAAGAGGGAGAGAGAGAGTTCCGGGGAGCTCCGGCAGCTGGGGTGGTCGGCGGCGGCCGGAGATGCACAGGAGAAGGCTAAGGGGCAGGGGGGTGCTGGTGCTCTGGCCCAGGCTGAGGAGAAGAGAGAGTGAGAGAGTGTGGGAGTGAGAAGGGTGGAGTGTTGACCAAGCAAAGAGAGGGGGGTTGGGTCAAGTCCCATTTAATGCCTCCACCAACCCCACCTACCCCTCCCTCTCAGCCACAATCTCCCTCCCAAAGTAACAATATCCTCCCAGGCCCCTGCGATTCGAAATCGCGCGAAAAGGTGCGAAAACGGGGACTCGATCGCGAAAACATAAAACGTAACCTTCAAGCGATCTGCGATAAAGATGCAATAACTTTCAAACCGTGCGTCGCACGCCGACGCGGATCCCGCCATTGCGTTCAGCACTGCCGAGACATCGAACTTAGCATTTTGGATCGCCAGAATCGGTCTCCGGATCGTGACGTTAAGCCGTACACTCTCCGCAACTAAAATCTCGAAGTTACGATTACGTAAAATAAATACCGTAAACCATAAATACGCGTATATATATGCTCAAATAGCTCAAAAACGCAGTAAACAGGGGTGGGGGTTACAGAATTCAAATAACAGAAGAAGAGTACAAAAATCTGAATTCTCACATTACTCCCACCATACAAGAAGTTTCGTCCCCGAAACTTCCTCACACTACATCCGCGAACAACTGCGGGAATCTCTCGCGCATAGCAGACTCCAGCTCCCAAGTAGCCTCGCGCTCCTCGTGATTCGACCAACGAACCTTCACATACGGAATGCTCCGGTTCCTCAACTGCTTCACCTCGCGGGCCAAAATCCGAACAGGCACTTCGTCGTAGCTAAGGTCCTCCCTCAGCTGAATCGTCGTCGGGCTGATCACGTGAGAGGGGTCGGAAATGTACTTCCGTAGCATAGCCACATGGAAGACATTGTGCACCCGAGCAAGACTGGGAGGAAGAGCCAACCGATAAGCCACTGGACCCACACGCTCAAGGATCTCAAACGGTCCCACAAAACGCGGGCTAAGCTTGCCCCGTAACCCGAACCGCTTGATCCCTCGAGAAGGCGACACCCTGAGCAGCACGTGCTCACCAACCTGGAACTCGAGGTCCCGTCGTCGCCTGTCCGCGTAGCTTTTCTGCCGGCTCTGAGCAGTCAGCAACCTCTGCCTCGCACTGCGAACCCTGGCCTCTGCGTCCTCTAGCAAGTCGGGCCCGATCACACGACGCTCCCCTACGTCATCCCGACAGATCGGCGATCGACAACGACGTCCATACAAGGCCTCGTACGGTGCCATCCCAATGCTCGCCTGGAAGCTGTTGTTGTAGGCGAACTCCACCAAGGTAAGGTACCTGAACCATCCCTCACCAAAGTCCAAAACGCAAGCCCGGAGCATGTCCTCGAGGGTCTGGATGACACGCTCCGACTGCCCGTCACTCTGAGGGTGGTACGCAGAACTGAAATCGAGCCTCGTCCCCAGTGCCTGCTGCAGACTCCTCCAGAACTGGGAAACGAAGCGAGAACTCCAATCCAAAGCGATCGACACTAGCTCTCCAGACAGCCCGACGAACTCATCCAAGTGGAGCTGCGCCAGTCGATTCCAAGACTAAAAACGAATGTACTGGTAGGAAGTGAGTTGTTTTCGTCAAACATTCCACAAAAACCCAGATCGCAACATGACCTCGCTGAGAACGAGGCAACCCGGTGACGAAAACCATAGTGATCTGCTCCCACTTCCCTACAGGTACAGGCAAAGGTCAAAGCTTCTCGGCTGACAAACCCGGCACAGTGCCACATGCTGCGTTACAACCAGAAACCAGCCACAAGTCGCGGTACATCTTCGTCTCTCCAGGATGAACGGTGTACGGCGACTGGTGTGCCTCAGCCAAAACTCTCACCTCAAATCCTGAACGCTGGGCACACAACTCCATCCTCGAAGGAAGACCAACAGCATGTAGCACGAAGTCACCTTCTCAGTCCAGCTCGCACTCTCTACCAGTGCGGATCCATCGGTTGCCCACCGAAAATCTGATCCTTCAAGGTGGGTTGCATCTCCAAAGGCAACACAAAGCGGTAGCTCCACAAGGTACAGTCTCAAAAGCTCGAGAGCGTACACCACTGCTGCTAACTCAAGATCGAGCGCTAGATAGATCTTCCTACGGTCCATCAACTAGCGCGGAGCACAAACGATAATCCTCTCTTGCTGCATGAACACGCACCCCAATCCTATCCATAGATGCATTGCCGACGATCGTAACTACCACACCAGGCTGCGACAATGATAAGATAGGGGCACGGGTCAAACAGTCCATCGGCTCCAAGACGCTCATCAGACAAGCGGGAGTCTACAAAAACAACGCGCCCTTCCTCGACAGCTTGTTCAAAGGGGCGGCGACCTTGAGAAGAAACCTCAACAAATCGCCAGCAACAACGCCCAAGCCGAGGAAGCTCCTAAACTCTGCCACAGAAGTCGGAACAGGCCAAACTACCACAGAGTCCTCCTTCCTTGGTTCCTCCACGAAACCAACCCACATCACGATGCGAACCAAGAAGGAACCCCTCGAAGGGATCAGTATGTCGTCAAAGGAGACCACGACAAATTGATCCAAGATCTACCGAAAGCCCAGTTCATCAATCCAAAAAGCTGCCGGGACGTTCGTCCAACCGAACGGCAAAACCGTGACCTCGTAAAGCCCGTAACGAGTCCGGAAGGCCGTTAACGCAACGTCCTCAGCCTTGATCCTCAACTAAAGATAACCTGGCTGCAGAACACACTTCGAGAAAATCGAGGCTCCCTGGAGCCGGTCGAAGAGATCGAAAGTCTGCGGTAGAGGGTACAAAAACAACACCGACCAACCTAAAGCTCGACTCACAATCCAACGAAGATCTTGCGAGTCCACCACTCAGATATACAGGGCTGCAAATCGCAACCAGCGATAAAAGCACCATCGATGCCGAACATCAGATCCAAAAGATCGGACACGCGCTCTAAAGCCAGGCTACACGAAAGACGCGGCGAAAACCCAGCACGCAAACACAGCTCGGAGCCAACAACCAGGCTCCCGTCATCCCGAAATCGAGCTAAAAGGGCACCCTGACTCAACTGGAGTCAAAACCAACGGCAGTGATGGCCAATCAACTGCGCAAAACCACGCCAGGATTAGCTCAAGATTCACCACTAGAACAGGGATGACCAGCACACAGCTTTCCGCAAGACGGCCAGAAGCGAGAGAAAGTCTTGCAAGGGAAAGCACCGACCCAATCCAGAAAGTCCCCAAGAGGGGATAGGGTATTTCGTCCTAACTTTCGACACTACGTTGTCTGCAGCCAACGTACTTATCAAAAGAAAGACGAAATATCCCAAGGTCAAGGCCAACAACCAGTCGGCAACACCACGAAGGTACCGGGTCAACCACTCAACAGCTGGACCAAGGTCACAGACGAGTCACCGAAATTACGGGAACAGCAAACCGACCCACAAAACAAAGTCTGCCCTGAGCCAACTCTCTAGGAGTCATCGGCTTCCAACAACGAACCGGCGGCTACGGGCGACAAAGGGTCGTCAACCAAGCGAACCAAACCGGAGGCAGAACAAAACCAGCGTCGATTAACCAACGTCGACGCGGTGAGATTTCCAACAAGAACCTGGAAGATCTCGCGGCAACACGGAAACCTACAAATACCACCCGGAATCCCATAAGACACCAATTTAGGCGTTAGGATAGCCGCAAGCCACGTAGGCACCAACAAACACCCGACACTCAACAGTGTCCACTCAGTCTAGTACACGTCAGTTCGACGCTAGAACTAGCCAATGGTCGAAAAAAACCAACATTGACGATGCCACCAGCAAGACGTCAGAGGGGTAGGCTTCACCGCCCTACCTAACAAAACAGAGGGGATAACACCCAAATTGCGGTCGAAACCGCTCAAAGCACCGTCTCCGTAGAGACGCTCGCAGAGGCCCTCGTGCTCAACACGAAAAGTCGGGACAGGGCAAGAACAGCCCAAACAACAACACAGATCCACCGAGTGACGTTCCCAAGCCCACGAGGGCCACCACTCACCAACGAGTGGTTACACAAAGGGAAAAACACCCGACCACTTGGGATCTGTCTGGTACTCCACCACCACTACCAGAAACAGCACGAGCCTACGAACTAGGGCAGATCAAACACAGGAAATCCGTCCAACACGCTTGAGTGTGACCACCACCCCCAAACACGGGGTCGGCGTCCATGCGCGAAACAGCCGACAAAGTCGCTGTCATCGTCACGGTCGTCGCACATCGGTGGGTGCCACAGGAGGGTCTGCAGTCATCGGGGTACACGGCGAAGGAGTAGGAGGGGCTAGGGCGGCAGCTGCCGTAGCCTGTTGCGAAAACCACCGGAACAAGCCGGAACATGCCGGAGAGGGTCGCCAACTGACCCCTCGCCTCGGCCTCAAGCACACAGGGTACGGCCCACACCAGGCTGTCCGCCTCCTGCCAGCTCCTCACTCGTACCGGCCTCAACAGCCCGAAACAGAAAACTAGCAGACAGCTCCGCAGGCGCACGCCCACCACCACGACCCGGACGAGGAGGTCTACCAAGACCACAAGCCAACTGCAAAAGCAGAAACCAGCGCAAGAGAAAAGGGGTCGGCAACTCCCACAAAACACAAGCCGAAAACAAACCCCTCGAGCTCGCGCGCCTATACATCCTAGGTCTTCCTATGGGTCAGCCTAACCAGTGGTTCAGTTACAAGTTGATGAATGAACGAGTGTTTGTTCCCTTTACTCTCTGATACCATCTTAATCTGTCACGCCCCGGGCTAGTTCAAGATGCGGAAAAACGTGCTAAATTTTTTTTTTTTTTTTTTTTTTGAAAGCCTAGCCCGTGCCACGTACAGACCCGCCACAAATACAGGGTCCACTGTACACACGGACAGAACCTCCCCTGTATTTGCACGGCGTCCACAGCATACAACAGGATCACAACCACTATTCATTCATCCCAACAGCACAACGATACCAAAGATTCATACAGCTAGCCGTCCTTAAACCTGTATGAATCTAAGCAGGTCTTTAAGCGAAGGATGATGCAATGCACAAGCAACAAATATTCTAGAAAGCTGCTCCTTACCCAGAAGCTTTATTTGAAACCCTAATTTCAAACATTCAAGAATCATTTGAAAACTGTTCTCCACACGAGAACTCTCTTTTTGAAATCACAAAACCGAGCAATCAGAAATCCATTTGAAAACCGTTTCCCACACGGAAACCTTGTTTTACGACGCTACCACGAGGGGTAGAAAACCAAAATGCTCGATAAATGAAACGACTGGAAAACAAGGATACAACCAATCAATCCAAGCATGCTATCATCACATAATCATGCTAGAGTAAGACCAAAGAATAACTAAACCACAAATGACATCTAATAGGCGAAAGTAGGGTGATAACCAAATCTGGGGATGTAGCCTCACGAGTCGGAACCTCTAGAGCTACTATCTAGGTGTGCCTCGCAGCGTCCCGACACTCACCACCCTGCTCACCTGAAACCTGCAATGGGGGTGGGGGGTGAGAACATGCACGCATGTCTCCCCTCCCAGTGGGTACCGCAAGCCGACGAAGGCGAGGTGTACACACCGGCACGAGGGTCAACAAAAGATAGATATGGTATACAGTAGCACAAGTAAGTATGAGGCTAACATACAACTGAAATAACTATGCTACTGTAAGCAACTAGTATGCATCAAAGGAGATAACCACAAAGTAAACCCAATCTATAGCCACCGGGACGTGGCCCTGGCACTGTCACACTGCTCATCTATCGGCACATAAACCTTCTGGACGCACTGCATCAAGGCTCACGGGTCGGCACAAACTCAACGACCCTTTTCCGGAAAAGAACACCCTCAAACGGTGGATCAGACCGCGGTGTACGTGAAGTGCTAGAAGAGCTGTGACGATCGATGCGAATGCTCAATCCACAGAACGGCAACAAGCCGAGAAGCAACCAATAAGCCACAACTAGGATCGCTCGGAACAACATGCGATCACTACCGACCAACTGGGTCGTCACAAGAACCATGCAACTACAACTACTCTACTATCCAAGCACGCATATAAGTAGAGTCTACGGGAGTCAAGTGAACTAAAAACTGTAATGCCAAAGAAGGGATAGAAATGTATCACCGTAGTCCACTGAACCGACTCCGGATCGAAGCACCCACCTGTAGGTAAGATCCAATCTAACACCGACGGCTCTCGGGAACCGCGACAGGACCTACGAAAGACTCACAGGGTCAAGGTCCACCAAGTCGACGCTAAACACAAAGCTCTCACATCCCGAAACCGACGGATCGCCCGGAAAACCCACCGGGACGATCCCGAAACCACACAAAGCCCCAGAGGGGTACCAAACAGCCAACAAGGTCCCTCGCTGTCCCCGAACGCAACAAACCAAGTGACGGGACAGCGAGCACAAGCACGGGGTGCCACGAATACCAAACGCACCCGAAAAGGCTTCCCGGGTTCCCGAAAAGTGCCGATTTGGCACCGGAACCCCACATCACTCATCCGCTGTCCTCGGAACTTCGGGACAGCGATGAGGAACAGCCAATGAGGCTACACGATGAAGCCAAGTAGCTTGCAAAAACAGCGAGCGAGTCGCACAACTAGAAACGCGCGTTTTGCCGATTATTTCATCGAAAAACGCGTCGGAAACAAGTCCGAAACCGCACGAAGGGCGAGGGGGTTGGACAACCAGTCCACAGGGCCTCCAAGACCTTACTCTCGCAGCCCACAGCGTCGCTACGCTGTCACAAACGCCAAAGTCCCCAAACATGCAACATACACATACATACAATCACTAAAATAGGCCGATCGAGTAATCCGTTCATCCGCTCGACCTTCCGCAAGTACCAGCGGATAGGTATCGTCGTCGCGGAGACCGTGCTCACAGCCCCGCTGCGACAGGACAAGTCGCGAGTCGGGAAAATGCATAAAAATAGTGAGGCATACATACTAAATCAGCGTAACCTAGGCCGTTCGAGCGCTCCGTTCGTCCGCACAACCTCCCGCAAGCACCAGCGGATAGGCAACGACTCAACGGAGGCCGTGCTCGCAGCCCCTCTGCGACAGGACAAGTCGCAGGTCAAGAAAAAGCATAAAAACAGCGCCGCGAGCACCGAAACGGCTCGACAAAGGCAGAACAACAAATGGCTCAAGCAAAATTAAAACGGAGGTGAGCATGATGATCAGCATGATGCCGTGATCATCGTGCTCACCTTCCTGGACCACGGGGACCAGCGGGGGCACCGGAAAGCTCGGCGCGGCCAAAACCACAGGAAAAAAAAAAGCCCCCCCCGGCCGGAGCAACTAGCTCCGGCCGGCTGCCGGCGGGTAAACAAGGCCGGCGGCGGGCAGGGTCGGCCGAGAGGGTCGCAAGGAAGGGGGAGCTCACCCTAGTCGACGGCGAGAGGCGGCGGCGGCGGCGCGGCGAAGCTCCCGGCTCTCGGGTAAAGCTAGGGCACCGCGGCGCGGCAACGGGCGGCGACGACGGCCGGCGGCGAGGCGAGCACCTTCAAGAGGAGGTCGCCGGCCACCGGTTGGCCGGTGACCGCGACAAAAAGGGGCCGGGTTGCGGCGGCGGCGGCGCTGGCGCGGCCTCGGGTGCCCTAGCGGTCCCTCCGGAGCAAGCGGCGGCTGCGGCGGCGCTCCGGCGGTACGGCGACTGCCGGGGATGAAGGGGGCGGCGCCGGAGCTCACGGGGGTGACGATGCTCACCCTCCTGAGCTGCGGGAGGCGGCGCTGCCTCGGGCTCACCAGCCTCGGCCCTCAGTGACTGCTCCAGCAGTGCAGCAGCAGTTCAGGCAGCTCCCAGCGGCCCTCCGGCGACACGGCGGCGGCGGCAGGGGGTCATGCCACCTCAGGGGCTCCGGCGTGGGTAACCCCTGGGTGCACACCCTCGGGGAGGAGAAGGAGAAGAAGAAGAAGAAGAAGAAAAAAAGGAGAAAAGAGGGAGAGAGAGAGTTCCGGGGAGCTCCGGCAGCTGGGGTGGTCGGCGGCGGCCGGAGATGCACAGGAGAAGGCTAAGGGGCAGGGGGGTGCTGGTGCTCTGGCCCAGGCTGAGGAGAAGAGAGAGTGAGAGAGTGTGGGAGTGTGGGAGTGAGAAGGGTGGAGTGTTGACCAAGCAAAGAGAGGGGGGTTGGGTCAAGTCCCATTTAATGCCTCCACCAACCCCACCTACCCCTCCCTCTCAGCCACAATCTCCCTCCCAAAGTAACAATATCCTCCCAGGCCCCTGCGATTCGAAATCGCGCGAAAAGGTGCGAAAACGGGGACTCGATCGCGAAAACATAAAACGTAACCTTCAAGCGATCTGCGATAAAGATGCAATAACTTTCAAACCGTGCGTCGCACGCCGACGCGGATCACGCCATTGCGTTCAGCACTGCCGAGACATCGAACTTAGCATTTTGGATCGCCAGAATCGGTCTCCGGATCGCGACGTTAAGCCGTACACTCTCCGCAACTAAAATCTCGAAGTTACGATTACGTAAAATAAATACCGTAAACCATAAATACGCGTATATATATGCTCAAATAGCTCAAAAACGCAGTAAACAGGGGTGGGGGTTACAGAATTCAAATAACAGAAGAAGAGTACAAAAATCTGAATTCTCACAATGCCATATTATCTCTCAATCATCATGTTTAGTAGCTCAAATTGTAGATTTGCATGCCTTTGTATGAAATCTGAATTTTTGGTGATTTTTATATGCTGAATTGAAAATTGATTTAGGAGAGAACCTAACATTTTACTTTTCGATGATGTTACCAGATCTAGCTTCAGAAGCTTTTTTTCTACCTTTATATCATCGCTGTTAGTACGTTGTGGATACTCGGATTAGTGGAGGTTGAGATTACGCTCG
Organism: Puya raimondii; assembly: GCA_016920855.1. Taxonomy (NCBI): domain Eukaryota; kingdom Viridiplantae; phylum Streptophyta; class Magnoliopsida; order Poales; family Bromeliaceae; genus Puya; species Puya raimondii. Next base: position 207,949,800 of record JABWPP010000050.1, on the reverse strand, counting down.
TGCTGAGGTGTCTAGTTGACTTTTACAACAAAGTTTAGATTGTTTAGTGTCGGCGGGTGTCGTCCGGACTGACGGTGGACACGAATCTTCACTTTTCGCATCAGATTGTGCCTAGAGCACGTAAGCTCTAGTTTTTGGATCTGTTTGACCTATTCCCATCGATCATAGCCTGCGTGAGCCTGATTGAGCTCGACAGAGGCACGCTTCTATACTCGATGGGGTCGCGCCCATCGAGTGCCGGTCTGAAGTCTGGCTTCCTTGCGTTGATGTTGCAGCAGCCCTTTTTGAGCCTTTTACTTGGACTGGCCTCCCCTGAGGGTGGGGTGCAATATAATTTTGGCACAGGCTGGGCGGGACGGTTGGCGGTCTCTTTAGATTGGGTCAGTAGAGACTGGTTTCATGCTAGTAATGTATATATATATATATATATATATATATATATATATATATATATATATATATATATATATATATAGAACTTGACATGAGTAGAGTGTAGTAGCATAGCAGCTCTAGATTTCTCCCAACTTTTTATTTTTGCACTTTACTTATTAGTTACCTTTCAGCTTTGAGGACTTAGTGGGTAGGCCGTTGACGTCGGTGACGGTACCAACTGAGAACTACTTTATTTTACAGTACTTCTCACACCCATTGTTGCCCCTTTTCTTGTAGAACCTTCGGTTCCTACTGGTCCTTCTAATCGAGGTAAGAAAGCCACGAGCTAGATCCTGGTCTACCCCGATCGACGTGCTAGAGGAGTACCTTATTTTGGAGATAGATTATTTTGATTTAACCACGTACATACAGTTATACTTTTATGTGATTAAAGATAACAATGTACTGGATATACAGTTGTATACAATTATTTATTTTGGAATACATGTATGTACAGCAAATTTGAGTTTTAGTGGCGATTATTTTTTAAATTCCCGACAATTATAATTGCCGCTAAATAGTTTCATGGCAATTATTTCAATTGCCACTATTGGTAGGGTCGGTAAAAGTTATTGCGGCATTTGTTCCGGCGGTTGGTAAAAGTTCAAATAAATGCCGCTAAATGCTACCCAATAACAATTATTATAAATGCCACTATAGTTAATTATAATTGCCACCAGAAACATACTAAAAGACTACTAAATAAAACTTATAGCGGCAATTACAATTAATATTAAAATATTTGATGATCACAACTAAATATTCCAATGATTTGAAATACTAGAAAATAGTATTAACCAAAGTGCATTAGTAATTTGTATAACAAATAGTTTTTATTCTCAATTTACAATTTCAAAATTCACATTAAGTTTCAGATATGAATTCTAACAATAAAAAACTGCCAAAAAATAACAAACTCTAAATGACACTAAACACCTATTATTTCGGAGAAATCCCAAATTATAAATCCTCAAACATCATTGCTCCACTTCGAAACCTTGCACAAGTTGATGACAAAGCCCTAAACAACCTGTTTCAAAAGTAATATTGTTGTAATTAGTGATACAAATAAACAATATAAGTAAATCCTCATTAAAAATTTCAAGTTTTCAGGTAGATTTCCAAGACCGCATAGAAGTATAGAGGAGTAACAATTATTTATATTGAATGACCTGTTAAGGATATGAAAATTTACTACATAGGCGGCAAGTTGATTTCCTACTAATAATTCATTACTAAGATTTTGCTACTAGCAAGGCTCTTATTTGCCGCTCTCCCAAAAAAAAAACTGCTCATCTTCTAAGTTTCTTTCAAAATTGTAAAATATATATAATGCAAAACTTTTAATACATTCAGCAAGTATTACCAAACAAGAAGTTATTAGCAATATAAGAAAAATTATAACATTTCTGATGAAACAAAAAGTTATTAGCAATATAAGAAAAGTTATAACATTTCTAATGAAACAAAAATGTGATTAGCAATATAAGAAAAAATATAACATGTCTGATGAATTAAGAATGGGAGTTGAAACAACCTCTCAGAGCAGACTACAGTAACACTAAGCATGCAAAATTATGAAATGCCTCTACTCCATCCAAATATTCTTTAGTCACTCTGCTATAGTCTACCCATCTCTTTGCCTTGTTACTATCCATAAGAAAACATTGAAAAAGATTATAAAAGTAGCTAATTAAACACACACTACACTACTTGAATAATAACAAAAACTTGATAACCTACCATCCAGGAAGAGACCATTAAGACACAAAACCCTCTTCTCTTCAATTGGAAAAATCATTTTGATAAAGGTGATAAAAAATCAAAAGTTTCCAACAGAACATCATGAATCAACACATACAAATCAATCACCACAAGCTTGCAAGAACAATCAAAGTTCAGTAAAAAATGATAAATTTTACAATTAATTCCTAAATTTTACAATCATGCTGCAGATAAACAAGTCATTTAATATAATAGCACAATTGTATTCGTACTACAATGCAGCAACTCGATATAGCATAATTCTATGGAAACATGCCATTAAATTATCAAACACAATTATGAGAACCAAAGTGAAATATATGTAATTATTTTTTTCTCTATTTTTTCATTTTGGGAGATATTAGAGGGATTGTACCTATGATGATGTTGACAGGCAGTGCAGAAACACCGAGAGAAACAGAAATTAGCGCATCCAACAAGAGCCCTCTGATCAGAACTGCGAGTGCAACCAAGATTTTACTAGAATATCTTGATTTGAGAAACAAAAAAAAAAGAAAAAAAATCTATTTAGATTTTACTAGAATTAGGTAGTGACATGTCAACTTATGCTCCTTCGTATGGTAGGTGTACACAAACCAAATAATCTTTTCCAAGAACTCTTAAAATTATCACTTACATGGGAACTACTATATACTTCAAATTTGATAGACAGAAGCAAACCACTTACAGTAAATCAACAATGCGTCTTCTGATGTAAGCTTTGAGTCAGCTTCCTGGATCTAGGACTTCTTCAGGAATCTAGACCAAAAAAACCAAGTAAGGTGCTCCATTGAAAATTTATAAAACAAAGTAAAATAAAGACATGGCACACAATAACATAAAATTAGGGTTCAAAATAGATATATTTAACATAAAATTATTAGTCAGTAAAAATATATAGACGCCATCCCTTGAAAATCTGTGAAGAGTGAAATTTTTTTGCAATGGAGGACTCATGTGCGTAGGGAATAGAGAAAGGGTCAACAAAGAGGGGGAAAAAAATAGAAACCTTAGTTTATCCTCTCCCTCTCTCTCCCCCTCTCTCCCATGACCTCCACAGCACCATCCCATCTCGCCTGCCATTGGCGACCTCGCTGGGCAGGGTATATATCTCTCTCTCCCCCTAGTTCTAAGTATCTTGTCTGTCGGATTGTTTGTTGTGACGCCCCGGACTTCCCAGGGGGTCACCCATCCTAGGACTACTCCCGTCCTAACACGCTCAACTCTCTCAACCTCTTGGGCCTAGCCACCACCCAAAATGCTTAAGCCGGGTTGAGAGGTTAGCCCTATTATATCTTTTATATATGATTACCTGGGGTGTCACAATCTCCCCCTCTTTAAGCCCTGACGTCCACGTCAGGCTCAGACTCACAAGTACCAGGCGGTGTGAGACTCATCTCGCTAGCCTAAACCGGGGGAACCGCGCTCAACCCATAAACCCTGGGGAGCCATGCTCTACCCATAACTACACCTGACTCAGCCGAGACTCATCTCACACTTCCGGCTGGTAATTGGCTCTGATACCAACTGTGACGCCCCGGACTTCCCAGGGGGTCACCCATCCTAGGACTACTCCCGTCCTAGCACGCTCAACTCTCTCAACCTCTTGGGCCTAGCCACCACCCAAAATGCTTAAGCCGGGTTGAGAGGTTAGCCCTATTATATCTTTTATAAAGGATTACCTGGGGTGTCACATTTGTGCTAATCATTAATCTCAAAGGTTCGATATATTAAAAATACGTGATCAATTCACTTAAAGCGTACAGGAGGCTCGCGGTCTCGATTGTGATTCGCGCAACTAGCCTCACACCACTTTGAGCATGCTCGTTCCTATCCGGCATCTCGCTATTTCGGACATGACTCGGCTTACCTGGCCTCTCGCCATTAGGTAGGATGCTGGCCTATTTAAGTCAACAATTCCCTCCACACCTCAGTACCTTGCACACATTCGCAGCATACAAGAATCGAACTCGTGATCTCTGGCTCTGATACCACTTTTGTTGAATTGTTGGTTGTAGTGTTCCAAAAAATTTAACTGTCACGCCCCGGCACCGCCAATTTGGTCGGTCCGGGCGCGCGCACAAACCGCCGAACGGACAGAGCCTCCCCTGTCCGCCCAAGGCGTAACAACAACAACAACAAGTACATTGAAATTTGCCCAGGACAAAAACAATAACATACATGATAAATTGCACGAGGGCAATTTCACTAGAGCGAGAGAATGATAACTTAGCTATTACACAACCAAAGCATTTAGGCTTCACATACAATCAACCCAAAATACAAACACTTCCACGTATATCACATACATGCTTTACTACATGACATATACAATTTTCATCTCTCAAAATGAAGCCTCTACAAGTTCTCTCATAATGTACAATAATTACTCTACTACATAGGGTACTCTAACACATAGAAGTCCACTACCTAGGGCGCTATGCCCTTGCCACGATCCTCGACCGCACCGCTCGTGCTAGGCTCTGCAAAACAGGGGGGTGAGAACTACAAAGAAGTTCCCAGTGGGTTCGGCCGCCGATCCCGCCGACTTTCCCACTAGGTCTAATCAGGCATAAGTAGCAAGAAGAAATAAGCAGTAATAAATAACTGATGCATCTACTATGCCTCTACAATATGAAACCGGTTAAACAATAGTAATACAATGCTCATGATGCTTACCAACATTCTATTTTTCAACCCAATCAAACCGGCTCACCCGAAGGTCGAGCCCACTCACAAACCAAGGCCCACGAGGGAATAACCATCCAACTAACCAGGGGCAGTCTGCGGGGAGATAACCCTCAACCCAAGTGTGACGACTCCGGAGCTCACCGCTTGTGGTGTCGCGAACACCATCAAGCCGGACAGACTATGTGTGAGTACGATCCAGTCCCCTCATCACGGGGACACCCTACCAACCAAGGTAACAACCCACAAGGATCTACCAATCCCTCGCATCTAATGCCACAAGTGCTATCAACACACCTAGCCCAAATGCCACACATTCATGTCCAAGTGTTATCAAATACACCTAGTCCAAATGCCACAAGTGTTATCAACACACCTAGCCCAAATGCCACACATTCATGTCCAAGTGTTATCAAATACACCTAGTCCAAATGCCACAAGTGTTATCAACACACCTAGCCCAAATGCCACACATTCATGTCCAAGTGTTATCAACACACCTAGCCCAAATGCCACACATTCATGTCCAAGTGTTATCAACACATCTAGTCCAAATGCCACAAGTGTTATCAAATACACCTAGTCCAAATGCCACAAGTGTTATCAAATACACCTAGCCCAAATGCCACTAGTGTTATCAAAACACCTAGCCCAAATGCCACACATTCATGTCCAAGTTCAATGTTTTCTAGTTCGCATTCTAGTTCTTTGCATACATAGGGTTCCATTGTCCAACGACCCAATCCTCATGCGTCCAATGCCCGAATTCTCAACGTAACTTGTTTAACTCTAGTTAGGAAGCATGCAAGGAAATTGAAACCTCAACATGACATTAACCCTAGATGCATGATTTCTACACATATATACATATGACCAATAATGATGACTTAGACATAAAAGGAAATCCAACAGTTCCGGATAGCACCACCCACCTCGAGTGGTAACCACGAAGTGGGAAAGCCTAGTTGTGCAACTTATCGACACCAATTTCTCTCGACTGCGGCAAACGAAGCCGAAAGGGTGTTTTCTTGCGATTGGTTACCGTAGACTCGACGAAACTCCGTTCCAAGCATTTCAACGCGTCGATTTACCCTTCAATTAGAGAGGCAAGAGATCAATTCCACTTAAAACCCCATTTCTACAAAACCCCCAATTTTAACCCTAGGTTTTTTTCACATTTCTCCAAGAACACCAAAATTTCTTGGTGTTTCATGTTGCTCCAAGTCTAGGATCTCATAGGGTTTATAAAATAGCAAGAAAAAGGGGTTCAAAACCAAACCCTAACCTCAAAAACCCAAAAACTCACCTTAACTCCTTGCTTTCCTCAAGCTTCTCATGTACAAGAAGCTTACTTCACCCCTAAGGAAGCCTTTCTTCTCTACTCTTCAACTTGTTGGAGAAATCACCAAAGAGAGAGAGAGAGATTAGAGAGTGAGGGAGAGGGTTTGAGAGAAAGAGAAAGAGTTCTCTTGTGTTGTGTGGGAGAGAATGAGAGAAAGAGAGTGTTGGGGCTTTCTTTTAATGCTCTAAGCCAATTTGCAACTTAACCCTTCAAAAAAACTCATTTTTTGTTCCAACACTCATCCACTCCCACAACTCCCCACAAGCACTCAAAACACTTCTAAGTGATTCGGAGTCCATCTAAACTCCCTCAATTGGCTTAAAATGCCATCTAATCCGCACTTTGCCCAATTTGGCCAAAGCTCGGAAAAATGCATGGAAATTCGGCATGCTACATTAACTGTCGAAATGGCAATAGTCTCCGCAGCTGGTCGACACACCTATAGATTATCGTGACCAGTTGGAATCGTTTGGATATGAAATTAGATGCCATGAATGATTTCAAAATTTGAATTATTTGCAGCTAGAACAAGTTATTATTGTGGAAGCCATGGGATCAACTTATCTTTTCACCTACCACTAATGGAAGTTTTGGATTTTTAGTAGTTAACTCTCAGCTGAACTTTGGACTTCACTTTTTCTCCCTCTTTCCTAATTTTCTTCTCCCTCTTCTCCCTTTCCCCTACTCCTCCTTGCTCTCCCATACGCACTGTGCTAGCACTACCCTTAGCTGCTGCCAGCAGTACCCTTAGCTACTGCCAGCAACTAGCAATAGCCAACAGCAGCTGCCTCCAACAGCAGCAGCAGTCACTACAACAAATAATGTTTGTCCTAGCAGTTTTTTAGCCAGTAGTTAAACTAACTGCTGCTAAAACTATATTATACCAACACTTATTTATTTATTTTTTAACATTTAGTAAACCACCGGTATATGTGGTGATAATTTTATAAAAAAAAGTTCCCATCTGAAGAGCAGAACAGCACAGGGATCAGATTGAGGTTCGAGATTCTACAGGGACTTTCCAAACATTTTATTTTATTTTAATTTAATTTATTTTATTTTTGCGTCGTCCCTCTCATTTTCGCCCCTATAATCCGACCACCACCACCACCACCACCACCACCTTTTCCGCATTCGTCGCCTCGCATATCCGCGTCTTCTCCTCTTCCTCCTCCTCCTCTCTCTCCATTCCCCAAACCCTAGAAACCTTTCGCCTCCCCCATCCCCCTCCTCTCCATTCCCGAGCTCGGATCGGCCCCCTTTCCCTCCCCCTTCGCCCAATCCTTCGTTCCCGGGCTCGCGCAAGCTAGGGTTTCCTCCGCGGGGCCCTTGCGCGCCCGCACGCCCACGCGCGATGGCGACGAGGCATAGTAGAGTGCTGGAGAACTGGGAATGGCTCGTGCGGGCGATGCTGCAGCGGGAGCAGCTCCGCAGCGCCGGCTAGGGCCTCGCCGGCGTTGGCGCCGGCGGGACCGGGCTCGCCGCCGCTGTCCCTCCGTCTCTCGTGAAGAGAACCAATAACGAACAGTTCCTTCAAGCCGCCGACGACATCGTCGATGAGGACCCCAATGTCGCCAGAATCCGTGAGTTCTTCGTTCTTCTGAAGCTAGTTTTGTTAATTTTGATGTGGATTATCAACACTGCCATCTCATCTTATTCTAACAGTGCTATTTTGGGTGTTAAAAAGGTTGCTAGGAAAGCCAAAAACATGCACAACTCCATCCCACTTAGATAAAAAATGAAAAGAAGTGTATTTATTGTATTTGATGCTACACACACAAGTGCAGATACGATATGGATTTAGGGTAGTACTTTGGATCTTTGCAGTAAAAGCCCTTGTTATTCGCATAGAAGCATGCCCTGCTAACTACATTGTGGTGTTTTGGTTTTGCAACCACTGCTTTTGTGTGGAAATTTCAAAGCATGTGTTTTCTAGATTTGATGATGCAGAAGCACGCCCCTGCTAAGTGCTAACTACAATGCATTGTTCTGTTTTTTCATTGCAAGCCTTTTCTTTTGACATTTTATGATGTTTCCTGCATGAGATTGTATAGAAGCATGCCCTGCTAACTACAATGTGGTGTTCTATTTTATGATCACTACCTTCTGATGATCCTGTGGTATTAGTAATCCTACGTTACTGATAGGCGGAATGAATGAAATGCATTAATCTGAATGAATGAATGAATGAAATGCACTAATCTGAAAAGATTACTACATGATTTTATTAATCCGGGCAGGATAGCGCAAACCAAACGCCCCCTAAGTAGATGCTTTCTGTGTTATAGGTAGTATATGTGTCAATGAATTTTATTAGTACTTTCTAGTTCCTGGCACATTTTGAGTTTGGTCCACTTGTTCATATGAATTAAAAAAGAGGCTATTAGGAGGCTATTGATTCATTGTTTCCCTTCTATTAGTAGATTTTCAATATAACTTATTGGTCTTCTGGGCTTGGAACTCATGGGGTTCAATTCTTAGTTCTCATTTGCATGAACTATGTAGCATGCTCTTAAAGGGGCAATGGATCATCTTAATTTCCCTTAATATTTTTTTAATGCATTTTGTGCACCAGTTGCTAGTTATTTAAGCCATAAACATAAATATGATGCTAATGGGCATACGTACTAGGCATTAATGCGATTAATGTACTTTTAATCGAACACCTTCATATATGCTAGAGAATCAAAGTCTTATTTGTGCAGTTTCTTTTAATTGTCCCTTGCACTCTTTTAATTGACACTCTTTAAACTTGTATATTTTATTATTTGAGTTTGTATAGTTAACTAAGTTTAAAAAAAAATTTGTTAAAAAAAGGTTCACGTAAAACACAAGGTGTTACTCGTATGTTCGACATATGGAACTTGCCACCTGAAATGCGCATTTTTGTAAAGTTTAACAACTTCTATCAGCCTATTGATACATAAGGAAGTGTTCTTCATCGGTCCATGGGCACTATAGTCAGAAAGCCAAACTTGCTACCAATTGATTGCTTCATGGGCACTGTAGGTTGAAAAGATTGCTGGAGATATAATTTATCTCTAATTAGCTTTCCAATTTAAAAGCGAGATTAATCCTAACCTAATTAGACAACATAATAACCGTCGGATCGAGCCTGATCATGGGCGCACCCGATTCGGTTTAACCGAATGCCAACATGACAGCAGTAGCGAGGGGTCATCTAAATCATGTTCATCAACTTCATCAACTTCTCCATCTTCTTGTACTTCCCCTATGCAACTGGATATCTGCAGCAAATAGGATTGGTGGCTGTGGTGGGTAGCATTGCTGCCAATTCCTCAGCAACAAGCTGCTGTGATCACCGCCAGCAACCTCCATAGTGAAAATTGCTGCAAGTGGAAATCCAATTCGAAAAATAGAGTTAATTTTGGGTGAGGGGAGGTAGTGAAGTTCAGCACAAACCAATTCTTCCGGCTGATATATTAGTATGATGGAATTTACAAAATTTTGGTGAAGTAATTGCTGAAATGTTGAATAGTGTTGGACTTTTTTGTAATTCTTGGATTTGATAGAATTTACCTTATTTAATCCAATTAGCTGAGCTTTTGCTGGATTTTGGGTGATGTTAACTTCATCTCTTAATGGTTGGGATCGTATTTGGGCTGTATTAAAGATTAGTAAAGAGAGAATTTTAGTTTTTATTTGAGTTCCAATCAGTTTGGCTTTATGCTGAAATCCTAGTTCTAATCTAATATCCACCTTTTTTGGCTGAGAAGTATTGATGTGATTTTGGATGTTTTCATTGTAGATGAGCTGTAGATCAACCTTTGAACTTTCCCCCACATCCATCTCTTTGTTGCTCTCTTGCTGGTTGGTTCTCTACGTAGCAAGCAATCAGCCACCAGCAGCAGCATCAGGAGGCTGCAGCATAGGAATAGTAGCTGGCAGCACTTATAGTAGCAGCGAAGCAGATTTTTGATGCCTTAATTTTGAAATTAGAGTTGTTTGTAGTGAAGAGGAAGTGGTGGAGGTCAAGTTGCATCTTTTGCAATGCTGGAATGGAGGTTAGTATAATGAGAATTGAGGCAAATTGATGTTTGAGCTGAAATTTCAGCATTAGTAGACTTGTTGAGTTCTTTGTGATCCAATACCTAAATCTGAATTGTTGGTGGCAAATTGAATTCATGGAGGTTTTTTAATGGGAGAGAAGATCTTGTCGACTTCAACCTTCATCTCAAATTCAGGTAATCATGATGGTTAATGTTTGTTTTAATACCTTGATGCCGTGTTAGAGCTTCATGCAGTCCAATTGTATGTTGGAGCTAAATTTTGATAGAATTCTCTTCATCTATTGTAGTACACTGGATTTTACTATATATGTAAGTGTAAATAAAAACAGTGTGAGATACTATTTTTTATTGAACTTAGAGAAGTAAAAAATAAGTCGAACATGACCTGTGCTGAAATTGAAATGAAAGTATGTGATTTAGAATTTTCTGTAAGAAACGAGACTGATATTTCAGTTGAAAAAATCAGTGTCGAAAAATTATAAAAAATTGAGAATTTCTCGAAAATATTTTTCTAAGGCCAGATTCAAAGTTTCGTCTCATTCGGATACCCGAGTAGTGAAAACGGTACCTAACTACTATCTGTTAAAAATTTTAGTCGGTAAACCTCTCGGTGACCAAAAATAATTCGAAACTGAAAAGTTAAGATTACATTCTTCTGATTGATTTTAATTGTGTTTGAACGTCAAATTTGAGTGCAATCGGACTTTCAGAAGGGCTCCAATTAGACGTATAGATCTGAACTGGACTAAACTGCAAGCTGCAATTGTTGCGGAGGCCTATATGTAAACCCACTCCGCCTCCCTCTCCCTTGTTCTTGCGCAGCACGAGAGAAGAGAGGAGAAGCTTCTCTCTTTCTCTCTAGTTCACATCTCTCTCTCCCTCTCTTGTAATTTCTCCATCAAAGAGGAAAAATTGGAGGAGATTTGGAAGCTTCAATTGGAGAAGAAGCTTGGAGGAACTCTTTAATGGTGGATCAAGTTTCTTGTTCATGGTGGCCAAGGTGAGATTTCATGATTTGAGTAAAGTTGGGTTTAAATCATTTGTAAATAAGATATTTCAGATCCCTAGATGTTTCTAATCTAGTTTGATTAAAGGATTCACCATGATTTTAGAATTTCTTGTAGAACTTGAAAACCAAGGGCTTGGATTCAGGGTTTTTGTCCTTAAGGGGTTTTGATCTAAATTGATCTCATAAATCTCTAATTGAAGGAAAGTTCGACGCGAGGAACAACTACGATTTGGATTACGACGAGGTTACGGCATCCAATTGGAAGATTTTGTCAATTTTCATTCGTTAGGCTTGGGTTGTGCCGAATCGGCATTGGAAATCAAATTGCTTGAATTGTCTAGCCTTTGACACCGAAGCGAGGTGGGTGGTGCTTTTCGAAATGGTCGGATTTCTTTCTATGTCTCTTTCTAGTTATTGAGCATATTGTATATGTATATATAGAAATGCATGTTGGGGTTCTATAATGTGTTGTTCTCATGTAAATTACATGCTACTTGATCTATTTAATAGATAATTATTAATGCAAGTTGCTAATCTAGCATGTATGAATATAGAGCCATTTGAACATTGGGAACCCTAAAAATAAAAGAAAACTAGTGAAACAAACTAGCGAATGGACTTAGATCATTCTTATGGAATACTAGGTGTCAATGTGATTACTAAACATGAACCTAGTGACATAGAATGAATGTAGCATCATGAACATGTAAAGAATTGAAATAATGTATGTTGGGGTTCAACTGTATATTAGTGAAGTGGTTGGATGTCTTCCTATGTCTAACTCCCTTCTTTGTGGATGTATGTGTATATGTGAGATCGTGGTTGTTAGGGTTCTAGTTATCCTTTTTCAGTGTGAATTGCATGCTCCCAAGTTAATAAGTAGACAATTATGATTGAGAACTTTATACTTAGGATGCATGAGTATAGCGCCATGTGAACCCTTGTGATACAAGAACTAGTAGGACAAGCTGGTTGTATGGACATAGAAAATATAGTGCAACATTAGGCATCATTACGAGTGTTAAACATGAACCTAGTGATGGAAATATGGATTGGATATCCTATTGTACAAGTAGAGAACATGGACATTGTGTGTCAAGATTGTACAAGTGAGTGTGTTACTATAGTTGCATGTACAATGTGTCATTACATATTTGCTTATGTCCACAAAGTGTGGTGTTTGTATATTCCATTGATGCACGCGACATGAATTGAGTGGATACTCTAGTACAAGTGAAAAGAATTGGGTCAGTGCATGTGTGGTGTGACAACTAATGTTATATTATGGTTGAGTATGCGAGGAATTGAAATAGATCCTCTGGACCATGCTAGGGATGGAGAGATCCCTTGATGTTGTTGTTGTCACTATGGTTAGTAGCGAGTTCTCGGGACAGGAGGACTGGATTGAGTTCTCGGGACAGGAGGACTGGATCATACTCACATAGTCTGTACTTGGCTTGTGGAGGTCGCGAGTCCCAAGCCGTGAACTCCGAAGTTGTGGTACACTGAACTTTAGCAAATTGCAAGGGTCTAGTGTGAGATTAGCGTTTCGTGCTAATCTGGAGATTTTGGTTGTGTTTCGAGCACTTGGGAGTGTTTTCGGGACTTAAGAAGTGCGAAAACGGACTCCGGGGGTCAAATATGTAAAAATTGCAGGTTTGACATTGCATACCGGTATGTGACCTTGGGATACCGGAATCCAGTGAAAATCTGGTTTGCGCAGCTCTCGGGTTCTGCGGAATCCCGCTGGAGATACCGGAATGGGCTGGCATTCCGGTATGTGCAAATTGCATACCGGTACTGAAGTGATTAGTACCGGTACTGCAATTTCTAGTACCGGAATCCCTTCGCGTGGCCTGGTTGGCCGAGGCTCGGGTTTGCGGGATTTCTGGCCAGATACCGGTATGCCCATACGCATACCGGTATACAGAGCCGAAAATCCTGTTTTGAGCTGTTTTGCGAATGTTGGCTTTTGGAGGGGTGTAAGGGCAATTGTTACAACATGTAACTTAACCCTTCACACCCCCCCCTCACAGCCATTTGTGCTGTGGACTTTGGAGAAAAGAGGTAAGGTTTTCTCCCTTTCTCTCTCTAGATTCTTGTCTCCATGGTGTTGGAACCTAGGGTTTGATCCCTTTTCCCTTCTCCTTTGCACTCAAGAGCTTGCTAGCTTACCTTTGGAGGAACGTGGTGGAGGAGAGGAGAGCTTGTTTGAGGCTTATCTCCAAACCTAGCTTCCTTGGGCCTTGTTTGGAGCTCTAAGAGGTGAGTCTTCCTCTTGTTAACCCTCTTTTGTAGATAAATTGGGTTTTTTTTTGTTGATGAAACCTTGTTATGGTAAACCTAGGGTTTATTTTAGGGTTTCTTGATTCTAGGCTTTTGAATGGGATTTGATGGGTGTAGAATGTTATGTTAGGTTGGATTTGAAGCTTCCTAACTTCATTTTGGGTTTTGGACAAGAGATCCTTGATCTAAGGTAATTCCACCATTTTTCCCATTTTATTATGACGTTTTTCGAAAATGTTCGTTCGATGTTTCTAACCCCATAGAAATCTTCTTTAGGGCACTAGAAATCGAGGGGGCAACTTTGTTTTCGGATACTGCGAGGTTCCGAAGGGTATCGGGTGGGTTTGACCTCACCGAAATGGGTGAATTCCCCCTACGTCTTCTTTTAGCTTAAGAGCTTAAATTAGTGCATATTCATACTAATTATGACATGGTAGAATTTTAGAATGCATGAAATTCATGTACTATATAGATGCAAATTATATGTCCTATGTAGTAAGAGGTTTGCATAGTTTTTAAACATAACGCATCATGGTTGGCTATGGGAATTGAATATTTCATTCATGTACTTGTTTATTTGCTTACTTGAAGAAGTAGAGACATGTGTGATGGTAGATGGACAATGGATTTGAAAATACTCTCGACACTTAGCTTGTTTGACTAGTTATAGAGTATATATGACATATGACATTTTAGAATCAAAATGTGAAGCTAAACATATGACATTCCACTTAGATGAATAACAAGATGGACATCATGACCTAGTATTGGACTTTAGTTGGTTTTCCATGTTTATAGGCATGATGAATGATATTATGGTTGATTGTTGCTTGTTAGCCACTATGCTTGTTTACACATGCTTGTGAGGGTCGCTCCCTACAAGCCGGCACTCCGGAGTTGGCCTCGCGACAGTTATTTCGCCCGTGTGTTAGAGAGAGCGCCGAAATAGAACCGCCGTGGGTAAGGCTCACCAAAGCGTGAGGTGTTGACTACCACGGAGCCATTAGGCACGGCACAAGCGAACATCCCTCTATTGTATTCTTTTAAGACTACACAGTTATGGTTTTATCCAAAGGTGAACATTCATATGGTAAGAAGTGAAACATGACATATTCATACATGAGCATGAGTATAATAGCATCATATTCAGATTATTACATCTTGAGGCATAGTAGAATTGAATTTCAATTATAATTATGCTTATTTGTACCTAACCCCTACTTTGCCTCAGTTGACCTAGTGGTGTACTCCGCTCCTCTCGGCGGCTTACCCACTGGGAACTATTGAATAATAGTTCTCATCCCCCTGGGTTTGTTATTTTATTTCAGAGCCTTCCACTGCGGGAGAGGCTAGGGATCGCGGCAAGGGCATCGCGTCTAGCTAGTGCGTGAGGGAGCTAGCGACTAGGTGGAGCACCTTTCTTGTATTTTATTTGAGAGGTGTTTTTGTATCGACCACTTTTGTAGAGACTACCCTTTGTCCCGTTTTGGGTATATTGTTGTATTAACTTATGTTGTGGTTTTACTCTTCTATGGTATTTCATACGTTCATCTTGAGACCTTACTTGTTAGTATGTATGCTCTGATTATCATGATAGGATTACTCGCTTTATTCCTTTCTTGTATGTTGTTTTAGACGCCTTGTGTGCATTGGGTTATTTGTGTACACGGCGGGTCTGTGCATGCGCCCGGGTGGGCTTCCGCTGGGGCCCCGGGGCGTGACAGATTATAGTGGTATCAGAGCCTAGGGTTAAGTCATTGTGGACCTAGAAAACCTTAGGCCGGTTGGACTATAGGATTTAGACTCGTGAGAGACGAGAATGACAATGGCGAAAGTAACACAATTGGGTTGTGTCCTTATTCTCCAAGTAGTTGGAGTTTGATCGAAGTGTGTGACACCTAACTCTTAGGAGGTCACGTTGGCGGCCAACAACGTGACATCGGGAGTTAGTTAGGAGCTCACTTCATTTACTTTCGCATGATTGGGGACTTTATTATTGAGTGGGGTTTCGTTAGCGTAAGTTTTTCTAACTTGCGCATTCAATGTTATTGTAGCTTGTAATGCCGACTACTCGTTCTCAATCGACCGAGATGGCAGCGGCAGCCGACACAGAGGATGTGGAGACCTCTGCAACCTCCGGATCCAGTGAGGTCCGCGAGTTGAGAAACCAGTTGACAATGTTAACGGGTCTGGTGGCACAGCAGGCGACTGCGGCTCAACAGCAAGCCGACGCCGCACGCCGACAGGAGGCGAGGATGAAGAGGATGGAGGAACTATTACTGCGGCAGGCTACTACCAGGACCGCTCAGGATCCTACGCCACCTACGCCAGTGGGAAATGTGACTGCGGGAGCGTCGGCGGCCGTACCTGGGCCGGCATCTGAGGCGCCTAGTACCGAGCCGAGGGAGGAGACGGCCGTGACACCCCCATTTCGGGCATCGTCGACGAGGACGGTTTTGCCTATGATGGTTACCGGGGCAGAGCGAGATAGACCGATGGAGCATTTGAATGAGTTTCAGAGGTGTAATCCTCAAGTCTTTGATGGTGAGAAGGCGGACCATTGGATGGTGGAGAAGTGGGTTCTCCACATGGAAAAGCTCTTTCATGATACTTTCGTGGAGGAACAGAACAAGGTATGGTTGGCCACGTATCACCTAGACGGCGCGACATATCGATGGTGGGCAGACATTCGGGATGACCCGAACACCGACTTGGTGGCCATTACTTGGGGTCGGTTCAAGGATCTTTTGTTGTCGAACTACTTTCCTCCGAGCGTCAAGAGACAGATGGAGAGGGATTTGCGCAGCTTGCGCCAGCGGGACATGACGGTGACGGAGTATGAACGAGAGTTTTCTCGTCTGTTGCACTGCGTACCTTACGTGGTGAGGAATAACGAGGATAAGGCTCGTATTTTTGAAGCGGGCCTTCGACCGTCGATTTATAGATTGGTGCAAGCGGCGGGATTGCAGACTTTTCGAGAGGTGGTGAATCGCGCCTTGGTTGTGGAAAAGGGCGCGAAAATTGCAAGAGAAGAGATTGAAGCTTGGGACAGAGTAAAGGGTAAGCGGCCAGCGGGCGAAGGAGGCAGCAAGAGCTACTCTAGGAAACCACCGAAGCACCCGAGGAGCCAATCGGGTGGGCGCGGCTCGGCTCCACCGCGCGGAGCATTGGATTACCGAAAACCGCCGCGTTGCATCATTTGCGGTGGTCCTCATTTTCCACCTTAATGCCCGCAACGTGGTGGCAAGTGTTTTAAGTGTGGCCAGGAGGGTCACATTCGATCTCTGTGCCTGAGGGGTTCTTCCCCAGCGCCTTCATCGGCTTCAGCACCGGCACCACCGGGACAGGGTCGTGGGACCCCATCTACTCACCACCCGGCGGGGCGACTGCCCTTTCAGCATCCGACCGAGGGATCTCGACAGGCGCCTAGTGGGCGCATGTATGCGGCTCAGACTGTGGAGGCGACAGCAGCCGAGGATGTCGTCGCAGGTATCATTTTAATTAATGAAATCAGAGTTAGAGCTTTATTTGATACCGGTGCATCGCACTCTTTTATTGATCGGCTGTTTGCCGAGTTGCATGGCATCGAGATTGTACCTACCTTGCATCCGGGGCATGTTATCGTCCCCGACCATATTTTGGACATACGGGAGTTTTGCCCAAGTTGCCCTGTTAGAGTAGGGGATTGGATTATGCCGATCGATTTGCTAGCTTTACGAAAGCTTGGAGAGTTTGACGTAGTATTGGGCATGGATTGGCTCACAAAATACTACGCCACAATCGATTGCAAGGATCGGATTGTGACTTTTCGGGAGCCCGGAAAGGATGAAGTTGTGTTCCGAGCGTGCAAGAGTTCGCTGTTCGCGATGACTATCTCTTCTACGCGGGCTAAGCACTTAATACGGAGCGGTTGTGTAGCATACTTAGCTAGCGTTGTTGTGAGGGACGGCGATACCCCGCGGATTGAGGACATACCCGTTGTGCGGGAATTCGTCGATGTGTTTCCGGCTGATCTTCCGGGTATGCCACTGGTAGAATGTTTTGTTTGGGTGTAGAATGTTATGTTAGGTTGGATTTGAAGCTTCCTAACTTCATTTTGGGTTTTGGACAAGAGATCCTTGATCTAAGGTAATTCCACCATTTTTCCCATTTTATTATGACGTTTTTCGAAAATGTTCGTTCGATGTTTCTAACCCCATAGAAATCTTCTTTAGGGCACTAGAAATCGAGGGGGCAACTTTGTTTTCGGATACTGCGAGGTTCCGAAGGGTATCGGGTGGGTTTGACCTCACCGAAATGGGTGAATTCCCCCTACGTCTTCTTTTAGCTTAAGAGCTTAAATTAGTGCATATTCATACTAATTATGACATGGTAGAATTTTAGAATGCATGAAATTCATGTACTATATAGATGCAAATTATATGTCCTATGTAGTAAGAGGTTTGCATAGTTTTTAAACATAGCGCATCATGGTTGGCTATGGGAATTGAATATTTCATTCATGTACTTGTTTATTTGCTTACTTGAAGAAGTAGAGACATGTGTGATGGTAGATGGACAATGGATTTGAAAATACTCTCGACACTTAGCTTGTTGGACTAGTTATAGAGTATATATGACATATGACATGTTAGAATCAAAATGTGAAGCTAAACATATGACATTCCACTTAGATGAATAACAAGATGGACATCATAACCTAGTATTGGACTTTAGTTGGTTTTCCATGTTTATAGGCATGATGAATGATATTATGGTTGATTGTTGCTTGTTAGCCACTATGCTTGTTTACACATGCTTGTGAGGGTCGCTCCCTACAAGCCGGCACTCCGGAGTTGGCCTCGCGACAGTTATTTCGCCCGTGTGTTAGAGAGAGCGCCGAAATAGAACCGCCGTGGGTAAGGCTCACCAAAGCGTGAGGTGTTGACTACCACGGAGCCATTAGGCACGGCACAAGCGAACATCCCTCTATTGTATTCTTTTAAGACTACACAGTTATGGTTTTATCCAAAGGTGAACATTCATATGGTAAGAAGTGAAACATGACATATTCATACATGAGCATGAGTATAATAGCATCATATTCAGATTATTACATCTTGAGGCATAGTAGAATTGAATTTCAGTTATAATTATGCTTATTTGTACCTAACCCCTACTTTGCCTCAGTTGACCTAGTGGTGTACTCCGCTCCTCTCGGCGGCTTACCCACTGGGAACTATTGAATAATAGTTCTCATCCCCCTGGGTTTGTTATTTTATTTCAGAGCCTTCCACTGCGGGAGAGGCTAGGGATCGCGGCAAGGGCATCGCGTCTAGCTAGTGCGTGAGGGAGCTAGCGACTAGGTGGAGCACCTTTCTTGTATTTTATTTGAGAGGTGTTTTTGTATCGACCACTTTTGTAGAGACTACCCTATGTCCCGTTTTGGGTATATTGTTGTATTAACTTATGTTGTGGTTTTACTCTTCTATGGTATTTCATACGTTCATCTTGAAACCTTACTTGTTAGTATGTATGCTCTGATTATCATGATAGGATTACTCGCTTTATTCCTTTCTTGTATGTTGTTTTAGACGCCTTGTGTGCATTGGGTTATTTGTGTACACGGCGGGTCTGTGCATGCGCCCGGGTGGGCTTCCGCTGGGGCCCCGGGGCATGACAGAAGTGTCACACGAAAGCGGGTGAGGGTCACGACGGTGCCTCCCCAGCAGACGGTCATGGTGGTGGCTCGGGAGTGAAAGACCTCCTCCCCACGTGACTTAGTGATGTGAGTCGTGGCTTGACCTACGGGTAAGCCGATGCGATTTGGTCAAAGGTAAAAGAGACAGATTGATGTTGACCATATTGTATACTATACCCTATTGCATTTGTTGCATCTAGTATGTAGAGACAGCATAGTGGAGTCTCATGTATGGTGACGGGTCGATCATGATGCCTCTGTGAGCAGCCCAAGGTGGGTGACGGAGTGGTGGAGCTAGTCATCACGTGGCTGAGAGGGGCGAGTTGGGCTTGGTCTTGTGCAAAGCCCCGAATTGGGTCGAGAATGCATTGGGTCAAGGGTGAGTAAAAGAGCACTGTTGAGCATATTGGACCTTGAATTCTATTTCCTATTGTAAAGGCATAGTAGTGTTTGTGTTCATTTTAGTTTATGCATAGTGTAGTTGTTATACTAATTTCCTATTCTTTTATCTACTTATGTCTTGATTAGACCTAGTGGGAAAGTCGGCGAGGTCGGCAGCCGAACCCACTGAAAACTTTTTTTAGTTCTCACCCCACTATTTTGCAGAGCCATTACTTTTTACAGGGCCAACCATGAGCGGAGCGGCACCGGACTGAGGCGTGGGTGTCGCGCCCTAGATAGCAGGTTCACCAAGTGTAGGTCACCCTTGTACAAGTAAAAGAAAAGGAGGTAAATGTATTTTTGGAAGAAAAATGTAATAGGAAGCGAAAGTTGTATTTTAGGAAAATAGCATGTTTTATGTATTAAAGTTGAAAAATGTATGTAAATATGGATGAATGGAATGTTGTAATAGTTAGGTTTATATTCTTGCTTTTGTGATATGCTCTCGTGCAAAACTGTGATATGTTGTTTTTCCTGGGTGAAATTCAATGTATGGTTTTGTTTACGCCTTGGGCGGACAGGAAAAACTCTGTCTGTTCGGCGGTCTGTACACGCACCCACGTAGCCTCCGCTGTGTATTGGGACGGGGCATGACATCTATCTTGTTAGTTGATCTTTGATGATGCTGGGATGTAGTACACTGAACTTTAGCAAATTGCGAGGTTCTAGTGTGAGATTAGTGATTCGTACTAATCTGGAGGTTTTGGTTTTGTTTCGAGCACTTGGGAGCTTTTTCGGGACTTGAGAAGTGCGAAAACGGACTCCGGGTGTCGAATTCTGCAAAAACTGCAGGTTTGACACTGCATACCGGTATGTGCTGATCGCATACCGGTATTGGAGTGTGGATACCGGTATGTGACTTTGGTATACCGGAATCCCTTCGCGTGGCCGCTTGGCCGAGGCTCGGTTTGCGGGATTTCTGGCCGGATACCGGTATGCCCATACGCATACCGGTATACAGAACCAGAAATTCTGTTTTTTTGAGCAGTTTGCGAATGTTGGCTTTTGGAGGGGTGTTAGGGCAATTGTTACATCATAACACTTAACCCCCACACCCTCCCCTCTCAGCCATTTGGGCTGAGGACTTAGAGAAAAAGAGGTAAGGTATTCTCCCTCTCTCTCTCTAGGATTTCTTGGGTTTTAGTGATTAAACCTAGGGTTTGATCTCTTCTCTCTTTCTCTTTTGCACACAAGCTTGCTAGCTTGTTCTTGGTGGCCTTGGTGGAGGAAGAGAAGAGCTTGGTTGAGGATTATCTCCAAACCTAGCTTCCTTGGAACTTGTTTGGAGCTTCAAAGAGGTGAGTTCCCCTCTTTTGATCCCTCTATTGTGGTTTATTTGAGGTTTTTGTAGTAGAAATCCTATTATGGTAAACCTAGGGTTTATTTTAGGGTTTCTTGATTCTAGGGTTTTGTATGGGAATTGATGGGTGTAGAATGTTGTGTTAGGTTGGATTTGAGGTCTCCTAACTTCATTTTGGACTTTGGACAAGAAATTCTTGGTCTAAGGTATTTTACCCTTTTTCCCCTTTTATGTATGTCACTTTTCGATTTTCGTTGTTCGATGTTCTAACCCCATAGGAATCTCCTTTAGGGCGCTAGAAATCGAGGGGACAACTTTGTTTTCGGATACTGCGAGGTTCCGAAGGACTTCGGGTGGGTTTGACCTCACCGAAATGGGTGAATTCCCCCTATGTCATCCTTGTAGCTTAAGAGCTTAAATTAGTGCATATTCATACTAATCATGACATGGTAGAATGGTAGAATGCATGAGATTCATGTGCTATTATATGCAAATTATATATATCCTATGTTGTAGGAAGGTTGCATGATTTATGCATAGTGCATCATGAATGGCTATGGAAATAGATTAATCCACTTATGTGCTTGTTGGGACATCTACTTAGACAAGTAGAGACATGTATGACAATAGAGAACAATGAACTTGGTAATACTCATGACACTTAGCTTCATGGACTAGTCATAGTGTAGATATGACATATGACATATTGAACTATAATGCGAAGTTGAACTGGTGACATTTCACCTAGAAGAACAACATGAATGACGATATATATTATGTGATTGATTGTTACTTGTTCGCCACTATGCTCGTTTACACATGCTTGTGAGGGTAGCTCCCTACAAGCCTGCACTCCGGAGATGGCCTAGCGACAGTTGTTTCGCCCGTGTGTTAGAGAGAGCGCCGAAGTGGATTGCCGTGGGGGAGGCTCATTCTAGCGAGAATGTTGACTACCACGGGGCCATTAGGCACGGCACAAGTGAACATT
The DNA here is from genome assembly GCA_016920855.1 of Puya raimondii. Lineage (NCBI taxonomy): Eukaryota > Viridiplantae > Streptophyta > Magnoliopsida > Poales > Bromeliaceae > Puya > Puya raimondii. The sequence goes on along the minus strand of JABWPP010000050.1, from coordinate 207,927,836 downwards.
CTTTCGATATACCCCTTATGAACATTTATTTAATGTTATATGCAAATGAACATTCATATTGTAAAAGGTTGCATGCTTATACATGTGCATGAGTAGTTTGGTTTATGTTAATATAATTATATCTTGAGGCATTGTAGCATTGAAGTTTCTCTATAAAACATGCTTTTATTATCTAACCCTACTTTGCCTCAGTTGGCCTAGTGGTGTACTCCGCTCCTCTCGGCGGCTTACCCACTGGGAACTATTGAATAATAGTTCTCATCCCCCTGGGGTTTGTTGTTTTATTTCAGAGCCATCCACTGCGGGAGAGGCTAGGGACCGCGGCAAGGGCATTGCGAGTAGCTAGATCGCGAGGGTGCTAGCGACTAGGTGGCGCACCTTTCTTTATGTTTTTAGTTGAGAGGTGTTTTTGTATCGACCACATTTGTAGAGACTACCCTATGCCCCTTTTTGGGTTTATGTTGTACTAAACTCTTGCAGTGACTTTACTTTTATAGTATTTCATACATTTACCTTGAGACCTTACTTGTTTAGTATCTATGCTCTGATCATCATGATAGGATTACTTACTTTATTCCTTTCATTCATGTTCGTTATTAGACGCCTTGTGTGCATGTTTGTTGTTTGTGTACACGGCGGGTCTGTGCATGCGCCCGGGTGGGCTTCCGCTGGGGCCCCGGGGCGTGACAGATTATAGTGGTATCAGAGCCTAGGGTTAAGTCATTGTGGACCTAGAAAACCTTAGGCATGTTGGACTATAGGACTTAGACTCGTGAGAGACGAGATTGTTTTTAGCGAAAGTAACACAATTGGGTTGTGTCTTTATTCTCCAAGTAGTTGGAGTTTGATCGAAGTGTGTGACGCCTAACTCTTAGGAGGTCACGTTGGCGGCCGACAACGTGACATCGGGAGTTAGTTAGGAGCTCACTTCATTTACTTTCGCATGATTGGGGACTTTATTATCTGAGTGGGGTTTCGTTAGCGTAAGTTTTCTAACTTGCGCATTCTATGTTATTGTAGCTTGTTATGCCGACTACTCGTTCTCAATCGACCGAGATGGCAGCGGCAGCCGACACAGAGGATGTGGAGACCTCTGCAACCTCCGGATCCAGTGAGGTCCGTGAGTTGAGAGACCAGTTGACGACGTTGACGGGTCTGGTGGCACAGCAGGCGACTGCGGCTCAACAGCAAGCCGACGCCGCACGTCGACAGGAGGCAAGGATGAAGAGGATGGAGGAGTTATTACTTCAGCAGACTTCTACCAGGACTATTCAGGATCCTACGCCACCTACGCCAGTTGGAGGTGCGACTGTTGGAGCTTCGGCGCCTATCCCTGGGCCGACACCTGTGGTGCCCAGTGCTGAACTGAGAGAGGAGACTGCTATGGCACCCCCGACGCGGGCATCACCGGCGAGGACGGTTTTGCCTTTGATGGTTGTCGGGACTGAGCGAGACAGGTTGATGGAGCGTTTGAATGAGTTTCGAAGATGTAACCCTCAAGTCTTCGATGGCGAGAAAGCGGATCATTGGACGGTGGAGAAGTGGGTTCTCCACATGGAAAAGCTTTTTCATGACACTTTTGTGGAGGAGCAGTATAAGGTATGGTTGGCCACGTATCATCTTGACGGCGCGGCATATCGTTGGTGGGCGGATATTCGGGATGACCCGAACACTGACTTGGCGGCTATCACTTGGAGCGGATTCAAGGACCTTTTGTTGTCAAACTACTTTCCTCCGAGTGTCAAGAGGCAGATGGAGAGGGATTTGCGCAGCTTGCGTCAGCGGGACATGACGGTGACGGAGTATGAACGAGAGTTTTCTCGTCTTCTGCACTGCGTACCTTACGTGGTGAGGAATGACGAGGATAAGGCTCGTATCTTTGAGGCGGGCCTTCGACCGTCGATATATAGATTGGTGCAGGCGGCAGGGTTGCAGACCTACCGGGAGGTGGTGAACCGCGCCTTAGTTGTGGAAAAGGGCGCGGAGATTGCGAGAGAGGAGATCGAAGCTTGGGACCGACTGAAGGGTAAGAGGCCGGCGGGCGAAGGAGGTAGCAAGAGTTACTCCAAGAAACCACCGAAGCACCCGAGGAGCCAATCGGGTGGGCGCGGCTCGGCTCCACCGCGCGGAGCACCGGATTACCGGTACCCACCGCGTTGCGTCATTTGTGGTGGTCCTCATTTTCCACCTCTCTGTCCGCAGCGTAGTGGCAAGTGTTTTAAGTGTGGCCAGGCGGGTCACGTTCGATCTCAGTGCCAGAGAGGTTTTTCCCCAGCGCCTTCATCGGCTTCAGTACCGACACCACCGGGACAGGGTCGTGGGACCCCAGCTACTCACTACCCGACGGGGCGACCGCCCTATCAGCAGCAGCAGCAGCAGTAGCAGATCGAGGGATCCCGACAGGCGCCTAGTGGGCGTATGTATGCGGCTCAGGCCGTGGAGGCGACAGCAGCCGAGGAGGTCGTCGCAGGTATCATTTTAATTAATGGAACCAGAGTTAGAGCTTTATTTGACACTGGTGCATCGCATTCTTTTATTGATCGGCTGTTTGCCGAGTTGCATGGCATCGAGATTGCACCTACCTTGCATCCGGGACATGTTGTCGTCCCCGACCACATTTTGGACATTCGGGAGTTTTGCCCTTGTTGCCCTGTTAGAGTAGGGGATTGGGTTATGCCGATCGATTTGCTAGTTTTGCGGAAGCTTGGCGAGTTTGACGTAGTATTGGGCATGGATTGGCTCACAAAATACTACGCCACAATCGATTGCAAGGATCGGATTGTGACTTTTCGGGAGCCCGGAAAGGATGAAGTTGTGTTTCGAGCGTGCAAGAGTTCGCTGTTCGCGATGACTATCTCTTCTGCACGAGCTAAGCAGTTGATTCAGAGTGGTTGTGTAGCTTATCTTGCTAGCGTGGTGGTGAAGGATAGAGACACCCCGCGGATTGAGGATATACCCGTTGTGCGGGAGTTTGTTGACGTGTTTCCGGCGGATCTTCCGGGTATGCCGCCGGATAGGGAAATTGAATTCGTGGTGGATCTCGTTCCCGGGACTACCCCGATTTCAAAGGCACCCTATAGGATGGCACCTGCCGAGCTGAAGGAGCTGAAAGCGCAGTTGCAAGACTTCTTATTAGATAAAGGCTTCATCAGACCGAGCGTTTCACCTTGGGGAGCGCCGGTTTTATTTGTGAAGAAGAAGGATGGATCTCTTCGCCTCTGCGTGGATTATCGTGAGCTTAATAAGGTTACGATCAAGAATAGATATCCTCTACCGAGGATTGACGACTTGTTCGATCAACTGCAAGGATCTTTGGTGTATTCCAAGATAGATTTACAATCTGGTTATCACCAACTCAAGATCAAGGCTGAGGATGTACCCCTGACGGCTTTTCGAACACGGTATGGACATTATGAGTTTACTGTTATGCCGTTTGGGCTTACTAATGCCCCGGCAGCTTTTATGGATTTAATGAACCGTGTCTTTAAGCCTTACTTAGACAGGTTTGTAGTGGTGTTTATCGACGACATCTTGGTGTATTCTCGAAGCGACGAGGAACATAGAGATCATCTGAGGCAAGTATTGCAAGTACTTCGGGAGAAGAAACTTTATGCTAAGTTGAAGAAGTGTGAATTTTGGCTCCGCGAAGTATCCTTTTTGGGACATGTAATTTCGGGAGATGGTATAGCCGTGGATCCTAAAAAGATTGAGGCGATCAAGGATTGGCCTAGACCAACAAATGTGACCGAGATTCGGAGTTTTATTGGTTTAGCCGAGTACTACCGGAGGTTTGTCGAGGGATTCGCTAAGTTGTCTATGCCTCTCACTCGACTCACACACAAAGGGACTAAGTTCATTTGGAATGACTTATGTGATAGAAGCTTCTTGGAGTTGAAGGAGCGCTTGACTACCGCCCCAATTTTGACCTTGCCAATTGCTGGAGCAGGGTATGTGATTTATAGTGATGCTTCACTTAATGGTTTGGGTTGTGTTTTAATGCAGGACGGAAAAGTAATAGCTTATGCTTCCCGTCAACTTAAGGATTATGAAAGGAATTATCCAACCCACGATTTGGAGTTAGCGGCCGTGGTGTTCGCTTTGAAGCTTTGGCGTCATTACCTTTATGGCGAGCGTTGTGAAGTCTACACCGACCACAAGAGCCTAAAGTATCTGTTCACACAGAAGGATTTGAATTTGAGGCAACGAAGGTGGTTGGAGTTACTTAAAGATTATGCTTTGACTATTCTCTACCACCCGGGGAAAGCAAATGTGGTGGCGGATGCTTTAAGTCGCAAATCGATGGAAAATTTAGCGATGCTACTTGTTACTCAACCCCCGCTGTTGGCGGAATTGCGACGATTGAATTTGGAGGTTGTAGCCCCCGACACACCCGCGAGGTTGATGGCTTTGGTAGTGCAACCTACCTTACTTGATTTGATTAAAGAGAAGCAAGTTCTTGACCCAGAATTGCAAAGGATTCGGTCCAAAATCAGCGAAGGCCATGCTAATGGATTTCTTGTGGACGATCAAGGAATGCTACGATTCCTGAATCGTCTATGTGTACCGGCTGAAGCGGAGATCAAGGAAAGGATTTTGACCGAAGCTCACCGAGCGCCCTATACCGTGCATCCGGGTGGCACAAAGATGTACAAGGATTTGAAATTGCATTATTGGTGGCCCGGAATGAAGAAGGACGTTGGCGAGTTTGTAGCTAGATGTTTAACTTGCCTACAAGTGAAAGCTGAACATAGACTCCCCGCGGGAAAACTTCAGAGTTTACCGATACCAGTTTGGAAATGGGAGCGTATTACTATGGATTTCGTTTCTGGATTGCCTCGCTCTCAAGCCGGGCATGATGCAGTGTGGGTGATAGTGGACCGATTGACTAAATCGGCACACTTTATCCCTATACACACCACTTGGGCAGGGGAGAGACTTGCACAAGTCTATCTTGATGAAGTGGTGCGGCTTCATGGAGTACCTACATCGATCGTATCGGATAGAGACACTAGATTTGTGTCGCACTTTTGGAAGAGTTTACATGACGCTTTGGGTACTCGTCTGGATTTCAGCACGGCGTTTCACCCCCAAAGCGATGGCCAATCGGAGCGTACCATTCAGATCTTGGAGGACATGCTTCGAGCTTGTATCATGGATTATCAAGGAGGTTGGCATCAACACCTACCTATGGCAGAGTTTGCTTATAACAATAGTTATCAAGCAAGCATTAAGATGGCACCTTTCGAAGCTCTCTACGGGAGGAAGTGTCGATCACCACTTCATTGGAGTGAAGTGGGCGAGAAGCTAGTTTTGGGTCCCGACGTGCTACAGGAAGCCGAGGACAAGGTTCGCATTGCTCGACAAAGATTGATTTCCGCTCAAAGTCGCCAAAAGAGCTATGCTGATAAGCGTCGGCGGGATTTGGAGTTCCAAGTAGGAGACCATGTCTTCCTAAAGGTATCGCCGACAAAGGGGATTAAGAGATTTGGTATTCGAGGAAAGCTTAGTCCTCGTTTTATTGGACCCTTTGAAGTGTTGGAACGGGTAGGCCCGGTAGCATATCGGCTCGCTTTACCGCCGAATTTATCGGGAGTACACAACGTGTTCCACGTATCTTTGCTTCGGAAGTATGTTTTCGACTCAACTCATGTGTTGGATCCCACTCCTTCGGAATTGCATGAAGATTTGAGTTTCGAGGAATATCCGACGAAGATTCTAGCTCGCGAGGTGAAGAAACTCAGGAATCGAGAAATCCCTTATGTGAAAGTGCTTTGGAGCAACCACGACGAGCGCGAAGCAACTTGGGAGTTGGAGAGCTCGCTGATGGAGCGATACCCCCATCTCTTTCAGATGGAATCCTAAGGTATTTGACTTCTAGTTTCGCGGACGAAACTCCTTTTTAGGAGGGGTGTATGTAGTACACTGAACTTTAGCAAATTGCGAGGTTCTAGTGTGAGATTAGTGATTCGTACTAATCTGGAGGTTTTGGTTTTGTTTCGAGCACTTGGGAGCTTTTTCGGGACTTGAGAAGTGCGAAAACGGACTCCGGGAGTCGAATTCTGCAAAAACTGCAGGTTTGACACTGCATACCGGTATGTGCTGATCGCATACCGGTATTGGAGTGTGGATACCGGTATGTGACTTTGGTATACCGGAATCCCTTCGCGTGGCCGCTTGGCCGAGGCTCGGTTTGCGGGATTTCTGGCCGGATACCGGTATGCCCATACGCATACCGGTATACAGAACCAGAAATTCTGTTTTTGAGCAGTTTGCGAATGTTGGCTTTTGGAGGGGTGTTAGGGCAATTGTTACATCATAACACTTAACCCCCACACCCTCCCCTCTCAGCCATTTGGGCTGAGGACTTAGAGAAAAAGAGGTAAGGTATTCTCCCTCTCTCTCTCTAGGATTTCTTGGGTTTTAGTGATTAAACCTAGGGTTTGATCTCTTCTCTCTTTCTCTTTTGCACACAAGCTTGCTAGCTTGTTCTTGGTGGCCTTGGTGGAGGAAGAGAAGAGCTTGGTTGAGGATTATCTCCAAACCTAGCTTCCTTGGAACTTGTTTGGAGCTTCAAAGAGGTGAGTTCCCCTCTTTTGATCCCTCTATTGTGGTTTATTTGAGGTTTTTGTAGTAGAAATCCTATTATGGTAAACCTAGGGTTTATTTTAGGGTTTCTTGATTCTAGGGTTTTGTATGGGAATTGATGGGTGTAGAATGTTGTGTTAGGTTGGATTTGAGGTCTCCTAACTTCATTTTGGACTTTGGACAAGAAATTCTTGGTCTAAGGTATTTTACCCTTTTTCCCCTTTTATGTATGTCACTTTTCGATTTTCGTTGTTCGATGTTCTAACCCCATAGGAATCTCCTTTAGGGCGCTAGAAATCGAGGGGACAACTTTGTTTTCGGATACTGCGAGGTTCCGAAGGACTTCGGGTGGGTTTGACCTCACCGAAATGGGTGAATTCCCCCCTATGTCATCCTTGTAGCTTAAGAGCTTAAATTAGTGCATATTCATACTAATCATGACATGGTAGAATGGTAGAATGCATGAGATTCATGTGCTATTATATGCAAATTATATATATCCTATGTTGTAGGAAGGTTGCATGATTTATGCATAGTGCATCATGAATGGCTATGGAAATAGATTAATCCACTTATGTGCTTGTTGGGACATCTACTTAGACAAGTAGAGACATGTATGACAATAGAGAACAATGAACTTGGTAATACTCATGACACTTAGCTTCATGGACTAGTCATAGTGTAGATATGACATATGACATATTGAACTATAATGCGAAGTTGAACTGGTGACATTTCACCTAGAAGAACAACATGAATGACGATATATATTATGTGATTGATTGTTACTTGTTCGCCACTATGCTCGTTTACACATGCTTGTGAGGGTAGCTCCCTACAAGCCTGCACTCCGGAGATGGCCTAGCGACAGTTGTTTCGCCCGTGTGTTAGAGAGAGCGCCGAAGTGGATTGCCGTGGGGGAGGCTCATTCTAGCGAGAATGTTGACTACCACGGGGCCATTAGGCACGGCACAAGTGAACATTCTTTCGATATACCCCTTATGAACATTTATTTAATGTTATATGCAAATGAACATTCATATTGTAAAAGGTTGCATGCTTATACATGTGCATGAGTAGTTTGGTTTATGTTAATATAATTATATCTTGAGGCATTGTAGCATTGAAGTTTCTCTATAAAACATGCTTTTATTATCTAACCCTACTTTGCCTCAGTTGGCCTAGTGGTGTACTCCGCTCCTCTCGGCGGCTTACCCACTGGGAACTATTGAATAATAGTTCTCATCCCCCTGGGGTTTGTTGTTTTATTTCAGAGCCATCCACTGCGGGAGAGGCTAGGGACCGCGGCAAGGGCATTGCGAGTAGCTAGATCGCGAGGGTGCTAGCGACTAGGTGGCGCACCTTTCTTTATGTTTTTAGTTGAGAGGTGTTTTTGTATCGACCACATTTGTAGAGACTACCCTATGCCCCTTTTTGGGTTTATGTTGTACTAAACTCTTGCAGTGACTTTACTTTTATAGTATTTCATACATTTACCTTGAGACCTTACTTGTTTAGTATCTATGCTCTGATCATCATGATAGGATTACTTACTTTATTCCTTTCATTCATGTTCGTTATTAGACGCCTTGTGTGCATGTTTGTTGTTTGTGTACACGGCGGGTCTGTGCATGCGCCCGGGTGGGCTTCCGCTGGGGCCCCGGGGCGTGACATGGGAATGAACTAATCTTCATCTTGAACTAGCGGGAGAGTTATTTGAGTTGATTTGGAGGTTTGTATAATGAGAATTTTGATTTGATTCAAGTTTTATCCAAAATCAGCCTATACTATTTTTTGTTGCTTAGATCCAATTTCTAACCTTTTTTGATTGAGAATAGTTGATTTTTAATGTATCGTAGCATGTGTAGGAGCTAAGGATTTCATAATGTATCTTTCCCTCCCTCATCTGGTGTTTTGCTGGTTAGATTGCACTCCAATTGTTAGCATCATCATCAACTAAAATTCTGCATTAACAGGATTGCAGCAGCAATAGCAGCCCATTTTTGACTAAATTAGAATTGTTGGGTAGTTAATTGCTATGAATCGATTGGATTGTGATGTTTTTGAAGAGGTAATGAATCTCAGATTTTAGTATTATCAGCAGATTTGAGTTGGTCGTCGCTAAATTTTACTTTCTTCGAACCGAACCAGTTTCGTTAGAGTTTTAAATGGTTCTTTGATTCTATGAAATCTAGCAGGGATTTTCGGATTGTGTCTTCACTTTCCTTTTAATTGGAGCTGGGGAAGGTTCTCGTGAAGTTTCAGTTTGATCTATGGTTGGATTAGCGCTCTAGGTGGGTTGAAGTTACCGAATTTATCGAAATTCCTTCTAAGTTGTATGAAATTTCAGCATGCCATATTATCTCTCAATCATCACGTTTAGTAGCTCAAATTGTAGATTTTCATGTCTTTGTATGAAATCTGAATTTTTGGTGATTTTTATATGCTGAATTAAAAATTGATTTAGGAGAGAACCTAACATTTTACTTTTCGATGATGTTACCAGATCTAGCTTCAGAAGCTTTTTTTCTACCTTTATATCATCGCTGTTAGTACGTTGTGGATACTCGGATTAGTGGAGGTTGAGATTACGCTCGTGCTGAGGTGTCGAGTTGACTTTTACAACAAAGTTTAGATTGTTTAGTGTCGGCGGGTGTCGTCCGGACTGACGGTGGACACGGATCTTCACTTTTCGCATTAGATTGTGCCGAGGGCACGTAAGCTCTAGTTTTTGGATCTGTTTGACCTATTCCCATCGATCATAGACTGCGTGAGCCTGATTGAGCTCGACAGAGGCACGCTTCTATACTCGGTGGGGTCGCGCCCATCGAGTGCCGGTCTGAAGTCTGGTTTTCTTGCGTTGATGTTGCAGTAGCCCTTTTTGAGCCTTTTACTTAGACTGGCCTCCCCTGAGGGTGGGGTGCAGTATAGTTTTGGCACAGGCTGGGCGGGACGGTTGGTAGTCTCTTTAGATTGGGTCAGTAGAGACTGGTTTCATGCTAGTAATGTATATATATATATATAGAGAGAGAGAGAGAGAGAGAGAGAACTTGACATGAGTAGAGTGTAGTAGCATAGCAGCTATAGATTTCTCCCAACTTTTTATTTTTGCACTTTACTTATTAGTTACCTTTCAGTTTTGAGGACTTAGTGGGTAGGCCGTTGACGTCGGTAACGGTACCCACTGAGAACTACTTTGTTTTACAGTACTTCTCACACCCATTGTTGCCCCTTTTCTTGTAGAACCTTCGGTTCCTGCTGGTCCTTCGTCCTTCTAATCGAGGTAAGAAAGCCACGAGCTAGATCCTAGTCTACCCCGATCGACATGCTAGAGGAGTACCTTATTTTGGAGATAGATCATTTTGATTTAACCACGTACATACAGTTATACTTTTATGTGATTAAAGATAACAATGTACTGGATATACAGTTGTATACAATTATTTATTTTGGAATACATGTATGTACAACAAATTTGAGTTTTAGTGGCGATTATTTTTTAAATTCCCGACAATTATAATTGCCGCTAAATAGTTTCATGGCAATTATTTCAATTGCCACTATTGGTAGGGTCGGTAAAAGTTATTGCGGCATTTGTTCCGGCGGTTGGTAAAAGTCCAAATAAATGCCGCTAAATGCTACCCAATAACAATTATTATAAATGCCACTATAGTTAATTATAATTGCCACCAAAAACATACTAAAAGACTACTAAATAAAACTTATAGCGGCAATTACAATTAATATTAAAATATTTGATGATCACAACTAAATATTCCAATGATTTGAAATACTAGAAAATAGTATTAACAAAAGTGCATTAGTAATTTGTATAACAAATAGTTTTTATTCTCAAGTGCTCGGGTGAGTTGGAACACGGGGCGTGACATATTAAGTTGGTATCAGAGCTTAGGGATGGTCGTTGAGGCTTAGAAAATCCTAGGCTTATGGCTGACCTTAGGAAGACAAGACGTGAGAGATGTGACTCGTTGCCTAAGTCCATGATTGAGTTGTTTGTAAACTCTTCCGGGAGAGTGAAGAATGATCGAAGGAGAAATATCATTTCTAGCTGGATGATTATGTCGGCTGCAGACGCCATAATATTGTAGGGGAAAAGAAATGTCTTTCTAGACTTTCACTTAATTGGGTCGAGTGTCGTGGTTCTATGTGGATCTTATGCATGCTTCTTTGTTGCAGGTGATTACAATGCCTTATAGGCATCGACCCCTGACACGAGCTACATCCAACCATCGATTGAGCTGGAGCAGGTTGGATGGAGTGAGGCACAAGAGCTACGGGCATAGTTGGTTAGTTTGACTATGGCCACACGGCAGCAGGGAATGCTTTTACAATAGATGTGTGAAATGTGGACGCGGCAGGCACTTTGGGTAGAGTGAGGTATGACGGTAGTCAGGTAACGGGTGGCAGTATCTGGCTAAGGTTAGGACAGGAAGTGCTTGATACCTAACGACGGATGACAGACCAGTGGGAGACGACCGCTGAGGCCTCCACGATCACGCTCTTAGGGTTGAGGTCCTCAAGGCGATAGCAATCTGATGGCTCCCGCTAATAGAGACAACAGTAACAGAAGCAATTAGAGCAGTGCGTCATTTGTGGAGGACCGCATTGGCCACAATAGCATGAGCAGAGAAAGGGCCAGTGTTACCGATGTGGGTAGCCAGAACATAGGTAGTCAGCTTGCCCCTGAGCAGCATTGCTAGTACCATCGACGGCGTCAGCCCATTTCACACCCCAACAAATGTCGGGAGTTCTACCAACCGATAGCCAGGCAGATAGAGCTTTAGCACTGAGCTAGCCTGAGTAGCGACAACAGGCATAGAGTGGCCGAGTCTATGCAACCCAGGTTGAGGATTCCACTGCAGTAGATCATGTGGTGGCTGGTATCATTTTGATTTCTGACATTAGAGCACATGCAGTATTTGATACCAATACATCACATTCATTTATTAGTTGGGCATTTGCATCATTGCATGGACTAGAGATATGGTCATTACTTCATGCACGAGAGTATTCCTGTAGTCCGCGAGTTCTCGAATATGTTTACTCCTGAGTTGACGACTATGGCGTCGGACAGGGAGATTAAATTTGTGATTGACGCGGTCCCTGGAACCGTGCCAATCTCAAAGGCACCCTATTGAATGGCACTGCCTGAGCTGAGAGAGCTTAAAGCACAGCTTCAGGATCTGATGGAAGAAGAGTTTGTGAGGCCTAGTGTATCGGCATAAGGAGCGCCGATGTCATTCATGAAGAAGAAGGATGGTTCATTTAGACTTTGAGTGGATTATCGAGAGTTGAACAAAGTGATCATCAGGAACAAGTATCCTTTGTCGTGCATTAATGATCTATTTGATCAGCTGCAAGAATCTTGTGTCTTCTCGAAAATTGATCTGCAGTCGAGTTACCATCAATTGAGGGTGAGGGTCGAGAATATTTCCAAGATGACTTTCAGGGCAAGACGACTTTCAGGGCATGGTACGTGAATTATGAGTTTACAGTGATGCCTTTTGGGTTGACTAATGCCCCTGCTATATTTATGAATTTGATTAATCGAATATTTAAGCCGTTCTTGGACAGAATTGTAGTGGTGTTTATCGATGATATTTTGATTTACTCCCGAAGTGATGCGGTGCCCGAGGAGCACTTGAGGATAGTGCTACAGCTTCTGAAAGAGAAGTTGTATGCTAAGTTGAAGAAATGCGAATTTTGACTTCAGGAGGTTGCTTTCTTGGGCCATGTGATTTCAGCCACAGGAGTAGTAGTTGACTCGAAAAAGATTGATGCGATTTAGGATTGGCCCAGACCGACAATGGTCACTGAGGTGAGGAGTTTTCTTGGATTAGCTAGATATTTTGATTAGTTTGTGGAATGCTTTGCGAAGTTTTTCACACCCTTCACTTGATTGACTCAAAAGGGAACTAAGTCTATTTGGAGCAAGGACTGTCAGAGGAGCTTCGAGGATTTGAAGTTGAAATTGATGTTAGCTCGTATCCTTTCCCTTCCAGCTATGGGGGAAGGATTTGTGATCTACAATGATGCGTCATACAGTAGCTTCGGATGTGTATTCATGTAGCATAATAAGATAATTGCTTATGCTTCAAACAACAATTGAAGGATTATGAAAAGAATTACCCTGCGCATGACTTAGAGCTTGCCGCTGTGGTGTTCGCACTGAAGTTGTGGCGTCACGATCTATAAGGGAGCACTGTAAGATTTTCACTAATCATAAAAGTCTTAAGTATCTGTTCACTCAGAACCTGAGGCAACGCTAGTGGTTTGAGTAGTTAAAGGATTATGATATTAGCATTCTGTATCACCCTCGGCAAAGCGAACGTAGAGGCAGATGTGTTGAGCAGGAAGTCAGTGCAGAGCCTTAGCATGATGATCACCCAGCAGGCACTATTACTAGAGAAGTTGCGGCGATTTGGACTAGAGATTGTCCCCTGGAATTACTGCAAGATTTATGTCTATAGTCTTTTAGCCCACTCTGTTGGACAAGATCAAGGAGACACAAAGTATGGACCCCCACTTGATGAAGATGCGAGATCAGATTGAGAGTGGTCAGATATGCGACTTCAGTTTTGACAGTTTGGGAGTGCTATGATACAGGGACCTACTGTGTGTGCCTATAGTTCAGAGATGCGAAAGAAGATTTTGAGAGAGGCTCATTTTCACCTTATACGGTTCATTTTGGCAGAACTAAAATGTTTAAAGATTTGAAGGTACATTTCTGATGGAATGGAATGAAGAGAAAAATTGAGAGATATATTGCTCAGTGTTTAACTTGCCAACAAGTGAAAGCGGAGCATCTAGTGTGTGCTGGCAAGCTTCAGAGTCTTCCAATGCCTAAATGAAAATGGGATCAGATCATCATAGACTTCGTCGTGGCATTATTGAGGATGCAGAGTAAATAGGATGCAGTGTGGGTGATAGTGGACAGACTGACTAAGTCTGCTCATTTCTTACCAGTGCTGATTTTTTTGTCCAAAGATCGACTTGTTCAACTCTACTTGGATGAGGTAGTGAGGTTACATGGAGTACCTACCTCGATTATATCAGATAAAGACTCGAGATTCGTCTCGTATTTTTGGAGGAGTCTACTAACAGCTTGGGGTATGCAGCTTCACTTCAGTACAACATTTCACCCATAGATCGATGGATAGTCAGAGTGGACTATTCAGATACTTGAGGACATGTTGAGAGCTTGTATTCTGAATTTTGGTGGAAGGTGATATCAACACTTGAGATTGGCTGAGTTTGCATACAATAATAGCTATCATGCGTGTAGTGTACTGAATTTCTATACACTTCCCCAAACTTTGGCCAAATTGGGCAAAGTTTGTGGATTAAGTGGAAAATAGTGTTTTTATGGGGGGTTAAGTTGCAATTGTGTTGGGGCTTATGGATAAGCTCTAACCTACTTCCCCACTCATTTCTTTTCTACTCACACAAGAGAAAAGATTCTCTTTCCACTCATTTCTCTCCCACTCACATAAGAGACAAAACTCATTACTCTCCCACTCACATAAGAGACAAAACTCATTTCTCTTCCCCTCTCATTCTCTTCTACCCTCACAAGAGAACACACCAAAACACCTCTCTCTCTCTCTTAAAACCTATTTTCTCTCACTTCCTCCCTTCTCTCTCTAGAGTTCTCTCCAAGGAGTGAAGGTTGAAGGAGAAGGCTTGCTTGGAGGTGAAGTAAGCTTCTTGTGCAAGGGAAGCTTGAGAAGAACAAGGTGTTTGAGGTAAGGTCTTAGAGTTTTGGATTAGGGTTTGGTCTCTTTTGTTGCTATTTTGGAAACCCTATGAGATCCTAGCCTAGGATAAACAAGACACACCAAGAAATTTTGGTGTTCTTGAAGAAATGTAAAACCCTCGGGCTAAATTTGGGGGTTTTGTAGAAATGGAGTTTTTAGTGAAATTGATCTCTTGTTTTCCTAATTGAAGGGTAAATCGACGCGAGGGATAACTCAAATTTGGAGTTCAACGAGCCTACGGTGTTCGATTTAGAGAAATTGCTGATTTTGTTCGTTAGCCTTGGGTCGAGCTAAATCGGCGAGGATAAAAAGCGAGACTTGGTTTTTCCACTTCTTGACGCCGACACGAGGTGGGGGGTGCTATCCGAATTTGTCGAGTTTCATTCTATGTCTAAGTTATCATTTTTGGCCATGTACCATAATGCATGAGAATTATGTTCTAGAATCATATGAAATTCTTGATTGGTAATTGCATGCATTTGAATGTAAATTGGAGCTTATGATTGCATGATATAGAGATGTATATATGTAAATTAGACATTGCCATGAGAATACTAGGCATAAATGTGAACTAGTTGTGGAATTAGATAAATTGTGGGATACTAGAGCTTGAACCTAGTGGTGTGAATTGATTAAACCTTGAGCATAAAAAAGAATTGGGTTATTGCACGTGTAGTGTAACATTGTGTACTTCGCTATTGTTTGAGCATTGCATGACATGAGAATGAGTTGGGATTTAGAGAAATCCCTAGATGTTGTCATCACCGTTAGGTGGTAGGTCCTCGGGCTTAGAGGACGGGATCATACTCACACAGTTCTGTATTTTGTAAGTTATGGGGAAGCCCTAAGATCTATCTAGATACTATCAATACCTAGAGGGGGGTGAATAGGTATGAAGACCAAACCACAAATCTCAATGCAATAAAAATAAATGTGGATATAAAATAGCACACCGAGATTTACATGTGAAAACTCCAACTTGGAGAAAAACCCACGGGACCAACACGTGAAAAATAATCCACTAAGAATAAAAGATTACAAGGTGATTACTGACTCCACGGACTTAACCTCTCCTTTATCTCCTACGGATCTCATGCACGCCGCCGGGTTGTCCACGCCCTACGTCCGAATCCACGGACGCCACTCGAATCCTCGAGCACCAACGATTCGAATCCACGAACCGTCTTGATCACGCCGAATCCACGACGCCACTCCATCCCGAGCAAAACGAATAACGTTGGTGGTGATTCCTTGCTTAGAATATCATGAAAGATATGTGGGAATAATCTCTAAGCAATTCTCGAAATGATTCTAGAAGAACATTAAGATTAGGGCACCAAGAATTAATTTGGAGAGAAGCTTGTTGTAGAAGATGAGGAAAACGGCTACCTACAAGCTTCTAGGGTTTCTAAAAGATAAAATATGCATAACCACATTTTAGAGACACCCCCACATCTTATTTATAGGTTTAGGAGATATTAGAATCAGAGTAGGATTGAAAAAATATATTTTCAAAAAATCGCGACGAGTCAGGGTCCGGACCTTGGATGCAGGGTCCGGACCTTGAAGTTTTTCAAAACTTCAAAGTCCTGACCTGTAGCACACTGAACTTTAGCAAATTGCGGAGTTCTAGTGAGAGAATAGTGTCTTATACTATTCTGGAGATTTGGATTGAATTTGGAGAGCTTTGAGGTGTTTTCGTGGCTTAAAAAGGGCGAAAACGGACTCCGGAGATCAAATTCTACAAAAGGTACAGAATTTGTATTGGATTCGGGTACTGGAATCTAGATTCCGGAACAGATTTAATGTATTCTGGAATGGACTTTGGGATTCCGAAATGCTGTATAAAAATCTGTTTTTGGCCGAGGCTCGGGTTTTACGGATTTTTTAGGCTGATTCCGGAATGCCTATTCGTATACTGGAATACAATGCTGCAGAATGTGTTTTCGAGCAGTTTTACAATTTTGGACTTTTGAGGGGCTTTTGGGGATATTGTTACATCTAATATAACTTACCCCACACCTCCCTCATTGCTGTTGTTGGCTGAGGCTTGGGAGAAGAAGGAAGGTGGGTTTCTCTCTCTCTCTCTCTCTAGATTTTCTCTTCTCCAACCCTCTAGATCATGGATTTGATCTCTTTTTCTCCATTTTCTCCTTGGAGGCTTGTGACGCCCCGGACTTCCCAAGGGGTCACCCATCCTAGAACTACTCCCGTCCTAGCACGCTCAACTCTCTCAACCTCTTGGGCCTAGCCACCACCCAAAATGCTTAAGCCGGGTTGAGAGGTTAGCCCTATTATATCTTTTATATAGGACTACCTGGGGTGTCACAATCTCCCCCCCTTTAAGCCCTGACGTCCACGTCAGGCTCCGACTCACAAAAACTAGGCGGTGTTAGACTCATCTCGCTAGCCTAAATCGGGAGAGCCGCGCTCTACCCATAAATCCTGGGGAGCCATGCTCTACCCATAACTGCACCTGGCTCAGCCGAGACTCATCTCACACTTCCGGATGGTAATTGGCTCTGATAGCAACTGTGACGCCCCGGACTTTCCAGGGGGTCACCCATCCTAGGACTACTCCCGTCCTAGCTCGCTCAACTCTCTCAACCCCTTGGGCCTAGCCACCACCCAAAATGCTTAAGCCGGGTTGAGAGGTTAGCCCTATTATATCTTTTATATAGGACTACCTGGGGTGTCACAGGCAAGCTCACACTCTTATGGCGTAATAGAACTCTCTCATGGGGTGAACGAATCTGAACATGTACCCGTGGCAAGCTTGCACACTTTGGGCGTAATAGAATGCTCTTATGAGGTTTCAATCCTCGTTCGTTCGAATCTGAACATGTACTCGTGGCAAGCTCGCACTCTTTGGGGGCAATAGAATTCTATTATGGGGTTTCAATCCTCGTTCGTTCGAATCTAAACATGTACTAGTGGCAAGCTCGCACTCTTAGGGTGTAATAGAACTCTCTCATGGGGTGAACGAATCTGAACATGTACTCGTGGCAAGCTCGCACTCTTTGAGCGTATATATAGAACGCTCTATTGGGGTTTCAATCCTCGTTCGTTCGAATCTGAACATGTACTCGTGGCAAGCACGCACTCTTTGGGGGTAATAAAACGCTCTTATGGGGTCTCAATCCTCATTCGTTCGAATCTGAACATGTACTCGTGGCAAGCTCGCACTCTTAGGTGGTAATAGAATGCTCTTATGGGGTTTCAATCCTCGTTCGTTCGAATCTGAACATGTACTCGTGGCAAGCTCGCACTCTTTGGGGGTAATAGAACGCTATTATGGGGTTTCAATCCTCGTTCGTTCGAATCTGAACATGTACTCGTGGCAAGCTCGCACACTTAGGGCGTAATAGAACTCTCTCATGGGGTGAACGAATCTGAACATGTACTCGTGGCAAGCTCGCACTCTTTGGGGGTAATAGAACGCTTTTATGGGGTTTCAATCCTCGTTCGTTCGAATCTGAACATATACTCATGGCAAGCTCACACACTTTGGGGGTAATAGAACGCTATCATGGGGTTTCAATCCACGTTCGTTTGAATCTGAACATGTCCTCGTGGCAAGCTCGCACTCTTAGGGTGTAATAGAACGCTCTCATGGGGTTTCAATCCTCGTTTGTTCGAATATAAACATGTACTCGTGGCAAGCTCGCACTCTTAGGGGGTAATAGAATGCTCTCATAGGGTTTCAATCCTCGTTCGTTCGAATCTGAACATGTACTCCTGGCAAGCTCGCACTCTTCGGGGTAATAGAACGCTCTTTTGGGGTTTCAATCCTCGTTCGTTCGAATCTGAACATGTACTCGTGGCAAACTTCCACTCTTAGAGTGTATTAGCTCTTATGGGGTTTCAATCCTCGTTCGTTCGAATCTGAACATGTACTCGTGGCAAGCTCGCACTCTTTGAGGGTAATAGAACACTCTTATGGGGTTTCAATCCTCGTTCGTTCGAATCTGAACATGTACTCGTGGCAAGCTCTCACTCTTTGGGGGTAATAGAACGCTATTATGGGGTTTCAATCCTCGTTCGTTCGAATTTGAACATGTACTCGTGGCAACCTCGCACTCTTAGGGCGTAATAGAACTCTCTCATGGGGTGAACGAATCTGAACATGTACTCGTGGCAAGCTCGCACTCTTTGGGGGTAATAGAACGCTCTTATGGGGTTTCAATCCTCGTTCGTTCGAATCTGAACATATACTCGTGGCAAGCTCACACTCTTTGGGGGTAATAGAACGCTATCAGGGGGTTTCAATCCACGTTCGTTTGAATCTGAACATGTCCTCGTGGCAAGCTCGCACTCTTAGGGTGTAATAGAACGCTCTCATAGGGTTTCAATCGTCGTTTGTTCGAATATAAACATGTACTCGTGGCAAGCTCGCACTCTTAGGGGGTAATAGAATGCTCCCATAGGGTTTCAATCCTCGTTCGTTCGAATCTGAACATGTACTCCTGGCAAGCTCGCACTCTTTGGGGTAATAGAACGCTCTTTTGGGGTTTCAATCCTCGTTCGTTCGAATCTGAACATGTACTCGTGGCAAACTTCCACTCTTAGAGTGTATAGAACTCTTCTTATGGGGTTTCAATCCTCGTTCGTTCGAATCTGAACATGTACTCGTGGCAAGCTCGCACTCTTTGAGGGTAATAGAACGCTCTTATGGGGTTTCAATCCTCGTTCGTTCGAATCTGAACATGTACTCGTGGCAAGCTCGCACTCTTTGGGGGTAATAGAACGCTATTATGGGGTTTCAATCCTCGTTCGTTCGAATCTGAACATGTACTCGTGGCAAGCTCGCACTCTTAGGGCGTAATAAAACTCTCTCATGGGGTGAACGAATCTGAACATGTACTCGTGGCAAGCTCGCACTCTTTGGGCGTAATAGAATGCTCTTATGGGGTTTCAATCCTCGTTCGTTCGAATCTGAACATGTACTCGTGGCAAGCTCGCACTCTTTGGGGGTAATAGAACGCTATCAGGGGGTTTCAATCCACGTTCGTTTGAATCTGAACATGTCCTCGTGGCAAGCTCGCACTCTTAGGGTGTAATAGAACGCTCTCATAGGGTTTCAATCCTCGTTTGTTCGAATATAAACATGTACTCGTGGAAAGCTCGCACTCTTAGGGGGTAATAGAATGCTCTCATAGGGTTTCAATCCTCGTTCGTTCGAATCTGAACATGTACTCCTGGCAAGCTCGCACTCTTCGGGGTAATAGAACGCTCTTTTGGGGTTTCAATCCTCGTTCGTTCGAATCTGAACATGTACTCGTGGCAAACTTCCACACTTAGAGTGTATTAGCTCTTATGGGGTTTCAATCCTCGTTCGTTCGAATCTGAACATGTACTCGTGGCAAGCTCGCACTCTTTGAGGGTAATAGAACGCTCTTATGGGGTTTCAATCCTCGTTCGTTCGAATCTGAACATGTACTCGTAGCAAGCACGAACTCTTTGGGGGTAATAGAATGCTATTATGGAGTTTCAATCCTCGTTCGTTCGAATCTGAACATGTCCGCGTGGCAAGCTCGCACTCATTGTGGGTAATAGAACGCTATTATGGGGTTTCAATCCTCGTTCGTTCGAATCCGAACATGTACTCGTGGCAAGCTCGCACTCTTTGGGCGTAATAGAACTCTCTCATGGGGTGAACGAATCTGAACATGTACTCGTGGTAAGCTCGCACTCTTTGGGCGTAATAGAACGCTCTCATGGGGTTTGAATC
Organism: Puya raimondii; assembly: GCA_016920855.1. Lineage (NCBI taxonomy): Eukaryota > Viridiplantae > Streptophyta > Magnoliopsida > Poales > Bromeliaceae > Puya > Puya raimondii. The sequence continues at coordinate 207,907,742 of JABWPP010000050.1, read as the reverse complement.
CACGTTCGTTCGAATCTGAACATGTACTCGTGGCAAGCTCGCACTCTTTGGGGGTAATAGAACGCTCTTATGGGGTTTCAATCCTCGTTCGTTCGAATCTGAATATGTACTCGTGGCAAGCTTGCACTCTTAGGGCGTAATAGAACTCTCTCTTGGGGTGAACGAATCTGAACATGTACTTGTGGCAAGCTCGCACTCTTTGGGCGTAATAAAATGCTCTTATGTGGTTTCAATCCTCGTTCGTTCGAATCTAAACATATATACTCGTGGCAAGCTCGCACTCTTTGGGGGTAATAGAACGCTATTATGGTGTTTCAATACTCGTTCGTTCGAATCTGAACATGTACTCGTGGCAAGCTCGCACTCTTTGGGGGTAATAGAACGCTATTATGGGGTTTCAATCCTCGTTCGTTCGAATCTGAACATGTACTAGTGGCAAGCTTGCACTCTTAGGGCGTAATAGAACTCTCTCATGGGGTGAACGAATCTGAACACGTACTCGTGGCAAGCTCGCACTCTTTGGGGGTAATAGAACGCTATTATGGGGTTTCAATCCTCGTTCCTTCGAATCTGAAGAAGTACTCGTGGCAAGTTCACACTCTTAGGGCGCAATAGAACTCTCTCATGGGGTGAACGAATCTAAACATGTACTCGTGGCAAGCTCGCACTCTTTGGGGGTAATAGAACGCTCTTATGGGGTTTCAATCCTCGTTCGTTCGGATCTGAACATGTACTCGTGGCAAGCTCGCACTCTTAGGGGGTAAAAGAATGCGCTTCTGGGGTTTCAATACTCGTTCGTTCGAATCTAAACATGTACTCCTGGCAAACTCGCACTCTTTGGGCGTAATAGGCACTCTTTGGGCGTAATAGAACGCTTTCATGGGGTTTCAATCCTCGTTCGTTCGAATCTGAACATGTACTCGTGGCAAGCTCGCACTCTTTGGGCGTAATAGAACGCTTTCATGGGGTTTCAATCCTCGTTCGTTCGAATCTGAACATGTACTCGTGGCAAGCTCGCATTGTTTGGGGGTAATAGAACGCTCTTATGGGGTTTCAATTCTCGTTCGTTCGAATCTGAACATGTACTCGTGGCTAGCTCGCACTCTTTGGGGGTAATAGAACGCTATTATGGGGTTTAAATCCTCGTTCGTTCGAATCTGAACATGTACTCGTGGCAAGCTCGCACTCTTAGGGTGTAATAGAACTCTCTCATGGGGTTTCAATCCTCGTTCGTTCGAATATGAACATGTACTCGTGGCAAGCTCGCACTCTTAGGGGGGAATAGAATGCTCTCATGGGGTATCAATCCTCGTTCGTTCGAATCTGAACATGTACTCGTGGCAAGCTCGCACACTTCGAGGTAATAGAACGCTCTTTTGGGGTTTCAATCCTCGTTCGTTCGAATCTGAACATGTACTCGTGGCAAGCTCGCACTCTTTGGAGGTAATAGAACGCTATTATGGGGTTTCAATCCTCGTTCGTTCGAATCTGAACATGTACTCGTGGCAAGCTCGCACTCTTTGGGGGTAATAGAACGCTCTATATGGGGTTTCAATCCTCGTTCGTTCGAATCTGAACATGTACTCGTGGCAAGCTCGCACTCTTTGGGGGTAATAGAACGCTATTATGGGGTTTCAATCCTCGTTCGTTCGAATCTGAACATGTACTCGTGGCAAGCTCGCACTCTTAGGGCGTAATAGAACGAACTCTCATCATGGGTTTCAATCCTCGTTCGTTCGAATCTGAACATGTACTCGTGGCAAGCTCGCACTCTTAGGGGTAATAGAATGCTCTTATGGGGTTTCAATCCTCGTTCGTTCGAATCTGAACATATGTACTCTGGCAAGCTCGCACACTTTGGGCGTAATAGAACGCTATCATGGGGGTTTCAATCCTCGTTCGTTCGAATCTGAGCATGTTCTCGTGGCAAGCTCGCACTCTTTGGGCGTAATAGAACGCTCTCATGGGGTTTCAATCCTCGTTCGTTCGAATCTTAACATGTACTCGTGGCAAGCTCGCACTCTTAGGGGGTAATAGAACACTCTCATAGGGGTTTCAATCCTCGTTCGTTCGAATCTGAACATGTACTCTCGTGCAAGCTCGCACTCTTTGGGGTAATAGAACGCTCTCATGGGGTTTCAATCCTCGTTCGTTCGAATCTGAACATGTACTCGTGGCAAGCTCGCACTCTTAGGGTGTAATAGAACTCTCTCATGGGGTTTCAATCCTCGTTCGTTCGAATATGAACATGTAATCGTGGCAAGCTCGCACTCTTTGGGGGTAATAGAACGCTCTTATGGGGTTTCAATCCTCGTTCGTTCGAATCTGAACATGTACTCGGCAAGCTCGCACTCTTTGGGGGTAATAGAACGCTATTATGGGGTTTCAATCCTCGTTCGTTCGAATCCGAACATGTACTCGTGGCAAGCTCGCACTCTTTGGGCGTAATAGAACGCTCTCATGGGGTTTGAATCCACGTTCGTTCGAATCTGAACATGTACTCGTGGCAAGCTCGCACTCTTTGGGGGTAATAGAACGCTCTCATGGGGTTTTTCATCCTCGTTCGTTCGAATCTGAACATGTACTCGTGGCAAGCTCGCACACTTCGAGGTAATAGAACGCTCTCATGGGGTTTCAATCCTCGTTCGTTCGAATCTGAACATGTACTCGTGGCAAGCTCGCACTCTTTGGGGTTAATAGAACGCTCTTATGGGGTTTCAATCCTCGTTCGTTCGAATCTGAATATGTACTCGTGGCAAGCTTGCACTCTTAGGGCGTAATAGAACTCTCTCATGTAATAAAACGCTCTCAGGGGGTTTCAATACTAGTTCGTTCGAATCTGAGCATGTACTCGTGGCAAGCTCGCTCTCTTTGGGGTAATAGAACGCTATTCATGGGTTTTCAATCCTCGTTCGTTCGAATCTGAGCATGTACTCGTGGCAAGCTCGCACTCTTTGGGCGTAATAGAACGCTCTCATGGGGTTTCAATCCTCGTTCGTTCGAATCTGAGCATGTACTCGTGGCAAGCTCGCACTCTTAGGGCGTAATAGAACGCTCTCATGGGGTTTCAATCCTCGTTCGTTCGAATCTGAGCATGTACTCGTGGCAAGCTCGCACTCTTTGGGCGTAATAGAACGCTATCATGGGGTTTCAATCCTCGTTCGTTCGAATGGGGTTCTTAGGGCGCAATAGAAACCTCTCTCATCGTTCGAAATCTGAGCATGTACTCGTGGCAAGCTCGCACTAGTTGGCGTAATAGAACGCTATCATGGGGTTTCAATCCTCGTTCGTTCGAATCTGAGCATGTACTCGTGGCAAGCTCGCACTAGTAGGCGTAATAGAATGCTCTATGGGGTTTCAATCCTCGTTCGTTCGAATCTGAGCATGTACTCGTGGCAAGCTCGCACTCTTTGGGCGTAATAGAACGCTCTCATGGGGTTTCAATCCTCGTTCGTTCGAATCTGAGCATGTACTCGTGCCAAGCTAGCACTCTTTGGGCGTAATGGAACGCTCTCTTGGGGTTTCAATCGTCATTCGTTCGAAACTGAGCATGTACTCGTGGCAAGCTCGCACTCTTTTGGGGAATAGAACGATCTAATGGGGCTTCAATCCTCGTTCGTTCGAATCTGAGCATGTACTCGTGGCAAGCTCGCACTCTTTGGGCGTAATAGAACGCTCTCATGGGGTTTCAATCCTCGTTCGTTCGAATCTGAGCATGTACTCGTGGCAAGCTCGCACTCTTAGGGCGTAATAGAACGCTCTCATGGGGTTTCAATCCTCGTTCGTTCGAATCTGAGCATGTACTCGTGGCAAGCTCGCACTCTTTGGGCGTAATAGAACGCTCTCATGGGGTTTCAATCCTCGTTCGTTCGAATCTGAACATGTACTCGTGGCAAGCTCGCACTCTTAGGGGTAATAGAACGCTCTTATGGGGTTTCAATCCTCGTTCGTTCGAATCTGAGCATGTACTCGTGGCAAGCTCGCACTCTTAGGGCGTAATAGAACGCTCTCATGGGGTTTCAATCCTCGTTCGTTCGAATCTGAACATGTACTCGTGGCAAGCTCGCACTCTTTGGGCGTAATAGAACGCTCTCATGTGGTTTTTCAATCCTCGTTCGTTCAAATCTAAACATATACTCGTGGCGAGCTCGCACTCTTTGGGGGTTATAGAACGCTCTTATGGGGTTTCAATCCTCGTTCTTTCGAATCTGAACATGTACTCGTGGCAAGCTCGCACTCTTTGGCTTAATAGAACGCTCTCATGGGGTTTCAATCCTCGTTCGTTCGAATCTGAGCATGTACTCGTGGCAAGCTCGCACTCTTAGGGCGTAATAGAACTCTCTCATGGGGTTTCAATCCTCGTTCGTTCGAATCTGAGCATGTACTCGTGGCAAGCTCGCACTCTTAGGCGTAATAGAACGCTCTCATGGGGTTTCAATCCTCGTTCGTTCGAATCTGAGCATGGACTCGTGGCAAGCTCGCACTCTTAGGCGTAATAGAACGCTCTCATGGGGTTTCAATCCTCGTTCGTTCGAATCTGAGCATGTACTCGTGGCAAGCTCGCACTCTTAGGCGCAATAGAACGCTCTCATGGGGTTTCAATCCTCGTTCGTTCGAATCTAAGCATGTACTCTTGGCAAGCACGCACTCTTTCGGCGTAATAGAACGCTCTCATGGGGTTTCAATCCCTGTTTGTTCAAATCTGAGCATGTACTCGTGGCAAGCTCGCACTCTTAGGGCGTAATAGAACGCTCTCATGGGGTTTCAATCATCGTTCGTTCGAATCTAAGCATATACTCGTGGCAAGCTCGCACTCTTTGGGCCTAATAGAACGCTCTCATGGGGTTTCAATCCTCGTTCGTTCGAATATGAGCATGTACTCGTGGCAAGCTCGCACTCTTTGGGCGTAATAGAACGCTCTCATGGGGTTTCAATCCTCGTTCGTTCGAATCTGAGCATGTACTCGTGGCAAGCTCGCACTCTTTGGGCGTAATAGAAAATGCGTCTCATGGGGTTTCAATCCTCGTTCGTTCGAATCTGAGCATGTACTCGTGGCAAGCTCGCACTCTTAGGGCGTAATAGAACGCTCTCATGGGGTTTCAATCCACGTTCGTTCGAATCTGAGCATGTACTCGTGGCAAGCTCGCACTCTTTGGGCGTAATAGAACGCTCTCATCGGGGTTTCAATCCTCGTTCGTTCGAATCTGAGCATGTACTCTCGTGGCAAGCTCGCACTCTTTGGCGTAATAGAACGCTCTCATGGGGTTTCAATCCTCGTTCGTTCGAATCTGAGCATGTACTCGTGGCAAGCTCGCACTCTTTGGGCGTAATAGAACGCCCTCATGGGGTTTCAATCCTCGTTCGTTCGAATCTGAGCATGTACTCGTGGCAAGCTCGCACTCTTAGGGCGTAATAGAACGCTCTCATGGGGATTCAATCCTCGTTCGTTCGAATCTGAGCATGTACTCGTGGCAAGCTTGCACTCTTTGGGCGTAATAGAACGCTCTCATGGGGTTTCAATCCTCGTTCGTTCGAATCTGAGCATGTACTCGTGGCAAGCTCGCACTCTTAGGCGTAATAGAACGCTCTCATGGGGTTTCAATCCTCGTTCGTTCGAATCTGAGCAATTCCTCGTGGCAAGCTCGCACTCTTTGGGCGTAATGGAACGCTCTCATGGGGTTTCAATCCTCGTTCGTTCGAATCTGAGCTTGTACTCGTGGCAAGCTCGCACTCTTTGGGCGTAATAGAACGCTCTCATGGGGTTTCAATCCTCGTTCGTTCGAATCTGAGCATGTACTCGTGGCAAGCTCGCACTCTTAGGGCGTAATAGAACGCTCTCATGGGGTTTTTCAATCCTCGTTCGTTTCGAATCTGAGCATGTACTCGTGGCAAGCTCGCACTCTTAGGGCGTAATAGAACGCTCTCATGGGGTTTCAATCCTCGTTCGTTCGAATCTGAGCATGTACTCGTGGCAAGCACGCACTCTTTGGGCGTAATAGAACGCTCTCATGGGTTTTCAATCCTCGTTGTTCGAATCTGAGCATGTACTCGTGGCAAGCTCGCACTCTTAGGCGTAATAGAACGCTCTCATGGGGTTTCAATCCTCGTTCGTTCGAATCTGAGCATGTACTCGTGGCAAGCTCGTACTCTTTGGGCGTAATAGAACGCTCTTCAATGGGGTTTCAATCCTCGTTCGTTCGAATCTGAGCATGTACTCGTGGCAATCTCGCACTCTTAGGGCGTAATAGAACGCTCTCATGGGGTTTCAATCCTCGTTCGTTCGACTCTGAGCGTGTACTCGTGGCAAGCTCGCACACTTTGGGCGTAATAGAACGATATCATGGGGGTTTCAATCCTCGTTCGTTCGAATCTGAGCATTGTACTCGTGGCAAGCTCGCACTCTTTGAGGCGTAATAGAAACGCTCTCATGGGGGTTTCAATCCTCGTTCGTTCGAATCTGAGCATGTACTCGTGGCAAGCTCGCACTCTTTGGGCGTAATAGAACGCTCTCATGGGGTTTCAATCCTCGTTCGTTCGAATCTGAGCCATTGTTACTCGTGGCAAGCTCGCACTCTTAGGCGTAATAGAACGCTCTCATGGGGTTTCAATCCTCGTTCGTTCGAATCTGAGCATGTACTCGTGGCAAGCTCGCACTCTTTGGGTGTAATAGAACGCTCTCATGGGGTTTCAATCCTCGTTCGTTCGAATCTGAGCATGTACTCGTGGCAAGCTCGCACTCTTAGGCGTAATAGAACGCTCTCATGGGGTCAATCCTCGTTCGTTCGAATCTGAGCATGTACTCGTGGCAAGCTCGCACTCTTTGGGCGTAATAGAACGCTATCATGGGGTTTCAATCCTCGTTCGTTCGAATCTGAGCATGTACTCGTGGCAAGCTCGCACTCTTAGGCGTAATAGAACGCTCTCATGGGGTTTCAATCCTCGTTCGTTCGAATCTGAGCATGTACTCGTGGCAAGCTCGCACTCTTAGGCGTAATAGAACGCTCTCATGGGGTTTCAATCCTCGTTCGTTCGAATCTGAGCATGTACTCGTGGCAAGCTCGCACTCTTTGGGCGTAATAGAACGCTCTCATGGGGTTTCAATCCTCGTTCGTTCGAATCTGAGCATGTACTCGTGGCAAGCTCGCACTCTTAGGCGTAATAGAACGCTCTCATGGGGTTTCTATCCTCGTTCGTTCGAATCTGAGCAAGTACTCGTGGCAAGCTCGCACTCTTAGGCGTAATAGAACGCTCTCATGGGGTTTCAATCCTCGTTCGTTCGAATCTGAGCATGTACTCGTGGCAAGCTCGCACTCTTAGGCGTAATAAAACGCTCATGGGGTTTCAATCCTCGTTCGTTCGAATCTGAGCATGTACTCGTGGCAAGCTCGCACTCTTAGGCGTAATAGAACGCTCTCATGGGGTTTCTATCCTCGTTCGTTCGAATCTGAGCATGTACTCGTGGCAAGCTCGCACTCTTAGGCGTAATAGAACGCTCTCATGGGGTTTCTATCCTCGTTCGTTCGAATCTGAGCATGTACTCGTGGCAAGCTCGCACTCTTAGGCGTAATGGAACGCCCTCATGGGGCTTCAATCCTCGTTCGTTCGAATCTGAGCATGTACTCGTGGCAAGCTCGCACTCTTTGGGCGTAATAGAACGCTCTCATGGGGTCCTCGTTCGTTCGAATCTGAGCATGTACACGTGGCAAGCTCGCACTCTTAGGCTTAATCAGAACGCTCTCATGGGGTTTCAATCCTCGATCGTTCGAATCTGAGCATGTAAACTCGGGCAAGCTCGCACTCATTTGGCGTAATAGAACGCTCTCCATGGGGTTTCTAATCCTCGTTCGTTTCGAATCTGAGCATGTACTCGTGGCAAGCTCGCACTCTTTGGGCGTAATAGAACGCTCTCATGGGGTTTCTAGCGTCGTTCGTTCGAATCTGAGCATGTACTCGTGGCAAGCTCGCACTCTTAGGCGTAATAGAACGCTCTCATGGGGTTTCAATCCTCGTTCGTTCGAATCTGAACATGTACTCGTGGCAAGCTCGCCACTCTTTGGGCGTAATAGAACGCTCTCATGGGGTTTCAAATCCTCGTTCGTTCGAATCTGAGCATTACTCGTGGCAAGCTCGCACTCTTAGGCGTAAGAGAACGCTCTCATGGGGTCAATCCTCGTTCGTTCGAATCTGAGCATGTACTCGTGGCAGCTCGCACTCTTTCGGCGTAATAGAACGCTCTCATGGGGTTTCAATCCTCGTTCGTTCGAATCTGAGCATGTACTCGTGGCAAGCTCGCACTCTTTTGGCGTAATAGAACGCTCTCATGGGGTTTCAATCCTCGTTCGTTCGAATCTGAGCATGTACTCGTGGCAAGCTCGCACTCTTTGGGCGTAATGGAACGCTCTCATGGGGTTTCAATCCTCGTTCGTTTCGAATCTGAGCATGTTACTCGTGGCAAGCTCGCACTCTTTGGGGCGTAATAGGAACGCTCTCATGGGGTTTCAATCCTCGATTCGTTCGATTCGAATCTGAGCATGCGTCGACTCGTGGGCAAGCTCGCACTCTTAGGCGTAATAGAAACGCTCTCATGGGGTTTCTAATCCTCGTTCGTTCGATCTGGATCTCCCTAGCATGGTACTCGTGGCAAGCTCGTGCAACTCTTAAACAGAACGCTCTCACTGGTAGGTTTCAATCCTCGTTCGTTCGATTCTGAGCATGTGTGGCAAGCTCCCACTCTTTAGGCGTAATAGAACGCTTCATGGGGGGTTCAATCTACACTCACGTTCTATCGAATCCTGAGCATGTTCTCGTGGTAAGCTCGCACTCTTTGGGCGTAATAGAACGCTCACACATGGGGTTTCAATCCTTCGTTCGTTCGAATCTGAGCATGTACTCGTGGCAAAGCTCGCACTCTTAGGCGTAATAGAACGCTCTCTCATGGGGGTTTTCAATCCTCGTTCGTTCGAATCTGAGGCATGTACTCGTGGCATAAGCTCGCACTCTTAGGCGTAATAGAACGCTCTCATGGGGTTTCAATCCTCGTTCTCTCGAATCTGAGCATGTACTCGTGGCAAGCTCGCACTCTTAGGCGTAATAGAACGCTCTCATGGGGTTTCAATCCTCGTTCGTTCGAATCTGAGCATGTACTCGTGGCAACTTGCACTCTTAGGGCGTAATAGAACGCTCACATGGGGTTTGAATACTCGTTCGTTCGAATCTGAGCATGTACTCGTCGTAAGCTCGCACTCTTAGGCGTAATAGAACGCTCTCATAGGGTTTCAATATTCGTTCGTTTGAATCTGAGCATGTACTCGTGGCAAACTCGCACTCTTAGGCGTATAGAACGCTCTCAGGGGTTTCAATCCTCGTTCGTTCGAATCTGAGCATGTACTCGTGGCAAGCTCGCACTCTTAGGGCGTAATAGAACGCTCCTCATGGGGTTTCAATCCTCGTTCGTTCGAATGATCTGTGCATGGGACTCGTGGGCAAACCGCTCGCACACTCTAGCAGGGCGTAATAGAAACGCTCTCATGGGGTTTCAATCCTCGTTCGTTCGAATCTGAGCATGTACTCGTGGCAAGCTCGCACTTTAGGCGCGTAATAGAACGCTCTATATGGGTTTTTTCAATCCTCGTTCGTTCGAATCTGAGCATGTCGACTCGTGGCAAGCTCGCACTCTTTGGCGTAATAATTAGAACGCTCTATATGGGGTTTCAATCCCTCGTTCGTTCGAATCTGAGCATGTACTCGTGGGCAAGCTCGCACTCTTTGGGCGTAATAGAACGCTCTCATGGGGTTTCTATCCTCGTTCGTTCGAATCTGAGCATGTACTCGTGGCAAGCTCGCACTCTTAGGCGTAATAGAACGCTCTCATGGGGTTTCTATCCTCGTTCGTTCGAATCTGAGCAAGTACTCGTGGCAAGCTCGCACTCTTAGGCGTAATAGAACGCTCTCATGGGGTTTCAATCCTCGTTCGTTCGAATCTGAGCATGTACTCGTGGCAAGCTCGCACTCTTAGGCGTAATAGAACGCTCATGGGGTTTCAATCCTCGTTCGTTCGAATCTGAGCATGTACTCGTGGCAAGCTCGCACTCTTTGGGCGTTAATAGAACGCTCTCATGGGGTTTCAATCCTCGTTCGTTCGAATCTGAGCATGTACTCGTGGCAAGCTCGCACTCTTTGGGCGTAATAGAACGCTCTCATGGGGATTCAATCCTCGTTCGTTCGAATCTGAGCCATGGACTCGTGGCAAGCTCGCACATCTCTTGGGCGTAATAGAATCCTCTCATGGGGTTTCAATCCTCGTTCCGTTTCGAATCTGAGCTGTACTCGGAGGCAAAGCTCGCACTCTTTTAATAGGCGTAAATAGAACGCTGTTCTCATGGGATGTTTCAATCCTCGTTCGTTCGAATCTGAGCATGTACTCGTGGCAAGCTCGCACCTCTTAGGCGTAATTAGAAACGCTCTCATGGGGTGTTTCCCAATCCACGTTCGTTCAGAATCTTGGAGCACTAACTACGATGGCAAGCTCGCACTCTTCTAATGGACTCGCTCTCAATGGGTGATTTCTATCCTACGTTCGAATCGAATCTGAACTTGTACTCGTGGCAAGCTCCCGCACTCTTAAGGCGCGAGTAATAGAACGCTCTCATCACATGGGGTTTCAATCCTCGTGGTCGTTCGAATCTGAGCATGTACTCGTGGGCAGAGCTCGCACCTCTTAGGCGTAATTGGAACGCACTCATGGGTTTCAAAATCCTCGTTCGTTCCTCGAAATCTGAGCACTATTACTCGTTGGCAAGCCTCGCACTCTTATGGCGTACATTCGTTCAACGCTCTCATGGGGTTTCAATCCTCGTTCGTTCGGTCGAGAATCTGAGCAATTTCCCATCGTGCAAGCTCGCACTCTTCGTAATAGGAACGCTCTCATTGGGTTCAATCCTCTTCGTATAACCGAATTCTAGCATCGGTACTCGTGGCAAGCTCGCACGTTTATCTTAGGAGGCGTAATAGAAACCTCTCATGGGTTTCAAAATCCCGATTCGATCGAATCCTGAGCATAGTCACCGTGGTCAAGCTCGCACTCCCTTAGCTAATAGAACGCTCTCTCATCATAAGGGTTTCACATCCCTCGTTCGTTCAATCTGAGCTTTTTGTACCTCGAGGTAAGGCACGGCCACGCACTCTTTGGCGTAATAGAACGCTCTCCTGATGGGTTTTCAATCCTCGTTGGCTCGTGTTTCGAAATCTGAGCCATTATACACTCGTGGCAAGCTCGCACTCTGGTGAGGCGTAATAGAAACGCTCTCATGGGACGCTATCCAAGTTCGTTCTGTTTTGATATCTGAGCATGTACTCTCGTGTAATGTGTGTCGCACTCTGCTTATGGCCGTAATAGAACGCTCTCCACGCGGTTTGCAGCATCCACGTCGTTTTGTATGCGAATCTGAGCAATGACACTCGTGGCAAGCCTCGTGCACTCTTAGGGCGTAATAGAACGCTATCATCATGGGGTTTCAATCCTCGTTCGTTCGAATCTGAGCATGTACTCGTGGCAAAGCTCCGCACTCTTAGTAGGCGTAATAGAACGCTCTCATGGGGTTTTTTCAATCCTCGTTCTTTCGAATCTGAGCATGGACTCGTGGCAAGCTCAGATGCTCGCACTCTTAGGGAGCTAATAGAACGCTCTCATGGGTCCTTTCAATCCTCGTTCGTTCGAATCTGAGCATGAAACTCGTGGCAAGCACCGGGCAACCATGTGGTAGGGTGATAATTGAAACAAGCAACACATTTGCGTGCTATTCAAATCCTCATTCGTCTCAATAATGCCCATGGTATAATTTGTGTAGAACCCATGAGAGATCAAAGACATCGCTTGATGAATAGTTTGGTTCTACCCTGCTATGCTGCATGATTCGGGCAAGCTTTGCAATGTTTGACAGTAGGTAGTAACTCTCCTAATTTGGAGAGGTCAGCCATCCTCGTTCGTCGAAATCAAAGCATTGTTCTCGTTGGCAATCTTCGCACTCATATTGCCGCATTCAGAACGCATCAATTGGGGGTTATCAATCCTCGTTTCCTCTCAGGATCAAAAGAGCATAGGCGTCTCGTGAGTAAGATTTCGCACTCTGATGGGAGCGTTAAATTTCGAACGCTCTAATTGTGGTTTCAGAAACCTCGAGGTCGTTAGAGATCGAATCTGAGCACAGACCACTTCGTGTGCAAGCTCGCCCACTCTTTAGTATGAATAAGTAAGAACGAGTGCATACACATGGGGTTTCAAAGCCTCGTTCGTATGCTCGAGTCCTGAGCATGTGTGATCTCCCAAGGCAACCCCCCATCATCTTAAGCCGCAGTAGTAACGCTCTCATGGGGTTGTTCCGGAATCCCGTTCGTTATTCGGCAATCTGAGGCATGTACTGGAGTGGAAACGGGTCGGACACTCTCAGGCGTAAGAGAAACCTCTCCATTGAAGACAAATCCTGACTTTCCTTCAGAGAACTAAAGCAAATACAACGTGGCAAGCTGCGCCCTCTAATGACACCTACTAGAACCCCGCGACTCCATGCAGTTCCCACAATCCACCTATCGTGTAGTTCGAACCGGGACGCATGAACCTCCCAGGACAACGGCCTTGCCCTCATGATAGAGCGTAATAAAACTTGATCCCGCTCTCCTTGGGGTATACACGCGAATCCCCGTATCGATTATCAAATCTGCGCACTGTACACTCTACGTTGGCAATCTTCGCACTCTAAGGCGGTGAACTTCACAACCCTCGGCATGGAGGGTTATCAATCCACGAGGTAGTCGTATAGTTCGAATCTGAGCGGGTCCACTTTCGTGCCAAGATCGCAACAATCTTTGGGCGTACCAGAACGCCCCCATGGTAGTTTTCAAATGCTCGTTCGTCTCGAATCTGAGCCGAAGGAGTTCGATGGGCAAGAGCATGGAACTATTAGGCGAAATTGAACCATACCCAATGTCCCCCTACGCACACTAACACATGGAACCCGAGAGGTAAGAGGTAAAGGACCCACTGTGGCCTAGATACAGTTTCGACCCCATCCACTAAAAACCCAAGTAGGATCAACACCTTGCCCTCCCACCGGACCACTGCCAACAGAACTCTTATAGTGGCGATAAAAGAACACAACCCCTGGCAAATACAGATATGGCCGCAGATACTCAAGTTTCAAACCCATTGGGGTAGATGTACTCGTGGCAAGCTCGCACTCTTAGGCGTAATGGAACGCCCTCATGGGGCTTCAATCCTCGTTCGTTCGAATCTGAGCATTTACTCGTGGCAAGCTCGCACTCATTGGCGTAATAGAACGCTCTCATGGGGTTTCAATCCTCGTTCGTTCGAATCTGAGCATTTACTCGTGGCAAGCTCGCACTCATTGGCGTAATAGAACGCTCTCATGGGGTTTCAATCCTCGTTCGTTCGAATCTGAGCATGTACTCGTGGCAAGCTCGCACTCTTTGGGCGTAATAGAAACGCTCTCATGGGGTTTCAATCCTCGTTCGTTCGAATCTGAGCTTGTACTCGTGGCAAGCTCGCACTCTTTGGCGTAATAGAACGCTCTCATGGGGTTTCAATCCTCGTTCGTTCGAATCTGAGCATGTACTCGTGGCAAGCTCGCACTCTTAGGCGTAATAGAACGCTCTCATGGGGTTTCAATCCTCGTTCGTTCGAATCTGAGCATGTACTCGTGGCAAGCTCGCACTCTTAGGCGTAATAGAACGCTCTCATGGGGTTTCAATCCTCGTTCGTTCGAATCTGAGCATTTACTCGTGGCAAGCTCGCACTCATTGGCGTAATAGAACGCTCTCATGGGGTTTCAATCCTCGTTCGTTCGAATCTGAGCATGTACTCGTGGCAAGCTCGCACTCTTTGGGCGTAATAGAACGCTCTCATGGGGTTTCAATCCTCGTTCGTTCGAATCTGAGCATGTACTCGTGGCAAGCTCGCACTCTTTGGCGTAATAGAACGCTCTCATGGGGTTTCAATCCTCGTTCGTTCGAATCTGAGCATGTACTCGTGGCAAGCTCGCACTCTTAGGCGTAATAGAACGCTCTCATGGGGTTTCAATCCTCGTTCGTTCGAATCTGAGCATGTACTCGTGGCAAGCTCGCACTCTTTGGGCGTAATAGAACGCTCTCATGGGGTTTCAATCCTCGTTCGTTCGAATCTGAGCATGTACTCGTGGCAAGCTCGCACTCTTAGGCGTAATAGAACGCTCTCATGGGGTTTCAATCCTCGTTCGTTCGAATCTGAGCATGTACTCGTGGCAAGCTCGCACTCTTTGGGCGTAATAGAACGCTCTCATGGGGTTTCAATCCTCGTTCGTTCGAATCTGAGCATGTACTCGTGGCAAGCTCGCACTCTTAGGCGTAATAGAACGCTCTCATGGGGTTTCAATCCTCGTTCGTTCGAATCTGAGCATGTACTCGTGGCAAGCTCGCACTCTTTGGGCGTAATAGAACGCTCTCATGGGGTTTCAATCCTCGTTCGTTCGAATCTGAGCATGTACTCGTGGCAAGCTCGCACTCTTAGGCGTAATAGAACGCTCTCATGGGGTTTCAATCCTCGTTCGTTCGAATCTGAGCATGTACTCGTGGCAAGCTCGCACTCATTGGCGTAATAGAACGCTCTCATGGGGTTTCAATCCTCGTTCGTTCGAATCTGAGCATGTACTCGTGGCAAGCTCGCACTCTTTGGGCGTAATAGAACGCTCTCACGGGGTTTCAATCCTCGTTCGTTCGAATCTCAGCATGTACTCGTGGCAAGCTCGCACTCTTTGGCGTAATAGAACGCTCTCATGGGGTTTCAATCCTCGTTCGTTCGAATCTGAGCATGTACTCGTGGCAAGCTCGCACTCTTAGGCGTAATAGAACGCTCTCATGGGGTTTCAATCCTCGTTCGTTCGAATCTGAGCATGTACTCGTGGCAAGCTCGCACTCTTTGGGCGTAATAGACGCTCTCATGGGGTTTCAATCCTCGTTCGTTCGAATCTGAGCATGTACTCGTGGCAAGCTCGCACTCTTTGGCGTAATAGAACGCTCTCATGGGGTTTCAATCCTCGTTCGTTCGAATCTGAGCATGTACTCGTGGCAAGCTCGCACTCTTTGGCGTAATAGAACGCTCTCATGGGGTTTCAATCCTCGTTCGTTCGAATCTGAGCATGTACTCGTGGCAAGCTCGCACTCTTAGGCGTAATAGAACGCTCTCATGGGGTTTCAATCCTCGTTCGTTCGAATCTGAGCATGTACTCGTGGCAAGCTCGCACTCTTTGGGCGTAATAGAACGCTCTCATGGGGTTTCAATCCTCGTTCGTTCGAATCTGAGCATGTACTCGTGGCAAGCTCGCACTCTTAGGCGTAATAGAACGCTCTCATGGGGTTTCAATCCTCGTTCGTTCGAATCTGAGCATGTACTCGTGGCAAGCTCGCACTCTTAGGCGTAATAGAACGCTCTCATGGGGTTTCAATCCTCGTTCGTTCGAATCTGAGCATGTACTCGTGGCAAGCTCGCACTCTTTGGCGTAATAGAACGCTCTCATGGGGTTTCAATCCTCGTTCGTTCGAATCTGAGCATGTACTCGTGGCAAGCTCGCACTCTTAGGCGTAATAGAACGCTCTCATGGGGTTTCAATCCTCGTTCGTTCGAATCTGAGCATGTACTCGTGGCAAGCTCGCACTCTTAGGCGTAATAGAACGCTCTCATGGGGTTTCAATCCTCGTTCGTTCGAATCTGAGCATGTACTCGTGGCAAGCTCGCACTCTTAGGCGTAATAGAACGCTCTCATGGGGTTTCAATCCTCGTTCGTTCGAATCTGAGCATGTACTCGTGGCAAGCTCGCACTCTTAGGCGTAATAGAACGCTCTCATGGGGTTTCAATCCTCGTTCGTTCGAATCTGAGCATGTACTCGTGGCAAGCTCGCACTCTTTGGCGTAATAGAACGCTCTCATGGGGTTTCAATCCTCGTTCGTTCGAATCTGAGCATGTACTCGTGGCAAGCTCGCACTCTTTGGGCGTAATAGAACGCTCTCATGGGGTTTCAATCCTCGTTCGTTCGAATCTGAGCATGTACTCGTGGCAAGCTCGCACTCTTTTTGGGCGTAATAGAACGCTCTCATGGGGTTTCAATCCTCGTTCGTTCGAATCTGAGCATGTACTCGTGGCAAGCTCGCACTCTTAGGCGTAATGGAACGCGCTCTCACTGGGGTTATACAAATCCCTCGCTTCGTTTTTGAGTCGAATCTTGAACATTAAGACCGTCGTGGCAACCACGACACTCCCACCCCCCCCCCCCCCTGAGAGCCGCCTAGGCTATACCCCGCCCCCCCACCCCCCCTACACCATGCTCTTGGGTCCCCCTTAAGTGTAGGATTGCCACCAGAATGTTCCCCCCTGGGAGGCACCCCCCCCCCTCCCCCCCTGATCCCTAACCCCCCGCTTCCATGGGGTTTCAGTCCTAAAAGTTCGTTCTAATCTAAGCATGAACTAAGTGGATAATCGATCGCAGCATCTTTGGGCGATAATAGAAATCGCTATCATTCGGGTCTCAATTCCTCTTTGCGTAATAATATCGACCATCTGGAGGCATGGACTCGTGGCAAGCTCGCACTCTTTGGGCGTAATAGAACGTATCATGGGGTTTCACATCCTCGTTCGTTTTCGAATCGAGCATGTACTCGGGGCAAGCTCGCACTCTTAGGCGTAATAGAACGCTCTCATGGGGTTTCAATCCTCGTTCGTTCGAATCTGAGCATGTACTCGTGGCAAGCTCGCACTCTTAGGCGTAATAGAACGCTCTCATGGGGTTTCAATCCTCGTTCGTTCGAATCTGAGCATGTACTCGTGGCAAGCTCGCACTCTTTGGGCGTAATAGAACGCTCTCATGGGGTTTCAATCCTCGTTCGTTCGAATCTGAGCATGTACTCGTGGCAAGCTCGCACTCTTTGGGCGTAATAGAACGCTCTCATGGGTTTCAATCCTCGTTCGTTCGAATCTGAGCATGTACTCGTGGCAAGCTCGCACTCTTTGGCGTAATAGAACGCTCTCATGGGGTTTCAATCCTCGTTCGTTCGAATCTGAGCATGTACTCGTGGCAAGCTCGCACTCTTTGGGCGTAATAGAACGCTCTCATGGGGTTTCAATCCTCGTTCGTTCGAATCTGAGCATGTACTCGTGGCAAGCTCGCACTCTTTGGGCGTAATAGAACGCTCTCATGGGGTTTCAATCCTCGTTCGTTCGAATCTGAGCATGTACTCGTGGCAAGCTCGCACTCTTAGGCGTAATAGAACGCTCTCATGGGGTTTCAATCCTCGTTCGTTCGAATCTGAGCATGTACTCGTGGCAAGCTCGCACTCTTAGGCGTAATAGAACGCTCTCATGGGGTTTCAATCCTCGTTCGTTCGAATCTGAGCATGGACTCGTGGCAAGCTCGCACTCTTTGGGCGTAATCGAACGCTCTAATGGGGTTTCAATCCTCGTTCGTTCGAATCTGAGCATGTACTCGTGGCAAGCTCGCACTCTTTTGGCGTAATAGAACGCTCTCATGGGGTTTCAATCCTCGTTCGTTCGAATCTGAGCATGTACTCGTGGCAAGCTCGCACTCTTTGGGCGTAATAGAACGCTCTCATGGGGTTTCAATCCTCGTTCGTTCGAATCTGAGCATGTACTCGTGGCAAGCTCGCACTCTTAGGCGTAATAGAACGCTCTCATGGGGTTTCAATCCTCGTTCGTTCGAATCTGAGCATGTACTCGTGGCAAGCTCGCACTCTTAGTGCGTAATAGAACGCTCTCATGGGGTTTCAATCCTCGTTCGTTCGAATCTGAGCATGTACTCGTGGCAAGCTCGCACTCTTAGGCGTAATAGAACGCTCTCATGGGGTTTCAATCCTCGTTCGTTCGAATCTGAGCATGTACTCGTGGCAAGCTCGCACTCTTAGGGGCGTAATAGAACGCTCTCATGGGGTTTCAATCCTCGTTCGTTCGAATCTGAGCATGTACTCGTGGCAAGCTCGCACTCTTTGGGCGTAATAGAACGCTCTCATGGGGTTTCAATCCTCGTTCGTTCGAATCTGAGCATGTACTCGTGGCAAGCTCGCACTCTTTGGGCGTAATAGAACGCTCTCATGGGGTTTCAATCCTCGTTCGTTCGAATCTGAGCATGTACTCGTGGCAAGCTCGCACTCTTTGGGCGTAATAGAACGCTCTCATGGGGTTTCAATCCTCGTTCGTTCGAATCTGAGCATGTACTCGTGGCAAGCTCGCACTCTTTGGGCGTAATAGAACGCTCTCATGGGGTTTCAATCCTCGTTCGTTCGAATCTGAGCATGTACTCGTGGCAAGCTCGCACTCTTAGGCGTAATAGAACGCTCTCATGGGGTTTCAATCCTCGTTCGTTCGAATCTGAGCATGTACTCGTGGCAAGCTCGCACTCTTTGGCGTAATAGAACGCTCTCATGGGGTTTCAATCCTCGTTCGTTCGAATCTGAGCATGTACTCGTGGCAAGCTCGCACTCTTAGGCGTAATAGAACGCTCTCATGGGGTTTCAATCCTCGTTCGTTCGAATCTGAGCATGTACTCGTGGCAAGCTCGCACTCTTAGGCGTAATAGAACGCTCTCATGGGGTTTCAATCCTCGTTCGTTCGAATCTGAGCATGTACTCGTGGCAAGCTCGCACTCTTAGTGCGTAATAGAACGCTCTCATGGGGTTTCAATCCTCGTTCGTTCGAATCTGAGCATGTACTCGTGGCAAGCTCGCACTCTTTGGGCGTAATAGAACGCTCTCATGGGGTTTCAATCCTCGTTCGTTCGAA
The DNA here is from genome assembly GCA_016920855.1 of Puya raimondii. Taxonomy (NCBI): domain Eukaryota; kingdom Viridiplantae; phylum Streptophyta; class Magnoliopsida; order Poales; family Bromeliaceae; genus Puya; species Puya raimondii. The sequence goes on along the minus strand of JABWPP010000050.1, from coordinate 207,888,909 downwards.
TCTGAGCATGTACTCGTGGCAAGCTCGCACTCTTAGGCGTAATAGAACGCTCTCATGGGGTTTCAATCCTCGTTCGTTCGAATCTGAGCATGTACTCGTGGCAAGCTCGCACTCTTAGGCGTAATAGAACGCTCTCATGGGGTTTCAATCCTCGTTCGTTCGAATCTGAGCATGTACTCGTGGCAAGCTCGCACTCTTAGGCGTAATAGAACGCTCTCATGGGGTTTCAATCCTCGTTCGTTCGAATCTGAGCATGTACTCGTGGCAAGCTCGCACTCTTTTAGGGCGTAATAGAACGCTCTCATGGGGTTTCAATCCTCGTTCGTTCGAATCTGAGCATGTACTCGTGGCAAGCTCGCACTCTTTGGGCGTAATAGAACGCTCTCATGGGGTTTCAATCCTCGTTCGTTCGAATCTGAGCATGTACTCGTGGCAAGCTCGCACTCTTAGGCGTAATAGAACGCTCTCATGGGGTTTCAATCCTCGTTCGTTCGAATCTGAGCATGTACTCGTGGCAAGCTCGCACTCTTAGGGCGTAATAGAACGCTCTCATGGGGTTTCAATCCTCGTTCGTTCGAATCTGAGCATGTACTCGTGGCAAGCTCGCACTCTTTGGGCGTAATAGAACGCTCTCATGGGGTTTCAATCCTCGTTCGTTCGAATCTGAGCATGTACTCGTGGCAAGCTCGCACTCTTAGGCGTAATAGAACGCTCTCATGGGGTTTCAATCCTCGTTCGTTCGAATCTGAGCATGTACTCGTGGCAAGCTCGCACTCTTAGGCGTAATAGAACGCTCTCATGGGGTTTCAATCCTCGTTCGTTCGAATCTGAGCATGTACTCGTGGCAAGCTCGCACTCTTAGGCGTAATAGAACGCTCTCATGGGGTTTCAATCCTCGTTCGTTCGAATCTGAGCATGATCTCGTGGCAAGCTCGCACTCTTAGGCGTAATAGAACGCTCTCATGGGGTTTCAATCCTCGTTCGTTCGAATCTGAGCATGTACTTTCGTGGCAAGCTCGCACTCTTTGGGCGTAATAGAACGCTCTCATGGGGTTTCAATCCTCGTTCGTTCGAATCTGAGCATGGACTCGTGGCAAGCTCGCACTCTTTGGGCGTAATGGAACGCTCTCATGGGGTTTCAATCTCGTTCGTTCGAATCTGAGCATGTACTTTCGTGGCAAGCTCGCACTCTTTGGGCGTAATAGAACGCTCTCATGGGGTTTCAATCCTCGTTCGTTCGAATCTGAGCATGTACTCGTGGCAAGCTCGCACTCTTAGGCGTAATAGAACGCTCTCATGGGGTTTCAATCCTCGTTCGTTCGAATCTGAGCATGTACTCGTGGCAAGCTCGCACTCTTTGGGCGTAATAGAACGCTCTCATGGGGTTTCAATCCTCGTTCGTTCGAATCTGAGCATGTACTCGTGGCAAGCTCGCACTCTTAGGCGTAATAGAACGCTCTCATGGGGTTTCAATCCTCGTTCGTTCGAATCTGAGCATGTACTCGTGGCAAGCTCGCACTCTTTTGGGCGTAATAGAACGCTCTCATGGGGTTTCAATCCTCGTTCGTTCGAATCTGAGCATGTACTCGTGGCAAGCTCGCACTCTTAGGCGTAATAGAACGCTCTCATGGGGTTTCAATCCTCGTTCGTTCGAATCTGAGCATGTACTCGTGGCAAGCTCGCACTCTTTGGGCGTAATAGAACGCTCTCATGGGGTTTCAATCCTCGTTCGTTCGAATCTGAGCATGTACTCGTGGCAAGCTCGCACTCTTTGGCGTAATAGAACGCTCTCATGGGGTTTCAATCCTCGTTCGTTCGAATCTGAGCATGTACTCGTGGCAAGCTCGCACTCTTTGGGCGTAATAGAACGCTCTCATGGGGTTTCAATCCTCGTTCGTTCGAATCTGAGCATGTACTCGTGGCAAGCTCGCACTCTTAGGGCGTAATAGAACGCTCTCATGGGGTTTCAATCCTCGTTCGTTCGAATCTGAGCATGTACTCGTGGCAAGCTCGCACTCTTAGGCGTAATAGAACGCTCTCATGGGGTTTCAATCCTCGTTCGTTCGAATCTGAGCATGTACTCGTGGCAAGCTCGCACTCTTAGGGCGTAATAGAACGCTCTCATGGGGTTTCAATCCTCGTTCGTTCGAATCTGAGCATGTACTCGTGGCAAGCTCGCACTCTTTGGCGTAATAGAACGCTCTCATGGGGTTTCAATCCTCGTTCGTTCGAATCTGAGCATGTACTCGTGGCAAGCTCGCACTCTTAGGCGTAATAGAACGCTCTCATGGGGTTTCAATCCTCGTTCGTTCGAATCTGAGCATGTACTCGTGGCAAGCTCGCACTCTTTGGGCGTAATAGAACGCTCTCATGGGGTTTCAATCCTCGTTCGTTCGAATCTGAGCATGTACTCGTGGCAAGCTCGCACTCTTTGGGCGTAATAGAACGCTCTCATGGGGTTTCAATCCTCGTTCGTTCGAATCTGAGCATGTACTCGTGGCAAGCTCGCACTCTTAGGCGTAATAGAACGCTCTCATGGGGTTTCAATCCTCGTTCGTTCGAATCTGAGCATGTACTCGTGGCAAGCTCGCACTCTTTGGCGTAATAGAACGCTCTCATGGGGTTTCAATCCTCGTTCGTTCAAATCTGAGCATGTACTCGTGGCAAGCTCGCACTCTTAGGCGTAATAGAACGCTCTCATGGGGTTTCAATCCTCGTTCGTTCGAATCTGAGCATGTACTCGTGGCAAGCTCGCACTCTTAGGCGTAATAGAACGCTCTCATGGGGTTTCAATCCTCGTTCGTTCGAATCTGAGCATGTACTCGTGGCAAGCTCGCACTCTTAGGCGTAATAGAACGCTCTCATGGGGTTTCAATCCTCGTTCGTTCGAATCTGAGCATGTACTCGTGGCAAGCTCGCACTCTTTGGGCGTAATAGAACGCTCTCATGGGGTTTCAATCCTCGTTCGTTCGAATCTGAGCATGTACTCGGGGCAAGCTCGCACTCTTAGGCGTAATAGAACGCTCTCATGGGGTTTCAATCCTCGTTCGTTCGAATCTGAGCATGTACTCGTGGCAAGCTCGCACTCTTAGGCGTAATAGAACGCTCTCATGGGGTTTCAATCCTCGTTCGTTCGAATCTGAGCATGTACTCGTGGCAAGCTCGCACTCTTAGGCGTAATAGAACGCTCTCATGGGGTTTTAATCCTCGTTCGTTCGAATCTGAGCATCTACTCGTGGCAAGCTCGCACTCTTTGGGCGTAATAGAACGCTCTCATGGGGTTTCAATCCTCGTTCGTTCGAATCTGAGCATGTACTCGTGGCAAGCTCGCACTCTTTGGGCGTAATAGAACGCTCTCATGGGGTTTCAATCCTCGTTCGTTCGAATCTGAGCATGTACTCGTGGCAAGCTCGCACTCTTTGGCGTAATAGAACGCTCTCATGGGGTTTCAATCCTCGTTCGTTCGAATCTGAGCATGTACTCGTGGCAAGCTCGCACTCTTTGGGCGTAATAGAACGCTCTCATGGGGTTTCAATCCTCGTTCGTTCGAATCTGAGCATGTACTCGTGGCAAGCTCGCACTCTTAGGGCGTAATAGAACGCTCTCATGGGGTTTCAATCCTCGTTCGTTCGAATCTGAGCATGTACTCGTGGCAAGCTCGCACTCTTAGGCGTAATAGAACGCTCTCATGGGGTTTCAATCCTCGTTCGTTCGAATCTGAGCATGTACTCGTGGCAAGCTCGCACTCTTTGGGCGTAATAGAACGCTCTCATGGGGTTTCAATCCTCGTTCGTTCGAATCTGAGCATGTACTCGTGGCAAGCTCGCACTCTTAGGCGTAATAGAACGCTCTCATGGGGTTTCAATCCTCGTTCGTTCGAATCTGAGCATGTACTCGTGGCAAGCTCGCACTCTTTGGGCGTAATAGAACGCTCTCATGGGGTTTCAATCCTCGTTCGTTCGAATCTGAGCATGTACTCGTGGCAAGCTCGCACTCTTTGGCGTAATAGAACGCTCTCATGGGGTTTCAATCCTCGTTCGTTCGAATCTGAGCATGTACTCGTGGCAAGCTCGCACTCTTTGGGCGTAATAGAACGCTCTCATGGGGTTTCAATCCTCGTTCGTTCGAATCTGAGCATGTACTCGTGGCAAGCTCGCACTCTTAGGCGTAATAGAACGCTCTCATGGGGTTTCAATCCTCGTTTGTTCGAATCTGAGCATGTACTCGTGGCAAGCTCGCACTCTTTGGGCGTAATAGAACGCTCTCATGGGGTTTCAATCCTCGTTCGTTCGAATCTGAGCATGTACTCGTGGCAAGCTCGCACTCTTTGGGCGTAATAGAACGCTCTCATGGGGTTTCAATCCTCGTTCGTTCGAATCTGAGCATGTACTCGTGGCAAGCTCGCACTCTTTGGCGTAATAGAACGCTCTCATGGGGTTTCAATCCTCGTTCGTTCGAATCTGAGCATGTACTCGTGGCAAGCTCGCACTCTTAGGCGTAATAGAACGCTCTCATGGGGTTTCAATCCTCGTTCGTTCGAATCTGAGCATGTACTCGTGGCAAGCTCGCACTCTTTGGGCGTAATAGAACGCTCTCATGGGGTTTCAATCCTCGTTCGTTCGAATCTGAGCATGTACTCGTGGCAAGCTCGCACTCTTAGGCGTAATAGAACGCTCTCATGGGGTTTCAATCCTCGTTCGTTCGAATCTGAGCATGTACTCGTGGCAAGCTCGCACTCTTTGGGCGTAATAGAACGCTCTCATGGGGTTTCAATCCTCGTTCGTTCGAATCTGAGCATGTACTCGTGGCAAGCTCGCACTCTTTGGCGTAATAGAACGCTCTCATGGGGTTTCAATCCTCGTTCGTTCGAATCTGAGCATGTACTCGTGGCAAGCTCGCACTCTTAGGCGTAATAGAACGCTCTCATGGGGTTTCAATCCTCGTTCGTTCGAATCTGAGCATGTACTCGTGGCAAGCTCGCACTCTTTGGGCGTAATAGAACGCTCTCATGGGGTTTCAATCCTCGTTCGTTCGAATCTGAGCATGTACTCGTGGCAAGCTCGCACTCTTTGGGCGTAATAGAACGCTCTCATTGGGTTTCAATCCTCGTTCGTTCGATCTGAGCATGTACTCGTGGCAAGCTCGCACTCTTAGGCGTAATAGAACGCTCTCATGGGGTTTCAATCCTCGTTCGTTCGAATCTGAGCATGTACTCGTGGCAAGCTCGCACTCTTAGGCGTAATAGAACGCTCTCATGGGGTTTCAATCCTCGTTCGTTCGAATCTGAGCATGTACTCGTGGCAAGCTCGCACTCTTTGGGCGTAATAGAACGCTCTCATGGGGTTTCAATCCTCGTTCGTTCGAATCTGAGCATGTACTCGTGGCAAGCTCGCACTCTTTGGGCGTAATAGAACGCTCTCATGGGGTTTCAATCCTCGTTCGTTCGAATCTGAGCATGTACTCGTGGCAAGCTCGCACTCTTTGGCGTAATAGAACGCTCTCATGGGGTTTCAATCCTCGTTCGTTCGAATCTGAGCATGTACTCGTGGCAAGCTCGCACTCTTAGGCGTAATAGAACGCTCTCATGGGGTTTCAATCCTCGTTCGTTCGAATCTGAGCATGTACTCGTGGCAAGCTCGCACTCTTTGGGCGTAATAGAACGCTCTCATGGGGTTTCAATCCTCGTTCGTTCGAATCTGAGCATGTACTCGTGGCAAGCTCGCACTCTTTGGGCGTAATAGAACGCTCTCATGGGGTTTCAATCCTCGTTCGTTCGAATCTGAGCATGTACTCGTGGCAAGCTCGCACTCTTTGGCGTAATAGAACGCTCTCATGGGGTTTCAATCCTCGTTCGTTCGAATCTGAGCATGTACTCGTGGCAAGCTCGCACTCTTAGGCGTAATAGAACGCTCTCATGGGGTTTCAATCCTCGTTCGTTCGAATCTGAGCATGTACTCGTGGCAAGCTCGCACTCTTAGGCGTAATAGAACGCTCTCATGGGGTTTCAATCCTCGTTCGTTCGAATCTGAGCATGTACTCGTGGCAAGCTCGCACTCTTAGTGCGTAATAGAACGCTCTCATGGGGTTTCAATCCTCGTTCGTTCGAATCTGAGCATGTACTCGTGGCAAGCTCGCACTCTTAGGCGTAATAGAACGCTCTCATGGGGTTTCAATCCTCGTTCGTTCGAATCTGAGCATGTACTCGTGGCAAGCTCGCACTCTTTGGCGTAATAGAACGCTCTCATGGGGTTTCAATCCTCGTTCGTTCGAATCTGAGCATGTACTCGTGGCAAGCTCGCACTCTTAGTGCGTAATAGAACGCTCTCATGGGGTTTCAATCCTCGTTCGTTCGAATCTGAGCATGTACTCGTGGCAAGCTCGCACTCTTAGGCGTAATAGAACGCTCTCATGGGGTTTCAATCCTCGTTCGTTCGAATCTGAGCATGTACTCGTGGCAAGCTCGCACTCTTAGGCGTAATAGAACGCTCTCATGGGGTTTCAATCCTCGTTCGTTCGAATCTGAGCATGTACTCGTGGCAAGCTCGCACTCTTTGGGCGTAATAGAACGCTCTCATGGGGTTTCAATCCTCGTTCGTTCGAATCTGAGCATGTACTCGTGGCAAGCTCGCACTCTTTGGGCGTAATAGAACGCTCTCATGGGGTTTCAATCCTCGTTCGTTCGAATCTGAGCATGTACTCGTGGCAAGCTCGCACTCTTAGGGCGTAATAGAACGCTCTCATGGGGTTTCAATCCTCGTTCGTTCGAATCTGAGCATGTACTCGTGGCAAGCTCGCACTCTTAGGCGTAATAGAACGCTCTCATGGGGTTTCAATCCTCGTTCGTTCGAATCTGAGCATGTACTCGTGGCAAGCTCGCACTCTTTGGCGTAATAGAACGCTCTCATGGGGTTTCAATCCTCGTTCGTTCAAATCTGAGCATGTACTCGTGGCAAGCTCGCACTCTTAGGGCGTAATAGAACGCTCTCATGGGGTTTCAATCATCGTTCGTTCGAATCTAAGCATATACTCGTGGCAAGCTCGCACTCTTTGGGCCTAATAGAACGCTCTCATGGGGTTTCAATCCTCGTTCGTTCGAATCTGAGCGTGTACTCGTGGCAAGCTCGCACTCTTAGGCATAATAGAACGTCCTCATGGGGTTTCAATCCTCGTTCGTTCGAATGTGAGCATGTACTCCTGGCAAGCTCGCACTCTTTGGCGTAATAGAACGCTCTCATGGGGTTTCAATCCTCGTTCGTTCGAATCTGAGCATGTACTCGTGGCAAGCTCGCACTCTTAGGCGTAATAGAACGCTCTCATGGGGTTTCAATCCTCGTTCGTTCGAATCTGAGCATGTACTCGTGGCAAGCTCGCACTCTTAGGCGTAAGAGAACGCTCTCATGGGGTTTCAATCCTCGTTCGTTCGAATCTGAGCATGTACTCGTGGCAAGCTCGCACTCTTAGGGCGTAATAGAACGCTCTCATGGGGTTTCAATCCTCGTTCGTTCGAATCTGAGCATGTACTCGTGGCAAGCTCGCACTCTTTGGGCGTAATAGAACGCTCTCATGGGGTTTCAATCCTCGTTCGTTCGAATCTGAGCATGTACTCGTGGCAAGCTCGCACTCTTTGGCGTAATAGAACGCTCTCATGGGGTTTCAATCCTCGTTCGTTCGAATCTGAGCATGTACTCGTGGCAAGCTCGCACTCTTTGGGCGTAATAGAACGCTCTCATGGGGTTTCAATCCTCGTTCGTTCGAATCTGAGCATGTACTCGTGGCAAGCTCGCACTCTTAGGCGTAATAGAACGCTCTCATGGGGTTTCAATCCTCGTTCGTTCGAATCTGAGCATGTACTCGTGGCAAGCTCGCACTCTTAGGCGTAATAGAACGCTCTCATGGGGTTTCAATCCTCGTTCGTTCGAATCTGAGCATGTACTCGTGGCAAGCTCGCACTCTTAGGCGTAATAGAACGCTCTCATGGGGTTTCAATCCTCGTTCGTTCGAATCTGAGCATGTACTCGTGGCAAGCTCGCACTCTTAGGCGTAATAGAACGCTCTCATGGGGTTTCAATCCTCGTTCGTTCGAATCTGAGCATGTACTCGTGGCAAGCTGCTCGCACTCTTTGGGCGTAATAGAACGCTCATGGGGGGTTCAATCCTCGTTCGTTCGAATCTGAGCATGTACTCGTGGCAAGCTCGCACTCTTTGGGCGTAATAGAACGCTCTCATGGGGTTTCAATCCTCGTTCGTTCGAATCTGAGCATGTACTCGTGGCAAGCTCGCACTCTTAGGGCGTAATAGAACGCTCTCATGGGGTTTCAATCCTCGTTCGTTCGAATCTGAGCATGTACTCGTGGCAAGCTCGCACTCTTTGGGCGTAATAGAACGCTCTCATGGGGTTTCAATCCTCGTTCGTTCGAATCTGAGCATGTACTCGTGGCAAGCTCGCACTCTTAGGCGTAATAGAACGCTCTCATGGGGTTTCAATCCTCGTTCGTTCGAATCTGAGCATGTACTCGTGGCAAGCTCGCACTCTTTGGGCGTAATAGAACGCTCTCATGGGGTTTCAATCCTCGTTCGTTCGAATCTGAGCATGTACTCGTGGCAAGCTCGCACTCTTAGGCGTAATAGAACGCTCTCATGGGGTTTCAATCCTCGTTCGTTCGAATCTGAGCATGTACTCGTGGCAAGCTCGCACTCTTAGGGCGTAATAGAACGCTCTCATGGGGTTTCAATCCTCGTTCGTTCGAATCTGAGCATGTACTCGTGGCAAGCTCGCACTCTTAGGGCGTAATAGAACGCTCTCATGGGGTTTCAATCCTCGTTCGTTCGAATCTGAGCATGTACTCGTGGCAAGCTCGCACTCTTTGGCGTAATAGAACGCTCTCATGGGGTTTCAATCCTCGTTCGTTCGAATCTGAGCATGTACTCGTGGCAAGCTCGCACTCTTTGGGCGTAATAGAACGCTCTCATGGGGTTTCAATCCTCGTTCGTTCGAATCTGAGCATGTACTCGTGGCAAGCTCGCACTCTTTGGCGTAATAGAACGCTCTCATGGGGTTTCAATCCTCGTTCGTTCGAATCTGAGCATGTACTCGTGGCAAGCTCGCACTCTTTGGGCGTAATAGAACGCTCTCATGGGGTTTCAATCCTCGTTCGTTCGAATCTGAGCATGTACTCGTGGCAAGCTCGCACTCTTAGGGCGTAATAGAACGCTCTCATGGGGTTTCAATCCTCGTTCGTTCGAATCTGAGCATGTACTCGTGGCAAGCTCGCACTCTTTGGGCGTAATAGAACGCTCTCATGGGGTTTCAATCCTCGTTCGTTCGAATCTGAGCATGTACTCGTGGCAAGCTCGCACTCTTAGGGCGTAATAGAACGCTCTCATGGGGTTTCAATCCTCGTTCGTTCGAATCTGAGCATGTACTCGTGGCAAGCTCGCACTCTTAGGCGTAATAGAACGCTCTCATGGGGTTTCAATCCTCGTTCGTTCGAATCTGAGCATGTACTCGTGGCAAGCTCGCACTCTTAGGCGTAATAGAACGCTCTCATGGGGTTTCAATCCTCGTTCGTTCGAATCTGAGCATGTACTCGTGGCAAGCTCGCACTCTTTGGGCGTAATAGAACGCTCTCATGGGGTTTCAATCCTCGTTCGTTCGAATCTGAGCATGTACTCGTGGCAAGCTCGCACTCTTTGGGCGTAATAGAACGCTCTCATGGGGTTTCAATCCTCGTTCGTTCGAATCTGAGCATGTACTCGTGGCAAGCTCGCACTCTTTGGGCGTAATAGAACGCTCTCATGGGGTTTCAATCCTCGTTCGTTCGAATCTGAGCATGTACTCGTGGCAAGCTCGCACTCTTAGGCGTAATAGAACGCTCTCATGGGGTTTCAATCCTCGTTCGTTCGAATCTGAGCATGTACTCGTGGCAAGCTCGCACTCTTTGGGCGTAATAGAACGCTCTCATGGGGTTTCAATCCTCGTTCGTTCGAATCTGAGCATGTACTCGTGGCAAGCTCGCACTCTTAGGGCGTAATAGAACGCTCTCATGGGGTTTCAATCCTCGTTCGTTCGAATCTGAGCATGTACTCGTGGCAAGCTCGCACTCTTAGGGCGTAATAGAACGCTCTCATGGGGTTTCAATCCTCGTTCGTTCGAATCTGAGCATGTACTCGTGGCAAGCTCGCACTCTTTGGCGCACTCTTTGGCGTAATAGAACGCTCTCAAGGGGTTTCAATCCTCGGTCATTCGAATCTGAGCATGTACACATGGCAAGCTCACACTCTTAGGCACCATAGAACGCTCTCATGGGATTTCAATCTTCGTTCGTTCGAATCTGAGCGAATCTGAGCATGTACTCGTGGCAAGCTCGCACTCTTAGGGCGTAATAGAACGCTCTCATGGGGTTTCAATCCTCGTTCGTTCGAATCTGAGCATGTACTCGTGGCAAGCTCGCACTCTTAGGGCGTAATAGAACGCTCTCATGGGGTTTCAATCCTCGTTCGTTCGAATCTGAGCATGTACTCGTGGCAAGCTCGCACTCTTTGGGCGTAATAGAACGCTCTCATGGGGTTTCAATCCTCGTTCGTTCGAATCTGAGCATGTACTCGTGGCAAGCTCGCACTCTTTGGGCGTAATAGAACGCTCTCATGGGGTTTCAATCCTCGTTCGTTCGAATCTGAGCATGTACTCGTGGCAAGCTCGCACTCTTAGGCGTAATAGAACGCTCTCATGGGGTTTCAATCCTCGTTCGTTCGAATCTGAGCATGTACTCGTGGCAAGCTCGCACTCTTTGGGCGTAATAGAACGCTCTCATGGGGTTTCAATCCTCGTTCGTTCGAATCTGAGCATGTACTCGTGGCAAGCTCGCACTCTTTGGCGTAATAGAACGCTCTCATGGGGTTTCAATCCTCGTTCGTTCGAATCTGAGCATGTAAGCTCGTCTCATGTGGCAAGCTCGCACTCTTTGGGCGTAATAGAACGCTCTCATGGGGTTTCAATCCTCGTTCGTTCGAATCTGAGCATGTACTCGTGGCAAGCTCGCACTCTTTGGGCGTAATAGAACGCTCTCATGGGGTTCAATCCTCGTTCGTTGGAATCTGAGCATTTACTCGTGGCAAGCTCGCACTCATAGGCGTAATGGAACGCTCTCATGGGGTTTCACTCTCGTTCGTTCGAATCTGAGCATGTACTTTCGTGGCAAGCTCGCACTCTTTGGGCGTAATAGAACGCTCTCATGGGGTTTCAATCCTCGTTCGTTCGAATCTGAGCATGTACTCGTGGCAAGCTCGCACTCTTTGGGCGTAATAGAACGCTCTCATGGGGTTTCAATCCTCGTTCGTTCGAATCTGAGCATGTACTCGTGGCAAGCTCGCACTCTTAGGGGCGTAATAGAACGCTCTCATGGGGTTTCAATCCTCGTTCGTTCGAATCTGAGCATGTACTCGTGGCAAGCTCGCACTCTTAGGCGTAATAGAACGCTCTCATGGGGTTTCAATCCTCGTTCGTTCGAATCTGAGCATGTACTCGTGGCAAGCTCGCACTCTTAGGGCGTAAATAGAACGCTCTCATGGGGTTTCAATCCTCGTCCGTTCGAATCTGAGCATGTACTCGTGGCAAGCTCGCACTCTTTGGGCGTAATAGAACGCTCTCATGGGGTTTCAATCCTCGTTCGTTCGAATCTGAGCATGTACTCGTGGCAAGCTCGCACTCTTTGGGCGTAATAGAACGCTCTCATGGGGTTTCAATCCTCGTTCGTTCGAATCTGAGCATGTACTCGTGGCAAGCTCGCACTCTTTGGGCGTAATAGAACGCTCTCTCATGGGGTTTCAATCCTCGTTCGTTCGAATCTGAGCATGTACTCGTGGCAAGCTCGCACTCTTTGGGCGTAATAGAACGCTCTCATGGGGTTTCAATCCTCGTTCGTTCGAATCTGAGCATGTACTCGTGGCAAGCTCGCACTCTTAGGGTAATAGAACGCTCTCATGGGGTTTCAATCCTCGTTCGTTCGAATCTGAGCATGTACTCGTGGCAAGCTCGCACTCTTAGGCGTAATAGAACGCTCTCATGGGGTTTCAATCCTCGTTCGTTCGAATCTGAGCATGTACTCGTGGCAAGCTCGCACTCTTTGGGCGTAATAGAACGCTCTCATGGGGTTTCAATCCTCGTTCGTTCGAATCTGAGCATGTACTCGTGGCAAGCTCGCACTCTTTGGGCGTAATAGAACGCTCTCATGGGGTTTCAATCCTCGTTCGTTCGAATCTGAGCATGTACTCTTGGCAAGCTCGCACTCTTAGGGCGTAATAGAACGCTCTCATGGGGTTTCAATCCTCGTTCGTTCGAATCTGAGCATGTACTCGTGGCAAGCTCGCACTCTTTGGGCGTAATAGAACGCTCTCATGGGGTTTCAATCCTCGTTCGTTCGAATCTGAGCATGTACTCGTGGCAAGCTCGCACTCTTAGGGCGTAATAGAACGCTCTCATGGGGTTTCAATCCTCGTTCGTTCGAATCTGAGCATGTACTCGTGGCAAGCTCGCACTCTTGGGCGTAATAGAACGCTCTCATGGGGTTTCAATCCTCGTTCGTTCGAATCTGAGCATGTACTCGTGGCAAGCTCGCACTCTTTGGGCGTAATAGAACGCTCTCATGGGGTTTCAATCCTCGTTCGTTCGAATCTGAGCATGTACACGTGGCAAGCTCGCACTCTTTGGGCGTAATAGAACGCTCTCATGGGGTTTCAATCCTCGTTCGTTCGAATCTGAGCATGTACTCGTGGCCAGCTCGCACTCTTTGGGCTTTGAACGCTCTCATGGGGTTTCAATCCTCGTTCGTTCGAATCTGAGCATGTACTCGTGGCAAGCTCGCACTCTTAGGCGTAATAGAACGCTCTCATGGGGTTTCAATCCTCGTTCGTTCGAATCTGAGCATGTACTCGTGGCAAGCTCGCACTCTTTGGGCGTAATAGAACGCTCTCATGGGGCTTCAATCCTCGTTCGTTCGAATCTGAGCGTGTACTCGTGGCAAGCTCGCACTCTTTGGCGTAATAGAACGCTCTCATGGGGTTTCAATCCTCGTTCGTTCGAATCTGAGCATGTACTCGTGGCAAGCTCGCACTCTTTGGGCGTAATAGAACGCTCTCATGGGGTTTCAATCCTCGTTCGTTCGAATCTGAGCATGTACTCGTGGCAAGCTCGCACTCTTTGGGCGTAATAGAACGCTCTCATGGGGTTTCAATCCTCGTTCGTTCGAATCTGAGCATGTACTCGTGGCAAGCTCGCACTCTTAGGGCGTAATAGAACGCTCTCATGGGGGGTTTCAATCCTCGTTCGTTCGAATCTGAGCATGTACTCGTGGCTAGCTCGCACTCTTTGGGCGTAATCGAACGCTCTCATGGGGTTTCAATCCTCGTTCGTTCGAATCTGAGCATGTACTCGTGGCAAGCTCGCACTCTTAGGCGCAATAGAACGCTCACATGGGGTTTCAATCCTCGTTCGTTCGAATCTGAGCGTGTACTCGTGGCAAGCTCGCACTCTTTGGCGTAATGGAACGCTCTCATGGGGTTTCAATCCTCGTTCGTTTGAATCTGAGCATGTACTCGTGGCAAGCTCGCACTCTTTGGGCCTAATAGAATGCTCTCATGGGGTTTCAATCCTCGTTCGTTCGAATCTGAGCATGTACTCGTGGCAAGCTCGCACTCTTTGGGCGTAATAGAACGCTCTCATGGGGTTTCAATCCTCGTTCGTTCGAATCTGAGCATGTACTCGTGGCAAGCTCGCACTCTTTGGGCGTAATAGAACGCTCTCATGGGGGTTTCAATCCTCGTTCGTTCGAATCTGAGCATGTACTCGTGGCAAGCTCGCACTCTTTGGGCGTAATAGAACGCTCTCATGGGGTTTCAATCCTCGTTCGTTCGAATCTGAGCATGTACTCATGGCAAGCTCGCACTCTTTGGGCGTAATAGAACGCTCTCATGGGGTTTCAATCCTCGTTCGTTCCAATATGAGCATGTTCTCGTGGCAAGCTCGCACTCTTGGCGTAATAGAACGCTCTCATGGGGTTTCAATCCTCGTTCGTTCGAATCTGAGCATGTACTCGTGGCAAGCTCGCACTCTTTGGGCGTAATAGAACGCTCTCATGGGGTTTCAATCCTCGTTCGTTCGAATCTGAGCATGTGTACTCGTGGCAAGCTCACTCTCTTTGGGCGTAATAGAACGCTCACATGGGGTTTCAATCCTCGTTCGTTCTAATCTGAGCATGTACTCGTGGCAAGCTCGCACTCTTTGGGCGTAATAGAACGCTCTCATGGGGTTTCAATACTCGTTCGTTCGAATCTGAGCATGTTACTCGTGGCAAGCTCGCACTCTTTGGGCGTAATAGAACGCTCTCATGGGGGTTTCAATCCTCTGTTCTTTCGAATCTGAACATGTACTCGTGGCAAAGCTCACACTCTTTAGGGGCATAGAACTCTATCATGGGGTTGAACGAAATCTAAACATGTACTCGTGGCAAGCTCGCTCTCTTTTGGGCGTAATATAATGCTTCGTATGGGGTTTCAATCCTCGTTCGTTTCGAATCTGAATTATGTAATCGTGGCATGCTCGCACTCTTAGGGAGGTAATAAAAACTTATTATGGGGTTTCTATCCTCGTTCGTGCGAATCTGAACCTGTTCTCGTCGCAAGCTCGCATTCTTTGGGGGGTAATAGAATGCGCTCTTATGGGGTTTTCAATCCTCGTTCGTTTCGAATCTAAACATATAATCTGTGGCATGCTCGGCACTCTTAGGGGGTAATAGAACTCTATCATGGGGTTTCACATCCTCGTCATTCCATCGAATCTGAACATGTACTCGTGGGGCAAGCTCCCATTCTTTGAGCGCAATAGAATGCTTCTCTCATGGGGTTGAAAACCTCGTTCGTTCGAATTCTGACAATGATACTCGTGGCGAGCTCGACACTCTTTGGGGGGTATTTAGAACGCTCAATATGGGGTTTCAATCCGCGTTCCATCGGATCTGAATCATTGTACTCGTGGCTCATGCTCAACTCGTAGGGCGCAATTGAATGCTCTCTCTTAATGGGGTTTGAATCCTTGAAATCGTTCGAATCTATGTATCGTGGCGAGCTCGCCACTCTTTGGGGGTATTATGAACGCTCTTATGGTGTCAATCCTCGATCGTTGCGGATCTGAGACTGTAATCTGACCAAGCTCCACTCTTGGGGGGTAATAGAATGCGCTCTCATGGGGTTTCAATCCTTGTTCGTTCGAATCTAAACATTGTACACATGGCAAAACTCGGCATTCTTGGGGCGTAATAGGCACTTTTGGGCATAATAAAACGCTATCATGGGGTTTCAATCCTCATTCGTATAGAATCTGAACAAAAAAAAAAAAAAAGCTCGCACTCTTTGGGGGTAATAGAACGCTCTTATTGTCGGCTTCAATCCTGTTCGTTCGAATGGGGCTTCAATCCGGTCGCTACGAATGTGCAACATGTACTCGTGGCTTTTCTTTTCCTAAGCTCGCATTCTTTGGGGGTAATTAGAACGCTATTAAACTGGGGTTTCAATCCTCGTTCGTTTGAATCTGAGACATGTACTCGTGGCAATGCTCGCACTCTTCGGGCGTAATTAAAACTCTGTCATACGGGTAATCGGTGATACGAGTTTGAAACATGTACTCGTGGCAAGCTCGCACTTTTTCGGCATAATAGAACGCTCTCATTGGGGTTTCAATCCTCATTCGTTCGAATCTGAAACATGTACTCGTGGCAAGCTCGCACTCTCTTGGGGGTAATAGAAACACTCGTTATGGGGTTTCAATCGCTCGTTCGTTCGAATCTGAGAGCATGTGCTACTCGTGGCTAAGGCCGCGCACTCTTTGGGCGTAATAGAACGCTTCTTATGGGCTTCAATCCTCGTTCGTTCGAATCTGAGAACATGTACTCGTGGCAAAGCTCGCACTCTTATGGGCTAATATAACTCTCTCATGGAGGTCTGGCTCAATCCTTCGTGAACGAGTCCCTGAACATGTACTCGTAGGCACAAGCTCGCACTATTTGGGCGTAATAGAACGCTTCGATGGGGCGACCCGCAATCCTCGTTCGTTTCGATTCTGAAACATGATACTCGTGGCAAGCTCGCACTCTTTGGGGGTGTAATAGAACACTTCATGGGGTTTCAATCCTCGTTATCGTGTTCGAATCTGAACATGTATCGGGGCAAGCTCGCACTCTTTGGGGGTAAATAAAACGCTCTTAATGGGGTTTTCAATCCTCGTGTCGTTCGAATCTGAACATGTACTCGTGACAGCTCGCACTCTTAACGGGCGTAAAGAACGCTCTTTATGTGGCTTCATCTCGTGTTCGAATCCTCTTCGTTCCTCGAATCTGAACATGTACTCGTGGCGAAGCTCGCACTCTTTGGGCGTAATAAGAACGCTATTATGCGGGTTTTCACTTCCTCGTTCGTTCGAATCTGAACATGTACTCGTGCGCAATGCTCGAACTCTTGGGGCGTAAATAGATAACGCTCTAATGGGGTTTCAATCCCTCGTTCGTTCGAATGTGAACATGTACTCGTGGCAAAGGCTCGCACTCTTGAGGGCATCGTAATACCAACGCAATTATTCGGGGTTTCAAACAGAAGTCGTTCGTTCGGAATTCTAAAAACATGTACTCTGTGGAAGCTCGCACTGTCTTAGGGGTAATAGAACTCTCTCATGCGGGTGAATCGAATCTGAACATTTACACGTGGAAAAACTTGCATCTTTGAGGCGTAATTCTAATCCTGCTCTTATGGGGTTTTCAATCGTCGTTCGTTCAAATCTAAACATGGTACTCGTGGCGAGCTCGCTCACTCTTTGGGGGTTATAGAACGCTCTTTTTATGGGGTTTTCAATCCTCGTTCTTTCGAATCTGAAAACATGTACTCGTGGCTCTAACTCGCACTCTTTGGGGGTAATATGTGAGACCCCTAGGGGATAGGTTCTATATATGAGGGGGGATGTATAATAACATCTGGACACTAAACGCTCTCAAAGACCACCCCAACCCCCGGGCGTTAAGAGCATTATCGGCAGCTTCCCACCTATAAGGCCGTAAGAAGAATCACTTTGTTGAGAGAGCACTTCAGCTTGTCGCTGTTCGACGGAGAGTAGTCTAGGATGGGATGACCCCCAGGGAGCTTCAATCCGGGGCATCACAGTTGAGCATGATACTCGAGACAATTCCCAGCTGTGTGGAAAGTGTGTGATGGGTCTCGGCTGAGCGTTTAGGGTCTGAGCATGTCGAGATTTTGTATTCAAGCTCGCACTCTTTGGGCGTAATACCTCCGCCCCCCCCGACGTCTCACATCGCCTGGTACTTGTGAGTCTGAGGCCTGACGTGGACGTCATGGGCTTAAAATGGGGGGAGATTGTACTGACCCTCAGAAGATTAGGTACTATATATGAGATATAATAGGGTTCTCAACTCTCAACCCGGGTCTAAGCATTTTCGGTGGTGCATAGGCCGAAGAGGTTGAGAGAGTTATAGCGTGATAGGGACGGGAAGTTTTAGTCCTTCGTTTTATTCGGGTGTACCCCGTGGGAAGTTGGGAGCGTTTCGGCATAATAGAACGCTATTATGGGGTTTCCGAATCATCGTTCAGTCGAATCTGAAATAGTTACTCGTGGCACGCTCGCACTCTTTTGGCGTAATAAAACTCTCTCATTGGGTGAATCGTGTCTGAATCTGGGCAAGTACTCGTGGCAAGGGTCGCACTCTCTTTGGGGGTAACGACCTAAAAACGCTCTTATGGGGTTTCAATCTCCGTTCGTTCGAATCTGAACATGTACTCGTGGCAAGCTCGCACTCTTACGGGATAATAGAACGCTCTTATGGGGTTTCAATCCTCGTTCGTTCGAATCTGAACATGTACTCGTGGCAAGCTCGCACTCTTTTGGGGGTAATAGAACGCTTTATGCGGTTTCAATCCTCATTCGCATTCGAATTTGCAACATGTACTTCGTGGCAAGCTCGAACTATTTGGGGGGTAATAGAACGCTTTATGGGGTTTTGAGGAACAATCTCTCGTTGTTCGAACCTGAACAGGACTCGTGGCAAAGCTCGCACTCTTTTGTTTTGCGTAATAGAACTTCTTCCATGGCCCAAGTCAGTGAACGAATCTGAAACATGCCATACTCGTGGCAAACTTGTGCACTCTTTGAGGTAATAGAATGCTCTAATGGGGTTTCAATCATCGTTCGTTCGAATCGCAAAACATATACACGTGGCAAGCTCGCACTCTTTGGGGCGTTTAATAGAACGCTATTATGGGGTTTCAATCCTCGTTCCAATTCGTTGACGCTTCGCAATCGAATGTGAGCATGTACTCGTGGCAAGCTCCACACTCTTAGGGTTTAATAGAACTCTCTCATGGGTTTCAATTATACTGTTCGTACGAATCTGAACATGTACTCGTGGCGAGCTAAATGCACTCTTTGGGGGAAATAGAACGCTTGATTATGGGGTTTCAAATCCTCGTTCGTTAGAATCTGAACATTTACTCGTGGCAAGCTCGCATCTTAGGGGGTATAATAGAAGGTGCGCTTCATGGGGTTTCAATCCTCGTTCGTTCGAAATCTAAAACAACGTACACATGGCAACAACTCGCACTCTTTGGGCGTAATAGGCACTCTTTGTGCATAAATAGAACGCTCTCATGGGGCGAGCTTCAATCCTCATTCGTTTCGAATCTGAACCATGCGTCCTATCGCTGGCAAGCTCACACTCTATTTGGGGGTAATAGAACGCTCTTTGGGGTTTCAATCCTCGTTCGTTCGAATCTGAACATGTACTCGTGGCATTAGCTCGCACTCTTTGGGGAGTAATAGAACGCTCTCATGGGGTTTCAATCCTCGTTCGTTCGAATCTGAACAATTTTGTACTCGTGGCAAGCTCGCACTCTTAGGGCGTAATAAAACGCTCTCATGGGGGTTCGTTCGAAATCTGAACATGTACTCGTTGGCAAGCTCGCACTCTTTGGGCGTAATAGAATGCTCTCATGGGGTTTCAATCCTCGTTCGTTCGAATACTGAGCATGTACTCGTGGCAAGCTCGCACTCTTTGGGGGTAAATAGAACGCTCCTATGGGGTTTCAATCCTCGTTCGTTCGAATCTGAGCATGTACTCGTGGCAACCTTGCACTCTTAGGCGTAATAGAACGCTCCTATGGGGTTTCAATCCTCGTTCGTTCGAATCTGAGCATGTACTCGTGGCAAGCTCGCACTCTTTGGGCGTAATAGAACGCTCTCATGGGGTTTCAATCCTCGTTCGTTCGAATCTGAGCATGTACTCGTGGCAAGCTCGCACTCTTTGGGCGTAATAGAACGCTCTTTTGGGGTTTCAATCCTCGTTCATTCGAATCTGAACATGTACTCGTGGCAAGCTCGCACTCTTTGGGCGTATTAGACCGCTCTTCTCGGGTTTCAATTCTCGTTCGTTCGAATATGAACATGTACTCATGGCAAACTCGCACTCTTTGGGGCCAAACTGCTCAGTAATACTAGAACGCTATTATAGGGTAATAGAATGCTCTCTTATGGGGTTTCAATCCTCGTTCGTTCGAATCTGAAAGCATGTACTCGTGGCAAGCTCGCATAGGCTTTGGGCGTAATAGAAACGCTCTCATGGGGGTTTTAATCTCGTTCGTTTATCGAATCTGAGCATGTACTCGTGGCAAGCTCGCACTCTTTGGGCGTAATAGAACGCTCTCATGGGGTTTCAATCCTCGTTCGTTCGAATCTGAACATGTACTCGTGGCAAGCTCGCACTCTTAGGCGTAAGAGAACGCTCTCACGGGGTCAATCCTCGTTCGTTCGAATCTGAGCATGTACTCGTGGCAAGCTCGCACTATTTGGGCGTAATAGAATGCTCTCATGGAGCTTCAATCCTCGTTCGTTCGAATCTGAACATGTACTCGTGGCAAGCTCGCACTCTTTGGGCGTGTTAGACCGTTCTTCTGGGGTTTCAATTCTCGTTCGTTCAAATCTGAACATGTACTCGTGGCGAACTCGCACTATTTGGGTGTAATTGAACGCACTCATGGGGTTTCAATCCTCGTTCGTTCGAATCTGAGCATGTACTCGTGGCAAGCTCGCACTCTTTGGACGTAGTAGAACGCTCTAATGAGATTTCAATCCTCGTTCGTTCGAATCTGAACAAGTACTCGTGGCAAGCTAGCACTCTTTGGGCGTAATAGAACTCTCTCATGGGGTTTCAATCCTCGTTCGTTCGAATCTGAGCATGTACTCGTGGCAAGCTCGCACTCTTTGGGCGTAATAGAACGCACTTTTGGGGTTTCAATCCTTGTTCGTTCGAATCTGAACATGTACTCGTGGCAAGCTCGCACTCTTTGGGGTAATAGAACGCTCTTATGGGGTTTCAATCCTCGTTCGTTCGAATCTGAGCATGTACTCGTGGCAAGCTCGCACTCTTTGGGGTAATAGAACGCTCTCATGGGGGGGGTTTCAATCCTCGTTCGTTCGAATCTGAACATGTACTCGTGGCAAGCTCGCACTCTTTGGGGTAATAGACGCTATCTCATGGGGTTTCAATCCTCGTTCGTTCGAATCTGAGCATGTACTCGTGGCAAAAGCTCGCACTCTTTGGGCGTAATAGAACGCTATCATGGGGTTTTCAAAGATCTCGTTTCGTTCGAATCTGAGCATGTACTCGTGGCAAGCTCGCACTTGGGTGGGCGTATTGAACGCTCTCATGGGGCTTCAATCCTCGTTCGGTTCGAATCTGAGCATGTACTCGTGGCAAGCTCTCGCACTCTTTGGGGGAGTAATAGAACGCTCTTATGGGGTTTCAATCCTCGTTCGTTCGAATCTGAGCATGTACTCGTGGCAAGCTCGCACTCTTTTTGGGCGTAATAGAACGCTCTCATGGGGTTCAATACTCGTTCGTTCGAATCCTGAACATGTACTCGTGGGGCAAACTCGCACTCTTTGGGAGTAATAGAACGCTCTCATGGGGTTTCAATCCTCATTCGTTCGAATCTGAGCATGTACTCGTGGCAAGCTCCCACTCTTTGGGGCTAATAGAACGCTCTCATGGGGTTTCAATCCTCGTTCGTTCGAATCTGAGCATGTACTCGTGGCAAGCTCGCACTCTTTAGGCGTAATAGAACGCTCTCATGGGCCTTCAATCCTCGTTCGTTCGAATCTGAGCATGTACTCGTGCCAAACTCGCACTCTTTGGGCGTAATAGAACGCTCTCATGGGGCCTTCAATCCGGGGGCTTTAAGTTCGTTCGAATCTGAGCATGTACTCGTGGCAAGCTCGCACTCTTTGGGCGTAATAGAACGCTCTCATGGGGGGTTCCAATCCTCGTTCGTTCGAATCTGAGCATGTACTCGTGGCACGCTCGCACTCTTTGGGCGTAATAGAACGCTCTCATGGGGTTTCAATCCTCGTTCGTTCGAATCTGAGCATGTACTCGTGGCAAGCTCGCACTCTGTGGGCGTAATAGAACGCTCCCATGGGGTTTCAATCCTCGTTCGTTCGAATCTGAGCATGTACTCGTGGCAAGCTCGCACTCTTTGGGCGTAATAGAACGCTCTTCATGGGGTGGATTCAATCCTCGTTCGTTCGAATCTGAGCATGTACTCGTGGCAAGCTCGCACTCTTTGGGCGTAATAGAACGCTCTCATGGGGTTTCAATCCTCGTTCGTTCGAATCTGAGCATGTACTCGTGGCAAGCTCGCACTCTTTTGGCGTAAAGTAATAGAACGCTCTCATGGGGCTTCAATCCTCGTTCGTTCGAATCTGAGCATGTACTCGTGGCAAGCTCGCACTCTTTGGGCGTAATAGAACGCTCTCATGGGGTTTCAATCCTCGTTCGTTCGCGAATCTGAGCATGTACTCGTGGCAAGCTCGCACTCTTAGGGGTAATAGAACGCTCTCATGGGGTTTCAATCCTCGTTCGTTCGAATCTGAGCATGTACTCGTGGCAAAGCTCGCACTCTTTGGGGTAATAGAACGCTCTCATGGGGTTTCAATCCTCGTTCGTTCGAATCTGAGCATGTACTCGTGGCAAGCTCGCACTCTTTGGGCGTAATAGAACGCTCTCATGGGGCTTCAATCCTCGTTCGTTCGAATCTGAGCATGTACTCGTGGCAAGCTCGCACTCTTTGGGCGTAATAGAACGCTCTCATGGGGCTTCAATCCTCGTTCGTTCGAATCTGAGTATGTACTCGTGGCAAGCTCGCACTCTTTGGGCGTAATAGAACGCTCTCATAGGGTTTCAATCCTCGTTCGTTCGAATCTGATCATGTACTCGTGGCAAGCGCGCACTCTTTGGGCGTAATAGAACGCTCTCATGCGGCTTCAATCCTCGTTCGTTCGAATCTGAACAAGTACTCGTGGCAAGCTAGCACTCTTTGGGCGTAATAGAACGCTCTCATGGGGTTTCAATCCTCGTTCGTTCGAATCTGAGCATGTACTCGTGGCAAGCTCGCACTCTTTGGGCGTAATAGAACGCTCTCATGGGGTTTCAATCCTCGTTCGTTCGAATCTGAGCATGTACTCGTGGCAAGCTCGCACTCTTTGGGCGTAATAGAACGCTCTCATGGGGTTTCAATCCTCGTTCGTTCGAATCTGAGCATGTACTCGTGGCAAACTCGCACTCTTTGGGCGCACACTCTTTGGGCGTAATAGAACGCTCTCATGGGGTTTCAATCCTCGTTCGTTCGAATCTGAGCATGTACTCGTGGCAAGCTCGCACTCTTGGGCGTAATATAACGCTCTCATGGGGTTTCAATCCTCGTTCGTTCGAATCTGAGCATGTACACGTGGCAAGCTCGCACTCTTTGGGGTAATAGAACCCTCTTATAGGGTTTCAATCCTCGTTCGTTCGAATCTGAACATGTACTCGTGGCAAGCTCGCACTCTTTGGGCGTAATAGAACGCTCTCATGGGGGTTCAATCCTCGTTCGTTCGAATCTGAGCATGTACTCGTGGCAAGCTCGCACTCTTTGGGCGTAATAGAACGCTCTTATGGGGTTTCAATCCTCGTTCGTTCGAATCTGAGCATGTACTCGTGGCAAGCTCGCACTCTTTGGGCGAATAGAACGCTCTCATGGGGTTTCAATCCTCGTTCGTTCGAATCTGAGCATGTACTCGTGGCAAGCTCCCACTCTTTGGGCGTAATAGAACCCTCATACGCGGTTTCAATCCTCGTTCGTTCGAATCTGAACATGTACTCGTGGCAAGCTCCCACTCTTTGGGCGTAATAGAACGCTCTCATGGGGTTTCAATCCTCGTTCGTTCGAATCTGAGCATGTACTCGTGGCAAGCCCGCACTCTTTAGGCGTAATAGAACGCTCTCATGGGGTTTCAATCCTCGTTCGTTCGAATCTGAGCATGTACTCGTGGCAAGCTCGCACTCTTTGGGCGTAATAGAACGCTCTTATGGGGTTTCAATCCTCGTTCGTTCGAATCTGAGCATGTACTCGTGGCAAGCTCGCACTCTTTGGGCGTAATTGAACGCTCTTATGGGGTTTCAATCCTCGTTCGTTCGAATCTGAGCATCTACTCGTGGCAAGCTCGCACTCTTTGGGCAATAGAACTCGCTCTCTTTGTTCGTTCGCGTGTACTCGTGGCAAGCTCGCACTCTTTGGGCGTAATAGAACGCTCTCATGGGGTTTCAATCCTCGTTCGTTCGAATCTGAACATGTACTCGTGGCAAGCTCGCACTCTTTGGGGGTAATAGAACGCTCTCATGGGGTTTCAATCCTCGTTCGTTCGAATCTGAGCATGTACTCGTGGCAAGCTCGCACTCTTTGGACGAATAGAACGCTCTCATGGGGTTTCAATCCTCGTTCGTTCGAATCTGAGCATGTACTCGTGGCAAGCTCGCACTATTTGGGCGTAATAGAATGCTCTCATGGAGCTTCAATCCTCGTTCGTTCGAATCTGAACATGTACTCGTGGCAAGCTCGCACTCTTTGGGCGTATTAGACCGTTCTTCTGGGGTTTCAATTCTCGTTCGTTCAAATCTGAACATGTACTCGTGGCAAGCTCGCACTCTTTGGCGTAATAGAACGCTCTCATGGGGCTTCAATCCTCGTTCGTTCGAATCTGAGCATGTACTCGTGGCAAGCTCGCACTCTTTGGGCGTAATATAACGCTCTCATGGGGTTTCAATCCTCGTTCGTTCGAATCTGAGCATGTACACGTGGCAAGCTCGCACTCTTTGGGGTAATAGAACCCTCTTATGGGGTTTCAATCCTCGTTCGTTCGAATCTGAACATGTACTCGTGGCAAGCTCGCACTCTTTGGGCGTATTAGACCGCTCTTCTGGGGTTTCAATCCTCGTTCGTTCGAATCTGAGCATGTCCTCGTGGCTAGCTCGCACTCTTTGGGCGTAATAGAACGCTCTCATGGGGTTTCAATCCTCGTTCGTTCGAATCTGAACATGTACTCGTGGCAAGCTCGCACTCTTTGGGGTAATAGAACACTCTTATGGGGTTTCAACCCTCGTTCGTTCGAATCTGAACATGTACTCGTGGCAAGCTCGCACTCTTAGGGGTAATAGAACGCTATTCATGGGGGTTTCAATCCTCGTTCGTTCGAATCTGAAATGTACTCGTGGCAAGCTCGCACTCTTTGGGCGTAATAGAAACTCTCTCATGGGGTTTTCAATCCTCGTTCGTTCGAATCTGAACATGTACTCGTGGCAAGCTCGCACTCTTTGGGCGTAATAGAACGCTCTCATAGGGCTTCAATCCTCGTTTCGTTCGAATCTGAACATGTACTCGTGGCAAGCTCGCACTCTTTGGGCGGGGTAATAGAACGCTCTTATGGGGGTTTCAATCCTCGTTCGTTCGAATCTGACCACGTACTCGTGGCAAGCTCGCACTCTTTGGGAGTAATAGAACGCTCTCATGGGGCTTCAATCCTCGTTCGTTCGAATCTGAACATGTACTCGTGGCAAGCTCGCACTCTTTGGGCGTAATAGAACACTCTCCATGGGGCTTCAATCCTCGTTCGTTCTTTCGAATCTGAACATGTACTCGTGGCAAGCTCGCACTCTTTGGGCGTAATAGAACGCTCTCATGGGGTTTCAATCCTCGTTCGTTCGAATCTGAGCATGTACTCGTGGCAAGCTCGCACTCTTTGGGCGTAATAGAACCCTCTTATGGGGTTTCAATCCTCGTTCGTTCGAATCTGAACATGTACTCGTGGCAAGCTCGCACTCTTTGGGCGTAATAGAACGCTCTCATGGGGTTTCAATCCTCGTTCGTTCGAATCTGAACATATACTCGTGGCAAGCTCGCACTCTTTGGGCGTAATAGAACGCACTTTTGGGGTTTCAATCCTTGTTCGTTCGAATCTGAACATGTACTCGTGGCAAGCTCGCACTCTTTGGGCGTAATAGAACGCTCTCATGGGGTTTCAATCCTCGTTCGTTCGAATATGAACATGTACTCGTGGCAAACTCGCACTCTTTGGACGTAATAGAACGCTCTTATGGGGTTTCAATCCTCGTTCGTTCGAATCTGAGCATATACTCGTGGCAAGCTCGCACTCTTTGGGGGTAATAGAACGCTATTATGGGGTTTCAATCCTCGTTCGTTCGAATCCGAACATGTACTCGTGGCAAGCTCGCACTCTTTGGGCGTAATAGAACGCTCTCATGGGGTTTGAATCCACGTTCGTTCGAATCTGAACATGTACTCGTGGCAAGCTCGCACTCTTTGGGGGTAATAGAACGCTCTCATGGGGTTTCAATCCTCGTTCGTTCGAATCTGAACATGTACTCGTGGCAAGCTCGCACTCTTTGGGCGTAATAGAACGCTCTCATGGGGTTTCAATCCTCGTTCGTTCGAATCTGAACATGTACTCGTGGCAAGCTCGCACTCTTAGGCGTAAGAGAACGCTCTCATGGGGTCAATCCTCGTTCGTTCGAATCTGAGCATGTACTCGTGGCCAGCTCGCACTCTTTGGGGTAATGGAACGCTCTCATGGGGTTTCAATCCTCGTTCGTTCGAATCTGAGCTTGTACTCGTGGCAAGCTCGCACTCTTTGGGCGTAATAGGCACTCGATTTGGGCATAATAGAACGCTCTCATGGGGTTTCAATCCTCGTTCGTTCGAATCTGAGCATGTACACGTGGCAAGCTCGCACTCTTTGGGGTAATAGAACCCTCCTATGGGGTTTCAATCCTCGTTCGTTCGAATCTGAACATGTACTCGTGGCAAGCTCGCACTCTTTGGGCGTAATAGAACGCTCTCATGGGGTTTCAATCCTCGTTCGTTCGAATCTGAACATGTACTCGTGGCAAGCTCGCACTCTTTGGGCGTAATAGAACGCTCTCATGGGGTTTCAATCCTCGTTCGTACGAATCTGAGCATGTACTTGTTGCAAGCTCGCACTCTTTGGGCGTAATAGAACGCTCTCATGGGGTTTCAATCCTCGTTCGTTCGAATCTGAACATGTACTCGTGGCAAGCTCGCACTCTCTTTGGGGTAATAGAAACGCTCTTATGGGGTTTCAATCCTCGTTCGTTCGAATCTGAACATGTACTCGTGGCAAGCTCGCACTCTTTGGGGGTAATAGAACGCTCTTATGGGGTTTCAATCCTCGTTCGTTCGAATCTGAACATGTACTCGTGGCAAGCTCGCACTCTTAGGCGTAAGAGAACGCTCTCATGGGGTCAATCCTCGTTCGTTCGAATCTGAGCATGTACTCGTGGCAAGCTCGCACTCTTTGGGCGTAATAGAACGCTCTCATGGGGTTTCAATCCTCGTTCGTTCGAATCTGAACATGTACTCGTGGCAAGCTCGCACTCTTTGGGGGTAATAGAACGCTCTTATGGGGTTTCAATCCTCGTTCGTTCGAATCTGAACATGTACTCGTGGCTAGCTCGCACTCTTAGGGGGTAATAGAAACGCTCTCATGGGGTTTCAATCCTCGTTCGTTCGAATCTGAACATGTACTCGTGGCAAGCTCGCACTCTTTGGGGGTAATAGAACGCTTTATGGGGTTTTTCAATCCTCGTTCGTTCGAATCTGAACATGTACTCGTGGCAAGCTCGCACTCTTCGGGCGTAATAGAACGCTCTCATGGGGTGAATCCTCGTTCGTTCGAATCTGAACATCTACTCGTGGCAAGCTCGCACTCTTTGGGCATAATAGAACGCTCTCATGGGGTTTCAATCCTCATTCGTTCGAATCTTAACATGTACTCGTGGCAAGCTCGCACTCTTTGGGGGTAATAGAACGCTCTTATGGGGTTTCAATCCTCGTTCGTTCGAATCTGAACATGTACTCGTGGCAAGCTCGCACTCTTTGGGGTAATAGAACGCTCTCATGGGGTTTCAATCCTCGTTCGTTCGAATCTGAGCATGTACTCGTGGCAAGCTCGCACTATTTGGGCGTAATAGAATGCTCTCATGGAGCTTCAATCCTCGTTCGTTCGAATCTGAACATGTACTCGTGGCAAGCTCGCACTCTTTGGGCGTGTTAGACCGTTCTTCTGGGGTTTCAATTCTCGTTCGTTCAAATCTGAACATGTACTCGTGGCAAACTCGCACTATTTGGGCGTAATAGAACGCTCTCATGGGGTTTCAATCCTCGTTCGTTCGAATCTGAACATGTACTCGTGGCAAGCTCGCACTCTTTGGGGGTAATAAAACGCTCTTATGGGGTTTCAATCCTCGTTCGTTCGAATCTGAACATGTACTCGTGGCAAGCTCGCACTCTTACGGGGTAATAGAACGCTCTTATGGGGTTTCAATCCTCGTTCGTTCGTCGAATCTGAACATGTACTCGTGGCAAGCTCGCACTCTTTGGGGGTAATAGAACGCTATTATGCGGTTTCAATCCTCGTTCGTTCGAATCTGAACATGTACTCGTGGCAAGCTCGAACTCTTTGGGGGTAATAGAACGCTCTTATGGGGTTTCAATCCTCGTTCGTTCGAACCTGAATATGTACTCGTGGCAAGCTCGCACTCTTAGGGGGTAATAGAATGCTCTTATAGGGTAATAGAATGCTCTTATGGGGTTTCAATCCTCGTTCGTTCGAATCTGAACTTGTACTCGTGGCAAACTCGCACTCTTTGTGCGTAATAGGCACTCTTTGGGCATAATAGAACGCTCTCATGGGGTTTCAATCCTCGTTCGTTCGAATCTGAACATGTACTCGTGGCAAGCTCGCACTCTTTGGGGGTAATAGAACGCTCTTACGGGGTTTCAATCCTCGTTCGTTCGAATATGAACATGTACTCGTGGCAAGCTCGCACTCTTTGGGGATAATAGAACGCTCTTATGGGGTTTCAATCCTCGTTCGTTCGAATCTGAACATGTACTCGTGGCAAGCTCGCACTCTTAGGGCGTAATAGAACTCTCTCATGGGGTGAACGAATCTGAACACATATTCGTGGCAAGCTCGCACTCTTTGGGCGTAATAGAATGCTCTTATGGGGTTTCAATTCTCGTTCGTTCGAATTTGAACATGTACTCGTGGCAAGCTCGCACTCTTTGGGGGTAATACAACGCTATTATGGGGTTTCAATCCTCGTTCGTTCGAATCTAAACATGTACTCGTGGCAAGCTAGCACTCTTAGGGCGTAGTAGAACTCTCTCTTCGGGTGAACGAATCTGAACATGTACTCGTGGCAAGCTCGCACGCTTTCGGCGTAATAGAACGCTCTCATAGGGTTTCAATCCTCGTTCGTTCGAATCTGAACATGTACTCGTGGCAAGCTCGCACTCTTTGTGGGTAATAGAACGCTCTCATGCGGTTTCAATCCTCGTTCGGTCAAATCTGAACATGTACTCGTGGCAAGCTCGCACTCTTTGGGCGTAATAGAACGCTCTCATGGGGTTTCAATCCTCGTTCTTTCGAATCTGAACATGTATTCGTGGCAAGCTCGCACTCTTTGGGGGTAATAGAACGCTATTATGGGGTTTCAATCCTCGTTCGTTCGAATCTGAACATGTACTCGTGGCAAGCTCGCACTCTTTGGGGGTAATAAAACGCTCTTATGGGGTTTCAATCCTCGTTCGTTCGAATCTGAACATGTACTCGTGGCAAGCTCGCACTCTTACGGGGTAATAGAACGCTCTTATGGGGTTTCAATCCTCGTTCGTTCGAATCTGAACATGTACTCGTGGCAAGCTCGCACTCTTTGGGGGTAATAGAACGCTATTATGCGGTTTCAATCCTCGTTCGTTCGAATCTGAACATGTACTCGTGGCAAGCTCGAACTCTTTGGGGGTAATAGAACGCTCTTATGGGGTTTCAATCCTCGTTCGTTCGAACCTGAATATGTACTCGTGGCAAGCTCGCACTCTTAGGGGGTAATAGAATGCTCTTATGGGGTAATAGAATGCTCTTATGGGGTTTCAATCCTTGTTCGTTCGAATCTGATCTTGTACTTGTGCCAAACTAGCACTCTTTGGGTGTAATAGGCACTCTTTGGGTATAATAGAACGCTCTCATGGGGTTTCAATCCTCGTTCGTTCGAATCTGAACATGTACTCGTGGCAAGCTCGCACTCTTTGGGGGTAATAGAACGCTCTTACGGGGTTTCAATCCTCGTTCGTTCGAATATGAACATGTACTCGGGGCAAGCTCGCACTCTTTGGGTGTAATAGAACGCTATTATGGGGTTTCAATCCTCGTTCGTTCGAATCTGAACATGTACTAGTGGCAAGCTCGCACTCTTAGGGCGTAATAGAACTCTCTCATGGGGTGAACGAATCTGAACACGTACTCGTGGCAAGCTCGCACTCTTTGGGCGTAATAGAATGCTCTTATGGGGTTTCAATTCTCGTTCGTTCGAATCTGAACATGTACTCATGGCAAGCTCGCACTCTTTGGGGGTAATACAAACTATTATGGGGTTTCAATCCCCGTTCGTTCGAATCTAAACATGTACTCGTGGCAAGCTCACACTCTTAGGGCGTAATAGAACTCTCTCTTGGGGTGAACGAATCTGAACATGTACTCGTGGCAAGCTGGCACTCTTTCGGCGTAATAGAACGCTCTCATAGGGTTTCAATCCTCGTTCGTTCGAATCTGAACATGTACTCGTGGCAAGCTCGCACTCTTTGTGGGTAATAGAACGCTCTCATGCGGTTTCAATCCTCGTTCGGTCAAATCTGAACATGTACTCGTGGCAAGCTCGCACTCTTAGGGCGTAATAGAACGCTCTCATGGGGTTTCAATGCTCGTTCTTTCGAATCTGAACATGTATTAGTGGCAAGCTCGCACTCCTAGGGGGTAATAGAATGCTCTCATGAGGTTTCAATCCTCGTTCTTTCGAATCTGAACAAGTACTCGTGGCAAGCTCGCACTCTTAGGGGGTAATAGAACGCTCTTACGGGGTTTCAATCCTTGTTCGTTCGAATCTGAACATGTACTTGTGGCAAACTCGCACTCTTTGGGCGTAATAGGCACTCTTTCGGTGTAATAGAACGCTCTCATGGGGTTTCAATCCTCGTTCGTTCGAATCTGAATATGTACTCGTGCCAAGCTCGCACTCTTTGGGGGTACTAGAACGCTCTTATGGGGTTTCAATCCTCCTTCGTTCGAATCAGAACATGTACTCGTGGCAAGCTCGCATTCTTTGGGGGTAATAGAATGCTATTATGGGGTTTTAATCCTCGTTCGTTCGAATCTAAACATGTACTAGTGGCAAGCTCGCACTCTTAGGGCGTAATAAAACTCTCTCATGGGGTGAACGAATCTGAACATGTACCCGTGGCAAGCTCGCACTCTTTGGGCGTAATAGAATGCTCTTATGGGGTTTCAATCCTCGTTCGTTCGAATCTGAACTTGTACTCGTGGCAAGCTCGCACTCTTTGGGGGTAATAGAATGCTATTATGGGGTTTCAATCCTCGTTTGTTCGAATCTAAACGTGTACTCGTGGCAAGCTCGCACTCTTAGGGCGTAATAGAACTCTCTCATTGTCACGCCCCGGGTTACCTCTTCCCAGGCGCATGACAAGATCCGCCGTATACACAATATTTCTACCGTGTATACGAAGCGAAAACAACAACAACCAAACACAAAGAGCTAAAGGTATCAACAGAGCTGCTATATATAAATATCAAAAGATCACTGTACATACATATATATCATCTATAATCATAATATACATCACTGATATCTCAAACTCACTGAATGTACAGACTCAACCATCTACAAAATAGGTATGCCTCTAGCCAAATATCCGGAAAACAGCTCTACCCGACGGTCTCCTTTCCGCGCTCAGTATGCACAACAGGGGAAGAAGACTCTGCAAAAAGGTGTCAACAACGGGTGTAAGAACTACTATCAAACAAGTAGTCCTCAGTGGGTACCGCCACCAGCCTCAGCGGTCTGCCCACTAAGTCCTCAATCTCAAGAGATATATATAGAGCAATAAAGAAAGTAGGAGATATACTACCACTACTATGCACAAAGCTCAACTGTCAGTATGAATACCAATGAACTGAATATACCAAATGAGGACTATCATGAATCCATACACAATATAATATGATGCCACACGATACCTGCGGCCTGATCATGCTCAACCCTACAGGGAGCCTGCTAGTACAGGAACACTATCTGTCACTAGCCCCTCCTACAACCCTCTGTACGGAACATGCCAACTCCGGAGTGGTACTCGTGGGAGCGACCCAACCGAGTATAGTAACACATATCAGCACCAAGCACCCACAGGTATATGATCGACACGACTGGTTCAACAAGGAATCACGTGCCCTCGGCACCTCAAAGGATAATCAACAACAAGTATGACCCAATCAATGCTCCAGTGCTCTCAATCAATCTCAACTCTACTACAAAGAGGAGGTACAACAACATAGCACGAGCCACAACATGCTCACCTACAGTAGTATGTACAACAACTGATACAAAGGATATCAACAGGATAGGTGTAGGTCTAATCATGCATCAAGGATAAAAGGAAATCATGCAAGCTCATATATATATCATTAGCATATCATGCAATTTCAACCTAACAGGTCATATCTAACATAATCTCAGCATGTCATGCTATCATTATCCCAATATACGCTATCATAATCCAATATCATCATATCATGCTAACATAATCCAACACTATCATATCATGCTAACATGAGAGTAAACACATAAAACGAAGTCCACTGAATCTGGCAAACATCAACCCACCTCAAAAGCTAATCCAACCACGGTGGGAAAAACAGTATCCTCAGATCCAACCCTCCAAGAGAACCAAGCTCCGGCAGCACTCCGATCTGAATATCTCCAAAAAGGCTGCTAACTCCGACAGAACAACAGCTCAGCACCAGATTAGATCTACAGAGTAGAGGAGGGCAAGCTAGGTTACAACTAATGCCAACACATGGCCCTAAACCCAACTTTCTCTCTCTAGAAATGGGTCACACGAAGTGGAAAATGAGCTCAAGTGACCAGGGACTCACCTATTTATAGGCTCCCAAAAACTCAACATTCGGGCGCCCGAATCCAATTCCGGGCGTCCGGAAACCCTGCAATCCAGGTGTCATCTGGCGATCAAGCGGTCGGTCGTCGGTCGGCAGGCGGTGGGGCGGCGTGTCTCCAGCGGTCGACACGTGACCTGCGTCGCGACACGTGGCTCTCCACGTCATCAGCTCAATCCGGATCCTCTTCCGAGCGTCCGGTTCCTGCGTCCAGATCCAAACCTCATCAGCACTTCCGGATCATCCACAAAGTTCACTGGATCCAGATCTTTCGGGCATCCACTTCCTCATTTCCGGGCGCCCGAAATCCGTCAAGTCCAGAAACCCTCAAAATCCTCAAAAATCCAAGTATTACATTCACCCCTCCTTAAAATAGTTTCGTCCTCGAAACTAAGGTAAAGCACCTCAGAAATCGTCGATAATACCCGTCGATAATACCCGGCTAAGCGAAGAAAACTCCGCACCTCAGAAATCGTCGTCGGTCTAGGCCAATCACGAATCGCCTCAATCTTCTTCGGATCAACAACTACTCTCGAAGCAGAAATCACATGGCCTAAAAAGGCTACCTCTCTTAACCAGAACTCACATTTCTTGAGCTTTGCATACAACTTCTTCTCTTGCAAGAGTTGCAGCACTAATCTCAAATGCTCCTCATGCTCCGCATCATCACGGGAGTAAATCAAAATGTCATCTATGAAGACTACCACAAACTTGTCTAAGAAGGACTTGAAGACTCGGTTCATCATATCCATAAATACAGCAGGGGCATTAGTCAATCCGAACGGCATGACTGTAAACTCATAATGCCCATACCGAGTTCTAAAAGCTGTCTTAGAAATATCCTCGGCCTTCACCTTCAACTGGTGGTAAACGGACTGAAGATCAATCTTAGAAAAGACACACGCTCCCTGTAATTGATCAAATAAATCATCAATACGGGGGGGGGGGGGGGGGGGGGGGGGGGGGGGGGGGGGGGGAGGTATCTATTCTTGATGGTCACTTTGTTCAATTTCCGATAATCCACACACAACCTAAGTGAACCATCCTTCTTCTTCACAAACAACACAGGCGCTCCCCAGGGCGACACACTAGGTCTGATAAAACTTTTATCCATAAGATCCTGCAGTTGCGCCTTCAACTCTCTCAATTCAGCTGGTGCCATTCTATAGGGTGTCTTCGAGATTGGCGCGGTTCTTGGTACCACATCAATCACGAATTCAATCTCCCTATCAGGAGGCATCGAGGATAACTCAGAATGAGAGACATCCGGAAACTCACGGACAATAGGAATATCCTCGAATCCTAGTACAACAGTGGGCACGTCAATCACTGTTTCAAAATAGGCCATACATCCTCTATTCAACATCTGTCTGGCCTTAGAAGAAGAGATCGTCACTGCGAACAGTGAACTCCTACAACCTTCATAAATGAACTCCTCATGTCCAGGCTCATGAAAAATCACCGTCTTGGTTCCACAATCGATCGTAGCAAAGTATCGAGATAACCAATCCATGCCAAGGATTACATCAAAATCATGCAACTGTCTCAATACTAATAAATCGGCAGGCATGATCCAAGGCCCTACTTGCACAGGACATCCTAAACAACCCTGCGTCACCTGCAAGCTATGGTCGGGTACCCGCACCTCCTGTGTCTGGGGTAACGACCCTATCTCTAAACCATGATGCAATGCAAATGCTCTACTAACAAAGGAATGCGATGCACCAGTATCGAATAAAGTACGCGATCTAATGCCACAAATCAAAACTATACCTGCCACCACTCGATCAGCTATCGAGGCGTCCTCAATCTGAGCGGCATAGACTCGACCGCTCGCCGGTGGCTGGCGTCGATCCGGCTGTCGTGGCATAGAAGATCGCTCCTGAGAAAATACCGGGGAGGCTCCAGAATACTACGGTGGGGAGAAAGGTACGGATGCCATAGAAGGAGCTGCTACAAGCCTGGGACAAGTCTTCCTCATATGTCCTTGCTGCCCACATTCAAAACATCGACCCTCTCGTCGATCACATAGGTAAACGAAATAAGGTCCTCCGCAAATCACACATCGGGGAGATCCCCTCGTCTGCTGCTGTCGCTGCTGGCGATATCCTCCAGACTGCTGGCGACTAAAAGATCCACGTCCCTGGAAACGCGATCGCTGGGGAGGTCTAGGTGGTCGTCTGCTACTCGACTGCCCTCCATCATCAGGTGCCGGGCGCTTCCTCTCCTGACCCTGAGCCGGGTCCACAAGCTGTCCTCTCGTCACAAATGCTCCTCACTCTACCCACAGAGACTGCTCAATAGTAGCATCCAAGGTCTGAAGTATCTGCGAGTGGACAAATGGAAAGATCTCGGGTCTCAAACCCTTCTCATACAGATAAACCTTCTGTATCTCATCTCTCGCCGCTGAAGGAACACAGTTGAGTAGTCTCGTAAACTCCCTCGCATACTCCTGTACCGGGCGATTCCCTTGCTTCAGGTTCTTCAAATCTTCCTCTATCTTCATCTTCACACTACTGGGAAAGTATGCTCCATACATAATCCCTCGAAACTCGCTCCAAGACATCTGTAGAGGATTCAGGGACCTATGATCACGGGTCCGCCTCCACCAGACATGAGCATCTCTAGATAAATAATGCACTGCCATATGCACCTGCTCCCGTGCTGGCACGAACAAATCCTCAAATAACTTCTCCATCTCACATATCCAAGCTTCTACCATCCATGGTTCTATACTACTTCCATTGAATCGTGGTGGATCAAACCTACAGAAGCGAGCCAATCTATCCGCCATCCACTCCTGCTCCTCTTCAAAAAGTGCTTGACTAGGCTGAGTACTTCCTTCTCTGGGTTGAGATGTAGTTGGAGTAGTTGCCGCCTGAGCTTCCATAGCTCGAGGCGTATTATTCTGCTGCTGAGAGAAGGCATCGCACATCTTCTGCAATAAGGCACTCTGCTACCTTCCTACTGCAGCTATGTTTGCTAGCTGCCCCTGCAGATCGGGCCGTTCACTAGGACCCGTCTTCTCAGGCATATCCGAAAGCGTCGGATGCGCTCGCATCGACGGTCGTCGAGGAGGCATAGTAATAACCTGCAACAGAATACCCGATTAGGACCACAAACAATCTCATGACCCAATCTAGCGAAAGTCTAGAAGAACACATCTTTTCTTCTCAGATTTATTATGTCGTTTGCAGCCAACATAATTCATCCGATAAGAGAAGGCATAATCTCTCAATCACTCTTCCTACACAAGGAAGGATTCAAAACCCAATCTTTGACTTTCGCAATAAATCACGTCTCTCTCGTCATTCTTAGGTCTGTTATCTTAGGTTTTCCTAGGCCCTCATGACTTATTCCTAAGCTCTGATACCAACTTAATCTGTCACGCCCCGGGTTACCTCTTCCCAGGCGCATGATAAGATCCGCCGCATACACAATATTTCTACCGTGTATACGAAGCGAAAACAACAACAACCAAACACAAAGAGCTAAAGGTATCAACAAAGCTGCTATATATAAATATCAAAAGATCACTGTACATGCATATATATCATCTATAACCATAATATACATCACTGATATCTCAAACTCACTGTATGTACAGACTCAACCATCTACAAAATGGGTATACCTCTAGCCAAATATCCGGGGAACAGCTCTACCCGACGGTCTCCTTTCCGCGCTCAGTATGCACAACAGGGAAAGAAGACTCTGCAAAAAGGTGTCAACAACGGGTGTGAGAACTACTATCAAACAAGTAGTCCTCAGTGGGTACCGCCACCAGCCTCAGCGGTCTGCCCACTAAGTCATCAATCTCAAGAGATATATATAGAGCAATAAAGAAAGTAGGAGATATACTACCACTACTATGCACAAAGCTCAACTGTCAGTATGAATACCAATGAACTGAATATACCAAATGAGGACTATCATGAATCCATACACAATATAATATGATACCACACGATACTTGCGGCCTGATCATGCTCAACCCTACAGGGAGCCTGCCAGTACAGGAACACCATTTGTCACTAGCCCCTCGTACAACCCTCTGTACAGAACATGCCAACTCCAGAGTGGTACTCGTGGGAGCGACCCAACCGAGTATAGTAACACATATCAGCGCCAAGCACCCACAGGTATATGATCGACACGACTGGGTCAACAAGGAATCACGTGCCCTCGGCACCTCAAAGGATAATCAACAATAAGTATGACCCAATCAATGCTCCAGTGCTCTCAATCAATCTCAACTCTACTACAAAGAGAAGGTACAACAACATAGCACGAGCCACAACTTGATCACCTACACTAGTATGTACAACAACTGGTACAAAGAATATCAATAGGATAGGTGTAGGTCCAATCATGCATCAAGGATAAAAGGAAATCATGCAAGCTCATATATATATCATTAGCATATCATACAATTTCAACCTAACAGGTCATATCTAACATAATCTCAGCATGTCATGCTATCATAATTCCAATAGTATCACGCTATCATAATCCAATATCATCATATCATGCTAACATAATCCAACACTATCATATCATGCTAACATGAGAGTAAATACATAGGAGGAAGTCCACTGAATCTGGCAAACATCAACCCACTTCAAAAGCTAATCCAACCACGGTGGGGAAAACAGTATCCTCAGATCCAACCCTCCAAGAGAACCAAGCTTCGGCAGCACTCCGATCTGAATATCTCCAAAAAGGCTGCTAACTCCGACAGAACAACAGCTCAGCACCAGATTAGATCTACAGAGTAGAGGAGGGCAAGCTAGGTTACAACTAATGCCAACACATGGCCCAAAACCTAACTTTCTCTCTCTAGAAATGGGTCACACGAAGTGGAAAATGAACTCAAGTGACCAGGGACTCACCTATTTATAGGCTCCCAAAAACTCAACATTCGGGCGCCCGAATCCAACTTCCGGGCGTCCAGAAACCCTGCAATCCAGGTGTCATCTGGCGATCAAGCGGTCGGTCGTCGGTCGGCAGGCGGTGGGGCGGCGTGTCTCCGGCGGTCGACACGTGTCCTGCGTCGCGACACGTGGCTCTCCACGTCATCAGCTCAATCCGGATCCTCTTCCGGGCGTCCGGTTCCTGCGTCCAGATCCAAACCTCATCAGCACTTCCGGATCATCCACAAAGTTCACTGGATCCAGATCTTTCGGGCGTCCACTTCCTCACTTCTGTGCGCCCGAAATCCGTCAAGTCCACAAACCCTCAAAATCCTCAAAAATCCAAGTATTACACTCATGGGGTGAACGAATCTGAACATGTACTCGTGGCAAGCTCGCACTCTTTGGGCGTAATAGAACGCTCTCATGGGGTTTCAATCCTTATTCGTTCGAATCTGAACATGTACTCGTGGCAAGCTCGCACTCTTTGGGGGTAATAAAACGCTCTTATGGGGTTTCAATCCTCGTTCGTTCGAATCTGAACATGTACTCGTGGCAAGCTCGCACTCTTAGGGGGTAATAGAATGCTCTTATGGTGTTTCAATCCTCGTTCGTTTGAATCTGAACATGTACTCGTGGCAAGCTCGCACTCTTTGGGGGTAATAGAACGCTATTATGGTGTTTCAATTCTCGTTCGTTCGAATCTGAACATATACTCGTGGCAAGCTCGCACTCTTAGGGGGTAATAGAACGCTCTTATGAGGTTTCAATCCTCGTTCGTTCGAATCTGAACATGTACTCGTGGCAAGCTGCACTCTTTGGGGGTAAGAGAACGCTATTATGAGGTTTCAATCCTCGTTCGTTCGAACCTGAACATGTACTCGTGGCAAGCTCGCATTCTTAGGGCGTAATAGAACTCTCTCATGGGGTGAACGAATCTGAACATGTACTCGTGGCAAGCTCGCACTCTTTGGGGGTAATAGAACGCTCTTATGGGGTTTCAATCCTCGTTCGTTCGAATCTGAACATGTACTCGTGGCAAGCTCACACTCTTTGTGGGTAATAGAACGCTATCATAGGGTTTCAATCCGCGTTCGTTCGAATCTGAACATGTCCTCGTGGCAAGCTCGCTCTCTTAGGGCGTAATAGAACGCTCTCATGGGGTTTCAATCCT
Source organism: Puya raimondii (assembly GCA_016920855.1). NCBI lineage: Eukaryota > Viridiplantae > Streptophyta > Magnoliopsida > Poales > Bromeliaceae > Puya > Puya raimondii. The sequence continues at coordinate 207,850,343 of JABWPP010000050.1, read as the reverse complement.
CGTTCGTTCGAATAGGAACATGTACTCGTGGCAAGCTCGCACTCTTAGGGGGTAATAGAATGCTCTCATGGGGTTTCAATCCTCGTTAGTTCGAATCTGAACATGTACTCGCGGCAAGCTTGCACACTTCGGGGTAATAGAATGCTCTTTTGGGGTTTCAATCCTCCTTCGTTCGAATCTAAACATGTACTCGTGGCAAGCTTCCACTCTTAGAGCGTATTAGCTCTTATGGGGTTTCAATCCTCGTTCGTTCGAATCTGAACATGTACTCGTGGCAAGCTCGCACTCTTTGGGGGTAATAGAACGCTCTTATGGGGTTTCAATCCTCGTTCGTTCGAATCTGAACATGTACTCGTAGCAAGCACGCACTCTTTGGGGGTAATAGAACGCTATTATGGGGTTTCAATCCTCGTTCTGTCGAATATGAACATGTACTCGTGGCAAGCTCGCACTATTAGGGCGTAAAAGCATGGTGTGAACGAATCTGAACATGTACTCGTGGCAAGCTCGCACTCTTTGGGCGTATTAGAAAGCTCTTATGGGGTTTCAATCCTCGTTCGTTCGAATCTGAACATGTCCGCGTGGCAAGCTCGCACTCTTTGTGGGTAATAGAACGCTATTATGGGGTTTCAATCCTCGTTCGTTCGAATCTGAACATGTACTCGTGGCAAGCTCGCACTCTTTGGGCGTAATAGAACTCTCTCATGGGGTGAACTAATTTGAACATGTACTCGTGGCAAGCTCACACTCTTTGGGCGTAATAGAATGCTCTTATGGGGTTTCAATTCTCGTTCGTTCGAATCTAAACATATACTCGTGGCAAGCTCGCACTCTTTGGGCGTAATAGAACGCTATTATGGGCTTTCAATCCTCGTTCGTTCGATTCTAAACATGTACTCGTGGCAAGCTCGCACACTAAGGGCGTAATAGAACTCTCTCTTGGGGTGAACGAATCTGAACATGTACTCGTGGCAAGCTCGCACTCTTTGGGCGTAATAGAACGCTCTCATAGGGTTTCAATCCTCATTCGTTCGAATCTGAACATGTACTCGTGGCAAGCTCGCACTCTTTGTGTCACGCCCCGGGCTCTCGTGGGAGCCTACCAGGCACGTGCACAGACCCGCCGTGTACCTCAAACAACACAATGTACACAAGGCGTCTATGCTAACAATAATCAAGTAGGAAGAGGAATACATCCTAACAAGGTAATCAGAGCGAGAGCATAAGACTATAACTAAAATAAAATCCACATAACTAAAATCTCAAGATATACAAGAATTTATACATCTTAACAACAATAGATCAACCAAACATCTATACACCTTTCATATAAAATACAATGAAAGGACAACATGGTATGCCTACAACGACAACACCGTAGAGGCTCTAGCTAGCTGCTAACCCCTCGCCGCGATCCCAAGCCTCTCCTGCTGCGGAAGGCTCTGAAATAAAAACAACAAACCCCAGGGGGATGAGAACTATTATTCAATAGTTCCCAGTGGGTAAGCCGCTGAGAGTGGCGAATTACACCGCTAGGTCAACTGAGGCAAGATAGTTTAAACTGAAACATAAAGTATAAAAATATTAAATGCTAACAGATAGTTCTACAACTATCATGCCTCCAATGACTAAACCATCTACATGAACATGAACATGCTCTATTGTCATATGCTCGACAATTAATTTCATGGTTTACATGCATGTCAAATTAATGCCATGATCAATTACATATGTCCTAATGTCATAACTCACTATATGTCAAGTTTTACTATTACATGTATGACTTGTCTCCGACTACAAGTATGTAATGTATATCCAATTTTCTACTACATGTATGAACTATATAACTTGTTCCCAACAATATGAATGTTATGTTCACTACATGTAATGCCACAAAGTCACCACCCAATACTATGTCCATACACTACATGTATATGCATCAATTAATTAGGGTGTCAAATGTCACATTCTGGTTAAAATAACCTCTTTCCATATGAAAGTTCACCTTGCATACACCATAACAATGTAGTCATAAAATAATACAATAGCGGGATGTTCACTTGTGCCGAGCCTAATGGCTCCGTGGTAGTCAACACCTCACGCTTTGGTGAGCCTTACCCACGGCGGTTCCATTTCGGCGCTCTCTCTAACACACGGGCGAAACAACTGTCTCGAGGCCAACTCCGGAGTGCCGGCTTGTAGGGAGCGACCCTCACAAGCATGTGTGAATAAGCATAGTGGCCAACAAGCAACAATCAACCATAATAATATCATATGTTTAATTTCACATTATGTCCAAACATGTCATATTATGTCTACTACATTCAATAGCCAATATGCTAAATGTCAACAATATCATGTTGTTCTCAAATTGTCCTTTGGTATATCCCTACCAATATGCACATGTCTCTAACATGTAAATGTCCATCTCTTTGTTTACTAAATTCATAAACCATGCATTGTTCTAATGCCGTAAATCATGCATTCTACAATGCCAAAATCATGCATTCTTCTAATGCCATACATCATGCATTCTACCGATGCCCAAACCATACATTATTCTAATGCCATGTACTATGCATTCTACCAATGCCAACAAGTCCATAAACCATGCCATGCATGAGCTATGCTAACCTCTACTATATAGAGTATAAAAGTTATCATGCGGGTATTCCATTAACTAAGGACTCATGTTTAACCAATTACAAATATCACATACAACTAACTAGAATCCCTTTCCTCATGTCTTAATCATGGAATCATATCCGCGACCGAAAGGTCGAGCCCAAAAGCCAACGATGCCCGTCAAAGTTGTTCACCTAAAATGAGGTGCAACAACTTATCCTGCATATATCAAATCCTCTCTTTTCTCTATACAAACATACATATATTGCATTTGCCATAATTCCTCTTTTCTCTATACAAGCATACTTTGGTATGCAAGAGAGTTCACTAGTCCACCACTCAAGTGGTGTCTCAAATGATGCTCATTCCTAGCATGCATAATATACTTAGCATTTCCTAATGCGTCATTACAATAATAGTGCCAATACCCTAGCATGCATAATATTCTCATAATGCCATACTATATGAAATATGCATTTTTCATAAACAACTTGCATGTCTCATGCAATCACAATTATCATCATGCCATAATTAACATAATTATGCATCTAATCAATCCTATAACAAGATAGGAGACATAGGGGGAGTTCACCCATTTCGGTGAGGTCAAACACACCGGATACCCGTCGAAACCTCGCAGTACTTCGAAACGAAGTTGTCCCCCGAGCTTCTCATACCCTAAGATAATTTTCCAAGGGGTTAGGGGTATCGAACAAGCAATTTCGAAAACCACCAAAAATAATGAGGTAAAAGAGTGAAAATTACCTTGAGCAAGTAAAACTTGTTCTAAGTCCCATTGGAGGTTAGAGATCATCAAATCCAACCTACAACAACGTTCTACACCCATCAATTCCACCTCAAGGGCTCATAATCACGAAACCCTAAAATAAACCCTAATTTTCATAAAACTAGGTTTACATGCTAAATCCAATCAAAAATCACAAATAGAGGTTGTAAGAGAGTTTACTAACCTCAAATCAAGCATCCAACCGGGCTTACACAAGCTAGGGTTGAAGATCCATCCTCCAACAAGCTCCTTTCCTCAGCCCCGAGCTCCCTCCAAGCCTAGGAGTCCACCTCCAAGGGAAAAATGGAGAGAAAGGAGATCAAAACCAAGATCTAGGGGTTGGGGGAAGAGAAAATCTAGAGAGAGAGAGAGGGAAACCTACCATTCCTTCTCCTCCAAGCCTCAGCCACAGCAGCATAAGAGGGGGTGAAGGGGTACTTAAACCCAAAGCACAAAATCCAATTAGGCCCCTCAAAAAGCCAAAATTGCAAAACTGCTCAAAAATGCATTCTGCAGCACTGTATACCGGTATGCGCATGTGTATACCGGTATACTGTGCAAAATTTGCAAAATCCGAGCCTCGGCCAGCAAACTGCGCAATCACATTCCGGTATGCCAATTCCAGTACCGGTATGCAGTGCATTCCGGTATGGGGTAATTCCAGTAACGCCGAATGCAGTACAAATTCTGCACTTTATGCAGAATTTGATCTCCGGAGTCCGTTTTCGCCCTTTTTAAGCCACGAAAACACCTCAAAGCTCACCAAACTCAACCCAAAACTCCAGAATAGTACAAGCCACTATTCTCACACTAGAACTCCGCAATTTGCAAAAGTTCAGTGTACTACACTTTGTGGGTAATAGAACGCTCTCATGGGGTTTCAATCCTCGTTCGGTCGAATCTGAACATGTACTCGTGGCAAGCTCGCACTCTTAGGGCGTAATAGAACGCTCTCATGGGTTTTCAATCCTCGTTCTTTTGAATTTGAACATGTATTCGTGGCAAGCTCGCACTCCTAAGGGGTAATAGAACGCTCTCATTAGGTTTCAATCCTCATTCATTCGAATCTGAACATGTAAACTCGTGGCAAGCTCGCACTCTTAGGTGGTAATAGAACACTCTTACGGGGTTTCAATCCTCGTTCGTTCGAATCTGATCATGTACTCGTGGCAAACTCGCACTCTTTGGGCGTAATAGGCGCTCTTCCGGTATAATAGAACGCTCTCATGGGGTTTCAATCCTTGTTCGTTCGAATCTAAATATTTACTCGTGCCAAGCTCGCACTCTTTGGGGGTACTAGAACGCTCTTATGGGGTTTCAATCCTCCTTCGTTCGAATTTGAACATGTACTCGTGACAAGCTCGCACTCTTTGGGGGTAATAGAATGCTATTATGGGGTTTCAATCCTCGTTCGTTCGAATCTGAACATGTACTAGTGGCAAGCTCGCACTCTTAGGGCGTAATAGAACTCTCTCATGGGGTGAACGAATCTGAACATGTACCCGTGGCAAGCTCGCACTCTTTAGGCGTAATAGAATGCTTTTATGGGATTTCAATCCTCGTTCGTTCGAATCTAAACTTGTACTCGTGGGAAGCTCGCACTCTTTGGGGGTAATAAAACGCTATTATGGGGTTTCAATCCTCGTTCGCTCGAATCTAAACGTGTACTCGTGGCAAGCTCGCACTCTTAGGGCGTAATAGAACTCTCTCATGGGGTGAACGAATCTGAACATGTACTCGTGGCAAGCTCGCACTCTTTGGGCGTAATAGAACGCTCTCATGGGGTTTCAATCCTTGTTCGTTCGAATCTGAACATGTACTCGTGGCAAGCTCGCACTCTTTGGGGGTAATAAAACGCTCTTATGGGGTTTCAATCCTCGTTCGTTCGAATCTGAACATGTACTCGTGGCAAGCTCGCACTCTTAGGGGGTAATAGAACGCTCTTATGGGGTTTCAATCCTCGTTCGTTCGAATCTGAACATGTACTCGTGGCAAGCTCGCACTCTTTGGGGGTAATAGAACGCTATTATGGTGTTTCAATCCTCGTTCGTTCGAATCTGAACATGTACTCGTGGCAAGCTCGCACTCTTAGGGGGTAATAGAACGCTCTTATGGGGTTTCAATCCTCGTTCGTTCGAATCTGAACATGTACTCGTGGCAAGCTCGCACTCTTTCGGGGGTAATAGAACGCTATTATGGGGTTTCAATCCTCGTTCGTTCGAATCTGAACATGTACTCGTGGCAAGCTCGCACTCTTAGGGGGAATAGAACGCTCTTATGGGGTTTCAATCCTCGTTCGTTCGAATCTGAACATGTACTCGTGGCAAGCTCGCACTCTTTGGGGGTAATAGAACGCTATTATGGGGTTTCAATCCTCGTTCGTTCGAATCTGAACATGTACTCGTGGCAAGCTCGCACTCTTAGGGGGTAATAGAACGCTCTTATGGGGTTTCAATCCTCGTTCGTTCGAATCTGAACATGTACTCATGGAAAGCTCGCACTATTTGGGGGTAATAGAACGCTATTATGGGGTTTCAATTCTCGTTCGTTCGAATCTGAACATGTACTCGTGGCAAGCTCGCACTCTTTGGGGGTAATAGAATGCTATTATGGTGTTTCAATCCTCGTTCGTTCGAATCTAACCATGTACACCTGGCAAACTCGCACTCTTTGGGCGTAATAGGCACTCTTTGGGCGTAATAGAACGCTCTCATGGGGTTTCAATCCTCATTCGTTCGAATCTGAACATGTACTCGTGGCAAGCTCGCACTCTTTGGGGGTAATAGAACGCTCTTATGGGGTTTCAATCCTCGTTCGTTCGAATCTGAACATGTACTCGTGGCTAGCTCGCACTCTTTGGGGGTAATAGAACGCTATTATGGGGTTTCAATCCTCGTTCGTTCGAATCTGAACATGTACTAGTGGCAAGCTCGCACTCTTAGGGCGTAATAGAACTCTCTCATGGGGTGAACGAATCTGAACATGTACCCGTGGCAAGCTCGCACTCTTTAGGCGTAATAGAATGCTTTTATGGGATTTCAATCCTCGTTCGTTCGAATCTAAACTTGTACTCGTGGGAAGCTCGCACTCTTTGGGGGTAATAAAATGCTATTATGGGGTTTCAATCCTCGTTCGTTCGAATCTAAACGTGTACTCGTGGCAAGCTCGCACTCTTAGGGCGTAATAGAACTCTCTCATGGGGTGAACGAATCTGAACATGTACTCGTGGCAAGCTCGCACTCTTTGGGCGTAATAGAACGCTCTCATGGGGTTTCAATCCTTGTTCGTTCGAATCTGAACCTGTACTCGTGGCAAGCTCGCACTCTTTGGGGGTAATAAAACGCTCTAATGGGGTTTCAATCCTCGTTCGTTCGAATCTGAACATGTACTCGTGGCAAGCTCGCACTCTTAGGGGGTAATAGAACGCTCTTATGGGGTTTCAATCCTCGTTCGTTCGAATCTGAACATGTACTCGTGGCAAGCTCGCACTATTTGGGGGTAATAGAACGCTATTATGGTGTTTCAATCCTCGTTCGTTCGAATCTGAACATGTACTCGTGGCAAGCTCGCACTCTTAGGGGGTAATAGAACGCTTTTATGGGGTTTCAATCCTCGTTCGTTCGAATCTGAATATGTACTCGTGGCAAGCTCGCACTCTTTCGGGGGTAATAGAACGCTATTATGGGGTTTCAATCCTCGTTCGTTCGAATCTGAACATGTACTCGTGGCAAGCTCGCACTCTTTGGGGGTAATAGAACGCTATTATGGGGTTTCAATCCTCGTTCGTTCGAATCTGAACATGTACTCGTGGCAAGCTCGCACTCTTTGGGGGTAATAGAACGCTCTTATGGGGTTTCAATCCTCGTTCGTTCGAATCTGAACATGTACTCGTGGCAAGCTCACACTCTTAGGGCGCAATAGAACTCTCTCATGGGGTGAACGAATCTGAACATGTACTCGTGGCGAGCTCGCACTCTTTGGGGGTAATAGAACGCTCTTATGGGGTTTCAATCCTCGTTCGTTCGGATCTGAACATGTACTCGTGGCAAGCTCGCACTCTTAGGGGGTAATAGAATGCGCTTCTGGGGTTTCAATCCTCGTTCGTTCGAATCTAAACATGTACACATGGCAAACTCGCACTCTTTGGGCGTAATAGGCACTCTTTGGGCATAATAGAACGCTCTCATGGGGTTTCAATCCTCATTCGTTCGAATCTGAACATGTACTCGTGGCAAGCTCGCACTCTTTGGGGGTAATAGAACGCTCTTATGGGGTTTCAATCCTCGTTCGTTCAAATCTGAACATGTACTCGTGGCAAGCTCGCACTCTTTGGTGGTAATAAAACGCTCTTATGGGGTTTCAATCCTCGTTCGTTCGAATCTGAACATGTACTCGTAGCAAGCTCGCACTCTTAGGGGGTAATAGAACGCTCTTATGGGGTTTCAATCCTCGTTCGTTCGAATCTGAACATGTACTCGTGGCAAACTCGCACTCTTTGGGCGTAATAGGCACTCTTTGGGCATAATAGAACGCTCTCATGGGGTTTCAATCCTCGTTCGTTCGAATCTGAACATGTGCTCGTGGCAAGCTCGCACTCTTTGGGGGTAATAGAACGCTCTTACGGGGTTTGAGTCCTCGTTCGTTCGAATCTGAACATGTAGTCGGGGCAATCTCGCACTCTTTGGGGGTAATAGAACGCTATTATGGGGTTTCAATCCTCGTTCGTTCGAATCTTAACATGTACTAGTGGCAAGCTCGCACTCTTAGGGCGTAATAGAACTCTCTCATGGGGTGAACGAATCTGAACACGTACTCGTGGCAACACTCGCACTTTTGGGCGGAATTCTAACGTGTGAGAATAGGGCTTTACTATTCTGGAGTTTTCGAATCTGAACATGTAGCTTTGAAGCTCGCACTCTTTGGTGGTAAAAAGGGCGAAAACGCTCTACGGGGATCAATTCTCGCATTCGTTGCGAATTTGTACATGTACTCGTGGCAAGCTCGCACTCTTTGGGGGTAATACCGGAATGCACTTTGTAATCCTCGTACTGGAATTGGCATACCGGAATGTGGTTGCGCAGCTTGCTGGCCGAGGCTCGGGTTTTTGCAAATTTTGCACAGTACATACCGGGCAAGCTGCACATACCGGTATATACAGTGCTGCAGAATGCTTTTGTGGGTTTTGCAATTTTGGCTCTTTCGAGGGGCCTATCGGGATTTTGTGCATGGGTTAAGTACTCTTTTGGGGGTAATAGAACGCTCCCCCCTCTTTCTTTGCTGTTGTGGCTGAGGACTTCTTTGGAGAAGGAAAGGTAGGGGGTTTCAATCCTCTCTCGTTCGAATCTGATTTACTCTCCCAAACCCTTGAAATCTTGGGTTTTGATCTCTTTTCTCCAATCCTCCTTTTGCTTGTTGCTTGCTAGAGGAGCTTGTCTTGGGAGGAGAGAACTTGTTGGTGGATGGATCTTCAATCCTAGCTTCGTTCGAATCTGAACATTGACTCGTGGCAAGCTCGCATTTGAGGGGTAGTAAACTCTCTTTTCAATCTCTATTTGTGATTTTTGCTTGGAATTTAACATGTAAACCTAGTTTCATGAAAATTAGGGTTCGCACTTTTAGGGTTTCGTGATTATGAGCCTCTTGAGGTGGAATTGATGGTGAATCTGAGAATGTTGTTGTAAGTCGATTTTAGGGCGTAAGAACTCTAACCTCAATTTGGACTTAGAACAAGTTTTACTTGCTCGGCAAATTTTCACCCTTTTACCTCATTGATTTTTGGGGTTTTCAAAAATTGCTTGTTCGATCGACCCCTAACCCCTTGGAAAATTATCTTAGGGTATGAGAAGCTCGAGGGGGCAACTTCGTTTCGAAGTACTGCGAGGTTTCGACGTGTATCCGGTGGGTCTGAATCCTCACGTTCGAAATGGGTGAACTCCCCCTGGCATGTCTCCTATCTTGTTATAGGATTGATTAGATGCATAATTATGTAATTATGGCATGATGATACATTGTGATTGCATGAGACATGCAAGTTGTTTATGAAAAATAGCATAATTCATATAGTTGGCATTATGAGAATAATGTGTATGCTAGCACTCTTGATGCTAGTAGTGTAATGGGGCATTATGAAATGCTAATTAGGTTATGCATGCTAGGAAGGAGCATCATAGGAGACACTACTTGGGTGTTGAATTCTCGTTCTTCGCATACTAGAGTATGCTTGTATAGAGAAAGCTCGAACTTTATGGTAAATGCATGATAAGTTGTTGCACCTCATCTAGGTGAGCAACTGTGACGGGCATTGTTGGCAAGGACTCGACCTTTTGGTCGTGGATTGATTCCATGTTTAAGACATGAGGAAAGGGATTCTATTTGCATTTGATATTATAATTGATTAAACAAGTCGCACTCTTTGGGGTTATTTAAAAACACTTGTATGATAGGGTTTTATACTCTATTCGAAGTCTGAACATGTACTCGTAGCATGCATCGCATGAATATGGACTCGTTGGGCATAATAGAATGCATTGTTATAGGGTTTGTAGAATCATCGTTCGTTAGATTAGAGAATGCATGACATCGTGGCAAGTAGAATCGCATCTTTGGGCATTTGTAGAATGCTTGTTATGGGGTTTGTAAATGCATGGATTATAGCATTAGAGAATGCATGATTTATGGCATTAGAATAATGCATGATTTTGGCATTTGTAGAATGCATGCATACGGGCATTAGAATAATGCATGGTTTTCAATGAACTTAGTAAACAAAGAGATGAACGGTTACATGTTAGAGACACTGGACATATTGGTAGGGACATACCATCGGATTGAGAACAACATGATATTGTTGACACTTAGCATATTGGCTATTGAATGTAGTAAACATAAAGTGATCGTGTTTTGACATCTTTGGGGTGAAATTAAACTTATGATATTATTATGGTTGATTGTTTCTTGTTTCCACTATGCTCGAATACACATGTACTGTGAGGGTCGCTCCCTCTTTGGGGTACTACGAGTTGGCTCTAGCGACAGTTATTTCGCCCGTGTGTTTGAGAGAAGCTGAAATGGAACTCGTGGGTAAGGCTCACCAAAGCGTGAGGTGTTGACTACCACGGAACGCCATTAGGGGTTTTCAATCCTCGATGAACATCCCGCTATTGTATTATTTACTCGTGGCACTACACTCTTATGGTGTATGCAAGGTGAACTTTCATATGGGGAGGTTATTTTAACCGGAATGTGACATTTGACACCCTAATTAATTGATGCATATACATGTAGTGTATGGACATAGTATTGGGTGGTGACTTTGTGGCATTACATGTAGTGAACATAACATTCATATTATTGGGAACAAGTTATATAGTTCATACATGTAGTAGAAAATTGGATATACATTACATACTTGTAGTTGGAGACAAGTCATACATGTAATAGTAAAACTTGACATATAGTTGGGGGTAATAGAACGCTCTATGTAATTGATCATGGCATTAATTTGACGTGCATGTAAACCGTGAAATGTAATTGTGAGCATAGCTCGACAATAGGGGTTAATGTTCATGTAGATGGGGTTTAGTCATTGGAGGCATGATAGTTGTAGAACTATCTGTTAGCAAGCTTAATATCTTTTATGCTTAATATGCTTTAGGGGTTTCAAACTATCTTGCCTCAGTTGACCTAGCGGTGTAATTCGCAACTCTCGGCGGCTTACCCACTGGGAACTATTGAATAAAGTTCTCATCCCCCTGGGGTTTGTTGTTTTTAACAGAGCCTTCCGCAGCAGGAGAGGCTTGGGATCGCGGGCAAGGGGTTAGCAGCTAGCTAGAGCCTCTAGAATCTACGGTGTTGTGGTTGTAGGCATACCATGGGGGTTTCCTTTCATTGTATTTTGAATGAAAGATGTATCGTGGCAAGTTGCATGGTTGATTGATCTACTAGTCGCTAAGGGGTATCAATGTCCTTGTTATCGAATCGAATTTGAACATGTATGTGGCAAGCTCGCACTCTTTGGGGTAGAACTATGAACTCTCTCTGGGTTTCAATTGTTTCGTTCGATGTAACATGTACTCTTCCTACTTGATTATTTGTTAGCATAGACGCCTTGTGTACATTGTGTTGTTTGAGGTACACGGCGGGTCTGTGCACGTGCCTGGTAGGCTCTCACGAGGGCCCGGGGCGTGACATCGTGGCAAGCTCGCACTCTTTGGGCGTAATAGAATGCTCATATGGGGTTTCAATCCTCGTTTGTTCGAATCTGGACATGTACTCGTGGCAAGCTCGCACTCTTAGGGGGTAATAGAATGCTCTTATGGGGTTTCAATCCTCGTTCGTTCGAATCTGAACATGTACTCGTGGCAAGCTCGCACTCTTTGGGGGTAATAGAACGCTATTATGGGGTTTCAATCCTCGTTCGTTCGAATCTAAACATGTACTCGTGGCAAGCTCGCACACTAAGGGCATAATAGAACTCTCATTGGGGTGAACGAATCTGAACATGTACTCGTGGCAAGCTCGCACTCTTTGGGCGTAATAGAACGCTCTCATAGGGTTTCAATCCTCGTTCGTTCGAATCTGAACATGTACTCGTGGCAAGCTCGCACTCTTTGTGGGTAATAGAACGCTCTCATGGGGTTTCAATCCTCGTTCGGTCGAATCTGAACATGTACTCGTGGCAAGCTCGCACTCTTAGGGCGTAATAGAACGCTCTCATGGGGTTTCAATCCTCGTTCTTTCGAATCTGAACATGTATTCGTGGCAAGCTCGCACTCCTAGGGGGTAATAGAACGCTCTCATGGGGTTTCAATCCTCGTTCGTTCGAATCTGAACATGTACTCGTGGCAAGCTCGCACTCTTAGGTAGTAATAGAACGCTCTTACGGGGTTTCAATCCTTGTTCGTTCGAATCTGATCATGTACTCGTGGCAAACTCGCACTCTTTGGGCGTAATAGGCGCTCTTTCGATGTAATAGAACGCTCTCACGGGGTTTCAATTCTCGTTCGTTCGAATCTGAATATGTACTCGTGCCAAGCTCGCACTCTTTGGGGGTACTAGAACGTTCTTATGGGGTTTCAATCCTCCTTCGTTCGAATTTGAACATGTACTCGTGGCAAGCTCGCACTCTTTGGGGGTAATAGAATGCTATTATGGGGTTTCAATCCTCGTTCGTTCGAATCTGAACATGTACTAGTGGCAAGCTCGCACTCTTAGGGCGTAATAGAACTCTCTCATGGGGTGAACGAATCTGAACATGTACCCGTGGCAAGCTCGCACTCTTTAGGCGTAATAGAATGCTTTTATGGGGTTTCAATCCTCGTTCGTTCGAATCTAAACTTGTACTCGTGGGAAGCTCGCACTCTTTGGGGGTAATAAAATGCTATTATGGGGTTTCAATCCTCGTTCGTTCGAATCTAAACGTGTACTCGTGGCAAGCTCGCACTCTTAGGGCGTAATAGAACTCTCTCATGGGGTTTCAATCCTCGGTGAACGAATCTGAACATGTACTCGTGGCAAGCTCGCACTCTTTGGGCGTAATAGAACGCTCTCATGGGGTTTCAATCCTTGTTCGTTCGAATCTGAACATGTACTCGTGGCAAGCTCGCACTCTTTGGGGGTAATAAAACGCTATTATGGGGTTTCAATCCTCGCTCGTTCGAATCTGAACATGTACTCATGGCATGCTCGCACTCTTAGGGGGTAATAGAACGCTCTTATGGGGTTTCAATCCTCGTTCGTTCGAATCTGAACATGTACTCGTGGCAAGCTCGCACTCTTTGGGGGTAATAGAACGCTATTATGCGGTTTCAATCCTCGTTCGTTCGAATCTGAACATGTACTCGTGGCAAGCTCGCACTCTTCTTAGGGGTAATAGAAACTTTTATGGGGTTTCAATCCTCGTTCGTTCGAATCTGAATATGTACTCGTGGCAAGCTCGCACTCTTTCGGGGGTAATAGAACGCTATTATGGGGTTTCAATCCTCGTTCGTTCGAATCTGAACATGTACTCGTGGCAAGCTCGCACTCTTTGGGGGTAATAGAACGCTATTATGGGGTTTCAATCCTCGTTCGTTCGAATCTGAACATGTACTCGTGGCAAGCTCGCACTCTTTGGGGGTAATAGAACGCTCTTATGGGGTTTCAATCCTCGTTCGTTCGAATCTGAACATGTACTCGTGGCAAGCTCACACTCTTAGGGCGCAATAGAACTCTCTTATGGGGTGAACGAATCTGAACATGTACTCGTGGCATACTCGCACTATTTGGGGGTAATAGAACGCTCTTATGGGGTTTCAATCCTCGTTCGTTTGGATCTGAACATGTACTCGTGGCAAGTTCGCACTCTTAGGGGGTAGTAATAGAATGCGCTTCTGGGGTTTCAATCCTCGTTCGTTCGAATCTAAACATGTACACATGGCAAACTCGCACTCTTTGGGCGTAATAGGCACTCTTTGGGCATAATAGAACGCTCTCATGGGGTTTCAATCCTCATTCGTTCGAATCTGAACATGTACTCGTGGCAAGCTCGCACTCTTTGGGGGTAATAGAACGCTCTTATGGGGTTTCAATCCTCGTTCGTTCGAATCTGAACATGTACTCGTGGCTAGCTCGCACTCTTTGGTGGTAATAAAACGCTCTTATGGGGTTTCAATCCTCGTTCGTTCGAATCTGAACATGTACTCGTAGCAAGCTCGCACTCTTAGGGGGTAATAGAACGCTCTTATGGGGTTTCAATCCTCGTTCGTTCGAATCTGAACATGTACTCGTGGCAAACTCGCACTCTTTGGGCGTAATAGGCACTCTTTGGGCATAATAGAACGCTCTCATGGGGTTTCAATCCTCGTTCGTTCGAATCTGAACATGTACTCGTGGCAAGCTCGCACTCTTTGGGGGTAATAGAACGCTCTTACGGGGTTTGAGTCCTCGTTCGTTCGAATCTGAACATGTAGTCGGGGCAATCTCGCACTCTTTGGGGGTAATAGAACGCTATTATGGGGTTTCAATCCTCGTTCGTTCGAATCTTAACATGTACTAGTGGCAAGCTCGCACTCTTAGGGCGTAATAGAACTCTCTCATGGGGTGAACGAATCTGAACACGTACTCGTGGCAAGCTCGCAATCTTTGGGCGTAATAGAATGTAGTACACTGAACTTTAGCAAATTGCGGAGTTCTAGTGAATCTGAACATGTACTCGTGGCTTAACTCGCTGGACTCTTGAGTTGAGTTTGGTGAGCTTCGGGGTTTCAATCCTCGTTTTCGGGAATTGAAAATGCGAAAACGGACTCCGGAAGTCGAAATCTACAAAAGTGCAGATTTTGCATTGCATACCGGTATCTGGGGGTTTCAATATACGGAATCCAGTGAAAAACTGGTTGGCAAGCTCTCGGGTTCTTTCTGGGATTCCGCAGTTAATACCGGAATACGCGGGCATTCCGGTATGTACAATTCGCAACCGGACCCGTGCGCAGACTCTTGGCAGGCTCGGGTTTGGGGGGAACGCTTTTGGGGATTTCGGTATGCCCATTCATAATATACTGTGCAGAAATTGCATTTTGAGCAAGCTTTTTGCATTTTTGGCTCTTTGGGGGCCTAAACGCTTTTGTGCATTGGGTTTCAAGTACCCTTTCACCGAATCTGAAACATGTATCGTTGGCTGAGGCTTGGGACTTGAAGGGTAATAGAAACGCTCTTTGGGGTCTCTCTCTTCGAATCTCTAACATTTTCTCGTGCAAGCTCGCACACTAGAAAAGGGGTTTTAGAACTCTTTTTCCTCCATTTTCGTTCGAATGGAGGAGTGCTTCTAGGCCTTGTGGGAAGCTCGGGATGGAGGAGAGGAACTTGTTTGTGGGCTTAGCTTCAACCTAGCATGCTTGAGCTTGGTTGAGAGCTTGATTTGAGGTTAGTAAACTCTCTTACAATCTCTATTTGTGATTTTTGCTTGTGATTTGAGATGAAAACCTAGTTTCTTGAAAACTAGGGTTTTGTTTAGGGCTTTGTGATTGTGAGCCCTTGAGGTGGAATCCTCGATCGTTCGGTGTAGAACGAACATGTTACGTGGTTGGATTTGAAGATCCCTAACCTCAATTTGGACTTAGAACAAGTTTTACTTGCTCAAGGTAATTTCCACCCAATTACCTCATTGATTTTGGTGGTTTTCGAATTTGCTTGTTCGATACGAATCTAACCCCTCGTGGCAAATTCGCATCTTTGGGGGTAATAGAACGCTCGGGGGACAACTTCGTTTCGAAGTACTCGAGGTTTCGACATGGGTATCGGTGGGTCTGCTCACTCTTTGGGGTAATAGAACCCTATATGGGGTCTCCTATCTTGTTTAGGATTGATTAGATGCAAGCTCGCAATCTTTGGGGGGTTAATAGAACGGCATTATGATAATTGTGATTGCAAGAGACATATATGTTCGAATGTATGTATAAAAATGCATAGTACATATAGTGTGGCATTATGAGATTAATATGTACTAGTGCTAGTGTATTTTAGGGGTAATAGTAGTGCTCTTATGATGCATTATGAAATGCTAATTAGGTTATGCATGCTAGATATGAGCATCATGTGAGACACACTCTTTGGGGTGGTAGATTAGTGATTTCTTTCGCATACTAATGTATCGTTTGTATAGAATCTGAAAAGAGAGTACTCGTGGCAAATCGCATGATAAATTGTAATAGCACCTCATCTAGGGAGCAACTTTGACGGTTATCGTTCGACTTTGAACTCGACCTTTAGGTCGTGGCAAGATCGCACTCTTTAAGACATGAGGAATGGAATTCCATTTGCATTGATAATTATAATTGATTAAACGTGAGTCCATTGGGTTATTTGAACATTGCATGATAGCTCTATACTCTATGAAGTAGAGGTTGTTGTAGCTTATGCATGGCATGGATTTCAATCTTGTTGGCATCTGAATGCATTGTCGCACTCTTAGGCATTCATGGGGTTCAAGAATGCATGAATTGTAGCATTAGAATAATGCATGAACTATAGCATTGGGGTTGAATGCATCGTTTTAGAATTGAAAGGTATTGGTTAAGCTTAGTATAATGCATTGGACATGGCATTAGAATAATGCTGATATATGGGGTTAGAGGAATGCATGGTTTATGAATTTAGTAAACAAAGAGATGAACGGCAAGCTCGCATCTTAGGGACATGTGCATAAACGCTATGGGGTTTCATATCCATCGGACATTGAGAATCAACATGATATTGTTGACATTTAGCATATTGGGGGTATTGAATGTCTCATGGGGTTTCAACATAAAGTGACATGTTTTGACATAACGTGGCAATTGAACTCTATGATATTAGAACGCTATTATGGTTGATTTGTCCTCGTTGTTGGCCACTATGTACTCGTTTACAAGCTCGCACTTTGAGGGTCTAATAGAAGCCGGCATCCGGAGTTTCAATCCTCGTTCGTTCGAATCTGAACATGTACTCGTGTGTTTAAGAGAGCACTCTTTGGGGAACCGCCGTGGGTAAGGCTCACCAAAGCGTGGGTGTTGACTACCACGGTTCGAATCTGAACATGTACAAGTGGCAACATCGCACTCTTTGGGCGTATCATTTTATGGGGTTTCAATCCTCGTTCGTTCGAATCTGAACATGTACTTTTATGCAAAGGTGACTCTTTCATACAGAAAGAGGTTCATGGGGTTTTATCCAGAACGTGACGTTTGACACCCTAATTAATTGATGTACTCGTACAAGCTCGCACTGTATGGGGGTACATAGTAACGCTCTTATTAGGTGGTGACCTTGTGGCATTACATGTAGTAAACATAACATACATATTGTTGGGAACAAGTTATATAGTTCATACATGTAGTAGAAAATTTGATATGCATTACATACTTGTAGTTGGAGACAAGTCATACTTGTAATAGTAAAACTTGACATATAGTGAGTTTATGACATTAGAATATGTGTAGTTGATCATGGCATATTTACACATATAGGAGTAGAATGTTTACAATCTTTGTAACATGTTCATGTAGATGATTTAGTCATTGGAGGCAAGATAGTTGTAGAATTACCTGTTTTAGCATTAAATGAATGCTTTCTGGGGTTCAATTTCTGTTCGTTCGATCTTGCCTCAGTTGACCGTAGCGGCTCGTAATTCCCACTCTCGGTGGCTTACCCACTGGAAACTATTGATAATAGTTCTCACCCCCCATTGTTGTTGGGTTTTTCGAGCAAGCTCGCACTTCTGCAGCAGGAGAGGCTTGGGATCGCGGCGAGGGGTTAGCAGCTCGCTAGAGCCTCTACGGGTTGTAATAGAACGCTCTTACCATGGGTTTCCTTTCATTGTATTTTGAATGAAAGATGTATAGTTTTGTTGGCAAGATCTCGATCTCTTTGGGGATAAGATATAAACTCTCATTTGGGTTCTCAATCCTCGATTTTCGAATCTGTATGGATTCGGTTTTCGTGGAAATGTTCTCGCATCTCCCTGGGGAATGTATTCCTTATTCTTCTTGATTGACGTTATTGTAGACGCCTTGTGTACATTGTGTTGTTTTGAGGTACACGGCGGGTCTGGGCACGTGCCTGGTAGGCTCTCACTAGGGCCCGGGGCGTGACATAGAATGCTCATATGGGGTTTCAATCCTCGTTTGTTCGAATCTGGACATGTACTCGTGGCAAGCTCGCACTCTTTGGGGGTAATAGAACGCTCTTATGGGGTTTCAATCCTCGTTCGTTCGAATCTGAACATGTACTCGTGGCAAGCTCGCACTCTTTGGGGGTAATAGAACGCTATTATGGGGTTTCAATCCTCGTTCGTTCGAATCTAAACATGTACTCGTGGCAAGCTCGCACACTAAGGGCATAATAGAACTCTCTCTTGGGGTGAACGAATCTGAACATGTACTCGTGGCAAGCTCGCACTCTTTGGGCGTAATAGAACGCTCTCATAGGGTTTCAATCCTCGTTCGTTCGAATCTGAACATGTACTCGTGGCAAGCTCGCACTCTTTGTGGGTAATAGAACGCTCTCATGGGGTTTCAATCCTCGTTCGGTCGAATCTGAACATGTACTCGTGGCAAGCTCGCACTCTTAGGGCGTAATAGAACGCTCTCATGGGGTTTCAATCCTCGTTCTTTCGAATCTGAACATGTATTCGTGGCAAGCTCGCACTCCTAGGGGGTAATAGAACGCTCTCATGGGGTTTCAATCCTCGTTCGTTCGAATCTGAACATGTACTCGTGGCAAGCTCGCACTCTTAGGTAGTAATAGAACGCTCTTACGGGGTTTCAATCCTTGTTCGTTCGAATCTGATCATGTACTCGTGGCAAACTCGCACTCTTTGGGCGTAATAGGCGCTCTTTCGATGTAATAGAACGCTCTCACGGGGTTTCAATTCTCGTTCGTTCGAATCTGAATATGTACTCGTGCCAAGCTCGCACTCTTTGGGGGTACTAGAACGTTCTTATGGGGTTTCAATCCTCCTTCGTTCGAATTTGAACATGTACTCGTGGCAAGCTCGCACTCTTTGGGGGTAATAGAATGCTATTATGGGGTTTCAATCCTCGTTCGTTCGAATCTGAACATGTACTAGTGGCAAGCTCGCACTCTTAGGGCGTAATAGAACTCTCTCATGGGGTGAACGAATCTGAACATGTACCCGTGGCAAGCTCGCACTCTTTAGGCGTAATAGAATGCTTTTATGGGGTTTCAATCCTCGTTCGTTCGAATCTAAACTTGTACTCGTGGAGAGCTCGTACTCTTTGGGGGTAATAAAACGCTCTTATGGGGTTTCAATCCTCGTTCGTTCGAATCTAAACGTGTACTCGTGGCAAGCTCGTACTCTTAGGGCGTAATAAAACTCTCTCATGGGGTGAACGAATCTGAACATGTACTCGTGGCAAGCTCGCACTCTTTGGGCGTAATAGAACGCTCTCATGGGGTTTCAATCCTTGTTCGTTCGAATCTGAACATGTACTCGTGGCAAGCTCGCACTCTTTGGGGGTAATAAAACGCTCTTATGGGGTTTCAATCCTCCTTCGTTCGAATCTGGACATGTACTCGTGGCAAGCTCGCACTCTTAGGGGGTAATAGAACGCTCTTATGGGGTTTCAATCCTCGTTCGTTCGAATCTGAATATGTACTCGTGGCAAGCTCGCACTCTTTGGGGGTAATAGAACGCTATTATGGGGTTTCAATCCTCTTTTGTTCGAATCTAAACATGTACTGGTGGCAAGCTCGCACTCTTAGGGCGTAATAGAACTCTCTCATGGGGTAATCGAATCTGAACATGTACTCGTGGCAAGCTCGCACTCTTTGGGGGTAATAGAACGCTCTTATGGGGTTACAATCCTCGTTCGTTCGAATCTGAACATATACTCGTGGCAAGCTCACACTCTTTGGGGGTAATAGAACGCTATCATAGGGTTTCAATCCGTGTTCGTTCGAATCTGAACATGTCCTCGTGGCAAGCTCGCACTCTTAGGGCGTAATAGAATGCTCTCATAGGGTTTCAATCCTCGTTCGTTCGAATATGAACATGTACTCGTGGCAAGCTCGCACTCTTAGGGGGTAATAGAATGCTCTCATGGGGTTTCAATTCTCGTTCGTTCGAATCTGAACATGTACTCGTGGCAAGCTCGCACTCATAGAGCGTATTAGCTCTTATGGGGTTTCAATCCTTGTTCGTTCGAATCTGAACATGTACTCTTGGCAAGATCGCACTCTTTGGGGGTAATAGAACGCATTTATGGGGTTTCAATCCTTGTTCGTTCGAATCTGAACATGTACTTGTAGCAAGCACACACTCTTTCGGGGTAATAAAACGCTATTATGGGGTTTCAATCCTCGTTCTTTCGAATCTGAACATGTACTCGTGGCCAGCTCGCACTATTAGGGCGCAAAAGAACTCTCTCATAGGGTGAACGAATCTGAACATGTACTCGTGGCAAGCTCGCACTCTTTGGGGGTAATAAAACGCTCTTATGGGGTTTCAATCCTCGTTCGTTCGAATCTGAACATGTACTCGTGGCAAGCTCGCACTCTTACGGGATAATAGAACGCTCTTATGGGGTTTCAATCCTCGTTCGTTCGAATCTGAACATGTACTCGTGGCAAGCTCGCACTCTTTGGGGGTAATAGAACGCTATTATGCGGTTTCAATCCTCGTTCGTTCGAATCTGAACATGTACTCGTGGCAAGCTCGAACTCTTTGGGGGTAATAGAACGCTCTTATGGGGTTTCAATCCTCGTTCGTTTGAATCCTCGTTCGTTCGAATCTAACCATGTACACCTGAAAACTCGTACTCGTGGCAAGCTCGCACTCTTTGGGCGTAATAGAACGCTCTCATGGGGTTTGAATCCACGTTCGTTCGAATCTGAACATGTACTCGTGGCAAGCTCGCACTCTTTGGGGGTAATAGAACGCTCTCATGGGGTTTCAATCCTCGTTCGTTCGAATCTGAACATGTACTCGTGGCAAGCTCGCACTCTTTGGGGGTAATAGAACGCTCTTATGGGGTTTCAATCCTCGTTCGTTCGAACCTGAACATGTACTCGTGGCAAGCTCGCACTCTTAGGGCGTAATAGAACTCTCTCATGGGGTGAACGAATCTGAACATGTACTCGTGGCAAACTTGCACTCTTTGAGCGTAATAGAATGCTCTAATGGGGTTTCAATCCTCGTTCGTTCGAATCTAAACATATACTCGTGGCAAGCTCGCACTCTTTGGGGGTTATAGAACGCTCTTATGGGGTTTCAATCCTCGTTCGTTCGAATCTGAACATGTACTCGTGGCAAGCTCGCACTCTTAGGGCGTAATAGAACGCTCTCATGGGGTTTCAATCCTCGTTCGTTCGAATCTGAACATGTACTCGTGGCAAGCTCGCACTCTTTGGGCGTAATAGAACGCTCTCATGGGGTTTCAATCCTTGTTCGTTCGAATCTGAACATGTACTCGTGGCAAGCTCGCACTCTTTGGGGTAATAGAAACGCTCTAATGGGGTTTCAATCCTCGTTCGTTCGAATCTGAACATGTACTCGTGGCAACGCACTCTTTGGGGGTAATAGAACGCTATTATGGGGTTTCAATCCTCGTTCGTTCGAATCTGAACATGTACTCGTGGCGAGCTTGCACTCTTTGGGGGTAATAGAACGCTCTTATGGGGTTTCAATCCTCGTTCGTCCGGATCTGAACATGTACTCGTGGCAAGCTCGCACTCTTACGGGGTAATAGAACGCTCTTATGGGGTTTCAATCCTCGTTCGTTCGAATCTGAACATGTACTCGTGGCAAGCTCGCACTCTTTGGGGGTAATAGAACGCTCTATGGGGTTTCAATCCTCGTTCGTTCGAATCTGAACATGTACTCGTGGCAAGCTCGCACTCTTTTGGGGTAATAGAACGCTATTATGGGGTTTCAATCCTCGTTCGTTCGAATCTGAACATGTACTCGTGGCAAGCTCGCACTCTTAGGGGGTAATAGAACGCTCTTATGGGGTTTCAATCCTCGTTCGTTCGAATCTGAACATGTACTCGTGGCAAGCTCGCACTCTTAGGGCGTAATAGAACTCTCTCATGGGGTTTCAATCGAATTCGAATCTGAACATGTACTCGTGGCAAGCTCGCACTCTTTGGGGGTAATAGAACGCTCTTATGGGGTTTCAATCCTCGTTCGTTCGAATCTGAACATGTACTCGTGGCAAGCTCGCACTCTTAGGGGGTAATAGAATGCTCTTTTGGGGGTTTCAATCCTCGTTCGTTCGAATCTAAACATGTACACCTGGCAAACTGTACTCGTGGGCGTAAGCTCGCACTCTTTGGGGGTAATAGAACGCTCTCATGGGGTTTCAATCCTCGTTCGTTCGAATCTGAACATGTACTCGTGGCAAGCTCGCACTCTTTGGGGGTAATAGAACGCTCTTATGGGGTTTCAATTCTCGTTCGTTCGTTCGAATCTGAACATGTACTCGTGGCAAGCTCGCACTCTTTGGGGGTAATAGAACGCTCTTATGGGGTTTCAATCCTCGTTCGTTCGAATCTGAACATGTACTCGTGGCAAGCTCGCACTCTTTGGGGGTAATAGAACGCTCTTATGGGGTTTCAATCCTCGTTCGTTCGAATCTGAACATGTACTCGTGGCAAACTCGCACTCTTTGGGCGTAATAGGCAACATAATAGAACGCTCTCATGGGGGTTTCAATCCTCGTTCGTTCGAATCTGAACATGTGCTCGTGGCAAGCTCGCACTCTTTGGGGTAATAGAACGCTCTCATGGGGTTTCAATCCTCGTTCGTTCGAATCTGAACATGTACTCGTGGCAAGCTCGCACTCTTTGGGGGTAATAGAACATGTACTCGTGGCAAGCTCGCACTCTTTGGGGGATTAATAGAACCTCTCATGGGGTTTCAATCCTCGTTTTTTCGTTCGAAAATCGCGAGCATGGGGGTACCCCCTCGTGGCATGCTCGCACTCTTTGGGCGTTCAATAGAACGCTCATCATGGGGTTTCAATCCTACGGTTCGTTCAGAATTTTCTGAACATGTACTCGTGGGGGGCAAGCTCGCACTCTTTATGGGCGTAATAAAAGAACGCTACTATTCATTTGGGGTTTCAATCCTCGTTTCGTTCGAATCTGAGCATGTTACTCGTGGCAAGCTCGCACTCTTTGGGGCGTAATAGAACGCTTATATTTCTCATGGGGTTTTCAAATCCTCAGTTCGTTCGAATCTGAGCATGGTACTCGTGGCCTAATCTCGCACTCTTTGGGGTAATAGAAACGCTCTCATGGGGCTTTCACGGGGTTTCTTCTCGTTCTGTACGAATCTGGAACATGTACTCGTGGGCAAGCTCGCATCTTGGGGGTAAATTTTGAACTGACTCTTATGGGGTTTCAATCCTCGTTCGTTCGAATCTGAGCATGTTGTACTCGTTGGGCAAGCTCGCACTCTTTGAGGCGTAATAGAACGCTATCTCCATTTGGGGGTTTTCAATCCTCAGTTCGTTCGCGAATTCTGAACTTGTACTTCGTGGCAAGCTCGCCACTCTTAGGGCGGATAATAGAACCGCTCTTATGGGGGTTTGCGTTATTCAAAATTCCATCGTTCGTTTCGAATCTGGAGCTTATAAACTCGTGGGGGCCAAGCTCGCACTCTTAGGCGTAAATTTAAACGGGCCGCCTCAATTTGGGGTTTTCAAATCCTCGTTTTCGGGTTCGAATCTAAGGCTTGGGGGGGGGGAACTCGCTTGGGCAAAGCTCGCCATCTCTTTTGGGGGTAAATTAGGAAACGCTAATTATGGCGGGGTTTTTTCCCAATTTTCCCTCGTGCGTGTTCGGAATCTAAACGGGTGGTGACCTATGTGGCATAGAGCTCGTACTCTTCTGGGGGCGTAATTAGAACAAACGCTAATTCTTGGGGTTTTTGAACGTTCCAATCCTGAACATCGTACTCGGGCAAGCTGCACTATTTGGCGTTAAGTCATTGAACGCTATCGTGGGGGTTTCAAAAGGGCTCGTTCGATTCTGAACATGTACTCGTGGCGAGCCTCGACACTCTCTTGGGCGTAATAGGAACGCCTCCTTTTTCATGGGGGTTTTCAATCCTAGCAGTTTCGTTCTCGAATCTGGATTACATTTGTACTCATGGGGCCAAAGTCTCGCCTCTCTTAGGGGGGGTAAATTAGGATCGCTCTTATGGGGTTTTAAATTTTTCTCGGGTTCGTTTCGGGGAAATCTGTAGCATGGAAACTCGTGGGCTAAAAGATCTAGCCACTTCTTTGGGCCGATTAATAGAACGCATTATTTTTCATTGGTGTTTCAAACCTCGGTCGTTAGTAAATACTGGAACCTGTTACTCGTTGGGGCCCCCCAAGCTCACCACCTGATTAGGCCGTTTAATTAAAGGAAACGTGGCCTTTTCATGGGCGGTGGGTTTTCAATACCTCGTTTCTCGTTCGAATTCTTGGAGGAAGCAAATTTCCCTCGTGGACAAACTCAGCATCTTGCGTAATAGCACTCTTCATTTGGCCGCATAATGGAACGCTTTCTAATGCGGTTTCCCATATTATTCTCCCCTCGTCTCCGTTTTCGGTATATGAACAGGTGTTTACTCGTGGCCAAGGGCATGCGCACTATTTTTGGGCGGTATTGAGAACGCTTGCTTACGGGGGTTGTTTTCTAAACTCCTCGTCATCGTTCGGAAATACTGAAAGGCATTGTAGACGTAGGGCACACAAAAGCTTCGGCCCACCACGCTTTTAGGGCGGTTAATTTAGAACGGCTATGTTCATGGGGTTGTTTCAAATTTCCCTCGTTCGTTCGGAAATCTGGGGAAACATGAAAAACTAGTGGGGCAAGCCTTCGCACACTCTTAGGGGCGGTAAATTGGAACCCGCCTTCTCATGGGGTTTCAAAAAATTCCCTCGTTGTCGTTACGAAAAATTCTGTACACGTACTTGTGGCAAGGGGCCTTCCGCAATCGTTGGAGTAATAGCTCGCCCATATGCGGCGGTTTCAACTCTCGTTTGTTCGTAATCTGGACATGTGTAAATCGTGGCAAGCGCGCTCTAACTTAGGGGGTAATGGAACGCTCTTATGGGGTGTTCAATCCTCCGGTTCGTTTGGAAATACTGGAGCTTGAAAAACTAGGTGGTACATAAAAAGTACTCGAACTTTCTTAGGGCGGTAATTTAAGAAATCGCTTTTCTCCATGGGAGTTAGTTCAAATCCTCGTTCTTTCGAATCATAAACATGTACTCGTGGTATGCTCGCCTCACTAAGGGCATAATAGACTCTCAGTGGAGCAAGAGCAAGATTTAATCTGAACATGTACTCGTGGGCCCAAAGCTCGACACTTCTCTTTGGGCGAAAATTAAGAAACGGCTCTCATAGGGTTTCAATCTAGTTCGTTCGAATCTGAACGGGTATCGTGGCAAAGCTCGCACTCTTTGGGGTAATCTGGAAGGCTCTACATCTGGGGTTTACAATCCTCGTTCGGTCGAATCTGAACCATGTACTCGTGGGCAAGACTCGCAACTTCTCTAGGGGCGTAAATAAGTATACGCCTTTCATCATGGAGGATTTCTTTTATCCTTGTTACTTACGAAAATCTGAACATGTACTAGTAGAGGCAAGCTTTTCGCCAACTCTAGAGGGGTTAAATCTAGAACGCTTCTCTTGGGCGAGTTTTCAATCATCGTTTCTTTTCGGATTTGAGGCCAATGTAACCTTCTGTGGGGGCCAAGCCTCGCACTTCTTAGGGCGTAGTATTAGGAACGCTTCCATTTGGGGGTTTCAAATTTCCCCTTGTTCGTATTCGGAAATTCTTTGGGAGGCTTGGGGGAACTGCGTGGGCAAAAGCTCGCCCACTTTTGGCGTAATAGGCGCTTGGGGCGTTAAAATTAGGGAACCGGCTAATCTTGGGGTTTCAAAATTTCCTCGGTTCGTTCGAATCTGAGCATGTACTCTCGTGGCAAGCTCGCACTCTTAGGGCGTAATAGAACGCTCTCATGGGGTTTCAATCCTCGTTCGTTCGAATCTGAGCATGTACTCGTGGCAAGCTCGCACTCTTTGGGCGTAATAGAACGCTCTCATGGGGTTTCAATCCTCGTTCGTTCGAATCTGAGCATGTACTCGTGGCAAGCTCGCACTCTTAGGCGTAATAGAACGCTCTCATGGGGTTTCAATCCTCGTTCGTTCGAATCTGAGCATGTACTCGTGGCAAGCTCGCACTCTTTGGCGTAATAGAACGCTCTCATGGGGTTTCAATCCTCGTTCGTTCGAATCTGAGCATGTACTCGTGGCAAGCTCGCACTCTTTGGGCGTAATAGAACGCTCTCATGGGGTTTCAATCCTCGTTCGTTCGAATCTGAGCATGTACTCGTGGCAAGCTCGCACTCTTAGGCGTAATAGAACGCTCTCATGGGGTTTCAATCCTCGTTCGTTCGAATCTGAGCATGTACTCGTGGCAAGCTCGCACTCTTTGGGCGTAATAGAACGCTCTCATGGGGTTTCAATGCTCGTTCGTTCGAATCTGAGCATGTACTCGTGGCAAGCTCGCTCGCACTCTTTGGGCGTAATAGAATGCTCTCATGGGGTTTCAATCCTCGTTCATTCGAATCTGAGCATGTACTCGTGGCAAGCTCGCACTCTTAGGGCGTAATAGAACGCTCTCATGGGGTTTCAATCCTCGTTCGTTCGAATCTGAGCAATTAGTCGTGGCAAGCTCGCACTCTTGGGGCGTAATAGAACGCTCTCATGGGGTTTCAATCCTCGTTCGTTCGAATCTGAGCATGTACTCGTGGCAAGCTCGCACTCTTAGGCGTAATAGAACGCTCTCATGGGGTTTCAATCCTCGTTCGTTCGAATCTGAGCATGTACTCGTGGCAAGCTCGCACTCTTAGGCGTAATAGAACGCTCTCATGGGGTTTTAATCCTCGTTCGTTCGAATCTGAGCATGTACTCGTGGCAAGCTCGCACTCTTTGGGCGTAATAGAACGCTCTCATGGGGTTTCAATCCTCGTTCGTTCGAATCTGAGCATGTACTCGTGGCAAGCTCGCGCACTCTTTGGGCGTAATAGAACGCTCTCATGGGGTTTCAATCCTCGTTCGTTCGAATCTGAGCGTGTACTCGTGGCAAGCTCGCACTCTTAGGCGTAATAGAACGCTCTCATGGGGTTTCAATCCTCGTTCGTTCGAATCTGAGCATGTACTCGTGGCAAGCTCGCACTCTTTGGGCGTAATAGAACGCTCTCATGGGGTTTCAATCCTCGTTCGTTCGAATCTGAGCATGTACTCGTGGCAAGCTCGCACTCTTTGGGCGTAATAGAACGCTCTCATGGGGTTTCAATCCTCGTTCGTTCGAATCTGAGCATGTACTCGTGGCAAGCTCGCACTCTTAGGGCGTAATAGAACGCTCTCATGGGGTTTCAATCCTCGTTCGTTCGAATCTGAGCATGTACTCGTGGCAAGCTCGCACTCTTTGGGCGTAATAGAACGCTCTCATGGGGTTTCAATCCTCGTTCGTTCGAATCTGAGCATGTACTCGTGGCAAGCCCGCACTCTTTAGGCGTAATAGAACGCTCTCATGGGGTTTCAATCCTCGTTCGTTCGAATCTGAGCATGTACTCGTGGCAAGCCCGCACTCTTTGGGCGTAATAGAACGCTCTCATGGGGTTTCAATCCTCGTTCGTTCGAACCTGAGCATGTACTCGTGGCAAGCTCGCACTCTTTGGGCGTAATAGAACGCCCTCATGGGGTTTCAATCCTCGCTCGTTCGAATCTGAGCATGTACTCGTGGCAAGCTCGCACTCTTTTGGGCGTAATAGGCGTAATAGAACGCTCTCATGGGGTTTCAATCCTCGTTCGTTCGAATCTGAGCATGTACTCGTGGCAAGCTCGCACTCTTTGGGCGTAATAGAACGCTCTCATGGGGTTTCAATCCTCGTTCGTTCGAATCTGAGCATGTACTCGTGGCAAGCTCGCACTCTTTGGGCGTAATAGAACGCTCTCACGGGGTTTCAATCCTCGTTCGTTCGAATATGAGCATGTACTCGTGACAAGCTCGCTCTCTTAGGCGTAATAGAACGCTCTCATGGGGTTTCAATCCTCGTTCCTTCGAATCTGAGCATGTACTCGTGGCAAGCTCGCACTCTTTGGGCGTAATAGAACGCTCTCATGGGGTTTCAATCCTCGTTCGTCCGAATCTGAGCATGTACTCGTGGCAAGCTCGCACTCTTTGGGCGTAATAGAACGCTCTCATGGGGTTTCAATCCTCGTTCGTTCGAATCTGAGCATGTACTCGTGGCAAGCTCGCACTCTTAGGGCGTAATAGAACGCTCTCATGGGGTTTCAATCCTCGTTCGTTCGAATCTGAGCATGTACTCGTGGCAAGCTCGCACTCTTTGGGCGTAATAGAACGCTCTCATGGGGTTTCAATCCTCGTTCGTTCGAATCTGAGCATGTACTCGTGGCAAGCTCGCACTCTTAGGGCGTAATAGAACGCTCTCATGGGGTTTCAATCCTCGTTCGTTCGAATCTGAGCATGTACTCGTGGCAAGCTCGCACTCTTAGGCGTAATAGAACGCTCTCATGGGGTTTCAATCCTCGTTCGTTCGAATCTGAGCATTTACTCGTGGCAAGCTCGCACTCATAGGCGTAATGGAACGCTCTCATGGGGTTTCAATCTCGTTCGTTCGAATCTGAGCATGTACTTTCGTGGCAAGCTCGCACTCTTTGGGCGTAATAGAACGCTCTCATGGGGTTTCAATCCTCGTTCGTTCGAATCTGAGCATGTACTCGTGGCAAGCTCGCACTCTTTGGGCGTAATAGAACGCTCTCATGGGGTTTCAATCCTCGTTCGTTCGAATCTGAGCATGTACTCGTGGCAAGCTCGCACTCTTTGGGCGTAATAGAACGCTCTCATGGGGTTTCAATCCTCGTTCGTTCGAATCTGAGCATGTACTCGTGGCAAGCTCGCACTCTTAGGGCGTAATAGAACGCTCTCATGGGGTTTCAATCCTCGTTCGTTCGAATCTGAGCATGTACTCGTGGCAAGCTCGCACTCTTAGGCGTAATAGAACGCTCTCATGGGGTTTCAATCCTCGTTCGTTCGAATCTGAGCATGTACTCGTGGCAAGCTCGCACTCTTTGGGCGTAATAGAACGCTCTCATGGGGTTTCAATCCTCGTTCGTTCGAATCTGAGCATGTACTCGTGGCAAGCTCGCACTCTTTGGGCGTAATAGAACGCTCTCATGGGGTTTCAATCCTCGTTCGTTCGAATCTGAGCATGTACTCGTGGCAAGCTCGCACTCTTTGGCGTAATAGAACGCTCTCATGGGGTTTCAATCCTCGTTCGTTCGAATCTGAGCATGTACTCGTGGCAAGCTCGCACTCTTTGGGCGTAATAGAACGCTCTCATGGGGTTTCAATCCTCGTTCGTTCGAATCTGAGCATGTACTCGTGGCAAGCTCGCACTCTTAGGCGTAATAGAACGCTCTCATGGGGTTTCAATCCTCGTTCGTTCGAATCTGAGCATGTACTCGTGGCAAGCTCGCACTCTTAGGGCGTAATAGAACGCTCTCATGGGGTTTCAATCCTCGTTCGTTCGAATCTGAGCATGTACTCGTGGCAAGCTCGCACCCTTTGGCGTAATAGGCGGGCGTAATAGAACGCTCTCATGGGGTTTCAATCCTCGTTCGTTCGAATCTGAGCATGTACTCGTGGCAAGCTCGCACTCTTAGGCGTAATAGAACGCTCTCATGGGGTTTCAATCCTCGTTCGTTCGTTCGAATCTGAGCATGTGTACTCGTGGCAAGCTCGCACTCTTAGGCGTAATAGAACGCTCTCATGGGGTTTCAATCCTCGTTCGTTCGAATCTGAGCATGTACTCGTGGCAAGCTCGCACTCTTAGGGCGTAATAGAACGCTCTCATGGGGTTTCAATCCTCGTTCGTTCGAAATCTGAGCATGTACTCGTGGCAAGCTCGCACTCTTAGGCGTAATAGAACGCTCTCATGGGGTTTCAATCCTCGTTCGTTCGAATCTGAGCATGTACTCGTGGCAAGCTCGCACTCTTGGTGCGTAATAGAACGCTCTCATAGGGTTTCAATCCTCGTTCGTTCGAATCTGAGCATGTACTCGTGGCAAGCTAGCACTCTTTGGGCGTAATAATAGAACGCTCTCATGGGGCTTCAATGGTCGTTCGTTCGAATCTGAGCATGTACTCGTGGCAAGCTCGCACTCTTTAGGGCGTAATAGAACGCTCTCATGGGGTTTCAATCCTCGTTCGTTCGAATCTGAGCATGTACTCGTGGCAAGCTCGCACTCTTTGGGCGTAATAGAACGCTCTCATGGGGTTTCAATCCTCGTTCGTTCGAATCTGAGCATGTACTCGTGGCAAGCTCGCACTCTTAGGCGTAATAGAACGCTCTCATGGGGTTTCAATCCTCGTTCGTTCGAATCTGAGCATGTACTCGTGGCAAGCTCGCACTCTTAGGCGTAATAGAACGCTCTCATGGGGTTTCAATCCTCGTTCGTTCGAATTTGAGCATGTACTCGTGGCAAGCTCGCACTCTTTGGGCGTAATAGAACGCTCTCATGAGGTTTCAATCCTCGTTCGTTCGAATCTGAGCATGTACTCGTGGCAAGCTCGCACTCTTTGGGCGTAATAGAACGCTCTCATGAGGTTTCAATCCTCGTTCGTTCGAATCTGAGCATGTACTCGTGGCAAGCTCGCACTCTTTGGCGTAATAGAACGCTCTCACGGGGTTCCAATCCTCGTTCGTTCGAATCTGAGCATGTACTCGTGGCAATTTCGCCCTTTTAGGGCGTAATAGAACGCTCTCATGGGGTTTCAATCCTCGTTCGTTCGAATCTGAGCATGTACTCGTGGCAAGCTCGCACTCTTAGGCGTAATAGAACGCTCTCATGGGGTTTCAATCCTCGTTCGTTCGAATCTGAGCATGTACTCGTGGCAAGCTCGCACTCTTTGGGCGTAATAGAACGCTCTCATGGGGTTTCAATCTCGTTCGTTCGAATCTGAGCATGTACTCGTGGCAAGCTCGCACTCTTAGGCGTAATAGAACGCTCTCATGGGGTTTCAATCCTCGTTCGTTCGAATCTGAGCATGTACTCGTGGCAAGCTCGCACTCTTTGGGCGTAATAGAACGCTCTCATGGGGTTTCAATCCTCGTTCGTTCGAATCTGAGCATGTACTCGTGGCAAGCTCGCACTCTTAGGCGTAATAGAACGCTCTCATGGGGTTTCAATCCTCGTTCGTTCGAATCTGAGCATGTACTCGTGGCAAGCTCGCACTCTTTTGGGCGGAATAGAACGGTCTCATGGGGTTTCAATCCTCGTTCGTTCGAATCTGAGCATGTACTCGTGGCAAGCTCTCACTCTTTGGGCGTAATAGAACGCTCTCATGGGGTTTCAATCCTCGTTCGTTCGAATCTGAGCATGTACTCGTGGCAAGCTCGCACTCTTAGGGCGTAATAGAACGCTCTCATGGGTTTCAATCCTCGTGCGTCGTCGTTCGAATCTGAGCATGTACTCGTGGCAAGCTCGCACTCTTTGGGCGTAATAGAACGCTCTCATGGGGTTTCAATCCTCGTTCGTTCGAATCTGAGCATGTACTCGTGGCAAGCTCGCACTCTTTGGGCGTAATAGAACGCTCTCATGGGGTTTCAATCCTCGTTCGTTCGAATCTGAGCATTTACTCGTGGCAAGCTCGCACTCATAGGCGTAATAGAACGCTCTCATGGGGTTTCAATCCTCGTTCGTTCGAATCTGAGCATGTACTCGTGGCAAGCTCGCACTCTTTGGGCGTAATAGAACGCTCTCATGGGGTTTCAATCCTCGTTCGTTCGAATCTGAGCATGTACTCGTGGCAAGCTCGCACTCTTTGGGCGTAATAGAACGCTCTCATGGGGTTTCAATCCTCGTTCGTTCGAATCTGAGCATGTACTCGTGGCAAGCTCGCACTCTTAGGGCGTAATAGAACGCTCTCTCATGGGGTTTCAATCCTCGTTCGTTCGAATCTGAGCATGTACTCGTGGCAAGCTCGCACTCTTTGGGCGTAATAGAACGCTCTCATGGGGTTTCAATCCTCGTTCGTTCGAATCTGAGCATGTACTCGTGGCAAGCTCGCACTCTTAGGCGTAATAGAACGCTCTCATGGGGTTTCAATCCTCGTTCGTTCGAATCTGAGCATGTACTCGTGGCAAGCTCGCACTCTTAGGCGTAATAGAACGCTCTCATGGGGTTTCAATCCTCGTTCGTTCGAATCTGAGCATGTACTCGTGGCAAGCTCGCACTCTTAGGCGTAATAGAACGCTCTCATGGGGTTTCAATCCTCGTTCGTTTGTTCGAATCTGAGCATGTACTCGTGGCAAGCTCGCACTCTTTGGCGTAATAGAACGCTCTCACGGGGTTCCAATCCTCGTTCGTTGGAATCTGAGCATGTACTCGTGGCAAGCTTGCACTCTTTGGCGTAATATAGAACGCTCTCATGGGGTTTCAATCCTCGTTCGTTCGAATCTGAGCATGTACTCGTGGCAAGCTCGCACTCTTTGGGCGTAATAGAACGCTCTCATGGGGTTTCAATCCTCGTTCGTTCGAATCTGAGCATGTACTCGTGGCAAGCTCGCACTCTTAGGCGTAATAGAACGCTCTCATGGGGTTTCAATCCTCGTTCGTTCGAATCTGAGCATGTACTCGTGGCAAGCTCGCACTCTTAGGCGTAATAGAACGCTCTCATGGGGTTTCAATCCTCGTTCGTTCGAATCTGAGCATGTACTCGTGGCAAGCTCGCACTCTTAGGCGTAATAGAACGCTCTCATGGGGTTTCAATCCTCGTTCGTTCGAATCTGAGCATGTACTCGTGGCAAGCTCGCACTCTTTGGGCGTAATAGAACGCTCTCATGGGGTTTCAATCCTCGTTCGTTCGAATCTGAGCATGTACTCGTGGCAAGCTCGCACTCTTTGGGCGTAATAGAACGCTCTCATGGGGTTTCAATCCTCGTTCGTTCGAATCAGAGCATGTACTCGTGGCAAGCTCGCACTCTTAGGCGTAATAGAACGCTCTCATGGGGTTTCAATCCTCGTTCGTTCGAATCTGAGCATGTACTCGTGGCAAGCTCGCACTCTTAGGCGTAATAGAACGCTCTCATGGGGTTTCAATCCTCGTTCGTTCGAATCTGAGCATGTACTCGTGGCAAGCTCGCACTCTTTGGGCGTAATAGAACGCTCTCATGGGGTTTCAATCCTCGTTCGTTCGAATCTGAGCATGTACTCGTGGCAAGCTCGCACTCTTAGGCGTAATAGAACGCTCTCATGGGGTTTCAATCCTCGTTCGTTCGAATCTGAGCATGTACTCGTGGCAAGCTCGCACTCTTTGGGCGTAATAGAACGCTCTCATGTGGCTCGCACTCTTTGGGGGTAATAGAACGCTCTTATGGGGTTTCAATCCTCGTTCGTTCGAATATGAACATGTACTCGTGGCAAGCTCGCCCTCTATGGGCGTAATAGAACTCTCTCATGGGGTGAACGAATCTGAACATGTACTCGTGGCAAGCTCGCACTCTTTGGGCGTAATAGAACGCTCTCTTGGGGTTTGAATCCTCGTTCGTTCGAATCTGAACATGTACTCGTGGCAAGCTCGCACTCTTTGGGGGTAATAGAACGCTCTCATGGGGTTTCAATCCTCGTTCGTTCGAATCTGAACATGTACTCGTGGGAAGCTCGCACTCTTTGGGGGTAATAGAACGCTCTTATGGGGTTTCAATCCTCGTTCGTTCGAATCTGAACATGTACTCGTGGCAAGCTCGCACTCTTTGGGGTAATAGAACACTCTTATGGGGTTTCAACCCTCGTTCGTTCGAATCTGAACATGTACTCGTGGCAAGCTCGCACTCTTAGGGTGTAATAGAACTCTCTCATGGGGTTTCAATCCTCGTTCGTTCGAATATGAACATGTACTCGTGGCAAGCTCGCACTCTTTGGCGTAATAGAACGCTCTCATGGGGTTTTCAATCCTCGTTCGTTCGAATCTGAAACATGTACTCGTGGCAAGCTCGCACTCTTAGGGGTAATAGAACGCTCTCTCATGGGGTTTCAATCCTCGTTCGTTCGAATCTGAACATGTACTCGTGGCGAGCTTGCACTCTTTGGGGGAAATAGAACGCTCTTATGGGGTTTCAATCCTCGTTCGTTCGAATCTGAACATGTACTCGTGGCAAGCTCGCACTCTTTGGGCGTAATAGAACGCTCTCATGGGGTTTCAATCCTCGTTCGTTCGAATCTCAGCATGTACTCGTGGCAAGCATGCACTCTTTGGGCGTAATAGAACCCTCTTACGGGGTTTCAATCCTCGTTCGTTCGAATCTGAACATGTACTCGTGGCAAGCTCGCACTCTTTGGGCGTATTAGACCGCTCTTCTGGGGTTTCAATCCTCGTTCGTTCGAATCTGAACATGTACTCGTGGCAAAGTCGCACTCTTTGGGCGTAATAGAACGCTCTTATGGGGTTTCAATCCTCGTTCGTTCGAATCTGAACATGTACTCGTGGCAAACAATGCTCGCACTCTTTGGGCGTAATAGAACGCTCTTATGGGGTTTCAATTCTCGTTCGTTCAAATCTGAACATGTACTCGTGGCAAACTCGCACTATTTGGGCGTAATAGAACTCTCTCATGGGGTTTCAATCCTCGTTCGTTCGAATCTGAGCATGTACTCGTGGCAAGCTCGCACTCTTTGGGCATAATAGAACGCTCTTATGGGGTTTCAATCCTCATTCGTTCGAATCTGAACATGTACTCGTGGCAAGCTCGCACTCTTTGAGCGTAATAGAATGCTCTTATGGGGTTTCAATCATCGTTTGTTCGAATCTAAACATATACTCGTGGCAAGCTCGCACTCTTTGGGGGTAATAGAACGCTATTATGGGGTTTCAATCCTCGTTCGTTCGAATCTGAACATGTACTCGTGGCAAGCTCGCACTCTTTGGGGGTAATAGAACGCTCTTATGGGGTTTCAATCCTCGTTCGTTCGAATCTGAACATGTACTCGTGGCAAGCTCACACTCTTTAGGGGTAATAGAACGCCAATCCACGTTCGTTCGAATCTGAACATGTCCTCATGGCAAGCTCGCATTCTTAGGGCGTAATAGAACGCTCTCATGGGGTTTCAATCCTCGTTCGTTCGAATATGAACATGTACTCGTGGCAAACTTGCACTCTTTGAGCGTAATAGAATGCTCTAATGGGGTTTCAATCCTCGTTCGTTCGAATCTAAACATATACTCGTGGCAAGCTCGCACTCTTTGGGGGTAATAGAACGCTCTTATGGGGTTTCAATCCTCGTTCGTTCGAATCTGAACATGTACTCGTGGCAAGCTCGCACTCTTTGGGGGTAATAGAACGCTCTTATGGGGTTTCAATCCTCGTTCGTTCGAATCTGAACATGTACTCGTGGCAAGCTCGCACTCTTTGGGGGTAATAGAACGCTCTTATGGGGTTTCAATCCTCGTTCGTTCGAATCTGAACATGTACTCGTGGCAAGCTCGCACTCTTAGGGGGTAATAGAATGCTCTTATGGGGTTTCAATCCTCGTTCGTTCGAATCTGAACATGTACTCGTGGCAAGCTCGCACTCTTTGGGGCTAATAGAACGCTCTCATGGGGTTTTCAATCCTCGTTCGTTCGAATCTGAACATGTACTCGTGGCAAGCTCGCACTCTTTGGGGGTAATAGAACGCGCTCTTATGGGGTTTCAATCCTCGTTCGTTCGAATCTGAACATGTACTCGTGGCAAGCTCGCACTCTTTGGGGGTAATAGAACGCTCTCTTATGGGGTTTCAATCCTCGTTCGTTCGAATCTGAACATGTACTCGTGGCAAGCTCGCACTCTTAGGGCGTAAATAGAACGCTCTCATAGGGTTTCAATCCTCGTTCGTTCGAATCTGAACATGTACTCGTGGCAAGCTCGCACTCTTTGGGGTAATAGAACGCTCTCATGGGGTTTCAATCCTCGTTCGTTCGAATAAGAACATGTACTCGTGGCAAGCTCGCACTCTTAGGGGGGAATAGAATGCTCTTATGGGGTTTCAATCCTCGTTCGTTCGAATCTGAACATGTACTCGTGTTGCAAGCTCGCACTCTTTGGGGGTAATAGAACGCTCTTATGGGGTTTCAATCCTCGTTCGTTCGAATCTGAACATTGTACTCGTGGCAAGCTCGCACTCTTTGGGGTAATAATTGTAGAACGCTCTTATGGGGTTTCAATCCTCGTTCGTTCGAATCTGAGCATGTACACGTGGCAAGCTCGCACTCTTTGGGGTAATAGAACCCTCTTATAGGGTTTCAATCCTCGTTCGTTCGAATCTGAACATGTACTCGTGGCAAGCTCGCACTCTTTGGGCGTATTAGACCGCTCTTCTGGGGTTTCCATCCTCGTTCGTTCGAATCTGAACATGTACTCGTGGCAAAGTCGCACTCTTTGGGGGTAATAGAATGCTCTCTTATGGGGTTTCAATCCTCGTTCGTTCGAATCTGAACATGTACTCGTGGCAAGCTCGCACTCTTTTGGGGTAATAGAAATAGAACGCTATTATGGGGTTTCAATCCTCGTTCGTTCGAATCTGAAACATGTACTCGTGGCAAGCTCGCACTCTTTGGGGGTAATAGAACGCTCTTATGGGGTTCTCAATCCTCGTTCGTTCGAATCTGAACATGTACTCGTGGCAAGCTCGCACTCTTTGGGGGTAATAGAACGCTCTTATGGGGTTTCAATCCTCGTTCGTTCGAATCTGAACATGTACTCGTGGCAAGCTCGCACTCTTTGGGGGTAATAGAACGCTCTTATGGGGTTTCAATCCTCGTTCGTTCGAATCTGAACATGTACTCGTGGCAAGCTCGCACTCTTTGGGGGTAATAGAACGCTCTTATGGGGTTTCAATCCTCGTTCGTTCGAATCTGAACATGTACTCGTGGCAAGCTCGCACTATTTGGGGATAATAGAACGCTCTCATGGGGTTTCAATCTCGTTCGTTCGAATCTGAACATGTACTCGTGGCAAGCTCGCACTCTTTGGGGGTAATAGAACGCTCTCATGGGGTTTCAATCCTCGTTCGTTCGAATCTGAACATGTACTCGTGGCAAGCTCGCACTCTTTGGGGGTAATAGAACGCTCTTATGGGGTTTCAATCCTCGTTCGTTCGAATCTGAACATGTACTCGTGGCAAGCTCGCACTCTTTGGGGGTAATAGAACGCTCTCATGGGGTTTCAATCCTCGTTCGTTCGAATCTGAACATGTACTCGTGGCAAGCTCGCACTCTTTGGGCGTATAAGACCGCTCTTCTCGGGTTTCAATCCTCGTTCGTTCGAATCTGAACATGTACTCGTGGCAAGCTCGCACTCTTTGGGCGTAATAGAACGCTCTCATGGGTTTCAATCCTCGTTCGTTCGAATCTGAACATGTACTCGTGGCAAGCTCGCACTCTTTGGGCGTAATAGAACGCTCTCATGGGGTTTCAATCCTCGTTCGTTCGAATCTGAGCATGTACTCGTGGCAAGCTCGCACTCTTTGGGCGTAATAGAACGCACTTTTGGGGTTTCAATCCTCGTTCGTTCGAATCTGAACATGTCCTCGTGGCAAGCTCGCACTCTTAGGGCGTAATAGAACGCTCTCATGGGGTTTCAATCCTCGTTCGTTCGAATATGAACATGTACTCGTGGCAAGCTCGCACTCTTAGGGGGTTATAGAATGCTCTCATGGGGCATCAATCCTCGTTCGTTCGAATCTGAACATGTACTCGTGGCAAGCTCGCACTCTTTGGGCGTAATAGAACGCTCTTTTGGGGTTTCAATCCTCGTTCGTTCGAATCTGAACATGTACTCGTGGCAAGCTCGCACTCTTTGGGCGTATTAGACCGCTCTTCTCGGGTTTCAATTCTCGTTCGTTCGAATATGAACATGTACTCGTGGCAAACTCGCACTCTTTGGGCGTAATAGAACGCTCTTATGGGGTTTCAATCCTCGTTC
This sequence comes from Puya raimondii, assembly GCA_016920855.1. Taxonomy (NCBI): domain Eukaryota; kingdom Viridiplantae; phylum Streptophyta; class Magnoliopsida; order Poales; family Bromeliaceae; genus Puya; species Puya raimondii. The sequence continues at coordinate 207,812,411 of JABWPP010000050.1, read as the reverse complement.
GTTCGAATCTGAACATGTACTCGTGGCAAGCTCGCACACTTCGAGGTAATAGAACGCTCTTTTGGGGTTTCAATCCTCGTTCGTTCGAATCTGAACATGTACTCGTGGCAAGCTCGCACTCTTTGGAGGTAATAGAACGCTATTATGGGATTTCAATCCTCGTTCGTTCGAATCTGATGTACTCGAGGCAAGCTCGCACTCTTTGGGGGTAATAGAACGCTCTCATAGGGTTTCAATCCTCGTTCGTTCGAATCTGAACATGTACTCGTGGCAAGCTCGCACTCTTTGGGGTAATTGAACACTCTTATGGGGTTTCAACCCTCGTTCGTTCGAATCTGAACATGTACTCGTGGCAAGCTCGCACTCTTTGGGGTAATAGAACGCTCTCATGGGGTTTGAATCCTCGTTTGTTCGAATCTGAACGTGTACTCGTGGCAAGCTCGCACTCTTTGGGGGTAATAGAACGCTCTCATAGGGTTTCAATCCTCGTTCGTTCGAATCTGAACATGTACTCGTGGCAAGCTCGCACTCTTTGGGGTAATAGAACGCTCTCATGGGGTTTCAATCCTCGTTCGTTCGAATCTGAACATGTACTCGTGGCAAGCTCGCACTCTTTGGGGGTAATAGAACGCTCTTATGGGGTTTTTCAATCCTCGTTCGTTCGAATCTGAACATGTACTCGTGGCAAGCTCGCACTCTTTGGGCGGGTAATAGAACGCTCTCATGGGGTTTCAATCCTCGTTCGTTCGAATCTGAACATGTACTCGTGGCAAGCTCGCACTCTTTGGGGTAATAGAACCCTCTTATGGGGTTTCAATCCTCGTTCGTTCGAATCTGAGCATGTACACGTGGCAAGCTCGCACTCTTTGGGGTAATAGAACCCTCTTATAGGGTTTCAATCCTCGTTCGTTCGAATCTGAACATGTACTCGTGGCAAGCTCGCACTCTTTGGGCGTAATATAACGCTCTCATGGGGTTTCAATCCTCGTTCGTTCGAATCTGAGCATGTACACGTGGCAAGCTCGCACTCTTTGGGGTAATAGAACCCTCTTATAGGGTTTCAATCCTCGTTCGTTCGAATCTGAACATGTACTCGTGGCAAGCTCGCACTCTTTGGGCGTATTAGACCGCTCTTCTCGGGTTTCAATCCTCGTTCGTTCGAATCTGAACATGTACTCGTGGCAAGCTCGCACTCTTTGGGCATAATAGAACGCTCTCATGGGGTTTCAATCCTCGTTCGTTCGAATCTGAACATGTACTCGTGGCAAGCTCGCACTCTTTGGGGGTAATAGAACGCTCTTATGGGGTTTCAATCATCGTTCGTTCGAATCTGAACATGTACTCGTGGCAAGCTCGCACTCTTTGGGGGTAATAGAACGCTCTTATGGGGTTTCAATCCTCGTTCGTTCGAATCTGAACATGTACTCGTGGCAAGCTCGCACTCTTTGGGCGTAATAGAACGCTCTCATGGGGTTTCAATCCTCGTTCGTTCGAATCTGAACATGTACTCGTGGCAAGCTCGCACTCTTTGGGGTAATAGAACACTCTTATGGGGTTTCAATCCTCGTTCGTTCGAATCTGAACATGTACTCGTGGCAAGCTCGCACTCTTAGGGCGTAATAGAACGCTCTTATGGGGTTTCAATCCTTTCGTTCGAATCTGAACATGTACTCGTGGCAAGCTCGCACTCTTTGGGCATAATAGAACGCTCTCATGGGGTTTGAATTCTCGTTCGTTCGAATCGAATCTGAACATGTACTCGTGGCAAGCTCCCACTCTTTGGGCGTAATAGAACCCTTATACGCGGTTTCAATCCTCGTTCGTTCGAATCTTAAACATGTACTCGTGGCAAGCTCGCACTCTTTGGGGGTAATAGAACGCTCTCATGGGGTTTCAATCCTCGTTCGTTCGAATCTGAACATGTACTCGTGGGAAGCTCGCACTCTTTGGGGGTAATAGAACGCTCTTATGGGGTTTCAATCATCGTTCGTTCGAATCTGAACATGTACTCGTGGCAAGCTCGCACTCTTTGGAGGTAATAGAACGCTCTTATGGGGTTTCAATCCTCGTTCGTTCGAATCTGAACATGTACTCGTGGCAAGCTCGCACTCTTTGGGGTAATAGAACGCTCTCATGGGGTTTCAATCCTCGTTCGTTTCGAATCTGAACATGTACTCGTGGCAAGCTCGCACTCTTTGGGGGTAATAGAACGCTCTTATGGGGTTTCAATCCTCGTTCGTTCGAATCTGAACATGTACTCGTGGCAAGCTCGCACTCTTTGGGGGTAATAGAACGCTCTTATGGGGTTTCAATCCTCGTTCGTTCGAATCTGAACATGTACTCGTGGCAAGCTCGCACTCTTTGGGGGTAATAGAACGCTCTTATGGGGTTTCAATCCTCGTTCGTTCGAATCTGAACATGTACTCGTGGCAAGCTCGCACTCTTTGGGGGTAATAGAACGCTCTTATGGGGTTTCAATCCTCGTTCGTTCGAATCTGAACATGTACTCGTGGCAAGCTCGCACTCTTTGGGTGTATAGACCGCTCTTCTGGGGTTTCAATCCTCGTTCGTTCGAATCTGAACATGTACTCGTGGCAAAGTCGCACTCTTTGGACGTAATAGAACGCTCTTATGGGGTCAATCCTCGTTCGTTCGGGGTGAATTTGGTGAACATGTACTCGTGGCAAGCTCGCACTCTTTGGGGGTAATAGAACGCTCTCATTGGGTTTCAATCCTCGTTCGTTCGAATCTGAACATGTACTCGTGGCAAGCTCGCACTCTTTGGGGTAATAGAACGCTCTCATGGGGTTTCTATCCTCGTTCGTTCGAATCTGAACATGTACTCGTGGCAAGCTCGCACTCTTTGGGTAATAGAAACTCTTCATGGGGTTTCAATCCTCGTTCGTTCGAATACGAGCATGTACTCGTGGCAAGCTCGCACTCTTTGGCGTAATAGAACGCTCTTATGGGGTTTCAATCCTTGTTCGTTCGAATCTAAACATGTACTCGTGGCAAAGTCGCACTCTTTGGATGTAATAGAACGCTCTTATGGGGTTTCAATCCTCGTTCGTTCGAATCTGAACATGTACTCGTGGCAAGCTCGCACTCTTTGGGGTAATAGAACGCTCTTATGGGGTTTTCAATCCTCGTTCGTTCGAATCTTTGGGAGGATGGAGGAGAAGAAAGGTACTCGTGGGGTTTTCAAGCTCTCTCTCTTTGGGGTAATAGAAACGCTTACTCATGGGGTTTCATCTCTTTTCGGCGTCCATTTTCGAATCTGGAGGATGTACTCGTGGCAAGCTCGCACTCTTGGGCGAGGAATAGAACTTCTTGGTGGATGGAACGCTCTTCAATCCTCGTTCGTTCGAATCTGAACATGTACTCGTGGCAAGCTCGCACTCTTTGGGGTAATAGAACGCTCTATTTGGGGATTTTCAATTGGGTTTTCAATCCTCGTTCGTTCGAATCTGAACATGGGGTTTCTCGTGGCAAGCTCGCACTCTTTTGGGGGTAATAGAACGCTCTTATGGGGTTTCAATCCTCGTTCGTTCGAATCTGAAACATGTACTCGTGGCAAGCTCGCACTCTTTCACCCTAATAGAACGCTCTTATGGGGTTTCAATCCTCGTTCGTTCGATCTGAACATCGTGACTCGTGGCAAATCGCACTCTTAGGGGGTAATAGAAGCTCTTATGGGGTTTCAATCTTCGTTCGTTCGAATCTGAACATGTACTCGTGGCAAGCTCGCACTCTTTGGGGGTTTAGAACGCTCTCGAAATAGGGTTTCAATCCTCGTTCGTTCGAATCTGATTGTACTCGTGGCAAGCTCGCACTCTTACGGGGGTAATAGAACGCTCTTATGGGGTTTCAATCCTCGTTCGTTCGAATCTGAACATGTACTCGTGGCAAGCTCGCACTATCTTATGGGCGTGCATAGAACGCTAGTAGTGTAATGGGGGTTTGAAATCTCGTTCGTTCGAATCTGAACATGTACTCGTGGCAAGCTCGCACTCTTTGGGGGTAATAGAACGCTCTTGCATATGGGTTTCAATCCTCGTTCGTTCGAATCTGAACATGTACTCGTGGCAAGCTCGCACTCTTTGGGGGTAATAGAACTAGGTGAGCGATTATGAAGGGCTTCATTGGCTCTTGGGGTTCGAATCTTCGTCGTGGGTTTTCAATCCATGTTTAATGTACATGTGGCAAAGCTCGCACTCTATGTGGGTAATAGAACGCTCTCATGGGGTTCAATCCTCGTTTCGAATCTGAACATGTACTCGTGGCAAGCTCGCACTCTTTAGGGGTTAATAGAACGCTCTATCATGGGGTTTCAATCCTCGTTTCGTTCGAATCTGAACATGTACTCGTGGCAAGCTCGCACTCTTAGGGCGTAATAGAACGCTCTTATGGGGTTTCAATCCTCGTTCGTTCGAATCTGAACATGCATCGTGGCAAGCTCGCATCTTTGGGGGTAATGAACGCTCTACTCGGGTTCAATCCTCGGTTCGAATCTGAATGTACTCGTGGCAAGCTTACTCTTAGGCGTAATAGAAACGCTCTCTGGGGTTTCAATCGTCGTCTGAAGTTCGAATCTGAACATGTACTCGTGGCAAGCTCGCACTCTTTGGGTAAAATAGAACGCTCTATGGGGTTTCAATCCTCGTTCGTTCGTTATGAATCTGAACAACATGTACTCGTGGCAAGCTCGCACTCTTTGGGGTAATAGAACGCTTTTGACATAATGGGGTTTCAAATCCTCGTTCGTTCGAATCTGAACATGTACTCGTGGCAAGCTCGCACTCTTTGGGCGTAATAACGCTTCATGGGTCGCTCCCTACAATCCTCGTTCGTTGAATCGAGACATCTGTGGCATCGCACTCTTTGGTGTGTTAGAACGCACTCGCCGAATCCTCGTGGAATCTGAGAACTCGTGGCAAGCTCGCAAGGGGTAATAGAACGGTATTACGGGGTTTCAATCCTCGTTCGTTCGAATCTGAACATGTACTCGTGGCAAGCTCGCACTCTTTGGGGATAATAGAACGCTCTTATGGGGTTTCAATCCTCGTTCGTTCGAATCTGAACATGTACTCGTGGCAAGCTCGCACTCTTTGAGCGTAATAGAATGCTCTCTGTATGTATGGGGTTTCAATCCTCGTTCGTTCGAAATCTGAACATGTACTCGTGGCAAGCTCGCACTCTTTGGGGGTAATAGAACGCTCTATGGGGGTTTCAATCCTCGTTCGTTCGAATCTGAACATGTACTTGTAGTGGCAAGCTCGCACTCTTTTGGGGGTAATAGAACTCTTATGGGGTTCAATCCTCGGACATTCGTAATTGATCTGAACATGTACTCGTGGCATGTAAACTCGCACTCTTACTTGGGCGTATGGGGGTAATAGAACGCTGTTCATGGGGTTTCAATCCTCGTTCGTTTAGAATCTGAACATGTACTCGTGGCAAGCAAGCTCGCACTCTTTGGGGTAATAGAACGCTTTATGTGGGGTTTTCAATCCTCGTTCGTTCGAATCTGAACATGTACTCGTGGCAAGCTCGCACTCTTTGGGCGTAATAGAACGCTCTCATGGGGTTTTTCAATCCTCGTTCGTTCGAGCGAATTGAAGCAATAGAGGCTCGTCGGCGAAGGTTAGCAGCTCACTCTTTGGGGGTAATAGAACGCTCTCATGGGGTTTCAATCCTCGTTCGTTCGAATCTGAAAGATGTACTCGTGGCAAGCTCGCACTCTTAGGGGTAAGAACGCTCTCATGGGGTTTCAATCTGTCGTTCGTTCGAATCTGAACATGTACTCGTGGCAAGCTCGCACTCTTAGGGCGTAATAGAACTCTTCTATGGGGTTTCAATCCTCGTTCGTTCGAATCTGACATGTACTGGCAAGCTCGCACTCTTTGGGCGTAATAGAAACGCTCTCTTATGGGGTTTCAATCCTCGTTCGTTCGAATCTGAACATGTACTCGTGGCAAGCTCGCACTCTTTGGGGTAATAGAACGGGTCTATGCAACGTCATGGGGTTTTCAATCCTCGTTCGTTCGAATCTGAACATGTACTCGTGGCAAGCTCGCACACTCTTAGGGCGCAATAGAACTCTCTCATGGGGTTTCAATCCTCGTTCGAATCGAATCTGAACATGTACTCGTGGCAAGCTCGCACTCTTTGGGGGTAATAGAACGCTCTTATGGGGTTTCAATCCTCGTTCGTTCGAATCTGAACATGTACTCGTGGCAAGCTCGCACTCCTAGGGGGTAATAGAACGCTCTCATGAGGTTTCAATCCTCGTTCGTTCGAATCTGAACATGTACTCGTGGCAAGCTCGCACTCTTTGGGCGTAATAGAACTCTGTCATGGGGTTTCAATCCTCGTTCGTTCGAATCTGAACATGTACTCGTGGCAAGCTCGCACTCTTTGGGCATAATAGAACGCTCTCATGGGGTTTCAATCCTCATTCGTTCGAATCTGAACATGTACTCGTGGCAAGCTCGCACTCTTTGGGGGTAATAGAACGCTCTTATGGGGTTTCAATCCTCGTTCGTTCGAATCTGAACATGTACTCGTGGCTAGCTCGCACTCTTTGGGGGTAATAGAACGCTATTATGGGGTTTCAATCCTCGTTCGTTCGAATCTGAACATGTACTCGTGGCAAGCTCGCACTCTTAGGGCGTAATAAAACTCTCTCATGGGGTGAACGAATCTGAACATGTACTCGTGGCAAGCTCGCACTCTTTGGGCGTAATAGAATGCTCTTATGGGGTTTCAATCCTCGTTCGTTCGAATCTGAACATGTACTCGTGGCAAGCTCGCACTCTTTGGGGGTAATAGAACGCTCTTATGGGGTTTCAATCCTCGTTCGTTCGAATCTGAACATGTACTCGTGGCAAGCTCGCACTCTTTGGGGGTAATAGAACGCTCTTATGGGGTTTCAATCCTCGTTCGTTCGAATCTGAACATGTACTCGTGGCAAGCTCGCACTCTTTGTAGGTAATAGAACGCTCTCATGGGGTTTCAATCCTCGTTCGGTCGAATCTTAACATGTACTCGTGGCAAACTCGCACTCTTTGGGCGTAATAGGCACTCTTTGGGGTTTCATAATAGAACGGGGGTTTCAATCCTCGTTCGTTCGAATCTGAACATGTACTCGTGGCAAGCTCGCACTCTTACGGGATAATAGAACGCTCTTATGGGGTTTCAATCCTCGTTCGTTCGAATCTGAACATGTACTCGTGGCAAGCTCGCACTCTTTGGGGGTAATAGAACGCTCTTATGGGGTTTCAATCCTCGTTCGTTCGAATCTGAACATGTACTCGTGGCAAGCTCGCACTCTTAGGGCGTAATAGAACTCTCTCATGGGGTTTCAATCCTCGTTCGTTCGAATCTGAACATGTACTCGTGGCAAGCTCGCACTCTTTTGGGCGTAATAGAATGCTCTAATATAAACGCTCTTGGGGTTTCAATCCTCGTTCGTTCGAATCTGAACATGTACTCGTGGCAAGCTCGCACTCTTTGGGGGTAATAGAACGCTCTTATGGGGTTTCAATCCTCGTTCGTTCGAATCTGAACATGTACTCGTGGCAAGCTCGCACTCTTTGGGGGTAATAGAACGCTCTTATGGGGTTTCAATCCTCGTTCGTTCGAATCTGAACATGTACTCGTGGCAAGCTCGCACTCTTTAGGGGTAATAGAACGCTCTTATGGGGCTTCAATCCTCGTTCGTTCGAATCTGAACATGTACTCGTGGCAAGCTCGCACTCTTAGGGCGTAATAGAACTCTCTCATGGGGTTTCAATCCTCGTTCGTTCGAATCTGAACATGTACTCGTGGCAAGCTCGCACTCTTTGGGGGGTAATAGAACCCTCTTACGGGGTTTCAATCCTCGTTCGTTCGAATCTGAACATGTACTCGTGGCAAGCTCGCACTCTTTGGGTGTATAGACCGCTCTTCTGGGGTTTCAATCCTCGTTCGTTCGAATCTGAACATGTACTCGTGGCAAAGTCGCACTCTTTGGGCGTAATAGAACTCTCTTGGGGTTTCAATCGTAAATCTGAACATGTACTCGTGGCAAGCTCGCACTCTTAGGGCGTAATAGAACTCTCTCATGGGGTGAACGAATCTGAACATGTACTCGTGGCAAACTTGCACTCTTTGAGCGTAATAGAATGCTCTAATGTGGTTTCAATTCTCGTTCGTTCGTTCGATTCTGAACATGTACTCGTGGCAAGCTCGCACTCTTTGGGGGTAATAGAACGCTCTTATGGGGTTTCAATCCTCGTTCGTTCGAATCTGAACATGTACTCGTGGCTAGCTCGCACTCTTTGGGGGTAATAGAACGCTCTCATGGGGTTTCAATCCTCGTTCGTTCGAATCTGAACATGTACTCGTGGCAAGCTCGCACTCTTTGGGCGTAATAGAATGCTCTTATGGGGTTTCAATCCTCGTTCGTTCGAATCTGAACATGTACTCGTGGCAAGCTCGCACTCTTTGGGGGTAATAGAACGCTCTTATGGGGTTTCAATCCTCGTTCGTTCGAATCTGAACATGTACTCGTGGCAAGCTCGCACTCTTTGGATGTAATAGAACGCTCTTATGGGGTTTCAATCCTCGTTCGTTCGAATCTGAACATGTACTCGTGGCAAGCTCGCACTCTTAGGGGATAATAGAATGCGCTTATGGGGTTTCAATCCTCGTTCGTTCGAATCTAAACATGTACTCGTGGCAAGCTCGCACTCTTTGGGCGTAATAGGCACTCTTTGGGCGTAATAGGCACTCTTTGGGCGTAATAGAACGCTCTCATGGGGTTTCAATCCTCATTCGTTCGAATCTGAACATGTACTCGTGGCAAGCTCGCACTCTTTGGGGGTAATAGAACGCTCTTATGGGGTTTCAATCCTCGTCGTTCGTTCGAATCTGAACATGTACTCGTGGCAAGCTCGCACTCTTAGGCGTAATAGAACGCTCTCATGGGGTTTCAATCCTCGTTCGTTCGAATCTGAACATGTACTCGTGGCAAGCTCGCACTCTTAGGCGTAAGAGAACGCTCTCACGGGGTCAATCCTCGTTCGTTCGAATCTGAACATGTACTCGTGGCAAGCTCGCACTCTTTGGGCTTAATAGAACGCTCTCATGGGGTTTCAATCCTCGTTCGTTCGAATCTGAACATGTACTCGTGGCAAGCTCGCACTCTTTTGGGGTAATAGAACGCTCTTATGGGGTTTCAATCCTCGTTCGTTCGAATCTGAACATGTACTCGTGGATAGCTCGCACTCTTTGGGGGTAATAGAACGCTCTTATGGGGTTTCAATCCTCGTTCGTTCGAATCTGAACATGTACTCGTGGCAAGCTCGCACTCTTTGGGCGTAATAGAACTCTCTCTTATGGGTTTCAATCCTCGTTCGTTCGAATCTGAACATGTACTCGTGGCAAGCTCGCACTCTTTGGGCGCAATAGAACGCTCTCATAGGGTTTCAATCCTCGTTCGTTCGAATATGAACATGTACTCGTGGCACTCGTGGCAATAGCACTCTTCTTTGGGCGTAATAGAACGCTCTCATGGGGTTTCAATCCTCGTTCGTTCGAAATCTGAACATGTACTCGTGGCAAGCTCGCACTCTTTGGGGGCGTAATAGAACGCTCTCATGGGGTTTCAATTCTCGTTCGTTCAAATCTGAACATGTACTCGTGGTGAACTCGCACTCTTTGGGGGTAATAGAACGCTCTCATGGGGTTTCAATCCTCGTTCGTTCGAATCTGAACATGTACTCGTGGCAAGCTCGCACTCTTTGGGCGTAATAGAACGCTCTTGGGGTTTGAATCCTCGTTCGTTCGAATCTGAACATGTACTCGTGGCAAGCTCGCACTCTTTGGGCGTAATAGAACGCTCTCATGGGGTTTGAATCCTCGTTTGTTCGAATCTGAACGTGTACTCGTGGCAAGCTCGCACTCTTTGGGGGTAATAGAACGCTCTCATAGGGTTTCAATCCTCGTTCGTTCGAATCTGAACATGTACTCGTGGCAAGCTCGCACTCTTTGGGGTAATAGAACACTCTTATGGGGTTTCAACCCTCGTTCGTTCGAATCTGAACATGTACTCGTGGCAAGCTCGCACTCTTAGGGTGTAATAGAACTCTCTCATGGGGTTTCAATCCTCGTTTCGAACGAATCTGAACATGTACTTGTGGCAAGCTCGCACTCTTTGGGCGTAATAAAATGCTCTTATGTGGTTTCAATCCTCGTTCGTTCATCTGAACATGTACTCGTGGCAAGCTCGCACTCTTTGGGGGTAATAGAACGCTCTTATGGGGTTTCAATCCTCGTTCGTTCGAATCTGAACATGTACTCGTGGCAAGCTCGCACTCTTTGGGGGTAATAGAACGCTCTTATGGGGTTTCAATCCTCGTTCGTTCGAATCTGAACATGTACTCGTGGCAAGCTCGCACTCTTAGGGGGTAATAGAACGCTTTTATGGGGTTTCAATCCTCGTTCGTTCGAATCTGAACATGTACTCGTGGCAAACTCGCACTCTTTGGGCGTAATAGGCACTCTTTGGGCATAATAGAACGCTCTCATGGGGTTTCAATCCTCGTTCGTTCGAATCTGAACATGTACTCGTGGCAAGCTCGCACACTTCGAGGTAATAGAACGCTCTTATGGGGTTTCAATCCTCGTTCGTTCGAATCTGAACATGTACTCGTGGCAAGCTCGCACTCTTTGGGGGTAATAGAACGCTATTATGGGGTTTCAATCCTCGTTCGTTCGAATCTGAACATGTACTCGTGGCAAGCTCGCACTCTTAGGGCGTAATAAAACTCTCTCATGGGGTGAACGAATCTGAACATGTACTCGTGGCAAGCTCGCACTCTTTGGGCGTAATAGAATGCTCTTATGGGGTTTCAATCCTCGTTCGTTCGAATCTGAACATGTACTCGTGGCAAGCTCGCACTCTTTGGGGGTAATAGAACGCTATTATGGGGTTTCAATCCTCGTTCGTTCGAATCTGAACATGTACTCGTGGCAAGCTCGCACTCTTTGGGGGTAATAGAACGCTCTTATGGGGTTTCAATCCTCGTTCGTTCGAATCTGAACATGTACTCGTGGCAAGCTCGCACTCTTAGGGCGTAATAGAACTCTCTCATGGGGTGAACGAATCTGAACATGTACTCGTGGCAAGCTCGCACTCTTTGGGCGTAATAGAACGCTCTCATGGGGTTTCAATTCTCGTTCGTTCGTTCGAATCTGAACATGTACTCGTGGCAAGCTCGCACTCTTTGGGGTAATAGAACACTCTTATGGGGTTTCAACCCTCGTTCGTTCGAATCTGAACATGTACTCGTGGCAAGCTCGCACTCTTAGGGTGTAATAGAACTCTCTCATGGGGTTTCAATCCTCGTTCGTTCGAATATGAACATGTACTCGTGGCAAGCTCGCACTCTTAGGGGGGAATAGAATGCTCTCATAGGGTTTCAATCCTCGTTCGTTCGAATCTGAACATGTACTCGTGGCAAGCTCGCACTCTTTGGGGGTAATAGAACGCTCTTATGGGGTTTCAATCCTCGTTCGTTCGAATCTGAACATGTACTCGTGGCAAACTCGCACTCTTAGGGCGTAATAGGCGTCTAGGGGGTAAATAGAACGCTCTCATGGGGTTTCAATCCTCGTTCGTTCGAATCTGAACATGTACTCGTGGCAAGCTCGCACTCTTTGGGGGTAATAGAAACGCTCTTATGGGGTTTCAATCCTCGTTCGTTCGAAATCTGAACATGTACTCGTGGCAAGCTCGCACTCTTTGGGGGTAATAGAACGCTCTATTATGGGGTTTCAATCCTCGTTCGTTCGAATCTGAACTGAAACATGTACTCGTGGCAAGCTCGCACTCTTAGGGCGTAATAGAACTCTCTCATGGGGTTTCAATCCTCGTTCGTTCGAATCTGAACATGTACTCGTGGCAAGCTCGCACTCTTTGGGCGTAATAGAATGCTCTTATGGGGTTTCAATCCTCGTTCGTTCGAATCTGAACATGTACTCGTGGCAAGCTCGCACTCTTTGGGGGTAATAGAACGCTATTATGGGGTTTCAATCCTCGTTCGTTCGAATCTGAACATGTACTCGTGGCAAGCTCGCACTCTTAGGGCGTAATAGAACGCTCTCATGGGGTTTCAATCCTCGGGTCGTTCGAATCTGAACATGTACTCGTGGCAAGCTCGCACTCTTTGGGCTTAATAGAACGCTCTCTTGGGGTTTCAATCCTCGTTCGTTCGAATCTGAACATGTACTCGTGGCAAGCTCGCACTCTTTGGGGGTAATAAAACGCTCTTATGGGGTTTCAATCCTCGTTCGTTCGAATCTGAACATGTACTCGTGGCAAGCTCGCACTCTTACGGGGTAATAGAACGCTCTTATGGGGTTTCAATCCTCGTTCGTTCGAATCTGAACATGTACTCGTGGCAAGCTCGCACTCTTTGGGGGTAATAGAACGCAATTATGCGTTTTCAATCCTCGTTCGTTCGAATCTGAACATGTACTCGTGGCAAGCTCGCACTCTTAGGGGGTAATAGAACGCTCTTATGGGGTTTCAATCCTCGTTCGTTCGGATCTGAACATGTACACCTGGCAAACTCGCACTCTTTGGGCGTAATAGGCACTCTTTGGGTGTAATAGAATGCTCTCATGGAGTTTTAATCCTCATTCGTTCGAATCTGAATATGTACTCGTGGCAAGCTCGCACTCTTTGGGGGGAATAGAACGCTCTTATGGGGTTTCAATCCTCGTTCGTTCGAATCTGAACATGTACTCGTGGCAAGCTCGCACTCTTTGGGGGTAATAAAACGCTCTTATGGGGTTTCAATCCTCGTTCGTTCGAATCTGAACATGTACTCGTGGCAAGCTCGCACTCTTAGGCATAATAGAACGCTCTCATGGGGTTTCAATCCTCGTTCGTTCGAATCTGAACATGTACTCGTGGCAAGCTCGCACTCTTTGGGCGTAATAGAATGCTCTTATGGGGTTTCAATCCTCGTTCGTTCGAATCTGAACATGTACTCGTGGCAAGCTCGCACTCTTTGGGGGTAATAGAACGCTATTATGGGGTTTCAATCCTCGTTCGTTCGAATCTGAACATGTACTCGTGGCAAGCTCGCACTCTTACGGGATAATAGAACGCTCTTATGGGGTTTCAATCCTCGTTCGTTCGAATCTGAACATGTACTCGTGGCAAGCTCGCACTCTTTGGGGGTAATAGAACGCTATTATGGGGTTTCAATCCTCGTTCGTTCGAAACTGAGCATGTACTCGTGGCCAGCTCGCACTCTTTGGGCGTAATAGAACGCTATCATGGGGTTTCAATCCTCGTTCGTTCGAATCTGAAACATGTACTCGTGGCAAGCTCGCACTCTTTTAGGGGGTAATAGAACGCTCTCATGGGGTTTCAATCCTCGTTCGTTCGAATCTGAACATGTACTCGTGGCAAGCTCGCACTCTTTGGGGTAATAGAACGCTCTTTGGGGGTTTCAATCCTCGTTCGTTCGAATCTGAACATGTACTCGTGGCAAGCTCGCACTCTTAGGGCGTAATAGAACTTTATGGGGGTTTCAATCCTCGTTCGTTCGAATCTGAACATGTACTCGTGGCAAGCTCGCACTCTTAGGGGTAATAGAATGCTCTTATGGGGTTTCAATCCTCGTTCGTTCGAATCAGAACATGTACTCGTGGCAAGCTCGCACTCTTTGGGGGTAATAGAACGCTCTTATGGGGTTTCAATCCTCGTTCGTTCGTTCGAATCTGAACATGTACTCGTGGCAAGCTCGCACTCTTTGGGGGTAATAGAATGCGCTTCTGGGGTTTCAATCCTCGTTCGTTCGAATCTGAACATGTACTCGTGGCAAGCTCGCACTCTTTGGGCGTAATAGAACGCTCTCATGGGGTTTCAATCCTCATTCGTTCGAATCTGAACATGTACTCGTGGCAAGCTCGCACTCTTTGGGGGTAATAGAACGCTCTTATGGGGTTTCAATTCTCGTTCGTTCGAATCTGAACATGTACTCGTGGCTAGCTAGCACTCTTTGGGGGTAATAGAACGCTATTATGGGGTTTCAATCCTCGTTCGTTCGAATCTGAACATGTACTCGTGGCAAGCGCGCACTCTTATGGGGTAATAGAACGCTCTTATGGGGATTCAAACCTCGTTCGTTCGAATCTGAACATGTACTCGTCGCAAGCTCGCACTCTTTGGGGGTAATAGAACGCTCTTATGGGGTTTCAATCCTCGTTCGTTCGAATCTGAACATGTACTCGTGGCTAGCTCGCACTCTTTGGGGGTAATAGAACGCTATTATGCGGTTTCAATCCTCGTTCGTTCGAATCTGAACATGTACTCGTGGCAAGCTCGCACTCTTTGGGCGTAATAGAATGCTCTCATGGGGTTTCAATCCTCGTTCGTTCGAATCTGAACATGTACTCATGGCAAGCTCGCACATTTCGGGGTAATAGAGTGCTCTTTTGGGGTTTCAATCCTCGTTAGTTCGAATCTGAACATGTACTCGTGGCAAGCTCGCACTCTTTGGCGTAATAGAGTGTAACGCTCTCATGGGGGTGCCCCTCGTTCGTTCTAATCTGAGCATGTACTCGTGGCAAGCTCGCACTCTGAAGGTGTAATAAATAGAAAATCACAAATCTCAATGCGTAAAGTAAATCGAAAATGTAAATCGTGGCACACTCGACTTTACGTGGGAAAACTCCACTTTGAACCTCACGGGGGGTTTCAATCCTCGCGAAAAAACAATCGAATCTAAGAGTAAAGAATTACAAGGTGTGGCGACTCCACGGACTTAACCTCTCCCTTGGGGGTAATAGAACGCGCTTACCAACGGGTTTCCAATCCTCGAGTCGTTCGAATCTGAACATGTACTCGTCCAAGCTCGCACTCTTTGGGCGAAGTAAACGCTCTCATGGGGTTTCAATCCTCGAAATCTGAACATGTACTCGTGGCAAGCTCGCACTCGAATCCGTAATAGAAACGCTCTCATGGGGTTTCAATCCTCGTACAACTTCGAATCTGAACATGTACTCGATCAAGCTCGCAATCTCTTACGGGGCCATCGAATCTCTTACGAGCAAGAACAAATAACGTTGATGATCTGAAACATGTACTGATGGCAAGCTCGAATAACTCTTTGAAAATCTGTGGGAATAATCTCTATGGGGTTTCAATTCTCAAATTGATTCTAAAAGAATATTAGAAATTAGGAAACCATGAATCAATTTTTGAGAGAAGCTTGATGTAGAAGATGAGGAAAACGGTTACCTACAAGCTCTCTAGGGTTTCTAAAAGATAGTCTGTGATTCACTCGCACTCTTTGGGGGTTTTAGGGGTCCCCCACATCATTTTCGATATTGAACATGTAAAATCGTGGGAAGCTCGCACTCTTTAGGGTTTGGTTTGAAGCAAACGATTTTCGACTAGGGTTGAAAAACTGATTTTAGAAAGGTCTGGAACAAATGTACTTTGATTGCAAGATCGTGGCATTTTTTGGGGGTAATAGAACATCTTATTTACATGTTTGGGTTTCAGACATCGAATCAAAGTTCGATTGAAAAAATAACATGTACAAAACTTCGCAACGGGTCAAGGGTCGCACTCTTATGGGGTAATTGAACGCTCTTATGGGGTTTCAATTGTCCGGACCTCAGCCATCAGGGTCGGACCCGGTCTGAAACATGCTCTGGGGTGGAAGCTTAGCCCTCTTTGGGTAATAGAACCCTCTTGGGGTTTCAATCGACAGCTAGGGAGGCGTACGGCAATCTGCTTTCCGGACCTCACCTCGTTCGTTCGGGTCTGAGACATGTACTCGTGGCAAACTCGCACTTTTTTGGGTAATTTAAAACACTCCTATTCTAATGTCTTCAACCTCGTTGTTCGAATCTGAACATGTACTCGTGGCAAGCTCGCACTCTTTAGGGGTAATAAACGGTGAGTCTTCGGGGTTTTCAATCCTCGTTCGTTCTTCTTTTTGATCTGAACATGTACTCGTGGCAAGCTCGCAAATCCAATATAAAATCCGTAACAATTAGCTCTTATGGGGTTTCAATTCTCGTTCGTTCGAATCTGAACATGTACTCGTGGCAAGCTCGCACTCTTTGGGGGTAATAGAACGCTCTTATGGGGTTTCAATCCTTGTTCGTTCGAATCTGAACATGTACTCGTAGCAAGCACGCAGTCTTTGGGGGTAATAGAACGCTCTTATGGGGTTTCAATCCTCGTTCGTTCGGATCTGAACATGTACTCGTGGCAAGCTCGCACTCTTCGGGGGTAATAGAATGCGCTTCTGGGGTTTCAATCCTCGTTCGTTCGAATCTAAACATGTACACCTGGCAAACTCGCACTCTCTGGGCGTAATAGAACGCTCTCATGGGGTTTCAATCCTCATTCGTTCGAATCTGAACATGTACTCGTGGCAAGCTCGCACTCTTTGGGGGTAATAGAACGCTCTTATGGGGTTTCAATTCTCGTTCGTTCGAATCTGAACATGTACTCGTGGCTAGCTCGCACTCTTTGGGGGTAATAGAACGCTATTATGGGGTTTCAATCCTCGTTCGTTCGAATCTGAACATGTACTCGTGGCAAGCTCGCACTCTTTGGGGGTAATAGAATGCTCTTATGGGGTTTTAATCCTCGTTCGTTCGAATCTGAACATGTACTCGTGGCAAGCTCGCACACTTTTAGGGTAATAGAACTCTCTCATGGGGTTTCAATCCTCGTTCGAACGAATCTGAACATGTACTCGTGGCAAGCTCGCACTCTTTGGGGGTAATAGAACGCTCTTATGGGGTTTCAATCCTCGTTCGTTCGAATCTGAACATGTACTCGTGGCAAGCTCACACTCTTTGGGGGTAATAGAACGCTATCATAGGGTTTCAATCCACGTTCGTTCGAATCTGAACATGTCCTCGTGGCAAGCTCGCACTATTAGGGCGTAATAGAATGCTCTCATGGGGTTTCAATCCTCGTTCGTTCGAATATGAACATGTACTCGTGGCAAGCTCGCACGATTATGGGGTAATAGAATGCTATCATGGGGTTTCAATCCTCATTCGTTCGAATCTGAACATGTACTCATGGCAAGCTCGCACACTTCGGGGTAATAGAACGCTCTTTTGGGGTTTCAATCCTCGTTCGTTCGAATCTGAACATGTACTCGTAGCAAGCACGCACTCTTTGGGGGTAATAGAACGCTATTATGGGGTTTCAATCCTCGTTCTTTCGAATCTGAACATGTACTCGTGGCAAGCTCGCACTCTTAGAGGGTAATAGAATGCGCTTCTGGGGTTTCAATCCTCGTTCGTTCGAATCTAAACATGTACACCTGGCAAACTCGTACTCTTTGGGCGTAATAGAACGCTTTCATGGGGTTTCAATCCTCATTCGTTCGAATCTGAACATGTACTCGTGGCAAGCTCACACTCTTTGGGGGTAATAGAATGCTCTCATGGGGTTTCAATCCTCGTTCGTTCGAATCTGAACATGTACTCGTGGCAAGCTCGCACACTTCGAGGTAATAGAACGCTCATTTGGGGTTTCAATCCTCGTTCGTTCGAATCTGAACATGTACTCGTGGCAAGCTTCCACTCTTAGAGCGTATTAGCTCTTATGGGGTTTCAATCCTCGTTCGTTCGAATCTGAACATGTACTCGTGGCAAGCTCGCACTCTTTGAGGGAAATAGAACGCTCTTATGGGGTTTCAATCCTCGTTCGTTCGAATCTGAACATGTACTCGTAGCAAGCACGCACTCTTTGGGGGTAATAGAACGCTCCTCGTTCTTTCGAATCTGAACATGTACTCGTGGCAAGCTTCCACTCTTAGAGCGTATTAGCTATTATGGGGTTTCAATCCTCGTTCGTTCGAATCTGAACATGTACTCGTGGCAAGCTCGCACTCTTTGGGGGTAATAGAATGCTCTTATGGGGTTTCAATCCTCGTTCGTTCGAATCTGAACATGTACTCGTAGCAAGCATGCACTATTTGGGGGTAATATGTTACGGATTTTAGATTGGCATATTTCGTGAAGTGAGTCGGAGTCTTGAAGGTTCAAAGAAGAAAAGACGAAGATTGAAGACTCGAAGACTCACCGTTTGAATTCACGATGCTTGGTAAGTTTAAATAATCTTGATGATGATTTATAAACATTTACAAGTGTTTGGAAGATTTTAGAATGGATAAAAAATGTTTTAAAATATAAAAATGAGTTTTCCAACTACGAGGTCCGGACCCTGGAACATGAGGTCCGGAACCCGTAAGCAGGTTATGCTGGTTCGCAGACCCGGTCCGGACCCTGGAAGCTGAGGTCCGGAACCCGTACGCCTCCCTAGCTGTCACGCAGGGAGGGTCCGGACCCTGAGGATGAGGTCCGGACCCTGAGGGCGGAGGTCCGAACCCTAAGGGCTGAGGTCCGGACCCCAGGCTGTTTCGCAGACCGGGTCCGGACCCTGATGGCTGAGGTCCGGACAATGAAACGCCTGGAGAGTGTCAAGGTCCGGACCCCATACCCGCGGTCCGGACCCCGACCCGTTGCGAAGTTTTGGAAAGTTATTTTTCAATCCTACTTTGATTCTAATGTCTCCCAAACATGTAAATAAGATGGTATATTCCTTAAAATATCTTAGCAATCCTAATTTGGTTCCAAACCTTTCTAAAATCAGTTTTGCAATCCTAGTCGAAATCGGTTTGCTTCCAAACCTTTCTAAAAACTGTTTTTTAATCCTAATCAATTTCGGATTGTTTCTAACCTATAAATAAGATGTGGGGGAGTCTCTAAAATATGGTGAATCACAGATTATCTTTTAGAAACCCTAGAAGCTTGTAGGTAACCGTTTTCCTCATCTTCTACATCAAGCTTCTCTCAAATTGATTCATAGTGTTCTAATTTCTAATATTCTTTTAGAATCAATTTGAGGATTGCTTAGAGATTATACCCACAGATTTTCAATGTTATTCTAAGCAATAAACCATCACCAAGGTTACATCATCATCATTGTTATTGATCTTGCTCCGGACGGAGTGCGCTCGTGGATTCGAGTGGGCGTCGTGGATTCGACGTGTTGTTGACTTCGTGGATTCGAAGTTGGGCGTCTTGTGGATTCAAGACGTGGCGTTCGTGGATTCGAACGTGGGGCGTGGACAACCCGGTGGAGTGCGCGAGATCCGCTGAAGACGAAGGAGAGGTTAAGTCCGTGGAGTCGGTAATCACCTTGTAATCTTTTATTCTTAGTGGATTGTTATCGCGTGTTGGTCCCGTGGGTTTTTCTCCAAGGTGGAGTTTCCCACGTAAATCTCGGTGTGCTATTTTTATTTCCGCATTACTTTATCGCATTGAGATTTGTGATTTTTGTTTATACACCTATTCACCCCCCTCTAGGTGATTGATATACTCTAGATAGATCCTAGGGCACCCCCTATCTTACAATTGGTATCAGAGCGGGATCTAGGCTTTATCTTTCATAATGGGTGAAGGAGGTAATATATTTAGGCCACCATTTTTTGATGGAACCAACTACGCCTATTGGAAAGTCCGGATGAGAGCCTTCCTCATCGCAATTGATGAGCGTGTATGGCAAACCATTGAAGTCGGGTGGAAACATCCAACCGAAGTGGTTGATGAGGCGACTGTACTTAAGCCACGGAATAAGTGGTCGAAGGATGAAATTGATTTATCTTCTTTTAATGGTAAGGGAATAAATGCTTTATTTAATGCCTTATCACAAACCGAGTTTACACGTGTCTCGGCGTGTGAAACGGCTAAAGAGATTTGGGATACTCTACAAGTTACACATGAGGGTACTAGTCTAGTTAAAATACAAAAGCTTCAAATGCTTACGAGTCAATTTGATTCTATTCGCATGGAGGAGCATGAATCGTTTATTGATTATTTTACTAGACTCCAAGATGTCATTAATACATGTGCTAACTTGGGAGAGAAGATCCCGGAATCTAAAGTCGTTAGAAAAATCCTTCGAACACTTCCGGAGCGCTTTAGGGCGAAAGTCGCGGCTATTGAAACGATCAATCATCCGGATGATATGAAAGTAGATGAATTAGTAGGCGCTTTACAAACTTATGAAATGACTTTTCCTACTAATCAATCTTCTTCCAAGTCTTTCTCTAAAAGTACAGGTGTTGCACTTAATTCAACAAAGGAGGAAGACGACGACTCGGATTCCGATGAAGAAATTTCGCTCGCCGATTTTGAACATCATTTGGAGCGTCTCACGAAGAAATTTCGTCGGAATTTCCGGAAGAACAAGTCAAATCGATCTACATCCAAATCTTCTTCTAAAGGATCTTCAAATTCTAAATTCTCTAAAGAGAAGAAGCTTGGAAAGTCTTCTAAAGAAAATGATGAGTTTGTAGGGGAAATCCGGTGTTACAAATGCCGAGGCTATGGCCATATTGCCACGGATTGTCCCTCTAAGAAATCCTATAATAAGAAGGCCTTACAAGCTAGAACTTGGGATGATTCTAGTTCCAATAATTCAAGTTCTAGTGAAGAAGAAACCAATGATGCAATTGCCTTTTCTTCACATGTTTCTCCTTCTCCCTCTACTTTTTGTTTATCATCTATTATTTCTAATGATATGCTTTCTCCTTCTTTGCATGAAACATCGAGCGATGACGGCACAAGTGAAGGAGAGTCGGACGATGATGACTTAACCGAAGCATACAATCAACTACTTATTGAATCGAAAAAGATGGCTAAGCTTAACAAGAAGCTAAGAAGGCAAATGTTAGAGCTTGAAAGTGAAAACAATAACTTGAAGGAGTCATCTAAAGCTCTTGCGGAGGAAAGGGAAAACATATTGAAGAACAACAAAATCCTTCAAGAGAAGCTCAACCAATCGGAGATAACGATCAAATCGCATCAAGAAAAGGTTGGCTTTCTCGAACTACAATATAAGGAAATTCATGTCTCTAATCAAGTCTTGACCAAACAAGTCCATCAACTCAAGTCCGACATACTAAAATTCTCCTCCGGATCGAAAAAGCTTGATAGTATGCTCGGATTGGGTCAAACAAGTAAACTTGGACTTGGATATGAGCGAAAACATGTTGAGAAGGTTAACAATTCAGCACATATAGTCTCAACAAAATTGAAGGATAAAGTATGTCATAGATGCGGAAAGAAAGGACATATCAAGAAGACATGCCATAAAAAGAAAACTCAAGTGGCATCTTCTAAGCATCTATCGGTATTTTCCAACACTCGACATCCTTCTCGGTTTCAAAAGCAACATCCAAAAGGTCGAGTACCCGAGGTCAACCGAAAGTCAAAGCCACAACAATTAAATACTCCGAAGCGGAATGCGATGGTGAGACCAAAGGTTGATCAAAAGTCAAAACAAACCGTGCCCAACGTCAACAAACCAAGGCAACCAACAATCCGACAAGTTTGGGTTCGGAAAGGTGATATCTTTCCTTGTCTTAAACCTTAATTTGTTTTTGACTTAGTGTAGTGCTTTGATCGGTTTCTATTGCATATCTTTTATTGCATTACACGTTTTGGTGCTTTCATTGTTACGATTTTTAGATTTTTTTTTGAATGATTAGAACATTAAATAGTGCATTGAATATCAATATGTTCACTTTCATTCACTCTTAATTAATCTCATATTAATTATCGGTTTTACTTTATTTTTATTATATTTGAAGATAATTTATTAT
Source organism: Puya raimondii (assembly GCA_016920855.1). Taxonomy (NCBI): domain Eukaryota; kingdom Viridiplantae; phylum Streptophyta; class Magnoliopsida; order Poales; family Bromeliaceae; genus Puya; species Puya raimondii. Next base: position 207,790,701 of record JABWPP010000050.1, on the reverse strand, counting down.
GAGAATTCTTAGTACTTATATTCATCAAATTTAGGCAATCATGTGTAATCTCTAGGAGCTTAACCTATCTCGGTTGTGTGTGTTGAATTTGATGAATAGTCATTCTCTTATGGACTAAAATTTGTCACATGTTCTTTCAACTAAGAGATTGCATAAGCGAGGGGGAGTTATTGTTATATAAAATAAAATGCTCATATGCTTTGAAAGATGTGGAAAGAGTTACATCCTTAATGGAGTGTGAAAACTACCACCACATGGAGGAAAGAGCTACCACCCCGGTCGTCCGGTTAGTGTGTGCAGCTACCACATGAGAATTGAATTGCATATTCGAAAAAAAATATATAAGTACAAAAGCATGCAAAAGGAAAAATGTCACAAATTTTATTTTTCGGAGTTATAAGGTGGTCCACATACATGAAAGATGCTCAAAGAGCCACCCCCTGTGCGATATTTGTTTTATCTCAAATTTGAATGTTTATGCAACAAATTTATGTCTCTTTGATGAATCCCTTAAGTCATCTTCATAATCCGTTTACATCTTGATAGCTTTTGAGCCTTTAGATTATTTTTGATGACTTGATTTTGAAGTTTATATGAATTAAGAAATCGTGTAATATTTTATCTACATCTTGGTGAGTGTGTAGTAAAATTCTTAATTCTTATGAAATTAATAGGGATTGAAAGAAGTCAATGTGAATTTATATTTCTCATGCACTAACATTGCTTGAAATTTTATCACAAGTGGTTTCAAATATGAAAAAGCTTTAAACTTGTGTTTTGATTGATTTCTCTCGAAATTCTCTCTATTTTTGGTGTTTTTCTTTTGGCAATTTTTGACAAAAAGGGGGAGAGAGGTAATGATAACTTAGACGCATAAACATAGAGGGAGAGATTGCATGAACAAAGGGGGAGCGATTTTGATACTTTTTCTACTAACTTTGTTCGTGGAGAATGGACATATTTTGCAGGTCTCTCAAGACTTCAAGACTCCATGTTTGTCTAAGTTATAGAGTTTGTTTTAGGAGTTATAAAATTGTAATCTTGCATTTCATTTGGATCTTTCACGTTGATACTTTTTCTACTAACTTTGTTCGCGGAGAATGGACATATTTTGCAGGTCTCTCAAGACTTCAAGACTCCATGTTTGTCTAAGTTATAGAGTTTGTTTTAGGAGTTATAAAATTGTAATCTTGCATTTCATTTGGATCTTTCACGCGAGAAGTTCATTGTTTTGGTGATGGCAATGAATTTCATTTTTAGAGAGATGAGCATCGTGAGTGTTTTATGTATTTTTGTGTTTTGTCACGAAATTGCCAAAGGGGGAGATTGTTACGGATTTTAGATTGGCATATTTCGTGAAGTGAGTCGGAGTCTTGAAGGTTCAAAGAAGAAAAGACAAAGATTGAAGTTATAGAGTTTGTTTTAGGAGTTACTAAATTGTAATTTTATTTTTCTTTTGGATCTTTCACGCGAGAAGTTCATTGTTTTGGTGATGGCAATGAATTTCATTTTTAGAGAGATGAGCATCGTGAGTGTTTTATGTATTTTTGTGTTTTGTCACGAAATTGCCAAAGGGGGAGATTGTTACGGATTTTAGATTGGCATATTTCGTGAAGTGAGTCGGAGTCTTGAAGGTTCAAAGAAGCAAAGACGAAGATTGAAGACTCGAAGACTCACCGTTTGAATTCACGATGCTTGGTAAGTTTAAATAATCTTGATGATGATTTATAAACATTTACAAGTGTTTGGAAGACTTTAGAATGGATAAAAAATGTTTTAAAATATAAAAATGAGTTTTCCAACTACGAGGTCCGGACCCTGGAACATGAGGTCCGGAACCCGTAAGCAGGTTATGCTGGTTCGCAGACCCGGTCCGGACCCTGGAAGCTGAGGTCCGGAACCCGTACGCCTCCCTAGCTGTCACGCAGGGAGGGTCCGGACCCTGAGGATGAGGTCCGGACCCTGAGGGCGGAGGTCCGAACCCTGAGGGCTGAGGTCCGGACCCCAGGCTGTTTCGCAGACCGGGTCCGGACCCTGATGGCTGAGGTCCGGACAATGAAACGCCTGGAGAGTGTCAAGGTCCGGTCCCCATACCCGCGGTCCGGACCCCGACCCGTTGCGAAGTTTTGGAAAGTTATTTTTCAATCCTACTTTGATTCTAATGTCTCCCAAACATGTAAATAAGATGGTATATTCCTTAAAATATCTTAGCAATCCTAATTTGGTTCCAAACCTTTCTAAAATCAGTTTTGCAATCCTAGTCGAAATCGGTTTGCTTCCAAACCTTCCTAAAAACTGTTTTTTAATCCTAATCAATTTCGGATTGTTTCTAACCTATAAATAAGATGTGGGGGAGTCTCTAAAATATGGTGAATCACAGATTATCTTTTAGAAACCCTAGAAGCTTGTAGGTAACCGTTTTCCTCATCTTCTACATCAAGCTTCTCTCAAATTGATTCATGGTGTTCTAATTTCTAATATTCTTTTAGAATCAATTTGAGGATTGCTTAGAGATTATACCCACAGATTTTCAATGTTATTCTAAGCAATAAACCATCACCAAGGTTACATCATCATCATTGTTATTGATCTTGCTCCGGACGGAGTGCGCTCGTGGATTCGAGTGGGCGTCGTGGATTCGACGTGTTGTTGACTTCGTGGATTCGAAGTTGGGCGTCTTGTGGATTCAAGACGTGGCGTTCGTGGATTCGAACATGGGGCGTGGACAACCCGGTGGAGTGCGCGAGATCCGCTGAAGACGAAGGAGAGGTTAAGTCCATGGAGTCGGTAATCACCTTGTAATCTTTTATTCTTAGTGGATTGTTATCGCGTGTTGGTCCCGTGGGTTTTTCTCCAAAGGTGGAGTTTCCCACGTAAATCTCGGTGTGCTATTTTTATTTCCGCATTACTTTATCGCATTGAGATTTGTGATTTTTGTTTATACACCTATTCACCCCCCTCTAGGTGATTGATATACTCTAGATAGATCCTAGGGCACCCCCTATCTTACATAATAGAATGCTATCATGGGGTTTCAATCCTCTTTCTTTTGAATCTGAACATGTACTCGTGGCAAGCTCGCACTATTAGGGCGTAAAAGAACTCTCTCATGGGGTGAACGAATCTGAACATGTACTAGTGGCAAGCTCGCACTCTTTGGGCGTAATAGAATGCTCTTATGGGGTTTTAATCCTCGTTCGTTCGAATCTGAACATGTCCGCGTGGCAAGCTCGCACTCTTTGTGGGTAATAGAACGCTATTATGGGGTTTCAATCCTGTTTCGTTCGAATCTGAACATGTACTCATGGCAAGCTCGCACTCTTTGGGCGTAATAGAACTCTCTCATAGGGTGAACGAATCTGAACATCTACTCGTGGCAAGCTCGCACTCTTTGGGCGTAATAGAACGCTCTCATCGGGTTTGAATCCTCGTTCGTTCGAATCTGAACATGTCCGCATCGCAAGCTCGCACTCTTTGTGGGTAATAGAACGCTATTATGGGGTTTCAATCCTCGTTCGTTCGAATCTGAACATGTACTCATGGCAAGCCCGCACTCTTTGGGCGTAATAGAACTCTCTCATGGGGTGAACGAATCTGAACATCTACTCGTGGCAAGCTCGCACTCTTTGGGCGTAATAGAACGCTCTCATCAGGTTTGAATCCTCGTTCGTTCGAATCTGAACATGTACTCGTGGCAAACTCGCACTCTTTGGGGGTAAAAGAACGCTCTCATGGGGTTTCAATCCTCGTTCGTTCGAATCTGAACATGTACTCGTGGCAAGCACGCACTCTTTGGGGGTAATAGAACGCTCTTATGGGATTTCAATCCTTGTTCGTTCGAATCTGAACATGTACTCGTGGCAAGCTCGCACTCTTAGGGCGTAATAGAACTCTCTCATGGGGTGAACGAATCTGAACATGTACTCGTGGCAAGCTCGCACTCTTTGGGGGTAATAGAACGCTCTTATGGGGTTTCAATCCTCGTTCGTTCGAATCTGAACATGTACGCGTAGCAAGCACGCACTCTTTTGGTGTAATAGAACGCTATTATGGGGTTTCAATCCTCTTTCTTTTGAATCTGAACATGTACTCGTGGCAAGCTCGTACTATTAGGGCGTAAAAGAACTCTCTCATGGGGTGAACGAATCTGAACATGTACTAGGGGCAAGCTCGCACTCTTTGGGCGTACTAGAATGCTCTTATGGGGTTTCAATCCTCGTTCGTTCGAATCTGAACATGTCCGCGTGGCAAGCTCGCACACTTTGTGGGTAATAGAACGCTATTATGGGGTTTCAATCCTCGTTCGTTCGAATCTGAACATGTACTCGTGGCAAGCTCGCACTCTTTGGGCGTAATAGAACTCTCTCATGGGGTGAACGAATCTGAACATCTACTCGTGGCAAGCTCGCACTCTTTGGGCGTAATAGAACTCTCTCATGGGGAGAACGAATCTGAACATCTACTCGTGGCAAGCTCGCACTCTTTGGGCGTAATAGAACGCTCTCATCGGGTTTGAATCCTCGTTCGTTCGAATCTGAACATGTACTCGTGGTAAGCTCGCACTCTTTGGGGGTAATAGAACGCTCTCATGGGGTTTCAATCCTCGTTCGTTCGAATCTAAACATGTACTCGTGGCAAGCTCGCACTCTTTGTGTCACGCCCCGGGTGTAGCACTCTGAATTTCGGTGCGTTGTATCGAACTTTACTAAATTTGATAAAGGTCGATGGAAGCCGATTATTGCTAGTGTGAAATTGGGTTCCGAAGGTTTCGAAACACTGTGGGTGCGAGTGGAAACCCAGAAATCGAAAAATATTGAGAAAAGGACCAACCGGAGCAAAACTGCTCAAGGTGTCCGGACCCTGGAAGCTGGGGTCCGGACAATGAAGTCCGCGGGCAGCCACGGTCCGGACCCGGATGCCACGGTCCGGACCCGAGCTGGTCTCCGAGTTGGGGTGCGTACGGGTTCCGTACCCGGACACCAAGGTCCGGACCCGGCCTGCGCACTGACCAGTTATCAGTGCGGGGTCCGGACCCTAGTCGCAAGGTCCGGACCCGGCTGAGGCAGAATGCCCAGTGAGGGGTATTTTGGTAATTTCGTGGGGGATGGGCTATGTATAGAGGGCTAGAGTCCCTCTCCTCATTACTCCTCCATTTTTCCTCTCATTCCCTCTCCCTCTCCCTCACTTTCTCTCTCTAGAGATCTCTCCAAAGCTTGGAGAAGTGGAGGATTTGACCTTGGGAAAAGTTTCTAAGGTGGATTTGGAGCTTCTTGGTGCAAGAAGAAGATTGGGAGTTAGGGCTTTGAGGTGAGTTCTTGTGATTTAGGGTTTGAACCTAGGATTTAATCCTTTGAAATGAGGTTTTTGGAAACCCTATGCAATCTAAACCACAAGTGGTGGGAGATTGGCCATGAAATCTAGGGTTTGGTTTGCATGCATGCAAACCCTAGGTAGATTTGGGGCTTTTGCAATGAGAGGTTCTAAAAATATTTGGACCTTCGGGAATTGCAATTGAGGCATAGGAAATCATGTTAGAACACTTGATTTCACATGTTGAGTTGAATTTAGGGTTCGTAATGAGTAACGAACCATTTTCTTGTAGAAGCTTGGGTTGAAGCAAGAACTCAAAGCTTGGACACTTAGGAGCTTGAAGAATACAAGAATTTGGAAGCTCTTGAGGTGGGTTTGTGTTTACCGAAGTGATTAGGTCACTTCCATGTCTAGGGTAAATATCCATTTAAAGATAAAATGGTATGTGTTGTGAACCCTAGAATTTGCATGTTGGCAAAGGTAAAAATCATGATAGGATGAACAATGAGATCATATTGCATGATGTATATTTCAAGTATAATTCAAATATTAATACTTGTTGCATGGTTGCATGTATGGTTAAACCTAGTGTTATTGAACATAGGTTAGACATGAGGTTAAACCTAGTGTTATTGAACATAGGTTGGACATGAGGATTAAACCTAGTGTTATTGAACATAGGTTGGAACATGTGAGATTGAAACCTAGTGTCATTGAACATAGGTTTGACGTGAGATTGGAACCTAGAGTCATGGAACCTAGGTTGATAATGGGAAAGTAAGCCTAGTGTTATTGAACATAGGCGAGACTTAATGACTTGAACCTAAGGTCATGAGACTTAGGTTGGCAAGTGAAAAATGTGAACAACGGGATGTGCGACGAGTTTGCTATTCCGGGTAGGCGACGATTTCGCTACCATGCCATGAGTTGGCGGTGTTGAACGGGATGTGCGACGATTTTGCTATCCCGGGTAGGCGACGATTTCGCTACCATGCCACAAGTTGGCGGTATCGACACGGGATGTGCGACGAGTTTGCTATCCCGGGTAGGCGACGATTTCGCTACCACGCCTTGAGTTGGCGGTGTCGAGATGGGATGTGCAACGAGGTTGCTATCCCAGATATGCGACGAGTTCGCTATCCATGCCATATGATGGCGGTGTTGAGACGGGGTATGCGACGATTTTGCTATCCCGAGTATGCGACGAGTTCGCTACTCGAACTAGGAGGTGACGAGTTCACTCCTCGAATGTTGGGATAATTATGGTGAGACGGCGATTCCGAAACCATAAGTAAATGACTAGTAATTGAACTTAGTCAATGTGGAATATAGGATGAACCTAGGAGAGAATGATAAATTATATTTCATTTGGTTGCATCCTTTATGTTTATTTACAAGCATGTAAATAATTGTTGCATAGTTATATGTGATCTAACTTATGCATATGGTGTTTCTTTGGACCTGGTGGGTCGAGCTTCTCTCTTGGGTGGCCTTACCCACTGGGAACTATGTTTATAGTTCTCACCCCACATTTTTCAGGTCCTTCCGCGTGTGAGGCGGCGGAGCGAGGCAAGGGTTTAGCTCTCTAGATAGCGGCCCTTCCATTTTTGGTGACACATAGAGTGTACCCCTAGCTTTGGACTATGTCAGCATAGGGGATTTTCATCATATGTATGAAACTTGTATATTCCATAATTTTGGAACGTAATGTATGGAATGAAAGTGAAAGAAAAGAAAAAATTGGACATGTATATTGTGCCATGTGATGTAATAGAAGTAGAACTTCTTTACGTTGATGCTTTCCTTGTGCAACTCTTGTACTCCGTTCCTAGTTGGAACATTGTGGATAAGCTTGTGTTGTGACGCCTTGGGCGGGTAGAAAGGACTCTACCCGTTCGGCGGGTCTGGGGCATGCGCCCGTGCGGTTATCCTTTCCACCTAGTTGGTGTTAAAGGGCCGGCGGGGCGTGACAGACTGAGGTGGTATCAGAGAATAGAAACGGTCTAGGTTGACCTAAGAAACCCTAGGATGGAAAAGACCCTAGGAGTGTAGGCTCGTGAGTGACGAGATCTTTGATGTGGCGAAAGATAAGTGATTGGGTTATGTCCTTATGCCTCTAGTTGGAAATAGAGGTAGATTCGAGGTGTGTCTTATTCTTCGCCAAGTGTGTTCGTGTTGGCGGCCGACAACATGAAACCAAGTGAGGGGAATAAGGACCCTTGTGTGACTTTCGCCTAGATTGGGTTCACGTTTATTTTCGTGAAGTATAGTGTTGCGAATGACTTTGAAAGTCATGAAATGACCAAAGTCATTGTGTTTTCAGGATAATGGTACGTGGACGGCCTCCTACGAGGGCTGGGCTCGGAGGATCGAGCGCGGCTCCCGAACAACTCGGGGAGGACGAGAACTCGGGTCTTCGTGATCAGTTGACCGAGTTGATGGGCGTGGTTCGGCGACAGGCCGAAGCCATGCAGCGACAGGAGGAGCAAATTAAAAAGCTCCAAGACGAGATGGCGCAGCAAGTGGCTGCGGTTAGGGAGGAGAGAACGGGAGTACCTCCGGCCTCTGCTTCGGCACCGGCCGAAGAGGTGACACCGGCGCCGGTTGTGGCGCCACCAGCACCACCGACTGTGGCCGAGGGGTCGGGTACTCCTATGCCCGACTCCGAGATGGAGGATGCGGAGCGAGAGCGCGCACTTGCGGCTCTCATGAGGTTCAAGAAGTTCAACCCGCCTATCTTCAACGGGGAGAACGTGGATCCATGGGATGTAGAGACATGGATCGATGCCGTTGAGACGCTCTTCGAGGATCTTTATACCTTGGAGAGGGACAAAGTGCATCTCGCCGCTCATTGTTTAGAGCGATCGGCGAAGGTGTGGTGGAAGGGAGTCCGGCGTGATCGACTCCCTAGCCTTCCGCCACCGACGTGGGAGGAGTTTCGGGGTATGGTGTTCGCCACCTATTTCCCTGATAGCGAGAAAAGGAAACTTCAAGAAAGGTTCCGTAAATTGAAACAAGGGAACCGCACCGTGCGTGAGTACGAGAGGGAGTTCTCGTACATCATCAATTGCGTGCCGCACGTTGTCCGCGGAGAATTGGACAAGGTCGATTGCTTCGTGCGTGGACTTCGACCGGAGATCTTTCAGGCGGTTCACGCCCTCAAGCTAAAGACCTTTGCAGAGGTCTTGGACCGTGCTCTTTGGGTGGAGCACGGGAATGCATGTGCGCGCAAGGAGCGCGAGTCTTGGGAGAGAGAAAAAGACAAGGAGAAAGGGAAGAAGCGACCGGCGGGTGGCTCGGGTGGGCAGTCTAGCTCTAAGCGGCCCCCGAAGCACTCGCAGTCGCAGAATCAGTCCCGAGGGTCCCGGCGGAATCGACCCTCGACCCAGTGCCCGATTTGTAGCGGCCCCCACCACCCTCAGCAATGTGACTATCGTGAGGGCCGGTGCTACAAATGCGGACAGCAAGGGCATATGCGGTACAACTGCCCGATGGACGATAGCCGAGCACCGTCGTCGGCGTCGGCGTTTGCGCCACCGAGGCAGCTTGCGGGCATCCCACCCGCGGCAATGTCAGCAGGCCGTGCACAGCCGCCGAGACCAGTGGAGGGCCAGCGACCAGCGCCCAGTGGGCGGGTATTCACCTCTCAGGTGGAGGAGCCTTCTGCCCAGGATGACGTCGTAGCAGGTATTGTGTTAATTAAAGGCATTCGATGTAGAGCCTTGTTTGATACCGGTGCATCGCATTCATTCATTGCTCGATCATTTGCTATAGCACATGGAATAGAAATTATAGATGCCACGCACGCAAGAACGGTGCAAGTACCTGAACACACCTTTTGCGTACATCACGCGTGTGTAGATTGCCCCGTGAGGGTTGAGAACTGGATCATGCCAGCTGATTTGCTGGTATTAAATCGAATGAATGAATATGATTTGATCCTAGGAATGGATTGGCTCTCGAAGTATCACGCTACTATCGATTGTAAGAGCCGGATAGTGAGGTTTAGAGAACCCGGGCACAAAGAGTTTGTGTACCATGGGTGCAAGAGTTCGCTCTTTGCGTCGATGGTGTCCACGTCGCAAGCAAGGAAGCTTATTGCTAGGGGATGCATTGCCTACTTGGCGACGGTAGTGGATGACCGGAAGGAAGTGCTGGGACTTGAGGACGTTCCTATAGTCCAAGAGTTCCCGGATGTATTTTCGACGGAGTTGCCCGGAATGCCACCGGACCGGGAAATAGAATTTATGATCGATTTGCTCCCGGGTACGGCGCCGATTTCTAAGGCCCCGTACAGGATGGCACCCGCGGAACTGAAGGAGTTGAAAGCACAATTGTAAGATTTGATGGACAAGGGTTTCGTGAAGCCAAGTGTGTCACCTTGGGGAGCCCCTGTTCTATTTGTGCGGAAAAAGGACGGTTCGCTGCGGTTATGTGTAGATTACCGCGAGTTGAATAAAGTGACCGTCAAGAATAAGTACCCGTTACCCCGAATTGATGACTTATTCGATCAATTGCAAGGGTCTCAGGTATATTCAAAGATTGATTTGCAATCCGGTTATCACCAATTGAAGATCAAACCGGAGGATGTGCATAAGACCGCGTTTAGAACGCGGTATGGACATTATGAATTCACGGTTATGCCTTTCGGGCTTACCAATGCCCCGGCAGCGTTCATGGATTTAATGAACCGTGTGTTCAAACAACAATTGGATCAATTTGTGGTTGTGTTCATAGATGATATTCTTGTCTACTCTCGGAGTGAAGAGGAACACATAGAGCACCTAAGAATTGTGCTTCAAGTTCTTCGAGAGAACAAGTTATTCGCCAAATTGAAAAAGTGCGAATTTTGGATCCGTGAGGTCGCTTTCTTGGGTCACGTAATTTCCGCGGAAGGAGTATCGGTGGACCCTACGAAAGTTGAGGCAATCAAGGATTGGCCTCGCCCGACCAATGTCACGGAGATACGAAGCTTTTTGGGTCTTGCGGGGTACTATCGGCGGTTCGTGGAGGGATTTTCAAAAATCTCCGGTCCACTAACGCGTCTTACCCGCAAGGGAGCCAAATATGTTTGGAGCGAGGAATGCGACCAAAGCTTTAAGAAGCTAAAGGAAAGGTTGACTTCGGCTCCGGTACTCGCCTTGCCGATTGCAGGGGAGGGTTTTGTGGTGTATAGTGATGCATCACGACGTGGTCTTGGGTGTGTGCTTATGCAAAGAGGACAAGTAATAGCATATGCCTCTCGACAGCTGAAGAGCTATGAGCAGAATTACCCCACCCACGACTTAGAACTCGCGGCGGTGGTCTTCGCACTTAAGTTGTGGAGACACTACTTGTACGGGGAGCATTGTGAGGTTTACACGGATCACAAAAGTTTAAAGTACTTATTCACTCAAAAGGAGTTGAACTTGAGGCAGCGGAGGTGGTTGGAGTTGATAAAAGATTACGACTTGACCATCTTGTACCACCCCGGTAGAGCCAATGTGGTGGCTGATGCGCTCAGTAGAAAATCCGTGGAAAACTTCGCAAGTGAAATGACGGGACAAATGCCGTTGCTCAAAGAAATGGGCCGATTTGACTTGGAAGTCGTGGCCCCGGGCGTCCCCGCTAGACTTATGAATCTCAATGTATGGCCGACCTTGTTGGAGCAAATAAAAGAAAAGCAATCCGGTGATCCGGAACTCCAAAAGGTGCGGGGTACTATCGAGAGCGGGCGCGCCGGTGATTTTCATGTAGTCTCGAAGGGCGCAATTCGATTTCGAAATCGATTGTGCGTGCCAAAAGTTGAGGACATTCATAGGGAGATCTTGACAGAAGCTCACGCTTCTCCCTATGCGATTCACCCGAGCGGCACCAAAATGTACAAGGACCTCAAACTATATTATTGGTGGCCGGGAATGAAACTTGATGTGGGACGCTTTGTGGCACAATGCTTATTATGCCAACAAGTGAAGGCCGAGCGTCGCTTTCCGGCAGGAAAATTACAAGGATTGCCCATTCCGGTTTGGAAGTGGGAAAATATCGCGATGGATTTTGTTGTGGGCTTACCTCGATCATTAGGTGGCCACGACGTGATTTGGGTGGTGGTGGATCGTTTGTCAAAATCGGCACACTTTTTGCCAATCCACACTACTTGGTCGGGGGACAAGTTAGCACAAGTCTACCTGGACGAGATTGTGCGGTTGCACGGGGTCCCGACCTCGATAGTTTCAGATCGAGATCCCCGTTTCACATCGCATTTTTGGAAAAGCTTGCAAGAAGCTTTGGGTACACGGCTCGATTTCAGTTCAGCATTTCATCCTCAAACTGACGGTCAATCGGAAAGGACAATTCAGATTTTGGAGGATATGCTACGAGCGTGCGTGTTGGACTTCAAGGGTGCATGGCCTACTCATATTCCGATGGCTGAATTTGCTTACAATAATAGCTATCAATCTAGCATCGGAATGGCACCTTTTGAGGCCTTGTATGGAAGAAAATGCCGCTCTCCTATTCATTGGAGTGAAGTCGGCGAGAAAAGGGTCTTAGAACCGGATGTGTTGCGTGAAGCGGAGGAAAAGGTCCGCTTGGCACGTGAACGCTTATCGACGGCGCAATCCAGACAAAAGAGTTATGCGGATCGGCGTCGACGAGATTTGGAATTCGCGGTTGGAGACCGCGTTTTCTTGAAAGTATCACCCAGGAGAGGGGTGAAGCGATTTGGTGTTCGGGGTAAGTTGAGTCCCCGTTACATTGGACCTTATGAGGTTTTGGAGCGTGTGGGATCCGTGGCATATCGGCTAACTTTGCCGCCAAAACTTGCGGGGATACACAATGTGTTCCATGTGTCGACCCTCCGCAAGTATATGTATGATCCGGCGCACGTCCTCGAGTTTGTGCCTATGGAGCTTCATGAGGATATGACTTATGAGGAATTTCCCTTGTGTATCATGGATCGCGAGGTGAAAAGTTTGAGGAACCGTGAAATTCCTTATGTAAAGGTACAATGGACGAATCACGGTGAGCGCGAAGCTACGTGGGAATTGGAAAGCTCGATGAAGGAGCGGTTTCCTTACCTCTTCGCTGAGTCCAGCTGAGGTATGATTTAGTTTCGCGGCCGAAACTCTCTTTAAGAGGGGAGGAATGTAGCACTCTGAATTTCGGTGCGTTGTATCGAACTTTACTAAATTTGATAAAGGTCGATGGAAGCCGATTATGGCTAGTGTGAAATTGGGTTCCGAAGGTTTCGGAACACTGTGGGTGCGAGTGGAAATCCGGAAATCGAAAAATATTGAGAAAAGGACCAACCGGAGCAAAACTGCTCACGGGGTCCGGACCCTGGAAGCTGGGGTCCGGACAATGAAGTCCGCGGGCAGCCACGGTCCGGACCCGGATGCCACGGTCCGGACCCGAGCTGGTCTCCGAGTTGGGGTGCCTACGGGTTTCGGACACGGACACCAAGGTCCGGACCCGGCATGCGCACTGACCAGTTATCAGTGCGGGGTCCGGACCCTAGTCGCAAGGTCCGGACCCGGCTGAGGCAGAATGCTTAGTGAGGGGTATTTTGGTAATTTCGTGGGGTATGGGCTATGTATAGAGGGCTAGAGTCCCTCTCCTCATTACTCCTCCATTTTTCCTCTCATTCCCTCTCCCTCTCCCTCTCCCTCACTTTCTCTCTCTAGAGATCTCTCCAAAGCTTGGAGAAGTGGAGGATTTGACCTTGGGAAAAGCTTCTAAGGTGGATTTGGAGCTTCTTAGTGCAAGAAGAAGCTTGGGAGCTAGGGCTTTGAGGTGAGTTCTTGTGATTTAGGGTTTGAACCTAGGATTTAATCCTTTGAAATGAGATTTTTGGAAACCCTATGCAATCTAAACCACAAGTGGTGGGAGATTGGCCATGAAATCTAGGGTTTGGCTTGCATGCATGCAAACCCTAGGTAGATTTGGGGCTTTTGCAATGAGAGGTTCTAAAAATATTTGGACCTTCGGGAATTGCAATTGAGGCATAGGAAATCATGTTAGAACACTTGATTTCACATGTTGAGTTGAATTTAGGGTTCGTAATGAGTAACGAACCATTTTCTTGTAGAAGCTTGGGTTGAAGCAAGAACTCAAAGCTTGGACACTTAGGAGCTTGAAGAATACAAGAATTTGGAAGCTCTTGAGGTGGGTTTGTGTTTACCGAAGTGATTAGGTCACTTCCATGTCTAGGGTAAATATCCATTTAAAGATAAAATGGTATGTGTTGTGAACTCTAGAATTTGCATGTTGGCAAAGGTAAAAATCATGATAGGATGAATAATGAGATCCTATTGCATGATGTATATTTCAAGTATAATTCAAATATTAATACTTGTTGCATGGTTGCATGTATGGTTAAACCTAGTGTTATTGAACATAGGTTGGACATGAGGTTGAACCTAGTGTTATTGAACATAGGTTGGACATGAGGATTAAACCTAGTGTTATTGAACATAGGTTGGAACATGTGAGATTGAAACCTAGTGTCATTGAACATAGGTTTGACGTGAGATTGGAACCTAGAGTCATGGAACCTAGGTTGATAATGGGAAAGTAAGCCTAGTGTTATTGAACATAGGCGAGACTTAATGACTTGAACCTAAGGTCATGAGACTTAGGTTGGCAAGTGAAAAATGTGAACAACGGGATGTGCGACGAGTTTGCTATTCCGGGTAGGCGACGATTTCGCTACCATGCCATGAGTTGGCGGTGTTGAACGGGATGTGCGATGATTTTGCTATCCCGGGTAGGCGACGATTTCGCTACCATGCCACGAGTTGGCGGTATCGACACGGGATGTGCGACGAGTTTGCTATCCCGGGTAGGCGACGATTTCGCTACCACGCCTTGAGTTGGCGGTGTCGAGATGGGATGTGCAACGAGGTTGCTATCCCGGATATGCGACGAGTTCGCTATCCATGCCATATGATGGCGGTGTTGAGACGGGGTATGCGACGATTTTGCTATCCCGAGTATGCGACGAGTTCGCTACTCGAACTAGGAGGTGACGAGTTCACTCCTCGAATGTTGGGATAATTATGGTGAGACGGCGATTCCGAAACCATAAGTAAATGACTAGTAATTGAACTTAGTCAATGTGGAATATAGGATGAACCTAGGAGAGAATGATAAATTATATTTCATTTGGTTGCATCCTTTATGTTTATTTACAAGTATGTAAATAATTGTTGCATAGTTATATGTGATCTAACTTATGCATATGGTGTTTCTTTGGACCTGGTGGGTCGAGCTTCTCTCTTGGGTGGCCTTACCCACTGGGAACTATGTTTATAGTTCTCACCCACATTTTTCAGGTCCTTCCGCGTGTGAGGCGGCGGAGCGAGGCAAGGGTTTAGCTCTCTAGATAGCGGCCCTTCCATTTTTGGTGACACATAGAGTGTACCCCTAGCTTTGGACTATGTCAGCATAGGGGATTTTCATCATATGTATGAAACTTGTATATTCCATAATTTTGGAACGTAATGTATGGAATGAAAGTGAAAGAAAAGAAAAAATTGGACATGTATATTGTGCCATGTGATGTAATAGAAGTAGAACTTCTTTATGTTGATGCTTTTCTTGTGCAACTCTTGTACTCCGTTCCTAGTTGGAACATTGTGGATAAGCTTGTGTTGTGACGCCTTGGGCGGGTAGAAAGGACTCTACCCGTTCGGCGGGTCTGGGGCATGCGCCCGTGCGGTTATCCTTTCCACCTAGTTGGTGTTAAAGGGCCGGCGGGGCGTGACACCGGGCCCTCGTGGGAGCCTACCAGGCACGTGCACAGACCCGCCGTGTACCTCAAAGCAAACACAATGTACACAAGGCGTCTACAACAACAAAAATCCAACAGAATAAGGAATACATCCTAAACAAGATGATCAGAGCGAGAACATATTTCTACAACTAAATCAAGATCAACACAACTAAAATCTCAAGATATACAATAATCATTATACATCTTAGCAATACTAGAAGATCACTCTCTAGAAAAACAACTATACACCTTTCATATAAAATACAATGAAAGGACACCATGGTATGCCTACAACAACATCGTAGAGGCTCTAGCTAGCTGCTAACCCCTCGCCGCGATCCCAAGCCTCTCCTGCTGTGAAAAGCTCTGAAATAAAAACCGAACAACAATGGGGGTGAGAACTATTAATCAATAGTTCCCAGTGGGTAAGCCGCCGAGAGTGGCGAATTACACCGCTAGGTCAACGGAGGCAAGATAGTATAACTGAAACATAAAGCATAAAACATTGAATGCTAAGCAGATAATTCTACAACTATCATACCTCCAATGACTAAATCATCTACATGAACATGTTACAAAGTATGTAAACATTCTACTCATATATGTGTAAATATATCATGATCAACTACACATAATCTAAAGTTATAAACTTACTATATGTCAAGTTTACTATTACATGTATGACTTGTCTCCAACAATATGTATGTTATGTTCACTAATCACTAGTGTGCCAAGTCATGTCAATGTCTCACTACATGCAAAGCCACAAGGTCACCACCCAATACTATGTCCATACACTACATGTATATGCATCAATTAGCTGTGATACTCTAAGTCCAGTTTACTTAGTATATGAATGTTCACCTTGGCATAAAACCATAACTGTGTAGTCATAAAAGAATACAATAGAGGGATGTTCACTTGTGCCGAGCCTAATGGCTCCGTGGTAGTCAACACCTCACGCTTTGGTGAGCCTTACCCACGGCGGTTCCATTTCGGCGCTCTCTCTAACACACGGGCGAAATAACTGTCGCGAGGCCAACTTCGGAGTGCCGGCTTGTAGGGAGCGACCCTCACAAGCATGTGTAAACGAGCATAGTGGCCAACAAGCAACAATCAACCATAATAATAATTTCATATGTTTAATTTCACATTATGTCAAAACATGTCATATTATGTTTTCTACATTCAATAGCCAATATGCTAAAGGTCAACCATATCATGTTGTTCTCCAAATGTCCTTTGGTATGTCCCTACCAATATGCACATGTCTCTAACATGTAACTGTTCATCTCTTTGTTTACTAAGCTCATAATCCATGCATTATTCTAATGCCATGTCCAATGCATTATACTAATGCTACATATCATGCATTCTACAAATGCCAAATCCATGCATTATTTTAATGCCATGTCTAATACATTATACTAATGCTACATATCATGCATTCTACAAATGCTAAATCCATGCATTCTACGATGCCAACAAGTCCATAAACCATGCCATGCATGAGCTATACTAACCTCTACTGCATAGAGTATAAAGCTATCATGCAAGTATTCCATTAACCAATTAAACTCATGTTTAACCAATTATAATTATCAAATGCAAATAGAGTCCCTTTCCTCATGTCTTAAACATGGAATCAATCCACGACCAAAAGGTCGAGTCCAAGGCCAACAATGCCCGTCACAATTGCTCACCTAGTTGAGGTACAACATACACTTGCCATATCTTCTCTTTTCTCTATACAAGCATACTTTAGTATGCAAAGAGAATTCACTAATCCACTAAGCAAGTAGTGTCTCATATGATGCTCATCTCTAGCATGCATAACCTAATTAGCATTTCATAATGCATCATTACACTACTAGCACAATACTCTAGCATGCATAATATTCTCATAATGCCATACTATATGAAATATGCATTTTTTATAAACAACTTGTATGTCTCATTCAATCACAATTATCATCATGCCATAATTATCATAATTATGCATCTAATCAATCCTATAACAAGATAGGAGACATAGGGGGAGTTCACCCATTTCGGTGAGGTCAGACCCACCGGATACCCGTCGAAACCTCGCAGTACTTCGAAACGAAGTTGACCCCCGAGCTTCTCATACCCTTGAGCAAGTAAAACTTGTTCTAAGTCCAAATTGAGGTTAGAGATCTTCAAATCTAACCTATAATAATATTCTACACCCATCAATTCCACCTCAAGAGCTCTCATCCAAGAAACCCCAAATAAAACCCTAATTTCCAAGAAACTAGATTTTCTAAGCAATCTCAAGCAAAATCACAAATAGAGGTTGTAAAAAGGTTTACTAACCTCAAATCAAGCTTCCAACCGGGCTTACACAAGCTAGGGTTGAAGCTAGGCCCACCACTAAGCTCATCTCCTCAGCCCCGAGCTCCCTCCAAGCCTAGGAGTACTCCTCCATGAAGAAAATGGAGAGAAAGGAGATCAAAACCATGATCTAAGGGGTTGGGAGCAAGAAAAACTAGAGAGAGAGAGAGAGAAAACCCTACCTTCTTCATCTCCCAAGCCTCAGCCAACAATGGCTGAGAAAGAGGGTGAAAGGGTACTTAACCCAATGCACAAAATCCACTTAGGCCCCTCAAAGAGCCAAAATTGCAAAGCTGCACAAAATGCACTCTACAGCACTGTATACCGGTATGCGCATGTGTATACCGGTATACTGCACAAATTTTGCAAAACTCGAGCCTCGGCCAACCAGCTGCGCAACGGCATTCCGGTATGCGGCTTTTTCAGTACCGGTACAAAACACTTCAGTACCGGTATCCCAACATCAGTATACCGGTATGCAGCCTATTCCGGTATCAGCTGCTGGATTCCGCAGAACTCGAGAGCTGCGCACAACCAGTTCTCACTGGATTCCGGTATGCCTAGACCAGATACCGGTATGCAATTGCAAAATCTGCACTTTTACAGATTTCGACTTCCGGAGTCCGTTTTCGCACTTTTCAAGTCCAGAAAACACTCCGAAGCTCACCAAACTCAACCCAAAACTCCAGAATAGTATAAGCCACTATTCTCTCACTAGAACTCCACAATTTGCTAAAGTTCAGTGTACTACACTTTGGGGGTAATAGAACGCTCTTATGGGGTTTCAATCCTCGTTCGTTCGAATCTGAACATGTACTCGTGGCAAGCTCGCACTCTTAGGGCGTAATAGAACTCTCTCATGGGGTGAACGAATCTGAACATGTACTCGTGGCAAGCTCGCACTCTTTGAGCGTAATAGAATGCTCTAATGGGGTTTCAATCCTCGTTCGTTCGAATCTAAACATATACTCGTGGCAAGCTCGCACTCTTTGGGGGTAATAGAACGCTATTATGGGGTTTCAATCCTCGTTCCATCGAATCTGAACATGTACTCGTGGCAAGCTCACACTCTTAGGGCGCAATAGAACTCTCTCATGGGGTGAACGAATCTGAACATGTACTCGTGGCAAGCTCGCACTCTTTGGGGGTAATAGAACGCTCTTATGGGGTTTCAATCCTCGTTCGTTCGGATCTGAACATGTACTCGTGGCAAGCTCGCACTCTTAGGGGGTAATAGAATGCGCTTCTGGGGTTTCAATCCTCGTTCGTTCGAATCTAAACATGTACACCTGGCAAACTCGCACTCTTTGGGCGTAATAGAACGCTCTCATGGGGTTTCAATCCTCATTCGATCGAATATGAACATGTACTCGTGGCAAGCTCGCACTCTTTGGGGGTAATAGAACGCTCTTATGAGGTTTCAATCCTCGTTCGTTCGAATCTGAACGTGTACTCGTGGCTAGCTCGCACTCTTTGGGGGTAATAGAACGCTATTATGGGGTTTCAATCCTCGTTCGTTCGAATCTGAACATGTACTCGTGGCAAGCTCGCACTCTTAGGGGGTAATAGAACGCTCTTATGGGGATTCAATCCTCGTTCCTTCGTATCTGAACATGTACTCGTGGCAAGCTCGCACTCTTTGAGGGTAATAGAACGCTATAATGGGGTTTTAATCCTCGTTCGTTCGAATCTGAACATGTACTCGTGGCAAGCTCGCACTCTTTGGGCGTAATAGAACTCTCTCATGGGGTGAACGAATCTGAACATGTACTCGTGGCAAGCTCGCACTCTTTGGGGGTAATAGAACGCTATCATAGGGTTTCAATCCACGTTCGTTCGAATCTGAACATGTCCTCGTGGCAAGCTCGCACTCTTAGGGCGTAATAGAATGCTCTCATGGGGTTTCAATCCTTGTTCGTTCGAATATGAACATGTACTCGTGGCAAGCTCGCACTATTAGGGGGTAATAGAATGCTCTCATGGGGTTTCAATCCTCGTTCGTTCGAATCTGAACTTGTACTCATGGCAAGCTCGCACACTTCGGGGTAATAGAACGCTCTTTCGGGGTTTCAATCCTCGTTCGTTCGAATCTGAACATGTACTCATGGCAAGCTTCCACTCTTAGAGCGAATTAGCTCTTATGGGGTTTCAATTCTCGTTCGTTCGAATCTGAACATGTACTCGTGGCAAGCTCGCACTCTTTGGGGGTAATAGAACGCTCTTATGGGGTTTCAATCCTCGTTCGTTCGAATCAGAACATGTACTCGTAGAAAGCACGCACTCTTTGGGGGTAATAGAACGCTCTTATGGGGCTTCAATCCTCGTTCGTTCGGATCTGAACATGTACTCGTGGCAAGCTCGCACTCTTCGCGGGTAATAGAATGCGCTACTGGGGTTTCAATCCTCGTTCGTTCGAATCTAAACATGTACACCTTGCAAACTCGCATTCTTTAGGCGTAATAGAACGCTCTCATGGGGTTTCAATCCTCATTCGTTCGAATCTGAACATGTACTCGTGGCAAGTTCGCACTCTTTGGGGGTAATAGAACGCTCTTATGGGGTTTCAATCCTCGTTCGTTCGAATCTGAACATGTCCGCGTGGCAAGCTCGCACTCTTTGTGGGTAAAAGAACGTTATTATGGTGTTTCAATCCTCGTTCATTCGAATCTGAACATGTACTCGTGGCAAGCTCGCACTCTTTTGGCCTAATAGAACTCTCTCATGGGGTGAACGAATCTGAACATCTACTCGTGGCAAGCTCGCACTCTTTGGGCGTAATAGAACGCTCTCATCGGGTTTGAATCCTCGTTCGTTCGAATATGAACATGTACTCGTGGCAAGCTCGCACTCTTTGGGGGTAATAGAACGCTCTCATGGGGTTTCAATCCTCGTTCGTTCGAATCTGAACATGTACTCGTGGCAAGCTCGCACTCTTTGGGGGTAATAGAACGCTCTTATGGGATTTCAATCCTTGTTCGTTCTAATCTGAACATGTACTCGTGGCAAGCTCGCACTCTTAGGGCGTAATAGAACTCTCTCATAGGGTGAACGAATCTGAACATGTACTCGTGGCAAGCTCGCACTCTTTGGGCGTAATAGAACGCTCTTATGGGGTTTCAATCCTCGTTCGTTCGAATCTGAACATGTCCGCGTGGCAAGCACGCACTCTTTCGGGGTAATAGAACGCTATTATGGGGTTTCAATCCTCGTTCGTTCGAATCTGAACATGTACTCGTGGCAAGCTCGCACTCTTTGGGCGTAATAGAACTCTCCCATGGGGTGAACGAATCTGAACATCTACTCGTGGCAAGCTCACACTCTTTGGGCGTAATAGAACGCTCTCATGGGGTTTGAATCCTCGTTCGTTCGAATCTGAACATGTACTCGTGGCAAGCTCGCACTCTTTGGGGGTAATAGAACGCTCTCATGGGGTTTCAATCCTCGTTCGTTCGAATCTGAACATGTACTCGTGGCAAGCTCGCACTCTTTGGGGGTAATAGAACGCTCTTATGGGGTTTCAATCCTCGTTCGTTCGAATCTGAACATGTACTCGTGGCAAGCTCGCACTCTTAGGGCGTAATAGAACTCTCTCATGGGGTGAACGAATCTGAACATGTACTCGTGGCAAGCTCGCACTCTTTGGGCGTAATAGAATGCTCTTATGGGGTTTCAATCCTCGTTCGTTCGAATCTAAACATATACTTGTGGCAAGCTCGCACACTTTGGGGGTAATAGAACGCTATTATGGGGTTTCAATCCTCGTTCCATCGAATCTGAACATG
Organism: Puya raimondii; assembly: GCA_016920855.1. NCBI lineage: Eukaryota > Viridiplantae > Streptophyta > Magnoliopsida > Poales > Bromeliaceae > Puya > Puya raimondii. The sequence continues at coordinate 207,769,503 of JABWPP010000050.1, read as the reverse complement.
TACTCGTGGCAAGCTCACACTCTTAGGGCGCAATAGAACTCTCTCATGGGGTGAACGAATCTGAACATGTACTCGTGGCAAGCTCGCACTCTTTGGGGGTAATAGAACGCTCTTATGGGGTTTCAATCCTCGTTCGTTCGGATCTGAACATGTACTCGTGGCAAGCTCGCACTCTTAGGGGGTAATAGAATGCGCTTCTGGGGTTTCAATCCTCGTTCGTTCGAATCCCTCGTTCCTTCGAATGTGAGCATGTACTCGTGGCAAATTCGCACTCTTGGGCCGTAATAGAATGCTCTCTTGGGCTTCGATCCTCGTTCCTTCGAATGTGAGCATGTACTCGTGGCAAATTCGCACTCTTGGAGCCTAATAGAATGCTCTATTGGGGCTTCGATCCTCGTTCCTTCGAATGTGAGCATGTACTCGTGGCGAATTCGCACTCTTGGGGCGTATTACAATGCTCTCTTGGGCTTCGATCCTCGTTCCTTCGAATGTGAGCATGTACTCGTGGCGAATTCGCACTCTTGGGGCGTAATAGAATGCTCTCTTGGGCTTCGATCCTCGTTCCTTCGAATGTGAGCATGTACTCGTGGCAAATTCGCACTCTTGGGGCCTAATAGAATGCTCTCTTGGGCTTCGATCCTCGTTCCTTCGAATGTGAGCATGTACTCGTGGCCAATTCGCACTCTTGGGGCCTAATAGAATGCTCTCTTGGGGCTTCGATCCTCGTTCCTTCGAATGTGAGCATGTACTCGTGGCAAATTCGCACTCTTGGAGCCTAATAGAATGCTCTCTTGGGGCTTCGATCCTCGTTCCTTCGAATGTGAGCATGTACTCGTGGCAAATTCGCACTCTTGGGGCGTATTAGAATGCTCTCTTGGGCTTCGATCCTCGTTCCTTCGAATGTGAGCATGTACTCGTAGCGAATTTGCACTCTTGGGACGTAATAGAATGCTCTCTTAAGGCTTCGATCCTCGTTCCTTCGAATGTGAGCATATACTCGTGGCGAATTCGCACTCTTGGGGCGTAATAGAATGCTCTCTTGGGCTTCGATCCTCGTTCCTCGAATGTGAGCATGTACTCGTGGCCAATTCGCACTCTTGGGGCCTAATAGAATGCTCTCTTGGGGCTTCGATACTCGTTCCTTCGAATGTGAGCATGTACTCGTGGCAAATTCGCACTCTTGGGGCGTAATAGAATGCTCTCTTGGGCTTCGATCCTCGTTCCTTCGAATGTGAGCATGTACTCGTGGCAAATTCGCACTCTTGGGGCGTAATAGAATGCTCTCTTGGGCTTCGATCCTCGTTCCTTCGAATGTGAGCATGTACTCGTGGCAAATTCGCACTCTTGGAGCCTAATAGAATGCTCTATTGGGGCTTCGATCCTCGTTCCTTCGAATGTGAGCATGTACTCGTGGCGAATTCGCACTCTTGGGGCGTAATAGAATGCTCTCTTGGGCTTCGATCCTCGTTCCTTCGAATGTGAGCATGTACTCGTGGCAAATTCGCACTCTTGGGCCTAATAGAATGCTCTCTTGGGGCTTCGATCCTCGTTCCTTCGAATGTGAGCATGTACTCGTGGCCAATTCGCACTCTTGGGGCGTAATAGAATGCTCTCTTGGGCTTCGATCCTCGTTCCTTCGAATGTGAGCATGTACTCGTGGCAAATTCGCACTCTTGGGGCGTAATAGAATGCTCTCTTGGGTGGGGCGTAATAGAATGCTCTCTTGGGCTTCGATCCTCGTTCCTTCGAATGTGAGCATGTACTCGTAGCGAATTCGCACTCTTGGGGCGTAATAGAATGCTCTCTTAAGGCTTCGATCCTCGTTCCTTCGAATGCTTCCTGAATCTACGTTCCATCCTCTACCTAATTACGGGGTCCCATTTACTCACCTGCAAATACGCAACCTTCGCTTCTCCATACTAGGTAATGCTCTCTTTATCTCAGGCCTTCACTTTTTCCTTCTCCACTTCGAATTGAAAAGCAAACTTCACTGTACTCCATGGCAAATTATCACGCACTCTTTGGCCTTACGATCTCTAGTGACCCTCGTTTATTTCGATACCACTAGCATCTACTTGGCGTCCGTTAGCAATCTGGGTGTGCTCAATTCTTCGTATTGATAGATTCAGTCCCTACCTTGACCCGAGCACTCCTATTCACATACCTCCTTCCCATCAACATATTAGTGAGCATCCCCCGCTCTACACCTTAATTCAAATTCGCCCACACTACATAGATTTTGCTGCCGATCTTCATTTCAAACCACATCTTGATACACTTGGATACCCCCCAGAATCGCTAAACGTACCCCCCAAGTCCTTACCACAGGTCAGGGACAACCAAGTCAATTATATTTACGTTGGCAGATCGGTACTCAACATAATCCACTACGACAAGAGGGACCGGTTAACCCACACCACTGGTAGCAATGCAATACTCACCCCCCGCCCCCCAATTCGTCAAGTCCTTCGAATGTTAGAAACATTCCCAATAGTATAGGCAATATTCAATTCCTCACCCCCGTTTGCATAATTGAACTGCCAATCAGTGACTCTCCGAACCCAACCCTTTTTTCAACAACATCCCACCCCCTTCCCCCCCATGCCAAAAACATATCATTTGGCAACCCCACTCTTGGGCCAACTCACCATTACATATCCACTACCACGACTTTCCAGCTTCCCCCACCCCCATCCACCCACCCACCCACCTACCATTTAACCCAAACCCACCCCATATCCACACCACCCCCCACTCCTTGGTAACAACCTAATTCCCCAATAACCCCCCCCAATACAACAAAATCTGTCTCCCTACACCCTCCAAACAACATCCCCCCCCCAAAAAAATACCCCACACACAAAAAAGCACCCCATACCTCTCACCCCCCCCCCAACCCCTACCACCATCCCCCCCACCCCTCCACCCCTCCCCCCCCCCCCCCCCAACACACCCCCCCCCCCCAACATTCCCCAATGTAGGCCACCCCCACCCCCCCCCCCCCCCCCCCCCCCCCCAAAACGATGTCAGTTCACACTTCCCACCCCCCACCAGAACACCCCCCCCCCAAAAAAAAATCACTCCCCCCCCCCCCCCCTTTGGAGGTCCCCTGTTCGCTCCCCACACCCATCCTTCCACTCAAATGTGAAAAACCCCCCCCCAACCCCCCCCACGCCACCACTCTTGGCCCCCCCCCCCCCCCCCCCCCCCCCCCCCCCAATACCCCCGATCCCCACAATCTTCCTACGAATGTGAACTTGCTATCCATCGGTGGCAAATCGCATCTTGGGCGTTAATGATAGAGTCTCTAAGCGGCTTCAACCTGCATTCCTCGAATTGACCAAAGTTACGTCGTCAAAATTTTTTTCGCCACTTTGGCTGTGACAAGATGAGAGCAATGCCACTCTCATAATTATCCGTGTTTAATCCCACATCATGTACCTAGCATTCAAGCACCTGCATCAACTTCTGAAGCCAAAGGCCAGGCTCAGTTTCATTAACGTGCCTCTAGCAAAGTTTACACCTTCTAGGAATGCAATAATAAATTGCGACTGAGGGCGCATTGTCCATTTAACTACACTGCGAGACCTGGCTACTGGTTCGTATACAACCAGACCATCACCGAAATAGTTACATACCATTGGTGAGGTAACTCATCACTTTACATAACTTTGCCTAGGGCTAACCCAGAATATACTGCGTGGTCGGAGGGTGACCATGATTCTAACCTTTGCATGAGATCATCCATAAAGGTTATCTACACGGGAAACACAAATCCCAATCCAAATACTCCCAAAAGGGGTAGGGCATTTCGTCCTGACTTTTGACAATACGTTGTCTGCAGCCAACGCATTTATCAAAAAGAAAAGCGAAAAAATACCGATAGATCCATCTCCAACGCCACGTTGGAGAAGTGACACCAGCAAGAAATCATCCAATCTCACAATGTTGCACCAGAGTGCACCACAACATTAATAAATATCGACTACGGAAGTCGATATTCGAGACTGGACCAGCCATCGAGCCGACTCTCTAGGAGTACTATGGCTCCAACAACAAGAATAGGAATTATCCGCGACATAGATAGAGTCGCCAACTCTCCACATAAGCTAAATGCGATCATCAACTCGATCTTCAAGCCTTACTTAATTCGACAACTTACTCTTAAGGTTTTCAATCTAATTATCCTATAGAGCATCATTCTATATGCCAAAAGCATACATATACCATGTGCCATCCCATATCACACTGATTTAGGTATTTAGGGATTGCCGCACACAACGTGGACACCACAAAGACCTATCATTGAAGCTAAGTCTTATCTAATCCTGGCTTACGCCAATAGGCGCAAAGATCACCTGAAGATCAAATCGAACTTGACTGCTCTGACAAATCCACTAACAGGATATTTACATCACTCAAGTGATAAATATCTCTAATCTAAGCTCGCTTCGCATCATGATGACACATCTTTCAGTCTTGTGAGTCAGGCGAAAATTCTCGCCCATATACTCACACAGAATTTATTATTACCACTGCCTGAAACTCAATAAAGAGCTCTACAATAACCTCGATATACACTCCAACCAATCTAAAGATCGGGGTCACGCCAACAACTTATCTGAAAGAAAGCAAAAAAATCTCGTGAAGCTAACACAAACTTACTTCAACTATCCATACTTGGATTCGCTCCTCTCTCGGTGACACACATCACCATTAGAGAATAGAGAGATAGGGTAGGCACCCACGGTCCTACCCACCAAAGCTAAAGAAAATCCTCTACTCATTGCAACCGTACAACGTACCTGCGGTCGACCCGAACGAGTGAATAAACCTCGGGCCGCACATCAGCAGCCCACGCACTACTTGTGTCAAAAAATGTACAATTCATCATCATCTCCACCGAGATGCCATGCAATCGTACATGAGCTCTAAATAGGGAAATGAGTAGCACTAAAAGCCATACTCACTAGAGTCTGAGTGGAACAATATCCCACACTGCAATCGCCCAAAGCGATTGCACTTAAAACCTCGAGCTGTACTCACACAGCACCATCGACTCACAACTATGTCGTGCGGCTCTAACCGCACACACTGTATCGTCTCCATAGAGATGCCCGCAGTGGACCTCGTGCTCTACATGGAAAGTGGGGCCAAGAAAATCACGGCTCAGCCGTCAGCTAAAGGCCCAGCAGATGCCACTGCCTGGAACCTTCAATATCAACATCTGTCTCGAGTGGTTTTACCAGGTGCACATCACCCTACCACTCTCGATATCTGTCTGCTAATCCGCCACCTACCACTCCCAGTAGAGACACAAGTCTGCACCGCAACTGCAAAACAAACACGGGGTAACGAAAAAACAAAACAAAAAACCTCGAGTTAATAAAAACTCGACCAACTTACCGGGACTCAATCCCACAACCCCGTGCTCTCACGTGCTTATAAACCTTAGGTCTTCCTAGGGTCATCCTAACCAGTGGTTCAGTTAGATAGCTTGTGAATTTAATTGTGATTGTTGTTCACGCTCTGATACCATCTTAATCTGTCACGCCCCGGGCTAGTTTAAATGCGGAAAACGGGTCAAATTTTTTTTTTTTTTTTTTTTTTTGAAAGTCTAGCCCCGCGCAGTGAACAGACCCCCGCCACAAATACAGGCACCTCTGTCTACACGGACAGAGTCTCCCCCTGTATTTGCACGGCGTACCAACAACATACAACAGGATCACAATCACATTTACATTCACGATAATCCATACAATACAACATAGAGTACATTTGCATTCAGCTATCCCTACATGCTTCTAAGCACTCCTTAAGCGAAGGATGATGCAGTGCACAGTACAACAAGCATCCTATTAAAAGTGCTTCCCACTCGAAAGCTTTATTTTCAAACTCTAATAAGCATTAAAAAAGAATCCAAGAAAAAAAAACCTTTTTTAAACTGTTCCCACACGGAACTTTCATTTTGAAAATCAGCTACCACGATGGGTAGACACCCCACACGATAAAAACACAAGTCAAATGCTGATAATAGAAAGCTAAAAATCCCAATCTCATGCATAATAAGTCATCATCTCATACAAGTTATAAGCATTCAATATTCATCATCATGATCATCTAACTGAACCATTTATATATCTATCTGACTACTAATGCAGATAAGAAAAAACATAACCAGGGGTGATGGACCGCTAATGCAGCTAATGCAGTCTAGCTAGATCGTCCTCGCATCGAACCACGAACTGGCTCCTCGCCCGATCCACCTGAAAAAACAGGGAGTGAGAAACCACAACGAGGTTTCTCAGTGGGTACAACTGAGCCACAGGGGGGCATGTCGTAAAATCACTGAGAAAACAAAGGATATATGATAACAAATATAATCAGAGATCTACAGTAGCTGTGTCAGTAGTGAACACATGAATAACAGAAAAATAATCAAAACGCTACTGTACAGGAAAAAAACTAAGCTGTATATGCATCATCATGGAACTCTGAAAACTCAAAATACCCAATCAGTATCCTACCATATTTGGTCCGCAAACCCTCAGGCTTATGCATCCGTCACATCACAGTCAAATCCGCACTCAAGTCCGCATTCGATCCATTCATGCGCCCGCAGGTCGACCGTATATGACTATCCCCATAGTATGTAACACCTTGATCGGTGGCCAAAACCGATCCGTGTGGACTCATGAATACATACACGCTGTGCCCGTGACATGATCTGTAAAAAAACATGCCTATGCAAGTCAAAAATGGCTCAATGCTCAAAAAAAGCCGGCAAAGAAGCCGATATCATGGCCGAAAAGCCACAGGCGAAAGGAAACGCCCATCCTCCTCATCAAAGATCAAATCCAATCGAAAATCGGCAAGAAGCCCGATACCTGGCCGAAAGCCACAGGCGAAAAAGGAACGCCTCATCCTGATCAAACAGATCAAATCCAAACCGGCAAAAAAGCCTACCAGGTACAATGGCCGACAGCCTCTCAACAGATCGAAACACACGACAAGACGACAAAGAGAGTCGATGTGCTGCCCTGGACAAGAAGTCCACAAAATCATCACATGCATAAACCTGCTCTCTACATGTCCATGACCACAAAATATACTATGCAAGAGTAAGGTAAGTATGAACGAATGCCTGCTACAGTAAAGAAGGAATCGAATCGACATGTAAGAGCTCATAAAGTCAGATATATCAAAAAAAGGGACAAAATCAGTTGATACCGACTACTCCGTAGGCTCACCCAAACCTGTCAGTACTCAATGTCATGTCGGAAACCTGGACGCGACGCAAATCAACCGGACCTACGATAGGTTCCGTTACCGATAGTCAGATTCAAAGATTGCCTGTAAAAGGACTCTTACATATGCATCTCAACAAAATCCCAAAACCCGAGACCGAGTTTCACTGAAAAAGGCCATCTGCCAATCTCCAAAAATCAAAAAGGAACGTACACCGAAATCGCACCGGGAAAAAAAAAGATCGGGACAAATGAAAAGTCCCGCCGTTGAAATCATGCAATCTCGTCCACGAGTCAAAAACAAACAACCCCAAAACCAAATCACACACCGTTGAGGTGAAAAAAACCGGCATTCAAAACAAAACTCATCAAGTCAAAAATCAATCAAAACGGCAAGTGCGATACCTGGCCGATCGCCACAGGCGAAAGGAACGCCTCATCCAGAATGGTCAAAAAGATCAAAACCAAACCGGGAAGAGGCCCGGTACCTGGCCGAAGCCACCGGGCAATCCGAGCAATCTCCGATTACACACGACAGCCGAAGAGAAACCAGAAAGTCGATGTGCTTGCCTGGACAAGAAGTCCACAAATCATCACTGCATAATCCTGCTCTACATGTCCATGACCACAAAAAATACTATGCAAGTAAGGTAAGTATGAACGAATGCTGTAAAGAAGGAATCGACATGTAGAGCTATATCAAAGAAGGGAAGGGACAGGGAATAGTGATACCGACTAATCAACTACTTCCGTAGGCTCACCCACCTGTCGTAATCGCGTCGGGAACCTGGACGCGGAAGAAGATCAACAACGGACCTACGATAGGTCCACGAGTCAGAGACAGAGACATCCCAAAGGACTCTACATATGCATCTCACACAAAATCCCAAAACCCGAGACTCGGTTTCCCAAACCGATCTCCAAAACAATCACCGGAAAAATCCCGAAATCGCATCGGGACGTCCCCGGGACACACAAATAGTCCCGAAATGTACCGACTCGATCCACGAGTCAACCGCTGGCCCAAAACCAAAACATTTCCGTTTGGGTGTCTTGGCAGCAAGCAAGTACAAAGATCAAACATCGAAACGATTATCGTCGGACAATCGTTCCGATCCGGGTTCCCGTAAGTGTCGATTTCGACACACACGGAACCCACTGACCGTGCCGCTCACTCCGGGCATCTCCGAATACACGAGACAGCCGAGACACGAGACAACCAGCCTACAAGGCTCAGCGGCAGCCCCACAAGTCACACACACACATTGCGTCGGAAGAAGTTTCCGAGCCGAAAAAACCACGTTTCGCCGACGGATTTCGTCGGGAAAAGGCTCAAAAACCGATACCGAAAATTCAGATTTTACGGACAACGCAGGACGAGCGGACCTTGGACAATCAGTCCACAGGTCACACGTAGTTCGCCTGCATACTGCCCACAGGATCAGGAAACACGGCGATGATGGTAATATAAAATTACATAAAAGCCCTCAACTCTTCCATAAAAATCACATTACTTTATGTGATTTAACGGACATTATGGCAGTCGTTACGACTACCGGCGGGAGCTGAGGGTCTGGCGTCACACAGGTGAGAGCGACACGACGGCAGCGATAGGTCTCTGACGTCCGGAGGCCGGCGTGCCGTGCTCACGCTTTCGGAGCACAAACCGGATCACTGGTGTTTCTAGCGTGTGGTGCGCGTGAATGGCGAGCGAACGCACAGCGCGAACCCGCAGCTGGGCTACTTCACGCCGGATCGGCGAGATTCGCGACAATGAACAGTTGTCGCATACCCGCGGCGTCAGGTCCGAAGTTGCCCTGACGGGACATGGATGGTGAGGACGGCGAGGTGGCGGCCTCAGGCTACTGACCGCATGTGAAGTGATCGGTGTGCTCAGCCCTCCAGGCATCAGCGGAACGGCGGATCCAATGCCTGCTTCACCAGGTCAAGCCTCAATGTCCGGCCCAGCGCTTGACCTAGATGAGCCAGGTGCAGTCTGCCAGTGAACGGGAGGCCTGGCCGCTTAGGCGCAGGGGAGGCTTTGGCCCAATCAATAGGCCGCCGGCGGTTCTCCGGCGGCGGGATGGTCGGCACGGGGGAGGCGGCGGGTGGGGTGTTTCCAACGCACCAGGTCAGGGGATGTGGCCGGCGGGAGCGGGACGGCGGCGGCGGCGGGGAACAGCGGCCGAGGCGAGGGCGGCCCAGAGGGATGGCCCTAGCCCGGGGCCAACCGAGCCCCAAGCCGGGCCTGCGGCTCTCCCGGCGGGCGGGCGGCTCCGGCGACGGTTTTTCCGGAGGCGAAGAGTGGGCGGATGGATGGGTCTCAGCAAGGCCGAGGCCGGGAGGCACGGGTTGGCCGGGAGCAGGAGGACGGCGGGAGGGCTAGCGGCGGCAAACAGCTCCCCCCGGCTCGGCGCATGGGCATCGCTGCACTGGGCGGGGGGGTCAGGGATCCAGCGGCCACGGCGGCATGGCCGGGGGGCTCCCAGGGAAGCGGCGGCGGAGGGGACGCCTGAGGCGGAGGTGCAGGGGTACCGGGAGTGGTCGCCGAAGGCGGCGGCGGGGTCTGCGCCGGCGGCCCGGGGCGAATGATCTAGCCCTCCTCGGCCAGAACCTGCACCAGAGATGGCATTCGGGCAGTCCGGCACCGGCGCCGGGCCGGCGGCGCGGCGACGACTGGGCTGCGGGGACGGCACGACCGGCCAGGGGCCTCGCCGGAGGTCGGGGACGTCCGGCCCAGGGAGGGAGCCCGTAGATGTGTTTGCAGGTCCTGGTTGGTCCCACCTGGCAGAGATGGAGAGGAGGCCTGGAGGAGGTGTGAATGGTGGTGATGGTGTTACAGGGGCCCACACTGGCCGGACCCGGAAAAGTGAGTCGCCGGCGTCGGGAGGGAGCGAATAGCGCGCGGGAGTTAGGGAGGTGAGTGCCCATAGAGGGGGGTCGGCTCTGGGTTGGTGGATGTGGAGGGGATGGAGGCAGCTAGGGTTAGGGTTTCATGAAGAAACCCTAAATTAGCCAACTTATATAGGTTTGGGTCAATTTGCGCAAAAGCCCACAAAAACCAACCTTGATTTTCATCCTTGGTCCCTCACAGCGCGCGTGAATCGAATAGCGCAAATGAATACACGGTCATCCCACGCCAATTTCACGCGGTTGATCATAAAATATTGGGACTTTTTCTCGGTAGCAAACATTACCATTTTGTGAACTTCGACCCTCTTCGCGAACATGATGAAAAATCCGTTCACGGATTCGCGAACGGATGGCGCCAGAGGCGTTCAGCACTAGTTGCCGATTATCGAACTCACGATTTTGTTTCGTTCGATTTGATTGTCGATTCACGACAAACCCATTGTCAATCCGTCAATCCGATCTCATATATACATCATGTGTATAACAACCATCGATCGCTCGATTTCAATCTCTTCGATTAGCGATTCGCGACCAAAATCCATCGACACCAAACTTTACTTTCACATTTTGATAGATCCATGTCCGTGGATTCACACGCAAAGCGGAGCTACGGTAAGCTTTGCATAGCCAACACATTAAGAATAATAGTCTACTTTTCGACCAAGATTCAGTTTTTCTCTCAAAACCGTGCCTCAAATCCAAAATCTATCAGTGCCATCGAGTCCAGAATAATCGGACAGTTTTAAAACGAGCTATTGGACCACTATGAACGGAGTCCGATACACTCCGAAATCCATCTACTCTCATTGGCCTATCCGGAAAAAAACCAGAGTTACTATTCACTTAAGTGAATATTAAAAAATCGCGTAACTCTTTCATTTTAAACTCATTTTCTCCCGAAACTTGACGAGTGATTATGTAATTAAAATACACACATAAACATCATCAACAGAGAGTTAAATTGCATAGTAAAAAAATCTCGGTTCTTTACATCATTCCCCCCCCTTAAAAGAAGTTTCGTCCCCGAAACTTGATGAATACATTTACCCCTCAAAGTAAATGTGGATAACGTTCCCGCATAATCGATTCAAGCTCCCATAACGCTTCGCGCTCCTCATGATTTAGCCTATTGAACTTTAACATACGGAATACTCTGGTTCCGCAGTTGTTTCTCCTCACGTGCCAATATCCGCGTCGGAGCCTCATCATAAGTCAGATCCTCCCGCAGCTGGATAGTCGTCAGTCAGACTGATGACGTGGGACGGATCCGAAACATACTTCCGAAGCATGGACACGTGGAAGACATCGTGTACTTGGGCGAGACTCGGAGGTAGAACCAACCGGTACGCCACCGGACCAACGCGCTCCCAGATCTCAAACGGTCCCCTACAAATCTCGGGCTAAGCTTGCCCCTCAAACCGAACCGTTTGATCCCTCTGGACGGTGAAACCTTGAGCAGAACATGCTCGCGCAACCTGAAACTTCAGGTCACAATGCCGATGGTCCGCGTTAGCCCTTCTTCCGACTCTGTGCAATCAACAATCGCTCTCTAGCAATGCGAAATGGCTTTGTCTCAGCAGTCGGCACCACCAAGTCCGGCCCGATCACCCGGCGTTCTCTGATGTCGTCCAAACTGATGGGGACCGACCATCGACGCCCATATAAAGTCTCATACGGTGGTTCCATCCCGATGCTCGCCTGATTACTGTTGTTATAGGCGAATTCCACTAGTGACAGGTACTTGAACCACCCATCACCATAATCCAGGACGCATGCACGTAGCATATTCCTCAAGAGTCTGAATAACTCGCTCAGACTGTCCGTCGCTCTGGGGATGGAAAGCCGTACTGAAAGTTCAGCTTCGTGCCCAAAGCTTGCTGTACACTCTTCCAAAACTGGGACAATGATTCTTCACTCAGAAACTCAAGATCCACCCAAATCTGGTCCACGTAGCAGTAACTAACTCAACTACGTCAAAGGTTCATGCAGGAAAAATTCTCGAGGACAATACCATAAGTCTGGAGTATGTTTTCGGAGTCTGAAACGACGCACTCCAACTTACCAACAACGTCAACATGCTCACAACGAGTGAATGCCATATCGTTATAGTAATACTACAACTAGGATTACATACCATATAATCCTACTCTATATATGATAATAATATACAGTATCCTAATATACCATAAGATACTAAATATATCGTAACATATACTAAATATATCGTAACATCCCCCCGCAAGCTAAGCATCCACTGGCCGGATGCGAAGATTGAGCCGCAAAGCCGAAAATCGAGAAGGTGACAAAGGCTTTGTGAAAATATCAGCAAGTTGCTTATCAGAAGAGATGTGAACCAATTCTAAATCACCAGACTGGACTTTTTCGCGCAAGAACTGATGGTCAAGCTCAATGTGCTTCGTTCGAGCATGGAGAACAGGATTGGCCGCAAGATAAGTCGTGCTGAGATTATCACAATAGATGCTGATGGAGCGCCATAAGAACACACCAAGGTCACGAAGTAAACGTCGGATCCATACTGTCTCAGCAAGCGCGTAAGCCACAGCACGATACTCGGCTTCAGAACTGGAACGAGAAATAGTGGGCTGTTTCTTAGCGGACCAGGAGATAAGATTGGGCCCTAGAAATATACAATATCCTGAAGTAGAGCGACGGGTATCGGGACAACCAGCCCAATCAGCATCTGCGAATGCCACGAGAGAAGGATTGATACAGCGGGAGATAGGAATGCCATAAGACAGCGTCCCGCGAATATAACGCAGAATGCGCTTGACCGCTTGCATGTGGGGTTCACGAGGTGCATGTAAATACTGGGCAACAGAGTTGACGGCATACGAGATATCTCTGGTCTTGTGAAGGTGAGATACTGGAGAGCACCAACGATCTGACGATAAATGTAGGGATCCTCAAGAAGGCGCCCCTCATGAGAAGAGAGACGAGAAGTCGGAGAGAGAGGACTAGAGACGGGCTTACTATCAAGAAAGCCATGGCGCTGAAGTAGTTGATGCGCATATTTCTGCTGAGTCAAATGAAGACCAGAAGACGAACGATTAACCTCAATGCCCAAGAAATAATGTAGCGGCCCGAGATCTTTCATAGCAAATTCTCGTTGTAAGGTGACAATAAGAGCCTCTAAAAGAGAGGAGGAGCTTCCGGTGACAATAATATCATCAACATATAATAGAAGAACAAGAGTGCCAGAAGAGGAATGACAAACAAACATCGAGGGATCAGCAGTACTGCCAACAAAACCAAGTTCAAAAAGAAAAGAAGTAAAACCGCTGAAACCAAGCCCGAGGTGCCTGTTTGAGACCATAGATCGCTTTTCGGAGACGGCAAACGTGATGAGGAAGAGAAGGATGCACAAAACCAGGCGGTTGCTTCATATAAACTTCTTCAGAGAGAGTACCATGAAGAAAGGCGTTCTTTACATCAAGTTGTCGAAGAGACCACCCAGAGGAGAAAGCCACTGAAATAACAGTTCGAATAGTGGTCGACTTGACAACCGGAGAAAAAAGGTCTCATCAAAATCAATACCTTGTTGTTGTTTGTAACCCTGAGCCACAAGCCGAGCCTTAAGACGCTCAAGGGAACCATCCGCCTTCTGCTTCACTTTATATACCCACTTGCAGCCAATAAGATTAACAGAAGAGGGAGGAGGAACAAGATCCCAAGTAGCATTGGTCAGTAATGCATCAAATTCTTCAGCCATGGCAGCACGCCAACCTGCATCCTGAGAAGCTTCATGAAAAGAGGTAGGCTCAGCAGGAAGAATAGAACGCGCAGAAGCGAGGAAGGAGGAAGACGCAGCGGAACCCTTAGCCATGGATCGAGTGAGCATAGAGTGTGTTCTGGCAGGCAACGGAGGCTCAGAAGGAGAATGAGAAGGAGGGGAGACTGCAGCAGGCGGAGGGGAAGGTGGATGATCAGAGGTGGAAGGTGCCAGATCAATAGGTGAAGGTGAAGCAGCAGCAGGCCGGCTGGTGTGTCGTCTGGTATAGACCCGGAGTTCAGTTTGGCCAGCAGGAGCGGCAGCATTCTCATTACTAACCTGTGGGGCATCATGATTCACAGTGGAAGGAAAAACTGATAATTGCTCAGACGGTGAAACAAGCGTATGTGAACCAACGTCAGTAGAGGGGCGTGTGAAGGAGAGGCCAGAGATTGCATCAATAGTGGATGGACTCTCACCCAGTAGGGGAGGATTAGAAAGAAAATTTTGAAACATTTGAAAGTTTGAAATAGAAGAGGAAGGAGAAGAAGAGAATTTAGAAAGACAAGAGTAAGGAAAAACATGTTCAACAAAAGTAACATGGCGAGAAATAAAAATTTTACCAGTGCTTGGATAAAGACAGCGAAAACCTTTATGTTTGTCAGAAAGTCCCAAAAAGACACAAGGAAGAGAACGGGGAGAGAGCTTGTGAGCTGCAATGTCCTGAACATCGGGATAACACAAACATCCAAAAACTCTAACAAGTTGCAAGTCAGGGGAAACACAACCATGCAGAATTTCATATGGCGATTGTCCTTTCAAAACAGTAAGAGAAGGAATTCGATTCACAAGAAAGACGGCAGTTTGAATGGCCTCAGCCCAGAATCGAGGAGGTAAGCAAGCTTGAAACAGCAGGCTCCTAATAATGTTAGATAAATGCCTATGCTTCCTCTCAGCAAGGCCATTTTGTTGAGGCGTATAAGGACAAGAGAATCTATGAATAATTCCATTTTGTGAACAAAGAGTAGAAAATTTGTCATTTACAAATTCAGTACCATTGTCAGATTGAAAAATTTTGATTGAACTATGAAATATGTTTTCAACCATTGTCTTAAACTCGAAAAATTTGTCAAAAAACTTCATGTTTAAATTTTAAAAGGTAAAGCCAAGAAAACCGAGAGTAATCATCAATAAAAATAACATAATATTTGTAGCCAGAAACAGAGGGAACAGGTGATTGCCAAACATCAGAATGAACAATATGAAAAGGAAAAGCAGATTGAGATTCTGAATCATGAAACGAGAGTTTAACATGTTTTCCCATATTACAAGCATTGCAAACAGATAATTTCAAAGCAGAATCAGAAACAATTTTATTATTTTTAATAAATGTAGAAAGAACAGGAAAACTTGGATGACCTAACCGTCTATGCCATATATCTCCGCTAAACCTAGATGCAACTAGAGCTAGCGGTTTCTTAGTTCCTACACTTGCAACTTTAGAAGAAAGTGGATAGAGTGATGTTCCCGAACTAGGGCATCGAAGAAGCTCCGCCCTGGTTTCCTTGTCCTTCACAGAAAAACCAGAAGAGTCAAATTCAAAAAGAGAATTATTATCATGACAGAACTGACGCACTGAAAGTAAATTTCTCTTAATAGAAGGAACAACAAGGACGTTTTTAAGAGCAAAAGAGTTAGAGGACGTATTTAAATGAGTTTCACCTGTCTGAGTAATATCAAGTAAATTTCCATTACCAACAAGAATTTTTTCGTGCCCACTATAAGGTTTAGAAGAGGAGAGAATATCAGAATGTGCGGTCATATGATTAGATGCTTCGGTGTCTGGATACCATACTTCCTCACCGGGTTCATGAAGGTTCATAGCAGCAAAAGTTTGAGGAACATCATCTGTAATAAAGGAATGATTGAAGCGTTGTCTGCACTGGAGGGCAGAATGATTGAACTTGCCACAGATCTGACATTGTGTGCCAGACTTTGGAATGTAAGGTTGTTGAGGATTATTAGGTTGAGGGTGTGTGAGTAGGTTCCAGGAGATCCACGACCAGAGTTGTGTCTACCATGCTGTCCTCGGCCTCCACGATATCTACCTCCACGGCCTCCACGATTACCGCGTCCACGATTGGCATAAAGAGCTTCACCGTCAATAGTGGGAATAGCAGAGGATGTCATCACACTAGTACGACGTTGGACTTCCGTTTCTTCTTGCATCAAGAGTGGACGAAGCTGTTCAAAAGTGGGCTTATTTCTGTGTGTGTTTAGAGCACTAACAAAACCGCGATAGTCTTCTGGTAGCCCTAGAAGAACAGTCATGACCAAATTATGGTCTGACTCGGTTTCACCAATCGCCTGAAGAGCATCACCAATCGACTTGACCTTTTGCATGTAATCACACATGCTCATTGAGCCTTTCTTGATGCTCCGCAATTCAGACTTTAGAGAAAAAGCCGTGGAAGCAGTCTTATCAAGAAAATATGCCTCAATGATTCTCCAAGCATCATATGCAGTTTTAGGTGAGCTAGAAATGATAAGAGGAGATAGAACACCAAAAGGAAAAGAACACCTATGGAAGAAGGTGAGACTTGTTGTGGATGATAGCTGTGGATCAATATCCCTAAATTAGGGTTCCCGCTCTGATACCATGAAAGAAGGGCAAAAGAGCATACCCTCTTGGGTTGAATTGATGAAAATATATAGTACAAGAGATAGGTCTACTATAGTAACATTGCCTACTATAGTAATACTACAACTAGGATTACATACCATATAATCCTACTCTATATATGATAATAATATACAGTATCCTAATATACCATAAGATACTAAATATATCGTAACATATACTAAATATATCGTAACACTTTTGATAAGTACGTTGGCTGCAGACAACGTAGTGTCAAAAGTTAGTACGAAATACCCTATCCCTTTTGGGACTTTCTGGATTGGGTCGGTGCTTTCTCTTGCGAGACAACCTCTTCGTCATCTTGTGAGAAAGCTGTGTGGTGGTCATCCCTAATCACGTAGTGAGCCTTGAGCTAATCCTGGATTGGTTTTGCGCAGTTGATTTGCCATCACTGCGGATGGTTTGACTCCGGTTGAGTCTGGTTGCCTTTTAGTTCGGTAGCTGTGCCTTCACAGCTAAAAGGTTTTGTTTTGTGAGGTGATCTCGATTTTTGCCCGGAGTTTTGGTGCCTTGGTGATCGGATGTCGGGAGCCTGGTTGTTGGCTCCGAGGTCTCTGCGCATGTGTTTGCGTACAAGGTTTTCGTCGCGACTTTCGTGCAGTCTTGGTTTGGTGCGCGTGTCCGATCACTTGGAACTGATGTTTGGCATCACTGGTGATTTTATCGCTTGTTGCGATTGGCAACCCTGTGCACCAGAGTGATGGACTCGCAAGATTTTACGTTGGTTTGATTGTGAGTTCGAGCTCGACGAGATGACGGTGATGTTTTAGTACCCTCTACCGCGGATCTGCAATCTCTTCGACCGGCTCCAGGGAGCCTTGGTATTCTCGAAGATTGTTTTGCAGCCAGTTATCTTTAGCTGAAGATCAAGGCCGAGGACGTTGCAATGACGGCCATCCGGACTCGTTACGGGCATTACGAGGTCACGGTTATGCCGTTCGGTTTGAAGAACGCCCCGGCAGCTTTTATGGATTTGATGAACTGGGTTTTCGGCAATTCTTGGATCAATTTGTCGTGGTCTTCTTTGACGACATACTGATATATTCGAGAAGTTTCTTTCTTGGTTCACATCATGACGCAGGCTGGTATTGCGGTGGAACCAAGGAAGATGGACTCTGTAGTGGATTGGCCTGTTCCGACTTCTGTGGCGGAGTTTAGGAGCTTCCTCGGCTTGGCGAGTTGTTACCGGCGATTTGTTGAGGGTTTCTCAAAGATCGCCGCCCCTTTGAGCAAGCTGACGAGGAAGGGCGTGAAGTTTCTGTAGACTCCCGCTTGTCAGATGAGCTTCTAGGAGCTGAAGGATAGTTTGGCTTGTGCCCCTATCTTAGCATTACCGCAGCCTGGTGAGGATTTTTGTGGTCTACTGCGATGCATCTTGGATAGGATTGGGGTGCATGCTCATGCAGCAAGAGAAGGTCATCGCATATGCATCGCGCCAGTTGATGGACTACGAGAAGAACTATCTGGCGCATGATCTCGAGCTAGCAGCAGTGGTGTTCGCTCTCAAGCTTTGGAGACACTACCTGTGAGACCCCAGATAAGTCCTATATAAAAGATATAATAGGGCTAATCTCTCAACCCGGCTTAAGCATTTTCGGCGGTGGCAAGGCCGAAGAGGTTGAGAGAGTTAAGCGTGCTAGGACGGGAGTAGTCCTAGGATGGGTGACCCCCTGGGAAGTCCGGGGCGTCACAGTTGGTATCAGAGCCAATTACAAGCCGGAAGTGTGAGATGAGTCTCGGCTGAGCCTGGTGTGCAGCGGGGAGAGCGAGGCTCTCGAGCTGTTGACTGTTGTGGTTGGAGCGCGGCTCACCACAAAGTCGGTTTAGGCTAGCGAGACGAGTCTCACACCGCCTGGTACTTGTGAGTCTGAGCCTGACGAAGACGTCAGGGCTTAAAGGGGGGGTGTGGCACAGTGACTGGTTTGTCAGCAGGTGAAGGCTGAGCATCAGCGACCAGTAGGGAAGCTTCAACCGTTGCCCGTACCTGTAGGGAAGTGGGAGCAGATTACCATGGATTTTGTCACCAGGTTGCCTCGTTCTCAGCGAGGTCATGTTGCGATCTAGGTTATTGTGGACCGATTGACGAAAGCAGCTCACTTCCTACCGGTACACACGACTTGGTCTCGGGATCGACTAGCGCAGCTCTACTTGGATGAGATCGTCTGGCTGCTTGGAGTGCCAGTGTCGACCATTTCTGATCGGGATTCTCGCTTCGTTTTCCAGTTCTGGAGGAGCTTGCAGCAGGCACTAGGGACGAGGCTCGACTTCAGCTCAACTTACCACCCTCTGAGTGATGGGCAGTCAAAGCGAGTCTTTCAAACTCTCGAGGATATGCTCCGGGCATGCGTTTTAGATTTTGGAGAGGGTTGGTTCAAGTATCTTTCTCTGGTAGAGTTCGCCTACAATGACAGCTTCCAAGCGAGCTTTGAATTGGCACCGTGCGAGGCGTTGTATGGACGTCGTTGTCGATCACCGATCTGTCGGGATGACGTGGGTGAGCGTCGTGTGATTGAGCCTGACCTGTTGGAGGGAGCGGAGGCCAGGATTCGCAGTGCGAGGCAGCGGTTGCTGACTGCGCAGAGCCGGCAGAAAAGCTATGCGGACCAGCGACGACGGGACCTAGTGTTTTAGGTCGGTGAGCATGTGCTGCTCAGGGTGTCGCCGTCTCGAGGAATCAAGCGGTTCGGGCTGCGGAGCAAGCTTGTCCGCGTTTCGTGGGACCGTTCGTGATCCTTGAGCGTGTGGGTCCAGTGGCTTATCGGTTAGCTCTTCCTCCTAGTCGCGCGCGGGCGCACTTTGTCTTCCACGTGTCTGTGCTTCAGAAGTGCATCCCCGACCCTTCTCATGTGATCGGCCCGACAACGGTTCAGCTGAGGGAGGATCTCAGCTACGGTGAGGTGCCTTTGGGGTTTTTGGCTCGCAAGGTGAAGCAGTTGAGGAACCGGAGCTTTCTGTATGTGAGAATGCAGTGGACGAGTCGCGAGGAGCGTGAGACTACTTGGGAGCTGGAGTTTACTTTGCGTGAGAGGTATCCGCAGTTGTTCGCGGATGGTGTGTGTGTGTAAGTTTCGGGGACGAAACTTCTTGTTAGGTGGGAGTGATGTGAGAATTCGAATTTCAGAAATTTGAATTCTGTGTTCCTCTCCCCTGTTACTGTGTATTTGATCTGTATACGTATGTATATATATGTATGGGTATATATATATATGTATATATATAGTATATTTAGTGTATTTTTATTGTTTTAAGTTTTGTTGCGGAGAGAGAATGGCTTAACGGTGCAATTCGGAGTCCTTTCTGATGATCCAAAATGGTAGATTCGATGCCTCGGCAGTGCTGAACGCGATGGCGCAATCCGTTTCAACATGCGACGCACGGATTGAGAGATATCGCATGTTCTTCGCAAAGGGGTCGTAGTGTATATTTTATGGTTTCGCGATCTGGACCCTGTTTCACGCACCGTTTTGCGTGAGATTGCTTGCGGAGGGGTGTATGGGCATATTGTTCCTGCTGTGAGGGATCGGGGACTTATTTCCTGTGTTTGAGGGGTGTTTGTGCAAAATAACCTATGTGTATATGGTTGTGTGTGTGTGAGTGGAGAGAGAGAGAGAGAGTAGCATTGTTTCTCTTCTCCCTCAGCCACCCCAGCAGTGAGCCCCCTCTCCCCCAGCTCCTCTGCCACCTCCCCGTGCGCCGCCCGCCGCCGCCGACCACCCCGTGGCCGGCGCATCCCCGGCCAACCTCCCTCTCCATTTTCTTCTTCTTCTTCTTCTCCTTCCCTGCGGTGTGCACCCAGGGGGAACCCACGCTTGAGCTCCCCCTGAGGTGGCACGACCGCCGGCGACCTGCCCCGCCGCTGGGAGCCGCCGTCGTGTGCCGCCGAGCAGCTGCCAGCTGCTGCTAGGGCAGCAGCAGGCCGAGGTTGCTGGACCCGAGCCGCAGCTGCCTCCCACCGCCTTGGAGGGTGCGCGCCGCCACCCTCGGGACCTCCGGCGCCGTCGCCTTCCTCCCCAGCCGTCGCCGCCGGTCGCCGTCGCCGTCCGTTGCCGCGCCGCCGTACCCTAGCCAACCCGAGAGCTCCCCTTCTCCCCGCGCCGCCGCCGCCGGCTGAGGTAAGCATTCTCTTCCTCACCTCCCTCGCATCTGACCCTGGCCGCCGCTGGCAGTGCATGTCGGCCGGCAGCCGGCCGGAGCTTGCTGCTCCGGCCAGGGTCTCTTTTTGTGTTGTTTTGGCCGCATGTGAGTGTTTGAGCTCCCTGTTGCCTCCCGAAGCCCGGGAAGGTGAGCACGATGATCGTGGCAATGCGCTGATCATCATGCTCACCTTAGTTTTTGGTTTCGTTGAGCCGTTTCGCTGTTCGTCCATTGTCAAGCTATGTTATTGCATGTATTCACTATTTTCATGGGTTTACTGTGCTTGCGACTTGTCCTGTCGCAGTGGGGCTGTGAGCACGGCCTCCGTTACGTCGTTACCTATCCGCTGGTGCTTGCGGAAGGTCGTGCAGACGAACGGATTGCTCAAACGGCCTTGATTATGCTTGTTATGTATGTATTTGTTGCTTGTTTGTGGACTTTGGCGATTGTGGCAGTGTTGCGATGCTCCGGGCAGCAACGGCTTGATCCTTGAGGCCCTGTGGACTGGTTGTCCAACCCCTTCGCCCTTCACGGAGATCCAAATTTATTTCCGACGCATTTTTCGATGAAATAGTCGGCGAAATGCGTGTTTCTAGTCGTGCGACTCACTTGCTGATTTTGCGAGCATCTTGGCTTCGTCATTTGGCCTCGTTGGCTGTTCCTCATCGCTGTCCCGAAGTTCCGAGGACAGCGGATGAGTGACGAAGGGTTCCGGTGCCAAATCGGCATTTTTTCGGAAACCCGGAAAGCCGTTTCGGGTGCGTTTGTGTTCGTGGCACCCCGAGCTTGTGCTCGCTGTCCCGTCACTTGGTTTTGTGTGTTTGGGGACAGCGAGTGTAGTACACTGAATTTCAGTGCATCGTACTGAACTTCTACAAATTGTAGAGTTCTAGTGAGAAAATGGCATAAGAGGCTATATGTGAGGCTTTGGCCAAGTTCGGGACTGTGCGAAGTGTTTTCGGCGCAATTGAGGCGCGAAAATGGACTTCGAGAAGTTAAAACTGCGAACTTGGGAAGTCTGCACTGGATTCCGGTATGTGAACTCCAATACCGGAATTGGAGCTTGGTATACCGGTATGTGAAATGGTATACCGGAATGCCATGTTGAAACCGAGAAACCCAGCTCTCGGGTTTGCGGGATTTTTCGGGGTATACCGGTATGTGGAATGGTATACCGGTATACGATGGTCGAAACAGTGAACCTAGCTCTCGGGTTCTGCGGAATCCCTGAGGTATACCGGAATCAGCACCCGTATACCGGTATGCAAATGCACATACCGGTATACAATGTCCAGATTTTTGGCTGGTTGTTGTGTTGTTTGTGGAGAGGGGCATTTTGGTCTTTTCACATGCGTGGGGGTATTAGAAAGGCTGGGAACACTCCCCTTTCTCAGAGATCATCTTCTCCACTTCTCCTCTCCATCTCTCCCACTTTCTCTCTCTAGAGATCTCTCCAAAAACTTGGAGAAAAGGTGGATTGATCTTGGAAAAAGCTTCCAAAGGAGAAAAGAAGCTTCTTGGTGCAAGAAGGAGCTTGGGGATTTCGTGATTAAGGTTAGTACCTCACGTTTTGGGTTCAAACCTTGGATTTAATCCTTTGAAATGAGGTTTTTTGGGAACCCTTGGCAACCTAAACCACAAATGGTGGATGTTTGGCCATGAAATCTAGGGTTTGGCTTGCATGCATGCAAACCCTAGGTAGAATGAGGGCTTTTGCAATGTGAGGTTCTAAAAATATTTGGACCTTCGATAATTGCAATTGAGGCTTAGGAAATCATGTTGGAGCACTTTATTTCATATATTGAGTTGATTTTAGGGTTCGTAACGAGTAACGAACCGTTTTCTTGTAGAAGCTTGGGTTGAAGCAAGAACTCTAGGCTTGGACACTTAGGAGCTTGAAGAATACCAAGATTTGAAAGCTCTTGAGGTGGGTTTGTGTTTACCGAAGTGATTAGGTCACTTCCATGTCTAGGGTAATTATCCATTTAAAAATAAAATGGTATGTGTTGAGAACCCTAGCATTTTGCATGTTGGCAAAGGTAAAATCATGATAGGTAGAACAATGAACTCCTATTGCATGATGGATATTTCAAGTACAATTCGATTATTGATACTTGTTGCATTGGTTTTAAACATGTGAGATTTAAACCTAGTGTCATTGAACATAGGTTGGAACGTGTGAGATTTAAACCTAGTGTCATTGAACATAGGTTGGAACGTGTGAGATTTAAACCTAATGTCATTGAACATAGGTTGGAACGTGTGAGATTTAAACCTAGTGTCATTGAACATAGGTTGGACATGTGATTGGAACCTAGAGTCATGGAACCTAGGTTGGCAATGAGAAAGTAAGCCTAGTGTTATCAAACATAGGCGAGACTTAGTGACTTGAACCTAAGATCATGAGATTTAGGTTGGCAAGTAATGTGAAGAATGGGATGTGCGACGATTTTGCTATCCCGGGTATGCGACGATTTCGCTACCATGCCACGAGTTGGCGGTGCCGACATGGGATAGGCGACGATTTCGCGATCCCGGGTAGGCGACGATTTCGCTACCGCGCCACGTGTTGGCGGTGTCGAGGGGGATGTGCGACGATTTTGCCATCCCGGGTATGCGACGATTTCGCTACCATGCCATATGATGGCGGTGTTGAGACGGGGTATGCGACGATTTCGCTATCCCGAGTATGCGACGATTTCGCTACTCGAACTAGGAGGTGACAAGCTCACTCCTTGAATGTTGGAACAAATATGGTGAGACGGCGATTCCGAAACCATAAGTAAACGACAAGTAAAAGAACTTGGTCATTGTGAGACATAGGATGAACCTAGGAGAGAATGATAGATTATATTTCATTTGGTTGCATCCTTTATGTTTATTTACTAAGCATGTAAATAATTGTTGCATAGTTATATATGATCTAACTTATGCATATGGTGTTTCTTTGGACCTGGTGGGTCGAGCTTCTCTCTTGGGTGGCCTTACCCACTGGGAACTATGTTTATAGTTCTCACCCCCCATTTTCCAGGTCCTTCCGCGAGTGAGGCGGCGGAGCGAGGCAAGGGTTTGGCTCTTTAGATAGCGGCCCTTCCATTTTGGTGATGCATAGAGTTGTACCCCTATTTTGGACTATGATAGCATAGGGGATTTTCATTCTTGTATGAATGTTGTATATTTCCATAGTTTTGGAACATGATGTATGGAATGAAAGTGAAAGAAAAGAAAAAATTTGGACATGTATATTGTGCCTTGTGATGTAATAGAAGTAGAACTTCTTTATGTTGATGCTTTCCTTGTGCAACTCTTGTACTCCGTTCCTAGTTGGAACATTGTGGATAAGCTTGTGTTGTGACGCCTTGGGCGGGTAGAAAGGACTCTATCCGTTCGGCGGGTCTGGGGCATGCGCCCGTGAGGTTATCCTTTCCACCTAGTTGGTGTTAAAGGGCCGGCGGGGCGTGACAGACTGAGGTGGTATCAGAGAGTAGAAACGGTCTAGGTTGACCTAAGAAACCCTAGGATGGAAATGACCTAGGAGTGTAGGCTCGTGAGTGACGAGATCTTTGATGTGGCGAAAGATAAGTGATTGGGTTATGTCCTTATGCCTCTAGTTGGAAATAGAGGTAGATTCGAGGTGTGTCTTATTCTTCACAAAGTGTGTTCATGTTGGCGGCCGACAACATGAAAACCAAGTGAGGGGAATAAGGACCCTTGTGTGACTTTCGCCTAGATTGGGTTCACGTTTAATTTCGTGAAATGTTGTGTCGCAAATGACTTTGGATGTTACGAAATGACCAAAGTCGTTGTGTTTTCAGGAGATAATGGTACGTGGTCGGCCTCCTGCGAAGACCGAGCCCGGAGGATCGGGCGCGGCTCCCGAACAACTCGGGGAGGGCGTGAACTCGGCTCTTCGCAATGAGTTGACCGAGCTAATGGGCGTGGTTCGGCAACAGGCCGAAGCCATGCAGCGACAGGAGGAGCAAATTAAAAGGCTCCAGGATATGATGGCGCAGCAGGCGGCTGCGATTGGGGAGGTGAGGTCGGGAGTACCTCCGGCCTCTGCTTCGGTACCGGCCGAGGAGGCGACGCCGGCACCGGCCGTGGTGTCACCCGCGCCACCGGTTGTGGCCGAGGGGTCGGGTGCCCCTATGCCCGACTCCGAGATGGAGGATACGGAGCGAGAGCGCGCGCTTGCGGCGCTAATGAGGTTCAAAAAGTTCAACCCGCCTATCTTTAGCGGGGAGAACGTGGATCCGTGGGATGTAGAGACATGGATCGACGCTATCGAGACGCTCTTCGAGGACCTTTATACCTTGGAGAGGGACAAGGTGCACCTCGCCGTTCATTGTCTAGAGCGGTCGGCGAAGGTGTGGTGGAAGGGGGTCCGACGTGATCGACTCTCTAGCCTTCCGCCACCATCGTGGGAAGAGTTTCGGGGTATGGTGTTCGCCACCTATTTCCCCGATAGCGAGAAAAGGAAGCTTCAAGAAAGGTTCCGCAAGTTGAAGCAGGGGAACCGCTCGGTGCGCGAGTACGAGAGGGAGTTCTCGTACATCATTAATTGCGTGCCGCACGTTGTCCGCGGAGAGTTGGACAAGGTCGATTGTTTCGTGCGCGGACTTCGACCGGATATCTTTCGGGCGGTGCACGCCCTTAAGCTACGGACCTTTGCGGAGGTCTTGGACCGTGCTCTTTGGGTGGAGCACGGGAATGCATGTGCGCGCGAGGAGCGCGAGTCTTGGGAGAAAGAAAAAGACAAAGAGAAAGGGAAGAAGCGACCGGCGGGTGGCTCGGGGGGGCAATCTAGCTCTAAGCGGCCCCCGAAGCACTCGCAGCCGCAAAATCAATCCCGAGGGTCCCGACGGAACCGACCCTCAACCCCATGCCCGATTTGTAGCGGCCCCCACGGCCCTCAGCAATGTGACTATCGTGAGGGCCGGTGCTACAAATGCGGACAGCAAGGGCATATGCGGTACAACTGCCCGATGGATGATGGCCGAGCACCGTCGTCGGCATCGGCGTTTGCGCCACCGAGGCAGCTTGCGGGCATTCCACCCGCGGCGATGTCGGCAGGCCGTGCACAGCCGCCGAGACCATTGGAGGGCCAGCGGCCAGCACCCAGTGGACGAGTATTCGCCTCTCAGGTGGAGGAGCCTGCTACCCAGGAGGACGTCGTGGCAGGTATTGTGTTAATTAAAGGCATTCGATGTAGAGCTTTGTTTGATACTGGTGCATCGCATTCATTCATTGCTCGATCATTTGCTATTGCACATGGAATAGAAATCATAGATGCCACACATGCAAGAACGGTGCAAGTACCTGAACACACTTTTTGCGTACATCACGCGTGTGTAGATTGCCCCGTGAGGGTTGAAAATTGGATCATGCCAGCTGATTTGCTGGTATTAAATCGAATGAGTGAATATGATTTGATCCTAGGAATGGATTGGCTCTCTAAGTATCATGCTACTATCGATTGTGAGAGCCGGATAGTGAAGTTTAAAGAACCCGGGCACAAAGAGTTTGTGTACCGTGGGTGTAAGAGTTCGCTCTTTGCTTCAATGGTGTCCACGTCGCAAGCAAGAAAGCTCATCGCTAGTGGTTGCATTGCCTACTTGGCGACGGTAGTGGATGACCGTAAGGAAGTGTTGGGGCTCGAGGACATTCCTATAGTCCAAGAGTTTCCGGATGTGTTTCCGACGGAGTTGCCCGGAATGCCACCGGATCGGGAAATAGAATTTGTGGTAGATTTGCTCCCGGGTACGGCGCCGATCTCTAAGGCCCCGTACAGGATGGCACCCGCGGAGTTGAAGGAATTAAAAGCACAATTACAAGATTTATTGGACAAGGGTTTCGTGAAGCCAAGTGTGTCACCTTGGGGAGCCCCTGTTCTATTTGTGAGGAAAAAGGACGGTTCGCTGCGGTTGTGTGTGGATTACCGCGAGTTGAACAAAGTGACCGTCAAGAATAAGTACCCGTTACCCCGAATTGATGACTTGTTCGATCAGTTGCAAGGGTCTCGGGTGTACTCAAAGATTGATTTGCAATCCGGTTATCACCAATTGAAGATCAAACCGGAGGATGTGCATAAGACCGCGTTTAGGACGCGGTATGGACATTATGAATTCACGGTTATGCCTTTTGGGCTTACCAATGCCCCGGCAGCGTTCATGGATTTAATGAACCGTGTGTTCAAACCACTATTGGATCAATTTGTGGTTGTGTTCATAGATGATATTCTTGTCTACTCTCGGAGTGAAGAGGAACATAGGGAGCACCTGAGGATTGTGCTTCAAGTTCTTCGAGAGAACAAATTGTTCGCCAAATTGAAAAAGTGCGAATTTTGGATCCGTGAGGTCGCTTTCTTGGGTCACGTAATTTCCGCAGGAGGAGTATCGGTGGACCCTATGAAAGTTGAGGCAGTCAAGGATTGGCCTCGCCCGACCAATGTCACGGAAGTACGAAGCTTTTTGGGTCTTGCGGGGTACTATCGGCGGTTCGTGGAGGGATTTTCAAAAATCTCCGGTCCACTAACGCGTCTTACCCGCAAGGGAGCCAAATATATTTGGAGCGAGGAATGCGACCAAAGCTTTAAGGAGCTAAAGGAAAGGTTGACTTCGGCTCCGGTACTCGCCTTGCCGATTGCGGGGGAGGGTTATGTGGTGTATAGTGATGCATCACGTCGTGGTCTTGGGTGTGTGCTTATGCAAAGAGGACAAGTAATAGCATACGCCTCTCGACAGCTGAAGAGCTATGAGCAGAATTATCCCACCCACGACTTAGAGCTTGCGGCGGTAGTCTTCGCACTTAAGTTGTGGAGACACTACCTATACGGGGAGCATTGTGAGGTGTACACGGATCACAAAAGTTTAAAGTATTTATTCACTCAGAAGGAGTTGAACTTGAGGCAGCGGAGATGGTTGGAGTTGATAAAAGATTACGACTTGACCATCTTGTACCACCCCGGTAGAGCCAATGTGGTGGCCGATGCGCTCAGTAGGAAATCCGTGGAGAACTTCGCGATTGAGATGACGGGACAAATGCCGTTAATCAAGGAAATGGGCCGGTTTGACTTGGAAGTCGTGGCCCCGGGCGTCCCCGCTAAACTTATGAGTCTCGAGGTGTGGCCGACCTTGTTGGAGCAAATAAAGGAAAAGCAATCCGGTGATCCGGAGCTCCAAAAGGTGCGGGGTACTATCGAGAGCGGGCGCGCCGGTGATTATCATGTAGATTCGATGGGCGCAATTCGATTTCGAAATCGATTGTGCGTGCCGAAAGTTGAGGACATTCGTAGGGAGATCTTGAAAGAAGCTCACACTTCTCCCTATGCGATTCACCCGGGCGGCACCAAAATGTATAAGGACCTCAAATTGCATTATTGGTGGCCGGGGATGAAACTTGATGTGGGACGCTTTGTGGCACAATGCTTAGTATGCCAACAAGTAAAGGCCGAGCGTCGCTTTCCGGCGGGAAAATTGCAAGGATTGCCCATTCCAGTTTGGAAGTGGGAAAATATCGCGATGGATTTTGTTGTGGGCTTACCTCGATCGCTAGGTGGCCACGATGCGATATGGGTGGTGGTGGATCGTTTGTCAAAGTCGGCACACTTTTTGCCAATCCACACCACTTGGTCGGGAGACAAGTTAGCCCAAGTCTACCTGGACGAGATTGTGCGGTTGCACGGGGTTCCGACCTCGATAGTTTCAGATCGAGATCCCCGTTTCACCTCGCATTTTTGGAAAAGCTTGCAAGAAGCTTTGGGTACACGGCTCGATTTCAGTTCAGCATTTCATCCTCAAACTGACGGTCAATCGGAAAGGACAATTCAGATTTTGGAGGATATGCTACGAGCGTGTGTGTTGGACTTCAAAGGTGCGTGGCCTACTCATTTGCCGATGGCTGAATTTGCTTACAATAATAGCTATCAAGCTAGCATCGGTATGGCACCTTTTGAGGTTTTGTATGGAAGAAAATGCCGCTCTCCTATTCATTGGAGTGAAGTCGGCGAGAGAAGGGTCTTAGGACCGGACGTGTTGCGTGAAGCGGAGGAAAAGGTCCGCTTGGCACGCGAACGCTTATCGACGGCGCAATCTAGACAAAAGAGTTATGCGGATCGGCGTCGACGAGATTTGGAGTTCGCGGTAGGAGACCGCGTCTTCTTGAAAGTATCACCCATGAGAGGGGTGAAGCGATTTGGTATTCGGGGTAAGTTGAGTCCCCGTTACATTGGACCTTATGAGGTTTTGGAACGTGTGGGATCCGTGGCATATCGGCTAGCCTTGCCGCCGAAACTTGCGGGGATACACAATGTGTTTCATGTATCGACCCTCCGCAAGTATGTGTACGATCCGGCGCACGTCCTCGAGTATGTGCCTATGGAGCTTCATGAGGATATGACTTATGAGAAATTTCCCTTGTGTATCATGGATCGCGAGGTGAAAAGTTTGAGGAACCGTGAAATTCCTTATGTAAAGGTACAATGGACGAATCACGGTGAGCGCGAGGCTACATGGGAATTGGAAAGCTCGATGAAAGAGCGGTTTCCTTACCTCTTCGCTGAGTCCAGCTGAGGTATGATTTTAGTTTCGCGGCCGAAACTCTCTTTAAGGGGGGTGGAATGTAGTACACTGAATTTCAGTGCATCGTACTGAACTTCTACAAATTGTAGAGTTCTAGTGAGAAAATGGCATAAGAGGTTATATGTGAGGCTTTGGCCAAGTTCGGGACTGTGCGAAGTGTTTTCGGCGCAATTGAGGCGCGAAAATGGACTTCGAGAAGTTAAAACTGCGAACTTGGGAAGTCTGCACTGGATTCCGGTATGTGAACTCCAATACCGGAATTGGAGCTTGGTATACCGGTATGTGAAATGATATACCGGAATGCCATGTTGAAACCGAGAAACCCAGCTCTCGGGTTTGCGGGATTTTTCGGGGTATACCGGTATGTGGAATGGTATACCGGTATACGATGGTCGAAACAGTGAACCTAGCTCTCGGGTTCTGCGGAATCCCTGAGGTATACCGGAATCAGCACTCGTATACCGGTATGCAAATGCACATACCGGTATACAATGTCCAGATTTTTGGCTGGTTGTTGTGTTGTTTGTGGAGAGGGGCATTTTGGTCTTTTCACATGCGTGGGGGTATTAGAAAGGCTGGGAACACTCCCCTTTCTCAGAGATCATCTTCTCCACTTCTCCTCTTCATCTTCTCCACTTTCTCTCTCTAGAGATCTCTCCAAAAACTTGGAGAAAAGGTGGATTGATCTTGGAAAAAGCTTCCAAAGGAGAAAAGAAGCTTCTTGGTGCAAGAAGGAGCTTGGGGATTTCGTGATTAAGGTTAGTACCTCACGTTTTGGGTTCAAACCTTGGATTTAATCCTTTGAAATGAGGTTTTTGGGAACCCTTGGCAACCTAAACCACAAATGGTGGATGTTTGGCCATGAAATCTAGGATTTGGCTTGCATGCATGCAAACCCTAGGTAGAATGAGGGCTTTTGCAATGTGAGGTTCTAAAAATATTTGGACCTTCGATAATTGCAATTGAGGCTTAGGAAATCATGTTGGAGCACTTGATTTCATATATTGAGTTGATTTTAGGGTTCGTAACGAGTAACGAACCGTTTTCTTGTAGAAACTTGGGTTGAAGCAAGAACTCTAGGCTTGGACACTTAGGAGCTTGAAGAATACCAAGATTTGAAAGCTCTTGAGGTGGGTTTGTGTTTACCGAAGTGATTAGGTCACTTCCATGTCTAGGGTAATTATCCATTTAAAAATAAAATGGTATGTGTTGAGAACCCTAGCATTTTGCATGTTGGCAAAGGTAAAATCATGATAGGTAGAACAATGAACTCCTATTGCATGATGGATATTTCAAGTACAATTCGATTATTGATACTTGTTGCATGGTTGCATGTGAGATTTAAACCTAGTGTCATTGAACATTGGTTGGAACGTGTGAGATTTAAACCTAGTGTCATTGAACATAGGTTGGAACGTGTGAGATTTAAATCTAGTGTCATTGAACATAGGTTGGAACGTGTGAGATTTAAACCTAGTGTCATTGAACATAGGTTGGACATGTGATTGGAACCTAGAGTCATGGAACCTAGGTTGGCAATGAGAAAGTAAGCCTAGTGTTATCAAACATAGGCGAGACTTAGTGACTTGAACCTAAGATCATGAGATTTAGGTTGGTAAGTAATGTGAAGAATGGGATGTGCGACGATTTTGCTATCCCGGGTATGCGACGATTTCGCTACCATGCCACGAGTTGGCGGTGCCGACATGGGATAGGCGACGATTTCGCGATCCCGGGTAGGCGACGATTTCGCTACCGCGCCACGTGTTGGCGGTGTCGAGGGGGATGTGCGACGATTTTGCCATCCCGGGTATGCGACGATTTCGCTACCATGCCATATGATGGCGATGTTGAGACGGGGTATGCGACGATTTCGCTATCCCGAGTATGCGACGATTTCGCTACTCGAACTAGGAGGTGACAAGCTCACTCCTTGAATGTTGGAACAAATATGGTGAGACGGCGATTCCGAAACCATAAGTAAACGACAAGTAAAAGAACTTGGTCATTGTGAGACATAGGATGAACCTAGGAGAGAATGATAGATTATATTTCATTTGGTTGCATCCTTTATGTTTATTTACTAAGCATATAAATAATTGTTGCATAGTTATATATGATCTAACTTATGCATATGGTGTTTCTTTGGACCTGGTGGGTCGAGCTTCTCTCTTGGGTGGCCTTACCCACTGGGAACTATGTTTATAGTTCTCACCCCCCATTTTCCAGGTCCTTCCGCGAGTGAGGCGGCGGAGCGAGGCAAGGGTTTGGCTCTTTAGATAGCGGCCCTTCCATTTTGGTGATGCATAGAGTTGTACCCCTATTTTGGACTATGATAGCATAGGGGATTTTCATTCTTGTATGAATGTTGTATATTCCATAGTTTTGGAACATGATGTATGGAATGAAAGTGAAAGAAAAGAAAATTTTGGACATGTATATTGTGCCTTGTGATGTAATAGAAGTAGAACTTCTTTATGTTGATGCTTTCCTTGTGCAACTCTTGTACTCCGTTCCTAGTTGGAACATTGTGGATAAGCTTGTGTTGTGACGCCTTGGGCGGGTGGAAAGGACTCTATCCGTTCGGCGGGTCTGGGGCATGCGCCCGTGAGGTTATCCTTTCCACCTAGTTGGTGTTAAAGGGCCGGCGGGGCGTGACAGCGAGGGACTTGGTTGGCTGATTGGTACCCCTCTAGGGCTTAGTGTGGTTTCGTGATCGTCCCGGTGGGTTTTCCGAGCGATCCGTCGGTTTCGGGATGTGAGCGTCTTGTGTTTAGTGTCGACTTGGTGGACCTTGACCCTGTGAGTCTTTTGTAGGTCCTGTCGTGGTTCCCGAGAGCCGTCGGTGTTAGGCTCTAGCGTTTCGACAGGTGGGTACTTCGATCCGGAGTCGGTTCAGTGGACTACGGTGATACATTTCTATCCCTTCTCTTGTATTTCAGTTATTAGTTCACTTGACTCCCGTTGACTCTACTTATATATGCTTGGATAGTAGAGTAGTTGTGGTTTGCTTGATTCTTGAGATGACCCAGTTGGTCGGTAGTGATCGCTTGTTGTTTCGAGCGATCCTCGTATTGGCTTATCAGTTGCTTCACGGCTCGTTGCCGTTCTGTGGATTGAGCATTCGCATCGATCGTCACAGCTCTTCTAGCACTTCACGTACACCAGCGATCTGATCCACCGCCTGGGGGTGTTCTTTTCCTGAAAAGGGTCGCGTGCATCCGACCCGTGAGCCTCTTAGCACGTGCATCTGCGGAGGTTATGTGCCGATGGTTGAGCAGGTTGTGACAGTATCAGGGATACGTCCCGATGGCTATGGATTGGGTATACTTTGTGGTTATCTCCATTGTTGCATATACTAGTTGCTTACAGTAGCATAGTTGTTCAGTTGTATGTCAGCCTCATACTTACTTGTGCTACTGTTTACCTTATCTATCTTTTGTTGACCCTCGTGCCGGTGTGTACACCTCGCCTTCGTCGGCTTGCGGTACCCACTGGGAGGGGAGACATGTTTACATGTTCTCACCCCCCGCCCTCGTTGTTGTTTTCAGGTGAGCAGGGTGGTGAGAGTCGGGACGCAGCGAGGCACGCCTAGTTAGTGGTACTAGAGGTCCCGACCTGTGAGGCTTCCCTCTCCAGATTTTATTATTACCCTTATCCTTTATTAGTTAGTTATGGATGTGGTTCAGTTACACTGTGGTTGTTTTGTCTAGCATGTTATGGTTTTGGTACAGTTATATTTTGGATGCTCTGTCTTGCATGCTTAGATCTTGTGGATTTAGTTTAGCTTTCATATGTGGATTGCATTCTTAGATCTTGTGGTTTTGGTTTAGCATTCATATGTGGATTACATGCTTAGACTTTTTGGATGGCGATGCTTTTAGATCTACCATTGTTGCTTTATATCGCACATCTTGGATTTCTACCCCTCGTGGTAGCGTTTGCAAATAACGATTTTCGTGTGGAAAACAGTTTTGAAATGGATTTCCGATCGATCGACTTTTGGAATTTCAAAAGAGAGTTCTCGTGTGGAGAACAGTTTTCAAATGATTCTTAAATGTTTGATATTAGGGTTTCAAAATAAAGCTTCTGGGTAAGAAGCAATTTTCTAAAATGATCTGTTGTTTGTGCATCGCATCATCCTTCACCTAAGGACTTGCTTGGATTCATACAGGTTTAAGGACTGTTAGCTGTATGAATCTTATTGAGCTGTTGTGTTGTTGTGATGAATGAATGGTGGTTGTGATCCTGTTGTATGTTGTGTACGCCGTGCAAATACAGGGGAGGCTCTGTCCGTGTGTACAGTGGACTCTGTATTTGTGGCATTGAGCTCCTATTCTTTTAAAAGTACCAAGTTGTTGGTGCTTGTAGGTTTTCGGCTGTTGGATCAAGGAATGTGCGGTTAGGATGATGTGGGCCCCCTAGGGTTGAGTGGGTAGTTGGTTGAATAGTATGATCTAACGGGTGGAAACGATCCAAGAGATAGATCTAACGGTAAAAAATTTACACCAAGTGCTTCGTGCTTTTACAAGCACCATAGCTGGACTCTCTCTCTCTCTCTCTCTCTCTCTCTCTCTCTCTCTCTCTCTCTCTCTTTCTATATATATATATATATATATAGAACTAGGCTAATATACTATTAATAGCACCAAGTCATTGGTGCTACCAAATTTTCAACCATTGGATTAAGAGATGTGCGGTTAGAATGATGTGGGCCCCCTAGGGTTGAGTGAGTGGTTGGTTGAATAGTATGATCTAACGGATGAAAATGATCAAAGGGGTAGATCCAACGGCGGAAAACTTGGTAGCACCAAGTGCTTCGTGCTATTAATAGCATAGTAGCCGAACTCTCTCTCTCTCTATATATATATATATATATATAGAGCTTGATTGGGCTACTATCGGTAGTAAACCGCCCCGTTTACTACCGATTTGTTTTCTATGCTGGAGCTTCCAAATTGACGATCGGCACCGTTGAACATGATCTAGACCATTTAAACTATCTAGAAATCAAATTTCATGCTTTTTTGATATCATTAACAGAACGATCAAAGGGTTACAAAATCTGTAATTTTAATGGCCGATATGGTGTGTTTGCTCGTTTAACGGTATAGAAGAATCCAAATCAACTAATTTTTTGTTAGAAAATTCTTTGAACTATTTAAAATAAGATATGTACTCTTGATCTTGATTACAAGACTTCTATCATCACTTTGTATAGGATATTCATTTTCAGCCATTCATTTTCTGTTCATTTGATGGACAAGAGAACAATATCGAAAAAGCGTGAAATTTAATTTCCAGATAGTTTGAATGGTCTAGATCATGTTCAACGGTGCCGATCGTCGATTTGGAAGCTCCAGCATCGAAAACAAATCGGTAGTAAACCGCTCGGTTTACTACCGATAGTATTCTAGCAAAACTCATATATATATATATATATATATCAAATCTTGGTAGTTGCCCATCAGGCGGAAGAAGGGACCCAATTTTGTGATAATTTTGACCATTAATTCTAAATACATATGGCCCAGGTCTTCTATTTATCTTGGTATCAATCTTTGCACCAATTGATTTAAAGGCAAAGATGGAATTATATTCTCTCATATTATTCCTGAACTTTGCAGATTCCGTCTCACCATTGTAATTTAGTAGACTATTTAGCAAAGCAGGAGTTTGTCTCAGTAGTGGTAATCTAATCTTGCCTTCTTGACAACACAAAGAAAACCTAGGTATTCGTTCAATTTTTATTTGTATATTCTTTCTTCATACAATTGCTAAGCTCTGCAACACTGACATTCATATTCTGGCAAATCCAAATAAGATTGTTCAACATGATTCATCCCTATCGCTGAATGCTGGGATATTCTGACGGTCGGTATTCTAACTGAACGATATGCACTTCTTCTTTTTTTTCACCGCCATGTCGGACAGCATGCGCAAAATTTGATATGGCACCATTATCGTTGGAGCATTCCATGTGAGGAACTGCATGTTTACATCTCTTTTGTAAAAGAAAGGCCTTTCTCCCTTTCCTATTCGCTCTATAGATAATTCCCGCTTCCATACAATTTGTCAAAGAGAGGTACCACGTATATGTTGGGAAAAACAATAAGAAACTACTTTTACCGCAGAGGCGACAAATGAAGAGAACTAATCCAATTATATAATTTTGGCTAAATTATAGAAAACCTCCTGTAAATGTCCGCTTTTTTACTTTTTCTTTCTGATTTTCAAAAATCTACATTTTTTTCTCCTTAAAATTTCATAAATGTTTTCAGGGGTACGGCGTTAATGAAGAGGCCAAATGACCAAATTACCCTTCCTTCTTCTATAAGAAAAAAATAATTTTTTTAATATATTTCTATCATTTTGAAGGACATTTTTAAATTATAAAAAATTGACGGAATAGTGATGGAACCTGACGGAGGGGGCTAAATACAACAACTTGAAATGTTGAGGAGGTAAAATGTAGATTTTTGAAAATTAGGGAGAGAAAGTGAAAAATCGGATATTTATAAGTGGATTTTCTATAATTTAGCCCATAATTTGTTTTGCCAAAAAGTTAGAATACTAGGTATAAGCAAGCTTTGCTGTAGATGGTGGAGCAACGAAAATAGCAAGAAGGACCTAGCAAGTAAAATCAGATAACTGCTCAATCAAAAGCTGTAAATAGTTCACTTTTGTCAAAAATAATCCACTGCAACAAATATGTGTCCATCGGATAAAATCAATTGAACTATTGTAATACAATAGTTTGGAGAATTTAATATTTGCATTTAGGGACAATAAACCGAATTTGCTATTAGTGAGCCTATTGATGCGTAGGTAAGGCATAGGCAATGTAGGGGAAATAAGAAAAAGGGGGGAAAAAACTGTCACTATATCTCAAAGAGAGAGGAAAGGAAAGGAAAAGGAAATAAACTATAGCAAGCTCTGTGTCAATAAAATTATGTATGTATAATCTGAAATTTATATACCATGACCAAATAAACATTTTTTGCCAAAGCATTTAAAAAAAGTTAAACTTTTGTCTTTCCGTCAACAGATTGAAGAATTTATTATTTGCATAAAGCGAACATAAATTGAATGTGTTATCAGCGAGCCTATTGAGGTATAGGTAAAGTGAAAATAAGAAAAGAAAGAGGGAGGGGGAAAAAAGGGGAAAATAAATTAAAAAACTGTAGTAAGGCCTGTATCAATAAAATTATGCATGCATAATTTGAGATTTATGTATCATGTCCAAATACCAAGTTGTTGACAATACATTTAGGAAAAAGTTAAACTGTTATTTTTTTTCGTATAGTATCGTTGGTTAGTACAAATCAACATTGTTACAATACATACCCAAATACCCACAGTACGCAGATTTAACAAATCTAAGCATCATTATCTTAAGCCAATGTAAAGTCCATGGTACAAATATTTAGCTATAGCAATGTTGCACTTTAGTACAAAAATATATATTCCACCAATATATTCGTGTTAGTAAGTTCCATATTTTTTGCCCACTTGGGATACCTCAACATCGAAAATGTAACTCAGAACAACATGATCCAGAGAATGGTGTATGTTCACATGAATGCCCGAAGGTTGGTCCAATTGCCCCGAGACCATCGATCCTCGCACACCGTTGTGTACAGACAATGCAGAAGGGAATATCTGTTGGCAAAAATTCTTTTCTAAAACTTTTAGTAAAATATCCTTTTAAACAATTTCAAACAAAAATAATTAAACTTCAGTTTTGAAAAACCGCAAGCAAGAGTTTAATAGCACTATAGAGATGTAGAGAATAGATGAGGCATGTGAGTCGAGGCGTGCGAGAGCACTGTCCTAGAAGCGAGATTGTCCCTCCACGTGCGAAACTTCCAGCAATCACTCCTAGCGATACAACGACCACCGTCCACCCCGTCGGCGCGTCTCCAGGTTGGCGCAACACGAACCCAACAGACTTTAGAAGATCCAGCAAAAGGAAAGCTCAGTGTAAAACAAGTTAAAGCTCACTGTAGAAAAATATAAGAGGAGATGAAGCCCTGTGAAGAAGTAGAGGAGGAAGAGGATGAAGTCTCAGCTCAGTTTTGGGGTTATCCTGCTCCTGCACCCTCTCCCCTCTTATACAGGTAAGGTCCAACGGTAGGGTCCAACGGCTCTATCTCGGGCAAGTCGTTGGCCCTTACCGAGGTAAGACCAGATCTAGGTAAGATCTGGTTAGGTCCTTACCGAGGTTGAACCAAATCTGGACAAGATCCAGATTAGCCCCTTACCAAAGTAAGATAATCATTAGGTTTAAATAATAAATCCCAAAAAATAAAATAAAAGAAAAAATGTAAGTGAACCGGGTTCACGCACACCGCCGCCGTCGCCCGCCCCGACCCGGACCGGCTCGTGCCGTGCGTGCGTTTAGTCGAGATCATAACTCTCATTTTCTTCTAAATAAATAACTAAGAAGTGAAGGAGTATATATATAGGAGTAACAAGTCTTTGGTTTCCAA
This sequence comes from Puya raimondii, assembly GCA_016920855.1. Lineage (NCBI taxonomy): Eukaryota > Viridiplantae > Streptophyta > Magnoliopsida > Poales > Bromeliaceae > Puya > Puya raimondii. Next base: position 207,731,707 of record JABWPP010000050.1, on the reverse strand, counting down.
TGTGGGACTAAACCTCACATATGAAAATCTCAGCACGGGCTCTCAGGGAAGGCCCATAGAGAGTGGGCTGCCTAGGAAGCTCATGGACTGAATTTGAAGTTTAAATCACAGTTTTAAATATTAATACTAACAATATCAGAGTAGGAGTAGCAGCGATCAAGAGGGAATCGAAAGGAAAGGATTCGTACAGACCCTAAAGAAGAAGGGCACAACTAAGTACAAATGACAGCAACTAGTGGATCTATCAGAAGCTATTTACTAAAAGAGGAAAAAAATGACAGCAGAGAAGAGATAACAGCCTAGCAGTATTCCTCAGGCGGTAGAGATTTCAGAAAAATTGGAGCGCAAGTGACAAACAACTAAGCAATGTAAACAAATAACCAGTACATATATGTATATATTTATATATGCGTAATATTCACCTGTTGTTCAGGGAAAAAGCCCACAAACAAAATGCAATGTCGATCGGCAAAAATATGATGGTAAACAAAGGCCTACTGCCTGAGAGTCAAAGCAGAAAGCAGGAGATAAATAACATTGAGAACATCTATTCAAGTTCAGTGACTGAACAACAGAATAGAACAGGAGCTAAGCAACACAAAGAACCATTCAACTTGCCATGTGATTGCAAAGAATCAATAATAACAGGAAAAAAATGGCGCAGCAAAAATCACAAAAAGTAAAGAGCAGAAAAATCAAACCTAAAAAGCAGTCCTACCTTAAAAAATATCATACTGGCCCATAAATATAACATCTATTCAAATGCAGTGATTGAACTACATGAGAGAACATGAGCTAAGCAACACAAAGAACCATTCATATTGACATGTAATTTGCAAAGAATCAGTAGAAACAGGGAAAAAAATGTGCATAAAAAATGAAAGAAAATAAAGAATAGAAAGAATCAAACGTAAAAAAATAGTTCAACCTTTAAAAAAGTGTCATACTGCCCATGTGTATATATATATATATATATATATATATATATATACACAGATATAGAGAGAGAGAGAGTGTGTGAGAGTTTGGCTATGGTGCTTGTAAAAGCACAAAGCCTGGTGCTTGTGAGTTCTCCGCCGTCAAGATCTATCATTTTGACCATTTCCACCCATTAGATCATACTATTCAACCAACCACTCACTCAACCCTTAATGACCACTATCATCCTATCCGCACATCTCTTAATTCAATAGCCGAAAATCTATAAGCACCAATGACTTGGTATTTTTAAAAGTATAGGAGCTCAATTCTACACACACACATATTTAAAAGAAGTAATCAACACTCGCAAGAACAACAACCAATTAAGACGACAAAATGCTTGTAATCCTTGAGAGAGTAGAGAGTTACAAAGCAAGGCTCAGAATATTTTCTGTCTCCAAGGGAGTAGGCCTTTCTTTACCATCATATTTCTTCTCCTTTTTTCTCTTTTTGGCCTCATACCAACGCCCTAAGGCTGCAGTGATTGTTGTATGGCCGGTCGACCTGCCATGCCCTTGGGGGCGGAAAGTAGTTTAGTGAATGGCTAACGACAAAGACAAAGAAGGTATTTTTTAAGTAAGTAAATAAATAATCAATTTTAAAAATAAAGAAGGGGAAGAATGTATGAAAAAGAGATCTAAGTAGCAAAAACAAGTACTGTTGTAGGAGAAGGAGGCCCATCAGGGAGTTGTTTTTGTTAGTTATATGTCCAAAAGTCAATCTGGTGACACTAGCTTAAGGATATTTATATATTAATCATCATCACTACCTTGTAGCGAGGAGTGCAAGCAGTAGCAACAAATAGGGGGGAAAGTCAAGTTTAACTTTTCTATGTGAATACATACATACGTATGTATGTGAATACATACATACATACATACATACATACATACATATATA